>CM037151.1:8200999-9444972 GCA_020921065.1 Vaccinium darrowii | reverse complement strand
ACTCCACATGCAACTAAACAGGTTATTTTACCTTTATTGCGCGTTCTTCTGATCCAGGTATTTGTATTGGTATTGTGACTGCAATTGCTGCTCCTGCAAGCATCAAGGTGGATTTTGAAGGCAACGGTGGCCATGCAGGTGTTGTGCTGATGCCCAATAGGTGGGCATTTTTGGTAGCCTATGAAGCACCGACACTCCTAGGAGGCGCCGTATTGCCATATGGGACACGGGGACACGGCGGGGACACGTCTGGCGTGTCCCCCAAATTTTTTGAATTTTTTGCTGGGGACGCGGCGGGGACACGGCTGGTGGATACGGCAAGGGGCAAATTGTTTTTTTTTTTAAATTTTTGGGGTCAATCTGTAAAAATTTTTTAGAATTTTTGGGGTTAAACTGTAATTATCAATCTTTAAATTTTTAAGGTTTTTTTAAATTTTATATATATATATATATATATTGCCGTGTCCCCCGCCGTGTCCGTGTCCCTTTTTTCAAAATTGCCGTATCCGTGTCCGTGTCCGAATTCGTATCCCGTGCTACATAGTTGGTAGCACATATTCCATTACATCTTGTTTCCTTCTAAATCAGTTCATGAGGTCCGTTACTGCGCCAAAATTAGATTTAACTGGATCGCATGCCTTCAGAATGTGCAGGATATTATTAGTTTTTGTTCACTTGCAAGATATCATTTATTTGAGATACTCCTTTCTTGAGATTAACGCTTGTTTTTTTTTATCACGTTTGAGGTTCTTTATATGAGTCCCCCTTTTCACATTTACTTTTAAGTGCAGATTTGCTTATACTTGTCTGATTGTTTTTCTAATCTCCATTTGAGTTTCTTTATAAGCAAGATTGAGTTTGTTCATACTTTTTCCATACAGCTCATGCGTTTATACTATTTCGGTCTACTGCTGATAGCCTTCTTTCTTGAGATTAACACATGTTTTTTTTATCACCTTTGAGGTTCTTTATATGCGTCCCCGTTTCACATTTACTTCTTAACTGCAGATTTGCTTATACACGTGTGATTGTTTTTCTCAAGGTTGTGAATACCATGCCGTACCGGCCGGTACGTACTGGTTTGACAGAAAAACGGTACCAAGCACCTACGATACCGTACCGTGCTCAATACCAGACGGGTACCAGACATACCAGAAAATACCGGACGTACCAGCGAAAACGTGAATACCATCCGGTATGAAAATAGTGAAACAAAAAAAGCTTCAAGCCAGAAAAATGGAGATCGCTAATTGTAATACTGCAAGTGACCTTTCCTCTCTCTCTAGCCTCTAGCAAAACCTCCCGATCTTCATCTCCGGCGACCCTCGTCTCGTCACCGCTGGCCTTCCTCTGAGTCGTGTTGTCTCCGACGATTACAGTGGGTTGGGGATCTGAGAAAAGCTTGTGGTCGAGACCTAGCTCTCGCCACATTGGCTGTCACTAACGACGACGAAGAAAGAGCGGCGGTGGCACTAGTATCACTGACGGAGACATAGTGTTGAGAGAGAGAAAATATGTTCTGCATTCCGCCAGTATCACTGACGGAGACATAGTGTTGAGAGAGAGAAAATATGTTCTGCATTTTCTTGAGAACAGGAGGCTACTTTGGCACTTTGCTAAAGAGGGTATATATATATGAAAACCCTAATGAGCCTTTTACCCTTTTTACCTCACGTTTATTACTAGTAGTACAGAGTAATTTTTGATATTTACATAGTAGTTCGATAAAAATGAGGAAAATTATAGATACATAACTAGATAAAATGATAGTAGCGTAAAATCCGAAACGGTACCCGGTATTGGCTTGTACCGGTACCGTACTGTATCAGTAAAAAAACTGGTACTCAGGCCGATACGGTATTCAGAACCTTGGTTTTTCTAATCTCCATTTGAGTTTCTTTATAAGCCAGATTTAGTTTGCTTATACTCTTTCCATACAGTTCATGTGTTTATACTGTTTCGTTCTATTACTCTATCAGCTGTATTACCTGTGTACAAAGGAATAAATTTGGAATACAAGCTTGTATATATCTATACAAAAGGGTTACGGTATGGGATATGTATCCTATATCATAAGATTTTGACAACAATGGTTGATAGGTGGATAAATTTTTTCTAGGTAGTTCTATATGTGTAGCCAATCCCAAGTGATTGGGACATTAGGCTCGGTTTGGCCATATGAGTACCGTGTTTGGATATTGGATTTGCAGAGGTATTTATCAAGGGAAAGTCAAATGGCATAACAGGTCTGGTAAAGTTTTTGTTTCCTGTCTTTTGTTTCTGTTTACAAGAAAATCTGAATTTCTAAAACAAAAATCATGTTTGATATTTTATTTCGTACCCGCAACAAAGGGGAAAAATATTTCGATTTGTGAAAATAAGAAACAAAAAAAGAATAAGGTGATTTAACTTGTTTTCGGATCAAGTTTTCATCCTCTTGCCAGTGATCCCTTTGGCGACTGAACCACCTCCAGCGAATGCTCTACTTCTGACCACAATCCACATCTTTGGCGATCTATCTGGAAATTGCTCTAGCCTTTGGTTGTCGGCCTATTATGGCAGAAGTACCATTGACGGCCTCTTGTTTCAGAACAAGTTTTTTTTTTTTAATCACCTTTGCACCAACCATTTTTCTGTAATTATTCTTCCACAATCTGAAGAAAAAGAAATTCCTGAAATCTTGTTTTCTTTTATTTTAATTCTTTTAATTGGAAACTGAAAACTAAAAACATTACCAAACAACATTTTCATGACATTATTTTCGTCTCCTTTTTTTTCTCACTCCATAAATCTTTGACGCAAAGACAGTGTCGTAGCCAGATACTCGAGACCAATTTGCTTTTTCCTATGTTGCAAATACTCAAGACATTGATGAAAATCAATGAAACAATGTGATACCAATGGCGAATTAGATCGATGAATCTTCCACTGTGTAAAATAAAATTAGCGAGTTTGGGCAATTGTTGACTCAGAGGTTCAACCGTGTTCTATAGAAAATTGACCAATGTGGAGAGGAGATAGAATCAATCGGTCATATCTGAATGGGAGAGGGGGGAGGAGAGCATTTCGGCTGAGTTTTCCAATTGATTTTATGAGATAAAACTTAATTTTGATAAAAATAGTTTTGCTTGGAGGTGTGATAAAATCACATTTATCTTCTCAAATGATAGAATCTAGTTTTGATAAACTTGTTTTCCAAATGATTTTATGAGATAAAATCTAGTTTTGATAAAATCATTTGAGGATCCTAGATTTTATCAAAGCTATATTTTATCTCCAAAAATCAATTGGAAAACTCAATCTAAGGGGTTGTTCTCGAATAGATCTTATCAAGATTTGATAAAATCAAGCCCTTGATTTTACATTGGTGAAGAGATTTGATAAAATCTTAGATTTTTACATTAAAAAATCTAACAAAAATTTATGATTTTATCAAATCTTTTCACCAATGGATAAAATCAAGGGGTTTTTTTTTCCCAAGAAAGATAAAGAATTTTATTACGAATGAGAGCGGTCCAAAGAGTGAACATCGGCATGGGCGAGAGTAGCGAGATATTAAGGGACAGGACAGGGCTTTCTAGCACCTACAGGGCTTTCTTAGCCGAAGAATGAGAAACCCTATTACAAGAACGCTTAACATTAATAAAATCAAGGGCCTGATTTTATCAAATTTTTATAAATTTGAGAACAACCTAAATAAGTGGCCGCTAGATCTTTTGTTTTCGTTTTTTTTTCCTACCCTTTTTTCTGGAATTGGTGTAAAATTCCTTATTGGAGCTTTATGGAAAGAATACTACTCTTACCGGAAAGAAACAAAAATTTCTCCTCTTTACGGTTTATTTTCTTTTCGACATTAAAAGGTACCTATAGAGATAGGACTCGGGGGACGGTGCAGTGCATTTTAGTGCACAAAATGCACAGCATCGTGTAGTGCACTATCCAATCGTCCATTTCGACAGTGGACGGCTCGGATTTGATCTGAGCAGTGAATTGAATCCGACCGTCAATTGTTTGGATTAAATCTGAGCGGTTCATTATCGAAATGGACAGTCGGATCGATGATGCGCACTGCACCGTGTAGTGCATTTTCTGCACTACAGGGACCCCTTGGTCAAGAGATAGGAAGGGAATGGAAACTTTCCTGGGATGACACCAAATGGTGGCCCTGTGCATTCATGTGGCGCGAACCTAAAGGTTTGATGGTGGAAGGTCCTCAAGACTACTCAATATCCAAGGGAAGTTGGCAAGAGAGAAAGAGAAGCGGTGGCGAGCCGCAAAAAACCTTAATTGAACGTGGGTTTTTTAATTGAACGTGGGCGGCAAAAAACCTTAAACCCTCAAATTGATCCTGGCCTTTCGTCTTTTTGATCAAAATCTAAACCATTGAGTAAAAAGTCGCAAACCATCCTAGGCATTAATTTGGAGCCAATTATGAGTCTGGCCCCTCAGATTTGTACAAAGATTCAAAAACCAAGCTTCCCTATTATACAGGAAATGAGCTGTTGTTGCAATTCTTATTCTTATAAATGAACCCAGGGTGGATTCTGCACAGCCGCATGCTATGTACCATGCTATGAGGGCACGGTGCCGCTGTGCCGACGAGCAGAGATCACCGCTAGAGCTCTTCGAGTTTTACATGTGTACCAAAAATTAGCTCGATCGAATATCGATAAATGCCTCATCGGAACACATATAACTTGTTGCAGTGATTTTAATCCAGTGTTTCGGATCCATTTGGAGTCATGCATTTCAAGATAATAACGTTCCGATGAGTCAATCGAGCTAATTTTTGGTACACTTGTAGTACTCGATGAGCTTTATGCGATGAACGTCTCTAATCATTTGGCTGACACCGGCACAGTGGCGCCAGCCCTAGCACAGCACGCTACGCAGCACCTCCAAGGTTCCCTTATAAATACACATACGCAAAATTAAACAATTTTCTAATAATCTATGGGTCTATTTGTTCAATGAGACTTATAGTGAAGGAATAATAATCCTGTAAAATAGGTTATCTAATTGGATTAGTGTGAGGGGATTAATACTGCCATAGGCCTCATAGAACTGTATATTATTTAACAGTTTATGAGATTTAATCCAAACGGTGACTATTTTAATCACATATATGAATTTTTTCCCCTTGAATTTATAAAGATTGATGCTTTTAAACAGACCTTAATAAGGGAAATAAAATGGCAAGCAATAGAGATGATGAAATAACCATCACACCCGTTTCTGTTTTTTTCTCCCAGCAGTTAAAAGAATCTACAATGCTTTAATCTCAATTAAACCTGAATCTATGTAAGCGTAAGTACACAATTACCGTCTAGTAAATGGTAAGATTAGCTCTCCACGATTAGTCGATGTGCGTGGAATCTGGTCTGAGTCGTCTGACACCTAAGTTACCGAGGGAGAAAAAAAAGGGTACAATTACACAATTGTTTGATCAACTATCTGGGACTACGAGGGGGAAAGTGTTTGATCCCAGAATCTAAACCCAGAAAATGCCCCCAGAAAATGCATCCAACGGGTGATATTCACCCGATAATATCTGGGGGCATTTTCTGGGTTTAGATTCTGAGATTGTACCAAGCCTCCTACGAGGGGCCCGTAATTGTTGCCTTAGAAGTGACTTCTTGTGATAAATTAAAGTCTAGAAATCAGGAAATGCAGTTTATGTGCAACCACGGAAAGAAAAACAATTCAACAACCAGAAGGAGTTTAAATTATTCCATCGCCAGTGAAAACTAAAGTTTTCTCCAAATCCATTACAATGCGCCACATGTACATGTTCTACTATTTGGGACCATTGTTTGGACGCATGGCGCAATGCAATCGATTTAGAGAAAACTTTTATTTCCACCGGCGGTGGAAGTAATCCATTATTCACCCCAAAAAATTCATAACCCAATCATTTCAGGAAATTTAATGCAACCATTCCAACTTACTAAACCATACACATTCAACAACAAATAATCCGTTATGCCAAAACCGTTTTTGCTTTGCTAAAATTGTAGTGCTAAAAAACCTTGTACCATATGTAAAGTACAAACCTTTTATGCACTACACTTTTGGCACAAAAAAAATGGTTTTGACATTATCATTTTCTAGAAAGAAACGAAAAGCGACGGGAGGAGGGAATTCGGGAAATAGATGGATATCAGTGCATTTTCAGAAACTTGAGGGGAGGTACCTGAATTTGTCTACTGAGAGAGAGGGAGAGAGGCTGGGGTCAAGAGAAGATGGCAAATATTGGTGCTTCTGCAAGAATCGAAGCTGGTAATTACCGGAAAGGTACTGCTCTTTTCTCTTTAATTAGACCCTCTTTGTGTTTCTCTACCATTCGAAGGGGTCGTCTTCTCTTTCATTCTCACTCTCAATCTTCAAACCCTAATTTGACGACCCAACAAACTGAGAATGCTTTGCCGAGAAAACAACGCAGTTTGGGACCCAATGATGTTCAAGATGCCGAGGAGTTGCTCAATCGGATGGCCCTGATGAGACCTTTTCCACCCATTTTTCAAATCAATAAAGCCTTGGGTATGATTACGAAAATGGGTAGTTACACCACGACTCTATGTCATTTCGAAAAGTTGCAGTCCCTAGGCATTCAGGTAGATCTCTATACCCTGAACATTGCAATTAACTGCTGTTGCCACTTGAATCGAGTTGATTTTGGTTTCTCTCTTTTAGGCAGCCTCTTCAAATGGGGTTGTACATCCGATGTAGTTACCTTCAACACACTATTACGTGGACTTATTTTACAAGATAGAACTCCTGAAGCCATGGAGTTATTTAAGGAAATAGTGAGGAATAGAGAAGTCGAACCCGACGTTCTTATGTATGGAACTATTATTAATGAGCTTTGCAAAATGGGCAACACTATCACCGCTATTAGGTTGAAGAGCGAGGTTGTAAACCTAACACCATCACATACAACATTATCATTGACGGTCTTTGCAAGGATAAAATGGTTGATAATGCTTTTGGGCTCTATCTCGGAATGAATGAAGAAGGTATTCGGGCGAGTGTGGTTACTTATAACTCTTTGATTCACGGTGTGTGTAGTTTTGGACAGTGGAAGGAGGCTAAGAGAATGGTGGATAGCGGAGTTGAGGTAAATCTCCATACCCTGAACATTGCAAGTAACTGCAACTATCACTTTAATCGAGTTGATTTTGCTTTTTCACTTTTGGGCGCCCTATTCAAAAGGGGTTGTACGCCTAATGTAACTACCTTTGGCACACTATTAAATGGACTTATTATTGAAGATAGAACTGCTGAAGCCATGGAGTTATTTAGGAAACTAGTGAGGAATAGAGAGGTTGAACCGAATGTGGTTATGTACGGAACAATTATTAATGGGCTTTGCAAAACGGGAAACACTGTTACAGCTGTTGGATTACTCAGGACAATGGAAGAGCGAGGTTGTAAACCTCATACCATAGAATATAGTACGATTATTGACGGTCTTTGCAAGGATAGAATGGTCGATGATGCTATGAGGCTCCTTTTAGAAATGAATGAAAAGGGTATTCCTGTGGATGTGGTTACTTATACCTCTTTGATTCATGGCCTTTGTAGTTTCGGGCAGTGGAAAGAAGCTAGAAGAATGTTGAGAGAGATGTTGAACCGCGGCACTTATCCAAATGTTTGTACATTCAATGTGTTGGTGGATGCACTTTCGAAAGAAGGGAAGGTGAAGGAAGCAAACGAGGTACTTGACGTCATGATAGACAGAGGAGTAGATCCTGATGTTGTTACATACAGTACTTTGATGGATGGATATTGTTTGCTAGGCCAAATGGATGAAGCAATGAGAGTACTTGATACAATGGTGGACAGGGTCGTTCAGCCGGACATTTTTTGTTATAACATTTTGATCAACGGATATTTCAAGAAGATGAAAATAGACGAGGCTATGCATGTTTTTAGGGAAATACCTCAAAGAGGCTTGAAGCCTACTGTTGAAACTTTTAACATTGTGTTACAGGGCTTGTTTCAGTTTGGTAGATGTGCAGCTGCTCAGAGACTTTTTGATGAAATGCAAGTCGTGGGCATAATTGGAAGTACTAAAACCTATGGTATCTTGTTGGATGGACTTTGCAAAAATGGTGATATTTCTGCGGCATTGTCCTTGTTTCACACTATGGAACGTAACGGGATGGATCTTAATGTTGTGATGTACAACATCATTATTGATACATTCTGCCATGGTAAAAAGATGGACCATGCAAGGGATCTTTTCAATAAACTTTCCTCCAAGGGATTACATCCTAATGTTAGGACGTACAATATCATGATACGAGGTTTTTGTGCAAAAGGACTGTTGGATGAAGCTACAGACTTTTTCGTGGAAATGGAACAAAACGGTTGCTTTCGAGATAGTTACACTTACAATACTATTACCCGAGGATTCTTGCTAGGAAGAAGTACTCTGAGGCCTTGGTACTCCTCAAGGAAATGGTTGCAAAGGGATTTTCAGCAGATGCATCTACAGTTTCCTGGATTGTGAATCTGCTTTCAACTAAAGGACAAGATCCTGCTCTCATAGAACTAATTGATTGGTTCAGCCTGAAGGATTGATCGGGAATGCAGGAGATGGAATTTGTCATTAGGCTTCGAAGGTAAAGGTATGTTTATACCAGAAAGTACAACCTATTATACTTGCTGAAAGTAAGTATAGCCTAGTAAATAACATTAGCGTATGATCTTCTGTTTCTTGAGTAAAAAAATTTAAAGCCATAAACATCTTTTTGTCCTTTTGGGAAAGCTCTGGTAGCGCAATATTTCCCATAGAATCTACCCCTTCTATGACGTTTTAGATGCTTCCCCTTTTCTTTTTTATCAGATGCATCTCTTGCTTTAATTAATGTAAGTCTAAATTTTGTACCTGCTGATATTTTTGCTTAAATTGTCAAGTGGATCAAAAAACTGATGTACGATGTCCATCCTTCAATATTTCATTGTGTTACTCTCCTCATCCGCCTCTTTATGTTGAAAGTTTTCAAACATCAAATATCTGCTCTGCTCTCTCTCCTTCCTCTTCTTATACTTGCAATGCAAACTTGACTTTACACTACAAGAAATATGGCTTCTTATAGCATTGTTTTATATTGTTCTTTTAGGAGTGCTATAATAGAAATAGACAAGCAAATATAGCGTTCAAGAATTAGAAGAGGAGGGAACGCTGTGCATGTGATAGATTGAGTTCATTCTTGAACTGACTGTGCATATATTTGCACTGAATTCATAAGAAACATCAAATGGACATTTGCACGGTTACAAAAATACTTGCAAATTTCTGTGTAGGGAACTGGGATAAAGAAAATTGATGTTTGTCAATTTGATTTTGCAGGATACAGCCACAAGCCCAAGGAATTTTTGTCCAATGAGGATATAGCAAACGGAGTCAAGGTTTTAGCACTACCAGTCGCCAAATTAACATGTCTTTGTGCATTGTTTTACGGTATGTTTTTGGGATAATGAACCTGTACATTGTTTTCATATATAGTGTAGTTACATGAACTATTGCACATTGGCCAAAATGAACAGTTGAAGTTAATGTCAAATTGTCAACACTATAGGGCAAAAGGGATGACATAGAATGTACAGATGCAAATGTTCAATAAATCTACCGCCCACGGTCTCTCTGTTTCTCTCTGTGCGCCATTATCATGTACTGATGGCAGCAGCATTTAACTGGATTTGCCTCTTAGTTATCTTACTCTCAGATATATCTCCTTGTTAAAACTGTGGGATCTATCTCCTAAATAGTGCTATTTTTTCATTTCTAGGTCTTGTTTCTTATCAGTAGACTTCTCTGGGGCTGTGCCAGCCGTGGGCCCGGCACACATACCAGTAATTTTTTATTGCTTTTTTTTTGTGTGTGTGTGTGTGTGTGTGTTTGGGATTGAAATTCCAAGTTGAATTACCTTTTCTGAGGGCTTATTTCTGCCATTAATCAAAAAATGGTTTATTTTAGCTGCCTATGTGCTGCAAAGGATACAAAGAAGGAAATGTGAATTATCTATGTTGCAGTTTCTCACAAGCTAGTCGTATTGTGCCGCCGCTTAATGGCAGGGAGCGAGGCACTTTCGAAAGCCCTCAATGAAACAGTTGACAGTAAAAATACATCTTTTCTTGATGCTGCAAGATCTGCTGGTTATGCAGAAGGTGTAGACTTGTCCAGTGTTTTTCTAAAGAAAGAAATTTACTCCGCTTTTGTGGAATTGCATATAGAGCAAGGTCCTATTCGTGAGGAAGAAGGTGTGCCACTGCTCAAAATAAATTTTGTACTATTTGCTAACTACTTTACAACGATTTCACAAGAAAAAAAATCTGTATGGTTCAGAATCGGTTAAACCATTTTCGTTTGGTGGAAATTCCTTATTATTTTCTTGGTAGATGGTTTTAGGAACCTTTGTTTTGTGGGACCTTGCTGAAAAAATCCAATATCACAAAGATGCACATGGTCAAATACCATTTCCTCTTAAAACATAAAAAAGGAGCATATGAAAGCGATGATTGTTTACTTATTTACAAAAACTCTTTCTGCATAGCTGATTCTGAAAACTGCAACTAAACAGGTTATTTTACCTTTATTGCTCGTTCTTCTGATCCAGGTATTTCTATTGGTATTGTGACTGCAATTGCTGCTCCTGCAAGCATCAAAGTGGATTTTGAAGGTAACGGTGGCCATGCAGGTGCTGTGCTGATGCCAATAGGTGGGCATTTTTGGTAGCACATATTCCATTACATCTTGTTTCCTCTAAATCAGTTCATGAGGTCCATTAATGCACCAAAATTAGATTTAACTGGATCGCATGCCTTCAGAATGTGCAAGATATTAGTATTAGTTTTTGTTCACTTGCAAGATATCATTTATTTGAGATCCTCCTTTCTTGAGATTAACACATGTTTTTTTTTTATCACGTTTGAGGTTCTTTATATGAGGCCCCCTTTTCACATTTACTTTTTAAGTGCAGATTTGCTTATACTCGTGTGATTGTTTTTCTATTCTCCATTTGAGTTTCTTTATAAGCCAGATTTAGTTTGCTTATACTCTTTCCATACAGTTCATGTGTTTATACTGTTTCGGTCTATTACTCTATCAGCTGTATTACCTGTGTACAAAGGAATAAATTTGGAATACAAGCTTGTATATAACTAAATAGGTTAGTGGAATAACCCGATTTATCTAATTTGTTCCCATGTACCCCTTCGGTCCTTAGCTGTCAAATTTCGACTCCGTGCGTGCGCGCACGTGTGTCTTACAGGTCAGCTCCATACACACAAACCACGGTATCTAAACCAGTCTGAGCAGGAATGATGCAGGACTTGCTGCTGCAGAATTAGCACTAGCGGTGGAGAAACATGTGTTGGACTCTGGGTCCATTTATACCGTTGGTAAGCCTCTTTTTACCCTTGTAATGAGATATGTTTCGGGTGTCATACGGGAAACTCCATGTTGTTTGCACCGATTAAATACTTACCAGTTGTTTGGTTTATACAATCTCTTTCATCACATGAGTCTTACCGTGCTTCCGAACTTTCCCCTCTTATAATAAGGTATCCTGGAGCTGCATCCTGGAGCAATCAACGTTGATAGCAAGGTTTTGAAATCGGGAGACGTATTGTGTATGGTTTTTCTTATTTTATGAATTGTATCGGGATACGTATCCATCCCATATCGTAAGATACATTAAACATAATTAATATACAATTAACAAGAATTTATACCTAATAATAACAACAAACTAATTTTTAAAATTGCGAAATTTCAAATCTCTCAGCTGGGATTTATCAGATTGAGAGATTGGCATCTTCGTTCTGTTGTTTTCTTGTAAGCAGTTTAGCGGGTGTAGTTAAACTCTTCTTGTTTTTTAGATGCTTGTTTGTGTTTGAGTACTCCTAGTTTGTAATTGAGTTGCGGACTACCAGGGTATGCCCTTGGTTCTGTTGGTTGGGTTTTTTCTTAATGAAAATTAAGTTACCAAAAAACAAGTTTTTATACCGAATAATAACAACAAACTAAGTTTTTAAGTTGTGAACTTTCAAATCTCTCAATTGGGATTTATCAGTGATGTTTCTTGCTCGCTTAGTCAAGGACAGAAAAGAAAATCCGTAGTAATATCCCCTAAACATGATCGAAGTATGGTTTTTCTTCTATTCAAGCCCTACATTGAGGTTGGATATCTTTGAAATGGTTTGAATGTCGCTTTAACGACTTATCTTAATGCATTCGAGGTTCCGCTTTTTGCAATAATGTTTGAATATCTATCATTAAGTAGTCGTACTTATCGAATCGGTATACGTATATCTGTCGTTGGATACGTTATCATATCATAGGATTTCTATACAAAAGGAATACGGTATGGGATGCGTATCCTGCATTATAAGATTTTGACAACAATGGTTGATAGGTGGATAAATTTTTTCTAGATGGTAGTTCCATATGAGTAGCCAACCCCAAGTGATTGGGACATTAGGCTCGGTTTGGCCATATGAGTACTGTGTTTGAATCTTTGATTTGCAAAGGTATTTATCAAGGGAAAGTAAAATGGCATAACAAGTCTGGTAAAGTTTTTGTTTCCGGTCTTTTGTTTCTGTTTACAAGAAAATCTGAATACCTAAAACAAAAATCATGTTTGATAGTTTCTTTCGTATCTGCAACAAAAGAAGCAAATCCCCATCCCAAAAAACTTTCTTTTACATACCTGATCAGTTTCTTCTGTAGAATTTTTTACTACCTAAGAGATTTTTTTTTTGCATGAAAATAAGTTAAAAATTAGCCTCTTTATGAAAGAAAGATGGGAGGAAGATACAGAGAAATGGACGTCCCGTTTGATTCTCAAAATTTTCAAAGAAAAAATGGGAGCAGGTGAGAAAAAAGAGGGAAAAAGAAGATCTCGTCAACCTTATTCGCGTCAATACCAAGTACAGGAATAATGCTGTCCTCATAAAATATTTTTTGGGATAAATATTTCGATTTGTGAAAATAAGAAACAAAAGAAGAATAAGGTGATTTAACTTGTTTTCGGATCAAGTTTTCATCCTCTTGCCGGTGTCCCCTTTGGCGACTGAACCACCTCCAGCGAATGCCCAACCTCTGACCACCATTCACATCTTTGGCGATCTATCTGGAAATTGCTCTAGCCTTTGGTTGCCGGCCTATTATGGCAAAACAAGTACCATTGGCGGCCTCTTGTTTCAGAACAAGTTTTTTTTTTTTTTAAATCACCTTTGCACCAAACATTTTTCTGTAATTATTCTTCCACAATCTAAAGAAAAAGAAATTCCTGAAATCTTGTCTTCTATTATTTTAATTCTTTTAATAGGAAACTGAAAACTAAAAACATTACCAAACAACATTTTCATGAAATTATTCTCGTCTCCTTTTTTTCTCACTCCATAAATCTTTGTCCCAAAAACAGTGTCGCTGCCAGATACTCAAGACCAATTTGCTTTTTCCTGTGTCGCAGATGCTCGAGACACTGATGAAAATCAATGAAACAATGTGATACCGACGGCGAATTAGATTGATGAATCTTCCACCATGTGTAAAATACAATTAGCGAGTTTGGGCAATTGTTGACTCAGAGGTTCGACCGTGTTTTGTAGAAAATCGACCAATGTGGAGAGGAGATAGAACCAATTGGTCATATCTGAATGGGATAGGGGGGAGAAGAGAGCATATCGGCTGAGTTTTCCAATTGATTTTATGAGATAAAACTTAATTTTGATAAAATCAAGTTTTGCTTGGAGGTGTGATTTTATCACATTATCTTCCCAAATGATAGAATCTAGTTTTGATAAACTTGTTTTCGAAATGATTTTATGAGATAAAATCTAGTTTTGATAAAATCATTTGAGGATCCGAGATTTTATCAAAACTATATTTTATCTCTAAAAATCAATTGGAAGACTCATTCTAAGGGGTTGTTCTTGAATAGATTTTATCAAGATTTGATAAAATCAAACCCTTGATTTTACATTGGTGAAGAGATTTGATAAAATCTTAGATTTTTGCATTAAAAAATCTAACAAAAATCTAAGATTTTATCAAATCTTTTCACCAATGGATAAAATCAAGGGCTTTTTTTTTTTTTTCCCAGGAAAGATAAAGAACTTTATTACGAATGAGAGTGGTCCAAAGACCGAACATCGGCATGGGCGAGACTAGTGAGATATTGAGGGGCAAGACCCCCCAACACTTCAATCTAGCACCTTATAGGGCCAAAGAACGAGAAATCCTATTACGAGAACGCTTAACATTAATAAAATCAAGGGTTTGATTTTATCAAATCTTAATAAAAATCCATTCGAGAACAACCTAAATAAGTGGCCGCTAGATCTTTTGTTTTTTTTTTCCTTCCCCCACACCCCGCTTTTTTTCAGGAATTGGTGTAAAATTCTTTATTAGAGCTTTATGGAAAGAAACTACTCTTACCGGAAAAAACAAAAATTTCTCCTCTCTTTACGGTTTATTTTCTTTTCGACATTAAAAAGTACCATAGAGATAGGGCTTGGGGGATGGTGCAGGGCATTTGAGTGCACAAAATGCATAGCATCATGTAGTGCACTATACAACCATCCATTTCGACAGTGGACGGCTTGAATTTGATTCGAGCAGTGAATTGAATCCGATTGTCGATTGTTTGGATTAAATCTGAGCGGTTCATTATTGAAATGGACGGCCGGATCGATGATGCTCACTGTACCGTGTAGTGCATTTTCTGCACTACAAGGACCCCTTGGCCGAGAGATAGGAAGGGAATGGAAACTTACGAAATATTGTAAGATTCCTAGGATGACACCAAATGGTGCCCCTGTGCATTCATGTGGCGCGAACCTAAACTTTTGGTGGTGGATGCAAGATTGTTGCTGCGGGGGAACCACTCCATAGCAAATATACAGAAAAAACTGAAAATGTACTAAAAATGTACTATTACTAGTAAAATGCTTAGGGATTTGCAGAGACCAAAACCCCCCTAGCACCCCCCAAGTCCGCCCCTGGGTGGAGGGTCCTCAAGACTACTCAATATCCAAGGGAAGTTGGCGAGAGAGAAAGAGAAGCGGTGGCGAGCGTAGTTTTTTTTAATGCTAGTATGCTACCATTAGACCATACGGGAATCAACACAAAGCAATTTCATAATCCATTATTCACCCCACAAAATTCATAACCCTTTCATTTCAGGAAGTTTAGTGCTAGTATGCTACCATTCCAACTTAGTAAACCATACACATACAGCAACAAATAATCCGTTACAAAAACATAAGTAGAAACATAAAGTCATTAACCATAAGGATTTGCATCACCACATTAATCAAACCTTCAGTATTTGCATCACTTATTACATAGACCCTGTCAAACTAATTAAAGGCTTTACAGAAAAAAAAAATGTATAAACCAACCATGTCATATATCATATACCATCATGAAAAATCCAAAAAAGCCTGCAAGTGTATCCTAAGCATCCCACTATATGCAAGTATCTCCTTTGATGCTATACAAAAAAAAGTCCTCAAAAGGTGCTTCCATAACATAAACATTCTGCATTTTCCAAAGAAAGATGATTCAATATGTACACATTTAATTCAAGCAAATTATAGTACTCATGTAGCTTTACTAATACATTGTACTCATACTCGTAATACCGACCCCAAAACCGAATGACTTGGCACGGTCGATTTTTTGGGAGATGGACAGTCGGTAACAGGTGGAAAAAATTTCAGCCCGATGTGTTTAGGTTGGATAGGTCCGGTGTAAACATGACCTGAGCCGACGTGCACACCCCTCCTTTACTCCCCCCTCACTGGCCCTCTAGCAATTTTCAATTTCCATATCTCTTCTTGGCAAGAAATGGTGAAACTGTGTGAGAGCAAAGTTCTTCCAAGAAAACCCAAAAAAAGAAAATTAAGATTGAGGGAAAACAATTGAAGACTTGGGCCATGCAATTGGAAAGCTTAAGATAATGTGACAATGGAGGATAATAAATGAAGTCATGAAATTACGAAACAACCATTTGCATCAAGTTATTGTGATGAAACCCAAGAAAAAAACAATTGAAGATTGGGTAAAACACTACAACTTAGATTGATTTTTTAGTGTACCAAAGGAAATGGTTGCACACCCCATTACAGAAGCCTAATCAAAACCTTATAACATCGATTTACATCACCCATTACATAACCCCCAAATTTTTATCACCAAACCCTAATGCAAACTTTAACACGCATTATTTTTATCAGAATACTGAAATTGTTCAAAACCGCAGATGCACACACGAATATGAGGGAGGAAACCAACCTGGGGATGGATAGCATACGTAGACATCAAACACCCCGATCTTCTACTCAAGATCTCCACTTCGTCAAACAAAGGGTTTTTGCTCTTCGATCTACATCTTCGCAAGCTCTGAATGTGCCTATGTTTGTCCATCTTAGCAAGGGTACTAGAGTCATTTAAACCCAAAGTTAAGCCAAAAAGTGATAAGAGGGGGAATTTGGGAAATAGTTTCAAAAGTAAGGAAGTTCGTGCATTTTCAGAAACTTGAGGGGTGGTATCTGGATTTGTCAGAAACCTCAGGGGAGGTCTGTGAAATTTACCCAAATATTAAATTAACACTACGCAGATGGGAGAAAATTTTCTCGAGAGAGAGAGAGAGAGGCTAGGGCAAGAGAAGATGACAAATATTGGTGCTTATGCAAGAATCGAAGCTGGTAATTGCCGAAAAGGAACAGCTCTTTTCTCCATAATTAGACCCTCTTTGTGTTTCTCTACCATTCAGGGTCGTCTTCTCTTTCATTCTCACTCTCAATCTTCAAACCCTAATTTGACGACCCAATACACTGAGAATGCTTTGCCGAGAAAACAACGCAATTTGGGACCCAATGATGTTCAAGATGCTGAGGAGTTGCTCAATCGGATGGCCCTATTGAGACCTTTTCCACCCATTTTTCAAATCAATAAAGCCTTGGGTATGATTACGAAAATGGGTAGTTACACCACGACTCTATGTCATTTCGAAAAGTTGCAGTCCCTAGGCATTCAGGTAGATCTCTATACCTTGAACATTGCAATTAACTGCTGTTGCCACTTGAATCGAGTTGATTTTGGTTTCTCTCTTTTAGGCAGCCTCTTCAAACGGGGTTGTACACCCGATGTAGTTACCTTCAACACACTATTACGTGGACTTATTTTACAAGATAGAACTCCTGAAGCCATGGAGTTATTTGAGGAAATAGTGAGGAATAGAGAAGTCGTACCCGACGTTCTTATGTATGGAACTATTATTAATGAGCTTTGCAAAACGGGCAACACTATCACCGCTATTAGGTTGCTCAGGATAATGGAAGAGCAAGGTTGTAAACCTAACACCATCGCATATACCATTATCATTGATGGTCTTTGCAAGGATAAAATGGTTGATAATGCTTTGGGGCTCTATCTCGAAATGAATGAAAAAGGTATTCCGGCGAATGTGGTTACTTATAACTCTTTGATTCACGGCCTATGTAGTTTTGGACAGTGGAAGGAGGCTAAGAGAGTGGTGGACAGGGGAGTTGAGGTAAATCTCCATACCCTGAACATTGCAAGTAACTGCTACTATCACTTGAATGGAGTTGATTTTGGTTTCTCACTTTTGGGCGCCTTATTCAAAAGGGGTTGTACACCTGATGTAACTACCTTCGGCACACTATTAAATGGACTTATTATTGAAGATAGAACTGCCGAAGCCATAGAGTTATTTATGAAACTAGTGAGGAATAGAGAGGTTGAACCAAATGTGGTTATGTACGGAACAATTATTAATGGGCTTTGCAAAACGGGAAACACTGTTACAGCTGTTAGATTGCTCAGTACAATGGAAGAGCGAGGTTGTAAACCTCATACCATAGAATATAATATGATCATTGACAATCTTTGCAAGGATAGAATGGTCGATGATGCTCTGAGGCTCCTTTTCAAAATGAATGAAAAGGGTATTCCTGTGGATGTGGTTACTTATACCACTTTGATTCATGGCCTTTGCAGTTTTGGGAAATGGAAGGAAGCTAGAAGAATGTTGAGGGAGATGTTGGACCGCGGCACTTATCCAGATGTTTATACATTCAATGTGTTGGTGAATGCACTTTCCAAGGAAGGGAAGGCGAGGGAAGCAAACGAGGTACTTGAAGTCATGATAGACAAAGGAGTGGATCCTAATGTTGTTACATACAGTAGTTTGATGGATGGATATTGTTTGCTAGGCCAAATGGATGAAGCAAAGAGAGTGCTCAATACAATGGTGGACAGGGCTGTTCAGCCGGACATTGTTTGCTATAACATTTTGATCAACGGATATTTCAAGAAGATGAAAATAGACGAGGCTATGCATGTTTTGAGGGAAATACCTCAAAGAGGCTTGAAGCCTACTGTTGAAACTTTTAACATTGTGTTACAGGGCTTGTTTCGGATTGGTAGATGTGCAGCTGCTCAGAGACTTTTTGATGAAATGCAAATTGCGGGCGTAATTGGAAGTACTGAAACCTATTGTATCTTGTTGGATGGACTTTGCAAAAACGGTCATATTTCTGCGGCATTGTCCTTGTTTCACACTATGGAACGTAAGGGGATGGATCTTAATGTTGTTATGTACACCATCCTAATTGATACATTCTGCCGTGATAAAAAGATGGACCATGCAAGGGATCTTTTTAATAAACTTTCCTCCAAGGGATTACGTCCTAATGTTAGGATGTACAATATCATGATACGAGGTTTTTGTGCAAAAGGACTGTTGGATGAAGCTAAAGACTTTTTCGTGGAAATGGAACAAAACGGTTGCTTTCGAGATAGTTGCACTTACAATACTATTACCCGAGGATTTCTTGCAAGGAAGAAGTACTCTGAGGCCTTGGTACTCCTCAAGGAAATGGTTGCAAAGGGATTTTCAGCAGATGCAACTACAGTTTCCAGGATTGTGAATCTGCTTTCAACTAAAGGACAAGATCCTGCTCTCGCAGAACTAATTGATTGGTTCAGGCTGAAGAATTGATCGGGAATGCAAGAGATGGAATTTGTCATTAGGCTTCGAAGGTAAAGGTATGTTTATACCAGAAAGTACAACCTATTATACTTGCTGAAAGTAATTATAGCCTAGTGAACAATGTTAGCGTATGATCTTCTGTTTCTTGAGTAAAAAAATTTAAAGCCATAAACATCTTTTTGTCCTTGTGGGAAAGCTCTGATAGCACAATATTTACCATAGAATCTACCCCTTCTATGACTTTTTAGATGCTTCCCCTTTTCTTTTTTATCAGACCCATCTCTTGCTTTAATTAATGTAAGTCTATATTTTGTACCTGCTGATATTTTAGCTTAAATTGTCCAGTGGATCAAAAAACTGATGTATGATGTCCATCCTTCAATATTTCATTGTGTTACTCTCCTCATCCGCCTCTTTATGTTGAAAGTTTGCAAACATCAAATATCTGCTCTGCTCTCTCTCCTTCCTCTTCTTATACTTGCAATGCAAACTTGAGTTTTACACTACAAGAAATATTGCTTTTTGTAGCATTGTTTTATATTTTTTTGGAACTGTTTCGTTTATAAAGCACCAAACCCAAAAGAGCAAGGGGATAGCCTTGAACACTTGCAAGCAAAAGGAAAAACAACAGCAGCTGCTACAAATAAAAAAAGGCCATAGAACCCAAAAAACCACCAACAAACAAAACAACCTACCTACACAAGCTACAAAATTTTAGACATTCTGAAACACACGCAAAGAAATAGACAAGCAAATATATTGTCTATTAGGAGTGCTATAATATAAATAGACAAGCAAATATAGCGTTCAACAATTAGAAGAGGAGGGAACGCTGTGAATGTGATAGATTTGAGTTCATTCTTGAACTGACTGTGCATATAGTTGCACGTACTGATTCATAAGAAACATCAAAGGCAAATTTGCACGCTTATAAAAATACTAGCAAATTTCTGTATAGGGAACTGGAATGGAGAAAATTGATTTTCGTCAATTTGATCTTACAGGATACAGCCACTAGCCCGAGGAATTTTCCTCCAATGAGGATATAGCAAACGGAGTTAGGGTTTTAGCGTTAACACTCAGCCAAATTATCCCTGTACTTACATTGCTCAAGTAAGAAGAATTTGTTTGCTTTAAGTGTCATTCAGGTCTTTGTGCATTGTGTTACATATGGTGTAGTTACATGAACTATTGCGCATTGGCCAAAATGAACAGTTGAAGTTAATGTCAAATTGTCAACACTCTAGGGCAAAGGGGAGGACATAGAATGTACAGATGCAAATGTTCAATAAATCTACCGCCCATGGTCTCTCTGTTTCTCTCTGTGCTCCATTATCTTGTACTAATGGCAGCAACATTTAACTTGCTTTGCCTCTTAGCTCTTAGATATATATCCTAGTTAAAACTGTGGGATCTATCTCCTGAATAGTGCTAATTTTTCATTTCTAGACCTTGTTTCTTATCAGTAGACTTCTCTGGGGATGTGCCAGCCGTGGTCGAACTGGCAGCTCCAGTGTGTTAGCTGGGGGTCGGCCGACCCCATGGCAAGGTAAGATCATACCTTATCTTGCTAGTCGACAATTTCATATCAACTGCATGTGAAGCCATTAGGTCCAGTTACGAGGAGTGATCATTTTATGAGGAAGGAGTTTTTTTTTTTTTTTTATATCAACTGCAAATTTCATATCAAGAAGCCTAACGGCACTTACATGAAATAATAATCATAAAAGCAGCAAAGAGTTAAAACTACTGATCTTGGGGCACAAGCAAAACCTCAAATGGGCATACAGGCTCAAAGACGCATTACTGCAAAAAGCAGACCGACACAATGCTGTATAGGGTCCGTCCGAGTACTAGTAGAAGAGCAACTCAGAGCCCAATCCATTAAAACGGTCCTTAAAATGGCTAACGTTGGCATTCACGACGTAAGAAAACGAGCGAGTCCCTCGGTGTTGTTTGAGTAGGAAAACAGTAAGAAAATAACCTGGGTTCAGGTGGGGTGAAAGCACATGATCATTTCATTGTATATAGTCCTAGATATGGATGAAATAAGTGGTCAGAAAAGAATGGTGGGCAGTTTCACATAGATAAGCTTTTGGATGTAGGTCAGTTTAGTGTTTTCCTTTCCCAAATGGCTGCAATTTTTTGCCTTCTGTTGTAAAATTTTAATGTACTTGCAAGCGCACGAATCGTATTGTAATATACTATAGCGAGAGCGAGGTCGAACCCACAGGGACTGGCGATTTTTTATAGGAAAACTATATAAATTTAAACCGATTGAACCCTAACCTAGTTGACAAAAGTTTTGATTGATTTTTAAACTAAAAATTAAATAAACAATAGTGAAAACAAATAAATAAATTGACAATTAAACGAACTTGATGAGAGAAAAGGGACCAAGGTTTCAAAATCCACACTCACGTACTCATAGCAATTACTCGCAAACTCTTAGTTTATTTTTGTACTCTTCTTCACAATAATTTGGTGGCTAAACTCTATTACTGTGGAAAATATCCTCGTTGTGACCTTTTAGAAAAACAACTTATGTACGGTCTTCCTCGCTGTAATGTTCAAGACCAAAAAAATCATATGTATCCGTTCGCAAACAAATCACAAAAGATATCCAGTGCTTGAAATTAAAAGCTACATAACAGGGCTAAATTATTAGCTAGCAATCCCAAATCATAGAAAAAACATGATTGAATCCATATCCAAAATTACTCAACTTAACTATAATGAGATAAGAACGATTATTCGATTAAATTAAACATTCGGAAAATAAATAAAGAGTTGCTAATAATTACTACTAAACTTGAGGTTTCATCCTCAACAAAAGTCGGTAATATTTAGCTTCTCACAGATAGATACATACCCATGCGATAACTAATAACCATTGAAACCTTTTTTTCTCTTTATCCAGCCGTGTTCTTGAACTGTGGTACTTTAAAGCCGCAACCGCCGCCGCGGTGCTCTGTGATCCGTGATATCCCTCTGTTCCGTCATATCTTGATCTTTTATAGCAGTTGAATAAGATCCTTCATTGAATAAAATCTCTTTTTTCCCTAAAACTACTTAGCTCCATTAAACGGAATTCGGGGGTGGTGTTGTGCAATACATGTTGTGCGCTGTGTTCAATTCCTTAGAGTTCATTGGCTTAACAAATTGGAATTCAACCCCACTAGCAATCTAGCATGAGCCAATCAGCCAAAGATTCCTTATCGGGAAAACCAATGTTGACGTCCTTCATATGGAAATATATCAACATATACTTTGTATTATTTGCTTTCCAATTGGAGTAAAAAAAATTGCGGATCCAATGGACTAGGGATAAAGTAGTTATCATCTTTTTTTCCTGCAGATAAATAATTTAAAGTGAATAATAAAAAATATAGTAACAATTACTTCTAATTAAACAAAATAAAGGATTAACACTATGCAATATAGGGACTCATATATGTTAATATTTTGAGCTTATCACCTTCTACGAAAATCTGTTATCAAGTATTAACATGTAAGACTGTAAATCTATTTTCTCCATAATACTTGTATTATGTCGATTGGGCTTTTACGAAAATTTGTTGCAGGGGGGTTTGGGCTGTTGGATCACACACAAATTTTAAAACACAAACTAAATTCACCATCCAACGGCCCAAACCCCCCTGCAACAGAGGAACAGGGAGGGTTTTTGGAACAAGGGATCTGGTTCCCAGTCCATGAGATCCATTTATGCACCAAAATTAGATTTAACTGGATCACGCGCCTTGAGAATGTGCAAGATTTATTTATTTTTATTTTTTTCACTTGCAAGATTTAAGTGTTCCATTTTTTTTGTTTTTTGTTTTTTTGTTAATCACGTTTGAGGTTCTTTATATGCGTCGCCCTTTCACATTTACTTTTTACGCGCAGATTTATACTTGGGTGATTGTTTTTCTAATCTCCGTTTGAGTTTCTTTATATAAATTATAAGCAAGATTGAATTCACTAATACTCTTTCCGTATAGCTCATGCGTTTATACTATTCTCGGGCTACTCCTGATAGCCTTCTTTCTTGAGATTTACAATTTTTTTTTTTTTTTATCGCCTTCTTTGGAATGGAAAATTGAACAATTTTGTAATGATTTAAGGATCTGTTTATTCAATAAGACTTATACTGCTGGAATAATAATCCTGTAAAATACGTTATTAGTGTGAGGGGATTAATATTGCCATAGGCCTCATAGTATTATATTTAACAATTTATGAGATTTAATCCAAACGGTGACTATATTGATTAAATATCTGAATTTTTCGCCCTTGAATCTATAAAGATTGACGCTTATATGTACGGGACCCGGGGGAGGTGTTGTGACCGACGGACCTTAAGAGAAATAAAATGACAAGCAATAGAGATGATGAGATGACCATCCCACCCATTTCTTTTATTTTCCCAGCTGTTAAAAGAATCTACAATGCTCTAATCTCAATTGAGCGGGTGTTCCGCTAAGTGTGTTTTTAGAATAAATTAATTTTTCACGATTTTTTATGTTATGTATTGTGAGACAATGACCTGTCTCGATTTTTGGAAAAAATTATTTTTTGTTAGTGAAACACTCCTCAACCTCGATGTATATATAATTGTAATAACACAACTCCCCGCCAGGGGCGGAACTACATTGGAGCTGGGGCCCTCTGGGTTTTAAAAATTCTATTAATATAATACTACTAACCTTAAATATTATCAATATAATTATGCCTTCTAATCTGAATAGGCCAAAATGATTCACACACTTTTAATGTATTAGACTACAATAATCCTCCATTTCATTGTACAAATAAATGTGTTATGTGGAAAAATAAGAAGATATATGATGTAATAAATAGTATATGCTTAGATAAAAATATGTCTATTAAGTCAGCCCCTTGAGCCAAAATTCTAACTCCGCCACTGTCCCTGCTATAAACAGTAAAATGGCTCTCCACGATTAGTTGATGTGCACGTAAACTGCTCCAGCACCTAAGTTCCCAAGAGAGGGGAAAAAAAAAAAAAAAGAAGTAAAATTACAATTGTTAGAGCATCCTTATCTCACACACAAAAAAAACACCAAATTTAACCTCAAAAACACCTTTTATAATTTAACAACCCACTTTTCTAAAAATTCACAAAATCAGACTCTCTATTCCAACTTTAGCAAATCACTGTATAAAAAACTCACAAAATCAGACTCTCTATTCAAACTTTTACTCTTCCCTCCCTCTCATCTTTTGGTGCGTGAATAGTGCCTCCCTAAATTTGGGGGTTACTGTAGCAAAGTTACAAAATGTAGCAAATTAGAGAGACATTTGAGGAGCCTGATTTTTAAGATTTTTGGGCCCTGTTCGTTTTTCAGTTTAGTTTTAATTTTGATGACATCATCATTTCTCTCTCTATCTCTCTCCACTCATTATACATGCTGATATCATCAAAACTAAACTAAACTATTAGATCAAGTAACCCGGGACTACGTGGGACCCCTACTTGTTGCCTTTAGTTGAAGACAAAATAAAACCCTTGATTTAAGGAGAAAGTTGGGGTCCATCGAATTATTAACCGGGTAATCATATGAATTTGTGGGCTTAATTCTAACTTATACGCCACTCTCGTCTCCCCCTAACCCCGACAAACTCACAGCTCATCACTACTTCAGACCCCAACTTGGGCCTCCCATTATTTTGTAACCTGCCCTTGAATTATCTACAAATGTTGATTCTAACCCCTTGAGAAACGTTGTGCTCCGGTGCATGAGTTCTTCACTAATTTTTTTTCCTTTTCGTTAGTAACTCAGGTGTTCGGAATAGTTTACGCACACCTAGACTAATCCGAAAAAACCAATTGTATCTTTTTGGTCTATTTAAATTGGGACAAATTCTGATATCAACTAGGCCCGTAAAATTGAGAACTTAGGGAGGCCTTTGACCACCAGGTCAACATTTTGGATTTCACCTAACTCAATTAAGTTTTTTGCTATTTTTGCCCTTTTAGTTGTGAGATTGAGGTAGGAATCCATTTTAGCACAATCAGAGCGTTTAACACCTTTCTATGAATTCCAACTCCGAACTCCCCTAAAAAACTACAAATATTTGAGCTATCAATTTTGCAATCAAGTAGGTTGGTATCATTACTGTTCAATAATCTTTTTAAACTTTTTCCAACGAGAAATTTTGAATTAAAAGATGAAAATAATAATAAAAATATAAACTGAAATTTGAAAAAGTCTACATAATACGAACAAAAAGACAATTTCTCTCTTACAAAGTTTTCACTTTTATAGTATTCTTTTTTTTTTTCTTTTTTTGAACTTTTTGTTATAAATTTATATTTTTCGTGATTCCCTAGTCGAGGCGACTCACTAACCCCCCAAAAAAAATGATGGTAATTTTACCAAAATTCGAGAAATAAATAACCAAAAAGACAGCCACAATAACACTCAGAAAATTAAACCAAACACAAATTCCTAAGCCTAAGGTGTCTACGGCATTGGATGAGGATGAATCGGATTGCTTAAGACTAAAAATTAATAGTAGCTCATATGTCACTGTCACATGCCATTTTGGAGTACTTTACGTTATTGTTAACTAAACCTATCAAGGGGTGTTTTTTGATGGAAAGTGTGTTGGAAAATATGTTTACTTTTTGTAATATAACCGATTTTATGAATGCAAAACTTGAAAATCGATGAAATGAAATGATGATTAAGGCGAGTGTATAACACTCTGTACTTAAGACAGATTCGCTTCCGCTACGGTGCTTACGGTTTGCATAGACGTCTATCTCTCAGCACTATTTGATCAAACTCCCCACAGAAGAAGCACTACAATCGATGGGTCTGTTGAACCAGACTTGTGTCTGTACTCTCTCAAATGAAAAGACTCCGACTCAATAAAAGTGTAGAAAAATTAATTTTTGAAATGAATGAAAGATGCCATATATATATAGGCAAATTGGTGACTCTACGAATAGTCATCAGGGTGCAGAGACACATCTGTTCATGAAAGGACGCGTCCGTCCATAGCGAACAGGTGCCACTAAAAAGACACAACTCTAAATCAATTCAATTTTCATTCACACTTTAAATAAAGTATTATATTCAAAATATTTTTTCCAATAATCCCCCACATGAATGAAATTGATTCGATAACAAATGCAAAAACAATACAAACAACAGAGAGAGTATATGTGGAAATTTTCTGCATGGGGTTAGGTACCTTTTGGCTTTGAACCTCGCGTTGTGAATAATTATCGGACTTACTAGCTAACCATTGGACGCGATGCCTTGAACCGTTCAGCCGTTTCTGTAAGCCAAGACAATAGTCAACACACAGAATCTTTCCGAACACAGTTGGTTCTTACGGTAGTGCCCATTTTGGCCCTGGAATACGCGACTAGTTTCAGAGAGTGTTTTTTTTAAAGAATTCAGCCTTAAAATGCTCATAGAAGCGGCCAACTTCAAACTCACATAGGTGATCTCTTATTAAAAGTATCCTGCAATATACCCCACTTGGATTTACCAAGATATAAGAATCATTAAAGGTTAAAACTTAACCTAAATCGCTGCAGGCATCACTGTTTCACCATAGGAATAAGAAGTCTCATATAACTCGGTTGTCCCGTTGAACCTAGATCTTGGGATCTCCAGTCAGCTAGGTTGGGTTGCCGTTATAGAGCCTTTTAATTGGTAGGCTTTAAACCCATTCCCCTCGATGATCATTTGTTCTCTGGTCAAAACCATTTGGTTAACGGATCCGTATTTCATTATTGACCTTCAATGGTGCTAATTTCAATTAAGAACAAAGCGTTGTATGGTATTGTGTCTGCAATTATCACGTCAGGACTTACCATACTATCACGTGCCTTTCTAACTTTGAGTGTCAAACTTATGACTACCAATCAAAGAATAATCTGCAATTTTTGGCACAAAATTAAATTACTCATGCGAGTAATTTTCAAAAAGCTACGTATGAGTTACTTGCAAAAAATCGAGTTATTTGCAAAAAAGCACCACTTCCCCCACAATTATGTGATGATCTAGAATATTCACATAATTACCTATAATTTGACATGATTGTGTTAACTCTGGACATGTATCAATGTCACAATTATAACTCATACTTGTATTTTACTCAACCATACTTGTGACCACCAAAAAATGTCACTGCATTTATTTCGTTAATTCATTCTTTAGCGAAAGCAAATGTTCAACGATGCATGTCTATAATATCGAGCTTATCGTTCTTCGTGGTCCTCTATGCCTTTCCAACTAACGATGGTCATCGTATTATAAATCCTGGCACATAATTGAACACATTGGAACATCCTCTAAGGGATGACTTAGCTAGCCACTCTACTTACTACCTTTTATTTAACGCAATGAGTTGATCAGACTCCATTGTAGACCTCACTATACACGCATGAGGATTTCCAAATCATTGTTACACTACCTATCTCTAAACTCGGTATTCAAATCATCACGTGCAACTACAATGTTCGCAAAACACTATTGCTTCCCCCACAATTCTAAAATCAAGTTAGAGTTCATCAAAATAATCTCCGTAGTTTATGACATGTCATAAACTATGTCAAAACTCTCTCTTTTTTCTCTTGTGTTTCAGGACTCATCTACTCTTGTTAGAAAAAAAAAAAAAAAAAAAAACATCTACAATAAACAACCCCCACATTGAGTAACTCACTCAATATTAAGTAACTCTTTACTCAAATTTCCACGAGTTTATGTCAAATGCAACATGCTTCTAGATTCATTGGATACCCTCCATATCATAAAAATCGATTCCACTATATTTAAAATATATATATGTCTTGTGAGGCGGTGGTGTTTAAAACTAGCAACCACTAGCGGTTAGGAAACTAGAATATTCCAAATACCAGTTGCATGCTAAATCAAAGATTGCTACCCAACCATTGTGTCTGTATATCAAAACTAAATGTCATGTATTTCAAAAATTTACATGTTTGATGTTTTTCGTTTGATTTGGCCCAAATGACCTTTGGAGAAGTCATAAACTTTGTGGGGATAGGTGACCTTTCACCAAAGGTCACGAATCTTGATTTAAGCATAATGATCGTTCTTTAACAATCACACCCTGATCCCAATGGACATATCTCACGAGGATGTAAACTTAATGATAACACCTTCTGGTCCAATTCCATAGATCACACGTTTGTGTTGGTTGGGAGTTTCTTGAACACCCACATATCGAGGGCAAACAAAATAAATTCCCCCTGTAATTTGACATCCATTTGTCAAAAATCATTATCACAGAATAATCAAACTTCAAAAAAAATCCCCCGCTAAGATGCTGTTTCGAATCACTCGAAAGGTGATAGCCAACAAATAGACACATCTTCTAGTTTAAACACAATGGTCACACCTCTTGGTTTAAATCAAATGATCACATCCTTTGATATGATCTCAACAGTTACATCTCTTAAATTGAACTTCAGGGCCACATCTCTTCACGTAAACTCAATTGTCACAACTTCATATATGAACACAATAATTTTTTAAAGAGTCACACCCCCTTTCAAAATGGACAAAAATCCATTGAATAGGCACAACCAAACGGTATTGTCCAACCGAAAGGTTACGTCTCCTCATTGGTTTCAGTATGTCAAGCATTGTGGCTCTAGCACATATCGTCACACAGAACAACGGTTGACAAAAAGAAAAAATTGCCAAAGCACCCATTCCAAAAATATATATATCATCAGACAGTAAAATGCTTACAAGCCAGAACTTGAGATGAATAAAACAGAACCAAACAGAATCAATAGCACACAAGGAAATGCATTTCAAATGGGCTCACTCAATTCCGTACATGTCAAAATTCAAATGCTTGAAAAGTTCCATTTCCAAAAAGTAATTATAAATATAGAAACGGTAATTATAATTATATTACCAACTCATGCATTACATGGGAAAACCAAACCGAACAACTGCCACGGGGGAATGGTTTAGACAACAGAAGTGGGCATACCCAAACATGAAACCAATTAACCAGTTCATATTCATGTGAATAAAACAAAACTTCTACTATGACATATAGTTATGATAAAGACAAATTCTACACATCATTTGGTTTAATTCAATGGGTCACACACCTCACATTCAAAACACCGTGGCTTTTCCGAATAGTCATATTTGTTGGTTCAAACCCAACACTCACATCTTTGAATGTAAAATCAAAAGCTACAACTCTTATTCGAAAAAAAAATCCAAATATTACACCTTTTGGTTTAACCCTAAGGGTCACATATATTCATTTATAGAACATGGTGACATTTCAAAGATTCCCCCGTATTCAAACTTTTATTAAAACGATCCAAACATTAACGGTTATAAGTTATAAGTTATAAAAATAGTCGTATTCACAAAATATGTTTTCTTACATTTCAAAAACTCTAAAGATCGAAAATGTAGCCATTGCCCAACAGTAATTTCTTCACCAACCGGTGTAACCTTATATCCATAACTCTAATAACCAAGCGGGTGAAAAAGTCGTTCAATCAAATTGTAAAGACGCAATAGTTAAACAAATTGACGCAAATAACAGAACGGTATCCCACCGCTTCATATCAACACTTGTTATAACATAGTAGCGAGCAATCAGTAGATGCAAAGATGAGAAAAACCAAAAAATTAAGGAATTTAAAGAACTGCACCAAGTGACCGCCAATGCAAAGTATAATTTTCCATCGTCATATTTTGCCATATATTCGATGGCTTTTGCCGACATGGTGTATGAATTTGATGGTTTCATGAATTAATTTCGCTTTAGCCCGTTTAGCATAACGATTTCGTCATCGAAGATTCAAAACATAAACAAAAAAGTAAACACAAATTTGTCTTAAGATTGTTCACAAAATATGTTTACTTTTTGTAATATAACCGAATATATGAATGCAATAAAATCTTAATGCAAAACCTGAAAATCGATGAAATGAAATGATAATCAAGGCGAATGTATAACATTCTGTACTTAAGACAGATTCGTTCGCGCTACGGTACTTACGGTTTGCATAGACGTCTATCTCCCAGCACTACTTGATCAAACTCCCCACAGAAGCAGCACTACAATCGATGGGTCTGTTGAACCAGACTTGTGTCTGTACTCTCTCCAATGAAAAGACTCCGACTCAATAAAAGTGTAGAAAAATCAACTTTTGAAATGAATGAAAGATGCCATATATATATATAGGCAAACTGGTGACTCTACGAATAGTCACCAGGGTGAAGAGACACATCTGTTCATGAAAGGACGCGTCCGTCCACAGCGATCAGGTGCCACTAAAAAGACACAACTCTAAATCAATTCAATTTTCATTCACACTTTAAATAAAATATTATATTTAAAATATTTTTTCCAACAAAGTGCAGTCCTTTCAGCCTTCGATTCTGCTTTTTGGTTATTTGAAACCAGTTGAACACTAAACCCTAACCCTAACGGGACCTCAAAAAGAAGATTATGGTTTTTTGTTTTTTTCGTTTCGTCTTTATTCAATTTTTTTTTTTTTTTTTTGCATTTGTTAGTTTCGCGTCAAGATTTTGTGGTTTCTGGATTCCTCTCGGCGAGACGAATCTAACAAGTATAAAATTATGGTCAAAACTCAATTTTTTTTAATAAAGCCGAAATACTTGGATCATTGGCCAATAATCCAAGTATTTCGGCTTTATTCAAAAAAATATTTGGTTTGACCATAAATTTATACTTGTTAGATTCGTCTCGCCGAGAGGAATCCAAAAACCACAAAATCTTGACACGAAACTAACAAATGCAAAAAAAAAAATTGAATAAAGACGAAACGAAAAAACCAAAAAACTATAAACTTCTTTTTGGCCAAAGGAGTGACTTGAGATGATTTAACACTCATGTGCTGTTGCTTGCTAAACCATGCCAAAAACGTCCCATCAACCCCTCTTCCCCTCCCCCCCGGCCGCCCCGTCCCGTCCCGCGCAGCCGGCCCTTGTTACCTCATACCTCTCCCATATCTTCCAGGACCTCCACTCAAACGAGCCCCAAAAGAGGGTTCACTGGCCGCCAGCCACTGGCCTCTAGGTGAACACTTCAAACCTGTGATGAAAAATGGGACAAGGTTAGGGTACATACCCCTAAAATGGGGTGTTCCGCATGCACTTTATGGAATTTTTAGCCACAAACTGAAAAATTGTATCTCATCACAAAATTACGTATTTAAACACCGAACAATTTGTATATTGGATCACAAAAAATAATAAATAACACTACCAAAATTTATAAGGAAGATCACAAAAAATCATAACCAACACCACAAAAACTCTCTGTGCCGTCATCTTTTACCTCACTGACCTTTTAAACCACAAAATTCATATACCGTAGCCAAAGAAGATCATATGAATGAATTTGACCAAAAAAGTTGATAAAATAAATAAGTGATTTATATATTGGATCATAAAAATGGACAAGGGAGTGCTGCGCAGCGTACTATGTGGCACCCGGTGTGGCCGCGCCGGTGTCAGTCTAATGATCAGAGACGTCCATCGCATAGAGCTCGTCGAGTACCCTAAGTGTTCCAAAAATCAACTCAATCGGATATCGTTTAGTGCGTGATCGGAACACATAAAACTTGAAAAAATTTGAAACACATATGACTTGAAACATTGGACGATCACGCACTAAACGATATCCGATCGAGTTGATTTTTGGTACACTTGTAATACTCGACAAGCTCTATACGATGAACGTCTCCGATCATCGGTGCAACACCCGCGCCGGGTGCCGCACAACACACTGCGCAGCACCCCAGTGTCCCATAAAAATTCAAAAAATGAGCCATAAAAATTCGGAAGTGCGTATGGTTTTGTACCCGAAACTTCCCCTGGAAAATTTAATTGGACTAATTTGTTCTATTTGCGATGTTGAGGTATTTATCTATCTTAGTTTGATCGAGGCTTCAGGGATATATATAACTAACTCAATTAGTTGTATGTATTTGTATGCTGGATATAATGAATGCTAAGTTGGGATTAGTTAGTTTGGTGTGGAGTTGAGGTGGCTCAGATAACCCTGGCCATTGCCACTTATTTACATATTCCCTCTTTCCCAATTTGTTGCGCTTGTTTTTTTTTTGACGTCTCAAAAAATTATCTATATCTTTTGATTTATAATACTTTTTTATATTCAATATCGATCTTGTTTGATGTATCTCAATTAATTTTGTTAAACAATAATTTCGAAATCATAAAAAACACTATAGATTATGAAACATAGACAATTTTTTTAGAAGTCCCAAAAAGAAAACATGCATAACAAATTAGGACGGAGGGAGTACTACATTATAAATCAGAAAATTGGCCTAAAGGCCAAGTTAATTTGGGGCTTTAAAATGTGTTTAGTCCAGCCTAACTTATTTTAAAGTCTCTAATACATTAATATGAAATTTTTTAGGGTTCAAAGACAATACTAGACAAAAATACCCTTAATGATAAAAAAAAATTACAAAAAAAAAGTTGGTACCCCGTCACTTTTTCTTGGCTGCTAATCGATTGATCCAATGGGTGCTACAACACCCATGAAAGTGTCAAAGAAACACTAAAATGTCTGACGACCCATGATCCTTGAAAGGATAGGTGCTACAGCACCCATGAAAGTGTGAAAGAAACACTTAAATGTCTAACCCACCCGTCACTTTCACTCTCTCTCATGCATAGGTGAGACAAAATTACTTCTCTCTCTTTAATTTTGGGGTTGAGTTTAATTTTGTGATTCAATTTTGGGGGTTTAGGCTCTTTGGGGTAGGGTATAGTGAGTTTAGGCATTTTGAGTTTAGGCACTTAGGGTGCACTTTCCAATTATAGGGATTTAGCGGTTTAGACACTTTCATAAAGTACTCTAGGGTTTTAAGCACTTTCATAGGGTACCTTAGGGTTTAGGCACTTTCATTGACTAGACGGGCATTTTTGGAATGTATAGTTGATTTGTCCTTTTGGCATTAAAAAATTAGTTTGTGTCATATTTCCATGATTAACTCATATACCATGTCTTTGTCAAAGAAAGACTCATTATAAATTTAGATTACTTCTTCAACAATCAAGGGCATGCATTGGCAAGATTAAAAGTTGATACTTAAGTATTTTTAATTATCAGGTGCGATGTTCATGTCATGAAAGGCATGGAATTGATGAAACACAAACCTAGAAATTAAATGGGTTAATTGGCCTATTAATTCAATTAAGAAACTGGCAATATTTGTGGGGAGAGAGAGAGAGAGAGAGAGAGAGTAACATGAATGTTGCTGCAGAATAAAGATTGGCATGGCCCTTCACTTGTTGCACACGTTTTTCAAATATTAATTCACGATTTATGAGATTGAATTTCAAATTGTGTAAAATCGCGTGAGAAAGGGCTTTTATGTAAATTACGGAGCTTCAGTAAGTGCAAATTGGATAGGGAAAAACCCGAACGGTTTGGCCTAGTGGTCGAGGCACGAGAATAGGTTTGCTTCCTCGGAAGGTTTTAGTAATTCGTAACCTCTCATGTGCCATTAATTACTTTGGGGCCAATCCATGCCAGGTTTTGCTGCCATCCGCCGACACTTGTTAGTGAACGGTGGGATTGGTGCATAAGAATTAGCCGCTGATGTACAGGTTGTGCCCAGGAGCTGCGCACAATCTTGGCAGTACACAAGTATTTTCAACTGTTCGGACTAAAAACAAACCATTCTCCTATTTTATTTGAAATTTGAATTGTCCATCTAAGCAATCCCCCATCGGACGTGCAAGTAAGCTGGCTGGGAGAGTTGAGTTATAAAAATAATTATAGATAGAGGGAAAAAGTGGAGGTGTTTTTTTTTTTTTAAAATGGGGAATGGAGGTGGGTTTAAATTAATTAATAGGAGGTTGTTAGGGCTTTATCAAAAAGGTTAGTAGGAATAATCAAAGATGGGGACTAAGTGATAATGGGGATGACATGCAATTTTTTTACACCCAAAACTTTTTGGTGGGATGGTACAACAACTTCAACCTGGCAAATTCAACCTTAGTATTAAAGCATCAAATCTTTATTTTTGAGATCCAATAATACAAGAGAATGCTGCATAAATTTCTAGAGTAGGTCACTAGTACATATGGAGTATTGCAACCTATTGCAAAAAGATGAAACTGGCAGGGAAAACAAGAAATATGCATGAATGCAATCATACACCACCACAGAGGGCCAAACCAAACAAGGAGGAATATAAATGTTTTTCCAAGTTATGTTTGTGGTGATAGATGTCATATTTGTGCTAATATGCTTATAGAAGAAGGTGTTGGCTTCAGCACGTAATATATTCCGTGGCAAAATTTTTATTTTATTTTTAAAGAAAAAGGGTGGAAGAAGGGGGACGGGCATAGTGACATTCATTGGGTATGACAAGTAGAAGTACTCTGAAACTGTGGTATATCACGACAGGGATCAGTCGGCTATGGCTTTTTACTGCCCCACCAACTCACACGACATTTTAGTTTATTGGCTACTAGAGTAAAAGACCGACCCTGCAATTGCGTAGAAAAGGGCGGAAACTAACATCGAGTTGCTTTGACAATTACAACGTGCATGAAGATATCTAAAATTCCATTTTCCATCGTCCTTCACAAGATTTGGAACTAATTGCTCCTATGTTCTATCACTCAGCTATCATGAATAGCCCTTAAGGGCAATGCCAAGAAAGAGAACATAATCCATAAACATGATTTAAAAAAAAAATTAATAAACCAAAATTAAATGCATTTAAGTTTCATCTCAAGGACGTTACTATAATTGCATTTAGGTTTGATCTCAGTGCACATATCCCAATGTCACATTAGTGGACGTGCTCTTTATACACTAATATCAAAATCGTATTAATTTAGAATCTCCAAATATGTCCAAATGAATATCCATGTAAATCCTTAGAAATTGTCTTTAAAATGAGAAAAATAAGAGAAATAATGAAATACATTAATTTTTTTGAGAAAAAGTGCCGAAAAGATGAAAACAAACTATATATTTTCATCTTTAGCGTACTCTTTCAAGATTCAATTCATAAGTTTTTCACTTTGGGATTTCTTTGGTCAAGACGAAGTAGAAGAGTTACTAATTTGAATTAAAACTAGCAAAAGTTAAAAAATGTAAACTAATTCTGAAAAAAAAAATTAGTCCAAACAAATCTGTTGAAACCTCATTAATTATATTTGGACGTTCCATTTCAAAAGATTAGAAGTGTAATGCCCAATGTGCAACTTTTGAAATTTGACGGACAAAATGTATTTTGGAATAAACTACAGGGGCGAAGTGACATTACCCAATACGCCAATAAAATTCAAATCATATAAAAACCCGTCAACTAACGCCGTCTAAATAAACACGGCACTGTATATATAATCAGTACAGACAGACGCACATTGATTTGCGCATTGCTCTCGATAAGGCAAAAAACCCACAACAGAGAAGAGACCCAACAACTCTCTCTCTCTCTCTCTTACGCGGATCAGAGTCAAATGTAAGCAAATCTCCCTCCCATTTTTGTCAATTTCGACTTTCTTTGATTTCCGTGCTTGCATTGTAATGTGATATTGGTTTACGTTCAATTTGTGAAGAGATCTGTGCATTTTCGCTTTTACTGTTGTGATTAGTGATCTTTTCGTGGTCTTTCATTTTAGTGAGTTTTTTTTGGGTTTTTTCTTTTCTTGTTTGAATGAATTTTGATTCTGGTAAATTTTGTTTTTGAGCCATGTCTTGGTAATGAGCACATTTGAGAATTTAGTTTTGGTTGATTTGGAAACGTGGGAAGAGAAATGAAATTGAAATGAGAAATTTTTTGTGGAAATGAAAATTAGAAAGCTTTCTTTTGCTATGGAATTGATACTATGAAGGATAGTGAGATGGTATTCCTGAACAGCCTGTATAATGAACAAATTGACGATGTTTCGTGGTGTATTTATGAAGGGATATACTAAATGAGAAATCTTTATTACTAGGGTCTGTGGTTATAACATGAACATAGTGATTCTTTTGTTGATGAGAAAAATCATGATATTTTGTGGCGTCTTTGGTTTAATTTCTTGTGTACTTGATTATGGTATAGCAGTATTGTTAGGGAAGGGTAACATAGTATGTCTCTTTGCTTGTGTTGTGGTGTGTAGTATCCCAATACGGGACTGTAAATGATTAGTTTAGTGGGTGACTACGTGGAGTTCCTCGCTCAATGTTTGATTCAAGTCTCCATAGCCGCTTGGTGGGGTAAACATATTCTTTCGTGCCCGTACTTTAACTTTGGGACTGACATAGGTGCAGTGGGTTCGTAAAGATGACTTTTGGTGCTAAGGGGAATACTCCCCGGCAGTTGTGGTTGGAGTAGCCTATCTGAATATCCATTTGTCTACCAAAATTTTAAAAAAGGTAGTATCTCAATATCGGATATGAATATGAATGTGACTTGAGTATGTCTTTGATAGTACTGTATGGTTGAGTTAGGTTGGATGGGTCTTTCATGTGCTTCAAAAAGGAGAGAAAACAAGGGATGACAAATTCTTGTTTTTGTTTTCGAATTTTTTTAATTAACTAAGCTTGTGTACATGGTTCTTCTGGCATGAGGTTTTATTGTATTTTATTTCTTATTTCCCGAACGTGAACTGTGAATCCACGCTAGGCTGAATTTATTTGGTTTGTCTTGCATTTGAGGTTGTCTTTGCATTATTCTTGGTGGTGTTTTTGTTAACTCCGGATCCCACTGCGTTGGTACATAAACTATATCACCATGAGTATGACTGACTGAGACTTTATATTGCTGAAGCATTCATTTTGTGACAAAGAATGGCTGGTACAAAATCAACCTATATTTTGACGAAAAAAAGGTTTTGTTGAATTTCGCTGTAATCTCACAATCTGTAAAGACAAGCAATACCGGAGCTTTTATCTCTACCTATTTTAGCTGAGGTTATTATAAGTTAACTCTTAGCCAGTCATCCTTCTTTAGGTCTGTATTTGAATAGTCTTGCATAGAGTTTTGTATACCTCTATATGAGCTTATCGGCAAGTTAAAGTGGGAAACTGAGAATGATGCATGTTGAAAAAATGATCTGTTGTGAAGTACCTCAGTATTGCTGAAATGATGTGATTGGTGATACTTATGTTTCTACTTCGCAGTCGATGGGAATGGAAGTCACTGATATTTGCATGGACAAAGAGTCAGACTGTGTCACAGTTTATTCCACTGTGGTCGCACATGATTCAGAACATGAGACTGCTCCATCTGATCTCGATGTCACACAGTCATATGACCACAATAATGGGGATCCTGTACAACAGCTTTTGGAAGCCAATGCAGAAGTTAAAGAGTGTGAAGTAAAGGAATGCACTGCAGAGAAGTCTATTAAAATTTCTGAACTAAGTGAAGCTGGAAAATGTGAAGAAGTTGTACCGCCACCTAGTTGCAAGGAAAGCTTGCCAGACGAGAAGATGAAATTGGAAAATCAGACCAGAAAGGACGATAATAAGAAGTCTAAGTCCTCTGCAAAACCTAAATCCAGAACTGGTTGTGGAAATGCTCGAACAAATTGCACTGTTCCGCAGCCATTTGCTCTGGCTACTGAAAAACGCGCTTCATGTGCGACTCGTCCCACTGGAATTGAGCCAGATGCTGAAACTGCTGTGAGTAAATCATCTAACGTGAACAGTTTGCAACATCAACACCTGATAAATAAAAATCAGAAGCAGGTACCTGCACTAAAAACAAGATTCTTACATTCGCTCCTGTCATTTTTGTGCATGTGTTTTGGATCTCAAAATTTCTTGCAAATCATCTGTCTCTTGTTTCTCTCGACTGGGTTTCTTGTTTTTCCCATTTACCAGTTTCCTGTTCTAATCATTGTAGTCTGTAAACTTTGTACAAGTTGATAGCTGTTAACTTTTCTTAGTTTCATATACATGCCAATTGGTGTAGACAGAATAAAGATTTAGAATTTTTTTGGTCTTTTCTCCTCACCCCTTCTCAGGAATTTTTTGACGAATGTGATTTTTTAGAGATTAAATTGTGAAAATAGGTATTATTCATGAACTTATCACCCTCGACATCAATGTACTGCAAGATGTCCATTCCCATTTATTGCTGATTACTCCCATTTACCTTGCAGATGGTCTCACCTTTGGTTTCAAGGAAGCCGCTGCAACCAGATAATAAAAAACATCCTGATGAAGAAGACTCTTACTCTGTTAATTCCTCATATCCTGTGATTGGAAGCATCTAGCTTGATGTTCGCCTAATTTGCTTTTATAAGTTCTTTTTCTTTTTGTGCTCCATCTGTCTATTTGACTTTTTGGTACCTTAACCGCACAAAGTACTGCAGCATCAGCCCCAACTACAAAGGCCAGGACAACTAATGCATCGGCGCCAGTATTCAGATCCATGGAACGTGCAGAAAAACGAAAGCAGGTAGTGGTTTATCAATCTTTGCATGTGCAGTTTGTTAATATCATGATTCAAGTAGCAGTGAGATCAAAATACAACTCAGAACCATTAGTCCTGCTCTCATTTCTTGATATTACTGCCATCCTTTAGTTTTTTTCAAAGTTGGAGGAGAAGCAACAAGCACTGGAGGCTGAAAAAACTGAATGGGAGGCAAGGACTAGGGTACATTTCTATACTCCTTCCTAAAGTATAAATTTCATAAGTCATTTTTGGAGAACTACCGCCCTTTTTCCTTAACACAAAATTCCCATAGATATAACACGTCATTTTTTGGTGCTACTCTTAGGTGCCTTACTGCCTTTGTCTTTTTATGTTTACTTTTCTATTACAAATAACTTGCATATTTCCTCTTTTCCTTTGCCCTTCCCTGAACCTTCAAAATTTTAGGAAGAGCGAGAGGCAGCTCTGAAGCAACTCAGGAAAAATTTGATGTTCAAGGCAAGCCCAATGCCAAGTTTCTACCACGATGGACCGCCACCCAAGGCTGAACTGAAAAAGGTATTCCATTGTTTTTGGCGCTAGTTTCTTGTTCTATTTTGTAACTTTGTACCTTTCTAACACTTTCTTTGAGTACACACATATCCTAATTGCAGAGAACGGAAAGTAGCATTACTAACAGCGCCTTGGTAACTAATTGAAACAGTTGATATTTTACAGCACAATTTTATGAGATGAATGAGATGACCATCTCAAAGCATGTTAACTACAGCCATAGGGAACTGATTTTTATAGAATTCTTAGTAAAAGCCAAAATAAAATAGTGAAAACGTTTTCTAAATTAGTTTAGTTACACTATTGTTGTCTAATATCATGCTTTGGCTTTGTAATTTGAATATCCATTTGGTTCTGTTTGGATGGCAGCCACCACCAACTCGTGCTAAATCACCAAAGTTGGGTAGAAGGAAGAGCTGCAGCGATGCTGTTGGTTTTTCTCAAGGAAATAATGGTGTTGTAGCTCATGGTCAAGGAACTCGTCACAGTCTAGGTACTTACAAAGATATTTCTGCGACTGCTACTAATGACAGGAAGGACCGGATCATTTTCCAGAATGGTAATGCTACTTTCAAATTAAAGGATGAATCCAGACGGGCCAGAGATCGGTCAATTTCTGTCAAAATACATGGACAGGGGAATGTTGACATTTCTATTATGTCTTGAGCCTCTGGTGAGTGTTTTCTTATTTAAATGAGGGGAAAAGTCTTTTTTCTCGTGTTTCCTTGTGACATGTTTAAGTTATGCTTATTTATTTCGTTGACCTGCGAGGACTTGATGTGAATTGCTTGTTGTATATTGGTGTTAGTGATTGTAAGTTTTTTTTGTAAGTTATGCCTTCACAAATATGTATAAAGAGTTCCGATTTATCACAAACGCCATTCTTCAATCTGCAGAGTAATTGGTTACCATCTTTTCACATATACGACTTTTCTTCAATTTCAGATTCCTCGTTTGGATTCGCTATGAAGTGAGAACTGTTAAAGTCATTTGCTTCTTAAGGTTTAGTCATCGCACGACTTGCTGTGTTATGAAACATTTTTCTGACACCCTGACCTACATATTTTCTTTGAATTGATTAGGTATTATGGTTAGGTAGGCTCAGAGGAATGGCAGTTTTCTGAGGTCCATTGAGATGAGCCTTATCAGGGCAGAAACGGTACTGTTGGTTGGTTATGCCAGTGTAATTAGTAGGAGTTCTTAACCAAAGAAAGATGTTCTTTAGTGTCCAATATCATGTAGGTGATGCAATATAGTTAGGTTTCATGCCTTTTCGATTTACGGAAAAAACAGGAGAAAGAAGATGCCCGTAGTGCATAAAGCAAAGTAGTCTTGTGGTGATTCCAAATGGTATTCAGCAAAAGATGACTTTTTCAGCAGGGAATTCCTGGCCTCGGCAGCACAGTCACTAGTCGAAGACGATAGTTTTGACTTTAAAATGATACTTACAGACCTTGAATTTTTGGCTGCATGATTTGTTCCCGTTTTGGGTATCTGTTTTTGTACCTTGTGTAAGGTATGTCATATGTGCTTACCCATGTTCCAATAAGCATCAGAAGGGGCCAAATTAAAATGTGGTTTGAACTCTCTTTCTCGTGGCAGAAGTGAGTAGGATAGTCTGCTTCCTACCTCTCGAAGAGGTTGAAAGCGTTGCTGTAAACGCAGCGCGAATCTTCTGCACTACTTACTACGCCTCGAAGACTTTATAAGCATTGCTGTAAAAGCAGCGCGAATCTTCTGCGATACAAAGTATCTCTTCGAAGCGAACGGGAGTCTTGTGCATTTGTTTTTATGGTTGTTTTCACACTGCCATAATTTCGACTGCAGATTGTTTTTATGGTTGTTTAGTGTAGCTCATGCAAGTTGAAACTGCTGGTGCAAGGTCGAGCCTTACATATCTCTTACATATCATCTTAGTTGTGTGAGAAAGTTGAACTAATTGTTGTTTAGGGGTGCTAATGTCAGAATTGTTAAAAGCATCCAACTCAAACTAATTGGCAATTAGTGGAGATGCCGTCCAAGTTCCTACATTCGTTTTGGAGATGATAATTAACTGATGTGGGACAAGTTCTAACATTCAACTGATGTGGGACGAGTTCCAACATTCAACGCATGTGCGATCCCGACCCGCACATGAAGAGCTAAATAATCCATCAAACAATAACACCTAGGGATCGTGACGAAACAAATTGCACCTATGGCACAAATAAAGGGGAACCAAAAGAGTCCGAATCAGTTCTGATACCATCTGAACCATCCAAAATTCAAGACCAATTGACAATCAATAGTCAGGCATTGGATATGATAATTAACCAAGGTGAGACAAGCTCCAACAAGAATATTCAAAACTTCGGAGTTTGGATGCTAAGTTCATAGTTAAAATGGACACAAAAAACTGGGGATAAAAATTAATATAGTTTATGTAAAATGAATCCAATGCTGGATGCCGATTCCAACAGAGAGGCTCCAATGGCCTAATTTGGCCAGCCTAACAACTCACACCAAATTTGACAGCACATTGCCAAATGGTTTGTTGATATTAAAACAATACTCCATAATATAATAGCAAATTATGGTTGGAGAGGGAGGGTTTTGTGGACGTCCAATTTGAAGATGTCAAGTTGCCACACGAGCTTTCAAGAAAATATAATATCTCTTTGAAGCCTATGGTTGGAGAGGTAGGGTTTCGTGGACGTCCAAGTTGAAGATGTCAAGTTGCCACACGAGCTTTCGAGAAAATATAATATCTCTTCGAATCCTACAGTTGGAGAGGGAGGGTTTTGTGGACGTCCAATTTGAAGATGTCAAGTTGCCACATGAGCTTTCGAGAAAATTTAATTTCTCCAAATTTGAATCCTCATGTTTCATTTTCTCATCTTTTTGTGTTATTTTTCTTCTTTTCCTGTGTGAGTTTCATGTTCTAAATCTATACTTGACCCCAGAGACGCACATTCAAATCTTTAGGCTGCTTTGCAAATTCAGATACCAAAAAAAGGTTCCATGACCAAAAGTTCTCTTGGCATTTGCGCCGAGATGTTCTCCGCGATTTTACGATTACGCATATACTCTATTTGGAGGCAGACTTGATCTAGACCGGGCAACTCAGATCTTAACCCTGGACGGCTGGACGAATTTTGACGAGTCACCCGGACTAGATCAAGAAATCTATGTCGTCAGTTTGCATTTTATTTTTAGCAAGTATCTTCGTCCACATTCACATCTTTGATGTCGTTAGGTTACATCAACCACTGGATTCCCAGCTCCTATTCTGGATTCAAAGAAGTTAGAAACTTCCACAATACAAAAAAAAAATGAACTTAAGCATAGTAAGCTCCATCTTCCACAGTTATCATCATCACTTGTTAACACACTTTTGCTTTGGCCCCCCCCCCCCCCCCCCCCCCCCCCCCCCCCACTTTTATTCCTAATGCCCACTACCCAATTCTTCTTTACTCTGTTTGCTCTGTTCAAAGCCTTTTAACCATCCATCCAACCTGTCTTCAGTTCCTGTAGCACGGGTATGGACACAGACACGGACACGATAGGAGAGACGCCAAAATAAATAACATATACTTTATACCAGTGGAAATTTAGTTATATCTATAACCACAAAGCATCAATCTATATACGGGGCGGTTCCATGGACAACGAATAACACAACATTTGACACAATAATAATCAAAGCCCCACGCTTACAATCGGACCCGTTCAAGTTGATTAAAATATGTTTTTAAGATTACCTGTAAAAAATCAACTCATTTGGATATCGGTAAAGGCTTGATATGTTCATTCAAATTTATCTTGTAAAATCTGACAGGAATCAACTAAATGAACTGATCAAGCCCTTACTGATATTCAAATGAGTTGATTTTTTAGGTACTCTTAAAAACATATTTTTTATAAATTGAACGGCTCCGATCATTCGCGTTGGGTTCACAAAAAAAAAAATTGTGTCAAATGTTGTGTTATTTGTTGTATTAACAGAACCGCCCCCATATATATATGAACAACTATCATATATACATCATATAACACTTTTAATCCAAAATATTTGAAGTAATACACATTTACCCCTAACAAATTAAAAAATTCGCATATTTTATCCTTGTCGTGTCCCTCCCCTATTCCAGCCATGTCACTCCCGTGACCCTTTAAAATTAATTAAAATTTACTGGCATGCTAAATGGCATGTCCCATACGTATTTTACGGTGTCCACGCGTCGGACACGACGATACGACGGAGTGTCGGTAATTCATACATTCCTTTCAATTTAAGCTTGTAATCACCACTGTTTGTGAGGTCGTTCTCATTGGTGAAGGCTCCCCCACCTCTCCTCTCCCCTGTTTCCACAAGTGGAGAAAAAGAATGAGACATCCTTTAAACATCATGTCAACTCTTAAAGTCCGAGTGAAGTAGGAGTACTATTTAGATTTAGACACCATTAGATCAATTGCTTTGAGAAGGGATTTTGAAGGAAAATGGAATAGGAAAATGTTAATGTATGCCCAGACACACGTTAAGGATGAAAAAGTGTATTAAAATGTGTGAAAAATATATAAGACACTGGCTCGGAGCCAACATAGGGTTGGGGGTGGCCCCGGCCCCCCCGGTTTTCAACGTTTTTTTATTAATATAATACTAATTTTAAGATTATCAATATAATTATTCCTTATTATCTTAATAATTTTGGTTTGAATGAATAAAAAAACAAGTTATTTTATATTTTGATTTCTCAATTCTTTCATGCGTGAAAAATACCAATGCGAGTATTGTAGTATCCCAAAGAATAGAGCAAAACAATTCATATGCTGTTAATGCATTGTGCTAAAACAATTTCAATATACCATGTGTTATGTTGAAAAACAAAAAATATAATAAAACAAATATATGTTTAGATAAAAAAATTTATGTTTTTTAAATCGGTCCCCCTCGGGGTCAAAATCCTGGCTCTGCCACTAATATAAAAATATGTGAAAGTGTATTAAAAAGTGTAAAATGTGTGTCAGAGTATGTGTTTTTTTGTGTGTGTTTATTGTGTGTCCATTTGACAAACATTAGCAACACCCAAATAAAAATATTCAAAGGGAAAACTATATAACTTTAGTTTCTTTATTCTTGACATTACTACATAGTATATTCTTTTATGATTTTTGTTTTCCTTTTGTTGGGATGCTTACAGATTTCCATCCATGCCCAACGGAAACACCTTGGAATCGAAACGACTACAAAAGAGAAATACCAAGTTTACGTGATTTAACTCAACTTGACAACATTTGGGAAGAAACAGAAAAGCATTACGGATAACCAGGATGGAGCCTTGAAGTGGGGGAGGTGGCACATGTTACCGGGTCTCGGAATTTTTTTTTTTTTTTCAAGTGTATTACTGTTATTCTTCAAAATGTGTGTATTATTTTTGGTAGTATTAAACATATTGATGAGTGATTAGTTAAGAATGTTGATGGATGATTAACCTATAAAAATGTGTATTATTTGAGGTATTAGAAAAAATTAATCTTAGAATGATTGTGCTTTTTCTTATACTAATTACTCCCTTCGTCCGTAACGATAATCCAATACCAAAAAACCTCTAATTTTCGGATAAAAAATAAACACTGCCGTGCATGATCTCTTACATTTCTTGATACAAATTAAAGAATTAATTGTGATTTTTATTAAAAAAATTACATGTCGTTTTATAAGAGACTGCGGGAAAATGAAAAATATTGATTTTGAGTGCCACTTCGGAGTCGGAATCCTAGCTCTATCCCTGCAGGTACCAGTCCTACCGGAGGATGCAATATAAGATGATAAAATGTTTAAAAGCCACATACTCGAGCCTATTGCCCTTACTACCCTGAAAAATATGTTTTTGACGTAAGAATGTGTTTGGCTTGCGCACCATTTGAGATTTGTTCAATGTGTGTAAATTAGTTGGGAGTTGTAAGCATTAATGTCATTAGTAGGACGTCAGCCAAACACAGCCTAATTAGTTAGTCCACATGTGTGAAAAGCATGATAAAGAAAGTTTAGACAGTGTTTTAAAGACTAACATGGCATCAGATTCACAAAAGAGAACCTCATCCTCGCGTATATAAAAAAAGGCCCTTGAAAAATCAATGCATGTCAAAATCAAAATGAACCACAATCCCCTCTCTCTCTCTCTCTCTCTCCATGAACAGTTGAGGGGAATGCTGTCTGGTTCGAGGCCATCCATCTAAAGCACAATTGTCATCGTTTGAATGATCTCGGACCAGGCTTCATTCCCCCCAACTCGAGGCCGACGAGAAGTTGATCACATTCACTATGGCCACAGCACTCAATTGGAGAGACCCTTCATGCTCTCTCTCTCTCTCTCTCTCTCTCTCTCTCTTAACATCAGCTGCAACGGAAGGAGGCAGTCATGCACTGATATGCAGCAATCATCAAGGTACGGACTAATCATGGTGTACTTTGGGTACTTTGGGTGAAGTTGCGAATTGCAGTTTGTTATGTTGAATTTCCTCATGAGAAAGTGTTTGGTCCCAAAAAAGAAACCCATAAAAACACCCAGAAAATACATCTGACGGGAACCCGTCAGATGCACGTCGGATGCATTTTCTGAGTGTTTTATGGGTTTCTTTTCTTGGACTGTACCGGACCTCTTTCCTCATATCTCTATGTGTGTACTATAAAAAAACTGAAGCCGCTGTTTGGGTAATTGGTTTGAATTAGCATCTTGCAAGCAAAATTTTATGATGCCGTTCTCCTCGTTCATGTTAGTCTTTGTAACAATTTCAAAGACTAATAAAAAAATTTGTCTTTCAAAAAATTCTTGCAAGCAAAATTAAAGGAATTATTATTTGTCGCAGTGATTTTCCTTGTTAATGTGAACTGGAGTAGCTTATTAGAATGTTTTTTAATCACTTCGGATGTAGTTTTTACCACAAAAAAATGAAATTTTTTTATGATAAGTTGATATAGCTCCATTGAATGAGTGGAAAGAAAGTGACTTTTCGTTATGTAATTTTTTTTTTTTCCTAGTTCCTTCTTGAATTCGATGGTTCGCATGAAACCATGATGCCCGGTTTGGTGGGTGTTTTGAGAATTAATTGATACTTTCCAGAAACTTATTTCCGTAACTAACCCCACGGGTTTGGGCCGTTTGGCCTACTGTCAAAGCCTTGAGACTTAGGGGTCAGTTCCCTCCTAAGATCTCATATTCAAAACCTCGTAGGTGCTATCAATCTGTTTGGTGTCAGTCTATGCAGAGCTTCTGGTTTTAATTGGGTCCCCCTGGCTAGGTGGGATTGGTCTCCCAGGATTAGTCGACGTGCGCAAAAGCTAGTCTCGACACCAGGTTATTTAAAATAAAAAAAAAATCTTATTTTCATAACTTATTTTCCGGTATTTTTTTTTTAAAAAAAAAAAAAGATAATACAAATATTTTCATATTTTCAAAAGGGTCCTCCAGATGGTAGAAAAGATACGAAGAAAGGTTCCGTGAGTATTTTTATTTTGAAAAACTAGTACTGAAAAGTATTCTTTAGAAACTGATTTTGAAATTTAGCCAAACCAGTTGTTTTTAGTCCGCCCATCTTTTTTTTTTTGGTCCCACCAAATGTTTGAAAAACAGTGATGGGTTAGCGCGAAGATAGGCAGGGGCGGCTCCACCATATATTTAGGGGTTCAAGCGAAGGATTCAAAAAATGCACCCGAATTTTATACTTTTTTTACATACAATTTATTTACTTTTAATGTTATCCGCATTGAATGATTCATCAGTAGGTGAAGAAAAGGAAAATTCACTTAAATTTGTAAGTTATTAGATAATATAGCTAAACAATACAAAATAAATTAGGCCCAATCAACTTTCAACCAAAATAAATAAATTCATTTTGTATAAAGTTCTGTACGTAAAAATTTCTCTATGTTTTTGGTACTACTGAACTAAAATTCTACGTTTTTGTATAAAGTTCTATGGGGCTCTTTGCTTTCCGATGTTTAGGCTTTGCCTACCGGATCAATAAATCTTCTCTCTTTTCTAAAAAAAAACTAAAATTTTGGAGTCATCCTCGAAAATAGGACCTCTTGACGAATGGACTTTGGGTAATAAAATAAAGTTGGGGATTTCATCTTTTAGTTAAGTCTTTTTACCAGAATGACTTTGCTTGCAGAGAGTTACAAAGAATCTATGTGGGTTACCAGAGGGGCTTTCACTTTATTAGTTGTTGCATGAGATTAAAAAAATCAAAGTGGGCTTTGAATTTCTCCTTTTTTTCACCTTATGGCCCCTGCCATCATAACGTACATTTTCCTTCGTCCTAAATTTTAACTACCATGTGGGTCTGGGATCTAAAGGTGGGTCAGGGAAAAGGAAAAAAACTATCCGGTACACGAGTCTCCGGACCCGCGGTGCTGGAGATAATTAACTTCATGGAGAGCACTTTGGTGGTCACATTCGGACCGTTCATCTCTGCAATGAACGGTCTGGATTAAAAAGAACTCTTTAATGAAAGAGTTGCTTCCGTTCAAAACACTTTTAGAGGGTCCAAATGTGATTTCAAGGATGCTCTCCAGCACCCCTGAATCCCGAGTCTCCAGCTACTCCAACCAACGAAGAGGAAATGTTGTTTTCACGACTCCAAATATTGAGAAAAACTTATATGCCGAACAAGTACTATCACGTGATTTAGTACCCCAAGCCCTAAACTCTCACCAAAAATTATTGTTTTGCTTCACAACCTCCCACCAACTTTAATTGCTAGTTTTTTTTTTACTTTTATTGGTAGATGATTAACCTTTTTCATAGTATTTTGGGGGATATTATGCATGATTAATCTCAAAACATCTGTGTGTGTGTGTGTGTATTAAATAGTTTCAAAAAGATTATCTGGTCCACAAAATAAGAACTTAAAAAAAAATGCATTTTGTTCAAAATTTTCAAACGTTGTTTTCCCGCAAGCTAGATATCAACGAGTACTTTTATTAAAAAAATTAAGTTTGAATTTGTTCGAATAGAACCGTATTCGTTATAAATTCTTGGATAAAGGATTGGATATTATTTTTGGTACAGTGAGAATATATTGATCCTTATGAGTAGTCCCTCTATTTGGGTCAGAAGTATAGGCAAAAAATACATCACCAAGTAGCTTTGTTCAAGAAAACTTATAGCCCCTGCCATAAAATTCGGTTAATTACTATGAAGATTTAGATGACTTATGTTTCTAGTATTCTTTTATCCCAAAAAAAAAAAAAAAACTTAATTTCAGATGACCATAAAAGTACTCGCAATTAAATTCAGAGAAGTGCTCTTTGCAAATTAATTGACTACTACGAAAGAACAGTTGAATATTTTCCTGATTTCATCGAGAAGTTGAGAGATAAAGAGTCTTGTGTACTCTTTGAAGCTCTCTCTATATTTTTCTTTTTTCTATTGTACTGAATTTCTTAAGTTATCTAAATAATAATGAAATTTTATTTTGCTGATTAAAAAAAAAATTGATATTTGATGTAAGGTCACCCCTTGCTTATTTTCGAATTTCTAAAGCTGCAAGCATGAGGTGTTTTTCCGGCCTAACGAGTAAGTTTGTGCATACCTTAGACTAATTCTTACAATTTCTCCCACAACCCTTTCGCAACACATTTATGAGTGAGGTGAGGTAGCCCAAGAATTACTGACGTGAATAATATCGAATATGAAATTTTAGGAGGTAGCCCAAGAATTGCTTACGTCTCGAACAAAGACCATGAGGCCAATTACTCCCTGGGGTTAGCACATGCACAAGTTCATAACCAAATCGAACTAAGCAAATCCTTAAAGCCCAATCAATTTGAGTTGGTCAAATCTTATATCAATTTGGCCTGGTTTACAGGGATCACTCTTCAGTAATTTTACAAAAAATCAAAAAATATACTATAAATAGGAAAAAAAAATTGAAGGGCATGTTTGATATAAGGTTGCGGAATGGGATTGGACTCCTAATCCCGTGGGACCCCTAATTCTTTGTTTTGTTTGGTAAATAACCCAGTTTTTAAAAAGATTTTAGCACTCAGGTGCTAAAATCATGATATTTCAAATTAAAAAATGAAGTGGTTCCGTGTATCGTTTTTCGATTTTTTTTTCACCAAATTAAAGTACACGAGGAGTACTTTAATTTGGTGCGAAAAAAATGGAAAAACGATACACGGAACCACTTCATTTTTTGATTTGAAATATCATGATTTTAGCACCTGGGTGCTAAAATCTTTTGGAAAACTGAGCCTAGACTACTAGTACCATAGGACTATTAAGGCTCAGTTTTCCAATGGATTTTATCAACATTTGATAAAATCAACTCCCTGATTTTATCATCGTGAAGATATGTGATAAAATCTGTGAATTTTTGCATTCAAAAATCTCAAAAATCTATAGATTTTATCAAATATCTTCACGAATGAATAAAATCAAGGGTTGATTTTATCAAAATCTTGATAAAATCTATTCGAGAACTCACCCTAAATATTAATCCTCTCCAACATGGGGTGATTAGCCTTTGTCATTCCACGAGGGACGTGCTATTGTTAATCTCAATCCCCCACTTCATATACATAATGACCAAAATATCCCCATCCACCAAGTATGGGTTAATTGGAAAATAAACTCTTTCCCTCCTGCAACTTGATGTCCTGACCCTTGCACACCCCTAATCAACATCATCATCATCATCATCTTCTTCTTCTTCTTCTTCTTCTTCTTTGTGTGGTTTTCCTTATACGTGCATGAACTTTCAGAGTCAACTATATGCATGGAAAATACTGCTACACATTCCAAATTCTTCATATCCATGTGATAGTGTTTCCACATTTTGCGTGATTATAAATCCGATGCATGTTCATTCTGGAATCTGGGACCTTGTGATCGCAATTAGATCAATTAGATAATAGAAATGTGGTCCTAACTTATATTTGAGGTTAAATATTATTATTCCTGACCAGAGAAATCATAAAAATTAAAAAATATAGACTTAAATAAAATAAATAACAAGACACAAAAAAAAACTCGAAAATTCATATCCAGCCAAATAAATGGGTTGGACAATAAACATGGTCCACATACAGCAATGCTATATGCAAGAAAAAGACTTGTAGAGAAAAAGACTTGCAGAGAATCACGTAGGGAAGACCCTGTGGGGCCCAGTGCAGATCTCAAATGACTAATCCAAGCCGCTCAAGAATTTTAGAAACAAATTTCGAGTGGGCCAACTAACAATCAGCTCCATCTGATATGTTTAGATGCTCGATCCAAATTTTCATTTTTTCTTTTTTCATCCAAGCCGTTCAAAAATGAAAGTTTGGATCAAGCATTCACACATATCGGATGGAGCTGATTTCTCCCAAGCCCACTTGAAATATGTTTTAAACTTTTTGAGCGGCTCAGATCAGCTGTTTAAGATCCGTACTAGGCCCCGTAGGGCCTTCTTTGCGTGATTCTTTGCAAATCTTTCTTACACAATTCATTTTTGGTCCACATATATAGTAATGCAGATTTGAAAAAGGCCAACAGGGTTGATTCTGTCATGATGTTTTGCAATGACAGCGAAATGAAAAGTGCCAAAATCCAACCTGAATCATGTTGTTCAAACTAACCATACTGTAGTTCTTTTTCTAGTCATCCCTCATTGGTTTTTGCAACCATGATTAACTCTTGTAGTATCCAAGGAATGACATCAGATTGACGATCGATATGGATATTGTATGCATGGATAACAATTGCACATCAAAAGTGAGTTATGTACATTAGGCGGGTGGGGATAGGTTAACCTCCAATTTTGGTGGGCCCACCTAATGTCTAAATATCATCCGAAATGTTTACTTTTGTCGGATCCATAAAAAAGAAATGGCTGTGAAAATTAGCTTCATCAAGTATTAATTTGACTTATGAACAAGTAAATTTTGAAGAGAATAATTTATTTCCGCCGGCGGTGAGAATAAATGTTTCTTCCAAATCAATCACAATGGTCCGCATTATTGTGTACTATTACACTGGGTTGCTGTGATTAATTTGGAGGAAACATTTATTTCCACCGCTAGTGGAAAGAATGTTTTCTTAATTTTAAACTGTGAAATGAAAAAGTAATAATATGATTATGAACATAAACCATCTATTTTACAATGGGAAAGTCTACAATATACGCCTCTTAAAGGTGTGTTCCATACGCACCTAATGTGTACCCAAATTGTGTCACCTCGCAAGTATTCATAATATTTTGAAGCGTCTTTTAATTTTTATACTAAAAACTCCTAACTTTTCAATTATATGATTTCTACTAGAAAGATTTGCTTCTGATAACAGAATTCACGATAGATTAGTTAGCGTACTAATCCAAACGATATATGCACTTGAATCCGCTAGTAATCTTGAATCCACAAGAAGAGATATAAAACTCAGAGTTATTTACTGAATAAGAGAGATTACAACCCCCTCTTATAAGGAAACCCTAGCAAAATTTACTAAAAAAATAAGGCATCCCGAAAATTGGGGAAACGTACTATTAAAATTGGAAACTAGGAAGAAAAATAAGACTTTCCCCACTGGAACCAACTAAAACGGAAATATAAGCTAAGAGAAATTAGAATTCTAAATCCTTTCTAAAATGGCAAAAACATTATGAAAGCCTAATCAAAGGAATTAGACTGAATCCATCGGTCGCAAGTTAAGGTGGTGAGTCTTGATCTCAACGTAATTCTACTTCAGCCTACCAAGTGTGGGCCGATTCCGAGCTCGGCCTTAAACTGCCATTTTAGGAAGTTTTCAATTAAAAGTTATTTGGGCCCCCGAGGCTTCAACCGGTTCAATTGATCATAGAATTGGGCTGCCACTTGTTTTAAATCAGCTTCTCGTAACTTTTCATCAATAAAATTCATACCATTTTCACTAAAAATCATGACATGTTGGTGCGTATCGTAATTTTAATACTAAAAACTTGTAAAACATTTTGGAAGTGCATATGGGACACACCAAAATAGGGATGTGTATCGTAGCCTTTTCCTTTTACATAGCAAAATATTGCTTGCTGAAAGTGTCTACAAGTTTTTGACTACTCCGCTTTTTTACCGACATGTTCTTGTTTGCTAGTCTTACAAACTGAATGATTTGGATCATTTTAAAGATAGCATTAGTATCTTGCAAAATTTTTTTTTTTTGTTCAAAAAATAGAAGTGCAGATATGGTGATCAGCCACCTTCATCAGGGAGTACTTCCACATCACACCCCATCTCTATTTGTAGGGGACTCCACATCACCTCCCACCACCTTTATATATGTATGGTGTAATTAGGACTATGTTTGCTGCAATAAGGGACTAGGGGGACTCAAATCTGAACCATATCGAACCAAATCTTGAGTTCCAACCACTAAACCACCTCATTGATTTGTCTTGGGATTTGTACATGTTGGTTAGTGGCGACTTGTGACAATGAGGCCCTAGAAATATCTGTAAAATTGTTTTGTGATCCCCTGTTAGAGTCAAAAGAAGAGAAGAGAGACAACATGAGTAAATGCATGAGAAGAAAGCAATTCTATCCTTAATAAAGCCATCCCAAAGTAGGAGTTTGGATTGTGGAAACACTTTAGAGCACTTTTTGCTGACTTGACCATACTCCAAATTCTAAAAGTAATCAACCCAAAATTTGGGAAATTTAGAAAGTGCATTTGAGAAAAAGATTTACTATTATTTTAGATTCATTGGTTATTTGGAAAAAGAAAGAGAAATTTTCTTGTGCAACCAAATGACGAGGGTATATGTAAGATTATATGAACTTTGACTCACCTTCCATGTACAAGAGAAAATTATAATTATCGTTTGTTGTACATGTTATAAGAACAATGTATACTGCCATGAAAATTCTCTAAGCAAATAATTTTCACAATCCAAAATCAAGAAAACGAAGGGTTTTGAACTAAACTCATTGATTATTGTAATTGTTCGCATAGCATACTCTCCTTAATAGTAGTTTTGTCCCCCTTAGAGCCTATCAACTTAGTACAATGACAAGACAATATTAGTTTAAGCTGCATGATGCACAAGCTATCCCCTAGAAAGATCCAAGAACCAAACCTTTCATCGATCGTATTTGTCAAGAAATGGATCAATTTTATTAGTCAGTAAGGTATATATATCATCACGTAATTAAATTCTAATAAAAAAAAATTGGCAACTCAAGCTCTAAAATAATAGGTTACATGGACTTACAGTCCACAGAAGACACAATAAGGCCCCATATGGTGTTTTGCACCCTTTGCGCACAAAGCTCGCAAATCAGATTCCCCAAATTGTCTTGGGCCTTGGCCTATTTTCATGGGTGCGTGAGACTCTCTTTAGGCCCATACACGAATATACCCAACACATGAACCCACTTACCTACCCAAATAAAAGGGCACTTGGGGTTGCTGCTGTGCAGCCCCCTGCACAGCAGCGTGCTGTGCGCCAGCCGCGCCAAAAAATTTTCGATGATCGGAGATGTTCACCTTGTAGAGCTCGCCGAGTACTACAAGTATACCAAAAATCAACTCGATCGGATATGGTTAAGTGCCTCATCGGAACACAAATAACTTGAAAAACATAGGTTCAGCGGTTTTGTTCCAGTGTTTGTGTTCATTTGTGTTCCATTTTTTTCAAGGTATTTGTGTTCCGATGAGACACTTAACGATATCTGATTGAGTTGATTTTTGGTAAACTTGTAGTGCTCGACGAAATCTACACGGTGAACGTTTCTGATCGACGAAAAATTCTGACGTGGCCGCACCATGGGGTGCACAGTAGCAACCCCAAGTCCCATAAAAGGAGTAAAGATTTTTTGTTTCTATGCAATCTGGGAAAGTGGGAGGGGAGAGATTATTTACCGTGATCTTGGGATACCGTTACGTGGTGTCTAATATCTCTTTTTCACCACATGCACTGATGCACATTGTCTCGGTTCTTATATCAACTTTAGTGTAAAAATGAGCCGGGAGCACCACATGATGGTGCTCCAGAGACATTGAATATTTTTTTGTGGGAGTTGGACTAAGCAAAGTTTCTTGTGTTAAAAAATACGCACGTATATAAACAACCTAAAGGCTTGGGTCCGTCCTGTTTGGAGAATGACCTCTTATGACACGGCTTAGCCAGTTATTCTCGCGGTTCATATAAGATTCGGACCACGACTTCTCTGGAAGCATGGTTCTTGCCCCCCTCTCTCCTCCCTCCTCGTTGAATGTTAATTCCTTGACAAAGCTATTCTCCAGAATTTTTTGTTTTAGAATCATTAGGAGTGTTGTAACGAACGCTATGAATGCGACTAAGTTTGGGAGAAAGCGAACAAAACAACAAGCAATCACACGACACAAAGATATACGTGGTGTAAGGGTCCGGATTCACCGAGCACCTAACTCACTGTAGAAGACACCTCTTCAATTGTTACTAAGAGATTATCTGCGAGGGACTCTTCGGTGAATGGTTCAACTTAAGCAAATTAGACATGTGGGAGTTCGGTCCCTCGCCTCGGAAATTCTCCGAGACTTCATATATACGTGGCTCAATGACGAGTTTTTAGGACTACTATCAAAAGTCTCAGCTATTATCCGAGAGGTGACCTTAATCAACTTCACAAATGCTACCATGCCGAGAGGCTAAGTGCTGAGTCAGCAGAGCAGTTAATGCTGCATGTGCCTGTAACAAACCGTGATCATGACAAATGACGTCATCCGAACGGTTACGACACGTGTCACGTTTTCACTGGAGGCATGTGCCTTCAGAATATTCTTTCAAACCCGTCATCGTGACGTCAGCCGAGCGGTTAAGTCACGTGACGAGCACAGTTGTGCTTGGAGGCTAAGCCAAGGCTCACCTATAAAAGGAACACTTCATTATCTCCAAGAGGTACGCAATACTCTCTAAAAACCCTAGATCTACAGTACTTCATCTTCTTCTACTGACTAGACCGTCGGAGTACCATTCCGGACTCAACGGTCCGGTCTGGTGCTAACGGTTTGCTCAGTGTGCAGGCCTAAAGTTCCACCTGAGAGTTTATACCATCTCCGTCGTCCACCATCACCAGGAGGATCAACCAAAGGAAAGAGGGCTCCACACGTGGTTCCCCCAAGATTGAGGTACGTCCACGGGCGAGGAGAGAGAGAGTTCACTATCAATGGTGAAGAAGAGATACAAAGAGCCGGCTATGATCCGTAACTCTAGAGAGGCCACAATATGAGAGATATCTAAAGGATCCCCAAAAGCCTCTATTTATAAGAAGCACAATCAATAGGAAATCCTAAACACAATAGGAAAACCTAAACACAATTGGAAATCCTAAATGCAATAGGAAATCCTAAACACAATAGGAAATCTTAAACACAATTGGAATTCTCCCAAAAAAAGGAAAATTCAAGGCACAATTGCAACAAGGAGTATCATCATTTTCATATAAATATATATTTGCTTTCGTCTAAAAATAGTTCTCGAGCATGCGGGAAAAAATTAAAACAATATCCATAAATGGAGTGTTCTTCAAATAACTTCAGAAAATATTTTTTGAACAAAAATTGAAAAAACCAATCGCGCATACATTGTAGGAGTAGTATATATTTATTACATGCTACTCAGGGTGGCTTAAATAAAATTAGTTTTTTTAATTTTTGTTCAAGGAAAAAAAAAAAAAAAAAACAATCGCGCATACACGGCTTCTCTGCATTGCACATTTGGGCGTGATAGAAACACTCACATCTTAGTCGCCCTTCTTAGTAATTAATGGTTTAAATTTGCACGAATTAGAGTCTTTTAACATATCAAAACTAGTAAAAATACTTTCAGATGACCGAAATTCGCTCTTGCAATCCAAATGTAGGCTGCAGAGAAGCCAAATCCTTTGTGGAATATTCAACAGCTTATCACTTATTTTCTAAATTTTGGTGGCCGTACTTAAAGAAGGGTTGAAGAGGAAATTTCATGGGTGCATGGATACTTTTATCGTAGTAATACTCTGCCTTTGACCTGACTAGAAAGGGCAATAATCGATGTGCGAATAAGCCAATCCAGACACCCCGACCGCCTGAAAAGAAAGTAAAAAAATACTCTGCTGGATGCTGGTTGTTGAGGACTATGGTAAGAGAATGAAGTTAGATGTTGGAACCACCATTCCAACTGGCAACTGCCGACAATAACATTGCCTAAATATTGGTTGTCTTTTTCTCGCTTCGTTTTAAAAACATGGTCCATGTCCTTACATGTCGTTCGTATGATTGTAATATTATGATGTTAGGATTTTAAAAAGGAATTTGGACTTGAAGGTGGCATTCGAACTGTCCATCTCGCAATTAATTGTTCGGATTTCACCTCGGTCCGTGCAGATCTGGGACGTTCATAGTTGAAATGAAATCTAAACCATTCATCACCGGGATGAACGATTTGGATACTGCTCTATAACCCTGAAGTGCATCCCTGCATTACAGGATCCAAGTGTCTTTAAAAAGTATGACAATTCTTATCTTAAATATTAAAAAAAAAATAGTAAATAGGGAGACCTTAACAAAGAAGTCTCTTCCGAATCTTTACATAATAAAGTCTTTGGAGTACAAATTATACTTTTCAATTTATAAACACATCTAAAGGTTGAGTAGGATTGAGTGTTGGAAGCGTTCAAAGGGAAGAGCAATGTTAGGTATATTATTTATGTGTAAAAATTCGGACACAAATTCAAAGACAGTCCAATTAATTATCGTAAGCTTCATTATTTTGTAGAAGCAGGGACGGAATAAAAAATTATAGTTAATGGAGTCAAATATCCAAGAGATGGTTTACATATAAAAGAATTACCATAAAAGTCATGGGTTGCATTGAGGCAATAGTAGAGGGCAAAATTCTAGTTCAAGTGAGGCTTTTGGGGCATTTTTTAAATTTATTGTAGAATTTTTTTATTAAGTAAATTTGACCCCACTAGCCATGCTCTCTCTATCGACGGTCTCACATGCATCAGACAGTTTAGAACGTCCATCAATGAACATGGGCTTTATCAAACCGCCATCTCGCAATGAATTGTTCAGATTTCACCTCCGTCCGTGCAGATCTGAGACGTTCATTGCTTAAATGAAATCCAAACCATTTATAACCGAGATAAACGGTTCGGATACTGCGCTAGAAACCTAAAGTGTACCCCTACATTACGGGATCCAAGTGTCTTTAACAAGTACGACATGTCATAAATATTACAAAAAAGAGTAAATAAGGAGACCTTAACAAAGAAGTATCTTCCGAATCTTTACATAATAAAGTCTTTGGAGTACAAATTATACTTTTCAATTTATAAACACATCTAAAGGTTGAGTAGGATTGAGTGTTGGAAACGTTCAAAGAGAAGTGCAATGTTAGATATATTATTTATGCGTAAAAATTCGGACACAAATTCAAAGACAGTCCAATTAATTATCGTAAGCTTCATTATTTGTAGAAGCAGGGACGGAATCAGAAATTATATTTAATGGAGTCAAATATCTAAGAGATGGTTTACATATAAAAGAATTACCATAAAAGTCATGGGTTGCATTGAGGCAATAGTAGAGGGCAAAATTCTTGTTCAAGTGAGGCTTTTGGGGTTTTTTTTTTAATTTATTGTAGAATTTTTTTTATTAAGTAAATTTGACCCCACTAGCCATGCTCTCTCTGTCGACAGTCTCACATGCATCAATCACTTTAGAACGTCCATCAACGAACACAGACTTTATCAAGTGTAATTAGAAATAGAAAGAAATCAAATAAATGCAAAATCAGGAGAAATAGAAAATGGGAAAACAATCCCTTAAGCATCTCCAATAGAGGCTCTCCTAGCTAATTTGTTGAGCCGAATTGACATATTGAGGGGAAATTTTGTAATTTATGTCCCCTTTTCCTCAAAAGGTTGTACTGTTTGGAGGGACCCATCCACCTTTTTGTCACATCCACTCCTCAAATTTAATTTTGGCTTATTCTTTTAAGGAAAAGGGGACATAAATTACAAAATTTCCCCTCAATATGTCAATTCGGCTCAACAAATTAGCTAGGAGAGCCTCTATTGGAGTTGCTCTTAGGTGTTAGGTGCTGTTCAAACAATGTCTTCGTCTTCCCTGTAATTTCAACTAGTATACTTTTTAACTTAAAGCCAATGGTATTTGAAATAACAAAAGTTGACAGCACATAATTATTAGAATCGTTGAACCCAAGGGCAAAGCGAACCATTGGCAAGTTGGGTAATTAAAATCCTCATTTTTGCTAGAGTTTTGTATTTTAATTACTACAATTGACACCATTCAAAATTGTAATATTGTCTTTGGGGTATAGAATTGCCCCAAGAGCATTCCATCAGATATATATATATATATATATATATATATATTAATTTCATCTTAGGAGCAGAAATGACTAAACCGTTTCGTTTTACTGCTTCCTTCAAAGCTCTAAGATGCTTAAAATGCTGATCAATAGATGATGAGAATACCAAAATATCATCAATATAAACAATACAAAATTCAGAATAAGGGGAAAATATTTCATTCATTATATTCTGAAATTCTGATGGAGCATTTTTTAATCCAAAAGGCATGACATTCCATTCATAATGACCAAAAGGAACAACAAATGCAGTTTTATACCGATCCTTTTCTTGAATTTGAATCTGCCAATATCCTGATTTCAAATCAAATTTTGAAAAAATAACTGCAGATTGCAATCTTTCAAGAAGATCATTTTTATTCGGAATTGGATATCTTATCCATTTTAAAACATCATTCAAAGGTTTATAATTAATAACAAGACGAGGAACTCCTCGCTCCTTTTCAGCATTTTTGTTGACATAAAAAGCAGTACAGCTCCAAGGAGAATAACTTTTCCTGATCAATTGTTTATCAAGAAGAGTTTGAATCTCCTTCTTACAAAGCTCCAAATAATCAGACTTCATCTGGCTAGGTCGAGCTTTGGTTGAAATAAACTTTTCATTAAAATCCTGATTATAAGGAAGAGAAACAATATGACGTTTCCTTTCCCAAAAAGCATTAGGCAGATCACTGCAAACTTCTTTAAGAAAATGATTTTCAATCTCCTTGATTTTCTCTTGCAAATATGGAGATTGAATTTTCTGGTTGATATCCATGATTTGGATTTCTTTCTGAAGAAAATTTAATTGTTTTTCCTTATTCTGAAGGAAACCTTGCAATTCCTGAATAATCCTGGTTTCAGGATCAGTTACAAAAGGATATGAAATATCATGATCTTGAATACGAGTATAAATACCGGTCTGATCAATCTTGATAATTGGCATAATCATATTTAAAAAAGGTGTTCCCAATATCACCTGTTGCTGAAGATTCTTAACAAGCAAAAACATAGTTGGCAAGCAAGTACCATCATTACAGATTAAAACATCAGATAATTTATACTGAATGTGCATCCTACTACCTCCTGCAGCAGTCAAAGACTGGACAGTTTTTTCAAAATACTGAGTAGGAACTAATCCTTCCTGAATACAGTTCATATCAGCACCACTATCCACTAGTGCTACAATATTCTGAATTGTATATTCTTGATTAATAACTAGATTAATCTGAATATACCATTTCTGATGGGTAACCTTACTGATGCTGTTCAGGTAGGTTGGAACTTCAGGTTTCTGAATGTTTTCTGGTGGTTTCAGATTAAGCTGTTCAAGACTAGAAAGTCTTTGATATACTGAAACTATACTACCTTGCTGCTCTAGTTGAGAAGTCTTTAGTAATCTCAACTCAGATTTGAGTTCATTGACTTCTTTTTGGAGATCCTGAAGGGTAGCTGGCTTAGAGCTCTTGGCTTCCAAACGGCTAAATACCTCATTAATACTATAATACTTGGTATTATTAGGAGGTTTTTCTGATGGTTCCGCTTCTGATATAGTTGAGTTGAGTGATAACTCTATAATTTTTCTACGGATTTCTGGATCCTGGACCTTATCTACAAGGTCAAGAACATCCTGCTGAGACTTAGATAAAACATTAATACTAAGTCCATTGAGATTAGCAAAAACTTTTAAAGGATCCTGATGGGAAGAGCAACACTTACCTGTGCATTCTTCTGGAGGAGAATATTCAGATTCCGAAGAGGTGGAATAATCCAACTCGTTAATCTCCTCACTAGACTCCTGCTCCGACTCCTCACTGGTATTGAGGAGCAATTTACTGAGTTGAAGGCGCAGGCCTTCGTCTAACTGAAGCTCATTGAGCTTCTTCTTAGTTAAACATCTATTGGCATAATGGCCAATTTTGCCACATTTGTAGCAACGAGCTTCTGATTTTGATTTCCTTTTCCTTGGAACATAATGCTCCTTACTCTTGCCTTTGGGTTTTTGGGGTTTTGGTTTAGAATCCCCCTTATCCTGCCACTTCCTTCTATACTTCTTCCTATAGGGTTTTGAGGGTTTGGATACAGATTTTCTATGATGTTTCTTAGGATAGTTGGTAGGGATATCATAGGCAAATTGTTGACAAAATTCACCAATCTCTCTCTTACCTGTAAGATTCTGCTTTTTAAGCTGATATTGCAGCTTCATGTCATTACAGATAGACAATCCTACTTGGACACAAACACTGATAAGGTGTCCATAAGTACAACCAGTCCATTGAATAATATTGCCAACACTAAGGTCCATAAGTTTCTGTCGAACCTTTTGGGCAAATAAAGGGGGTAGGCCATCAATAAATTTGGCCTTCCAGTGTTCTGAATTCGCATCTTTGCGTTGCATAACCTTAGTAATAAAAACATCCTTATACCATCTAAAATGGGTTAAAGAAGGACATCTGAGGTTCTGTAATAATTCTCTATTACGCTCTTGGCGTTGCTCTACTGCTCCTATAAAATGGAGAATGATAGCCTGAATTAAAGAATACACAGCATCAGGAACATTTGTGGTTCTTTGCTGTGGTAAGGCTTGTCCAGTGGGTTGGTCAATAGCCATGTCCGTAGTGACTTCCTGCTTAACGGCCCCAAGAATTTCTGTTTGCTGGCCTAACGAAAGGTAATTATCCCACCAGCCTTTAAGACTACCGGTAAAACCATTAATCATAAAAATGGCAATATCTTTATCATTATTGCCTGCAGCTTTGCAAACACTTGAATACATGAGCATTTTCTGAATAATTTCATAAATCTGGTATTCAGATAAACCATCAATATTCCAATCATAAATGGTTCTAGCACTATAAGCTACTTGGTTTTGAAAATAATTTTCTTCCCAAAGAAGATCTTGTGGAGTGGGTCTTTTATAGTAAGTCCTATGGATATTTTCATTGTCATTATAGACTAATTTATTTATATCCATGCTCTTCATATTCTGAAAAGAATCCTGAATAGTCTGAATCTGATGTGAAGAGATTAATTCATCATCAGAATTACTGCAGCTCTCTCCCTCCTGACAACTAAGGGTACTGATATGCAACTTATCATCCATACGATTAATAAGTTGGTCAATAAACTCTGAGTTCTCCTTCTGGTTAGAGAACTTAAAGTTTTCTATGGGAATAGGTGGTTTAATATCAGGTTTTGTGTTATTCCCTTCAAAAGCCTGAGCTAAAGAAGAAGAAGGAACAGAAACCAATACCTTCTGATTGTCAATAATGACCTGGACATCATGCTCAATTCGATTCAATTGCTGACCAATAGTCTGCAAACTCATATTAGTAAAATTGTTCTGTTTAAGGATAGTTTCTTCCTTTGGAAACATTTTGGTCAAATCCACATAAGGAGAAGCTTCCAAAGTATGCTTACTATTTTCCATTTTGATAGGTTCTGGAGGTGGATGAACAGATTTAACAATTGTACCATCAACCTTACTCCAGATCTTTTGAAAATCATGTATTACTGCAATATGATACTGATTTTGGTACCAGTTTAAAAACCATTTTTTAAAAGGTACAATAGTCTGACGATATTCTAAATCCTGATAAAAATGGGTTTTAATAAAATCTCTTTCAGATTCATCAAATTTAGAAAAATACCAATTTCTAAATTCCATATTTTGTGTAGACATAAAATCTTTACTGATAAGTAAACGGATTGGAGAATTAGGCGTATAATCCATGAAACTATATATGAAAAGCCATTTCAGATGCTGTTGGTGAGTCATTCTTTTTACTCACTCCACTACTGCTGTAAATTCCATGAGGAATTTGTTGTTCTGATATATGAAGCCCTTCTATATGAGTCTCCATCGGTTCTGTTGGAACTTCTGTCGAAGTCTGCTCTTGTATTTCTGATACAGAGTGTCTAGACGTAGTTGGATGTGAAACTCTGATTAAGTTGTTGAGCCTGTGAGTACTCAACAATTTCTTCATTTTTTACTGATACAGAAGATCTATCTAAAGATAGTGTATTCATTATGAAAGCGTTAATTCACATATGAAGAAGGATAAAACGGATAGTTTCAATAACTAAGTATTATATCATCGTTGTTTATTATGCTTAAATCAGTTTTCCTTAATGGATCTCAGATATACCCATCTGTCAACGGTTTACGAGTCAAGGCCAACAATACCCTTCCCGGGTCCTAAAGGCACACAAAACCTCAACGCGACTTGGGTGAGGAACATATACCTCAGATCCATCAAAGAAACTTATTAATCATAACAACCAAAGAGATATAAAAATTAGTAACGAACTATCTACACCTATTCATCCTACCCATATATGAATTAACTACTGATCTAGCAAGCCATAGGTGGCTCTGATACCAAATACAGAAGGATCGTAAAAAGAAGAACCAGAGTACTTACAGATAAGATGAGTACTGATTTTAAAGAACCAGAGTACTTACAGATAAGATGAGTACTGATTTTATTGATTTTAGAGGATGGAGGTAATTTACAGTGGATGAAGGGTTGAGAGAGAGAGATATGAGGGAAGAGGGAGAGAAATAAGTGAGGGAGTACTGAAAAGCCTGCCTAACAGATGGCAGAATACTGCTTTATATAGATGCTACGACCTACTGTAGCAGTTACTGTAGATAAAAATATCAAATACTGTAGATGACATCATGGATGACATTATTTCTGCTTTTGTCGTTTTGTGCCGACGGTTACTGCTGGTTTCGTCATTGGTGACGATCTTACTGGAACTTTTTCTTTCCCTTGGCCCTTTGCTGCTTTAACTCAATAAGTGAATCCCAGAGATCAGCTTCGTCGAACTTCATCTCTTCTGTTTCATTTGGATCTTGTGATTCACCACCAAGGCAGGTGAACTGACCATAATCTTGTTGTGAGGACATAGATGTGTCGCTCAAAGTATCTGTTTGGGATGTACTGATTCCCTGTACTGCTAAATACTGATCTTTGATAATTTCCATGAGTTTGATATCTTGCTCATGCTCCGATAATTTCGGATTTTCACTACGGATCATCATTTTGATTTGTTGAACAAAATTTACTGGACCCTGAGACGGGTTACTGCTTGAGGCCTGATCAACATAATCAGCCTTGTACTGCTCAATGGTTTCTTTGATAAATAACAGGCATTTATCAGTCTCAAAGCGAGACCACCATTTTACAAAGAAATTTCTTTGTATTTCTGGTATATTCAGATGATCTTCGGATATTTCATAACTCCATTGCCAAATCCAGGTAATCCTGAATTCAGTGCAAAACCATAAAAGATCTTGCCCAACTGGAGGTTTTATATAGGGAACTGATCCTGAATTGATTCTGGAAAAGTTTCTATTTCTGGTGAATGATATTCCCACCAATGGAGAAACCATGTTGGGAAACCAACTTCCTTTTGAATAATCTCTGGATTAATAATAAAGAACCATGAATGGGTTCTTACTGGATTCTGATAATAAAGGGCATATGTCCAAGCATGGGCATAATCCCAATAGTTATATTTCTGCTCATTCAGTTTCAGGGTTCTGGTTGCAAAAGTTGATAATCCCCATTCTTGTGGATGAATTACTCTAACAATATACATTTTAGAGTAAGTAATCGGGGTTCTGCTGTTACCTTCTTCGAGGTAATGATGAGTAAGTTGTACTGATGAAGTTTCAGTAAGAATAGCTTCGTAAATATAACGAAGTTTTCCTTCCTGAACTGGAAATTGCTGATTTTGCAGATACCTTTCTTTCAGGCTCCACGGATCCTGTGGTTGCAGATTTAGATCCCCTACAGAGAGTGGGATCACCGGTTCTGTTATAGTCTTTTTAACATACTGCGGACCTTGTTCAAAGGCCTCTTTTGCTGATTTTTGTTTCTGCTGACTGGAAGCTGCTCCCAGTAATGGAAATTCTGTTAAGGAAAGAGAACCTCTTCCCCTTCCATACTGCTGAGATCCTGTTTTTCGTCCGCCACGATGACGGCCACGACCTCTGCCCCTATCAGGAGGCTCCATACTGTGAATAAACAAAATACAGATTAGGGATATATATATATATATATATATATATATATATATATATATATATATATATATATATATATATATATATAATGGAAGCCGGTCTCCTAAGGGATCCCTCATACAAAATTCCGTGCGGACTTGGCCCTTTTTCAACTTTCCGAATCAAATTTTGACGATCCGAACCGCTCAATGTTTTTAAAATGCATTTTCCAAGGTCCACGCGAAAAATCTTCAAAAAAAAATACCCGGAAGGGCTTGATCCACACAGTTTTCGGTAAAACTGTACATATGTACAGTTTTACTGAAAACTGTGTAGATCAAGCCCTTCCGGGTATTTTTTTTTGAAGATTTTCCGCATGGACCCTTAAAATGCATTTTAAAAACATTGAGCGGTTCGGATCGTCAAAATTTGATCCGGAAAGGTGAGGTCCGCACCAAAATTTGGTGCGGGATCCCTTAGGAGAATATTTTCGTGTATATATATATATATATAGGATAATGATCTCCTAAGGGATCCCTTAACCAAATTTGGTGCGGACCTCACCTTTCCGAGCCAAATTTTGACGATCCGAACCGCTCAATGTTTTTAAAATGCATTTTTAAGAGCCTAAGCGGAGATTCGGCAAAAAAAAATACCCGGAAGGGCTTGATCCATACAGTTTTCGGTAAAACTGTACATATGTACAGTTTTACCGAAAACTGTATGGATCAAGCCCTTCCGGGTATTTTTTTTTGAAGATTTCCCGCGAGGACCTTGGAAAATGCATTTTAAAAACATTGAGCGGTTCGGATCGTCAAAATTTGGCTCGGAAAGGTGAAAAAAGGGGTGGTCCGCACCAAATTTTGGTTAAGGGATCCCTTATTAGATCATTATCCTATATATATATATATATATATATATATATATAGAAAGAAATGTTCCTACGTTGCGAATTTGAGGAAATCATTTCGCAATGTGAATGAAATGATAAATGATACCGTACATGTTTATACTTAAAAAAAATATCACAATTTTTTTTTCATGACAAAAGACCATGTTGTGCATTGTCTTTTCAATTTGAAAAGTCATCGAATATTGAGATTCATATATTTAACGTGTTTTGGCCAAAGAAACAAATTTATTATGAATATCCAGGAATGGGTTCTTATAGGCAAAGAAATAGCTCAGATAATAAATTTTCTAATATAAGTTTTCTTTATTATATAAATCATCTATTTTTAAACCTAACATTACCCCAGTGAAATTTTTTCAGCATTTTTGCTTCATCTTAAATAAAACCTAGAAACTAACACACACACACACACACAAAAAAAAAGCTAGTTAAAAACAAGCTGATTTAGAGCAAATAACTCAAATTTAAGATGAAGCAAAAATTTATATACTAAGCTTTAAAGCAAAAATTTGTGTACTAATCTCTACATAGTTTTAGAATAAAATACTGGTAAACACCCCAATCACGTAGAACATAATTCGTATAATAGGTATAAAAATAATATATCTACATTGAATATATTACACCAAAGTAAGACAAAATCTAGCATGTAATCAGAGAGGTACGATGTCATTGTCCTAAAGGTGTTATTGCATCCTCCGCGCGAGAGTATCGACTGTCAATAGTAAAATTTGTGTAATATGTGAATATCTATATACAAATATATGTATGTTTATTTGTGTGATTGAGAGATAAACTGATTTGTCGTCAGAGGTACGATGTCACTGTCCTAACTGTCGAATACTAGCTGTTTTTGCTTCTCTATGTGAGGGCATCAAAGGTCACTAGTAAACATAATTTAATCTAATTTAAGCGTTACTAAAAAAAAAAAAAAAAAGAACTTTGCAAAAACAATATTTTAAAAAAAATCATTATCTAATCAATTAATTATAAAAAAATTGTAAATCAGTTAACCCAACACCCTTCTTCAACAAATATTGATATATCTGATATACTTTTCACTAGGCCCTATTGAGTGTTAATAATCGAAAGACACCATAAGCACATATAGCACAATCCGCATAATATGTAAAAATATCTATCTATGATTGAATATACAACCAAACTAAGACATAATGGTTGTGTTTGGTTAGATAGTTTAGTTTAGTTTTGATGATGTCAGCAGGTGTAACGAGTGGAGAGAGATAGAGAGAGAAATGAGGGAAATGATGATGTTATCAAAACTAAAACTAAACTGGAAAACGAACAAGGCCAATAGTCTGTAATCAGAGAGCTACGATGTCATCGTTATGAAATTGTTATTGCATTCCCACGTGAAGGTAAACACTATTTAACGTAGCTTAAGAATAAAACTCATTATATAATCAATTATTTATTTGAAAGCATTGTAAATACTGAAACGAGCTCCCAATTAACAATACCTGAAAGACTCATCAACTGTCCTCCCCTTTTCGCTCTCTCAAGTATCCAAAAACGCTTCAATCACATAGAGTAAAATTTGTGTAACATTGTTGAATATAGAGCAGAATTTGAACAATCACATAGAGCAGAATTTGTAGAATCACATATTTATATAGTATATTGGTGAATACAAAACCAAATTAAGAGATAATCTAACACGTGCTTAGAAAGGACTCATCCTACCAAGGACGGGTGTCAGCGGGTTAGCTGGGACGACAACCCTATTAAAGTTACATTTTTTTAAATACAGTGATAGCAAGAATTTTTTTAAAAAATTACGACTATATGGATTGATTCGCCCGTCCAATAGTATCCACCCAACGCACACTCAAATCATGTGTCCGCAGTTGCATCCAAGGGTATCGACGGTAAACCTGAGTTTACCTGTCCTTCCATCGTTTTCCCCCCACACACATATATAATGACACGATTTAACCTAGTTTTTTTATAAAAAAAAAAAGGTGCCAAAATTATAATGCGTAAAAGATTTGTATCTTTCACATAAGTACGAACGCTTTATGTACTAGAATTTTGGCATAGTAAAAACAATTTTAGCATTAACATTATCTAAAGAAAGAAAAACAGTATCTAGTGAATTATAAAAAAAGAAATCGTAAATCGGGTAACGAGGCGCCATCGACGGTGGAAGACTCATCAACTGTCTCCTCTCTCTCTCTCTCTACAAAATTTTGTCCGCTTTCTCTCTCTCTGTCTCTCTGCGAACCCTGTTACTTCTATGGCTTGAAAACCTAATCCATTTCCCTCTCTGTACATATCTCTCAATATCTCTCCACTCCCCTCGATCGCATGTAGATATATATAAAAGTATCTTCCAACCATGGATGAGGCCTTCTTCGATCTCAATTTCACGGACCTCTTCAAACGTCCAGCCATAATCGAAACACTCGTCGACATATTGCTATGCGCAGTCCCGATTTGGCTCGCTGTTACGATAGGGCTCGTGATCGGGTGGTCGTGGCGGCCCAGGTGGACCGGTTTGGTTTACCTCGGCCTCCGGTCCAAGCTCCGGTTCTTCTGGACCCTGCCGCCCGGGTTCGGGGCCCACCGGCTCTGGATCGCCTTCACGGCGTTATCGGCTTTCTCGGTCGGTCGGACGCTTTGGTCGAGGTTTAGGGGAAAGGCGAAGGACTCGTCGGACGAAGCCGTTTCGGGTGTAAAGTCGTCGGGGCAGGAGGAAAAAGGAGACGTCATGTGAGTTTTGAAATTTTTCGAATTACTTGAATTCAAAACAATTTAAATTTTGAGATTATAAGTTCCCCTTCCCTAATTTTTTGGTCCTTTTTACCGAATCTTTTTCTCCTCTTAATTTTTGCTAGATTTGAATGGAACCGCAGAAGTGTAAAAATAGGTATCGAAGTTGAAAAAAATTCACTAAAACGAAAGAATTTCGTAAAAAGCAGTCATTTTAGTGCCTTTAGTAGCGTGCTATGTTTTTTTTTCCAACCACCTAGATTTTTATGCTTTTCGGATTTCCTTATTGCGACTAAAATTAATGACAAAAATTAATGCTGGCCAAAAGCCCCTCTAAGTGATTAACCAAAAAGATTTGGTGGGCGTTTTAGGGATGACAGAATGTGGAAAATGGTAGAAAGCCCTAAACTGCAAGCGGTTTAACCTAATTAGGATGGGGTAAATGGGTGAATGGCAGTTAGATATTAGCGTTAGTTGTTAGGCCGCTGTGTTTTTTTGTGGGTTTTTTTGGCTTGAATTTTTGGTGGCATGGTTTGTTGCATACATGCAGAGGTTTGTTTCTATGAGTTTATCCTAGATCATTTCGGTTGTTGGATTAGAGTATCTTGGTGGATGTTGATCACAACTGGGGTTTTTGTTGTAGGCATTTGGTTCTTTTGAAATTGTATGCAGTTATGAGAGGCTGCAATTCAAAACCTTATTGGCTAAAGGAACAAATCTTCTATCTAATAAACCTATCTAATAGTGATGGAACGATATGGAAACAATCTAGGATGGCTAAACTGCAAGAGGTGTAATCTGGCAGAATGGGTGTCCGATTGCGGAGAAGTTTTTTATATTCTGTGTATTGAATTCTTTGTGACGTGATTGATTGTTTGTGAGTGGCACACCGCAGTTGTTTGCCTGCATAATCTGATACTAGGGCAATCTGGTGCTCCATCCCAAAGCTCTCTGATTTTTAATCTCATTTGACTTTCTGCTAACCAGGGCTCTAGGCACACACGTTGCGTGTGCATGTTGAACTTGAACCAAATATATATATTGGTGGCAGTTAAATGGGCAATTTGGGCATAGTAAAAAAGTGAGCCAGCCTCGAAAAAAGTCCTCACCAAAGCTGTGCTCCCCCTTTATATTATAGTATAGAATAGATGAAGGTTTGAGATGTTTTGTAATGTTATTTCATCAAGCCTATTGCGTCTGCTCCACTTCAACTTGTTCTGCAGCTTCTGCTTAATATGCCAATGAATTGTTTAGTGTATTGCTCCGAATCAATCATCAATATCAATATCAATCAATCAAACCTAAAGAAATGTGTTTCGCCAACAAAATTCTCCAAACCCCAAATCCTATACTTCTCTAAGGCCTCTTTTGATTCGGGGATTAGGTGCCTGGGATAGGACTATTCGCACCTAATCCCGCGCAGTCCCTTTCTTGGTTCCCGCAAAATCGCGTGGGATTAATAATCCCAGGAGTAATTTAATCCTTGTATGGGGCGTATTGTGTAATACCGGCCGCGGGGACTAAATTTCTCGCTACTTTGTCGGCCGTTTATTACAAATTTGCCATTGAAATATTTCTAACCTATTTCATCATCTTCTTCACTCCCTCCCAAACTTCACGCCGCTCCTCCTCTCTACTCTAGACGTCTGGTTCTCTCTCTCTCTCTCTCTCTCTCTCTCTCTCTCAGACAGATCGAAGCCTAGGTATTTCATCTCCTCTCTCTCTCTCGTTTTCGCCCCTCGTTTTCTCCTTCTCCTTCTCCTTCATCTCCTCTCTCTCGTCGAATTGATTGTGGAGATAAACCTCCGTTGTCGTTGTCTCTTAGATCTGAAACTACACTATTGTCTAAATAGTTTTTTAGATCTGAAACTAGTTTTTTAGATAACAGAGGTTTACTTTTCAGCGATTGAATAGTAAACCCACCTCTAATTTTACCTGCAAAAGCTCCAGAAGAAAATCACCCTTTACGACTTAAAAATCAGAGAAACTCATAAATGAAAACCCAGATGAGACTTTAAAATGGGTTTTTTCGTTATTGTAAATCTTGGGTCAACTTTTGATTTTCTTGTTTTTCTGTCATGGCTATATAGCCATGTGTAAATACTTTTTTAGATTGTATCTGGAATGTCCCCAAGTGGTCATCATACAGGCAGAAACATTGGTAAAAAAAAAATGCTTGAATGAGACAACTCGGTAATAGCATCACGTTGGGTGTTATGAGAAATTCAAGTCCTAAAACAAATATTCCTACTAAGCATTTTGAACTTGGTAATGAAAAATTCATGTTCAATTTTTTCAAGAATCATGTTTGAATTTGAGGTTAAAAAATTTGGTTGGAATTTGGGAGGAGAGAGTCGTGAAATTAATCCCAAAATCAAGTTTAGGGAACCAAACATGGGATTGGCCAAAACATAGGATATCCAGATGTTAATCCTGCATGAATCAAACAGGAGATTGAGTGAGATTCAAGACTAATTTAATACCAGGATTATCAATCCTGGACTGTCTATCCTAGGACTATCAATCCTACTTGTTTTAGTCTGTGAATCAAACGAGGCTTAATTGATTCTAAGTGTCCTTTTATATTGGTAGTACTTGCAAAACAAAAATTGTTTCATCTCTAAACAGGATATTAATTTCCCGCTCCATACACAGGCTAGAAAAAACACACAAATGTTTTTTTTATGTCAACTAGAGTTGTGCGCATTATAAAATGAGGCCGGAGAATGCACAAACGTATTTTTTTTATCAAGTATCTTTTTTATTAAATAGTCTTGCGCCCGTTCGATACATGGGAGTCGGAAAAAACTACCAATATGATTTTTTGGTCCCGTGCATTGAACGGGCACAACGCTAGTACAACTGATAGGGAAGGTAACCAAAGGAAAGAAAGAAAGCAAGGCATTGCATCTCACCTGGAAGAAACAAGAAGACTGAGCTTTTTGATTGGTCAATTGCAATCCGATGCAGTTAGTCATTCCATACTTGCAACAATTTATGCACTAGCTTTTTTCCTGATTGCTACATGTTATATTCTTAGGATTTTGAGCCTCGGATTTTTCATGACAAGTATGTTCATGTTATTTTTTTCACCAGGCCTTGCAGTGGAACCTCGCAGATAGAGAACGTTGTCACAGAGAATGATCTAGAACACCTTTTGCATCTTCTTGATAGCAAGGATGGGGAAATGGCCTGGCAAAGTCTCATGGAACGCTCCACCTCAAACCTCTCATACCAAGCCTGGCGCCATGATCCTGAGGTAAAATTTGACTTTTTCTTTGAAAGATATGTATTTTGTACTTGATGTTAATATCTTTGGGGAATTTTCTTCAATATATTTTGACCTTGCTTAATCCATTACTGGTTTTTCTAAGTGTTTGGAACTGTGTTTGTCTTGGCATTGTCATAATTACTGATACTAATAATGGGGTACTATAAATGTTACTCCTATTAATGACTAGTCCAAAGAAGCAAAATACTCTTTAGGTAATAGGTATGATGGGAGCCATCAGCCATGTATCGATATATTATATTTACCACTTCGCAGACATGCATCCCCCTTGGTTTTCGTGTAGAAAACAGTGTGGGTTGCATATTGACTAATTAAGACTTAAGAGTACTAGATCCTTGGAATGCTTTGGCGTTTGGTACAGGGATATAGTAACACAAGGAAAATTCTTATGTTGAGGAAGGAATGTTCACACTTTTTAGGGTAAGAAAAACTGAAAAAGATATAATTCCTAATGCTCACCATTGGTAGCAACTGGCCCATTGATGCCTGATAACTTTACTTCAGTTTGTGTGCATACAAACAAGGATTTGACGTGATGCTGTAATTCAAGTTTTTTCATTACCATAGTTTGCGAAATTTTGTAGCATTGTAACCTGACCGCACAACTTGTTTATCAGACAGGGCCTGTAGTGTACCGTAGCAGAACTGTCTTTGAGGATGCAACCCCCGAGATTGTTAGAGATTTCTTTTGGGACGACGAGTTTCGGCCTAAATGGGATCCTATGCTTGCATACTTCAAAATGTTGGAGGAATATCCTCATACAGGGACCACGATTGTCCACTGGATAAAAAAGGTATTCTTGGATTGTATGGCCCTTGTACTTCATTGAGATTCTTCCTTTGATGCCTCTTGTCATGACATTTTGGTTTGATACCTTGGTACAGTTTCCTTTTTTCTGTAGTGATCGCGAATATATCATTGGGAGGAGAATATGGGAAGCTGGGAAGAAATACTATTGCGTGACAAAGGTATGCATATATTTCTTAAGCTAATGCTTGTAAGGTTATTAAAACAAACTCCATGCAGATTTTGGAACCAATTTGTGTCAAACCTGTTTGTAGTCATTGTTATTGAAGGGATAACAATTTTGTTCATTGCTCTTATTTATATAGCCCAGATTAAACTTCTAATGTTAGCCCAGATTAACTTCTAATGTGGGAATCATGGGGTAGGTCAGGATCCTTATATGTGTGTTTCTTCTTCTTTCTTTTTAGGCATTGGGTCTTTTTTTTGTTCCCTGCTTTTGGAATAATTACAGTGTATCTTTTGCACCTGTGTTTGTTTTGTTTGATAATAACTCCCATCTCTCTGACTGTGCCTAAGGAAACATAATCTGTTGTCCCCGTGGTTGCAAGTTCCAATGACCTATATGTCACATGAACCCTGCGTCAAGATGTTTTCAGCCCAATCCTCATCCAGTAGCGTACCATTAATCACGATTTGTATCCATACAGCTTGTAAGGGGATCTTAACCACTTATGTGGTTGGTCAAATCATAGGCTTCTACTCAGAGGGGTTGAATCTGAGGAATCTGACCCAAATATAGATGGCATGCTGAGCATTGTTATCCTTTCTTAGCGCTGGCCTAGAATAAAATTTTCTCTGCTGGAATCGATTTTGAACTGGGCCTGGGTAGTGTGATTGGGCAACCCAAGCCTGACTTTTCATGTTTGACACAGCTTTTTATTACATAAGGATACCAGTGATCACAGAGAGTAATGTTCATCATATTTTTTCCCTTGGGTGCATAATGTAAATTATTTTTATTTTTAAATGTTATTCTGAACTAAGCTACAAGACGGGATTTCATCTTGTCATGGTTCAAACTCAAATGTTACAGCCTTCTTTCTCTCACACACAAACACGCACACTTCACAAACAAACACAGCCACACAAACAAGTCAAGTGGTTGCACTACTCTCTTAAATACAAGTTGGTGATCTCTCTTTCTTAGTTGCATTGAACACTCGGGATCATGCAGATAGGTGGGTCTCTACTTCTCCACCTTGTGCCTTTCCTCAATGGCAAGCCTTTGTCACATCACCATTGGGCACCATTTCAATTTTTTTTTTCTTCCTTCTAGACAGATACGATATTGATATTTTTTCACGAAACATGATTGGGTTCTAAAATCATTTCAGGTCTAGGCCTTTTGTTAGGTAGACCTGTAAAAACTCAGACAGCGTATTTTTTAGAAAAGCTCCTCCGTAAAGCGACATAAAACTCCTATGGTCAGTTTATATTTTTGTTATTTATTAAATTAAAACTGGATTAAATGATACTCCCTCCTTCCCCAATTTTAGTCCCAGTTGGCACTTTTTGATGTCCCAAAAGATTGGCCACGTTTGAAAGTAATGAAATGAAATTGATGAGTTTGCTCATTTTCACTTGCATTTTGAAATTAAACACCACATAGGACAAAGCTGATGTTTTGAAGGGTAGAAAGAGAAAATAAAAATATGACAAATGCGATGATGATGTTTCCTTAAAATGTTAGAATCTCCGAAAGGGACTAGTAAATGGGGGCAGAGGGAGTATATTCTTTTGCTAGCATGCTTACTAATATATATGTGAATTGTATAAATGACGAACGACTCTGGGTTTGCCTTGTTTTGATATCTTGGTGGAAGGTGCAATCAACCGCTCACACAAATTGGCATGTTCTTATCAATAGACAGGACTATGGGCAACCCCCTAGGACTATGGGCAACCCCCTTAAGTGAACAGTTATGAAACTACAGAATTGGTTGAGTGACTTCAGCCAAATCCTAGCTTATGAATTTAGGCTCAGGTGAGCTTGGGCAGTGCCAATGCCGGATTGAGAGATTGAGCCTTGCAGAACCTAATAAACTAAGCCTGGGCCTGACCGAACCCACATGACCGAGTGTGCTAAAGATGTTTAACTAACATGTCAAACCATCTGGTTGAGTTATTGGAAGTTTGGAACTTCTTGTAACACTGTTATGCTGGAGATGAGTACACTTCATTCTTAAACCTAGATCAACCATCATCTTTAATTTACTGGTACTAATTTCTTAGTAAGTGGTGATGTCGTCTCCATTGATATCAATCATACTCTCTAAAATGTCCACTGAACAAAAATATAATAACAGAGTGACACATGTTGCTATATTTTTGCTACAAATGATGGAAGACTGGTGAGGGCAGTGCGTTTTGGTCGGTTCAATTTCTTTGCTGATGGTTGTGTTCCAAAGTCGAACTTCAGATCCTAGGTCAAAATCTAACCAAGGTTAAGGATGATCAAAACACAAAGAACAAGGGCTGTTTTGAGCTGTGAACAGTTGCTAGAGAAATAAGTCATGGCCTCACCACCTGGAAAACCTTAAGCTTCGCACCTAGGTCTTCTTTTGCATCACCCCAAAGAATAGGATTGCATCATGACCTACAAAAGCAGAAAAGCTCTTGGAAATTCTGACTCGTTCAGTCATTATTCAACTCTTGAAGTTCAATCAATTTATGGACTCCATAAACCCGTGTCTTCATAATTTGAACTCGTGCTATCTTTTTTTTCTTGCCTGCATGACTGAGCAACAGTTATGCATATACTACTAATTAAAGAAGAGTTGTCTTCATAATTAGAATTTGTGCCATCTTTTTTTCTTGCCTGCTTGACTGAGCAGAATTCTGGACTACCAATTATTATTGCCTTTTTTTTTTTTTTTTTTTCTTCTTCTGGCTTATGCCTAGAACATATTGACTGTTGGTTTGTGGATAATGGCGTGTAATTGCAGGGAGGGGTGCCATATCCAGCCTTGCAAAAGCGTGACAAGCCTAGGCGCGTGGATCTTTACTTTTCAAGCTGGATCATCAAGCCTGGTAAGCATTGTCAAATAATCAAAAGATACATGCAAGTTCGCAACAGTTGCGTCGAAAGCCGTTGATTAATCCTCTTTCTTTCAATTTCCACTCACTAAATAGTACGGTAGTTCTAAATAGCGACTTAATGAAAAGATACACCTTACTTTGTATCTTGATTCTACATTTCCAAATTACCTGTAGTGCAATCCCGTAAAGGAGACGGACAAATTCCAGCATGCGAGGTGACTCTCGTGCACTACGAAGACATGGGAATCCCCAAGGATGTGGCAAAGTTGGGAGTCCGTCATGGGATGTGGGGAACAGTGAAGAAGTTGCACTCTGGGTTCAGAGCATATCAACTGGCAAGGAAGTCTGATTCACCTCTCTCCAGAAGCGCAGTGATGGCCAGAATCACCACAAAGATTTCATCTGATCAAAATTCAGATGATTCTTTGGAAATAGCATTGCGTGAAGAAGAGGGAGATCGAGCTGCGGATATTCAGAGAGACACAGTAGGCGGCGGCAGCGGTGGCGTTGACTGGAAATGGGTAGTTTTAGGTGGGACTGTGGCTGTGGTTTGTGGACTTCATACAGGGGTTATTGGAAAAGCCTTGTTACTTGGTGCAGGCCAAAGAATTGCCCGGAGGTGAGAGGGAATTCAAACCAAGAGTTTTCTTTTTCTTTTTGGTTTTACCATTTAAATGGATCTGCGACAACTGAGAACCTGAAATTATTTATTAAGGCTTCCAATTGTTGGTGGCTAACTTGTATCATGTACCTTTGAGGAAAAATAGTCATCCATATTATCTATTATTTCCCAATTTTCTTCTTTTCATGTAGTACCTTTTTCTATTGAGGCAATTCCGGCCCGGTCTAGTTTTTGGACGCAATACACGCCCAGCTCCACCCAATTAGGGGAAAAGCACCACCCACTCCTTTTCTCTCTCTCAGGCTTACCGACTTGTCCCACCCTCTCTCTCTCTCACACACATATTTTATTTTACCTTTTAATTTTTTAGATTACCCTAATGAAAGTACCTAAAATCCTAGAGTACCTTGAGAAAGTGCCTAAACCACCCTATAATAGGAAAGGGCATCCAAACCTAAATTTTAGAGTACATTATGAAAGTGCCGAAACATAAACCTAAACCATAGGGTAGTGCCTAAACCCTAAAAAACATATGAAAGTGCATAAACTTATAAAACCCTATGAAATCGTATGATACCCTAAGTGCATAAATCCAAAAAAAGAGTGACTGACCTTAATGGTAATTAAAAAAGAGCGACTTACCTTAATGGTAATAAATAGTCGTCGTCTCGTCGTTTTTTGGTTGGTTCTGCTTCAGCTGCTGTTAGAGCTAGATTTTTGTGTGTGTAGGAATTTAAGGTTGTGTTTGGATCATGGTTATGTGGGATTATTCAATGACAGGGATACAGATGTGTGACCACAAATCAAAATACGGATGTGTTCAGAATTGTTTGATTTATGAGTCTCGCTCTAGACACACGTGTTCAAATCTGTCTCCGGTCATTTTTTAATGTGTTTTGTAGTACACATTCTCATGGGGACTATTGTTTTTTAATGTGTTTTAGTAGTACACATCTTCATGGGGACTATTGTGATTGTTCTATTAGTTCGGCCTCCATCCCGGACTCATAAAAGTGATCCCAATTGTGTATTTTACGCACACAAAAATATTTACATTGATTGGATGCCATGACGATTTGATTGAGGCACGTTTTTTCTAAAATATTACTAGTATTTTAAATTCGTATAACTAGCCGTTAAATTTTTCTAAGACAAATGTGTTCCGTTCGTGTCGCTCATGATGTGTTATCATTGTATTTTTTTTTTCGTGAAATACTTTACGAAATGACCAAAATGATTCACTTTTTTTTGGTGCCTACAATGAGCCCATATTTGGGTAACGGCAAGGCCTGCTGTGCCCAATGCACAGGCAAGCCCCAGGCACGTTTGATGGATATTTCTCTTCAACTGGGGCTGGGATTACCATGCCTGTATTCACGCACATTGAACTCTTTGGACTAGCTCAGTGGTTATTTCCTAGTTCTTCTACAAGGGAGGTCTGGGTTCGAGCCTCAGCAGAGAGGTGTTTGGGGTTTGGGGCTATGGATAGCTTCTAGACCCCCTTTGAACTAAGTCACTAACTCCCCCGCTAACCCCCACTGATGTATATTGAATGGCAAAAAATAAATAAATAAATAAATAAAGAACTTTTTTTTTTTTTTGAGGAAACCAAACATGTATTATAAACCAAACAGTACAAGCTACAAAAGGATATTTATCAAACAATATTGGCAAGATGGTGGTATAACGGTGGTAATATTAAATTCACTAATTGGAATGCAAAAAAATAAATGAAAAAAAAACCCATATATTTATCAAAATAATAAAAATATACAGAATATTGGCAAGATAGTGTGGTATTGTGGTGGTGGTGGTTGTGATTGTGGAGTGGTGGCCTCGTGGTGGTGGGGAGTGATGGTGTAGTGGTGGTGTAGTGGTAGTAGTGCTGCTGTGCTGGTGGAAGTGGCAGAGTGGTGGTGGTAGAGGCGGAGTGGTAGTGCCAGTAATGGTGGGAGTGATAAAGTGGTGGTAGTTGTGGTAGTGGTGACGGTGGGGTAGTGGCGGAGTGGTGACGGTGGTGTAGTGGTGGTGTTGATGGTGGTTTTAGTGGTGATAGTAGTAGTGGTGGGGTGGCGGCGGCAATGGTGGTGGGAGTGGTGGTGGTATAGTGGCGGCAGTGCTGGTGGGAGTGGCGGTTATAGTGGTGTGAGCGGTGATGGGAGTGATAGTTGTAGTGGGAGTGACGAGATGTTCACATACATTAATAAGTATGTGAATTTATTACTTTTTTTCGTCAATAACCAAAACACACACGTCCGTATTTTTCGGGTATGAAAGTAATTCATAAAGTTTTGTTGGGTGATATAAAATTGTTTAAATTTAACCTAGATTAAACAAGGGATCTAATATCCAAATATACCAAAAATAGCATTTATACCTAACTCACATTAAATTTTCTAATAATGTTTTGGGCCGAGCCCTTCAGCCCCATCCTAGCTCCCCCCTGCGCAAAATAAAATAAAAAAAAATGGTGTCCTTTGGGACTCAAAATAAAGGTTAAATTGTGCACTATGATACCTATGGCAAAATTGGTCACTCTTTTTTGGAAGGCATCAATCTCATCAAAGGCCTTTATTGCGAAAGGCACTTTGGTTGTGGATTCTTCTACAACAGGGAAATGCATGGCTCATGTCTAATGTGCTGTCTCTATAGATGGATAAGATTGAAAGAAAGACTACTACCCATTTTCTCATACTGCAATTATGTGATGATGTAGTAAAAGCATTCTAGTGGATTAAACTTGTTGCCAAACCCACAAGTTGGTTGGTTTGACATAAGTGTGGAGTGGACCAAAAAATCATAGTCACATCCAAAAATGAAGGAAAATGGGAGCCACTTGAACAACATCCATCTAATCAAGTTCCTTCAAATTGTCAATTAAATTGTTCACTCATTGTTTGGTCCAAGCTTCTCATTCCATTTTAGACTTGCAAATCCTCACCACAAAAGTGGTAGATCACAATAGTAATACGTGGACCCTTGCCTCTCAAATAATTAGGCTCTTTCTTGTGACTAATTTATTTAGGGTTCTGAGTAGGGTTGATAAATGAGTCGAACGAGACGAGTACTTAATTACTCAAGCTTGTTTGAAAACTGTTAGCTTATTTATGAGGCGAGGTAATCTCAAATGAGTTTTAATCGAGTTGAACACGAGTCGATTTCAAGTAGGTTGAATTTTTTTTACGTCATAATTCAAATGAGTCAGGTAGTAGCTTTATTTGAGCTTGATTGGAAAGCTTAACGAGCTTCAAAAACTATTCAAGCTTGATTTGTTTATTTAACAAATCATTCTTGAACAAGTTTTTTACAATTGATCTCGAACTCAAGTAATTTGGTTTCATTTATCAGTCATACTTCTGAGCTGTTGTTACGTGATGTCTCGATCCTTTCATCTCCAAATATTATTCTATTATTTCCCCGTTAATATATGGCGATAATGGGATCACCTGAGACAATACATGGCGTGGAAATACATGGGGTACCGACCACCCCTATACTGACCATGAACAGACGGCGTCAGGGACCCCCTTGTGGGTCCCAAACGATCAATCTGAACCGTTCATCCATCTCAAAATCAAATTCCGAGTGGGCCCACCGCGGGAATCGATGTAATCAGACGACCCTACGAGCTCAATCCAAAATCACCCCATTTCATTCAAAAACAGGCCCACACGGGAATCCATGCAATCAGACAGCCCTATGAGCTCGATCCAAAAATCACCATAGGGCCTTCCGATTGCATCGATTCCCGCATGGGCTTATTTTTTAATTAAATGGGGTTATTTTGGATCTAGCTCATAGGGCCGTCCGATTGCATCGATTCCCGCGTGGGCCTACTCAGAATTTGATTGTGAGATGGATGAACGGTTCGGATTAATTGTTTGGGAACCACAAGGGAGTCCCCGATGCCAGTCGGGACGTGGTCGGTACTTCTAATTGGTACCAATAGACTGGTTCCACGTGGCGGTGATTAAAAGGAGGAGTCAATGATACTTTTTTTTCTTCCTTTTTTGTGCTTTTCTTTTGGGGTGAGGTGAAGTCCATAACTAATTTCATTAGATGTGAGCACTCTTACTATTACTATGGCATGTCAATGATCTGTACATGTTCCTCCAACTCCAGACTAGTCATATCAATGTGCCCCCTCACTTGTACTTCTAGAGCTCAATATTGATTGCTGCATCTATACTTTGATTAGCCAATTAGAACGACACTTTATTTAATTGGTCATAAGATTAGATGAATGGTATCTATATTTAGTTGAACTGGATCCCACTCTTTAATTGAGTGCATTCGGGTCAAAAGTTTCTCACGCAATGTTTTTTTTACGCAGAAAATTGAATTCGTTCCATCAGTGACCTTTAGCGTAAGGGTTAAATCTCCATAATTAACAAGGCGACTCTAGAATATATGAATGGGAAAAGGCTACAATCCACACCATTTATTTGAGCGTGTATAATACACATTCCTACAAAAGTGATGATTATTTTTTTTTAAATAAAAGTTACGAGACACACTAAAATGTTACGAATCATATTGCTGAAAAGTTACGAAAAACTAGAAAATGTTACGGTTGCCAGTGAGGTGACACAATCTAGACCATACAATAGGTGCATATGGTACATATTTTTAATAGGTGTATATTATAACCATTTCCTGAATGACATAATGAAATCTTTTTTTTACAAAGTTCTATTTGAAATAAAAATTTGTGAAGGATATATTTTGGTTGAAAATTTATTGAGCCTATGTTGTTTTGTTTTGTGGAGCGCTGCTATCTTCTTACTAGCAAATACCCGTGCCTTTAAACATAATACAACCTCAACTTTAAGCTAATTGTTCTACCCAACTCATGTACCCGTCAAATGTAATTTACATATAGCATCAATTACATTTTGAGCTGCTTGCTTATTTGATAATAAAAGATAACATTTTATTAATACGGATACATTGTTCTCTTCCAAAAAGAGAGAGGATACATTGCCTCAACAGTGAGGAGAAAGAGGGGTAGATTTATTAGGAGAATATATTTTGTATCTCTTATGTTACAAATGATCTGATGGCTTCAACATTAACAAGATAATATGATCGGACAGTCGTGAATGTTACTTTGTTTATGTGCCTAGACATCTTATAGAAAACAACTTTGTTTTATAATATAAATTCACAAATTTATGTGAATTTCATTATTTCGGCTACAAATGAATTAATATTTAGTGGCGATAATATATATATTAAGAAAAATCAAGTTGTATAGAAAAGATAAAAAATTTAGTGCACTTTCTTGAACCCAGCGAACCCCCTCAAGACAAGGTGGAGCCGCCCCTTATAATTAATTTATCATCTTCATTGTAACTGTAATGAAGCCAGCAGCAATGTAGGAAAGATGGGCAGGAAAGCGATACAAAGAGGTAAAAGAAGAATTAGGATTCTCTCATCTGATAATTCTAACATGAATATTGACCACCGTCCCATTCAACACTCCAATCTACTTATTTTGCAAGCTCTTATGTAATTAACGTATGTCGATTTGAAAAATAAATCAATCGGACTTCGATATAAGTTTGCCTAATTATAAGTTTGTCTCAAAGAAGTTAATAATTGAGTATAGGTGTCGACTTGTCTTGTGACAAATATACTTCTATTACACAGATATTGATATCTGATAAACTCGATTGTTTGTATAGAGTCTATAGAACTTATACTCATATCATTCACTGAGTTGATTTTTCCGATCAATTTTGAACACATCGACTTACAAAATGAACTTCTCGAAACCTCGAATGAAATGAACCCCATAACACGTCACATATAGGAGCTGATAAGGAATCATCATACAGTATAGTAGGACCATTTGGAAGGGAGATAAAGATGGGGAGAGAGGATTTTGAGGAGGAATCTTCTCTGAAAATTTTGTATTTCTGGTTAATTTTCTGCACTTCAAAAAATAGCTTTTTACTCGAAAAGCTACTATAATCATCCTATAATGACATACATATCTCCTCTCTATTGTACTTTAAGCACTAAAATACAATTGACTAGGATATTATATTATTATAGGGATGACTTTTCTATTTCCTTTCTTATAAACACCCCAAACAAAACCATGCCCAGTTTAGGTAAAAATCTGACTCTCACATGTCAAAAGCACCACTAATTTTGGCAGTACACTTTTACTTAACCAATAATAAGTATTGTTGAATCTTTTAGAGAAATAAACTCATTTTTTGTCACTTTTTGGCATATAATGCCCACGTGGCAGCTTTTAAACCACTCATGCATCTTGGCATATTATACTGTGTAAAGTTCAGAGTTTCAACACGTCCGCGGTATCCGGCTTCATTTGACACTCACTCGGCAATCTCTCGCTCTCTCTCTCTTCTTCTATTCATAGTTTGCGGGTAAATTGCTTCTTTGGCTTGTACTTGGATCCCGTTTTTATTATTTTTTTTTCCCCGTTATAAGTGTACTTGGATCTTTTTATAAAGGGAGACAAGTCAGATCGGAAAAATACAGGGGGAATTCTGTTTTAATGGGGAAAAGGTTCGTGGGTTCTCCTCTAACTATGATTCTCTTTAATGGGTATCAATTTGTTTGGGCTGTTTTTGGTGATTTCACTGCGAATTTCAAGTGTTTGGTTCTCGGGAAATTGTGGGAAAACGGTAGAAAGTATTATTGAATTTGCATGGTTTTGTAACTCAGAATAACATTGGCCTCGCCTAGTGGCTTGGTTGTGCTGATTCTGCTTGAATTGCTTGGAAAATTTCAATGACCACTTAGACATGGATCGTTTGCTTCATTTCTTTTTCTTTCTTTTGTCTCCCTCAGCAAAAAAAAAATATGTGGAACTCTGTATTGCTTATTTTTTTGTCATAGAATTTTTTTTTCTTTTATTGAAGTCTTAGTTCATCTAACTTATTAGTTTGCAATCCCTAGTTTTACTTGTAGAAACATGTTTCCCCAGTTCATCTGTTGAGTTTCGAAGAATAATTATGTTTATGTTCCTCCTGCAGTATGCCCCGCCTTTGTAGGCTGTATATTCGCTTAGCCCTTTTAATTTCAATCTGAGTTACCCAAAAAATATTATGTCCAGAGAGAGAGCGAGGGGTTCAAAATACGTTGGATTGAGCAGGTTAGGCATATAAACCCAACTTCTGATTTCACAGTTAATCAGATGGATCAAGTAGTTGCTCTGGAATTACACTTTGTGGTGCTCTTTCATATTTAAATCTTTTCTGTGCGTCTTTACGAAAAAATTTAGGAGTAGATTATGAAATTTGTTTTTAGAAACATGTCATGAGTGTTTGTAAAAAATTCTTATCAACTAATTTTTTATTCTTGGGATTTCAAGAAGGTGAAAAAGGGTTTGAAATCTGACGCTACAGAAAGTAGGTTTGGGTTGCTTTTTATATCAGATTTTAGATTCTATGTATTCTGAATGTTGATTTTCTGGGTATTATAGTAAACACTATCAGCTTGTGATGTAGCTTAATAATATTTTCAAAGCTTTAGTAAACAAGTTTATCTCCTTCGACAAGAATATAGAATCCATATATAAAAAACAGATTCTAAAGCTATAACATAAAAATCTGTTTCCACAGCAATTGCAAACACCTCCTTTTTAGGTAAATCTTTTGTACTTAAATCTTACTGCCTGCGTAACTCGGACTCAATTAATTAACAGTCCATAAAGTTATTGACACAACTGTGGTATTCTTACTATGCTTTCGGCAATGGACATTGTGTTAACAGTTTGTTCCTATTATATCAACAAGTGTGATAGATACCCTTCTACTTCAAGGGGGAGGTTAGTTGAGTAAGTTAGCTACACATCTTTAACTTGGTTATCCGAGTGGCTTTGTGTTTTACAACTTATGTCATTGTCCATGGAGTTTTATAACCGTCTACTTTCAATATCCCCTCAACAAGCTCTTGAACAAATTAAAAAAATGCAATTTGATTTGTTTCGGTTTTGCTTATCTTAGAACATATGGTGTTTCAGGAATGTTTATTGACTAAACTCTATTTTCAGCTGATGAAGAATGTGGAAAATAACGATGTGGAACCAGTGACCAATTTACGACTTTCTGTCGCTCAATTCCATCAGTGCAATCCGACGAGATTGAGCGATTCAGGTGCAGGTGTAAATGCAGCATCAAGGGTAGACTTGGCATTTGTGGCATCTGATCCCTTGTCCGAACTAGTGTGGTCCCCACACAATGGTGTGAGTCTCAAATGCGCTGATAATAGTTTCGCTGAAAGTATACCATCTCTTTTGCGGAGTGCATCAGGACTAAGCCATATGGCTCTTTCACTGCCACAAGGCATCACATCCGAAGGGACTAGCTGTGAAAAACATCCCGTAGATAAAGGAAAATTGATTTCATCTCAAATGGCATTCCACGTGGAGGGGGAAGTTGGCGAGGGATCTAGTTTCGTTAGGTCTCCTAGAAGCATTTCACACATGAAACCCGAATTTGGAGCAAGTCATGGATACAATGAAGGTAATGAGTCAAAAGTACTAACTCCGTCTTTCAAATACAAAATAAAGTAACTCCATGAATGATTTTCAAAAAAATTCGTACCAACTTAAAGAACATATTGAGAGATTTTTAATTATGCATGAAAGTATGTCATTATTTACCTAAAAGTCGCATGTCTTCTTGTGGTGGACTAAATTTGTGGGATAGAGGGAGTAATGAATAATTAAACTTATATGTTGGCTGTGCTTTAGAAGCTATGTATATAGTACCTTTGCCAAAAGGCCCGAAACTCACATCTACGGTCTAAGAGCACAAATGCTTATATCGAGGAAGTGTGTTGTGGTGAACACTGGCACACTCCTAGACGTGTGTCTAGCCACTTTTCAGTGACTTAAGTAAGAAAGTAAACCCATTATATTGGCCAATTTGCAGAAAATTTGTGAAACTCCAAACATGTCACTTGCCTTGTGTCTCGTTAAAGTAATACTGTGATGCATTAGTTGGACCGCAACATTTTTTATGGCTATTTGGAACGCTTCTGGTGTACTGTAGATAAGCTTTGAAACATTTGTAAGATGGATACATGATGTATATTTCAATGTTTTCAATTGATTTGCATTCGTTAGAATGCAGCTGCTTCATGAATGGTGGCTTGATCTTATCTTATGTCAAGAGACATGGGTTTTCAGGTTAATGAGCTTAATGATGTATGATTATGGTTACCTTTGTGTGAACTATCCATATGGGATATATGGTATCAATCTTTGGTTGTAAAGAATGATGCCGATGATTTATATGTGTTATTTCTTTTTGAATGATCTGTGCTCATTAGTCAAATGCTCTGGACCATGAATGAAGGAAGCATGATAATGAGCAAAAAAATTGATTTGGGTCTCAAGTCTGCCCTCTCTGATGCCTTTTGGCTTTGATTCGGGGGCATGGTTTTGCATTAAAACGTCCTTGTAGCTCCTTGGTTCTTGGAGGTTTAGAGGGGTCACTGTAGGATTTTGAGAGCAGCCACTTAGTGCATATTGCCAAAGGTTAGGTTTGTCTCCGATCATCCCTGCCCGTAAACCCAATGACTGGGGACTTCATGGGTTATTATTGTTGTTGTATAAAAACATATATTGTTTGTGTGTTCTAGAATCCAGCCATCCCTTGTGAAAGTCTTGTATTTTCTAAAAAATGATGTGTTGGCATGCCCGTGCTGGTGCTGGTTATACAGTATATGCGTCAGACATTCAACAACAAAGCTGGTGTAGTAGTTCGAGTTTTCCCTAGATTATGTGCTCAACTCTCATGTAGTGCATGAATGCTATTACATTAAGGAACACTATTTACCTCAACAATAACATAACCCATTTAGTCCCCAATAATTGGGGGTATGGGCGGGGGAAGGATAGGAGACAGACCTAACCTTTGGCAATAAATGCACAAGAGAAAACAGTGCAGGTGTGTACTTCTGTTATTAGGTTTTTAATTTAGTGTATCATATATCGGTTTTGGACTTTGTTAGGCTTGTCTCACATTGGTTAATTATAACCTCCAAAGCTAGTATACGAACCTGGGCAGCCTCTCCACTCATTGCCAATTGGTTTTGAGTTGGATGCTTTAACATGGTATCAGAGCTAGGTTTTCGTAGGCTTTTGGACAAGACTGTGTCATTGATGGCTGGTTGCCTCTTTGTTTGTCGTTGATGGTTGATAATTGTCGTATGTGTTGAATCATTTGTTTACCTCTCCACGTGCGGAGGTGTGTTAGAGCTTGTCCCACATTGGTTAATTCTAACCTCCAAAGCTGGTATATGAACCTGGGCGGCCTCTCCACTCATTGCCAATTGGTTTTGAGTTGGATGGTTTGACAGACTCTAACTTGTATAGGCTGACAAGTAAGTGCTTGTTTATTTGAAACCCATTTTTCATGATTTAATGTTATTGAAAAGGAAAGAAGTATTGTAATACACATGTTGTAATCAATTCGGCAATTAGGAAGATTGTAATTAGTCTAATTAGGTAGGTAGCAATTTCCCTATTATTTGCTTTCCTAAATTATCTTATAGACAATCTATATATTGTGCCTCCTAGTGAGAAGAATACATATCGATCATAATCTTTCAACATGGTATCAGAGCGGGTTCTAGGAACCTGACTTTTCTTTCTCTTTATGTCTTTTTTTCCGTCAAATACTCTCTCTCTCTCTCTCAAATCGACCAAAGTTGAAACCTCTCTAACCTCAATCAGCAACCCTCGATCCAGGAAAAAACCACCATCCAGCCGTGAACAGTGCTCGCGTGCATTGTAGCAGTCGTGAACAGTGCTCGCGCACACTGTAGCAGCGTGAATAGTAACTCGAATCTTCTACCCAGGCTCTAAATCAACTGGGTACCCTCTCTTTGCACTTTCCAAACCTCTAGGTAACAACTCCTCTCCTTTTGGCTTGTGTCTTTATCTCTTGTATCCATTATGGGTGATAAACCTAAGCAAACAGATACTGCTGAAACCTCTGAAACTAAGGATATTGTTAGGGATTATCGTCGGTCTCTAACCACAGTCAAATTAAATGGATCTAATTATTTGCCATGGTCACAGACTGTGATTGTCTCTCTACGCGCAAGTGGTGAGAGTTCCTATATTACCAATGATCCACCTACTGATCCCAATTCTGCTTGGTCCCAACATGATGCTCATATTATGACTTTACTGTGGAATAGTCTTGAACCTGACATTTTTAATAATGTTGCTTGCCAAGAGACGTCCAAAGCTGTTTGGAACACTCTACGCGAGTTATATTCATCAGATCAGAATATCTCTCGAGTTTTTCAGATTTATCAGAATATTTTCTCCCTTCAACAAGGAGATAGATCCGTTGATCAGTACTTTTCCATCTTAAAGGGTATGTGGGACGAGTTAAATGTTTACCTGCCTCTCTCTATAGATTTAAAGGTTCAGCAGAAGTACAGAGAAGAATTCTGAACTTGCAAATTTCTGTCCGGATTAAATTCAGACCTTGCTCCTCTTAGTTCACATATTCTTTCTCCCCACCGTTGGTGAGGCCTTTGCTCGTGTTCGACGGGCTGCTCCTCATTCTTTTGATTTAGAGCATCTTGCTCCATCCGCCCTATCTGCCCCCACAACCTCTCCTGCTTCATCTTCTGGACATTTCGGGAATTGCAATACCTCCCACAGTCATGGTAGTTCTTCTGAGCGGGGTGGTCGTCGTGGAGGACGTGGGGGACGTGGTGGTCATGGCACTAAGAAGTGTACTCATTGTGGTGCGACCAACCACGATGTTGAATTCTGTTGGAAGCTGCATGGCAAGCCTGCTTGGGCTAATCAGGCTACACTTGAGGGGGAGCCATCTGCTCTTGCTCCTACTCAGATTACTATGTCCAAGACTGAGTATGATTCTATGATTCAATGGGCCAATGCATCTTCTTCTTCTTCCACTGCAACTCATGTCACCTCAGGTAATACGTGTCTTTACTCATCTTCTCGTAGCACTCCTTGGATTCTTGATTCTGGCGCATCTGATCATACGACAGGTGATTTGTCTCTTTTGACTAATGTTGTTACCCCTTTTGTTAAGTCTTATGTTACTATTGCCGATGGCACTAGAATTCTTGTTCAAGGCATTGGTACATATCGTTCATTTGGTCTTGTTTTTCCTTCTGTCTTATATTTGCCACAATTCCCGTTTAATCTTCTTTCTATTCATAAACTATCTCATACTCACCAGTGTTCTATCCTTTTTTCTCCTTCTCATTGTGAGTTTCAAGATCTCAAGACGAAGGGGATGATTGGTGGGGGGTATGAGAAGAATGGTCTGTATTACCTTCAGGAGCAGTCATCAAGCCATTTTGCTTTACATACTACTGTTACACCTTATCAGTGGCACTGTCGTCTTGGGCACCCATCTCGGCCAACCTTCGCAAGCTAGTTCCTAATTTACCTAGTTTTTCTCTTTTTAATTGTGACACATGTGAACTTAGTAAACATCATAGAGTTTATTTTCCTTTACAAACTGAGTCACCATGTGTAGAACCGTTTGCTTTAGTTCATTATGATATTTGGGGACCTTCACGCACTACGAGTTTGTGTGGTGCTCGCTATATTGTTACATTTATTGATGATTTTTCTCGTTTAACTTGGGTGTATCTCCTCAAAGATAGGTCTCAATTATTTTCTTTCTTTTCAGTCTTTTACGCTGAGATTGTCAACCAATTTAACGCTAAATTACGTATTTTGCGAACTGACAATGCCCAAGAATATTTTTCTCGTCCATTTAGACAGTTTATTGAAACTCATGGTATTATTCATCAAACTGCTTGTGTCACTACCCCCAAACAAAATGGGGTTGCTGAACGGAAGAATGGGCCAGTTTTAGCCGTAACTCATGCCCTTATGCTTCACATGAACGTTCCAAAACATTATTGGGGATATGTTGTTCTTACCGCGAATTATCTAATAAATCGCACCCCTTCTCGGGTTTTGCATGGCAAAATTCCTTATCAGGTCATGTTTCCTGACAAGGATCTTTATATTCTCCCCCCAAAACTTTTTGGTTGTGTGGCATTTGTTCATAATCTCTCTCCAGGTCGTGATAAACTTGATCCGCGTTCTTACAAATGTATTTTTCTGGGTTACTCTCTGACACAGAAAGGATACAAGTGTTATAGTCCCTCATTACGAAAGCACTTTGTAAGTGCTGACGTGACCCTTTTTTGAAAATATCCCATATTATTCTCTTGAGGGTGCTCAGTTGACACCACCCTTGTTGGCACCACCTTGTCTTCCTGAGATTGCTCCTTTACCGGCTGACCATGGTCTTCCTAAGACTGCTACTCGACCACCGATTAAACAGGTATATGTTTGACGTTGCTCTGCTGATGCTCCTCCTGTTGAAACTCCAGATACAGCTTCTGTGCCCACACCATCTCCTCAAGCGTCTCCCGATCCAACTCTCGATCTTCCTATTGCTCATCGTAAAGGTATTCCTTCATGCACTTCTCATCCTATCTCTCAATTTGTGTCCTATGATCGTTTGTCTCCCTCTTTTCGCCCTTTTTCTGTGTCTTTGTCCTCTGTTACTGTTCCTAAGTCTTATCAGGAGGCCCTTTCTCATTCTGGATGGCGTTCTGCTATGGAAGAAGAGATGTGCGATTTGTCACTGAATCATACTTGGGATCTTGTTCACAAGCCTTCTGGAGCACATATTGTTGGTTGTCGTTGGGTGTTTACTGTCAAACACAATCCTGATGGTACTCTTGATTGTCTGAAAGCTCGTCTTGTGGCCAAAGGTTTCACCCAAACCTATGGGCTTGACTACACTGAGACTTTTTCTCCGGTTGCCAAACTCAATTCTGTTCGCATTGTTATATCTCTTGCAGCCAACCTTGATTGGCCTCTCCATCAGCTTGATGTCAAGAATGCTTTTCTTCATGGAGATCTCTCTGAAACAGTCTATATGGCTCAACCACCCGGTTTTGAGTCCAAGGGGGAGTCTGTGTGTCGTCTTCGCAAATCTATCTATGGCCTCAAACAATCTCCCCGAGCTTGGGTCGATAAATTCAGTAGTACCGTCGTGTCTCATGGTATGACACAGTCAAGCTAATCACTCTGTCTTCTTTAAAAGGATCACCAGTGGTATTGTGATTCTCGTAGTCTATGTGGATGATATTGTCATTACAGGGAGTGACAATGATGGGATTCAAGTATTGATTCGTCACCTTTGTTCCAGTTTTCTCACCAAGGATCTAGGCAAGCTTCGGTATTTTCTTGGCATTGAAGTTGCTCGTTCTAAAGCAGGCATCAGTTTATCACAACGGAAATACACTCTCGATCTTTTGAAATATACAGGTTATCTTGGTTCTAAACCTGTTGCTACTCCTATGGAGACTAATCATAAACTTATGCCTGACAATGGTGAGTTGGTTGACGATCCTAAGCTGTATCGGAGACTTGTGGGTAAACTTATTTATCTCACCATCACTCGGTCCGATATCTCCTATGCAGTCAGTGTTGTTAGTCAATTTATAACTTGTCCTCGAGTTTCTCAAATGGAGGCTGTGATTCGTATCTTGACGTATCTTAAAAATGCTCCTGGGCGTGGACTTCTCTACAAAGCGTCTGGACATCTTTGTATCGAAGGGTATACGGATGCTGACAGGGCAGGATCTCCTGTTGATCGTCGTTCTACCACTGGTTATTGCACATTTATAGGTGGCAATCTTGTGACATGGAAAAGTAAGAAACAGTCAGTTGTAGCACGTTCTAGTGCCGAAACAGAGTATAGAGCAATGGCTCATACCACTTGTGAGTTGACTTGGTTGCGTACACTTCTACATGAGTTTGGGATTCCAATACATGGTCCAACTCTCTTATATTGTGATAATCAGGCTGCTATCCACATTGCTAATAATCCAGTATTCCACGAGAGGACCAAACACATTGAAGTTGATTGTCATTTCATTCGGTCAAAAGTGGAATCCGAAGAGATCAGCAGGCCTTTTGTTCCTTCAGGCTCTCAATTAGGCAATTAGGAAGATTGTAATTAGTCTAATTAGGTAGGTAGCAATTTCCCTATTATTTCCTTTCCTAAATTATCTTGTACACAGTCTATATATTGTGCCTCCTAGTGAGAAGAATACATATCGATCATAATCTTTCAACAAATGTCAATTAAATTTATGACCTGTACGTATTTCATGAGTAAATGAGTGTCTTCTGCATCAAGCTGGAGACATGGCCCATGGGAAAGTTTTCCAGTTCAGATGTTTTTTTGCAGTCAAAAAATTTCAAGTTTATCTGCTTCCGGAAAAAAAAAAAAACTGGAGTCTTTCTTTTCCTTTAGAAATGACATTTGATGTGCAGTATGTGCTGGACCTTCTGCAGGTCAAGAAAAGCAGATAACAGCTTTTGTTCCACTCAAAACAGATGAGCTCAAACATGACATAGCACACACTGAACCATTGTTGTCTTCAGAACAGAATGAACAAGTAATGATGACCGATGCCAGTAGTAGAAATGAAGATTTCTCATTGCTGAATGAAGAACAGAGTAGAAATGAAAGGAACAAAGATGGTTTTCCCAGTGAGCCACCTCCGGAAAAGCTAGAATCCAGAGCTGAAAATGATTTACAGTTTCTGATTCATAAGCAAGTTAGTTCTGAAGCTTCTCCAAAAAACAGTGGGACCCGTTTAGATAGGAGGAAACGTAAAGAAAAGGCTTTCTCTGATGGAGACTTCAATGAAAGAATGTCAAATGATGAGGAAAACAGTCATGAGAGCGTCGAGAGTTGTAATAGTGCTGGCCCTACCGGAGTATTTTCTACTAGGAATGAACAACAACAGTTGATCGTGGGGAATAAAAGGGCGAAAAAACAAGTCGAAGTCCATGAAGGTCTTGGTTCGACGCCCTTTGTTGGAAAAGATAGCTCCTTCATGAACTGGATTTCAAACATGGTGAAGGGATTAAACAAAACCTATCAGGATGAGGCTCCCTCTCTTGCTCTTACTTCTGCTCGCAGAAACAACGATCCCAAAAGCACAAATGTGGGCTTCCAAAGTATTTTCCAGTCCATATGTTGTACAAACACAAAGGAACATCACGAAACAAAAACGTCGAATTCTTCCAAGACTTTGTCTGCAAATATTGTTGCTGATCCGGAAACATGCAGGACTAGTTCTTGTTCAGATCAGAACAGAACTTCATTGAACTTGGCCTCTAATAGTGCAAAAGAGGGTAATGAAAATGTTGATTCCAGTCCTGCTGCTGAAGCAAACTTGATTAATCCTCTGAGAAGCTTTTGGATTACTCGATTTTCTCCCAAAACTCATCCACCCATGTTAAATTCAAACGTTAGAGAATGGAATATAAATGCAACACTTGAGTGTTCTACGGATTCTGCAAGGAAGCTTACTCCGAGTACTTGGAATCTTATTGACCAGAAAAGTCCAGTTGCCAAGGAGAATTCAAGTGAAGACTTGGTAATTTTTACAGGTAAAGAACTGCAGAAATATGCTCCTGAAACTGAAGCTTCCTTTGGCTTCAAAAGGGTGAGTGGAAATAGTGCTCAAAAGTCCACATTCAAAACAAATCCGAGCCTAAGTTCTCCTGAAGTAAAGAATTCAGAGGCAATGGCCTCTGTGTTCGCGAGAAGATTGGATGCACTCAAGCACATCGCACCACCAGATGCTGAAGATAATACAATTCGCAAAATGGCAACATGTTTCTATTGTGGAAGAAGTGGCCATGTTTTGCGTGATTGCTTGGAAATAACTGAAATTGAGAAGGAAAATCTCATTAGAAATGAGTGTTTATATGATGGATCAGAAGAATCTCCTTGTCTTTGCATTAGGTGTTTTCAGCTTGATCATTGGGCTATTTCGTGTCCTGTGGCACCCGCGACTACTCACATCAATTCTCGAGTTCCTGATGCACGTACTAATTGCGGTGGGGAAAACTACAGACCAGATATCAGTAAGCACGTTGGTTCAAGTTCTGTGGATTATGTGCTAAAGGAAAAACTAATCACTCCTTTGCGTAATGTGGTTAAGAGGAAGTTTTCAGACGTGCCAAAAGGAGTATTCAATGCTATAAGGAAGTTGCGTTTGTCTCGTACAGATGTTCTTAAGTGAGTAAAACCATAACCAGCCTTTATATTCTGTCTATTTTCATCATTCTGAATTCATTGTTATTCATGACAGCACACCTAGTGCTATTGCATGTTTTTTGGAACATGTAGCAATGCCTTAAATTCCACTCTTTTCTTTCCTCGTGGATTGTCAAGAGAAAGCATTCCATTAAAATGCATGTAGCAATCTGTGTGTTCAGCAAAATACCATTTTTATATGTTAACCAATATGTTTTCTTTTGTAATTTGTAGTAAATTCTGAACCTGAGACTAATACAAGAAATATTGGTAATGAAGTTGCCATCTTACAAGCACGGACTCTTCTAAGAAGGTGGCTTGTCGTGTCGGACCCCGTCCGACACAACATTCGCTAGACAATCCTTCATCGCATTCATTCCTCGTCATTTAGACTTGCAAATTTTGTATGTGAAATAGATGATGTATGATTTTATGATGCATGGGCAGATGAAATTTTCTCAAGTGATTTGTAGTTGTATTTAATTAGTTTTGATTAATTATGTGAATGGTATATTGGTGCCTACATGAAAAATGTTCTTCAATCCCTCAATGGAATTTTTATACGACTGATGAAAGGTATTGATTCATTGGGTTTACGGTTCCCTCGGTGTGTCGAGTCCTGCAGTGGATTTATTTGTAACTGAACCCTTATCATTTGACATTCCTCAGAAGGATGAATTCCCATACTTCATCTTTACACCTCGATGGTTTTTTCGTCCGCTTGCGGCTCGGGAAGTGGGAAGAAGGTTTAGGAGGAACAGGCTACTATGTGGCTTGCATAACTGGTATGTCTATAATTTCTTGAAACTTGTGAATTGTGATAATTTTTTATGATTTACTGATGATGGATCTGATTTAATACTTCAAATGGCAATTAAATGATCCCTTGCAGTTAATTGCCAATGTTCAATTCGGCCATGTTATCGATTTATCTTCTTCTTTCTTCCTCTGGAATTAATAGGGGAACAAAGAGAAAAATCGCCACAAGGTTCCAAAAAACCAATCTCGGTAAACATCGGGGGTATAAGATGCTTGGTTGAAACCCAATATATCTCCAATCAAGATTTCCTTGAGGTCAGTTTCTTGTGATTTCTATTGTGATATATTTTGAAACTCCCAATATCTGCTTAAGGTTTTTGAGGGTTAACTGTTAACATCTATGTAGCAACAACACGGACATGCGACACGACACGGACACGACTTCGAAATCCAGACACACAAATTTCAAAAAATTGGAGAACACGACACGTTGGGGATACATTTTAGAAAATATTAATTATTTCATCATAGGAATAAAAAAGGCTCTATTTTTTTTTTTTTGATAGTAATAAAAAAAGAAAAAAGAAAAAGAAAAAAAAAAGGCTCTATTTATGAATATGTAACCCCATATGTACATTAAAATATTATTTATCCTTGCATCATTCACAAAAGTATTCCAACAAAAAGCTTTTCACCATCTATGTGTCTCTATAATTGATAAACCATCATATATTATATAAAAAACAAAGACTTTTCCAAGCTTTAACAAGTGTCTAGTAGTTCGTTTCACACCCCCGACATGTATTGCAAGTGTCCAGAACATTTTTTAGAGTGTCCCCAAAGTTTCCGAGCTTAAAACATTAAGAAAAATTAGGACGCTTTGGGTATAAGTGTCGGACACGTGTTTGCAAAATATCTGTGTCCGCAGAGTGTCAGTGTTGACAAGTGTCCGACACAGACACGTAGCCTTTGACGAAGTGTCCATGCTAATATGTTAAAATTGTAATAGACCATGAAGCACCCATGTTTTAATCACTACCAATGGTTACATATGCGAGGCCTGCTTAAAGCTCCATGTTGTCCATCTTGTAATAGACTAGCACGTATTTGGGTTGTTTATACAGCTTTCGACTCAGTTGCACGTTTCCAGTGTTGTTGGCTTGCTCAGCGGCTATCATTTGCATAATATTCTAACTCACTTGACATTGGCATTGTTGTATAGACCTTTCATCTCTCTGCATGACCAAACTACATATCAAATGATGTGTATTCGCAAAGAGGATAGAAAAATATGATAAAAGAAGGAATATTATTGAGAAAATGCCGCATAGGGGAGAGAAACAAAATGGAAGATTCCATCTTGAAATGGAAGTTACATTGTTACGGTCTGTAGTATAAATTGCCTTTTTAGTCTTGTAAATGGAGGAAACTTGCGCTGGGAGAGCTTTACCCCTTCGTGGTCCGACCCGGCTTGAACCGTTTTTAGTCGGGGTCTAGTGGGCTTCCGGATACCGGTGGTTTAGACCCAAAAAAAAAGTATATATTGCCTTTTGTGTACGCGCGTCTGGCTAAACAGTATTTACTGATTGACATTGATGTGCCAATGCATTTTGTAGGATGAGCTTATGGCATGGTGGTGTGCAACTCTTAAAAGTGGGGATAATGTCCCTTCTGAGGACTATGTGAAATCGAAACTCGAAGAGAGGAAACGCTTAGGGTTTTAGGAGCTTGAGGCATTTTGTTTTTTTGTTACTGGATCTCAAGCTTCATCGCTAAAGCAAAAACGGGTTCGAATTCCTGTAGCTTTACTTTGTAAATAGGCATTTGTTTAAAAAGTTGTCTTATATAATTATGTTTGCGTTCTAGTGAGTGAGATGGGAAAAATAAAATGAACAATATTTCGTCATGGGTTGCTATTCTAACCCGGAAGCGAATTCGTTTGTTGTGGGGGCAATTGAAGTCTTAAAACGATGGTATTACGACGCGATTCATATTTGCTTGTTCGACGAAGTGCTTCATTTCAGATCAATTCTTCGCTGCTTTTTTCTGATCAATTATCGAACGACTTTGCGAGTAAGAGGCGCTGCTGATTCTTGATCATCACCACGAGGTCCGTGAATATTTATGGCTGGTTTGAGATTTTATTATGTTTTGAGATTAACATTTTAGTAGTACGTTATTAATCTTGCATTAGAATTGTATATAATGTGCCAAAATATTTTGATGATAACCAGATGATTCCACATTAAAAAATAAAATAAAAATTACAGTACTAGAGAATTAAGAGCATCTATACTGGTAAAAACCATTTTCCTCAAGTCAAGTCATATTTTGGTCAATTTTATGTTAGGACTGTCTTTCACCAACAACCATTAGTGTTTTGACTGTTTTCCTAGATTATCCGACTGCGCACCTCGATTAATCCTTAAGAGGATCACTTTTGCCGTCCACTGGGGCATTTAAATGTAGAGAAAGCTCCGTATATAAATTGCCCTCGTATGAATTGACAGCACTTGTAAAGTTTTGAACTTGGAATTTTAATTAAGAGGAAGCAACCTCTTAAATTTCAAGGCTTTACCACCACGTTAACCTCTTGTCTACAATCATTATTTAGTTGATAGTTCTCAATTAGTTTTACTATACAATTTTTTCAAAATTATGAAAAACATTATTGATTGAAAACATTATAGATTGGAGAGAAAAATGACAAATTAAACATTGAAAATGAACAAACAAATTGGCGCGGATGCAGGATTACAAATTTAACCTAGTTTGCAGGGTCAACTCTTCAATAATTTTACAAAAAAAAAATCAAAAGTGTATTATAAATAAGAAGAAATTTGAGAGGAGTGCAAAGGCCAAACACCCTAGATCCACCCCTGGTGAACGGAGTAACTTAAGTTATAACCAACGGAATATATAAATTATAATAAACGGGGCCGTAGCATATACTCCTATAACAAACGGGGCCATACCATATTTCTGCATGACCACCGATTCTTGAATTCTCAAGTCTTCCAAAGATGCCTTTCGCCCTTTCAAACTCCACAAGAGAACTTGCTTCAATGGTTTGAATGTAGATGAATAAGAAAAAAACTTCTTGAATACGACTTGTGTACGATTAAAGATCCATTGGTCTTTATGATTCTTTGAGATACATCAACCCAGCTCTCACAAGTGATTTGAGATATAAACAAGAGCTCTAGAATATGGTTATTGCATTCCCTCATGCTTCGACCCTAATTGCTTTGTATTTATAGGTACGAAAAAACGCCGGACTCGCTTGAGCGACTTAATTTTAATCTCGCTCGAGTGTCCTGACTCCAGGGTCACTTGCTCGAGTACACTCTTGAGCGAAACTGCTGCATCTGAAATCCATTCTAATGCTTCCAAAAGCTTGACTAAGTGCTATTGCACTCGAAATTTAAAACAACACCGCATAGGAAATTCATTCATTTCCACAACTGAAATAGACACTTTATAGAAACATGAAAGAAAAGAACAACTCGATGATAAAATAGGATACATGTGTATTTTGACATTAAATTGCCCAAAAAAAAAGAGCTCGAAGTTACACCTAGCCCAACAACTTGTTTTTGTATCTTTGTATTTTGTCAAAAAAGAATCATTAAAAAACGAAGGAAAAAGAAAACTTCACCATGGGTTAAGGTCTAATCGCTCCACTTGTGGGTGCTGCATGGCTATCACGTGGGGATTAGTGTCTTTTAAGGCACATCCACGTCAGTTTATTATTGCACATGGGGTATATAGGTCCCAAGGGATGCCTAGTGGGCTGAACCGCCCGCTAACGCATACGCGGTATGATACGGATGAGTACGGATCTTAATATATTAATGTGACAGTTCATGATCCACCTGGATGACAGTCCATGATTCACTTGGATGCAACGTAGTTCTGTGATATAAGAGAATAGATCATGCTCTAACTTGCACAAAGCCTTTCAACGTCATGCGGACGTCCAAGCTCATTGGTACTTCACAATTAAGCGTGCTCATCATGGAGCAATCCAGGGATAGGTGACCTACTTGGAAGTTCTTGGAGTTTCGGCGGCCAAAATGGACAATATTATGCAAGGTGGGGGCGGGTCGTTACATACAATTGATTTTGGCAGATTGGGTTTTGTTCGGTTTTTTAGTTCGAGCAGTTTTTTAATACATGAACCGCCCAAATCGCAACCGAACTAAACAATACTCATGGAGCGAATGGAGAAAATGGCTAGCTAATCGCAGCGAACGGTTCAAAGCCGAACCAAACCACTCAAAACCATCCGTTGGGCAGGTAGCCCTATGTCCTATACTCTTGGGCTTCATATCAATATTAGGTAGAAAAGAGGCATGACACATCACGTGACGGTGCCCGGATTCGGGTATTTTTTCACTAGCTTTACACAATAAAAGGTGGTCCAAATTGATCTGCTCTCAGTTCATTTGCTTTGAACTTAAGTATTGGCCCTATCACATGGCCCTCATGGGAATTAATCCAAAGTGTGAAAACAGATTAAATAATTGCAAGTGGATCCTTATTATATAATATAACCATAAACCAATTAGTAGGTCCCCATAAAAAGAAATCCCACTCAATTAGGTCAAAGTGAAGAGACTCAAGATGAGTGAACTTTGCACTCGATAGGATCCAAACTTGACCCAAGGGCGGATTCAATGAAAATGGTACTAGGGTTTAAGAAAACTTTCCCCGAAAACGTCGAAGAAAGAGAAATGGACGGCTTAGATTCATAAAATGTGAATCTGAGCCGTTCATTTCTTTATTTTGGATGTTTTTGGGAAAAGTTTTCCTTGACCCTTCGACTCCTCTGGATACAAAGAGGGATCAGGTTGACACGCTCCTATTGGCTATTTTATTCGAGCACCCTTATAAGATTTTACTTATAAATCCTGTTTAAGTTTTTCCTCTCTCAGACGGGTACCTTCAACTAGAAAAGAAAACAAAAAGGGGGGGTTATAGAACATGTTTTAATTCTACAAATGTGGGCTTTTGAGTTTGATATCAACTGTGGTTGTTATGTTCCTTTCTTTATTAGATGCTTTTGATTTCACCAATTAATGCGTTAATGACACTTTCTATCTCTGTTAGATAGATCAAATTTAAAGACAATGCTCAATTCACTACAACAAAAATGAGAAACCGTGACGAAATTGTGGTGACGAAATTAATTTTTGTCTGCTATATGACTATTTTCGTCACTAATATGTTCCCTCTACATCTTTTTGGTGACGAAAATATTTTCGTCACTAATGTGCTCCCTCCACATCTTTTTGGTGACGAAAATATTTTTTTCGTCACTAATGTGTTCCCTCCACATCTTTTTGGTGACGAAAATATTTTTTCGTCACTAATGTGTTCCCTCCACATCTTTTTGGTGACGAAAATATTTTTTTCGTCACTAATGTGTTCCCTCCATTTACTCCACCAAAACTAATTTTCCTTATTTATTTAATCATTTTCTCGTAAAAATTTGCCTCGATCGGGTTTAGAAAGCTTCTTAATTATCAAGACACAATTTCATTAACAAAAATATTTTTTTTTTGTCTGATCAATTGTGTAGCGATAGCTCCCCAACCGGCCCCACCCCCCATTCCCCCAATACCCTTCCCCATTTCGGCTGAACTTTCTTTTTCTTTTTTCTTTTTCTGTTTTTTCTTTTTTCTTTTTGCTTTTAACTTTATTTATTTACATTTGCAAGTAAATTTTTTTTTTCCTGTTTTTTCTTTATTTTTTCTTTTAACTTTATTTATTAATTTGTCTTAACAATGAATAATATAAAAAAAAAGCTTCTAAAAGTGAATAATATTACAATCATGTTTAAAAGTAAATAAATAAAAAAAGTAATTAGCGCCACATAAAGTAATATAAATAAAGTAAATAAAGGAATTAATATAATTAATATATTAGAGGGTAATTAAAAGAGGGAAGGAAAGGCAATCATATTACAATCACGTTTTAAAGTGTCTAAATATTACAATCACGTTGACAATATTACAATCACAAGTTGCAAGACAAGTTGCAGGATCACAAGTTGCAAGATCACAAGATCACAAGTTGCAGGATCACAAGTGTATGCAAAATATTAAGAAAAAGATTAAATAATTAAGAAAAAGATGTAAATACAAAATATTAAATAAATAAAAAACAAAAAATATAAATAAATAAATAAATTAAAAGATAAAAAAGATATTAATGAAAGAGATAAATAAATAATTAAATAAAAATTGAATTAAATTAAAGAATTGAATTAAATAAATAATTAAATGAATTAAATAATTAATTTAATTTATATAAAGAAATGAAATGATATAAATAAAGTAAATAAGGTAATTAAAGGAAATAAAGTAATATAAATAAAGTAATTATAGGAATTAAAGTAATATAAATAAATAAATAAATTAAAAGATAAAAAAGATATTAATGAAAGATATAAATAAATAATTAAATAAAAATTGAATTAAATTAAAGAATTGAATTAAATAAATAATTAAATTAATTAAATAATTAATTTAATTTATATAAAGAAATGAAATGATATAAATAAAGTAAATAAGGTAATTAAAGGAAATAAAGTAATATAAATAAAGTAATTATAGGAATTAAAGTAATATAAATAAATAAATAAATTAAAAGATAAAAAAGATATTAATGAAAGATATAAATAAATAATTAAATAAAAATTGAATTAAATTAAAGAATTGAATTAAATAAATAATTAAATTAATTAAATAATTAATTTAATTTATATAAAGAAATGAAATGATATAAATAAAGTAAATAAGGTAATTAAAGGAAATAAAGTAATATAAATAAAGTAATTATAGGAATTAAAGTAATATAAATAAATAAATTAAAGTAATTAAAGGAATTAAAGTAATATAAACAAAGTAATATAAATGAATTAATATAAATAATAAAGTAATTAAAGGAATTAAAGTAATTTAAATAAATTAAATAAAGTAATTAAATGAATTAAAGTAATATAAATGAATTAATCCGGTTTGTATAGTATAAATATTAAAAAGGTGCTTACATAACACGATGGCTTGCCTGTCTCAGTTGGTTCGCGCGCGCTCGCGCACAGGGGAGGTCTCCGGTTCGATTCCCAGGAGGAGCAGACTTCACAATTTTCAGCAGCGCCACGCCAGCGACACGCGGGCGCCACGCCAGCGCCACGCAGGCGACACGTCAGCCGCCACATCAGCGACACGCGGGCGCCACGTCAGCCGCTACTTCATCAATTTCTGTCACCTTCATCAATTTCGGTCACACTTAGTGACGAAAAATTTCGTCACCAAAATTTAGTATAGGTGACGAAACAATAATTTTGTCACCAGGTGACTTTCGGAGACAACCTATAGGTGACAAAACTATTTTTCGTCACCAAGACTATCAGAGACAAAAACCATGCTTTTGGTGACGATTTCATTCGTCTCCAATGACCAAATTTCTTGTAGTGATTATAATGGCTGTGTTTGGTTAGATAGTTTAGTTTAGTTTTGATGATGTCAGCAGGTGTAATAAGTGGAGAGAGATAGAGAGAGAAATGAGGAAAATGATGATGTCATCAAAACTAAAATTAAAACTAAATAGAGAAACGAACAAGGCCATTATATAATTAATGAAGGTAGTTTTCAAATAAATTTTCATTCTATATTGATTAGGTTACAGTTTAGTGTGAATATAGACATATAGTTGAAGTTGACACACATATAGTATTTTTTTTTTTTTGGGTAAATAAAGATTTTATTAACCAAACAAACAAATATCAAAAGGGTATAGTGTGGGATTTTCCCCCTAGCTTTTACACAATAAAAGGTGGTACAAATTGATCTTCTCTAAGTTAATTTCTTTGAACTTAAGTTTTGGCCCTTTCACGGAAGTAATCCAAAGTGTGAAAACAGATTAAACAATTGCAAGTGGATCTTTATTATATAGCCATAAACCAATTAGTAGGTCCCCATTAAAAAAAAAATTACTTAATTAGGTCAAAATCAAGAGACTCAAGACGAGTGAACTTTGCATTCGATAGGATCCAAAATTGACCCAAGGGCGGATTCATTTTCTAAAGGGTACTCCCTCTGTCCCAGAAAGTTAGACTTTTTTTGATAGCGTGTCATCTTCAAATACTTATTATATTTTTCAATGTGAATGTCAAAAAGTAAGCAATATGAATCCTATTTTATAGATTTTGATTAGTTCTATTAAACAAAGTTTTCAAAATCACATAAAACTTTATAAATAGAAAGATATAAGCAATCTAAAATGGCACGCAATCCCAAAAAGGTCTAACTTTTAGGGACTGAGGGAGTAGGGTTTATGAAAACTTTCTCCGAAAACGTCAAAGAAAGATAAATGGATGCTTTCATAAAATTGGAATCTGAGGCGTCCATTTCTCTTCCTTTAACGTTTTCGAGGAAAGTTTCCTCGACCCTACAACTCCTCTGGATACAAAGAGGGATCATGCTGACATGTTTTTATACAAGCACTAAGAAATCTTGTTTAAGTTTAAATTTCCTCTCTCAGATGGATACCTTCAACTAGAGAAGAAAACAAAAAGGGGGGAAGAACATGTTTTATTACCACAAATGTGGGCTTTCGAGTTTGATATCAACTGTGATTGTTATGTTCTTTTATTAGGTGCTTTTGATTTCACCAATTAATGCCTTAATTAATTACTCTGTCCGTCCATTTTTAAGTGATCCATATGGGAATACGTGCAATTTCAAACCCCTAAAAAATATATTTCTCTATATAACTTTCTAATTTGTTTTATACTAAATTAAAGTGCTCATTGAGTACTTTAATTTGGTGCCAAAAAACTTTAAAAACGATGTACGAAAGTACATTTTTAAACGTCCGCAAAAATACACGTTTCCCAAGTGTATCACTTAAAAATGGACGGAGGGAGTATATACGTAAAAAATAAGACTTTCTATCTCTGTTAGATATATCAAATTTACAGACAATGCTTAGAATATAATTAATGAAGGTAGTTTTCAAATAACTTTTCATTCTATATTGATTAGGTTACGGTTTAGTGCACTTCTTGTTGCGAGGATTGATCCTTGACCTTCCCGTATACAAGTGTACAAAGATGGTGACCAACTAAGCTAACCCCAATTAGTTAAAACTGAATAGATTTGGTGGTCAGTATGCACTAGGCAAGTAACTCAAATATCTAGCATTCCTTACATTCTGATTCTTAAATTTTAAATGAAAAGGCCATTTCTAGGGTTTAAAAAAAAAAAAACCTTTTTCTCATCTTTTGTTAGTTTCGGGTAAAAAATTCTTACTTTCCTGAATAGTCATATAAGCCATATCTGGTCCATATTGTCTACACTTGTGATTTCTTTCGTTGAAACGAATAGAAAATTAAACTATTTTGTTCAATAACTTTTTAAAATGTTCGTGAACAATATACTAGTAAGTATATTGTTTCCTGAATAAAACAAGAAAAGAAAAGAGAGAGTACACATATATACTCATCTCATCAGGTGCAGAGTTGTTAATAAAGAATAACTTGTTAATCAATTGTATTGAAGGCCACAGACTAGGGATTAGTGGATGAAATTGTCTGGCAGATAAACAATATAAAAACGCACAACAAAAACATCAAAAAAAAAAATTAAATGAAAATTAGAACTGTCCCAGCTCATGGCTGCCTAAAAAAAATAATAATAATAATTATTATTTCCCCCTGAAAACATGATAAGCATGTCCACTACTTTTTCTTGTGGAACTGGATAAACAAATTCTGAAAACATGATAAGCATGTCCACCTACTGAATAAACAAATTATGGGGTAAAGTTCATTTTGCCCCCTTATGGTTTGAGGCTTGTGCGTATTTACCTCCCTAACCTTTCAACTTGACCACATTATCCCTGTGGTTTCTGAACTAAAATGCACCGTCACAATATCCTTTCTGCCGAGAATGGTTTTGCGTACAATTTCTTTTCAAGACAAAAACACCCTCTTCAATTTGTAAGAGCATCCTTATCAGGAGCACCAAATTTTACACCAAATTTGACTTCAAAAACACCTTTTACAATTTAACAAGTCATTTTTACAAAAGTTCACATAATCAGGCTCTCTATTCTAACTTTACTGCATTAAATTATTCTTTCTTTCTACTCCTACTCCCCAAAAGTAATATTAAAAAAATGAACAGTGCGTGAACAATGTGTGAATAGTGCCCTGGTGAGTGAACAATGCCACACCAAATTTGGTGCGGTACTGTAGCAAAGTTAGAAACTTAACCAATTTGATCAACCATTTGGTGAGCCTGATTTTGGCTTATTTTGGGGGTTTGGCTCTCTACTTTAACTCAAAAGTTAGCCACATAAGGATGCTCTAATTCATCATTCCTTATCTCTCTCTCTCTCTCTCTCTCTCTCTCTCTCAAGCTTTACAAAATTGCAACCAGGTTTCAATTTGGTGCGTGCATATCTTGATTACATAGCTTCACAAAATCTTCCACGATGGATTTCTTGCTGGGTCTCCTCAATCACGAAGCGGGTGGCAGAAAATTCGAACTCACTGATTGTGGTTTTGGCATGGCCGTTTACTATTGTTTTATTTATAATTAGTCAGAAATTTGAATTGATCGACGTGGTGACCATTTTTGCTGCTTTTGCGCTGCCCAGTGAGTTCGGTTCATTGAGATGATGGGAAATGGAGGGAGCGGACAAAGGATGAGAGTAGTCTAGTGCCGGAATAGGAGAGAGGTCGTAGTGGAGAATGGAGATGGGGGACTGTACAGGACATTAAATGGGATGGGGTTGCAGAAGAATATGAAAAGAAGGGTACTAAGGACATTTTCTTTAATATGTTAACGGTGTTAGTGGTGCGTTTTAGTAGTCCAGAAACTACAGGGTGGTTATGTGGTCAAGTTGAAAGGTCATGTAGGTAATTTGCACAAGCCTCAAACCGTAAGGGGGTAAGTTGGACTTTACCCCAAATTCTATTACTCCAGCCGTCCCCAAATTTTGGTCCCTCGTCCAATTCTAACCGGATAAAAAATTAGTTATAACTTTAAATCGGTAATGAATTTTATATTCAATATCGGTAATGAATTTTATATTCAATAGGGATCTTGTTTGATAGATCTTGATAAAATCTATAAGACAATGTTTTTAAAATCACGTAAAACAACGTAAATTACGAGATATAACCAATTGAAAAGTGGCACGAACTTTCAAAAAGGACAAATAAATGGGGACGGAGAGAGTAATAAGTACTCGTACAGAGACGATGAAAGAAGATAATACATTGTGCAACAAAATAAACGGAAAAAGAAACAAAAGATAGAACAAATAATTGCAGTTTGGCCTTCATCTTGTGGTCGCGATCGTATATAGTTGGACATGGCTCATTAATCCCGTAAACTAAAGGGAACTAAGGCTGGTTTTGGCCAAATAAAGGAGTTGGATTTTTTTTTTGAGGTAATTAAATAATCATCCGGTTTTTGGACACTATTTAGATTTTCATCCCCTTGTTTTATGGAGTAATGTTTTCATCCTTTTTCCTTGTGAATACCTTTTCTACCATTTTGTTATGATATCAACATATGCAAGATTATATTTTTTTCCTAATTTTGTGGGATTCAATAAGTTCCTAATTTAGTGGGATGTAACCATTTTTTAATTTAATGAGATTCAATCACATCCATTAAGAGAGATAACAAAAGAAATTTCAAATTCAAAAATTTGTTACTAATGTGTGGTGAAATTATAGATAACCAAGCAAAAAAAATTAAATTCGCACCAGCAAATATGGTAAAAATGGCATACATGGGCCAAACACTAAGTTTATGGTAAAAATAAATACCACCACAGTAAAGATGGAGAAATTTTGAATAAACATGGTAAAATGGCAAATGTAACCAATGACCGAGTAATGTGGTAAGCTTGTAACTAGTCAAAAAATAAGGTAAATATAATATTCTTTTAGAACACGAATCATGGTAAAAAAAAATAAAAAAATCACATATAACGGTTTTTATGGTAAAAAAAATAATTAATCACTTATAAACATGGTAATAATTGTTAAATTAAAATTTTGAATCATGGTAAAACATATCAACCATGCAATCAACATTTCATGGTAAAAATAAAAAAACAGTAAAAAAATCATGGTAAAAATATCAAAATAACATTTCAGTTTTATGGTAAAAAATAAACATGGTAATAATTATTGAATTGATATATCTTGAATCATGGTAAAAAAAAATGTCAAAAACTATGGTAAATTAGGAAGCCTTACTTAATGTTTGTGAAACTGTAACGTCCATGGCTCGGATGGTACTTTCGAGTTTCGAATTGAAAAAGTGACCATTGTTTTGCTTGATTTCGTATGAATCTATTCGCGAATTTCTGAGTACTTGACAGGCTTATTGCAATGAACAAGCTAGAAAAAAATGATAAAAATCTTCCACAGTACTACTGCAGTATATCGTCACCTTATGAAGAAAAGAGTTCAGGCCAAAAGAACTTATAAAGAATTGTTATAGGGTCCATTATAGCTTTTTATAACACCTCTAGTCCACCTAATGTTTTCATAACATCTCTAATCTACCAAACCACTTTTTTTATTCTCTTAGCTCCATTCTATTTTTTTACTAGACAAATGTACCCTTACATTAAATTTAATACATAATATACATTTGCCGGAAAAGTCGCTGGCGCCGGAAAGTCTACCGGAAAGTCTCCGGAAAATTGGACTTCGCCAGAAAAGTTCGCCGGAAATCCTACCGGTGCTGGAAAATTGGACTTCGCCGGGAAATTGACCTGCGCAGATGTGGTTATCTGAACTATGTCATATTTTTAAAAAACCTACTTAGGATCAGATGTGGTTATCTTGACTCGCAAGAGGTGGTTATCTGTACTCATAAGATGTGGTTATCTGGGCATATTTTTGTTTAAAAAACTTACTTGGAATCAAGTCCTCAACCACCAAAGCACTACAAGGTAGCAGCACAAACCCTCTGCTTTTAACATAAAATGTAACACCCCGGATTATTTCAAAAATATTTGAATACCTTTTCACGTGATGCTAGCGGACCTATCGATATGCTCGTATATGTGGGGTACGGTTTGAGGTGTCTGCGAGACCCGAATTATGGAAGAGGGAAAGAAGAGAAAGGTAATTTTCATAAGTGTTGGGCTTAAAGTTAATAGCAACGGAAGTTAGAGGGGAAGAATATGACACCCGACTTTTAAATTATGTTTGTGTGCGTGTTTATTTTAATTGCGCGCGTTACTTGCGTTAATTGGTGGTATTTGAAAGTATGCGAAACAGAATGTTTTCATTGGGTGGGAGTATTTTGGAGAGGTGGTGTGGCTACACCCAATAATCTCCCTAAGTGGGATATTTATTCTTCTTCTTACCTCCTTGCTGACACACACACACACTTATTGGAGAGAGAGCGAGAGATAGCAGAAGAAGAGAAGAAGGAGAAGAAAGAAGAAGAAGAGGAAGAAGGAAGGAAAATTGGGGAAAACCCAAATTGAGGTACGAATTGAAGATTAATTTCCGAAATTCTTAAGCTATGATGTTCATATACAAGTTAATTTGGTATTTTGCATCTCATAAGAATGATTTGGGGTTGTTTTTACAAAAATTCGTGAAAGGAAGGTGAAGGGTTCACTGACTGGTTTTGTGAAAAACCAAATCTGCCATGATTTTTGGCGAATTTTAAGACATGGTTCCCAAAGTTGAAAATTTATGAGATTTTTACAGTAGCTACCCATGGATGTTCTTTATGTTGTGTAAAAATTTCGGGGTTTAATTCGAAGTACAGAAAATAAGAAAATTCGTGAATCAATCTGCTGTCGGGTTCGTGTTTGGGCAGACAGCACTGACACATCTTGGGAAAAAGGTTATAACTTCTAGCTCGGGTATCCGATTGGTACACCGTCTTTTGATTATGAAACTAGACTCGTAAACCTTCGAAATGATGTATGGGTTGTGCCTTAATTTCTTCCAGAGAATAGCAGTTTTTAATTTGAAGTTGGAGAAAAATCTGATTTGGGGAATTTGCAGCAAGTTATGGGTCTGTTTGGAGGTTGTTTAAAAATAGTTACGGAGCTCAGAAAATTCTGAATTTTGGATATGATGATGAAGTATGAGTCTGGAGTTTGTGGTGAAAATTTCGTGGGAATCGGATAAGTAGATTAATTCTGAAAATTCATAGAGCGCAGCACTGTTGAGTTGTAGGATACATTTTCATGCATTTCACTTGCATTTGGGCATGAATTTTTGGTAGTGAGCTTATGGGTGATATATAATTGTTATTATAGGTGATGTAATAGTAAGAATGGTCGTGGTTTTGCTTTCGGTGCGTGGAGGTTAAGTTGATAGCAGAGTTTGTCCTTTTGTGGCAGGTGAGAATGTACAGCCTCTATAATAAATAGAAATGTGTAGTGTTTATGTGGTGTTTTCAAATGTGTGGTGTGATTATTGATGTTTTGAAAACTCTCCTTGTGATTTTTGTATGTGTTAAAAGTACTGTGTTTGGACGGATTAAATGATTTTCAGTGATGGATCAAATGATTTCTGGTGGGTGAAAAGAGAATATTTTATGCCTCTTGTGCCAATGTTAGTTTGCAAGGTTGGCAACTTGCATTCGTGGGCTGTGCCATCTGGCTGTGTGCCAGCATTTTAGCCAAAAAGTTACAAGGTTGGCATCTTGTAGCGTGGGCTGTGCCAATATTTTAGTTTGCAAGGTTGGCAACTTGCATTCGTGGGCTGTGCCAAATGTGAGCAGTGCAAGCTTGGTTCTTGCTTTCTGTGTGGGCTGCACCTACCATTGGTGATAAAGAATGGCCCTCGTCACCGCCACTATATGTGAGCCTGTGAGCGAGGTAACGGTACCGTCATAACTCCCGGTCGTGAGGTTGGCGACTCGTTGGCACATTGGGTAACATGATAGGATATTATTTTATATTGTGGAAGAAAATGTGAAATATTTTGCAAAACTTACAGAGGTGTGTTGATGAAATGGGCCGGTGGGCCGTGTTTTTGAGATGAGCCGATAGGCTGTGTTTTGAGATGGGCCGATGGGCCATGTTTTGAGATGAGCCGGTGGACTGCATTTTTGAAATAAATATGGTGGGCTGTGTTTCTGAGATAAAAGTGTGGGTGTGATGTTTAAAATTGTGATCCATCTAAATTGTTTAAGCAAATGTGTTGGTGTGTTGTTTATACTTCGAACCATTTAAACACTTATCATTTCCATTTATTATGTTGCTAAGGTACATTCTCCTGTAACCTTTTTGGTTGCAGATTACCAGTTGAGCTAGACATCGGTCCACTACAGTGCCAGAGTGCTAGACAGGTGTTCCTAGAGGTTGAGTTCTGTGATTTTGTCAGTCAGTGGGTGATGTGGATAATCAGTATTTTGTGGAGTTAATGTGGTTGTGTACATGTCAAATGATTTTGACTGTACAGTTGTTGAGGAGGTGTGAACACCTGTTTGGGTTATGTCAGTTGAGTTTGGTGTTATAATATCTTTTGTTTGCATTCGTTACGAGTTGCAGTTGAGCTTTGTATAATAGCTTTTGTAAGTAGCCTAAAAGGCGTACAGGTGATGACAGGTGTCCTGTCACTTTGTGCAGGTTATATCCTGCCAGAGTGGGGTGTGACATAAAAATTTTACTAAAAATTGAATAAAACAAAAAAAACCACTTATGATTCAATCACTACTGTTGAATGGCGACAACCAGGTCAAGTGTTCCAGTTTAGTTTTTTTAAAGCTCACTGGGATCAGATGTGGTTATCTAGAACTTTCTTTTTTTTTAAAAAAAAAAAAAAACTAGTTGAGATCAAATCCTCATCCACCCACATTATGACAGTTCACAAATTAATATCCAATGAAATTCGTTGGCTTCCTATTTGATGTGGGCTTTCAATGATCATCTGTACAATCTATACGCAAATGGGGATTGCATTCTTTGGCATAAAAATCATTCTTTTCAATCAAATCCCTCAACAACACATGAGTAAACTCAAGACTGTTTGGGTCACTCGTTGGAGACTCAACAGCAGGAGAATCCAAAGTTGGGGTTTGCTTGAAACAGCAGAAATTAACTAAATTGCATGCAGGCGAAGAAAGATTAGAACCCTTCTTTTTCTTTCTGAATCTAAATCCCGAAACCCTCTTCTCCTTTCGCAATTTCGCTCCAAACCCATTTCCCGTCTCCTCCTTCTTTTGATTATCATCGCAGCAGCCAACTACGCTGTCGATTCGGTCGTTATCAAACATCAACAGAAATAAGCGGGGAATCACGCATGAAAACCATACCCATATCATGGATTAGGGGGAGGAAGGGGAAGGGATTGGCAGTTGGATTGAACTGTGCAACAGAGAGAGAGAGAGAGAGATGTGCTGGCATATATGTGTCTCGAATTGTACACAAACTTGGGGAACAGAAGATTCTGACTACCTTTTGAATCTCGCTTATAAATTTGAAGTCGCCGGAAATTGAGCAAAACCTAGATCTCGAGCAATTGGCTCTGTGTGTTGGTCGCCTCTGTGTTTGGTTGCGTATAAGTGGGGGTAGTTGGGTCTTTTGTTATTCTAGTGGATCTTATGTCTTAGAGAATATTTGGGTGGACCTTAGACTCTAAGAAATTGCTATAGTGGACCCTATACCAACTCTCCCAAGAACTTATATGTCCAGTCATTTAACTACTGTGAATCAACATTTCCTATGTTAAAAAATGAAATAAAATAAAATAAAATTTTAAAAAAAAAGACTACTGGTATGCCATGTTGAGTCTCATAGACAATATGCAAATTGCAAGTTCCCTGGTTGGCGCATGGTAGAAAGAGGAACATGGCTGATCACTGTTTGGCGTTGAGTTACCTTGACTCCACAAGAAAATCATGTTTCATTCGGGTTGTATTTTGACCAGGCTAGAATCCATTCCTGCTGGAGATTTTCCTCAATTGCTTTGTTTTGTTATATTTATGATGGTGGTGGCTGGCGATGAATGATGGTGGTGGCTGGCGATTTGTAGGACTGATGCAAAGGAAAAAGGTGATAGATATGGAGGTCAGATAGGGCGAGAGATTTATGGATGATGGTGGGATTTATGGATGACTTTTGATTTGGGATTTTTGATGTTAGATTGGGGACTGAGAGTGAAGGATCGAGATAAGAGGGATTGAGGTTTATCCCCAAATCTCGTAATTGTAGTGGAGGACCTCCTAATTTTGAAATTGATCCACTTTCTACTGCCTCCTATATGTAACATTTAATTTAGTCCTCAATCCCCTAATTTGTTATATATATATATATATATATATATAAAGGGCAATTTAGGATTCATTTGAATATCGGGATGAAAACATAACTCCTAAAAATGCTCGGGATGATTTTCTAATTTCAAGTGAATGAAAAGATGATTATTTAAGTGCCCCTTTTTTTGTCATTATTTAATTTTATTGTCTTTTTCTATTCTTAATGGAAAACTCTGTGAGCTTTGAACAATGCTATGGGTACCCCAAAAATGCACCCCAAATGCACACCAGGTGATGTGGCGAATGGGGAGCCACTTATATTTTTGGGTGGGCTCCACGTTGGGCTTCTCTCCACCACACAATCCACTTTGTGTGCATTTAGGGTGCATTTTTGGTATACCCATAGCATTTTTGAATACAGATTGTGTGTATAGGCTGTCAACGAATTGTGAGTCTTTGTATTCATGTGTCTGGAGACTAATTGGAGTGAACCAAAGATTAGTCCAGTTGGTCAGTGTCTTTGTTCTCCATAATATAAGTTAGAGTATGATGTTTTGGGTCAGTCCGTCTATTGGGGTCAAACGTTTGTAAAAAAGTAATTTATTGTGATTCCTCTATTCTCGATGCTGATGACATTTCTTTAATCAAATCAAAAAGAGATCAATTAAAGTACGCGTGAACCGACCGGAACACTGCAGACCGTCGAACCAATAAGAAATTTGGAGTAGATAAACAAAGCTCGCATTGCTATATTCCAGAATATTTAGAAGGAGAGAGAGTGACCCATTAACTTTTGTGGGATGTGCTTGTGGGGTAGCACAAGCACAATAATGTACTTTGAGATTTGCTAAAAGAACTTATCGTCCACTAAAAATATCACACAAGATTTTAATTGGTCCTGCACCACGGCCCACGGGTCTAGTACTTTGAGATTGGTCTTATTTGTTTCTTTGTTTAGTTTTAGGGTGTGTTTGGAACTTGAGGAAAGCGAGAGAAAAGAAAGGAAAATTGAAAATTTTCTCTCATCTTGTTTGGTTTGGATGGAAAGAAGAGAGAAAAAAAAAATCATAGTATTATGAATAGTAAAATTTTCCTCCCACTTTTCTCTCACTTTCCTCTCATTTTATTTTCTTTCATTTTCTCTTCCCTTCCACATGTTCCAAACAAACTCTTAGTTTTAGTTTTAATGACATCATCATTTCCCTTATTTCTCTCTATTTCTCTCCACTCATTATACATGCTTACATCATCAAAACGAAACTAAACTACAAACCAAACACAACCAAAATTTTTTGAGTGATTGTTATGCGGGTAAATATTGAACTATCAAGTTTGGTTCCGTAATTTAAGGCATTCAATATAAAAGAAATTTGGAGTGGATATTTCAGAAGGATAGTGACCCATTCACTCTTGTGGGGTGTGCTTGTGGGGGAGCGGGGACCTTGTAGTGAAGAGCTCATTATAGGGTGTAGTGAGCTAGACTCGGCTGTCTGATTAGCAATTGACAGTCTAGATCATCTTGCATTTAAATAAATATTTTACATATAATTTAAGTTTCATTTATCTAGACTGTCGATCGCCAATCGGACAACCGAACCGAGCTCACTACACCTTGTAGCGAGTTCGGCTCATTCGAAGCCCCCCTTCTCACTTGTGGGGTCAGCTCAATAATGTACGTAGAGATTTGCTTAAAGAACTTATCTTCCACCAAAAATATCACACATGGGAAATTATGCAGGTTGTGTTTGGTTAGATAATTTAGTTTAGTTTTGATTATGTCAGCAGATGTAATGAGTGAGAGAGATAGAGAGAGAAATGAGGGAAATGATGATGTTATCAAAACTAAAACTAAACAGGAAAACGAACAAGGCCGCAGTTGTCCTGCACCATGGTTCTAGTGGTCATCAAAATCCGGAAATCCCACGGGAACAGATGGAATGAACCGACCATGTACAGATGGGCTTCGGGGACCCACTTTTGGGTCCCACACGGCCAATTCACACCATTTCAACCAATTAAGGTGAGAGTTTTGTTCACCCTCTTTTAGTGAGGGAGAACAAATTTTTTTTCGCTTCTTGTTTGTCCTTAAACACAAATTTGCGGTCTTTCGCACTTCCTTTTTACGTACCATTTGTGCTTCCTTATTTTGGCTATATTTATGTAGAATTAGAATATTATCTTTTCACTTACTCTATTAACTTTGGATATGAAAGTGCATTATTATAAAATTCGCATGAACAAAAATGAAAGCAAGTACAAATAATAGCAAAAAAGTATGAAAATCAACCAAATATTTTACCAGAAAAATACATTTGATGTACACCAAAATGGTGCACCGATAGTTTGAAATCTAGAACCCCAAGGTTTTTTTTTTTTTTTTTGTTCTGACACCCGTAGCTAATGACTCCAACCAATCAGACCAGTCATGAGGTTTGTTTTGGCTAAATAAGCCACGTAGATTATTTTTCTGTTGTTATTCAATTTTTTTTTTCCCATTTGTTACTTTCATGTTAAATTTTTGTGAATTATTAGCTTGTCTCGACGAGAGGAACCGGAAAAGTAAAATTATCATCAAATTTTTTTTTTACTGAAGACCAAAATAAGCAAAAAAAAAAGTCATATTTTTTTCTGGTTTTATTCAAAAAATTCTGAGTTTGGATCATAATTTTTTACTCTTTTGTTTCCTTTGTCCGAGAGGAATCAATAATCCAAAAAAAAGGTTGACGAGAAACTAAGAAGTACAATTTTTTTTTAATAAAGGCAAAAAAAAAATTTATCCTAAATTATTTGATCATTGGCTTAAACAGCCATTTCCCAATTGAATAAGCTATCTGTTTTGGCTTCTTGGGTTATTTTAGTATAGAAGAATATTAGGATTATTGGATTAAGCAGTCATTTCGTACATTGTCTTATCTTTAAGCCAAACTTTAGTTGGATTATTAGATTTCTATGATCCAAAAATCACGAATCAAAATTTTTTTTTCTTCCCAAAGCACCCTCACATCTTTGTTTTTTCTTTTCCCCCCTCAACTGGGACCATTCACGGTTAAGTGTGTTTAGGTCAGTTTATGCGCACCTCGACTAATTCTCTTCCCAATCTACTCACTCGAAAGCTGACCATCTACACCAAGACTAGCAGATTCAGAAGAACTTACTTTTATAATTTTTACTACCCGAGTCAATTGCGTGAGAAGCAGAACCTCAGTTCAAAAATAAAAGAATAAAAAAAAGAGTAGTAGAACCTCAGAAGCTACTACTATTGTTAACTACTTCTATTACATAAATGAAGCTTATTTCCATATCTTCTTCCCAAATCCTCAATCCCCCAGCAAGATTCCATCCCAATTTCTCCAGCTGATTCAGTGGCTCTTCTCTTCTTTAATTAGCAAAATAAATCATGCAGAAAGGTAAATCTCTCTCTCTAGATCTCTCCTCCTCCGTCTTGGACATCAGATCTCCTATACAGAAAATGCTTCTGTAACTCTGCTTGATTGCATTTCTGTACATGTTTCTCCATCCTAATGACAATAATTTCTCTATTCAAGCTACAGATGGCCATGGCAAGGCTATTACCGTTGCACACATCCTGGCCGCAACCTCCATTGGAATCATCTCCGCCGCCGCCGCCGTCCATCACCGGCGACAAAAGGCTAAAAAAGAGATATCAAAAGATCAAGTTATAGTGCCGGTATTACGCAGGAACGAGTCCTCTGGCCGTGTCGGAAAACTTGAGAGATTCTCCGATTATGTTGGTAAATTTCTTTCTCGATCCTCTGTTTCACTTTCCTTTTCCCCATCTCATTGGTTTACTGAAATTTTCCCGGAAAATGTGGTTTATGGACAAGATTCATTCATCTGACAATTTGTGTACAGTTTTGACACTAAAATCACACTCAGAGCGCATTTTCCGTCATATTTTACTACCACAACTGGAAAATTTTGGGGGAGTTTATTTGGTTTAGGTTCGTTTCTTTGATCAAATCTAATATTTTAGCCATATACAATCTCATGCGATTTGTAATTTCATGGCTACGGTGATTTTTTTTTTGTGAAATTTTATATTCGATGCATATTTTACTTGGATCGTACCAAATTTGTGATTGTATATATTTGTGCCATATACAATCTATACTTACGCCCTGTTTGTTCGAACGCAATAGAAAGGGATATAGGAAGAGGCCACTGGCCACGTATAGAAATCGGTTGTCTCATCTCTGCGCGTTTGTTTCGTTTTGTTTTCTTTTGTCTGGGTCTGGGGTCTTGAGGGCCTTACTACTTGTAGTTGTAGTGAGGTCATCATGCCGTCCATTTCAGCAATGAACGCTCGGATTTTAATTTGTCTAGTGAGGCCATCCGGCCGTCCATCTCAGTAATGCGCTCGGATTTTAATTCAAACAATGAACAACTCGAATTATTTGGAGTTGAATCCGACGGATCTGTGCAGTTAGTGTCGAGATGGACGGCCGAATTGGCCTCGTTATAACTCTACTGTCAGTTTCATCACTGCAGGCCCTCAAATCCAAAATTTAGACACATCCCTTCTTAACCCTTCTGGCCCGACTTCCCATCTGCCCTCCCCAGAGGGGAGAGAGAGAGGCGTTGCTCGGAAAAAGGAGAGAGAGATGATGATCCGTGACCCAACCACTGCATTGTTTTTTTTTTGGTTTGGTTATTTAAGAAAAAATTAACCCTTAATATGTTAGTGGTGGCTAATTCATGCGGTAACGCTCTTAGATACTCCACACTGGCTGCCCCCTGGGATCAAATCTCATTCCTTCCTCCCCATGTAATAGATTAGGAATAGGAATGACAAATGAAAAAAAAAAAACCCTATACATCCCCTTCTACAACTACAAAATAAATTAATTAACTTTTAATTTCATTTTTCAAAAATAATACCCCTCTAATCATATCCCTGATGATCACCCTTTTGTTATATCACCTTTCGCCCTCGTATACATATTACGATAACAAACAGGCCTCATATACATATTGCTGTTTGTGCATGGTTAAACAAGCATGCCCTTGGGACTTCGGCAAGCAAGGCTTGCGAGTTAGTTCCAGTCCCACGCTGGGGAAACTCCTATTCGTGCCTCCCCCATACTTTTGTCACTGTTGATGATTTGACTTATTATAGTTGGTCTGAATTGACTTATTATACGATAACCTCATTTCTAATACTATCAGCTCTCGGAAAAAAAAAAAAAAAAAAGAAGCTTGAGAATTCTATGCATTTTAAGCAAGTTTTACTATTTCTGATTTTTTTTGCGGAGTTAAAATTGCATAATGTAGCTCCAAACTATTAAAAATCCTTGTGAGAAATTAAAGTGAACTCTCTTCCCTTAATCCCTCCGCCCTTATTAGCTTGATCTCTCCCCGCATCTCGACCCCGTGGAACTCTTGACTCTTGCTCTTGAATTGGCTTGTATGCTTGTACCATCTCTGTATTAGTTGCAGTGGTTCTAAAACCAGGCTCGGTTCTCTCTTAAAAACAAATACGTCGAATATGAAACTTACCGCAAGGGTGTAAGCTTTTTTTGGTTCACATAATTTGATTTTTCTTTAGTACCATGGAGCTAAAGTACCTGAAAACTCAATCGAATTCTTGAACAAATAGACATCATAACGCAGCGACAAAACAAACAATCCCGGTAAGTTTTCAACAAAACAAGGAAGAAATAATTTTGGATTTTATACCGTAAATGTATTTTTTTTTTTTTTTACATTTCCTTCGTCGCTAAACTGAAATCCTGGAACCGCCTCTGATTTTAAATACCCAGCTGAAATTTTGAATTGGTGTTTTCTGTGTTTTTCTTTCCTTTTGTATTACAGCTAGGCAGATAGGATTTAAAGATGCAAATGAATGTCCCCATCTGTGCAAGTTGGCCATTGAGTATTTGAAAAAGTCCAAAAGTTGTGAGGTTAGCCTGTATGAGTATTTTGCAAATGAACCAAATGCTGATGAGCTTTATGTGAAGCTGGTGGAGGAGTTTGATAGATGTATCCTTGGCTATTTTGCATTCCATTGGAGCCAAGCTTCTCACATGATCAGCCAGGTATATAATTTTCCAAAGGAAAATGCGGGAGTAAATTTGAGTCACTGATTTCACTTTCTGGGAAAATTTTAGCACTGGCTTATTTTTTTTTGTCTATATTAAAAATATATATATGCACTTGTTAATTTAATTTGCATTAAAATATTGTGGAATGGTTTGTTTCGACGAGAAGGATCAGAAAAGTACAAACCAATTTTTTTTTTATAAATAAAGTGACATATTTTTGTAAAACCTAACCTCAGTTTTTGGCAAAAGAACCTTTCGAGGATTCACAAACAGATTTGTTTATAGTGAAAAATGGCTTTTTAAAAATAAATCCTTCCCAAAATTTACTTTTGTTGGCCAAGCATGTTTTCTGAAAAAAAAAAAAAAAAAAAAAAAACTAAAAGAGTGGAAGATAGAAAACCTTAAATGTTACCAAACATGACCTTATGTATGATTTCATGTCATTGCCCTTTCTGTTGTTGTGTCAAGGCAGAACCAAGATTTGAACTTGAGGACGAAGGGTAAAATTTTGTGTAGTATAATTTTTGAATTGCGTGTGGTTCTTGTTCTTTGGCTTTTTATGAACTTTTTTTTTTCAAAAATGAAAAAATGAACTTCTAGAAAATTTTAAGATCAAGGCGTCCAGAATTATGTGAGCTCAATGTTTCATTTTATATTCCTAAACTTGTAGATATAATGAAAAACCAAACTAGTGTACAAAATTTCAATTATTTTATGAAGTGAATAAAATCAAAAAATATAAAATTAGGATGCGGCCCAGGCCCGGGCCGGGCCGGCCCAGCTAGGTCCGTCCCTGGTTGTTGATGATTTTTCTTTTATCTATTTATTTATTATATGTCGATGATTCACACTTTTTCTTTTTATACAATTGGACGAATTGCAGGTCTTGAGTGCTGATTCTGAAAAGAAAAAGCTAAAGGACTTAGTGATGGCTGCTACAAGGTAATCAGCCTGGGTTTTCATAAACTTTTTTTTTTTTTTGTCTTCACCTTACCCGCAAACGGTGGCAGACACAAAATTAAGAATTTGACCTGGTTTATGGGGACTACTCTTTAGTAATTTAAAAAAAAAAAGATTCAAAAGAGGTATCATAAATAGGAAGAAAATTGGGAGGAGTGCAGAGGCTAAATACCCCCTTCTTGCAAAAGACAACTCGTTTCTATCAAAAATATCATTTAGTCCATTTAGTTAAGAGAAACGACTTGGCCTCGATTATAGAAGAATAAGTGCAAAATACCAAAAAAAAAAACCCGAAAATACTGTTTAGTTAATAGCGGAAACTCAACCTAGTCCAAATTCTACAATAGTAGAAAAACAAGTGCAAAATACTGGAAAAAAAAAAATTGAAAATACCGTTTAGTCGATAGGAGAAACTCAACCTAGTCCAAATCCTATTTTGCCACTTGGCTTTGTTATTATCCATGAATTCATGCTTATAATAGAACTAGAAAAGTACACACTATAACAAAAAGGAGTCAGCATAATTAGAAAAATCCCAACTCTAGTGTTTTTAATTAAGACTTGGCACCTTTTGTGGTGGAGGTAGCTTGGTATATTATAATCAGGACGGTCCACCTCTAAATTATTTGTTAAATGTGGACATTTTCGTCACTGATCACATATTTATCACTTATCACTCCCCTATCTGTATGACTTTATGGCAATTTGGAATGTATTATTGTGTTAGGGACATTAGAAAATTCTTGATTAAAGTGTTTTCAATAAAGATCGATTTGATACGTATACACGTAGACATATTTGCGATAGCTGTGGATATAGATTTCATATTGTTAGCTTCAGAGTCTAGATTTTCAATTTTTGTAGAAGTTGATAAATATGTTTTACCATAGACGTGAAATTATGATTAAACTACAATAAAAACTGGTACTATTTCGTGCAAAAAAAACCATGAAAAATTAGCTTTTATTATTTTAAATCTAAAATCTTATCCTAAAACACCGGAAAGTACTCAAACCCAGCTTTGAGATGTTCAGAATATCATTCGTTTTTTAACTTTTCAAAATATGTAGAATTCGAGAATCTATTACTCTAGAATTCTTGGTAAACATTCCAAACTGATCCTTAATGGCTAGAACCTCAAAATATCACGAAAAAATCTCGTCACACACTTAAAAGAAGTGCTAATAATGTATTTATTAATTCATGTTAATTGAAAAATAATTACTCCAAGTAATACATTCCGTTTATCCATTCTCACAAATAAAATACCCATGGCTTTTTTTTTTTTTTTTTTTGGTGGGGCCATTACGGTAAAATCATGTTGCTTGCGCAGGGGCAAAAATTAGCTTTTATTTTGTAAGACCTAAGTCTTTTTGTTTTTTTGGGTGAGGATCAATTTTTTTCTTTGTTTGGATTTGAGCAAAAAAAATAAATAGAAAATACTCAGCATTCACGGATGCAAAGCTATATTTTTTAAGCCCCTGAATGTCATTATGTACTCCTTCGTTAAATTAAAATAACTCATTTATATCTGGTAACTAGCAGCAAAAAAGTTTTAAATTTTTTTTGACGAAAACCCATAGTTTCGAATTCTCGTTTTGCGGATCGAAAATCATTTTGGGATGGAGGTAGTTCTTTAACTCTTCAAATTAAATATTGAGGCAAAACATTTTAATTTTAGCAATCACAATGACTTGTGACTTAAGGCTCCATCGGGCAGAAAACAGTTTCTGAAAAACTTTTTCCATGAAAAACATTTTTTAGAAAATAAAACGTTTTCTGGTGTTTGGTTGTGAGATGAAAATCTTTTCTAGAAAACATTTTTTATCGTTTGGTTGACTAGGAAAACCACTAATATCATAAAAATTACTAACATTTCCAAAAAAATAGCTTAACAAATCTGTTCAAAAAAAAAAAAACACTACTCAACAAATGAAAAAATCACAGCTCCAATACTTTCAAATTCAAACCGAAAATTGAGATTCCTAATAAAATTGGCGAATTGGAATCCAAAGCCTGGCCAAATTCAAACCAAAGTCTTAAACCCCAAATTGCTTGATGATTAAAAAAAAAAAAACACCAATCTGTGTTAAAAGATATTGATTTTTATGTAAATGGATATGCATAAACTATTAGATATGCAGATATATCATGTATATATAGTTTTTGCCGTTCAAAAAAAATGTATATATAGTTTAGTCGGTGAATGGGGTTGGATAAAACTACAAAGTTGATGGCTTGATGGGAGACGAGAGAGAATGTTTGCTTCCGATTCACCGATAATGCTAATCATGTACGAGCATTTATATATGTTGAGAAACTAGTTTAGATCCATATGCATACACTGTTTACACATATGTGTAGAGAGAGAAACGATTGGAACCTGAAGATCCTGCACAGTTGGGGCTGTGTCGTCAGGGCCGTGGGTGACAGACTATAGCTCACGGAAAATGTTTTCCGGGCTTAAAATCCGGAAATCATTTTTTAGCCCAAATGGTTCATTTTCCATTGACTTCGGAAAATGTTTTTTGTTGACTTTACTTTTCCATCGTACCAAACACCGGAAAATGTTTTCTCAGAAAATGTTTTCCGCCCGAAACAAACAGAGCCTAAAAATTACTCCAGCAAATGATTATTCACCTTAAATTATCAATCAATGGGTTTTTTCCTTCTCATTTTTATTCTTTGATCCATTTTTTTTTGTGCCTTCTGAATTTACTTAGGAAACAAAGGTTTGAGAGGGTGACCAAGGACCTGAAAGTGACGCAAGTGTTTTCTACACTGGTAGAGGAGTTTAAAGCAATCGGAGGCGTCGGATCGAATGGTGATTCCAAACGTACGGACGTGATGGTGCCGGTGGCCCACAGTGAGAGGAGCCCAGTGCTTCTGCTGATGGGTGGGGGAATGGGAGCTGGCAAGAGCACTGTCCTCAAAGATATTCTCAAAGGGTATAAAAACGTTTTAATTCCGAAACATTGTGGGGAAAAAAAAAAAAACCCCTTAGCAGTTACAACTTTTTAGCTTCTTTTTTTTAAAAAAAAAAAAAAAAAAACCTTGATTGTTAGTACTTTTTTTGGACAACTGGATATTGTCCGGACCATTTTCCGCTCACCTCGACTAAATCCGGGGCCTTGAAGTTAACAACTGGATGAACCCTCTAGTGGCCCCAAGGTTTTTGGAATGTTCGACCTCCGTGGGATTTGAACATGCGACCACTACATCAGGGACAAACATTTATTACTTTTTCATGCCCACTTGGTTAAACCCCTTGGGGTTAATAAACACCGATTTGTTGGTCAAGAAATCTTTAATTACTAGTACAATATTTTTTGGCTCCCGATCAAAGAAAAAATTTATGGCTATGAGAAAATTTATTCTAGAGGCCATTTCATTCAAAACAAGTACTGTTGTTCTTGACACATTTCACCTACAACTAATTAATCTGTTGGATTTTCCTGTAAAAAAAAAAAAAAAAAAGAATCCTTTAGATTATGATATTTTCATGATTAACCTTGTAAATTGAAGCTTTTTAAATAGAGATGCCGCATTTTGGATTTTCCCCTTGGGCTTTTTTATTTATATTTTCGGTCCCTTTGTGTAAAAGTTATGGGGACACTATACAGAGAGAGTGGAGGGTAAGGTACTGTGGTGGTTAATGTAATTTGTGGAAATTTGTGGTGCGTGCAGATCATTTTGGTCCGGGGCAGCAGGGAATGCAGTAGTTGTAGAGGCGGATGCTTTTAAGGAAACAGACGTTATTTACAGAGCCCTTAGCTCTATTGGTCACCATGATGACATGCTTCAGACTGCCGAACTTGTACTCTCTCTCATCTCTCTCTCTCTCTCTCTCTCAATGACACTCAAATATGTTAACTGTAGTATGACACGGACACGCGATACGATATGGACGACACGACACCATCTTCTCTTGTTCGATCGGAAGTGAAGATCCAAATTCCAAGGTGGCTAGATAGTCAAGACTTAGTACCGGTGCCGCAAAGAGAGATGTTTTCAAATTTTACATTAAAAATAAATACATGATCAAACTTTTGCATGTAAATTTATAACAAATTAGAGGACGGACACTCGGAGACACGTTCATGAAAATATGTTTTGTAGCGTATTGTATGAATACAAAACAAGGAACGGAAAAAACAAACTTATAATCAAAATGCCGTATATGTAATTTTTACATATTTTTTGGTTCCTAATTCACTCCACTGTTTCAAAACAAAAACGATTTATCATTTGAGTGTCCTTATAACTAATAAAACCACCATCTATCCCACGGGAAAAAAGACCGCGCGAGTGTTCTTGAAGTGTCCACAGAAGCGTCCTAGTGTTCCTGGATTGTCCAAACGCAAAATGTTACAGAAAAATATATGACTCGTTTGAGTTTGTGTCGGACAATTTTGATTTCCAAAGGAGGTTAGGAACCAAGAAATTTGTTGCTAAACTATATAGGAGTGAGTTTTTTTGCTTGTGGTTCGTAATTTCATATTAACAATGTCACCACATTATGCTTGTTTTTCTGCACAAAAACTGGTGAATTTTGCTTCTTATCGATTCGTGAACAATAACTAACTCGCAATTCTCAAAATAGGTGCATCAATCCTCCACCGATGCAGCATCATCCCTACTCGTAACAGCACTCAACGAAGGGCGCGATGTGATCATGGACGGGACCTTATCGTGGGAGCCCTTCGTGCAGCAAACGATAGCCATGGCCAGAAATGTTCACAAGCACCGGTATCGAATGGGAGTGGGCTACAAGGTTGCCGACGATGGCACCGTTACTGAAAATTACTGGGAGCAGGTAGAGGAGGAGCAAGAAGAAGATGAGGCTAAGAGGAGTCCATATCGAATAGAATTGGTTGGAGTTGTTTGTGATGCTTATATGGCTGTGGTTAGAGGCATAAGGTATGTGATCGAACCCTATAATTTGATTATGGTGTTTTTTTTTTTTAATTGGAAAATAATATGCTAAATTGTATAACCTAAATTATATGACTTTAAATGTTTTTGAATTTATCCATTGTGGTGGAGAATAATTAATCTGCTAAATCGTTTATTACTAAAATAAAGTTTCTAAATACGATTCCGCGAGAAGTATTAGAAATGCTACAAACTAGGGCATAATTCTCTGTTGGGCTTCGTTCGACTTTAATTGAGCTCCCCGCAAGTGGGCGGTGAGATTAGGCTCGCAGGATCAGTCGATGTGCGCGTAAGTCAGCCCTGACTAAATGTGGTCCGCAAACTAAACTTTCCACACTTCTCTCATTTGCATTTTTCTAGCCCAAAGCATGCCTACTAACACCAAACAGGAACACAATTGACTTCAACTTGAAAAACACAGAGATGACTTGTATGATATTGCAGTGACAATTTTGATAATAAGCACCAAATAAAATGACATTTTACCAAGTACAAGTACATCGATGTGTTCTAGCACGCATGCTGGCTCCACCATCCGGCTATCAGAAAGAAAAAGCAAAGATATCGATGAGTTCTTTGTTTCGAAACACACCACTCTACCACATGCATGATGCATTTTTTTTCTTCTTCTTCTAATTTATGCTGTTGTTGCCTGCATTGCGATACTGAAATCTCTAATTTCGGTTTCCGAACAGGAGAGCCATATATTCAGGAAGGGCAGTGAGGGTGAAGCCACAATTGAAATCCCACAAGAGATTTGCAAGTGCGTTTCCAAGATATTGCAATCTTGTGGATAATGCAAAGCTTTACTGCACCAACGCTGTTGGCGGTCCACCTACGGTGAGCCCAATCTAATGTCCTCCGTGTCGTACCAGTCCAACCTTATTCTTGTCGTAAAATTAAAAAACAAGTCAAAAAATCTGAATGTTTCAGAAATTTTTTGTATTTAACGAATTCTTTCCAACTTCCGGACATTTTCTTTACTTCGTTGATGGCTCTCGTGATTCCTGATTATGGCATGGATCGAGTGAATTTTGATTTGGGTGTGAATGAATGCAGTTGATAGCATGGAAAGATGAAAAGAACAAGCTGCTAGTAGAACCAGATGAAATCAAATGCTTGACTACAGTTAGCAACTTGAACGATAACGCAGAGTCAGTCTACGAGCTTTACACGGATCAGCCGGACCTAGTTTACCAACAAGGTTCGGTTTGGAGAGACGTCGTTTTGTTACCCTTGCGATCGAGCCTTCAATCTGAGCTCAAGATTGCCATTCAGAAAATGGAAAAACATTCAGAAGCCTAAGTATTCAGTTGTACTGGGAAATTGTTGCCAATTGCTGTATCTCCGTATCCCTATGCTTCACTTGGTGTTTGGAACTGGTTTGAGGTTGGAATTAAGTACTGGGAGTATTCGTTTCGGGATTCAAATACCTAGAGAAGGTAATCTGAGATACAAGTATCTATTGTAACGCTGATCGGAACGGTAAGCTCAAGTGGTAAGAAGAGTAAAGTGATTACGAGTACGAGTCTGTCAATTCGGTTATCATGAAGAACAAAATTTATGTGCCACAAGAATAACTTATTTGCTGACCGTCCGCAAATAAGAGTTTGCATATCGAGCATCTGTGCTATTTATTCCGAGATCCAAAGGCCCGGATCAATGCAATCTCTTTTCTCATTAAAAGCAAAAAAGAAAAAAGAAAAACAAATTCTGCACGTATACCCAAGCAGTTGGATCTTAGGATGGCGCGGATGTGCTGTGTGCAAACTCCTTGTTTGTAGATGGTTTGCAAAGAAGTTATTCTCGGGCCACAATCCTTGCAAGCATTTTGGAAAGAAGTATTGAAAAGCAACTAGTGCTAGGTACACGTCTATCAACCACACCTTTAATCACACCTATCTCATAAACATGTGGGACCTACATATCAAATATGAGGTGGGACCCACAGACACGTGAAAAAGGTGTTGTTAGAGGTGTGGTCTCTCATAAACATGTGAGACCTTCACATCAAATATGAGGTGGGACCCACAAACGTGAAAGGGGTGTTGTTGGAGTTATGGTCGGGGGTAGATTTGCAGGCTGTAGCTATCATTTTTCATAATGATATGATTATGACCCAACACAAATGGGAATTTATTAGGGGAAAGCCTTATTAAAGAAAAGATGAGCTATGTAAGTCTTTGGTGAAAAAAATTCAAGTTTTGTTGATATTGTTTTGTTAAATCAAGCATAATTATAAAGGTATCTAAAGAAATTAGCCGAAACATGGGACACCTCCACCTTAAGTTGTAGCTCCGTTCATGTGCTCAAATTAGTTTTTAAGTATGTATGTAAAATACGTATCGAGTCTTACAAAATGAATGACTTGAATCATCAACTGAGATCGTGATGAATCTCATTTTGTTTCACATGGAGAATTCACTAGAAAGCGCTTCAAATGAGACTATCTTGATTCGACGGTGACAACTCATTCTCGGATTTTTTTTTCCCCGCTTCTTAATTTGAATTTGGCTATTTTCCCTCTTGTTAGGGTTCAAGTATTACCGAGCATAGCCCTACATATGAAAATCCGGCTTCATCCGTATCCAGGGTTTGCTAGCATTTTCACACCCTACCATTAAAATTCAGGGTTCTATATTATCCCCTCCCGAACTAATTACGTCTTTCGTCCACACAGTCCATAATTTTGATATTTATGTTCAGCTTCTATTTACAAAAATATCAATTTTAATTACGAAAATATCCTTATTCATCCACATCCCCCCTTACCAAAATGAACATTATAAATAAAAAAATATTCACTCTTCCATAATAAGGCTTAATTTGGCTAGATAAGTCAGCTGCTGGTTTTTTTTTTTTGGGTCTTTTACTCAAAAGTTTCTCACATTTCTTAGTTTCGCGTCAAAATTTTGTGAATTATTGGTTTTTCACGATAGGGGGCGTTTGGGATTGTTTCCCGTTTTTTGTTTTTGTTTTCAATTTGTTTCAAAACTAAATACAAAAATGTGTTTGGTAATGTATTTATGTTTTTTTTTGATCGGCTGGTAATGTATTTATGTTGGTGTTTATTAAAAACATTTTCAAAACACAAAAAAGGTAATTTGCCTTGTTTTTAAAACAGGATCATTAAAAAAAAAAAAAAAAAAAAAAGACAGAAAGTTTTTTGCCAAACATGTTTTTTTTTTAATTTTTAATTTTATAAACAATAAACATGATTCTACTTTTATTTATTTATCGCCTTGTTTATTCTCAGTTCGGAATTTGGATGATCCGTCGTACATTTTAAGCGACCAGCCCAACGGGCCCTTATGAAAACCCCTACAGGCCCATATAATTTGAAGCCCAAATCTGGGCTGGACAGGTACCATCAGCCCACGGCCTGTCCTCACTCGTGGTATATATAGATACATCTCACTCCACTTCATGATCCACACGCCTGCATTCTTCAAACCCTAGCCGCTACCCATTGAAGCTTCATTCGAAACTAGGGTTTACCCACTCTCTCTCTCTAGCCATGGTGAGTTCTCATCAACATCTAAATCTGAATCTCTATTTTTTGGATATGAATCTTTGTATTATCTTTTTTACATATGTATGTCTTTCTATGTATTGATGAAGTAGTTTGTGTTGCTGTTTTTAGGCGGACGTGGAAATTGATGTGGCGGCGGGGCAGCCGAAGAAGAGGACGTTCAAGAAGTTCAGCTTCAGGGGAGTGGATTTGGATGCTCTGCTAGATATGTCCACTGATGAGCTAGTCAAGCTCTTCACTGCTCGTGCTCGCAGAAGGTACAATTACATCGTTGAATTTCATTTGAAGTAAATCGCAGATACGGAATGTAAAGTTGTGTGGTTGTGTTATGATTTGAGCTGAAATTACTTGTGGGTTTTTCTCTGTTTTTGTGAAATGGGTAGGTTCCAGAGAGGTCTGAAGAGGAAGCCCATGGCTTTGATCAAGAAATTGCGCAAAGCGGTAATTATACATGGATCTTGTAACAGTGGTGTTTAGATTGATGTTTTGTTTTCTCAAAGCATTGCAATTATTTTGGTTTCGTTAGGTTAGTTTTAATGCACTTTGTGTGGGAGTGTTCTTTTTTATTTCTAGTTTAGGTGTTTGGAGTAGAATATTAGAAGAAACTTCACCAGACCTTTGGACTGAGGGATTTGATAATAAAAGAAAAGAAAATATGAGAGTTTTTTAAATGGCTCATTCCCTTCAAATGGCGAGTTTTGAGATTTGGTGAGAAAGGCCTCCCCTTTCTTATTACACCCATGCTAGAATTAAAATTTGAAGAGGTTGATGTTGACACCTTTTTTTAGGTTAATATTCTTTAAATGGTAGTCAATCGGTGGAATTTTTGTTCCTTGAGGGATGGATGCTAAGAGTTTGCTTGGCCTTGACGATCCTATTCAATTGGTTCCTGTGCTTTGTTTTATGATTTTTGTTCCCTTTTTGGAGATGATTTGTCGTGAAACTTGGGAGTTGAAGTTTTGAATCCCGTCACATGTCAGCCGTATTTATTCTAATTGGTTCCTGTATGATACTTCCCATGAGGCCCTTGTTAGGTATTTGCATATTACGCTGGCATTATACTTTTTAAGTTGGTTAAATTGCGATAACATGAGAAAATTATCTTCTTCGCTGTGTAAAAATGTCTTTTCCTTCACAAAATTGTTACTGTTAAGAAAATGTGGTACGTTTTTGTCAGACAGTTACCCATCTGTTGGAGTTTTTAGACACGGGCTCGACCCCCTGGTACCCACCCACACTAAGCATTGACACTGAGTTCATGCAACATTGGTTTATATTAGTTGTTTTTCCCCTCTCTGTTATGATCAGATAATTGAAATTGCATTTATCATCTTCAGATAATTGAAGTTGCATTTATCATCTGTGTTGCTGACTTGTAATATTTGATTATTTCATGATGCACAAATGGCATTTCTGCTTCAGACTGTTTTTGCAGCTATGTCTTATGTTGTACTTTGTTGTACGAATTTAGTTAGTAAACTTTTTGTATGATGTTTGTGTCTTTTCCGCACATTCTCTTTTCTGCTCATTCTTATATGGTTCACTCTTTTATATGGGCTTGCATTGAGCACTTCTTAGTTGCGTGTAGGGGTGGAAAAAAAACCGACTGGACCCGAACCAACCGAAAAACCGAAAATTTGGTTCGGTGTTCGGTCGGTCCAGCCTGGAAAAAACACTGAAAAAACCGAAATACATCTCGGTTCGGTTTCGGTTTCCCGGAATTTTTGTCAGACCAAACCGAAATACCCTAAAATCGTCCCGATTTGGATCGAATTACCCCGAAACCACCCCTATTTGGACCGAAAACCACCCCCTATCTCGGTTTTCTGAAATTGACCCCGCAAAAAATAACAAATCACAGCCGTCCATCTCAATTTTAACACTGGACCGAAAAAACCCGAAACGATCGGTCCATTGTTTTTTTCGGTCGGGATCGGTTCCCAACAAAATCACCCCGAACCGATTGGTTTGGTCCCGAACACCCCGAAAACCGAACCGAACAGACCAATTTTCACCCCTAGTTGCGTGCATATTTAAGTTAATCCCGTAGATCCATGACTAGTTTGATGTCAAAATGTGCAAGTATTTTTGTGCGATATAGAGCAATTGTTTGACCTATTGACTACAATTCGTTCCCTTATTGATATTAAAAGTACAGTAGTCAATGATTTCTTTAACATTGCAGCTTGTTGTATGCTATGTGATTTTCTTCCTAAACTTGCAGTCATGATTTTCAAAGGAACAGTCATGTTAGCCCCAATCACTATAATTTTAACAAAATACCCTTTCAGCCTTGAATCTGATTTTGTTGTCCTGGATCAGAAACGTGAAGCTCCAGCTGGTGAGAAGCCAGAACTTGTCAAAACCCACTTGCGTAATATGATCATAGTTCCTGAGATGATAGGAAGCGTCATTGGGGTGTACAATGGCAAGACCTTCAACCAAGTTGAAATCAAGCCTGAAATGATTGGTCATTATCTGGCTGAGTTTTCAATCTCATACAAGCCAGTCAAGCATGGAAGACCTGGTATTGGTGCTACTCACTCCTCAAGGTTCATTCCTTTGAAGTGAGACCCCTGTTCTGGGTGTCTATTGTTCTGGTGCTACCCACTGCCCTCGGGGGTCATTCCTCTGTGAAGTGAAGCACCTCTCAGCAAGCAAAAATCTAGAATGAAAGACTTATATTTTTGAGTAACATCTGTGTTTAAATTTGACCTCTCTTTTGATAAGTATCTTCAAATATGTTGCGGGATTTTGAATCAGAAGGTCTAGCCTTGACAATTTGTGGTTTTAGTTTGTTCTGTGATTTTGACAGGAGCATGATTTGAGTATTTTTTGCAATGCTTTATGAAAGTTATGTTTCCTATGTTATGTTGGCTGTGTTATTTTATTTCGGGTCTTTTGCATTGGCTTGATTTACAGTATATGTCCTGTTTCATCCTCTTCGATCAGAACCATGTGCCCGTGTTTTCTTCTCGTTTCCAAGCCATAGCTGAAAGTAGTTCTAAACCTCATTCCCAATATGGGCGTCGGGTTATTTCGCTCTATGTAACAGATGTCAGGTGTGAAAAAAATGCCTATTATTTGGATTTTGGAGCATAAAGTCAGGGTGGAAATAGTTTCTCTAGTTGTCATTGCATGGCAAGGATTGGCCCTGTCAACAATTGGTGATGCAATCCAACTCCTGGAATATCATTGTCAATTTTGTTACTCTTAATCCCTCTCATGGCTACATATGGTTCCCGTAACAGAATGGGGAAAACTTTTCTCCTGTTCCATGAATACCATTTTCATTTCATCTTCCTGTTCACACGGAAAAAGCCATCTTTTTCTCAACAATATCTCTGTCATTTGATGGCATAGGCTTCCGTTACGAAGAGATTTGATAAATACCCAGAACAATACTAAATTTTGTGCACAACGCCCTTCATGTGGAGAAAAGGACTCGAGCTTACAAGAGTACTGATTACACCGAAGAGATTTGATAAATACCCAGAACAATACTAAATTTTGTGCACAACACCCTTCATGTGGAGAAAAGGACTCGAGCTTACAAGAGTACTGATTACACCGATAAAGCACAAAATTAGACGTGCGTGGTTGATACTCTGCATTTTGCTCAAGTTAAAAGCCATGTGATAACTTGTGACTAACAGCTACAATGGACTATTTACCGACAATAGAAAGACTACAATGGGACTGAAGATTGAGAAGCCAATTGACTGATCGCTACAACATGATGAATCTGTACCTTTGGCCAACCCAAATCTTTTCCGAATAAAGCCATTGATGTGCCATTGATGTTTTACTGTTCCCTATTCAAGAACCGCATGTATTCTTCTTTTGATTAATAAGCTCTATCTGCACAGTCCTGAGATTATCCTCCATTTCATTAACTTGTATATTTGGAGTCATCGACAGCAGCTGCATATGGATTATGATCCTCGCGTTCTTCTGACTCTTGATCTTGGAAATCATAGGGAAAATTTGTTTCCCAGTGGTGATTGTCAGTCGAGTGTTCATTTTCATTGTCATCTTCATCTTCACCATCACTATATTTGTGGTGATTGTCAATCGAGTGTTCATTTTCATCGTCATCTTCATCTTCACCATCACTATATGTGTTGTCGGTCTCGAGATATGTCTCATCCTCGTCGCTTTCCTCCTACCACAAGACCAAAAAAAAACAAAAAGAGGAAAAGAAAATTATCGTTACGACTAAGTGCAAAATAACTTGCTAGTCAAGAAACAAAACGGAAAACCAAACAAGATGTTGACCTCATTCTCCTCGTCTTCTGTAGAATAACTAGAATCTAATTTATCATAAAGCTCCTCATCTCCAGTGTCCCTTACGACACCCATTTGGTCCTGAAATTAAAAAGCACAGAGACGCAATATTTAGGGAAAACAAAAAATTAGCCTACATTCAAATCAGACGAGTCTAAAAAAATAAGTAAAAGGTCGTACGATTTCAGATCTTAGCTTCCGCACTCTTGTTTCCAGGGTTGAAACATGATTACGGATATCCTGACAAATTAAAACTAAAGTAAGTATGCCAGTTAGTTCATGTAACTGTGGAAATATAGAGAAAAACCTACCCAGCGTGCCGAATGACCATCTCTCTCTCTCTCTCTCAATAGCGGTAGAGGGGGATTAAGAAGAGGGGATGTCATGTTGGAAGGAAAATTCACATGTGCTTCCTCGACAGTTCATTTTCCGGGTTCAAATGGTCATCTGCTTATTGCTTAAGAACAACCAACAAGCAAATAAGCTTGGTTGCTGGGGGTTGAGTTGCTTAATTGCTTATTCAAGAAAACCAACACTCTCTTCTTACAGCAAATAAGTAAGAATCTTAAAAGATTTTAGCTTATTCATAGTTCATAGTATATAAGCATATAAACGAGAACCAGACTCCCTATGCGGACAGGTCAGTCAGAGTAGCTGTTTGGTGGTACTACTCGTCGACCAATTAACTTATGGAGGAGCTAACTGAGTTACTTAAAGACTCGTGCAGTAAAGGGCACGAAACACATTGAACATGGGTTTTTGCTCAATATCCAGAAAAGACGGGCTTTTATCAACGTATTGGAGTCAAGAAATACCTCAAGCCTTTGGATCTCAATAGAACGTGCCAAAGCCTTCCGCTTGGTCAAAAGATTCTTTGGCCTTAAAGTAGAAGGTCGCTGATAGTCCTTTCCCCGAAACACAATTACGGCATACCCTTTGGATATTCTGTCAACTGATACCAAAACACCACCACTCTCAGATTCCAGAGACAGTGCGACATTTTTGACCTGGTCAAAGCTCTTGGCATTTACAATGATCTTAACCAGTTCTCGGTACTTCCAATGCAAGTGCATGTTCTCCACTGTTCCATCAAACACTCCACGCCTACCTGAATAAATCGTTTTCACTTAGTACCTCAATACCTTAGGCCTTAGGGTGTATCTGGATCAAGGATTTCACTAAGAAAAAGAAAAGAAAAATGGAAAAGTTCAAAAGTTCTTACAGTTGCGAGCTGTTCAGATCCTTTCTTTTCCTATTTACTTACCCAAATTCTTGATAAAAAACAGCCACAGAGAGAGAGAGAGAGAGAGAGAGAGAGAGAGAGAGAGAGAGAGAGAGAGAGAGAGAGAGAGAGAGAGATTTACCAAGAAGCAAGAAGGCTTTCATCCTCAATCCAAGCTTGCGAAACATATACCTCTCCTCGTCGGTTATGCTATCTGGGTCCACTGCCCGATCTGCTGGTGCCAAAGACTCCTCTACCTTAGATAAGGCCCGTTCTGCTTTCATGAGCTTCCTCTCAGCCTGTTAAGAGAGTTTTTCCCAATATTGAGACAATGAAACTTAGAAAGTGAACTTTTTCCAACTATTCCAGCTCAATTTGCTCGTCCATCTTCACTATTCCAGGCATCTTCAAAGATTGCCTACAAGATGATTTTCACTATGCCCTTTTATTCATTTTTTAATGATTTTAAAAACTTAATCAACAAGAACCCAATTAAGATATGTTGATTGGTGCAAAAACATTAAGTTTTGATCACAAAACATTGTTCGGCGACAAAATATAATGGACATCTTCAAAGATCGTCTATGTTTTCTAACTTTTTCTTTGTGAGACGATTTGCAATACTTTGTTGACAAGAAATAACAGAGATGTTTTGACTGGTGAAGAAGCTAAATTTTGTATTGGTTCTCCAATCATTTTCCTTTTTCCCTCCACAAGTGCATGATCAAAACACAGCCCAAAAGCCGGGGAATTAAAAAAAAAAAAAAAACCCTAGCAAGGCTAAATTTATAACGACGGCAACTTACAAAAGCAAGCTTGCTCTCGAGCTTTCTAACAAGGTTGGCATGCCTTAACCACTCTGCTTGTCTCATCACCTTTGCCTTGTCGTGATTGTCCATTCTTTTTCCCCACCGAGCACTGGCATCCAATGTCTCCTCAAGTGAACCGGCAGTTCCAAATTCATCATTTATTTCAACCTTTGGTATCACCATGGCTGTAGCTCTTAACCGTGCTTGCTCCTCTTCATCTTGAAGGGTCTTTGCCAATCTCTCTTTTTCAAGTAATGCTTCTGCCACCTCTGGCGACAAAAAGTTCTTCCCCCTATAAAATACTAAGAAATCCTTATTTCTGGAGAGAAGGATACCGCCCGTCAGTTTCTGCATTAAGTAAATATGGTTATTTCTCAACTAAATGTCATGTGTCGTAGTGGAAACACGTAGACGATAAATAATGCGCAATTAGATAATGGTAAATTATAGAAAGCATTTAGCATATACATTCAAGCATTCAACCTCTAGGTCCTCTACTAACCTAAACCAATTTAGTGGGGCATCATTCTCTAATTGCCTTCACTGGGATCTGTTGTCTCTGATTGATGAATCACAAAGGAGCTACATCTGTTATTCTAGTGTTTCTAGCATGCTCTCTTTTCTTGATGAAGGCAATGTAATGGCAGTTATTTTGGTCATGGGAGGAGTGTCCGCTGTCCTACATAGCCAAGCACGACTAAATTCAACCAAGTAGGGAAATATTCTCTGCAGTTCTACCCGTCTACTCTTTTGCGGTCCAAAGAAGTGCAGACAAAGCAAGCAGCATATGATACACTATAATTAGAATAGTCATGCAAACATTCACAAAAGCAGCTCGAAATCTATAGGATGCAATCATGCAAGGCACTGCAAACAATACTCTCCACAAGTCAAAGAGCTGAGTAGAACATCCCTATAATTGTTACTGCAACCTATGAAATATCTATATATTCTTCTTCTCAGACTGGTAACATGTTTGTACAGCTATAGGAGAACAAATATCATCAAAACCTAGTGATATATTTATAAAGGATGCTTTACACTTGTATTGCATTAAAGGTATACCATCCAACTGCTCAGTTTAATTTTTATTCATTCATTTCATATTTTCTAAAAATTGATTGTCTGCAAGTGGACACGCAGCAAATGGTAGGTCATAGCTGAAGCTACACTTCAAAAATGGGAGTTTCAAAACAGATTTCTGACAGGCAGCAAAACTAAAAAAATTTCCCTTGCTTTCCGGTAACTATGTTACAAATCTGCCCAATTTTTCATCAAACAAGGTGCCTTGCTAGAGAAACAGACTGAGAAAGCGAGTAACTGGGATAGTGGGTTTGATAAAAAAAGAGGGAAAAGGACAAATACAAAATGGTACAATGGTGTGACATTGCATAAAAGATGTTCAATTTACTCTGATTACGGGTGACTGCAAATCATATGAACAATTGCACTTTATGCACTATGGGGTGAATGTGGTGCAAAATTAGTCCTGATAATCAACTTAGAGGTTTTGAAAGCCACCTTTTGCTCTTACACATGCGAAACATTTTACTACACTGGGTACCTTTTTATACAAAAAAGAATGACTACCCCTAGTTTTTAAAGCTGAACATTTCAGGTTCTTGAGATCGCTTTATAAGGAAATTAACCTAATCAAGTGCATTAAACAGGTAATTAAAACATCAACCATTTTTTATGAGGTAAGTGGATGAGACGGAAAGTTAGCAGAAGTATCAAATTCTCGAGATCAAGTCAGAGCTTTGTTTTTTTTTCCCATTCTACTACCTTAATTTCCTCTGCCATTCTTTCGCTTGTCGTAAGCTGTACACCACGTTTAAGTGCAATCTTTGCAATCTGACTTCTTTCCCACAACTTGATCATGGCAGCTGCCAGTCCTTGGTGCTGCCTGCTCCTACCTGGAAGAATTTTTCACTACTATCAAGATAACCTCTTGAAAACTAAAATCCCAGAGAAAGGAAAAAATTAAACCTCTTGGAAATTGAGTTATATGCATGAGAAGAATACCTAAAGCAAAATGCGGAGGGAGAACTCTGGCAAGCCTTCTTAAAGATGTTGCCTCCTTCTCTGCTAGTGTAGATCTCACCCCATAAGGAAGAATTCTGAAGGGAGGTTCATAACCAGGAACAATTCCTGGGAGTAAATCTGCATCTACAGGTAGCGGATCATCTCCTGGCCAATCAGTGTATCTAGGCCCCAAACTTTCTAACAGCTTGTCAACTTCATCTTCATATTCCACTTCCTGTGATAATTCTGTGCCTTTTTTCTCCTCAATAGTACTCCCTGAGTCTCCTCCAGGTACATGGACATCATAAATAGGACTGGTTTCCGAATAATATATATTGATATCCATAGCTGTTAAGGAATTACATGAAATTTCATTTCTGTTACGTGGCTTCTTGTTTGATCGTACTGAAGGAGCCTCATAACTCACACCTCTGTACAAGGAAATAGAAGTGCCAGACCTCCAAATAACCAACCCACCAGTTTTTCTCTGAAAGTGAAGGAAAAGGTGGCATGAAATGAATTGGAACCTTAATTTAATGGAATGTGTCACAAAACAAACCTTTCACTGCTATAATATGATGGGAAATTCTGTTTCTTTTAAAATTGTAAGAAGAGAAAATTAACACAAATTGCTGGCCTCTCTCATCAATTTTGTGCAGTAGATAGAAAGAAATTGACAGAAGACTTTGCAACTGGACTATAAGAAATAAGTTATTTTGACCTCTTAGCTAATTTGTGGTGATTTTTTTGAAACTTGAAATGCAAAAGGACATATTTCTGTTACATGACCATGAAATCTTTGGAAATGGATGAAATTCCTGAATGCAGTAACCTTTCAAAACAGTGAAACACTAGAAGATGCTCATTTTTTCTTTATTTATAAGATCGATGTCTTCCACTGAGAACATTGCTCAATGAACCTCTATTATCCAACAAGTGAGTTTTACCAGATTATATAGAGTACCCATATGCGGAAAACAGTTTTCGCAAATGGGAATTGAAATAAAAGCTGATACTTTTGAACTGAGACAAATTCACGAGGTCCTATGCGAAGTCAAGTTATCAAAGACTCCACATATCTTCAAAGAAACTGAAGCATTCTCTAATTGAGAGGATAGAAATCATGTTCTTTTTCAGATTTCAGAGACAGATTGAAATTCTATACTTTCTCATAGGAAGGTACGAAGCATCAGATACATGAATAAACACTAGAAAACATTTGGACTTATTGGACATCGAAGGAAAAAGAAAAACCGGAAAATAGAGCAGCAACTAGTATCAAAACAAGCTAACCTCCAATATCTCATGCATCCGCTTCATATTAAGTGCAGGCGCACCCTCTATTTTCAATCTCACAATCTCAGCTGATTTCCACTTCTCATGAATCAAATCCACCACAGCTTGAGTGACACCACCACCGCCAATCTTCGTCTTGTTCTTGGTGCGAAGAGCTAAATTCCTCAGTCTCCTAAGCTCCGTCTCTGGAAGAGTCAATTCAGCTAAAGAAGTCCTACTCTTAAGCCTCACTGAATCCTTCTTCTTCTTTTCCTCCTCCATCACCTCCTCCCAAGGAAACCTCACCGCCCCTTTATTATTCCTTCCAAACAAGTTTTCTTCCCCCAATGGCGATTCTTTCGAAAACCCACCTCGTGTATTCGGCAACATACCTTCCTCGACATAAAATATGTCCTCAACAGACCCTTTCTCAATTACTCTCTGCACCCCCTCCTCTTTCCTCTCTTTAACATCATCTACATACCCAAATTTCTTCAATTTCTCCACAATCTTTTCCATTGTACTTCCACCACCACCATCTCTACTTACTGCGCTACACTTAATCCTTATGGGACCTAAATTTGAAGCATTGTCACTGTTTCGATAATTCAAAACAGGTTGAGGCGGTCTGGGCCTATTTTCTTTCTGGGTTTCATTCCATTTATCTAACCAACTACTACTAGCAGATGAATATGCACAGAAACCCCATCTAGTATGCTTGTTTTTTCGTAGAGAATTGGTTTTTCCTTGTGGGTATCTTTGCGAATTGGAGTCTGATCTTAGGTTTTGATTCTTGAAAGGAATGGACGAACTGTACCTGAAGAACCGCAGGCGTGTGGTACCATGGAGCTTGGAGACTGAGCCATGGAGTGAGTCTATGAAGGAGGCTGTTGCTGGGTAGACTTGAAGTGTCATTTAGAGAGAGAGAGAGAGAGTAAAAACCTGCAAAAATTGGAAGCTTTGTGCTGAAATTTCAGATTATCCTCCCCTGGTCTGTCTCTCGCCTAGTCTGGTGCGCACTGTATCCTGACGCAATTTTTCTTGGCCCAAAGTGGTGGTATTGGGCAGGGATGTCCCCTGAATGTGGACCATTAGGCTCTGTTTGGAACGTGAGGAAAGAAAGGAAAGGGGAGGAAAAATAAAAAAAAATTCCTCTTCTTATTTGGTTTGGAGAGAAAGAGGAGGGAAAATAAAAAAATTAAGTTTTATGAATAGTGAAATTTTTCTCTCACTTTCCTCTTATTTTATTTTCCTTCCCTTTTCCTTTCCCTCCTCATGTTCCAAACATAGCCCTAGGCTTTGTTTGGTGCGCATTGTATCTTAACGCAATTTCCCTCCTTTATTTGGTTTGAGAGGAAAACGAGAGAAAATGGGTAAATATAGTAGGAATAGTGAAATTTTTTCTTATTTTTCGCACACTTTTCTTCTTCTTTATTTTTCTTTTCTCTCTCATTTTCTACAACTTCCAATCAGAGAGATTAAAAAAGGAATAAATCTCAATTATTTGATCAAAATCACTAATAAAAATAAGGTTGTGATTTTTTCTGCTAAAAACACTTACCACAATGTATATCCACACTTAATATATAATGTATAACAGCACTTACCACAATGCATAAGTAAACTTACTAGTACAATTTATCATTCGACCAGATTGACCCATACCAGAGTGGGACATCTGGACTCTCGACGTCACATGTACCATACCCGTTCGGCACCCAAATTCATGGGTAGGGCCTGATATTGTGATATGTTGCGCTGTACGCACTGAAAAAGATTTTTAAATGAACCGGGTTTCGGTGGTCCATCCGGGTTTAAACCGTTACATAAGAGGGAACTGGGAACCTCTCTCTCTTCTCGGTCCCACCAGAGAAGTCATTCCCACAATTCCCGATTTGCTAATCAACTCTCTTGTTTCCAGGTAAACCCTCGCTAATCAACTCTCTGTCTATATAATTAATTAGTACATGTAAGTGTGCAAGGAATTTATACATGTTTTCTCTATCTGGGTTTATTTTGATTGTAAGTTTCGTTTTGGTTTTTACTTGGAAATGGGCTTCGAGAATTCATGGATGCATTATCTATACGCATATAGATCTTGTCGAGGAATTTCCATCTTTGGAGTCCTTCCAGTTAACTGTCAGATTTCCATTTTGCTGTGGCAACACTTCCTCTCCGATTCTATCTCCAGCAATCTGTGGGTTTAATCTGTCAAAAATTTGGGCTGAATTGTAGCATTTCAGGGAACTTTTAAATCTCTGCTCATTTATCCTCTCAGATTTAATTTTGTATATCCATTAGGGAATATGGTGCTCCATATGGATCAGTTTGGAGGCTTACCCAGAACAGATAATTGCCTTCGAGGTGTGCGGGGAGTGCCCCAAGTATCAGGCCGGGCAAGTTTTCTTTCTTTTGATAAATGAGGTGTACAGCCACCTTACGCACACCTCGACTAATCACGGGACCAATTCCACCTCCCATAGACTCTCCCAAAAGGAGGAGTTGATAGCACGTAGGGGGTTTTGAAACTACGACCTTAAGAGAGAGCGAACCCCTAAGCCAACTACTTCTATTGATAGGGCAAGTTTTCTTGATAACTACCCAAATACCTGCATGTAACGAATGCTGCATGTTGTTTGATTACCCCAAAATTGGGTAGACTGGGAACAAAATGTATTACTTTGGATATATATATTATTATCTAATTTTTTATTTACTATGATTTTTGAGGTTTGAGTTTTATCTTAGATACGGTTGTGGAGAAATACATAGAGCTAGACTATGTAGCTTCAAAATGGACACGGGACACAACACGGAGACGCCGACACTCAAATTTTCAATAAATTGGGGACACGACACTTTGTGAGGACACTTCAGTAATATATATACATATACAGATACTAGATATATATAAATGTAAACACAAAGTAGCACCGACACTTTGCTGGAAGGAACATATCAGTATAGGACACGGACTCTCTCCGGACATGTGTTTGACACTTAATCTCAAAGTGACCTGAATTTTTTTCAATATTTGGACACTCTCCCGACACTTTAAAGACACTCCCAGGACAATTTAATGATTGTCCCTAGAGTGTCCAGAAGTGTCCCTAAAGTGTCCTGCGCGTGTCCTTAAAGTGTCGGGAGAATGTCCAACCCCTCAACTAGTGGAAAAAGAATTAGGACACTACGAGATGATGTGTCAGACATGTGTCGGACACTGGTACGTTGCTTACAGTATAGTGTCGGTGCTACATAGGAGCTAGATGGTTGATGGAAATGATAAGGATACCATCATGCACAATTTTCAAAGGACGAAAACCAGTTGGGGCCAGTTGTAGAAGTATACATGCTGCACTTTGTGTATGATTATTGAGTTTTGTGTGCGTAGGTAGAAACTTTTGTGTATACGCTATGCGCTTTTTGGTAATGGTGATGGTCCTGATGGATATTTATGTCTTGTATTTTCTCGTTGTGCTTGATTATGGAAACAAAATTTCAGGGTATGATTTATAGGTGGCCCAAACAGTGTATGGTCTTGAAATCCCCTTGATGGAATAAACATGCTTGTTTTCATCTATGCCTCCTTCTTTATATACAAAATGTAGTTCCTCAATCAACGAAGAGATACTCTCAGTTAGTATTAATGCATCTTTTCTCAAACTACGGCTCCAAAGTATTTTGCAATCGATGTGTTGCATTTGGCCTAATTTTCCTTTACTGAAGATTTTTGTATGAAATACAAAGGCCAAATCTTCAGTCACAGAATAACCTTGTTATGTGGGCCATACTAATAGCTACATTTCGAGGGATCTTATGTCGGTAATTTTCTTCATATCTTAATATCTTAATGCCGATTTTAATCCGGGTCATTCTCTTACTGTTTACACTCTCTTAGACCTGGTATATAGATGAGTGGACTTGGGTAAGTAGGTAACCATGACCTTAGTTTTCAATTCGCAGGAATGGGCTAGTGCACCTGCACTAAAAACTGTGAATTGTCGAAATCTCATAGAAATCGCATAAATTTGCGATTCAATTTTGCGAGGCGTGTATCTCATGTTATTACCCCGCAGCTAATCATATGCACTGATTATGCTACATATGGATAAGCTCTAGCCAACACACTACTGTTGAAAGTTAGATCCCATGTGAACTGGTTGTAGATTCCTAGACCAACATGGGTTTTACACTGCACACAGTGCTAGTATGTTCAAAGAATTCATTGAGGTTTTTAAGTTGGTGGTAGAAAATTTGGTGAATAATGCGTCTGAGTGGACAAATAGTTGAAGTTAACATCCAACATAGTCTATAAAAATGTATGCCCAGCCACTGATCTAAATCAACTTTAACATGTTTAAGTGCCGTTAGTGTTGTTATTTCTGAAGTGAACAATATTTGGACTCAAAGTCCCAAATAACACACCAAAAATGCTCATGAAACTCATATCTAATTACTAGCTCTTTTGATATTAAGTGTTAATGTGTTATACTTAGTTAATATTGACGCATTCGTGGCACAAGGCGCCTCTATCTTAGGCCGTTTAAAAATTAATGCTCTCACTGCCACATTTGCACCCACTCGGCGAGCTTGCGACTTAGGCCATGACAACATGTTGAGTCATCTGGCTGATGATTTATCCCTCTCGATTCTTTGCACGTTAACTTTACAATGATTAGTAATCTGTCAGTTGAGTTGTAAGCTTGTAGCATGCCTGTGTCAACCCTGTAACCTTACAATGCCAATCAATACCTATGTGGTCCAAAATTCGCTGTGGAACACACATTCTGATGCATGGTTGTTGGTGCACCTTATTCCCAAGATGATCAATTTAGTATCCCCAAAGTCCTTCGGAATAAGGGACTGAATTACTGAAAGAAACTTGGAATTTAGAGAGTGCAGTTTTAGCAAGAGAAAATTTGTGTCAACTGGTTATTGTTCTCCTAGGAATGTGTGTTGCATGAATAAAATTTAAGAATTCCTACTATATATGTCTTGTTGCATGTTATTGAGATGAATGAAGTACACCCAGTTTTGTGACTCACCACGTTCTCATTACAGTTCTTCGTACGGGTATAATCTGCGTTACATCGTTACATGTGGCATCTTGCCCTACCTAAATGATCTGCTACAACTCACTTTTTAGGCAGGTATTTTCAATCTTCGGTTTATAGCCAAAGACTAATTTTAGCACTTTGGCTTATCTGTTTGGTCTTCAGATGCTATTTCATTTTTCTTGATAAGTTCTTAAGATGCTATTTCATGTCTTTCCTATCTGTTTGTTTTTTTGTCCAGTAAACAAATATGTTTCGTGAACTTGAGCTTCGTGGGCGTGTGGGTTTCCCTATCAATAGCCTAGATGGAAATGGATTGGTGGCCCACAGTTCAGTTGTAACCAGTCTCTTAAAAGAATTGCTACTTGTGAAGTCCACCAAGGATCACGGTTACTTTCTTGCCATAACCAAATTGAAGAGCATAGGCAATGGTGAGATTGAAGAGGAATCAAGCGACATTTTCTTTCCAGTAGCCTTCTTTTGCCGCACTTTCCTACCTGTCAAAGGAGATGTCATGCTAGGAGTCGTTCACAAGATTTATAAAAGGGGGGTCTTCCTGAGATGTGGGCCCATGAAATTCGTCTATCTATCAGCTACAAAGATGCCGAATTTCCACTACATTCGTCGGAAAACTCAAGAGGTGTTCATGAACGACGATCTCTTGAGGATAGAGAATGGTGTGGTTATCCGTTTTGTAGTCTTTGCCGTGAGTTGGAGAAAGAAACATTGGGATGCAGAAAGAGAGTTCTTCGTTCTTGCCAGTTTAGAAGGCGATTGCCTTGGGCCGGTTTCGTTGCCTGGATCTGATGAGTTGGACTCGTAGAGTTTTTCATTATCAATGCAAAATTTTCTTGCTGTAGTTTTATGTTTTATAGGTGGTGGTGGGGAGTGCAAACTGAGTGTTCTTATAGTGAAATCTGAAGTTGATAGACAATTGTTGCTGTATGTTGATGGGAGGATTATAAATATTTGAGGTGAAGTTTTGTATACAGTTGGAGACAAAGGCTTGAACTACTAGCTTGTAGTTTGGGTCTTTCATGCTATGAAAGGTCTGTTGGTCGAGTGGGGATGCTATACGCCTATACTTGTTTGTAAATGAGTCGAGTTGAGCTTGGTTCATTTACTATGACGAGTTGAGTTTTTTTGAGACAAGCCGAGCTCGGCTCATTGACTACATGAGATCGAGCTCAAGTCGTTTACCAAACGAGCTGACCCTTAACGAGTCGAGATATGAGCCTCGTTAAGAAGGTAGTGGATACAAATATTGAGATCCCTAGAGGGGAATATTTTTTGGGGTACATTATATCCACCTTCCTGAGGTTTAGGACACTTTCACTGTCCTTTTCCACATCTAAAATGAATTTGGAAGTTATTCTTGGTAGGGGAACTTAAATAACTATCATGTTTGGGGAATTTATTTATGTCCCCGTCCTAGTTGATTTAAATAATTAAGTTGGTATCTTCAAATTCAAATATAACTCCAAACTACCATTTCTCTCTCCTACTTTTCTAAATATTTCTATAGCAAAATCTTTCTTAATTTATCTCGATCTCTCTCTTCTACCTTTCAAATCTTGTAATTTTTTCTCTTCTAATCTCCTCTCTCCTACTCTCAAGATAAAATTTGATATATTAAAATAGTGAGCAAATTGGGCAACACACAAACATGGTAAAATTAGTTGTCATGAATCTTGTGTTCATTTTATCATATTTCCTCTGTGCAATCACCGAAGTGGTAAAAACAATAAACCATCTTTTTATTGTATCAAATCAGCTAATATGATAAATCAATAAATTATATTCAATGTATAAAATAACCTTACTTTGTTTTCATAATCCATGTTTGGAAGGACATAGAGCCAACCATTTATTTACTACGTATATCAATTATAAACCAATTTTTAAAGGACACATGAACATGATTTGTGTGATTTACTATTTTAACTGTTTAAAAAAGAACACTAGTATTGAATCGAAAAAAAAAAAAAAAACCCCATCGAGGGGATTTAAGTAGGATGCTTATTTGATATTCTCTTTTTGTTTTTTGGTATGCATTTGATCAACAAAAATGATTTCCACCCATGTGAGTTGTGACTCTAATTTTCATCTGAAATAAAAGGTTAGAGATTAAATTTTGCCGAACCTGAATGTTAAAATGCTACTTATAGATGATTATTTCAATTCTTATGTGTTTTCTGGATAAAGTGTCCCCGATTCTCCGTAGTGGGTTAATGCGCTACAAAAGTGTATTGTGCTTTGATGAGCTCTACTAAGATATTATTATTATGATTTGATTAGCACAAATTATAGACTTCCCTAAAAATACTATTTCTTCCATCTCAATTTTTTGTCCACTTTTACGATTCTCAATATCTAGGTAAGCAGTATAAAGTTTATTTGATAGATTTTGACATTGATTAAAATTGATTTGTCTTATCATTCATTTTCAAATTATAATGACCATCTATTTTCAAAAGGTCAATGATATCCGCTCAATTTAGTTTTTTTCTTTAATAATCTGCTATTAAATGGACTCTACAATAAATAAATAAATAAATAAAATCTCGATAGAGTCCGCCGTAAAATACTACACCTATAGAGCTGGTTTGAATGAGGGCGAATGGGAAAGTGATGTGACATTTTTTTACATAGATTGTGAATCAAATTTGAAGGCGGACTAAATATGCCTAGGGGAGGTAGTCATAAATAGTCCGAGTGATTGGGGAGACCCAGTTACTTCCCTACCCCGAACCAATATCCTTCGAATTAAAAATAATAATAATTTCGCGCATAATTTTTTTTAAAATTTTTGTTGCATCAAATTTAACCTTTTTTTTTTTTTCCGGTGCAATCATCAAATTTAACTGCTAATAGAGATCTTTAATTTGATGTTAAAAAAAAATAAAAAAATTGTGTATGAGAGTATTTTAAATTATTGGCTTGTTAAGTTGATTTTACATTATCCTTCGGATTAAAAAATAAAATAAACTACGGGGCGTTTGTCTGTGTTTTTCATTAACTTGTGCGTGTTGGCGTACCAAAAGGATTACGGGTACGGAGTCCGGTTTAGAAAGGTCCAGAGTAAACGTCGTCGTTTGCGCTTTTTCCCCTCACTCTTCTTGGAGTCTGAGAATTTGCCCAAATCCGCAAAAGTTCTCTCTCTCTGGCTCTATCTCACCGGCGACCACTCTTCAACACAACTCCAAACACAGGTAAGGTCCCTCCTCTCTCTCTCTCTCTCTCTCTCTCTCTCTCTCAGAGTTTATGCGATGTTTGCTTCATTTTCTAAACTCGAAACTCTTTACAACTTTTACCTGCTATTAGAAAATGTTCCCAATTTATAGAAAATAATTTACGGGTCACAGTTAATTAGCTTGAGAGGAGTAGTCTGGACATACCATAAAACTGGGTTTGCTCTATTTGTCTCGAAACTAGTGTATTAGGATTATTGAGGGGTTTTTATTCCAGTATCATATCTTGAGCTGGTTCATCTGTGTGTGTGTGTGTGTGTGTGTGTTGCTATACACTATGTGTTTATTCCTCTTTTAAGGTTGCATGTGCTCCATTTACTGGTCACCTGGTTTCTTGTCCTCGACCTCGAGTATGGAGGAGAAATCGGCTATCTGGTTTTTAGGGTTTTTGGAATATGCAGTTTGATTTGTAGCAAAGTTTTTTCTCTGGGTTTTGACAAAGGCGTTTTGAGTTAGTTGAGCATCACCAATCCTTGCTTGTTTTTTCTAGCCAAACCCAAAATTTGAGTAAAAACTAAAAAGCTTAAAAACTCGTCTAGTCGTCTCCAATGCCATAGCCATTTCCCTACCCATTTTGAGTTTTACCCTTTCCTTACCCAAATTTGGGCTAATCCATACTCATTTTCTCAACACTCTTTACCCAAATTTGGGCTAATCCATACTCATTTTCTCAACACTCTTTTAACTTTCTTATTATCTACACATGTGCCATTTTGGTCCCATATTTTGAGGGAAATGATTTTTAGACCCCGATTTGGGTAGAAAATTGGGGATGGCTTGCCCCCTAATGAAGCTTTTGACCCAAATTTTCACCCAAATATGGGTAACAAAATGACTCAGGGCTGGTGATGTTCATTTGGGTATGGTATCTCCAATGCTTCATTTGGGGAATGCCAAGATTTTGACCTAATCCTTACCCCGTTTTTATCCCCAAACACGAAATTGGTGTAAACAGCCTAAAAATCCAAAAGCCTAAAAATTCATCTCCAATTCTGTACCCCATTTACCTACCCATTGTGAATTTTACCCTTTTCCTTATCCAAATTTGGGGGAGACCCAAATCAAAACCCTTTTTCCAATCTTTTCACTCTCATTAATTACAAGTGAGACATTTTGACTCAATTTTGAAGGGATAGCCTATAAAACACTAGATTTGGTTATTAAAAAAAAAGGGTATAACATTGGAGAAGGCATACCCAAATAAAGCTTTTCACCCAAAATTTCACCCAAAATTGGGTTAAAAAAGTGGGTAAGGGCTGGTGATGCTCTAAAGTGATTTCATTTTAATATTGGCCGGTTACTTTTTCGAGGCCATTGCTCTTGCTTGACTATTAATCACCTCATCAGGCGAATATTGGTAAGTTGCAAATGGTCACCCACAATTCAGGCATTCACGATCGCCTATGTAATGTTAATGCCAGCTTTGTCTGTATATATAGTTGTGTGGTATACTATTGAGGAACAATGAGATACAGAGAGCTCATTTGCTTAAAAGAGCAACGATTTTGATTACTGTATTGATTTAGTTTTCATGTACATGAATATCTTCAGAGCGTACAAGCGGTATTTGGCTTGTGGGGAGAGCTTTACCTGCACTAAAACCCTCTGGAGTATCATTGTATCTTGGGAATGGAGCATCACTTCACTCGCTATAAAAAATGGCATTTCTTCTCTATCATGATTCACGTCTGCCTCTCTCCATTACATAGAATGAACTTTTGTTTATGCACCGGGTTGAACGATGCTCTTCTCCCGGGATACAGGCTACAGCAGTCATATGGGGCACTTTGTGTTAGCAAAAGCTCTCCCTGGTATCAAGAACTGCCCATATGCTTGAAAGCTCTAAATGAAGCGCATCTCAAGGATATCGAACTAGAAGAATAATATAGCAAGAACTATTTTTTTATTGTTTCATCTTGATTGTTGCTGGTATTCCTACAATTTTTCAACTTTGTAGGCCTAGTCAAAATCTCTTCATTCTCTACTGCCTGGTACAGAACTTTCGGGGGAAGAGTTTTGCTTTAGTCAAATCCCTCTCTAAAGCATACACTAGGTACTCAGCTTTCTATAATTTTCTATTTCTCCCTTTTTTACAGCTTTAAGTATTGCCAGTTAGGTTGGCATTCTGTGTTAATTCTGAAATTGACTTACACCATTTGTCTTGTCGGTCAAATTTTCCCTGACCTTTCTCATATTGTGCTAATGCTTCTATTTCTATAAATTGGTTTGTTCCGTCCTATACTTTTGAATTTGGACTATCAGCACACTTATTGTTTAGGTTGAAGTCTTCATGCGTGTAGAAGCATATGCCCTCGTGCTTTCAATCTTTCTATTTTTCAGTAAATCTCATTTGCCAAAAAAAGAAGGGAGCATCTCTCATTTTTCTTTGAGGTTGGGAATTTAATGGCTAAAGCTCATTGTAGTGTTCTTAGGACTGTGATAAACATGGTGTATCTCATTATAGGCATGCTGACTTCTCATACTTTGCATCAGTGGCAACATGCTTGTCAGTCTCTGACTCCCCCTGGTGCCTGCCCATGTTGGAGGCTTTTAACCAATGATAGTCCTTAGGACCCGTTTCAGAATAGGGTAACTATCCGCAATGTCACTATCATCCGAGTAGCTATCGTCCGAGTACCTAATTTCCTCGGCTTTTCAGCTTGTCTTTTTTCTGTTCCACTAGACTTCCTAAATTTGGATGAGATAGGACATTTTTTGACCTTGAATTCCTTAACTATTAGGGTAAAGTATTTCTGATTTATTCATATGTCATCATCAAAATCAGTTGCATTGCGCTTGTTGGTAGACGGTGGTACAGCCCCTTGTTGGTCTTAGGGAGACATGTATAAAGTTGATAGATTTAGAAGAACCCCACAAGTTTCTCAACCCAAAGGGAGTTGAACAATTGCTTTGCTCATCCATTGCAGTCACCTTGGCTTGAAACACACACTGCAGTACTGCCTTCTGAGTCCCCAACAAAATAGCTTGAAAAGTAATCCTTCCAATATTTTAAAAGTATGTAAAGCATTTTTTATATGCAACATCTTGAAATTGATCTTCCATCGTGTTCAGCCTAAGCAGCCCCATCTTTTCCCGTAGTAGCAACTAGCAAACTGTGACCAGCAAATGGGGTGCTTTTTCCTTCCTGTGTACATAGATACTATTCCAGGAAAAATAGTCTAAGTCTGTCTTCTACTTGAAGCTACATACCTTTGATATTCTTCGCAGGCAGAAACTGCAAGCATGTTTCTTAAGGTGCAACTGCCATGGAATGTCATTATTCCAGCTGAAAGCCTTGACACCAAAGGTTTGATGCTTCAGAAGTCGATAATAATTCGACTCTTGGATGACTTCTCCTCGAAGAAGGCAACGAAAGATCTTGGTTACTTTCTTGCAGTAACCACACTGGATCACATTGGCGAAGGGAAGGTAAGACAGCACACGGGGGACGTACTGTTTCCTGTGCTTTTCAGCTGTGTCACTTTCAAGCCACTCAGAGGAGAGATCTTAGAAGGGGTCGTTCACAAGATCTTGAAGCATGGTGTTTTCTTGAGGAGTGGCCCCATCGAGAACTTATACCTCTCCAATCAGAAAATGTCCGACTATAAGTATGTGCCTGGGGAAAATCCGATCTTCATGAACGACAAGCTGTCCAAGATCGAGAAAGACGTCGTGGTGCGCTTCAGTGTGATCGGGACGAAGTATATAGAGGTTGAGAGGGAGTACCAGGCAGTGGTTAGCTTGGAGGGTGACTTCCTTGGACCTGTTTCTTAGTTAAGCTCCTTTTTCAACTAGCCTCTGTAAAAGTCTTACGTTAGTCTGAGTTTTATTGTTGTTTGCTCTGTAATGGTACTTAACTGGGTGTAAATTGACTGTTTATGTTTCAGTCTTTTGGTAGCTATATTCTTGTCTTGTAGTTGTCGTACTAGTCGTTTTGTGAAGGTTGAAGATACTAATGCTTTATTAGCTAGTCTCAATTCTCATAGTAGTCCAGGAGACATTCTTGATTTGTTTTCCTTTGCCTGAGTATTTGGTTGTCGAGCCATGACGATAATTTTGCTTTTGTCAAAGGCGAAATTTCTTGCTGTGAGTTTGAATGAATGAGGTGAGGTTCAAGCAGCTTTCTGTGTAATTAGCTTATTACTGCAGAGATGGAGATAAAAGAATATGAAAGCGAAAAGGAACCTAGCTATTCGTGTTGCTCGTTTGAGGTAGTCGGTCACGTAAAAAAACTAAGCTTGAACTTACTTTGAAGCTCATTAATCTTTCAAACCAAGTTTAAGCATGTTAGAACTTGATTCCTTTAGTTTCTAATGTCTCAGCAATTCAAGTCACTACAGATCAGCTCGATCAAAGCGCGTTTGAGATAGGCTCGATGTGTTTAAACATATTTGTAAAGCTGGTTCAGATCATTTATTGGTCTTAATAACCGGAAAGTTCAAGTAGAAACAGGGGCGGCTGAAGGCATGATGCAGTTTCTGCGTTGTTGTGTACCCCTTTTACTACAAAATAAAATACAGTAAAGTTCTCTCGGCTCTACCACATCAACTTCCTCCCTTGAGGTAATATCATTTTTCTGCATGTATACATGTCGAATGCGTGCAACATCACACTTCGTTGGCCTATTCAAGTTATTAGGACACAATGATGGAGGAATAATCGAGAAGGAATTGTTAGTTCTTAGCTTTAAGCTCTTGTCCTCCATAGCCACTCTTGTCAATTCTTTCATAACATTGTTATTGTATATTCATATTGGTTTTGTCCAGAGACTGAACATGAGGAAAATGCAGTACACTTAAATGAAATGAACGTTTATTTCAATTAGGGAGCTGACCCAAAAAATTCTTCTTTCCGCAAAAAGATAGAATCTCATACACATAGGTTATTAGTGTAAAAAATGAACGACTTTTACCGTATCACTGAACAATCTCTCACCACTGAGCACACGGTGACGTGTGTAGCACGTCAGTTTTGACTAGTTGCAATATAAGAGAAAGGAAACTTCAGAGAATGTATTTCCCTAATTAATTTGATTGGAAAGAGAAATGAATATAGAAGTAACTAAAAATTAGCCGAAGAAAATGACAATCCAAGAAAAAGAGAATAGTAAATGTGTTGACATCATGTGTTGATTTATGTTCAGTTCAATCAACATGAGTTTTGGTTTGATCGATGCTTCTGACGACTTCTAAGAAAACATCAATTACCAAAATATATATGCGCAAAGGGCCCACCAAATATGTATTTTGTCTCTTCCTCATGTGGTGGATGTAGGCAATTTTTGTGTATTTTTCGGAATCATGAAAAATTGTTTGAATCAAGTACTTCCTGGTCATATCGCTGGGAGAATGCTACAATGTACTTCTATATTTGAATGTGTATCACATGCTCCACCCTCAAGTCACCTTGATTTCCTAATACGCTGGAGAAAATGTCGTGATTCCGATTGGAAATCAAAATTTGTGAATAAAAACTCACACCATTTGCTTTTATATGCATAACAGGAAGCTTTTTTTTTTTTTTTTTTGAGCAGGGAAAATGCAACTTATATTGATATAAATCAAGTACAAGTTACACGGCCCATAGGCCTAAAGGGAGAAGAGAGTACAACAACAAAAACAAAACAGAACAAACAAAAGCCGCAAAATTGTACAACAGTGACGATGGAACCACCAATCCGCTCGGATGTGGCTGGAGGAAGACGACGGAATGATATCAGCGTCCAGAGCCCTGCATCGCTTCGTCCCACAGCAGTCGCAGCTGTCAGGCACCACCACCATCGCTGTTGGAAAAAGCCCCAAATCCGGCACCTAGGCTCGACAAACGGATCATCTTTATTTACCTTTCCACTAAAACAAACGGATCATCTTCTTTTTGATAAGACTCTAACCCGAGCATCTTTCGGATAAGCTTTATGAGTTCCGAAGCATAAACTATAAAGGAGGAGCAAGCAATGACACAAGTGGCAATTACAAGTCCCAAAGAATGTCCTAACATTGCATAAGTGCCTGTAATGAAGGCAATCGTCATTGCAACCAAGGCAATTATAACAAGCCAGAGAGCTATCAAATAGCGACGTTTCACCTTCTCATCTCCTTCATAACTAAATTTGTGAAGTGAGGCAGAGAGATACAAAAAAACAGAGGAAGTGGAGCATATCACGGCTATGGTGTTGGTTATGACAAAGGCTTTGAAAGCTGCAAGTCTCACTAGAACCGCCTTCCCTTCATCTCGACCTTCCTGACGGTAGCCACCAGGTATGGTGAAACTGGCTGCGAAAGATATGGTTGCTACCAGTGTCGCCACTACCATATGAGTCTTAGCTATCCCTTCAAACCTTTTTTTTCCTTCTACTTTTTCTTGTTCTTTTTCTCGCTCTATTTGTTCTTTACTCATCTTCCATTTGATTATCCTTTCTCGATCCTTCCGGATTGTATCTCTCCCATTACCCCACAAAGCATGTCGTGGCCACCTCTTGCTATTGACCTGTTTCCATTTTTTTGCTACATGGTGAGTTTGAAAATTTACACATACATGTTTAAATTTAATAGTAATTCTATGTATATATACGTAAACAAAATCCATGTGTCTATGGAACCTTGATATTTTATTCTTATCACCTTAAGAGTAATCATAATTACGTAGGAGTTTCAAACACTTTAAATAAGTAGATAAATGCAAAACCTTTACAAAGCAAAAGAATTTTTTCCGATAGAATGGGTTGTGTTTGTAGGATTTCATAAGAAACCCTAAACCCAAGAACTCATGTCAAACCATTGAAGAAAACAATAGCGGATGCGTACCTGTCGCCATGGAGGATGAACACCTTGTGCGTGTGGTTGTTCGTCTTCCACCTCCAAAGCCCTACTCTTGATATTGACCTTAGCCTCACACGCGATGGGATGGTATGAGAAAGAGATTAGGGTTTGGAGTGGGGACTTAACCACATATTTATAGGCCATGGTTCCATCATAGCCCATCATAATAGATGGAACCCTAATGGGCCTTTAATGGTCTCTACACTTAATAATAAGCCCGTACCACTTAACGCACGTCATCTAACCCAAATACGCACTACTAGAGATTTGTCAATTACCCGGTCATATTTATTAGACGATCACAACTCAATGGGTAATACTGACACCACTCAAACCGTATTTGACAATATACAATATCTAATTTATGATCTATGTAGGCCCACCTACAGAAAATTGCTAACAGTGTTCAGATAAAAAAAAGACGAAGATAGAATGGGTTTCGTTCAGATAAAAAATAAAAAAACGTTCGACGTTATAGTGTACTAATATGAAAATGCACGTGGCCGGAGAGGATACTTTTAAGTACTGTCTTTGGTATTTTTTGACTAAAATTTGTTTTTCATAATAATTGTTTAGCCTTTTGTCGTATTTTTTGAGATTTATCATTCGCATCATTAAAAGGAATCGGAAAATTAAAGTATGAAGTGTAGATTAAGGTTGGAAAAAGTTCTTATAAGACAACATAGTAAACATAAAAAAATGTTTACTATAATAGTGAACTTTTTTCTTTTTTGATTTTGATCATATTTTTTTATTTTTTATTTTATCTTCTAGACTTCTTTCGTTGAGATGGATGAGTAATACAAAAAATTATTCTGGATATAAATAATAAAGTTGTCTATCTCTCTAACAATTTAAGCATTTAGATGAATTAGTGATTAAAAATCAAATAAAAATAAATCGTGAATTCAACAAAAATTGAAAAAAAGACTAAAAAAACACCGAAATGAAAAATACCAAAAATATTAGCGTTAAATCACCTTGAGTAATGAGTATTACTTGACGCGGTGCATTCTGTTAATTTTAATGATTCATTTATTTTCCTTGGCAGATAAATCTTGAGTTCTATTAAATTAAAATGACATGCAAATCGGATGCTATCTTCCTTGTTTTTCATTGATGTGGTTCGTTTGCGGAATATTCTGCCGGCGGAGGTCATATTTTACTAATTACTTGCACTATTCAGGAGTATTATAGCAATGGACGAGTTTTAATCACTTTCAACGGAAAGAAAAATCTTTAGAAGGAACAAGAAATCTTAACGATAGAACGGCCGCACCACATCCTTACCAGGCCCCAGCGTATGTCATGAGGTGTCCAGTTTTCATTGTTGAGTGCATGAGCATCAGCTCCAGGGTACTCGTCAAGCCACTTACTCCTTTTGGAAGCAAGCAAGTCAAGCCACTTACTCCTTTTGGAAGCAAGCAAATGGAGAGGCGTGTTACCTTCGTTGTCTTTTTGGTTAATAAGATGGGTTACCCAAGGCTTTTCAAGGATAAAATCGGTGGCCTGATCCAGCTTATAATACGCCGCAATGTGAAGAATGTTTTGCCCTTTATTATTCACCATCTCCCAACAATCTGGACAATATGATAAAAGCTTCTCCATTACCCTTACGCTTCCTACAGCAGCAGCTATATGAAGTGCCGTGTGCCCTTCGTCACCGTCTGCAGCAATGTACGCCACAGATTTATCCTTTTCTAATAGCTTCTTAGCAGCTAAATTGTTCCTGAAGCGAGCGGCACAGTGAAGAGGTGTCCATCCGTATGTGTCTGGTTCCCTGATTAGATCTGGCTTCCATTCTGACAGTGCAATTACCATTTCATCGTTACCTGAAAAAGAAGATTAGAGAAATAGCAGCGGATAACGGGGAATGTTATGGATTAAGAAAATTTACTGTTGCTTTATGGTGATCTCAATAACCAACGATAGGTTGATTAACTAAAATGATGTCAAAAACCTCGAGGCTAATCCTAGTACAGAAGCAAGTGAGAAACAAATGAAGTCGAAGAATTTTTCAGTGCCTTATGGCTAACGTGATACCTGCTCGAGTACATCCGGCCGTCAAAAAATGCAACGGATAGCCTGGATTAAAACATTTTTTTTCTTTTCTTTTTTCATTTTTTTAATATCCATCTTACACTTTCAATCCGAGCAACCGTTGCATTTTTGGATGGTGGATGAGCGCAAGCAGACATCATGTGTTACCCGCTCAGTATTGAATTTTTTTTTTTCATTGTTGGTAAAAGAAAATAATAAAAAGTACGAGATAAAATTGAGTCCATGATAAAATTAGGACCCAATACGATAAAATTACGATTTTGCCCTTGGTTATCCAAGTACTTCACGGATTACCATTTACCACCCAATACATATGTCTCTTGTTCTTTCCTTTTTTTTTTTCGGTAATCCAAAAAAAAAAAATTATTGGGCTCACGTGGCCCACTACAAAGTGCCCCACAATTTTGCAGTGTGCTGTATGGGTTGCGAAAAATTATTGGGTGCTCCTCGGATACATTGTTAGGCGTTGTCTTGACACCGTTTTCTAGCTAACAAGTACACTCCCTCAGTCTATTACGACCTCCGTCTATTATGAAAAGGCGTGCAACTTTTTTAAACAATAGTAAAATATTTTCGTTAAAAATCTTTAAAATTTCTTGATACCAAATTTAAGAGTTCTATGAGTTTTTTTAATTTTGTGTGAAGAAACTTAAAAAATTAGACAAGCACACTTCATATTTTGATTAACTAAAATGATGTCAAAAACCTCGAGGCTAATCCTAGCATAGATGCAAGTGAGAAACTAATGAATTCGAAGAATAACTGAATAAGTACCAGTCCAGTGCGAGGGACGCACGCTCAGCTGCTGGTGAGGAATTTTACAGTACAAAGCAGGTATGGCTAACGTGATACCCGCTCGAGTACATTCGGTCGTCAAAAAATGCAACGAACAGTCCAGATTAAAAAACTTTTTTCCTTTTCTTTTTTCATTTTGTAAAAATCCATAAGGCCCTTTCATTCCGAGCCTTCCGTTTCATATTTTGGATGGCGGATATGCGCGAGCGGCCAATACGTAGTAGTACCGCTCAGTGTTGAAATTTTTTTTCGTTGTTGGTAAAAGAAAATAAAAAAAGTACTGTAAAAGATAAAATTACGTCCATGATAGAAAAAATTAGGACCCAATATGATAAAATTACGATTTTACCCTTGGTTATCCAAGTACCCCATTACCACCCAATACGTACGTTTCTTGTTCTTTCCTTTTGATCTCTCTAATAGGAATAATACGACAGGTGGCTCACGTGGCCCACTACAAAGTGCGCCACAATCCTGCAGTGTGCTGTATGGGTTGCAAAATATTATTGGGTGCTCCTCGGATACACTGTTAGGTGTTGTTTTGACACCGTTTTCTAGCTAACACGTACGCTCCCTCTGTCTATTACGACTTCCATCTATTATGAAGAGATGTGTAATTTTTTTAAAAAATAGTAAAATATTTTTGTTCAAAATATTTAAGATTTCTTGATACCAAATTTAAGAGTTCTATTAGTTTTTTAATTTTTTGTCAAGGAACTTAAAAATTTAGACAAGCACACTTCATATTTTGATCCGGAAATTACAATTTTTCCATAGTGGACTAACTTTTTTATAAGCAGTATGTGGACTACATTTATATATACTCACTCAATAATTACTCGTGAGTTGCGTCCTTCCTTATTTTCTCGATTATCTAATTATTAAGAGTAAAATACTTCTTCCGTCCCATTTTGTTTGTCAGTTATTCATTTTGTCTCTTTTGTGTTTATTGCTTATATCTTTCAATGTGGATCTCAAAAAATATGCAATATGGATCTCATTTGATAGATTTCAATCAATTTGTTCTACAATACGAAGTTCTCGAAATCATAAAAAACATTATAGATTGAAAGATATAGGCAAATAGACACAAAAGAGACAAAATAAATAATAGACGGAGGGGGTAATATGGGAAGGGGAACTTCATTTTTTTTGCAGGAACTTTTGACGTTTTTGTAAATGATGTAATTTAAGCTGCAACTAAAAGAATTCGAGCCTTCTCGTACATACAATTTATAATTACAAGATAAAGTTGATGGCGACAAACCTTGTTTCCAGCTGGGCTTAAATGTTGCCGCGTGCAATGCCGTTCTACCACCAGGGCCACCGAAAGTTGGCGATGTGCAAATAGTCAAGAGCATCTTCACTACATCCACACTCCCTCGCTCAACAGCCAAGTAAAGTGGGGTTTCGTCATCGTTGTTAGCGGGATGTTCAAACTCACGGTCTTCTTCAGTTAACAATTTGATCACTTCCAAGTACTTCCCTTCTTTCACGTACCGGTTCCTCACAGCCATGTGCAAGGCCGTGTCTTTGTCCACATTCGTCGCCCTCAACATCTTCTTACCCTCCCCACCGAAGCCGCTTTCAAGTAATTGCTCTCTTTGTTTCGCAAACTCTATGAGCTTTTTCACTATGTCGGCATACCCTTCTCTCGCCGCCATATGGAGTGGGGTTTCGCCTCTGATATTCACTCGGCCTAACAACGAGGGACACTCTTCTAAGATCATGTCTGCACATTGTAATTGGCCAAATTGAGCTGCAACGTGGAGAGCAGTGTTCCTATTGGCTGTGGTTTGGATTTCAAGTTGGTCAATGTGTCGCCTTAGGACATCAACTTCGCCTTGGCTAGCTGCATTGTACAAGCTACTGTCCATGGTAGCCAGAGTAGAGTACTTATGTTAAATTGGGTTCTTGCTCTTTGCAACCCCCAATACCTATATTTATAGTATCAACCACCCTATGTAAGCCCTGGCCTCAAACTTACACAAACTATTTCCTTCCTCATTACTCTATTATTATATTCCTCCATCTTTATTTTACTCTCTTTTTAGCTTTTCTTTATTATGTCCTCTGTTGCCCTTTTGTAATTCTTTGATTGAAAAACTTTCAAAGGTATAATTGTTTCATCAGCTTACATGCAAAGTTTTGAAATGTATTGGTAAATAAATTCGTAGTTCATTCCTAGATCATTCTCGGTATGTACACTTTGTATGGGTCTTAACACACGCTTGAATTCCTAGTTTCATTCATCCTTCAGACTTGATCCGGTACACTTTGTGTGAGTTCTTCTCCCTTTGTTTATTCAATTCACTACAGCAAAATTGTCAGATCGCCACACAATGATTTTGTCTCAAAAGACATGTGAATGCAAAATGAATGGTAAATGTATTATAAAGCTTAACCTTACAATTTATGGAACAAAATGTAACTTATTCACATACCTATCTATATCTAATCATATAACTTTTTTGTAGATTTGTAGTACATCGTTGCATGTTTTTACGAAGTGAACGGCTTGAATCGTAATTATGAGCCTGTTACGTGGACAAAAATTGAGAGTATTGAGGGATATAGAGGGATGGGGTACTTATCAAAACAAAATAAAAATGTAGATATGGGATATGTCCAGGGGTGGACCGTAGTAGTGGGCCGTGGGGGCATGGGCCCCACCCAATTTTGTAGAATTATAGTTCTTAAATGTAGGAAATCTGTTTCAATGCGAATAATTAAAGTGCCAACCAAACACCTGAAAATAAAAACGAAAAGATCATTCTCTTTAAAATTATTTTATAAGGCAAATGTTTTACGTTGTAAAATATTTTACGTCAAACGGAGCTTATATAAGTGTTTTAAACAACTGTAAAATGATGATTGAAATCCACAACTCTTCTTTTTGGAATGTCTTTGTCGGTTGTTATAGGAACCAAGGTAGCCTTCGCTCTACGAAACAAAATCACACCCCTTTTTTGTCTTCCTCAAGCAAATAATATATGCCTTCCAAAAAATCACACTCCTATTCTTTTTGGCATGTCCTTGTGGCTTGTTGTAGGAACCAAGGTAGCCTTCTTTATGTTGATGCTTTACGAAACAAAATCACACTCCTATTTTGTCTTCCTCAAGCAAATAATATATGCCTTCCATCCTTTAACCTTCAATACATTTTCTCTTTTGCTTTATCTGATTCCAAAAAATTACAGTGTTCTTTGCCCTTTTTGAATTCCAAATGAAAACTTTGATTTGCATCAGTAGATTTCCATTTTTGTTGCTCTAGATAGTGATTGTACCAGCGAGTATGGTCCACCGATTAGACATGCCAACAACAACTGGGAGGCCAAACAGAGCAATGTGAAGGAGGAGATGTTAGAAATAGTTATAGGACACTCTATCAGGATGTAGTTTGGGTCAATTACTGTAATAACCCGAAATTTCGTAGATAAAAATTTCGATTTATTAATTCGATTAGTTATTTTTAATATCGCTAAATAAAATAATTTATTATTTAGTTTAAATAATTTGAATGAAACTAGATCTAAATTGTTTATTTCCTTTTATTTATTTTTCCGCGCCGTAAAATCAACGCGTGCACACCGTGTATTTCACTACATCGCGTCCGGAAGACCTACTAATTCCCCCAACTCCTATTTTGTCCTATTATGACTAGCCTTATCCTTTTTAAAAAAAACCTAAATTAGGCCTATTTCTATTTTGGAAAAAAAAAACCTAATTAGGCATGTGCTCAATTTGACTTTTCTACCAATGTTGACTTTACTTTTACTAAACCTAATTTGTATTTTTGTGAGTTAATGAGAAGAAAGAAAATTTGACTACCTAACAAGTTTGGCCACCTAACAAGTTAGGCTACTTACCTAATTACAATCTTCTATAAATAGCTCCCTCACCTTGCTTCATTTTCTCACACCAAAATCTCCCAACTTCTCCACTTTGTGCTTTCTAGTGTTCTTGAATGAGTTCTTGAGTGTTCTTCTTGAAACTCATCCTAAACCACCACACTCCACCACTCTCGACCACCCCTAGATCTTGAAAGGTAAAATAAGTTAGCTAGAAAGCGTTTGAGCGGAGGTCGACTAGTCGTTACGCCGCCGGAATTCAACTAGCTTATCGGCTTCCGACTAATCATCGGAATTAAGGTAGATACTTTATCTTAACCTTAGATTAGTATTTACTAGTTCATATTAATTATGTTATTATTTTGCTTAAACGTGCTTAATTATGATTAAATGTGATGATGTTGGTGATTAGTGATTTTATTAGACTTTGAAAAACACACTTAGTTGTTACTATGCACGATTTGAAATTGGCTTATCAAAATGCACCATTATAATGCCCGATGGACTTTTGGAAACCTAAAATATCCAGTTATAATGCCCGAATGAAAATCGACTTTTCAAATTTACGCTGTTATGCTGCCCAATTGATTTTTGGAAAATAGCCGACTAAAATTTTCTTAAAGCAACTTCAAAATGTTTTGACTGTACTTGGACTGTTGAGATTAACCCAAGGCTAACACCCTTGAGGGTCTGTCAAAAAAGATATGCCTAGCGCTGTCTAAGAAAGGAATGGTGCCAGTAACTGCATTCGTGCGGCCATCCAGCCTGGGACTCTCCTGGTTATCTCATTTGTCTAAAGAAAGTCACCAGCGAGATTTTATACCTAAAGTAACACGGTTATCGTGAAATATTTTTAAACGAAAAGTTTATCTTGAAACGATTTCTAAACGGAAGATTTTTATGTAATATGGCGTGTGCATGTTTTTCGAGACGGTACGACACGATACGTTTTTCAAGAAAATGATCAACTGTTTTTACAAGAAGAAATAGAGATGAGAATGAAAATGATGCTGTAATTAAAATACTGCCATTGGAGTCCCGCCTCAGTTCCCCGGGGTGAACTGGTGGTCAAAGCCCAACGGAACTATACGGTAGTGCTGTTTGGAGTTTCTCCTCAAATTTCGCGGGTGAATTTGACAGTTAGAACTTACTCAGTACAACACATAGTAAACGGATCTTATAAACAGGCTGTTAAGTTCGGTGCTATAAGAAAACCGGGACTATGTCGTGTGTGACGCGGAGTTAGCGGAACTCATGCTGCAGGAGTCAGTATATGGGTGGCCGAACCTTCGAACGGAAAGGTTGGTGACCGTTAGAACGGGGTTGTAGAACGGGCCAATAACTTTCGAGAGATGTGAGATGTTGACATGGTTGAAATTTGAAGAAGAATGTTGTTAAGAGAAAGTGATACGAGATACCGATACTGTACTCTGATTTGATTTTTCTTAAAAGAAACGAGATACTGATTTTATTAAAGCTGCACTCTGATTTGATTTTTCTTTAAAGAAACGAGATACTGATTTTATTAAAGCTGCACTCTGATTTGATCTGATTTGATATTGATGCATTGACACGCATGAACCTACTGTTTTGATAAATGATTTTCAACTATTTACTTGCCACCTACAATATTGTTCTAGAATTGCTAGTTTAAAGTTGGGGTAGGGTATCTATTGAGCGTCCTCGCTCACGGTTTCGCCCTGGCATAATACCACGATGTTGCTTCGCGACTCTGACGTATTATGCTAGATTATCACGTTGGACAGGTGGACCTCTACGGAGAACACGGAGCCGGAGGAGCTGCCGAGATGGAGATCCACCAGGCAGAGAGATTTGCGGAGCCGTAGAACCCACCCAGTCTACCTTTTTGTAATCTGTGAAGGATAGATCATCTATATGTATTTTTGGTTATTATTATTACTGTTTAAGACCGACTTTAAATTGTAATAATAATCCATAACGCTTTTCCCAAAATGCGGGGCGTTACAATTACTGCTGGTAATTTTCGAACCGCTCAAAATTAAAGAGATAGAATATCAAAATTTCTCAGTACCCAGTGACGGCTCCAGAAATTTTTAATAGGGTGTTCAAATTACCTTAACTACGCTTACTCTACCAACCAATTATGTGTTTTTACAAATTCATATGCTAGTGCGTTTATAATGCGACAAATAAAATGTTAAAAATTTTCTCAACGAATTTTTTTATAGTATATATTTTTGATCGGAAAAAGAAATATATATAAATATAATAAGAGATAGAAGCAAATTACATCAGGCGAGATTGATAAGAAATCAATCACAACCGCAACACAAACTGAGCATGACCTGAAAACAAAAAACTCGAATCCAAATCGGTCAACATGACCCAGACCAACACAGATTAAGGAGCACACAAACAAAACTGAAACAATGATAGTTTGCCCACGTGTATTTCCCCCCATGCATTGGTGAATTTTTATATTATGAGCTAAGCAAGATCAAAACGGAGCATAACTACATTTGCATTTATTTTTGTGGGAAATTAGGTAGCGAATATGTTCGCACATACATTTCAAATATGTGCTCTTGTTTTCAATCGTGAATAACCTACATTTGCATTCATTTGCTAAGTGTTGTGTTCAATCGTGAATAACCTGGATTACTGAGCTTTTGTTATAGTATAGAACCAAGTGTTCAAACAAAATCTAAGACAAAATTAATATAGGTTATATAACAACAAAATAAAAAAATTTGGGATGTTCAATTGACTGCATTTTCTTATATGTGGAGCCGCTTATGATTGGGCTTTAACTTGGGTTGTTCCAAGTGGATTGATTCGTGGACTACACCCTCCGTTCCAAATTAATAGTCCACTACGAAAAGTCGTGCCATTTTTCAAATCAAAAGATGAAGTACTTCCGTGTATCATTTTTTGAATGTTTTCGCACCAAATTAAAGTACTCGTCGAGTTCTTTAATTTGGTGCGAAAAAATGCGAAAAATGATATACCAAAGTACTTTATTTTTTGATTTGAAAAATGATAAGAGAGAGAAAGTGGGGCTCTTATTTAGGAACGGAGGGAGTAATTTTTTGAATGGGTGTTCATTCAATTTTGGACCGAGTGCACATTTATGTTTAGAATGGGTGTCAAATTGAAAACTAACCTAATATTTTTACATGTATTCTACTGATTTTGTTTTGTTTTGGGTGTTCATGTGACCATCCAAGATACAATGTGGAGCCGCCAGTGTCAGTATCACTGTGGCTAGTGGCTACCACCAGTGGTGGGATTTCTAATGCAGAGACCAAATCACATGTATTCATAAATTAACAATAAAATATTTTCATGAAATATTAATAACACAATTTTGAGAGTATATTTCTTCATAATTTTTATAAACAAAACCTAGTTATAGTAGAAAAATTGAGATAATTAGGGAGTGTAGGGGCCCGGGCCCCACTGGCACCCCCTAGGTCCGCCCCCGGCAACCACCGGCCGACACAAACAAGTGATAAAGTTCACTGTTGATTGCGACATGAAAAATAGAAGTCCTCTCTTGAGAAATCCACATAACACTTTCTAGTTGAAACCTTTGTATCACTTCAGAGTTGGATTTCATTCCTACGTTGGCTGTTTATGTTTCAGTCTTTTCGTATATATATTCTTCTCGAGTAGTCGTTGTAGTGATCGTTTTGTGCTTTTTTCGTTTCTATATTCTTCACGAGACATTCTTGATTTGTTTTCCTTTGCCTTTGTTTTTGGTTGTCGAGCCATGACGGTTATTTTGTTTTTGTCAAAAGCGAAATTTCTTGCTGTGAGATTGAACGAACGAGGTGAGGTTCAAGCAGCTTTTTGTGTAATTAGCTTTTTATTAATTTCATTATAATTTAAATAAATACATAATAATTAGAATAAATAAAAAATAAATACATAAATATATTTATACTATATTAGATTTTAAAAAAAAAATATTTCCGCAAAATGATGATAGAGGGCAAATACAACCCTCATTCCCAAATAATTTTACAGCCCCTTTGTCAGTACTTTTTAAAGAGTGGTGGAAGGAAAAAAAAAAAGTGTGCACTTGGTGCCAAATTCACGAAAATCTGGGGGTTGTAAACATAAAACTTTTTCCTTTGGAAACACACCCACACAAGGTCACAAGCCCACTTCTAGAAACCCACTTCAGATCAAATTTACTTTACTCTCTCTCTCTCTCTCTGTGATTTTTCTTGCAAACTCCACCGATCAAACCATAAAAACTCACCGATCTTTGGTTCCACCACGAACGCCGCCGATCAAGGCCACAAGGGAGAGGACGAACTACTGGCTAGGATGATGTTCAACGAACGGTACCCTTTTCATCCTTGGTTCCAAATTCATAAAAACTCACTGATCTGTGGTTCCACTTCACGTTTTTTTTTTTTTTTTTTTTGGATTTTTCTTCAGATATTGTCCTATTTGTCCGATTGAAATGGGGGTGGATTTGGAGAGATAGTTTCGACTCAAAACAGCCGGATTAGCTAACAACACGGGTAGAGGAGGGTTTCACAAATCCACCCGTGGGTGGATTTGTAGTCCCAACAGTAAATTAGTCCGGGGGAGGAAAATTTTACCAAAGGACCGGATTAGAGGTGGGCCCTGGATTTGTAATCCGGGCGCCTAGCAAATTCGGCTTCAAATCCACCAGCCAATCAGGCTGTTAAGCTGATACATGAAAGCAGGGACAGGCAGAGCCGGATTTCATTCCCAAAGGTGAACTTTTCCCCCCCTCCTTTGGGACGAGTAGGGCAGCCTCCTTTCGCGGATTATTTCCAAGAAATAAACACAAACAATGTGGAGCCAGAAGTACTTCCTCCTTGAACAAATGATATAATGAGATAAATCTCATGTTTTTAAATTCAATAACCACCACCCTTTTTAAAATTCAAGCACGGCTCTCTCTTTCATATAAATTTATTACCTCTTTATCAATCAACTTTATCCAACCTCTACTCAACAAACATCCTTGCTCAACCTCCATTTCATTAACTTAAATATCAGTTACACATTCTATTCTTAGAAAACAAAATTTATGTTTTGATATTGTAAAAAACATATTGTTCTAGATCCTTGCTTTAATTGTTTTTTAGAACGGGGTATGTGCAATGATGTTGCAGTTCAACTCCTATATAGATAAAGTTGATAGAGTTGGGTTGTAACGCCCCGATTTTCGGAAGCATTAATTAAGACCACTAATTAGGATTAATTTAATAAAAACAGTTTCCATCAGAGTACACGTTAGAAAACGTGAAGTGTAGCCCATTACAAAATACTTAGTACGGTTTGAGAAATTAATATTACAGATCCAACATTAAAAATAAAGGGACGAGTTCTACAGATTAAGGTTCAACTCTGGATTCTACGGCTCCTCCTGAGCCTGGTCTACCAGAAAACCCTCGGCTCCAAAATAACCGTCTCTTTCGACACCAACAGTACCTGCTTGATCACATTCTGACATAATACATCCGAGTCGCGAAGCAACATCATAGTATTATACCAGGGTCACACAAAGTGTAACACCGTGAGCGATAAATCACTCAATAGCTACTCTAACCCTCCCAACCCTTGCTTAACATACAAGTACAACATATATAATTGAAAAGCAGTAATTAAAGGAATAAGTATGAAATAAACCGTAAAGCAGAAAATAAACACATAACTGATTTCATTACTAGCCAGTAACTTACATATTCATCTAAGTTCTCAATCTAGGGAATTTTCCTCCCGGTTAACCACTAAGGACTATGACCAAACTGTGATTTACTCCCCCCTTGCTTGCCCTTCACTCGGGGGGCCTGACGGAAGGTATAAGCTACGTACTTAATCCAGCCGTCAGCCGCCTCGCAAGGATGAATTTTCCAGGGACGAAACTGTACCACTGGGCTACGTATGGCAACTGCCAGGTCCTATAGGTATATAGCCGAAACTGGTCTGTAATACTTCCACCCTTATAACGTCTCAGAATTCAAATGAAGCAAATCACAGAGTGTCACATCCTAGGGTTTCGAAATCAAGGCAGACTGCCAAACAATCCTCTAAAACAATCACTTGGCGGAACTGCCATTCAACAACAATCTCGGGGTAACTCCCCATCAATCAATTTCAATTCACTTTTCCACTAACCTCATCGTCTATGTGATATCCGCATACGATTACCCAACCCGGGAACCTAGTTGTCCATTCTAACATTCAACACGTTTATGGAAAGTGCACTAAACAGTAGAAGCAAAGCGATAACGATATCACAAGGGTCACAACCGAATATCTCGATTCACAAGTTCACGAAATTCAAGTAATCAAAAACCAGGGGTCTAAACGTAATAAATTCAAACTACAGGGGCCAAAATGTAATTTACTAAACTATTAGGGTCAAAACGTAATTTAAAGAAAGTAAGGGTCACCAACGTCATTTTAAGTAAGTACAAGGGTGTCCAACATAATTTCACGACTCTAGGGTCCTTAGCGTAATTTACAAACTCTGGAGGCCTTTTGTAAATAAACATAATACAAGGGCAAAAAGGTAATTTTGCCACCGACAAGGGTAAATACGTAAAAATACTTTATTTTAATTAATAAAGTCCTAACTGGTCATAAAACGCAATTCCTTGATTTTTTTTACTAAGTACAAAGCTACATATTATGTAATTTACACACACAAGGGCAAAATGGTCATTTTACACCCGAAGGGCATTTTGGTCATTTCGTTACACTCCTAAATTTTCAGTAGTGACACTTAGTTGATAAAAATAGGTTTCGTAAATAATACACAAGTACGCACGTCAACTTTCATAAAATTACACTTTAAGCCCCTAACTTTAACGCAACGATCAAGAACAAGGTTAAGCACAATAACTTCATGGACAAACTCATATAAACACTTAGTAAAGTCTTAAACATGCTTGGAATAGTTAAAAACATGAACCACAATGAATCTAAGGTTTACTAAGCACGAAAACACGGCTTGGGGTAAAAAGGGCCACATCGCATTTTGGCTTGGGTTTCGTGAAACCCTTGACTTGGGGCTTTAACCCATCAACTCTAAATTACTGCTAGACTATTATAACACATTCAAAAACTTGGAATAGGTTGGGTACGAGTTTCTACCTTGTTTTGCGAAGATTTGACGAAAAACAGATTTTTGCGAAAAATCGGTGGAGGGAGAAATTTGGCCGGCCTTGGGTGGCTTTGGTGGTGAAATGTGGGTACCTTGGAGTGTTTTGGATGATCTTGAAGTGGAAGATGAGAGGTGGGATGTCACACCCTACTCTGACAATATATAACTTGCTCAAAGTGACAGGACACCTGTCACCACCTGTACGCCTTTCCGGCCTCTCACAAAATTAAATACTCAAAAATAAACTACAGCTCGCAGCAGATCCAAATAAAATATATACAAGCGTTCACACCTCCTCAACAATTGTACAGTCAACAATATTAGACTTGTACTGAACCACACCAATCACTCAAATATATTGTCATTCTACAACACCCTCTAAACCACATAAATACAAAAACATCAACCTCTATGAACACCTGTCTGACACTCTGGCACTGTAGTGGACCGACGTCTAGCTCAACTGAAAAATCTGCAACCAAAAAGGTTACAGGAGAATGTACCTTAGCAACATAATAAATGGAAATGATAAGTGTTTAGATGGATCGAAATATAAACAACACACCAACACATTTGCTTAAACAATTTAGATGGATCACAGTTTTAAGCATCACACTCACACTTTTATCTCAAAAACACAGCCCACCATATTTATTTCAAAATTGCAGCCCACCGGCTCATCTCAAAACATGGCCCACCGGCCCATCTCAAAAACACAGCCTATCGGCTCATCTCAAAAACACGGCCCACCGGCCCATTTCATCAACACACCTCTGCAAGTTTTGCAAAATATTTCACATTTCCTTTCACAATATAAAATAATATCCTATCAATTTACCCAATGTGCCAACGAGTCGTTAACCTCACGACCGGGAGTTATGACGGTACCGTTACCTCGCTCACAGGCTCACATATAGTGGCGGTGACGAGGGCCATTCTTTATCACCAATGGTAGGTGCAGCCCACACAGAAAGCAAGAACTAAGCTTGCACTGCTCACATTTGGCACAGCCCACGAATGCAAGTTGCCAACCTTGCAAACTAAAATATTGGCACAGCCCACGCTACAAGATGCCAACCTTGTAACTTTTTGGCTAAAATGCTGGCACACAGCCAGATGGCACAGCCCACGAATGCAAGTTGCCAACCTTGCAAACTAACATTGGCACAAGAGGCATAAAATATTCTCTTTTCACCCACCAGAAATCATTTGATCCATCACTGAAAATCATTTAATCCGTCCAAACACAATACTTTTAACATATACAAAAATTTCAAGGAGAGTTTTCAAAACATCAATAATCACACCACACATTTGAAAACACCACATAAACACTACACATTTCTATTTATTATAGAGGCTGTACATTCTCACCTGTCACAACAGGACCAACTCCGCCATAGACTTAACCTCTATGCACCGAAGGCGTAATCACAACCATCCTTACGATAACATCACCTATAATGCCAATTATACAGTACCCATAAGGCTCACTACCAAAATTCATGCCCAAATGCAAATGAAATACATGAAAATGTATCCTACAACTCAACAGTGCTGCGCTCTATGAATTTTCAGAATTAATCTACTTATCCGATTCCCACGAAATTTTCACCAAAAACTTCAGACTCATACTTCATCATCATATCCAAAATTCAGAATTTTCTGAGCTCTGCAACAATTTTTAAACAACCTCCAAACAGACCCATAACTTGCTGCAAATTCACCAAAACAGATTTTTCTTCAACTTCAAACTAAAAACTGCTATTCCCTGGAAATAATTAAGGCACAACCCATACATCATTTCGAAGGTATACGAGTCTAGTTTCATAATCAGAAGACGGTGTGCCAATCGGATACCCACGCTAGAAGTTATGACCGTTTTCCTAAGACATGTCAGTGCTGTCTGCACAAACACGAGCCTGACAGCAGATTACGTCACGAATTTTCATATTTTCTGTGCTTCGAATTAATTTCTGAAAATTTTACAGAACACACACGACATCCATGGGTAGCTACTGTAAAAATCTTGTAAATTTCTGACTTCAAGAACCCTGTCTTAAAATTCACCAAAAACCGTGGCAGATTTGATTTTGTGAAGAACCAGTCAGTGAACACCTTCAATCCCTTCCACGAATTTTGTAAAAATAAATCCCAAATCACTCTTATGAGATGCAAAATCAGTGATTAACTTGTATATGAGCACCATATATCAAGAATTTCGGAAATCAAACTTCAATTCGTACCTTAATTCGGGTTTTTCTTCAATTTTTCCGGTCTCTCTTCTTCTTCTTCTCTTCTTCCTCTGCCCACTTCTCCCTTTCTCTCCCTCTCTCTCTCTCTCTTCTCTGATTAATCTCCCACTCAAATGAAAAGAAAGAAGGAAAAACAAAAGAAAAGAAGAAAAAGAGAGAAAGAAGAGACGACTTAGGGGGTGGGGTAGGACCCACTCCCATAATTGAGAAATTTCCACTTCCAGCAAGCGGCTGGAACTCCCGCGACCGCGGAAACAAGCTCCGCTCCGACCGTGCAGTCCAGATATTACCTCAGAAAATTCTAAAAATTTTACCATGGCTCCAATAAATTACCTTGAGACTAACCGCGGTCTCGGTTTATCCAATAACATTCTCATAAGTACTCCAAAATGTGTATCAAATATTTTTGAAATAATCCGGGGTGTTACAATTCTCCCCACCTTATGAAATTTCGTCCTCGAAATTTTTCTTCCCATTATCAAATAATTTTCTGCATTACTTCGCACCTTCCCAAGTACCTTGCTCAATCTAATGAATTCTCCACAACATTTTCCCAACGAAATTATTTTAGAGCACAATACTTGATCCCATATACAAAATTTCTCGTAGTTTCTTCACATAGCACGAATATTCCTTTAGTTACCCAATTTTCAATTCGCCTTCCCAATAAATTTCAACACAATAATCTTGACCCAAAGAACTGTAACGAGATAAAATATTTAAGCTCCTTCAGAAATTCTAATCAATTTCTCAAACACATGTCACCTCATCAAACCAAATTCAACATTCCTCGTAACGCCTCACGAACTTTTTGACCACTTAAACATCATCCTCACAATCATTTTTTTTTTCCCGCTCAAACCCAACTTTGTCCCTGAATATTAACAATATCCTCTGCACAACCACTAGTTTACCCAAAACCTTTTTTTTTTTTTTTCTTCCACCTTCTCAGACACTCTAATCATTCTATCTGTCCAACAAACCACCAAATTTCTGAGGAGGAACCCTATTGTTTATCTATCATTCAACAATGCCAATTATATTCCATAGTCAACTGTAAACAAGCAGCACACAATTCTATAAACTCCGGTTCAACTCTGCCTCAATGACAAATACCCATAAATTGATCGCTCAATGCTCCTCACTTTAGTAATCAAACTACAGTTTCCACTCAATCCATGGTTGCCAGCCAATCAAATGTTTTGCCCTTGGGTGTATTGCACCTCTCAAAATGTAACTACAAACATTTTTTTTTTTCAACACTTCCCACTAGAACATAAAATAATTTTCGACTTTCTGAATCACAAAATCCTCAAAATCATCATATACCTAGTACTAGGGACAAACTTCACACAAACCAACAAATAATTTGCAGCTCTAACATATCTAATCATCTCAACAGGTCACCTATCTAAAACCTTATCTGTTCTTGCTCCCGAATTTCATAACACTCGTTAATAGAAATATGCTTTTAACACCAGGGAATTCACAAACACCCAAACATCCTATGGTTCACTATTTCCACATACATCTTTCACCCAAAAATAATCTCAAGTTACACCCACTACATATCAAAAGCCATATGCTTTCATTTACCATGACATAATCACAACAGTAACTCCCATATCATGATCAACAATCCAACTAGAGCCCCAAATCTACATAAATCTTTTTATCACACAACCCTCTTACAACAGACAAACAATCATTCATACTCCACATACATAACCAAGATGGTATTCTACTAAACCCCAAATTCCAATTCTCGAGCCGTAACCAATCAGTCATTGTGCACTCCTTATTTATACGAAATCGACAACATTCTTATTCTCAACAAATGGCATATGGGAAGGAATTCACTTTATCTCACTACAGTCGATCACACTGAAATATAAAGAAAATCGACATACAACCTTAAAACACCTTAATCATTATATCCAATAATGCAACATCCATAATTATATCATTTCCAAAAAGACATCCGCCAACTTGAAATGTCTCTAAGTTGATAAAACAATAGTTCCTATAACAACCTCAATTTAATGAAATTCAAAAATGTCCAAAACTTTCAACTAAATAGAATCCAACTAAAGATCTAACTTCCACAGTCCTTTCTCCCAGATGTCTACCAATTTTGCCGTAAAAACTCACACTTTTTTTTCAAATTTTTTTTCCAAACCCCACAAATTACATCACCCGAAGAATCCACGTACCCACCATCACCTTTGGATTGAACTTACGTCGCTCTTAACACCATTTCCATTTTGTTATCCACATTCACATTCCCATCCATGAATACACTTATTAATATAATCTCCTTGGTAGCCATCCGAAACTAATTTCACTTATGATACTAATATCCATTGTCTGAGCTTGCACTACCAAATCATATATAGGCCAACCATCACATTCAGTCCACAGTTCCCTTAACTTTCAGATCATGACACCTAAGATACTTATCAAAATCTTGTATCGTTTCATGCTCTTCAAACACGTTACTATATTCCCAAACCTCCAGATTTCCACACCTTTTTGCATGCCGTAACTGTAACTCAAAGCTAACATACCTTTCAACTCCTAATACCTTCCCCACACATGCACAATACACAAAGCACTGCTCTTAAGAAAAGTTAAGGACCCGAATCCAAATTTAGTAACAATCAACTCAACATCTATAAACAGACTTTCCAACCCGTAATAAAATATTGACTACTTCTCCTGCTACAATCCACAATATCGCAATTTGTCCAAACCCACTTATAATTCGTTTCGCTACACCTTACACCTGATTCCTCTCAGTTTTGTCAATTCACATGCTCAAGTTTATCCTTAAAAACTATAACACCCTCACAATATTCTGAATATCGAAGATAGATAAAAGTCCAAATCCTATTGAATACCTCAAATAACCTCTTTTTTTTTTTCCACTGTACATCTCAATATCCGTAGAACTGCCAAAACCCATGAGCAATATCAAATCCGGATTCTACCTTAGCACACAGCTTTAATAGACCAACTTTAACTTCACGACCAAACTGACCACCTTCACATAATTTCCCCCACAAGGTGCCAACAAATATCAGATAAAAATTAACATGCACCCAAATTACACATGATAGTAAATAGCTCAATACTAATGACCTCCAAAGATATACAAAATCACGGAACCACGTCAGCCCAATCATCCATAAGAAAATTATCTACAAACATCAAGTACTTGGACTAAACATTTTATTTCATCCATTCATTCTCCTCAATATCCATACCGTTGCCTCCAATGCCCCCAGAGTTATAATCAACACGTATATAAAATTCCCTCAACGTCAGTCTATCTCATCGATAATACGTACATCTCCCAACTGATTTTTTTTATACCTTTGTAGGACCAACAGTTCTAGTAAGTTCTTTAACATCAGCACCATGTCCTCATTTCTGACCACGTTAAGCTCTTAGCACATCGATCAAATGTAAAACCATACACTCTCATAATAAATACACAAGTATGCTCTTTCACTTCGACACCTGCTCTACCGCATGTACTTTTTTACACACCTTCATCCACCCACACGTGGTAATAGAGTGACATCAGAGGTTTGTTTTGAAGTGTGCTGGCCAGTCACTCTTCAAATCAATCCGCCATGTCATTCTTAACCACCACGCTGAGCATTTTCTCTGCCAATCCCATCATAACCTCCAACATTCTAGCATTTGGATCAAACTAATTTACTTACTCATGTTGCACCTCATGTCCCTCCACACTAACACACGCAAATATATGACACCTCTGTCCCATCACTTTCTTCTATCAAGCTGCTGCAAAAACAAAACATAGAAATATGCATGAATCTTACATGTATGTATGCACCCACTACCCTCACCCCTGTGACACTCTTCTCAACATTCAAAGTTTTACCTAGACTCAAGAACTCGGAACAACACCGCCTATGGTCCACCACAAGTGCCACACTCTCAAAAAGTCTACAGAACCTATAACCTAGGCTCTGATACCAAAACTGTCACACCCTACTCTGACAATATATAACTTGCTCAAAGTGACAGGACACCTGTCACCACCTGTACGCCTTTCCGGCCTCTCACAAAATTAAATACTCAAAAATAAACTACAGCTCGCAGCAGATCCAAATAAAATATATACAAGCGTTCACACCTCCTCAACAATTGTACAGTCAACAATATTAGACTTGTACTGAACCACACCAATCACTCAAATATATTGTCATTCTACAACACCCTCTAAACCACATAAATACAAAAACATCAACCTCTATGAACACCTGTCTGACACTCTGGCACTGTAGTGGACCGACGTCTAGCTCAACTGAAAAATCTGCAACCAAAAAGGTTACAGGAGAATGTACCTTAGCAACATAATAAATGGAAATGATAAGTGTTTAGATGGATCGAAATATAAACACACACCAACACATTTGCTTAAACAATTTAGATGGATCACAGTTTTAAGCATCACACTCACACTTTTATCTCAAAAACACAGCCCACCATATTTATTTCAAAATTGCAGCCCACCGGCTCATCTCAAAACATGGCCCACCTGTAACACCCCGGATTATTTCAAAAATATTTGATACACATTTTGGAGTACTTATGAAAATGTTATTGGATAAACCGAGACCGCGGTTAGTCTCAAGATAATTTATTGGAGCCATGGTAAAATTTTTAGAATTTTCTGAGGTAGTATCTGGACTGCACGGTCGGAACCGGGCTTGTTTTCGCGGTCGCGGAGTTCCAGCCGCCTGCTGGAAGTGGAAAATTTCTTAATTTGGGAGTGGGTCCCACCCCACCCCCAAAGTCGTTGCTCTCTTCTCTCTTTTCTTCTTTCCTTTTTGTTTTTTTCTTCTTTCATTCCATTTGGTGGAGGGAGTAATCAGAGAAGAGAGAGAGAGGGAGACCAGAGAAGAAGAAGAAGAAGAAGAAGAAGAAGAAGAAGAAGAAAATAGAGGAAGGAGAAGGAAGAGAGACCGGAAAATTTGGGAAAAACCCAAAATTAAGGTACGGATTGGAGTTTAATTTCCAAAATACTTGGGTTATGTTGTTTATTTGCAAATTGATCGAGTATTTTGCATCTCATAAGAATGATTTGGGGTTTGTTTTTACAAAATTCGTGGAAGAGAGTAAAGGTGTTCACTGACTGGTTTTGTGAAAAACCATATCTGCCATGATTTTTGGCGAATTTTAAGACAGAGTTATTGAAGTCGGAATCTTATGAAATTTTTACAGTAGATACCCACGGATGTTTTGTGTGTGGTGTAAAAATTTCAGAGTTTAATTCGAAGTACAGAAAATATGAAAATTCGTGAACCAATCTGCTGTCAGGCTCGTGTTTGTGCAGACAGCACTGTCATGTTCTGGGAAAACGATCATAACTTCTAGCGTGAGTATCCGATTGGCACACCGTCTTTTGATTATGAAACTAGACTTGTATACCTTCGAAATGATGTATGGGTTGTGCCTTAATTTCTTCCAGAAAATAGCAGTTTTTAATTTGAAGTTGGAGAAAAATCTGATTTGGGGAATTTGCAGCAAGTTATGGGTCTGTTTGGAGGTTGTTTAAAAATAGTTACGGAGCTCAGAAAATTCTGAATTTTGGATATGATGTTGAAGTATGAGTCTGGAGTTTGTGGTGAAAATTTCGTGGGAATCGGATAAGTAGATTAATTCTGAAAATTCATAGAGCGCAGCACTGTTGAGTTGTAGGATACATTTTCATGCATTTCATTTGCATTTGGGCATGAATTTTAGTAGTGAGCTTATGGGTGATATATAATTGTTATTATAGGTGATGTAATCGTAAGAATGGTCGTGGTTTTGCTTTCGATGCGTGGAGGTTAAGTTGATAGCAGAGTTTGTCCTTTTGTGGCAGGTGAGAATGTACAGCCTCTATAATAAATAGAAATGTGTAGTGTTTATGTGGTGTTTTCAAATGTGTGGTGTGATTATTGATGTTTTGAAAACTCTCCTTGTGATTTTTGTATATGTTAAAAATATTATGTTTGGACGGATTAAATGATTTTCAGTGATGGATCAAATGATTTCTGGTGGGTGAAAAGAGAATATTTTATGCCTCTTGTGCCAATGTTTAGTTTGCAAGGTTGGCAACTTGCATTCGTGGGCTGTGCCATCTGGCTGTGTGCCAGCATTTTAGCCAAAAAGTTACAAGGTTGGCATCTTGTAGCGTGGGCTGTGCCAATATTTTAGTTTGCAAGGTTGGCAACTTGCATTCGTGGGCTGTGCCAAATGTGAGCAGTGCAAGCTTAGTTCTTGCTTTCTGTGTGGGCTGCACCTACCATTGGTGATAAAGAATGGCCCTCGTCACCGCCACTATATGTGAGCCTGTGAGCGAGGTAACGGTACCGTCATAACTCCCGGTCGTGAGGTTGGCGACTCGTTGGCACATTGGGTAAATTGATTTGATATTATTTTATATTGTGAAAGAAAATGTGAAATATTTTGCAAAACCCGCAGAGGTGTGTTGATGAAATGGGCCGGTGGGCCGTGTTTTTGAGATGAGCCGAAAGGCTGTGTTTTTGAGATGGGCCGGTGGGCCATGTTTTGAGATGAGCCGGTGGGCTGCATTTTTGAAATAAATATGGTGGGCTGTGTTTTTGAGATAAAAGTGTGGGTGTGATGTTTAAAACTGTGATCCATCTGAATTGTTTAAGCAAATGTGTTGGTGTGTGTTTATGCTTCGATCCATCTAAATACTTATCATTTCCATTTATTATGTTGCTAACGTACATTCTTCTGTAACCTTTTTGGTTGCAGATTTCCAGTTGAGCTAGACGTCGGTCCACTACAGTGCCAGAGTGCTAGGCAGGTGTTCCTAGAGGTTGTGTTCTGTGATTTTGTCAGTCAGTGGGTGATGTGGATAATCAGTATTTTGTGGAGTTAATGTGGTTGAGTACATGTCAAATGATTTTGAGGAGGTGTGAACACCTGTTTTGGATATGGCAGTTGAGTTTGGTGTTACAATATCTTTTGTTTGCATTCGTTACGAGTTGCAGTTGAGCTTTGTATAATAGCTTTTGTGAGTAGCCTAAAAGGCGTACAGGTGGTGACAGGTGTCCAGTCACTTTGTGCAGGTTATATCCTGCCAGAGTGGGGTGTGACACCACCGGCCCATCTCAAAAACACAGCCTATCGGCTCATCTCAAAAACACGGCCCACCGGCCCATTTCATCAACACACCTCTGCAAGTTTTGCAAAATATTTCACATTTCCTTTCACAATATAAAATAATATCCTATCAATTTACCCAATGTGCCAACGAGTCGTTAACCTCACGACCGGGAGTTATGACGGTACCGTTACCTCGCTCACAGGCTCACATATAGTGGCGGTGACGAGGGCCATTCTTTATCACCAATGGTAGGTGCAGCCCACACAGAAAGCAAGAACTAAGCTTGCACTGCTCACATTTGGCACAGCCCACGAATGCAAGTTGCCAACCTTGCAAACTAAAATATTGGCACAGCCCACGCTACAAGATGCCAACCTTGTAACTTTTTGGCTAAAATGCTGGCACACAGCCAGATGGCACAGCCCACGAATGCAAGTTGCCAACCTTGCAAACTAACATTGGCACAAGAGGCATAAAATATTCTCTTTTCACCCACCAGAAATCATTTGATCCATCACTGAAAATCATTTAATCCGTCCAAACACAATACTTTTAACATATACAAAAATTTCAAGGAGAGTTTTCAAAACATCAATAATCACACCACACATTTGAAAACACCACATAAACACTACACATTTCTATTTATTATAGAGGCTGTACATTCTCACCTGTCACAACAGGACCAACTCCGCCATAGACTTAACCTCTATGCACCGAAGGCGTAATCACAACCATCCTTACGATAACATCACCTATAATGCCAATTATACAGTACCCATAAGGCTCACTACCAAAATTCATGCCCAAATGCAAATGAAATACATGAAAATGTATCCTACAACTCAACAGTGCTGCGCTCTATGAATTTTCAGAATTAATCTACTTATCCGATTCCCACGAAATTTTCACCAAAAACTTCAGACTCATACTTCATCATCATATCCAAAATTCAGAATTTTCTGAGCTCTGCAACAATTTTTAAACAACCTCCAAACAGACCCATAACTTGCTGCAAATTCACCAAAACAGATTTTTCTTCAACTTCAAACTAAAAACTGCTATTCCCTGGAAATAATTAAGGCACAACCCATACATCATTTCGAAGGTATACGAGTCTAGTTTCATAATCAGAAGACGGTGTGCCAATCGGATACCCACGCTAGAAGTTATGACCGTTTTCCTAAGACATGTCAGTGCTGTCTGCACAAACACGAGCCTGACAGCAGATTACGTCACGAATTTTCATATTTTCTGTGCTTCGAATTAATTTCTGAAAATTTTACAGAACACACACGACATCCATGGGTAGCTACTGTAAAAATCTTGTAAATTTCTGACTTCAAGAACCCTGTCTTAAAATTCACCAAAAACCGTGGCAGATTTGATTTTGTGAAGAACCAGTCAGTGAACACCTTCAATCCCTTCCACGAATTTTGTAAAAATAAATCCCAAATCACTCTTATGAGATGCAAAATCAGTGATTAACTTGTATATGAGCACCATATATCAAGAATTTCGGAAATCAAACTTCAATTCGTACCTTAATTCGGGTTTTTCTTCAATTTTTCCGGTCTCTCTTCTTCTTCTTCTTCTTCTTCTTCTTCTTCTTCTTCTCTTCTTCCTCTGCCCACTTCTCCCTTTCTCTCCCTCTCTCTCTCTCTTCTCTGATTAATCTCCCACTCAAATGAAAAGAAAGAAGGAAAAACAAAAGAAAAGAAGAAAAAGAGAGAAAGAAGAGACGACTTAGGGGGTGGGGTAGGACCCACTCCCATAATTGAGAAATTTCCACTTCCAGCAAGCGGCTGGAACTCCCGCGACCGCGGAAACAAGCTCCGCTCCGACCGTGCAGTCCAGATATTACCTCAGAAAATTCTAAAAATTTTACCATGGCTCCAATAAATTACCTTGAGACTAACCGCGGTCTCGGTTTATCCAATAACATTCTCATAAGTACTCCAAAATGTGTATCAAATATTTTTGAAATAATCCGGGGTGTTACATGGGAGCTTGTGGTTGATGTTTGAAGTGAAAATCCAAATTTCTTGACTTTTCTCACTCTAAAACTTGAAGGATGGTAATGGGGCTTTGTGTTCTTGGTTTGGGAGTTCTTGGGAGAGTTTGGAGGAGGAAGAGAGTGAAGGAGAGGGGCATTAGAGGTTCTGGACGGATTTAGGGTTTGGTGGAGTATAAAATGGGTTTTGGGTGGAGTTTGGAGTGTAGGATGGGTGAAAGAAGTACCACAGTGGGTTAGGAAGTGATGGGGGAGGGTGGTGGAGTGTATGGCAGTCAAGGGGAGGTCATGTTGACTGATTTTGGATGATGGGAGGAGGTAGAGTGTGGTATTGGTGATGGTTGGTGGTGGGTGGGTAATGTAGGATGATGTATAAAGTACATGTATGCACATTTGTGTATGTATGTGTACTAGTATTGCTTGTGTATGTGTATGAACGTGTATAATTACGTATGAAATGAATTTATAAAAATGTAATGCTCGCGATTAAAATGTAAACGTGCCTTAGGGTCGAATTTGTAACAATTTAGAAGTATTAGGGTATAAACCGTAGTAATTGCAAATTAAGGGCCCTAAGTGTAATTAGAAATTAAATAACGCAATTAAAGTAATTAAAATAAAATTAAATAATCCTAAATTTTATTAAAAATTTTGGATTATTACATGGGTTGAGATTAAGGTATCTTCTACATTATACGTGACAAAAAAAAAAAAAAAATGGGATATACATGGACGAGCGAAATCATAGTCTACAACAAATTTGACTACACTAAGATGGTTATGGAATGTGGTCTTCCTAATAAAATCTTTATTTCATCTTAACATAATGATTCTGATTTCACGAATAAAAAACATAGCACGTGGCAAAAATACTAGTCAGCTAAAAAAAGTCTAAAAAACTAAAAAAGCCAGCTTAGTAGAACAAACAATTAATATTGTCCTTTTTTTTAGTTAATGTGATGAATGTTTAATTCAAATATCACGATAACTTATGCAAAATATTGTATCGAACGTATTGGCGCATACATACGCATCTACATACCAACACACAAGTGCAGATATAAAGTAGAATATCCCTGGTTGCTAAGTAGGAATATCCCTGGTTGCTGATGCTGACATATGAAGTGATTTTGAAATCTCACAAAACCTAACTGTGCTTGACCAATATATTAAGTTAAAGAGAACACGAATGCATACTGCTTGGAAGGGGGAATGTTATTAGGAAACGAAAATAAACAGATACAAGAGTCATCTTGATTTTGGCTCTTCATTTAAAGATCAATATATTATTTTTGACGTTCAAAAGAAAAATCTTGATTTTGGCTAGTCGTCCACTATTTATCCTAATCAACCTTCGGATAAGATTTGTGAATTCTGCAACATAAATCACAAAGGAGGAGCAAGCGATGACACAAGTGGGAATTGCAAGTCCCAAAGAATGTCCTAACACTGCATAAGTGCCCGTAACGAAGGCAATCGTCATTGCAAACAAGGCAATTATAACAAGCCAGGGAGCCATCAAATAGCGATCTGTCGCCTTTTTCTCTCCTTCATCGTCTAAGTTGAAAAGTGAGGTAGAGAGAAATATAAGAACAGAGGCAGTGGAGCAAATCACGGCTACAGTGTTGGTTATGACAAATGTTTTGAAAGCTGCATCTTTCACTAGAACTACCCTCCCTTCATCTGGACCTTCTTGATTGTAGCCACCAGGTATTGTGAAACTGGCTGCGAAAGATATGGTTGCTACCAGTGTTGCTACTATAATATGAGTCTTAGCCATCCCTCCAGTCCTTTCTTGTCGTTTTCGTTCTTCTATTCCTCGCTCTCTTTGTTCTATACCCGTCTTCCATTTGATTATCCTTTCTCGATCCTGCCTGACTGTATCTCTCCCATTACAATGTGCAATTCCTCGTGGCCAAGCCTTGCAGTTGGCCTGTTTCCATTTTTTGCTACGTGGTGAGTTTAAAACTCGCACATACATCTTTAAATTTAATTACGCTATGTGTATATACATTAACAAAATCAATGTGTCGAAGGAACCTTTATATTTTATTCGGATCCCCGCAAGGGTAATCATAATTATGTTGGAGTTTTAAACACTTTAAATAAGTAAATAAATGCAAAACCTTAACAAAGCAAAAGAACATTTTCCAATAGAAAGGGTTATGTTCAGATCAAAAAAATAGAAAAGAGAAGAAGATAGAATGGGCTATGTTCAGATTAAATTGAATGGGCTTTGTTCAAAAAAAAAAAAAAACCCAAGTTGCAGTGTTTTAATATGAAAAGGCATTTGGAGAGGATATTCTTAAGTACTCAGTCTCAGAATTGCTCCAATTATATGTGTTCACGCAAGATTTTTTGTCTACTGTATTTTTTTTTAACTAAAACTTGTTTTTCATAATTTTTGTTAAGCTTTTTGTCGTAGTTTTTGAGATTTATGGTTTGCCACTTTAAGAGGAATCGGAAAAGTATGAAATGCTAATTGAAGTTGAAAAAAGTTCATGCAAGACGAAACAAAAAAAACATATGCCGAATGTTTGGTACTTTTCCCTTTTTAGTGAACTTTTGATTTGGATATAATTAATAAAGTTGTATATCTCTCTAACGGTTCCAACATTTAGATGAATTAGTGTTTAAAAATTAAATAAAATAAATTGTGAATTAAAAATAAAGTCTAAAAAAGACGAACAAAATACCGAAACGCAAAGTAACAAAGATATTAGCCTGAAATCACCCCGAGTATTACTTGACACCGCACATTCCACACATTTTACCGATTCATTTCTTGTCCTTGGAAGGAGAATCTTGAGTTCATTTAAATTAAAATGACATGCAAATGGGATGCAATAATAAAGCTCATAGTTCTTATATATCCATTATGATTTAACGTGTCGTGGCCAATCCATGCTATCTTCCTGTTGTTTTTTTGTAATGTGGTCAGTTTGCGGAATATTCTGCAGGCGGAGGTCATATTTTAATTACTTGCACTATTCAGGAGTATTAGAATAATGAACGAGTTTTAACCATTTGAACGGAAAGAAAAACCTTAGAAGTTAGAAAGCACAAGAATCTTAATGATGCGTGGCCTAGTTTTCCAAAAGATTTTAGCACCCAGGTGCTAAAATCATGATATTTCAAATCAAAAAATGAAGTAGTTCCGTGTATCGTTTTTCGAATTTTTTTGCACCAAATTAAAGTACACGAGGAGTACTTTAATTTGCTGTGAAAAAAATCGAAAAATGATACACGGAACCGCTTCATTTTTTGATTTGAAATATCATGATTTTAGCACCTGGGTGCTAAAATCTTTTGGAAAACTGGCCTAGTAATGCGTCTCCTAGTTTTGATTTTTGCCTTGCTAATATTGAAAAAAATCTGTCCATGTTATTGAAGTCAAGAAAGGAGGCTACTTCGATTATTTCCATTCAACAGCAGGTTACTGGGCAGAGTTTGGCATTCTGCAAGGGAGCTGTGGAGGAGTCTGAGCAAGCAATCAAGTTGTTGGTTGATGGTGCGTGGAAACAAATGTCATTCCAAGGAGTTGCAGCTTGGTGTATGGAAAGTATGGGTTTGAGTCAGATTCATGGTGGTTGTACGTTGGTGCGAGCTATGTCCTCTACAGGTGTGGAAGGCCTTGCTGTTTTGCAAGCTCTGAGGTGGGCAAAATCTCGTGGCATTAAAATGGTGCAAATTCTGACGGACAGTTTAGAAGTTGTCAATGCTCTTTGTAAGGTGGAAGATGCTAATTCATCTATTAAAAATATTGTGCTTGACATTTTGGATGTTGTATCTCTTTTTGACTTTGTTAGTGTTTCCAAGGCCACCCGCCAAGATGTGAAGAATGCTCACAATCTTGCACGGAGTCGCCTTTGTAATCTTTCTGGTTAATTAATATATATCTTATGTTTATGGTTCAAAAAAAAAAGAATCTTAATGATAGAATGGCTGCACGATCCGTACCTGGTCTAAATCAAGAGCAGGGCTGGCCCCAATGTTTGGGTTGCCCAAGCCCGACTATAAGCTTGGTTGCCCACTCATAAAAAAAAATGTTACATTGTGCTTTTAGTTTGAATTACATTAAAAATATAAAAATCAAAATGTAATCCTATTTATAGTGTCTTATGAATTCTTCTTGATTTTTACTATATCCGAGAAGGATACGTTTTCCCTTCTTTGAATAATCAGTTCTTTTCGAGTATGTCGGGACAATGACCGATTTCACATTCTTGAACCAAAAAATAAAGGTCGGGACCCAAGATTCTAAGGAACCAAGAAAATTACATTTGTCTCTCTCAAAGAAAAAATGACCAAATATGGGGTCAACCCTAATACTTTGAAGGCTTAAAGTGAATTTAAAAAATGCGCCCTTAGTTTTGGAAACCAAATCCAAATAGGTGGCTCTTATAAGGTAAATAGATTTAACAACAAAGTACCACTCTGGTGTTGTTTTTTAACTAATCATTTTATCAACTTTACTCTGGTAAGAAAAGTTATCAAAAAACTCTTGTAAGAATACCATCTTAACAATAAAGATTATATATTTTATTTCTTTACATGTAAGTAACTTTGATTAGAAAAGTGAGGAGTAGGATAAAAATAAACTAAGTGAGAATAAAAAAATATTTATAAAAACATTTAAATAATCTTCAAAAGATTTGAAACTTGGATTCTACAACCGCGAAAGCCTAATAACATTTTTGTACTAATTGTGTAAAAGGTATATTTTATCTACAATATAAATCCAACGAAAAATAAGGTAAAAAATCAAATGTCCAAAAATGTAACCACTAAGACTTGAACCCTGTCCACTAGGCAAGTGAGAACATGCGCAGACCACCACCACCAAGTTTCACTTTGTGATAAAAGCCGGAGTAATTAGTATATGATATATACATCTTCAGTAAATTTTTTTTTTTTTGGTTGCCCCTCCCCGGGGGGTTGCCCAAGCCCGGGGGCTTGCGGGGCTTACCCCGGGGCCGGCCCTGATCAAGAGGTGTCCGATTTTCATTGTTGACAACATAGTAAATATCACTTCCAGGGTACTCCTCAAGGAACTTATTAATTCCAATTATCATTGCACGCGGTATACCCCGTTTGGAAGCAAGCACATGGGAAGGCGTGTTACCTTCATTGTCTTTCCAGTTAATAAGATGGGTTACCCAAGGCCTTGTAAAGATAAAATCGGTGGCAAGTTCTCTCTCATAATACGCTGCAATGTGAAGAATGTTTTGTCCATTACTATTGACCATCTCCCAACAATCTGGGCAATATGATAAAAGCTCCTCAAATACGCTTACATCTCCTACAGCAGCGGCTATATGAAGCGCTGTGTTCCCTTCGTCACCGTTCGCAGCAATGTACGCCACCGATTTATCCCTTTCTAATAGCTTCTTAACTGTTTCAACGTTCCCGCAACGAGCAGCACAGTGAAGAGGTGTCCATCCATATGCGTCTGGTTCCTTTATTAGATTTGGCTTCCATTCTAACAGTGCATTTGCAATTTCACCTGAAAAAGAAGATCCGAGCAATAGCAGCTGATAAGGGGGACCATTATGGATTAAGAAAATTTACTTTAATTTGCTTTATGGTGTACAAATTTAATTTTGGTTAATCGGAATGATCTAAGTAACCAACTATCGGTTGATTAACTAAAATGATGTCAAAAACCTCGAGACCAATCCTAGTGTAGATACAATTGAAACAAATGAATTCGAGGAATCAGTACTAGTTTATGAAGCACCGACACCTCTACGGATACCCGTTTCGCAGTGTTCCGACACGGGCACACGGCGGGGAGACATGTCTCGACACGCCACGTGGAGGGGGACACGATCAATTTGACTTTTTGCAGAGGGACACGGCTGGAAACACGGGGGGACATGGATGGGACACGGAGGGGATCAAATTGGAATTTTTTAAAAGTTTCCATGTAAAATTTACAATTAATCAAAAGATAGGGTAAAAACTGTAATTTTGCCATATGTCTTCCACTCTTCAGTCGAACAATTTGTTTTCTGCAACCCTAATCTAAGATCTGCTTCTGCTGGAAGCTCCATCGGCAAAAGTCGATCAGGTATGTAACTCTCTCTCTCGCGTCTCTGACTGTTCTCTCTCTCTCTCTCTCTCTCTCTCTCTCGCTTGTCTGTCTATGATGTTTACAAGAAAATAATGAGAAAAATAGAATAGACTATTATGAATTAAAATGTATCAGTTGAGCTTATGTTTGCAACCAGTGACTCCTGTTTTCAGTGGGCTTATGTTTCCTTGTTTTTTTTAACACATTACTAGTTGTTTTGTTCTTAATTTTTTTCTTTTGTTTTATTTGCATTTTCTAAAGAAAGAATTATTATTATACATATATATATATATAGACAAGAAGTTTCCTATGAGGGCTCCCTCAAAAAAAAAAAGTGCTGGAAAACAGTTGTGAGCCGTTGAATCGCGTGAAAGGCGTAAGATCCAACGGCCTACAACTGTTTTCCCGCATTTTTTTTGTGAGAGAGCTCTCATAGAAAACTTCTTAATATATATATATTATATACGTGGAGCTTCTAGTCCGGACCTCCTGAAAATAAGGAAAAATTGATTTTTTTTTGTTTTGCAAATTATTTTTGGAAAATTCGAGCCGTCTAATGTGTTCAAAAAGTGTTTTCAAGGGTCCACGCGGGAAATCTTCAAAAAAAATACCGGGAAGGGCTTGATCCAAACAGTTTTTCGCAAAAACAGTATTTTCGGACCGTCAAAAAAATGCTCGGATCACGGAGGTCCGGACTCCCGGATCGAATTTCAATGATCCGAACAGTTCAATGTGTTTAAAAGGTGTTTTTAAGGGTTCCCGCAAGGAATAAGCAAAAAAAAAACAAAATACCGGGAAGGGCTTGATCCAAGCAGTTTTTCATAAAAACGAACATATACAGTTTTTGTGTAAAATTGCTCAGATCAAGCCCTTCCCGATAATTTTTTTTGCTGATTTCTCGCGGAGACCCTGAAAAACACCTTTTAAGCACATTGGACGGTTCAGATCGTCGAAATTCGATTGGGATCTGTAAGGTGTGGACAAAGTTCGGGTTTTATATATATAGGCAAATTTTCTAGTAAGGACCTCCCGTAAATAAGAAAATGTAGGAAAGGTCAGCGCGTAGGGTGACGAGGCAGTTGACCATCCTATATAAGCTCGCCACGTGGCTCGGAAAGCCCCAAAAGACACGTCATAACTCGGTAGCTAACGATGGTTAGGGGAAAACCTCACCGCGAGGGTGACCACCTCGAGGAAGGAACATGACGGAATTGAAGGTGCCCTGAATAAGGGAAACACCACCTAAAAGGAAGATCACCCCTCGCGAAGTTCTCAGCGAAGAGAATTGACGCGACGGGGAAGAATGAATGATCACGCGAATACGCAAACCAAGTTCGCGACGGTACCTGGCCAAAAGGCAGGGGTAGGGGAGTTGATACGAGCTCGAATTAGGTCTTGGCGCGAGCCAAAAGGCTCGCGACCATGGCCAACACCGCGGGAATAGGGGAGATACAAGTGGCTTGGTGGCCTTAAAGGATTAAGGGTCGCTGCGAGGGAAATGATGCACTGGAATGACCTAATAGAAGCTTCCTAACGGCCAGTGACATCACCCACGTCGCCCAGATATACGGAGAGAGCACGTGTCATCATGTTATTGGGGAAAAGCCTGCAGCCCCATGATTGGGTGCAGATCCCTATAAATATGGGGTTCACAAGTTCCAAAAGAGATTCTGATTCATCCTTAGAGCACGGAAATCCTAGAGAGAGAAAGTGACTCAGAGCCCTGGAATAAAAAACATTGTTCTTGCTGGTGCTCGCAAGCCCGTCTAATCTCTGGAACTGTGGTTCGAGGACGATGATGATTCAAAGGGGAATGAAATGAACACTGCTGCCTTATCTTTCTGTATATTCGGCTTAATTCTTTACCCCTTCACACACTCTCTTATTTCTCTGCTTAACTATTAGCTATTGTTAGCCTCTCCAAGTTGATTTAATTTGGTAAACAAAGAACCTATCCTACAGTAAATATTCAGTTTTTGCGAAAAACTGTTTGGATCAAGCCCTTCCCGGTATTTTTTTTTTTTTTTTTGAAGATTTCCCACGTGGCCCCTTGAAAACACCTTCTGAACACATTGGACGGTTCGGATCGTCAAAAAAATGCTTGGATCAAGGAGGTCTGGAAGTCCGGATAGGAAGTGGAACCTATATATAAATATCCTAGTCAAGGATCTCTGACTTTGCTTAAAGTCAGGACCTCACCTTTCCCAATTGAATTTTGATGATCCGAACCGTCCAATGTGTTTAGAATGTGTTTTTAAGGTTCTCCGCGAGGAATCATAAAAAAAATGATCGGCAAGGACTTGATCTAAACAGTTTTTGATAGAAACTCTGTATGTACAGTTTTATCAAAAATTGCTTGGATCAAGCCCTTGCCGGTTATTTGTTTCATTGATTCCTTGTGGGGACCTTTAAAAACACGTTCTAAACACATTGAACGGTTCAGATTATCAAAATTCAATCGGTAAAGGTGAGATCCCCACTTTAACTAGTTTAAGGGATCCCTAACTAAAAGCCCTCCCTATATATATATACATATATATATGTTCCACTTCTAGTCCGGACTCCGGACTTTCGGACCTCCGTGATCCAAGCATTTTTTTGACGATCCGATCCGCCCAATGTGTTTCAGAAGGTGTTTTCAAGGGTCCACGTGAGAAATCTTCAAAAAAAAAAATACCCGGAAGGGCTTGATCCAAGCAGTTTTCGCAAAATTTTTATATTTAAAGTTTTTGCGAAAACTGCTATTTACAGTTTTTGCGAAAACTGCTTGGATCAAGCCCTTCCGGTATTTTTTTTGAAGATTTCTCACGTGGACCCCTGAAAACACCTTTTGAACACATTGGACGGTTCGGATTTCCCAAAAACAATTTTTAACGCGAAAAAATTACATTTTTTCTTATTAACGAGAGTCCTTACTAGAAGATTTACATATATATATATATATAGGATCAACTTCTAATGAGGGATTCCTCATTTTAAATAAAATGAGGACCAAGTAATTTTTCCACTTTCCGAATTGAATTTTGACGATCCGAACCGTTAGATGTGTTTAAAATGTGTTTTTAAGGTCCATCGCGAGGATTTGTCCAAAAAAATACCCGTAAGAGCTTCATCCGATCAATTTTTGTTAAAAACGTTATATATAGTGTTTTACCAAAAAATACCCGTAAGGGCTTCATCCGATCAATTTTTGCGAAAAATGCATGGATCAAGCCCTTCCCAGTGTTTTTTTTTGAAGATTTTCCGCGTGGACTTTGGAAAACACCTTCTGAACACATTGGACGGCTCGGATTTTACCAAAAAATTTTGCAACACAAAAAAAATAGGCCCAAGGCTTCAATCCGGGGGTCCGGATAAGAAGCTGGGCCTATATATATATATATAAGTATACACGTTGCGTGTCTCCCCGCCGTGTTCGTATCCCCATTTTTTTAGAATTCCCATGTCCGTGTCCATGTCTCTACCCGTGTCCGTGTTTGTGCGTCATAGGTACCAGTCAAGGGTGGAAAAAGAGCAAAACCTCATTTCTTCTTGTGATGGTTTTCATCTAACGGCCTAGATTCATCGATATTTGATCTAATAACTTACATTTAGTGGAGCACCGGTGCCCTAATGGGGCACCCTAGAAATACTCCACATCCTTGAAATGTGATTGTGATGTATGGGTAGCAAAAAATTATTGGGTGCTCGTCGGATAGTATACACTGTTAGGCGGTGGAGAATTTCTCCGACCAGTAGATTTCTTCCATGTTCGTACCAGTCAGCACCAGTAGACAAAATTCTCACACACACACACACGCACTCTCTCTCTCTCTCTCTCTCTCTCATATTATGGGCGTGGGTCGCCAACGGCGGCTGTTAGTTTCTGGTGGATCCTGTCGGTTCTAAATCTGACGACCCTGATAAATATCCACCGCTGATGGTGTTACCACTGCCTCCTCACACGGAGGATGAGGCCGTGACCTCGCCGGTTTCAACCTCAATTTTTCGACGACGTCGTGGACGAGGGAAACGTCGTTTGCTGCCGCCATGGATACGACAGGAGGGCCGACGAAAGGGAAATTCACGGTGGCTCCCCGGAGGTGAGCTGGTTTGCTCCCAGAGAGTTTATCATCTTTTTGTGTATGTATACACACCCACACCCACACAAAAATTACAGGTGATCGAAACTTCGTTTGGATCACGGATATGAGTACGTCTCACACAGACGATGCTAATGGCATGTGTCCGCTGGCGAGCTGACGCAGGAAAACTCACCACGCGCCCATCTGTTGTGGCGCGTGTAGGCGAGTTAGATCCACTCGCGGTGGTGAATTTGGCACACTGGTCGAAGGTTGAGGATGACTGGTTTGACGATGCTAATTTTTTCAATAATTATTGGTGTACAACAAAAGTCTCTAATATGACTCAAACACATGTGTGGAACCCATACACGTTTAAGTGTGAAGTGTGTGTGAATTTCACACACCATGTGAGGGTGTTAGAGGCATGTTAGTGATTTTTGTTGTACTTAAAAAAAAAATGCTGACATCATAGAGAATTTTAATTAGACACCCTATTACAATATTATCCTTAGGATGCCACCCCATGAAATTTGAATCTTTATGATTCCATCCTGTAAATGTAAATTAGACCATTGTGCCCTTATTATCTATTTTAGTAGTATAAGGATTCGGGGTGGGTGTTGTGCGCCATGTTGTGCGGTAAAACGACGTAGTTTTTGGCACACCTATGAAGCTTCCAAAGACCTTGTTTGGAATAAGGAAAAAATCACTACAAAGTGCTTAAACCCTAAACCCAAAGTGCCTAAACCCAAAGCGCCTAAATCCAAAGTGCCTAAACCCAAAGTGCCTAAAACAACTATATCCTACCCCAAAGACCCTAAATCCCCTAAAATTGAACCCTAAAATTGAACCTTAAAATTAACTCTCCAAACAGGGCCTATTGAAGTGTATCAAGAAAATGAACAAAACTACGTCGTTTTGCCGCACAACATGGCGCACAACATGTACCGCACAACACCTCCCCCGAATTCTATATTATCTAGTTTATTCTAATAGTAATTGTCATCCCGAAAATTATGGGCATACCATCCTGATAGTATAATTATCCCGTGAAGTCAAAAAATAGGTCCACCAATTAATCTCCACTAATTACGGTATTCATGAAGTCAATCTCTGTCTAATATATATCCATATATAACTATTTTCCTTTACATACTAACTAATCACCATATTTACATAAACCCTAAAATCAATCCCTCTCTCAAGATCTGTTACCCAGAGATGGCGGTGAACATCCATGATTGAGGATGGCGTCATGGCGACGGAAAAGAGAATGAACCCGATGACAACAAAATCAATCTCAATGGCGATAGAAAAGCGACCACGACGGTGATTGGTGACTACGATGTTTTTTTTTTTGGTGTTGGTGGGTTCCAGATCTTACTAATGGTCGTATTATTTTTTCGGATTCAATGGTGTTTTTTTTTTCCCTCGATTTAATACTGGTGGTTTTAATTTGTGATAAAGTAAAAATGGTAAGTTAATAAACCATGTTCACATTCATACAGTGATTATGGTTTATTAATTTGCCATGTCGGATTGGATTTGGTGTAACCTTTTGTTTTAAGGTTTCATAGTGTCAGTTTCATGAAAAACACAATCAATTTCATGGTAAATAGTTTCACCATGATAGGAGTTTTCAATAAACCATGTTCATCCTTTAAAAGATGGTTATTTCATACATTGATTATGGTTTATTGATTTGCCATGTTGGATTGTTCGATATAAAATAGATGGTTTGGTAGTGTAGTATATAAAGTTGACTAGGTTTCATGATGTATTTGTCACTCAGTATTTTCTAAATATGAATTATGGTTAATTTGATTACCCTGTTAGGTGGATTCGATAAAATAGATGGTGTGGCCGTGTAGTATATAAAATTGACTAGAGGTTTCATGAATCATAGTTAACATGGTTTATTAATTTTTCATAATTAACCATAATTAATATATGCAAATATACCTAGTCAATGCATGATTTTATTTTTTCATTTTTTTGTCTCTTTTGCGTTGTATATATTTATCACATTAAATTTTTTTTTTTTAAATTTTAGGTGTTAGAAAATTAGGAGAGAGAAATATATGATTAGGAAAGAGAGATTTTTCAAGATAGAAAAGAGAGAGATTGAGATAAATTAGGAAAGATTATGAGAGAGAAATGTTAGAAAATTAGGAGAGTGAATTAGTAGGAAAATCAGGAGAGAAATATTAGCTAGGAAAATTAGGAAAGAGAAAGGGCGTTTTGGGGTTTATTTGAATTTCAAGATGGAATCATAACTATTCAAATCTCATAGGATGGAATCATAATAATATTTTTTGTACAGGATGCCTAATTAACTCTTCCATTTTTATATTTTAAAAATGATAATTTTGTAACTTCATTCATATTTTAAGCGCATGCATCAATTCTTAGATCGGGATTATCAATTCCCAAATGTGTGTGTACTTCCTCCATCTATTACGACCTCCATCAATTATGAAATGATGTACAATATTTTTAATCAAATAGTCAAATATTTTTGTTCAAAATCTTTAAGATTTTTTGATACCAACTCTAAGAGTTCAATGGGTTTTGTAATTCGTGTCATGAAATTTAAAAATTTAGACAAGAGCACTTCATATTTTTAGCCGAAAATCATAACTTTTCCATAGGACTTTTTTTATACGCAGTTATGTAGATGTGGACTACATTTATATATATGCCCACCGAATAATTTTTACACCGAATAATTACTTTTGTATTTCCTCGATTCTCTAATTAAGAGTATAATGATGTAATTTTTTGTAAATGATGTCATTTAAGCTGCACAACTAAAAGAATTGGAGCCTTCTCTACTTACAATTTAAAATTACAAGATAAAGTTGGTAGCGACAAACCTGTTTTCGAGTTGTTAAATGTTGTCGCATGCAATGCTGTTCTACCACTGGGGCCACCGTAAGTTAGCGATGTGCAAGTTTTCAAGAGCATCTCCACTACGTCCACACTACCTCGCTCAGCAGCCAAGTAAAGTGGAGTTTCATCATAATTATTAGCAGGATGTTCAAACTCACGATCTTCTTCGGTTAACAATTTGATCACTTCCAAGTACTTGTCTTTTTTGGAGTGGTCATTCCGCACAGCCATGTGCAAGGCCGTGTCTTTGTCCACATTCGTCGCCCTTAACATCTTCTTAGCCTCCCCACCCAATCCGCTTTCAAGTAATTGCTCTCTTTTTTTCGCACACTCTATGAGCACTTTGACTATGTCGTTGTACCCTTCTCTCGCCGCCATATGAAGTGGTGTTTCGCCTTTGATATTCACTCCGCGTAACAACGAGGGGCACACTTCTAGGATGGCAGCCAAACATTGTAATTGGTTGAATTGAGCTGCCACGTGGAGAACAGTGTTCCTATTGGCTGTGGTTTGGATTTCGAGTTGGTTAATGTATTGCCTTAAGACATCAACTTGGCCTTCGCTAGCAGCAATGTAAAGGCTACGGTCCATGGTAACTACAATGGAACACTTGGGTTAGTTTTGGTTCTTGCCCTTTGCAACCCCCTGTGCTTGTATTTATAGTACCAACTATCAACTACCAAGCAAGGTCGGCTCATGGCATAAGCCAATGAAGTGACCGCTTCGGCTCTTAAAAATGTAAACAAAAAGGGCCACAAACATGTAAGTCTCCCACATATTATAATAGTTATTTATTTTTGGATGACTATATGTTTAAATTTATGCAATTGTAACTATTTTGTAATGGTTTTTTTATGAAGGTATGTGTTGGCAATTTTTATTATGCAAAATACATAGTGGGTCTCATTTCAGGCTTCCAAAACTAATGAGTAGGCACTGCCACCAAAGGTGGAGCCAGGACTATAATTTATCCTGGGGCTAAAATAAACTTGTAAATATAATATGTAAATGTTTAAAAAATACGCAAGTTAAAAGTACAAAGAAAAAGTAAAATTGAATTGGGCTAAAGTTAATTCCACTAGAATTACATAGAAATATTTTAATTTTTTTTTCATTACCTCCCCCTGGGCTACAGCTCAGTATAGTCCAAGAATAGTTCCGCCCTTGTCAAACTAACCCGTGTCTCCAAAGAAGCAAAGTTACACCACCTATTTCAACCTCATCACTCTAATAATATTCACATAAACTAATCAAACTTGGTTTAATATAGTCAAGATTTACAATTCCTGAAAAATCTTATTCAGAGCTTACAATTACCTATTAATTTTAGGTTGGAACCATCAATAAAATCGAACAAATATATGCTTCCATCTTTAATATTTGCCTCTGTACAATGAATATCATTATTTTTTTTTTGGCTTTGTTCTTTTTTTTTTTTCTTGCCTTTTTTTAATTCTTTGCTAGAAAAACTTTCGAAGTTATACTCCCTCCGTCCTGATTTGTTGGTCCGTTTTGGGGATTTCAACTTTTTTTCCATTACCTTTTAAGTTTGTTATTTTCCTATTTTATCCTCAATCCGGCAATCCTCCCATTTAATACTCCCTCCATTCCAATTTGTAGTTCACTACGAAATTACGTGCAATTTTCAAACTAAAAAATAATGTAGTTAGAAAAAATATTTTTTTTTATCAATATACATCTTGTTTGACAGATCTCAATGAGAACGTTAATACGGTGCAAAAAATTTCAAAAATGTAAACACATTATTTAAAAAAAAAATTAGTTTTTGAGTTGTTATTTTAAATTTTAGAAAAGGGGCAAAAAGGTAAATTTTTCATATTTTATCTTTTGACTTTTGAAAATGAATAAATATTCTAAAATTTGAAAAAATATGTTTGTGAACAAATAAATCCAGACGAAGAAGTATATACTTTCAAAGGGAAAAAAAACTGAAACAGCTAAACACAAACAAGAAAACGTGTTCGATCCGCGATGGCTTATCGCCATTGACAAGGAATAGTAGTTTGTATTCTTTCCTCTGACATGAAATTCTCCCCAAGTTATTGCGTCAATCATGTTTGCTTTTTGACCTTTGGTCTTTGTTTACTGGATTACTTAGATTTATCCTGATAAATACGCTTGACGCGTTTGGTGATCCGAATTACATAGTGGTAGGGTCCACCTATGACACTGGTTTTTTGTATCGGTTGGCTGTTGCTACATTAGGCTTGGAGTTATATGCTTTCTATATCGAAAAAGATACGTGCACCCCACATGCGTGCACCTCAAATGCACACCAGCACGGACGGCCGTCCGTACGCATTTTTGACGGTCTGGATTTTAAATAAATTGCTCACGCAAACAATTTGTTTGTTTGCGCGAACAAATTATTTTAAATGCAGACCATTGATTCTTGAAATGGACGATTGGGATGTGCACGGTTGTGGTGTTTTCCTTGCTCCTACTCTCATTTCAGTGCTAAACTATTCCACGCTTTTAATTAAACAGTTCTTGTTGTAGGAGCATATACTTTATTATAGGAGTATATACTTTATAGTAGCTGAATTTACCTTTAATAAAAAAATTGAAGTCAATTTTTCATTCAAATTTTTATCTTATATTTTGGTGCAAGCTTTTAGAAACTACTACGAAAAAGCGACCAGTCCGGAGAAGAAAACCAGCTTTGTAAAAGCATAAAGCATACTAGCAAAAAAACAAACTATTTGTTCACTTCACATTTCCAAAAAATTTTCCAAAAAGATTCTTTCCCCATCTCTCATCTTTTCAATCATTAATCACATTTCTCTCTCTACTCATACCCCTCTTTCCAATTATTATTCTCATTTCTCTCTCTATCTCTCTCCAATTATTACACTTCTCTCTAATTATTACTTTTTCCAAAAACTCATCCAAACACTATCTCCAAAATATTTTTCAAAATATTCTTCTCAAAATTATCAACCAAACACAGCCTAGCATGCAAAGCATTGGGCTCCGTATGCATGCTTGAAATTTCTCATTGGAGTACTGAGAAAATCAATAATGGCAGCTGGTCGAAAGAAACAAAATACTGGTATTTGAGAAGACGCGGAAAGTGGCCCCAAATACAGGCATTGGAAATTGAAAGGAAACTGCCTGTGTGTCCCACTTTGCTTTCTAAGAAGACCGCCGGGTCAAAAGGTTAAGGGGGAGTTCTTGAGAGCATCTTATCTCACACACCAAAAAAATTTAACAAGTCACTTTTTAAAAAATTTATAAAATCAGACTCTCTATTCAAATTTTTACTCTTTCCTCCCTCTTATCTTTTGGTGTGTGAACAGTGCCTCCCTAAATTTGGGAGGTTACCGTAGCAAAGTTACAAAATGTAGCAAATAGAGAAGCATTTGAGGAGCCTGATTTTTAAGATTTTTGGAGACTTTGCTCTCTACTTAAAGTTAAAGAAAAGAGCCAAATGAGGATGCTCTGAATAGATTATTTGATTTTATCATCTTTAATCTTATCATCATTTTTTACGAATAGATAAAAGGAGGGTTGATTTTATCACACTAGATTTTATTACACTAGTGGTCCACAACATTTTATTACACTAGATTTTATCTATTGGAAAAACAAGGTGATTTTATCATCCTTTCATAAAATACCAACTTTCCCATTTTATCTCATAAAATCCATTCAAGAACTCCCCCTAAATACAAAATTATGATCAATGGGCCGAAGGGCTAAATATCAAAAAAAAATATTTGTAGTATTTATAATTTAGCGATACCTACGTATTCTACTCTAAGAAAAATGGATATATGAAGTATTCCATTAAAAACGTACTTGAAGTATTTTCTGTAAGAGTTAGTTTGAAGTAGTTGTGTTTGCTAGGGGTTTACATGGTCCAGATGGGACCGGTTCCATAAAAATCTACGAACCAAATCATATCGAACAGTTTCAAAAAATAGAAAACCATAACCAAGCCATTACATATGTGGAACTACATCACAACTAGGGGTGCTCACGGTCCGGATCGGTCCGGATTGGCATGAATCCAATCCTAATCCGCGAGTCACGGTTTTTTGAAAATACAATCCGTGTCCGATCCAAAAGTCTCAAGGTTCGGTTCCAATCCGAACCGCGAGTCACGGATCGGTTCTGGATTAATCTGCGGATTTTCAACTTATTCGGAAAAAACAACAAACAAAGGCTGTAAGGCACTACCAAGTAGCAAATGCACTAAATAAAAATTTCAAAGTTGGAAATCCCAATAAAAAACAACAAAGATAGTAAGGCAGATAGTTATACAACTGAACAATTAAAGGCACAAACTTATATTACCACAAAGTACAACCAAACCGTAAGTCTGCTAAATTAACAATATCTATATAACTATAATTATAAAAGTGATAAAATTATATATAATAAAAATCTCGCGGTCCGGATTGGTTAATCCAAGGTTTCAAAATCAAAATCCGTGTCCGATCCAAAAGTCGTAGTTTTTTATTTTTTGAATCCGTGTCCAGACCATTAATCCACGGTTAAAATCCAAAAGGTACGGATCGGTTCGGTCCGGATCGGATTCACGGTTCACCGGTTTTTTTTAGCAGCCCTAATCACAACCGGTCCGGTTTGGTCCGATTTTCCGATTTTAAATCATGTTGGCATCCAAAAATTACAAAAAATAAAAAATAAAAATGGAATAGCATACCACTAGTTCTTTAAATCAGCTAATAACAGCTTTGGTTAGAAACTGAATTTGTCCACAAAATTGTTGTAACTTCGTTCAAAAAATACTATCATTAAACCAACTCTCAAAACAAATCTTGAAGCCCTACAAAATGGGAAAATTTCAAAATAACCCCTGACCTTTTCACTAAATGTCACAAAGACACCTGAGCTTTGTAAAATACAAACGCCCCCCCCTGACCTTTGCCCTCCGTTACCAATTAAACCCCCACCCCCATTTTCCGTCCAAAAACTAACGGAAAAGCTGATGTGGCTTTTACTTGGATACTTTGAGACACCTGGGCTAATATTTGGCAATGACATGGACGTTCTAGCAAAATTTGGTGTCAAACACAATTACAAACCCTGTTTCTCTCTTTACTCATCTTCTCCATCTCATCATTCAGGCGAACCCTAGCACCCACCACCACTGCAGTCCACATTTGTCGGCTGTAATCAAGTCGAGATTGTACTCAACACTGTCAATTACCACCAAAATAATAAAAACCAAAATGAAACCAAAATTGAGGGACAGGTGATTCCCACAAAATTAAGTAAGCGATACATGATGAAAGAAAACCATATATAAAAAACACACAAATAAAGGTGGATTTACGACAAAGAAATCAAAACCCACTTGATTTGCTCGTTGATTGACGCTTCACAGTCATCGGAATACTTTGCCGCGCAAACAACCACTAACCCGTTTCCGCCCTTCAATTGTGAAGATCCAAAGGGAATCCGATTGTCAACCTGGGTGTTCAAGAGACCGAAAGCCGGAGCAGTTTTGAGCAGCATGGTTTGTGTGTGTGTGTGTGTGTGTGTGTGTGTGTGTTTAGGGGGGGGGGAGAGAGAGAGAGAGAGAGAGAGAGAGTAGCCATGTGCCCGGCGAGAGAGAGAGAGAGAGTAGCCGTGTGCCCGGCGACCGGAAGGCAAAAGGATTTAGTTGTCGGCGGCATGGGGGTTGAGCGCTGATGTTTGGAGAAGAGAGAGAGAGTGTGTGTGGGGCCCAGTGCTGAGTTGGCATGCCAAATATTATCCTCAAACTTAAGTTTTATGCCAGGCAAGTGCCACATCAGCTTTTCCGTTAGTTTTTGGACGAAAAATGGGGGTGGGGGTTTAATTGGTAACGGAGGGCAAAGGTCAGGGGGGGCGTTTGTATTTTACAAAGCTCAGGTGTCTTTGTGACATTTAGTGAAAAGGTCAGGGGTAATTTTGAAATTTTCCCCTACAAAATCACTAAAGAACTACTAAAGTACCATGATACAAAACCTTAAAGTATAATATATAGAAAAATGGTAGTAATAGAAACAAGAAGCAAATTAAATATATATGCTGAAGCAAAATAAAAAAAAAAGAAAATATATCCTAAGTATATATATAGATAGATAAATAGTCTGGTCTGGTTCGAACCACGGTTCCCAATTATAGAACCATGAACCGAACTAAAATACTCGGTTCCCATTTTTGTAAAACCAAAATCAATCCATTAAACCATAAAACTAACCCAAATAGACCGATTCAGTTCGGTTGGTCCGGTTTACCAATTTCTTGGACACCCTGTTTGATATTTATTTATAAACATTCGCTACATTTATTTGTAGTTGCTTGAAGGCTAATAATATTTTAATTTATAAATGAAGGCAGTAAAGAATATTTTTGAATTACTTCAATTAAATCATCTGGGTTATATTACATGACAATTAGATTGGTTAAATCACATGCAGTGATGAACCAGACATGCTCCAACCCAAAAATGGGTATGTTATGACATGATCGCCTTGGGCATTCTGGAACAATTATGATGCGTCGAATCTTTGTAGATTCTAATAGGTGTCCTTTATATGATTCTATTAGGCAGTGTGAACTAGAAGTTCAAAAGCTTATTTATATTTGTAAAGACTTCTGATTAATACTGATTGCATTTACGGACTTATATAATTGTGAAACATCATCTAATGTATGCTAAAAGATGATCTAGTAACGATTTATGTCCCTAGTGGACAATCCACTTACACAACAGTAAGTGAATTTAAAACACGCAGAAACGTGGAAAATTTGTTTGTGTAAAATGTAAAATTTTCTAATCAATGGAAATTCAAAGCAAAAGCAAAAGCAAAATGAGACGGTATTCCTGAAAAGGCCATATAGTAAGGCTTATATGCAAAGCATGGTGCTCTTAACGAAGCTACAGAAAGAGAACTCCAGAAGAGCATAGCACTCCGAAAGAGGCAGAGCATGACGCTCCTGAAGAGGCCGTACCCATAATAGCTTTTGAGAAACATGATGCTCTTAAAGAGGTAATAATAACTAGCACTCTTGAAGAGCATGAGATTGATAAATCCTCTGAAGCAAACCACTAGAAGTGGAACCTCTAGAAGAGTTATCCCTAGATGTGGGACATTTACATGTAAATAAAGATATCCCAAATGTAGAAATATGAGATAGAGTAACATCGTTGCCAATGACATATGTTTATTTAAAGTTCATATTAACATTATCAGAAGTAATGATTGGAAAATTACAAGTAATGAATAAAATGATAAAATCGTCAAAGTATGTGGTCGAAGAAATGATTGGCCAAAATTGAAAGAATTGTAATTCAAGTAGAGTTGAAGTCTCTTGCAAATTGTGCATGATTCTGTGCCAAGTGGCATGGCTAGAAGAAGAAAAAGAGAGAGATCAAAGCAACCATATTTTCTCCCTTTGCCAGACGTACATTTCTTATGAAGGACTAAATGGAAATGGCAGAGCCTAGTATATTCCTTAAATACAAAATTATTGTCTTAGAGTTCCAAAATTATCCTTAAAAAATGTAAAGTTTATTAAGTGGTTCTAAATTGTTTATATTTTTCAATATGAATCTCAAAAAATATGCAATATGGATCTTGTTTGATAGATCTTAATTAGTTGTTTTATACAAAGTTTTAAAAATCATGAAAAACATTATATACTAAAAAGACATCAACGATTTAGAAATGACATGAATTTCAAAAACTGTGATATAAATTGGGAGGGAAAGAGTACTTTCAAGGGTAAAATTGAAAGTTTGACATATTTTGATAGTCATAACTTCTTTGCAAGGATAGGTTCCAAAAACTTCATCTATAAATTATAAATAGGGCCTTCACTTATCAGGTTTGTTCATTCACAAATCCAGAAAAAAAAAAAAAAAAAATTATGTGGAATCAGAAAGTTTCAAGCTAATGAGAATTTGACCATTCTAGAATATTGATCCCAATAGTTCTTAAAGAACTATTTCATATACATATTGTTTTCAATATTTGTCTTACTTTTATGTAGATTTTTTTTAGTTTTTTCTTAAGTTAATGACACGTTATTAGAACGAAACTCTAACCAGTAAGAATATCCTACTAAAAATAGTGTTCCCTTATAGTTGAAGTATTATCAAGTGCTCATAGATACTTACACCGAGTTTCCCCAAATTTGATAAAATCACCTTCGATTTTATCAAATGAGAAAGAGGAGAGTTGATAAAATCTCAGTTTTTTTGCATTCAAAAAAGTTGAAATTTTATCAACCCTCCTCCTCATTTGATAAAATCAACGGTTGATTTTATCAAATTTTGATAAAATCTTTTGAGAAACTAAGCCTTAAATATTCTTTCCCCTTGTTTCTCTCCCTTTTTTTTTTTTTTCAATCCGAAGAAAATGCCCTCAGGCGTCCCTCTATTTCTCTAGTCTTGATATTATGGCTTGTGTTTTTTTTTTCCTCTCCCAATTCACAAACACAACATTGATGTATGAGTGATCTGTTTCTACATTTTATTAAAAACTTTTTCCGCAGCGATGAAAAATTGAAAAAAATCAAGAAAGTAATACAGTTTATTACGTACTATTTTTTTCCCACAAGTCATATCTTAAACCTTAAAATGTCATGCAAACTTTATTATATTCTTGAAAATACTTCTTACAATCATATATTTTTACACGTGTCCTTTGTAGTTGTATTGAAAAAAATTGCTTTAAAAAATGTAAGGAGAATTTTTTTTGAATCGGCTTGTGCCAATCATGAAGCATTATAATTGGAGTTATACTTTGAATATGGTTTTTTTGATGTGATTCAAGCTAAAAGCACAATGTAACATTGATTTTTTTTTTTTTTTTTACTTGTATGTTTTTTTTTAGTTTTTTATGACTTATTGGTAAGTGAGCAACCAAGTCTGGAGTCGGGCTTAGGCAACCCAAATGTCGGGGCCGGTCCTGGGTAGGGCGATTCGAAGCAAAATGTTTCTAAACTGTGGTTAATAGTAATAGTTAAGTCAGCTGTACATATATATGTCTGGTTTATGCTTTGGTCATTACTTTTCAAAAATCATAGCGTTTCAATTGAAGGGATATGTTATTGCATGACATTTGCTTTACAGATGTGTTCGTGGGAATACCTTCCAAAATTATTGTTTTATTACAGTTGTATCATGGCATTTCAAATCAAAATGCGTTGTCCATTTAGCGGTTAAACAAAACAAATGTCATTGTCCTTTTCGACCTGGCGTGCACTGAGAGAAAAAGAAAGTTGGAGTGTTTTTTTTTGACAACCGAAACTTAATTGGAGTGTTACGTGTTTTATATTTTATGTATCGCAATGATGATATATAAAATAAAAAGTGTTATTGGCACTTAGCCAATGCTTGTCCCCTGAAACCGATACGTATCGATAATGCTTGGTCAATTGTCATCGAATTCCTCAATATTAAATGATTTATATTGTTACATCAAAAAAGAATGACCGGTCGTAAACCATAATGCTAACCCAAAGGACAACCTAAGTTCATTAAACACTTAAGGACCATTATTAATTATTAATCACAAAGAAGTACAAAGCCAAATACGTCTATGTGGCCCAACCATCCATCCACCATTATTAATTATTACTAATCTTTAAAAATAAAAATAAAAAGTGGCCCAACCACCACATTAATCAAACAATAAAAAGAAATCACAAACTTGTTTCGTGAACCAACTCTTTTGTCACTACAAGCATGAACACGATTGGAAGTTTACCGACTAATTTTGGTCGCCAAAAGCTTATTCATGAGAGACTATAACTATTTAAGTAACCAAATGCACCTTAACCAAATTTCTGTCGAAAATTTGGCTACAAATATAAGTTATCCAAATTATCAAGTCCCCGCCCCTCCAAATAGTTCAAATATGGGCATATAGCTAAGAAGCATGTGTACGGGTACATTGATGTGGAGAAACTTACAAAACTTTAGAGTAAGGGTACAACTATAACGAATATGTTTTTATATTTTCATGCAGGGTATTATACGTAATAATCATACTTCGAATAGAGAAAATAGCTAAATGACCACGGCGAAAATCCAGGATCAGTACTATAACAGTAAACTTTTGGCATAGATGGGAGTTCAATGTATGGACCAAAATCTTTTTTTTACTGTAATTAAAACCATATAAAAAGAAAGTCTCTCAACTGAGCTTCATCTCCATATTGACTATGTTTAATGGCGGTACTTCAGGGTACGGCAAAAGTTGTAGACAAAACAATTTCTGTACTTGTTTTGTCTAATCGGTACGTATTTAAAAATTACCAATGCAACGTACCGATACGTTAGGGATACGAGTGCAGCTGAGTTTTAGAAGTAGCCCGGCTTCATTCCTGTTGGAATATATTGAATTTGATTATATAACAAAATTTGATTTCTAAATCGCTTTGATAAAAAAATATACATGTCATTAAACGTTAAAGATGACAGTTTTAAAACTGTCATCTATGGAGCTGACATTAAAAGTCTGAATTTTTTATGATAGTTTACAACTGTCATTGAAACATATAAAATGACGGTTTAAACCTGTCATCTTTGCAATAAGATGACAGTATCAACGAGGACTGTTTTAAACTGTCATCTTATCTATTCTCCATTCTAAAAAAAAAAAAAATTCCAACTCTAGTTCAAACACGTGGCTCTCGTGTGGCCGCCCTCGCATGACTGCCCAGTGGAGTTCACATGGCACCCTCGTGGCGCTTGTGTGGCGCCTACGTAGCACTTGTGTGGTTAGCTAATATTTGCTTGCCCCAGGACTCGAACTCAAGACCTTGAGTTCCTCGCGCGCGCGCATGTTACCAACTGAGCTAGCACGCTTGTTGTTGACAAAAGACCAACAAAAATATTTATACTATATTTCCGAAAAATTTTAAGATGAGTACTTTCTGTGTCAGTTTTAGATTTAATATAAGATGACAGCTTTGTCATCTTATACGTTTAATGACACTTTTTTACAGTCATCTTTTATGATCAACTTCAATGTCGGTTCTAATTAAAACTGACATTAAAAGGGCTTAGTTTCAATGTCACTTTTAAGGAAAACTGACATTCAAAGGTTATCCATATGGGCTTCTGGAAGCGCCTTGTTTTAATGTCAGTTCTAAGCAAAAACTGACATTAAAGAAATAGATAATAATGTCACTTTTATTGTAAACTGTCATCTTATATCGCAAAGATGACAGTTTTTAGGATAGACTGACATCAAAACTCTACCCTCATATTTTTGATGACAATTTTACAAAAACTGTCATTGTTTCAATTTTTGGTGTGTCATCTTTAACAATTATTGTAGTAGTGATATTATTTTTAAGCCTAAATATTTACGTGTACTTAAGCCTACTTATACTCTTGTAAATCAGTTAGAAGTATTCAAAAGCAAGTCTTGATCATGGCTCACGAGAATTCATTTTTAATAGTATTTCATTTCTAAAAGAAAGACTTCTGGCCCACAATAGCATTTCTTGTATGAACCTTTGATAAATCTTTGTGTTTGCCAAAACATTCCTGGTGTATCAAAAGCCACGTGGCCCATTACATTTTTAAGCAGCAACATGAATTGAATTTGGGGTCTGACAGGTTCCCAAATTAGTTGATCAATTAAGGCTTTGGTCCTTCGGCTGATTGCTCCACAATTATTGACTTTGCTTTTAAGGGTTTTTAACGTGCAGATAACATATATGGAAGCTCTCCTACCTAACGTCTATATATTGCTTTTATGGAAAATCATTTGTCCAGCCTCAAGATTTTCCCTCAACGGAAGTATTCCAACGTCCAGAATATCAAGATGATTGCTAAAAATTCTCTCTGAATCAAATTACTTCAAACGGTCTTCTTCAACGTTCAAATTTTTCAACCTATAAAAGGAGCGTATGCAAATGAAGAAAGCCTCAAGCAATTTCCGAGCATTTTCTATACAGAGCAATATTGTCTTTTACACTTCAATTTCATATCATCAATTTGAGAGTTGGAGAGCGAAATTTGTACATCTACTCTTTGAGAGAGATTTCTCCACTCTACAAATTTTGTTAGTGTTGTATTGAGAGTTAGTAAAAATTCTCACAGAACAGGTTGTTGTTTTGTGAGTGATTTTTAGAGTTTGGGAGATAAACTCTAACGGTTCGGCTAACTCCTCGGGAAAGCTAGCGTTGCGGTTGTAAGGTTGAATCGGCACCAAAAGCTGGTTGTTTAATTAGTAAAACAGTAACTCCTTTGGCCAGTGGACTAGGCTGAGCAGTAGACAAAGCTCAGACCAAACCACTATATATCTCTGTGTGATATCTCTTTCCCTTAACTCCTTTATTTTTGTTTTACAAATTATTTATTTATTTGCTTCTCTATTAATTTTTCTCACTCTCTGAATAACTTTTATTTGGACGTTTTTTTTAGTAACCCTATTCACCCCCCTCTAGGTTGCCTTTTGGGTAACAATTCCCACTTTTTTTGGCATTTGTGGGCAGATGAGGTGGTGGTTTTCAGGGGCCATAACGGTGGTACTGAGTTTCGCTTGAGGGTGGCTGTGGGTATTGTTTCATGGCGTTGTGTAGCTGCCATGGTGAGGGTTTGAGGTGTTTGCAGGTTTGCCGAATGTATTTGGTGAGGGTTTGTAGGAGAGACATGGTGGGCATTGGGGTTCAGGGGTGGGGATCAGTTTTTTGGAGGACTTGTGAACATCTTATCATTTCTTGTTCTTAATTGTATTTTTGTTGTGTCTGATCAACAATGTTTTCTTCGTTATTTGGTTCCGTGTGGCCTCGAGGCAAGTTTTGTTTTCAAGAGCAGCAGTTGTAAAAAAGTTTATGTTGGAATTGTGCATTGAATTTTTCTTTTTTTGGGAGAATTCCAATTGTGTTTAGGATTTCCTATTGTGTTTAGATTTTCCTATTGTGTTTAGGATTTCCTATTGATTGTGCTTCTTATAAATAGAGGCTTTTGGGGATCCTTTAGCTATCTCTCATATTGTGGCCTCTCCAGAGTTACGGATCATAGCCGGCTCTTTGTATCTCTTCTTCACCATTGATAGTGAACTCTCTCTCTCCTCGCCCGTGGACGTACCTCAATCTTGGGGGAACCACGTATATCTTTGTGTCGTGTGATTGTTTGTTGTTTTGTTTGCTTTCTCCCAAACTTAGTCGCATTCATAGCGTTCGTTACAACAAACTGGTATCGGAGCTTCTGGTTGAAAAACTAGGGTTTCGTTTCCGATTGTGGCTATGGCGGCTAAGTTTGAGATTGCGAAGTTTGATGGGCAGAGCAGCAGCTTCAGTCTTTGGAGGGTTAAGATGAAGGCTTTGCTAGTTCAACAGGGATTACACAAGACCTTGCAGGGGCAGGAAAAATCCGGCTTCAGCGCGGAAAATTGGGAAGACATGGATGCTAAAGCTCTGAGTTCGATTCCGTTGAGTCTAGCAGACGATGTTCTTCGCGAGGTGGAAGAAGAAACTTCAGCAACAGGTATTTGGCTGAAGTTGGAAGGCATATATATGACGAAATCGCTCATGAACAGGTTGTATCTTAAACAACGTCTTTATACGTTTCGAATGCGTGAAGGTACACCTATTAAGGATCACTTAGACGAGTTTAATCGTATTTTGATGGACCTGAAAAATATTGATTGTAAAATCGAGGAGGAGGACCAAGCCCTAATTTTGTTATGTTCTTTACCGCCATCGTATGAACATTTTGTTACAACCTTATTGTATGGGCAAGACACCATATCCATGGAGGATGTTAAGGCCAGTCTTCATTCGAAAGAGTTGAGGAAAATGGTGTCAGGAGAGGTTGATGATCATGCGGAGGGATTGTTTGTTAGGGGAGGAACGACAGAAAAGGGTGGTACGAGTAATAGGGAAAGATCCAAATCAGCAGTTAAAAATAAGAAAAAGAGAAAGTGCAATTATTGCAAGAAACCGGGGCACTCGGCAAGAGACTGTTTAAAACTCAAGGAGAAGGAAAAAGAGGACCAGAAAGGGGGTAAAAATATTGCCGGGGTTGCTGAAAGTTCGGATGAGTTAGATACTATTTTATCAGTTACAGTGGGAGATTCTCGCTGTGATACCGAGTGGATTTTGGATTCTAGGTGTTCATATCACATGTGTTTGCATAAGGAGTGGTTCGCCACCTATTAGGCGGTCAATGGTGGTACAGTTTTAATGGGAAATAACATGCCCTGCAAAATTGTTGGTTGTGGAACGATCCAACTCAAGATGCACGACGGTATTGTGAGGACTTTATCGGATGTTCGGCATGTTCCGGAGTTGAAGAAAAATCTTATCTCTTTGGGTGCTCTAGATTCCATTGGTTGTACTTTCACTAGTGAAGGTGGAGTTTTGAAGGTCTCAAGGGGTGCTTTGGTGCTGATGAAGGGTCAGAAGTGTAACAATCTCTATTCACTCATGGGCAGTACAGTTACGGGTTCTGCAGCAGCGGTCGCTTCTTCCAAGGTTTTGGGTTCGGATTTGACTCGGTTATGGCATATGCGTCTTGGGCATATGAGCGAAAGAGGGATGACAGTTTTGAGCAATCAGGGTCTACTTTGTGGGCAGAAAACTGAGAAGCTGGATTTTTGCGAGCATTGTGTCTACGGCAAGCAGTGCAGGGTCAAATTCAGTACAGCTGTTCATCGCACCAAAGGCACGGTGGATTATTTTCACTCGGATCTTTGGGGTCCCGCTGAGGTAACTTCTAAAGGTGGTTTTCGATATTTTATGAGTATTATCGATGATTTCTCTCGTAAGGTTTGGGTGTATATGCTAAAACATAAAAGTGATGCTCTAAGTACATTCAAACTGTTTAAAATTTTGATAGAGAATCAGACAGGTAAGAAAATAAAACGCTTGAGAACTGACAATGGTATGGAGTTTTGTCTTGGCGAATTTGATAAGTTTTGCAGTAATGAGGGCATTGTGAGACATCACACAGTGAGGAAAACCCCCCAGCAGAATGGTGTGGCTGAACGAATGAACATGACTCTTTTGGAGAAGGCGCGTTGTATGTTGTCCAATGCCGGGTTGGGCAAAGAGTTTTGGGTTGAAGCCGTTTCCACAGTATGCTATCTGGTGAACAGGTCTCCGTCAACTGCTATTGAGTGTAAGACTCCGTTTGAGGTATGGTCGGGTCATAAAGCTGATTATTCCATGCTGCGTGTGTTTGGGTGTCTAGCTTATGCTCATGTCAATGAGGGTAAGTTGGAGCCACGTGCCAAGAAGTGTATTTTCTTGGGTTATTAGGCAGGTGTGAAAGGGTATCGTTTATGTTGTCTGGAATCCTCTAAGTTTTTGATCAGTAGAGATGTTACTTTTGATGAAAACTTTATGGTTAAGGGGTCTAAGCAGGTTGAAGGTGCAGTTGAGGAACCGAGGGTTCCAAAGCAGGCGGAGTTTGTGATTGAATCTTCTGGCTCAGGGAAGAATGTCAGTAATCAGCCAATTGAAGAGGAGTTCAAAAGTTCAGACACAGAGGATGATGTACCAGCAGAGCAACCACGCACTATTGCTAAAGATAGGCCAAGGAGGGAGATTCAGCCTCCTGAACGATATTCGGCTTATTCTGAGATGGTGGCCTATGCTTTATCGATTGCTGAAACAGTGGAGTATGATGAGCCTTCTACCTATGCGGAAGCTGTTTCGAGCAGTGAGAGTGCACAGTGGTGTGTTGCTATGAATGAAGAGATTGAGTCTCTTCAGAAGAACCAGACATGGGAGTTGGTGAAACCGCTGAAAAATAGGAGGATTGTTGGGTGCAAATGGGTCTTCAAACGCAAGCCAGGTATTCCAGGGGTTGACGAGGCACGGTTCAAAGCTCGGCTAGTGGCGAAAGGATTCAGTCAAAAGGAAGGTGTTGACTACAATGAGGTATTTTCACCAGTTCTAAAACACAGTTCCATTCGCACTTTACTTGTTATTGTTGTTTGTTATGACCTTGAGTTAGAGCAACTTGATGTCAAAACGGCGTTTTTGCATGGGGAGCTTGAGGAACAGATTTATATGTGTCAACCAAAGGGATTTGTTGTTTCTGGTAAGGAAGATCATGTATGCTTGCTTCGTAAGTCTTTATATGGCTTAAAACAGTCTCCTAGGCAGTGGTATAAGCGGTTTGATACATTCATGATAAGCCAATCATATTCTAGGAGTGAATATGACAGTTGTGTGTATTTTCGGAGACTTGCAGATGGTTCATTTATTTATCTACTGTTGTATGTTGATGATATGCTTATTGCTGCCAAAGGTGTATCAGAAATCAACAGGTTGAAGCAGTAGTTGAGTGGTGAATTCGAGATGAAGGATTTGGGTGCAGCAAAACGGATTTTGGGTATGGAGATTAGCAGAAATCGAGTAGATGGCAAGTTGTTCTTGAATCAGAAGTCATATGTTCTCAAAGTGCTTGAGCACTTTGCCATGCAGAACTCGAAGCCAGTCAGTACCCCTTTGGCAGCACACTTTCGACTTTCAGCAGAATTGTCACCTCAATCGGAGGATGAGGAGAAATATATGTCTCAGGTTCCATATTCGAGTGCAGTTGGGAGCCTTATGTACGCCATGGTATGTACTCGTCCTGATATTTCACATGCAGTTAGTGTCGTAAGTCGCTATATGGGGCGACCGGGAAAGGCACATTGGGAGGCTGTGAAGTGGATACTTCGGTATTTGAAAGGGACTGCAGATGTGGGCCTTTTGTATGGGGTTTCTAATTCGGGTAATCAAGTTGTTGGTTACGTTGATTCGGATTTTGCCCGTGACCATGATAAGAGGAGGTCTTTGACAGGCTATGTGTTCATTCTATCCGGAAGTCCCATTAGTTGGAAAACAACTTTACAGGCTATGGTCGCGCTGTCTACAACAGAAGTGGAGTATATGGCCATTGCCGAAGCTGTAAAGGAGGCATTGTGGATGAGGAGAATTCTTTGCGAGCTTGGTATTACACAAGGGGTTACTTCAGTATTTTGTGACTTTCAGAGTGCTATACATCTGACTAAAAATCTGATGTATCATGAACGGACCAAGCATATTGATGTCAGGTATCACTTCGTTCGAGAGATCATCTCACAGAAGCAAATTGAGGTGAAGAAAGTGGGAACGACAGATAACCCAGCGGACATGTTGACTAAACCAGTTTCGGTTGCCAAGTTCAAGTATTGCTTGAGCTTGGTTGGTATTTGCAGTTGATCGCCCCTTGGGGGCATTGTGGCGAGGTAGAGGCAGAAGAGGGTTGCTATAATTAGTGATTTGGGTTCAGTGGAATTCAAGTCAAGGTGGAGAATTGTTGGAATTGTGCATTGAATTTTCCTTTCTTGGGAGAATTCCAATTGTGTTTAAGATTTCCTATTGTGTTTAGGATTTCCTATTGCATTTAGGATTTCCAATTGTGTTTAGGTTTTCCTATTGTGTTTCGGATTTTCTATTGATTGTGCTTCTTATAAATAGAGGCTTTTGGGGATCCTTTAGCTATCTCTCATATTGTGGCCTCTCCAGAGTTACGGATCATAACCGGCTCTTTGTATCTCTTCTTCATTATTGATAGTGAACTCTCTCTCTCCTCGCCCGTGGACGTACCTCAATCTTGGGGGAACCACGTATATCTTTGTTTCGTGTGATTGCTTGTTGTTTTATTTGCTTTCTCCCAAACTTAGTCGCATTCATAGCGTTCGTTACAACAGTTTATATACTTTTTGAGGCTCTCTCAATTCTCAATGTATTTCTTCTCTTATATATTAATTTGTTCTATTTTTTGGTCTCGATAATTAATAGAATTTTCATCGCTATTAAAAAAAATAAAAGTCTTACCAACATGGTAACATTCCTACTTCCACACAGTATGTAGTTCCCTCTTTCTCACTACCTGCTTCTTCCATTTTGTTTTTTAAAGGCGCCAATAACACTTTTTTATTTTATATGTCGTCATTACGATACATCCTCATCAATAGAAAAGTAAATTGGTTGCTTTTCTTCGTGCAAGAAATGAAAATTGGTGTCGTGACGTAATAGTACATAGAACGAGACAGATCGGATTTTTAATTCACTGTTTCTTAGCGCTACACTTCTATTTTTCTTTTATTTTTTGAACAGGAAAAAAAATTCTTAGTGCGACACTGCTACTTGCATTATGTATAAAATAAGTCCAACTCAACTAATAGTCTCATTAAGAGAAACGTTAGATATATCTCTATAGGGGCTGGTTCCGGGGACACATTAAAAAATACAAAAAAGAACACTCCATCTCGACCCTTAAATTCAAGGGCTAAGATTAGAATACTCTCTTTCCTCCCTCTCATCCCCTCACCTGATCTCTCCCTCCCTCCTTGTGTAACCTAACACACAGTCCTCCCCTCGCCGCTCCATCTCTGGCAAGGGTCGACAGCGGCGAACCCATCTCCGGTGAACCCATCGCCGGTGCAGGAAGTTGCTCCGACGAGGTGCTTATGTTTTCATTCTGCCTCCCGCACGGCCGCACGTTGCCGCTCCGCTGAACCCATCAAACTGGACCATCCGCCATCGTCGCCCATTGATCTAATGATTACAACAGCAATAAAATCGCTACTTGGATGCCTCTGGTTTTCTGCACTATTCTAATGAACACTATTCAATGCCAAATCTGATCTTGATTCTCAAAGCGTGGGTTTGCCTCCGTTTATACTATATCATCCATGTTTTTTATTTGGTTTTAAATGCCGTTTGGAGGCTTAACAGTTTGCCTCAATTTTCTTACACGACTTTAAGGCATACTAATCCAATCAAGGAGTTCATCGATTATGAATAGTTTTGCAGAAAGTTTCATATTCAAGGATTTCAGAATCTTATGAATGTCAGAGAGGGCCAGGGAGGAGAGAGAGAGAGAGAGAGAGAAAGAAGAGGGCGTCGCCTGAGATGGGTTTGCTGGTGATAGAGTCGCCAGAGTGAGAGGAAAACCAGGGAATTTGTCGATGAGGGGGGGGGCACAGAAAGTGAGATGGGAAAGGGTGAGAGAGAGAGATAAGGTGAGATGAGGAGTGGGAAGATAATTGGTACATTTTTAATTTCTAATCTCAGCCCTTGGATTTAAGGGTCGAGATGGCGTGTTCTTTTTTGTGTTTTTTTATGTGTCTCCGGAACCGGCCCCATCTCTATAATAATAGTATATCAATTAAGTCAGTTGTATACCTAATGTCTGGTTTATGCTTTGACCCTACATGACAAAACTAGATACTCATATGTGAGTAGTTGAACAAATATTCATACTAGATGACAAATGGTGGCTCTCCTTGTACAAGCCACTTAGCCAATATTCGTCCCCTAACTAGATACTCAAGACATCTCTAGTGCACTATCTAAAATCACTACCTAAAGTTTCCTAACTAGTTAGCTAAGAAAAATCTCAAAAAATGGTCTCTAGTACACAAAAATTAGCTCCCTAAAATCTTAGGTGACACCTCTCACTACCTAAAGTGTCCTAAGTGACTACCTAAATTTGGGGAGTGACTTAAGGAGAGAGATAGAGAGAAGGGAAGGAGAGAAGAGTTTTGTGGGACCACTTGACACTCCTCACCATTTAAATGGGTCCCACTCTAAAAGATAATGAGCATTTTTAGGGAGTCCCATTAAAGTGCATTTCTCCTTAGCTAGCTAACTAAGTTCTTAACACACAAAATAGGGTCTCACATGTACTTAAGTGTACACTTTAGCAAATATTTTTTAGATAGTGCACTAGAGATGGCCTCATATCTGTATTCTTGTTCTTAATTGTATTTTTGTTGTCACTTAATTGTATTTTTGTTGTGTCTTATCAACAATGTTTGCTCCGTTATTTGGTTCCGAGTGGCCTCGAGGCACGTTTCGTGTTCGAGAGCAGCAGTTGTAGAAAAGTTTATATACTTTTTGAGACTTTCTCAATATATTTCTTCTCTTGTTATATTAATTTGTTCCATTGTTTGGTCTCGATAGTTAATAGAATTTTCTTTGCCATTAAAAAAATAAAGTCTTACCAACATGGCAACATTCCTACTTCCATATAATCATGGCGTTTCAATTTAAGGGATATGTTTTTGCACGACCATTGCTTTACAGATGTGTTCGTGGGAATACTTTCCAAAATTATTGCTGTACGTATCATAGCATTCCAAATTAAAATCGGTTAAAAAAACGTCATAGTCCTTCCCGAGCTGGCGTGCACTGAGATAAAAAGAAACGTGAGGGTTATGTCATATGTGTTTTTATATTTTGATGCTTTGATAACACTTTTTCCAAGTGGCCCCATGTACCAAAACTCGATACTCATATCTGAGTACGTTGAACAAATAATCATACTAGATGACAAACGGTGGCTCTCCTCGTACAAGTCACTTAGCCAATACTTGTACCCTAGGAGCAAGCCCAATTAATGATTTGGTAAATTAGGCAGTGTACAGTGCATATATCTATTATAACTTGACACTTTTTCTATTAACACTTCAACAATATTCCCTATTTTACACATCATCTATTATTATATACCTTCTTTTTCTTTCATCCTTCATTTATGCATGGCTGGGTGTGAGGAATAACAATTAAAAAATGGGTTTGGGAGTGAATAATGCCTCCCTAAAAGTGGGTGATATGGGAAGGCACTATTCACATTTGTATTTTGCCAACAAATTTGTGGAGGTTGTTGGAGCCCCTTTGATGCATGGTTGGGTAAAATAGAGGTGAGAGCACATTTGTTGAGTCTGTTGCACTTGCTCTAACGCCTAGTTTGGATCGAAGATGAAGGGTATAATTTTTAGCCCGGATGACTAATCCTGAGCCCAATCATCATCATTGATTTGGGAAGCTTTTAGAGGGGGTGGATGACATATCCCCCTCCATGTTTAATACTCCCTCCGTCCCTTTTTAAGTGATTCATACGGGAATACGTGCAATTTCAAACCCTTAAAAAACATATTTCTCTTTATAACTTTTTAATTTGTTTTATACCAAATTAAAGTGCTCATTGAGTACTTTAATTTGGTGCAAAAAAAATTTAAAAACGATATGCGAAAGTACATTTTTAAACATCCGCAAAAATACACGTTTCCCAAGTGGATCACTTAAAAAGGGACGGAGGGAGTAGTATAATCTTGGCCCTTTACACCAATGTTATAAAAATCGGACCAGAAAAGGGACCGGGCGGATGGGTCACCCGTTCAACTGCGGTAGAACCGTGATGTCATAATTATAATAAAAATATATTAAAAATATATAATTTACTAAAATAAGCATATAAAAAAATAACTAAATAAAAAAAGTTGAGAAACTAAAGGAGTTTTGCTACACGTGTTCCTAGTGTGTTTTTTCCCAATCCCACATTGGCTGGGAAACATAACCACCTTACCTTTTCTTTCTACAAAGACTAGGGATGGCAACGGGGAGGATATCGGGGACGGATTTGGCCATCCCCGCCTCCAATCCTCGAACCTCATATCTACTTCAGTTCCCGCCCCGATCCCCGAACGGGGAATCATCTCCACCCTCCATCCCCACTCCTAATGGGGATCGGGGATCCCCACCCCGAATCCGAAAGTTACCAAACTAATAAAAAATAAAAAAATCTAGAAAAATACTTCTTAGACCTTACCGACATATTTGATATCTAAACCACCAAATAATGAAAAACATTGCAACAATTTGCAATTTTCCACCAAAAATCCCAACCAACAAAATAAAATTACATAATAGTCAAGGATTCCAACCTCCAAAGTTGGAATTACCAACTAAATTATGTTTGATTGTGTTTAAGAATATGAATGAAGTGTATTTATGTATAAACTAATAGTATATTTATTGAGGAAACCCTTCCAATTAATAATAATTCAAGGGGTCTAAGTCTCAGATTCCATGCTCATTCATTAAGAAAAGGAAACGTTGACTTTAATAACTTTCCAAAATAATTGTTTCCTGAGGAAGATTATTGAATTAATCCAAACACTGAAATAAAATTACACTAGGTATCAAATTCCTAGAAATTAGATTCCCAGTAATCATATTCCTATTTTCACCTAAGAAAGTTCCTAGAAATTTGATTCCGGGTAATCAGATTCCTATTCATATTCAAGATTCTGGTCATTCAAACACAACCTTAATTCCTTGACTCCATTTAAGTGACAGAGCTAGTCTACAAAAATAACGGTTTGATTGGATGTTGGATGAGTTTTTGAGTTTTAAATAGTATGGGGATAAGATAATATGGGATATTATATATGGCAGTGGGCCCTGTGACATTCATGGAAAGGGGACTAAGTAGTACTTGGTTTAGATGATTTTGGAAATATAGGAGATTAAATAGTACTTGGTTTATTTGGTAGTTAAAACGAGGGTTATAGGTTAAGTGGATGATGTAAAAAATTGTCAAAACACAAAATTACCCTTGTGCATGCCCATATTACATTTTACAATGCATTTTTTAATTATTTAAATACAAAAATTTATTAACTTATTACATTTTTCAAAAAATAGGCTATAATAATTAATTTTAACAATTTTAAACAAAATAAAATTTATTAAATATTTAAAACATTTTATAATTTTTTTTTGAATATACCACCTAATATGTTTTAAATATTTGTAATTTACATATTATTTTTTTAATCTTTATATTATACCCCAACAAGTGGACAAATTGAACAAGTTCTCTTTTAATTTTATTGAAATCTCAAATAATTGTACTAATTTATTTGAGATACAATTACAAAGGCTTAAGAAAGCACAACTACTAATTCAAGAAAAGAACAATTTATTGAACTTTCAACAACACAACAAGCCAACAATGTAAAATACTCCCTCCGTCCCAAAAATAGTTCCTTTTGGGAGTTCGTACCACTTTTCAATGCAATATATTTTATAATCTATAATGTTTTAGATGATTTTAAAAACGTTGTATTTTATATTTGATTGAAATCTATCAAACAAGATCCATATTGCATATGAAATATATTACCAATTGAAAGATATAATCGATTTTTTATCTGGTTAGAATGGAACAAGGGACTATATGACCATTCAAGACCGATTGTGGGAGTTGAGACAATATGGATACATATTGTGGTTATCGAGGGAGTAGTACTTTCGTACACAGTTTTTCAAATTCACATAGAATTAAATATCTCTATTAGTAGTTTAATTTGGTGCAAGAAAAAAAATTATGCGCGAAAGTACTTTATTTTTTTATCTCAAAGAAATTGCAGAGTACTTTATTGGATGTGGTAGCAGCAATAGTGCAGTACATGGGGATAAATTGGGATACCAAGGTAATTTTACCGGGGGGCTATCCATAAAAAACACCAATCCGGGGATAAATAGCACCGCACCTTTTCCCAGGATTATTTATCACCCCCATCTCATATACCCCTCTAATTAATCCCCTTCCAAACCCCTTCCAAACGGGCCGGAAGAGTAGATACATGATCCGACGTTAGAGATTAGTCCAAGAGACCAACTGGTGATCATTATGGGGACAGTGTTATTGTTGCAAACAAAAGTTGGTTATCCCAAAATTCGCCATGTAATTGATCATTTTGGAGAAAAAAACAAATTTCCAACAGACAGAGAAATTTTGATGCCAAAAAAATTCCGCAAATAGTTGTTACGCCGAAGGAAAAATATAAAACACAGATTGAGATATATCAGTATTAAACTTTGATAATTCTTAAGTTCTTCCGTTCTAGATGTACAGCCTCTGAATTCCCAACTTTCTGTGCTTCAATGTCAAAATCAAAAAATCATCTATTTAACAAATCCAAAGGGTCTCAAGCCCAGAAAGGCGGGCAGGGATTGCAGATGATCTTGTCAACCCAGTACTATGTTTAGCAGGCCAGTGTATGCATGGTAAGTGGTAACAAGTTTGATGATGATAGAAAGTAGAACCCTGTAATGCGTTCTTTGCATAATTTACCAAATGCTAGAAATACTAAACTCCAATTATTCATTGGAAAAAAGTAAGTTTTACATTTTACTTCATAACCATAAGGTAATGTTGGTAGAACAGAACACAGAATATCCAGGTTAACGTAGTTCCAAGAGAAAAAGGATTGCGTGAATCTTTCTCCTCTTCTTCAATGTCGGCTAGAATGAACTCGTTAAGCTTGGTTCGTTAGATAAACAAACGAGCTCAAGCCATGTAGTTCAGCTCGTTTCATAAACAAGCCAAGCCCAAGCCACAAGAAGCTTGGCGTGAGCTCACAAGCTGATCTTTATATATATACACATACATACTAACATACTTTCCCACATGTAGTGCCATGTGGCAACACTTCATAGCAACTGAAGATGAAAGCACTGGCACATTAAATAGGGATGGAATGCTGCCTTTTGGACTTCATCTTTCGATGTCGAACAAGCCGGACAACACTTAAGAGTAGCGTGTCCTGGTTTTGCATTCTGTTTGCTTCCTTTGGTAGTCCCACATCGAATACTTGTGAAACTCACCACTAGGGAATTCCATTTAAATTAAGAAGCCAGCCTCTAACAACTTGTGTGCTTTCACCACCCAGAGTTGCCGAGCCTCACGAGTCGAGCTCGGTTCGTTAGAATGAACCGGGTTTCTTCTGCAATAAGTTCATGAACTGCTGCATCCACAGTAGGTAGAGGAAAACGGTGTAGAATTGCTCCGCGAGGGACTCAAACTGAGCTCGTAGAGGCATAAGAAACTGAACCAACCTCCGTTCCTCACAATATGCAATAAGCTCAGGCTGTGAAGGTAAAGCAGCAGGTTCCATGCAAGCTAACTGATCCCAATAACTAGTCATTTCATTATAGAACTCCTGAATAGTTTTATCACCCTGACTTGCACTACGAATGGACCATTCAAGTTCATACTGTTTGGCAAAGTTAGATTCTAGATACATACCTTTCAAATAATCCCAAACTTTCTTAGATGTATCATATTTTGAAAAATTCATCCCAATACTTGGTTCCACGGAGTTGTGAAACCAAGTGAGAATTTGGGCGTTTTCAATGGTCCATTTTTCAACAACAGTGGCATTATATCCCTCGGCTTTTGTATCAGACGATGGTTGTGGTGTGGAACCATCCACATGTCCCCACACCCCCTTGCCAACAACAAAATTTTTCATCACATGTGCCCAATAGGAATAATTATTACCAGTTAGACGGACACTAATGGCCTGATTTCTATCTCTAGGCATGATTTTAGACAGAGAAACACGATCAAGTGCACAATACCAGATACCAAGGTAGAACAGTTGCTGGCAGATGTAATAAATCAAAGATACCAGAGAACCAGAGTAGAGTAGAGATACCAGATGTCTAGAGAGAGATGAACCGGCACTGATGCTGACTAAAAAATCCACAGAAGATCAAAATAATAGCCACTGGTGTGAGATTGAGGGTCACCGGAGCATATCCAAAGGTCGTCGGAGCAAGTCTGAGGTTTGCCGGAGTGTAGAGTGGTCAGGCGAGTCACTAGGGTGGTCAGTCGATGTCGGAATGTCGTCGAAAGACTGCTGGGGTTCAGATTTGAAAGTTGCAGAGTAAGTTCTAAGGTCAGAGAGTTCTACGTATGCTACCGGAGTGCCGACGACGTCAAACGAGGGTCGTCGGAAGTTGGAGAGTGCTCGCCGGTGGTTGAAACTTACTGGGTACCAAAAGTAAGACTATCGGAAGGTCGTTAGCCTTCTGATTAGAGTCACCAGAGGTCTGTGAAGGTCTATTGGACGTCGGAGAAGACTCGTCGGGCGTCGGCGAAGGTTGCCGGTGGTCACAGAAATCTCATCGGAGGTTGACGACGGTGGTGGTGGTTGGTGGTGGTCTGGAAACTGAGGTTTAGGGTTTTATTTCTCAGAGAGAAGATAGAGAGAAGCGATCGACTGAAGAGAAGGAAGAGAGAAGGGATCGACTGAGGGCTGATTGGTTCTACAGAAGCAGAGGTCGACAGAGGTTAGACTTGCTCTAATACCATGATAACTTCAGAGATATGAAGAACGGAATATGTTATTTCTGAATAATAAAATGTTACAGCGTACAGTGTTTAAATAGAAAACTTAGGATCTTACTACCTAAAATACAAGATAAGCACTACCTAAAATAAGGATAATCATTACCTAAAATAAGGATAAGCACTACCTAAAATACATGATACACTTTCACATAATCTTTACAAGATACACTTTCACAAACACCAACACTAAGGTACGCAAATTTTGAAAAAAATGGAGAACACAAAATGTAGTGGAGCACGCATTTAAAGAAATTCATGTATTGGACATATAAACCTTGCATCATACTTATAAGAACATCATTCACATAAGTATTTACGCAAAAAAAAATTTGCATCATTTATGTGACTTTACAGTAAATAAATTATCATCCACCACACACAAAATAAGATTACCTTTGTTTTGCTTGTACTTTACAACTTCGTTTTACATTCCCAACTTGTTTTCTGAGTGTCCCAAAGTGTCTGGAACATTTTCTATGAGTGTCCCCAGATGTCCAAACCAAACATGTTGAGAAACCATAGGACACTTGGGATTTGAGTGTCCGACACGTGTTCGAAGATTGTCAGACACCAATACGCGACTTACGTCAAATTGTCTGCGCCATGGCTTCGGATGTCACTTTTGTATCCATATATATATGTTCCCTACTTGTCTCTCCAAGAAGGTTTGGATCAAAGCAACACAGGTCATTTAGAGATGTTGGATCAAAGAAACAATCAAGAGAAATTGTGCTCTCGAAATGAAGATACTCTTATAAATAACTGAAATGTTGTGTAAACAACTACCTTACAAATTGACTCAAAGACTTAACCAATTTATAGAACTATCCTAAGATGTATCTAGACAAGTACACAAAACTAGACAATAAATAGGTTCATGAACAAACCCTTAGACTCTATACATGAATAACTCTATATACATGAATGACTCTTGATTGATATTCATGTATCACTACATATACATGAACCATGTGTAAAAAACTCTTCATATGCCAATATCCAGGTACGTTGTATAGCTTAGAATTCCAACAGCCCCCCTTAAGCTAGACAACTGCCATGCCAAGCTTCTTTTTCATTCTGTTGAAAGTATCACACTTCAAAGCCTTCGTAAAGATATCCACAAGTTGATCTTGAGTCTTACAATACTCCACAACAATCTCTCCATCTTTGACAGATGAAATGAAACTTGATCCTTATGTGCTTGCTTTTGCCATGAAAAACAGGGTTCTTTGTGAGTGAAATAGCTGAACTATTGTCACAATATAGCGTTGTGCCTTTCTCTTGATGATGCTTGAGTTCTTCTAGGATCCATCTTATCCAAAGAGCTTGACAAGATGCTAAGGCAAGTGAAATGTACTCAGATTCTGCTGTAGAAAGAGGCACAACTGATTGCTTCTTTGATGCCCAAGAAATAACACCTGAACCAATGCTAAAAACATAACCAAAGGTGCTTTTGCAGTCATCTACACTTCCACCCCAGTCACTATCACAATAACCAACCAAACCTGAGTCTTCCACTTTTCTATAAAATATCCCTTCAGTAACAGTACCGCATAAATATCGTAAAACTCTTTTCCCAGCTTCCCAATGACTTCTTTTTGGTGATTCCATGAATCTGCTAAGTATGCACACTGAGAACATAAGATCTGGTCTTGTTGCAGTCAAGTGCATAAAACTATCAATAAGACTTCGATAAAGAGTATCATCCACATCTTCTTCATCATCACATTTGCTCAACTTTAAACAAACTTCCATTGGAGTGCTTGTTGGTTTAGCACCTTCCATCCGAAATTTCTTTAGCACATCCCTTGCATATTTATTTTGACAAATAAAAATTCCATCTTCTTGTTGTTTAACCTCGATGCCAAGAAACAAATGGAAAAGTCCCATGTCGGTCATTTCAAATTTTTGCGTCATAGCTCTCTTGAATTCTTCACACATTTTTGAACTTGTTCCGGTAAAAATTAAATCATCAACATATAGACAAACAATCAAATAATCACCATTCATACCTTCTTTGATGTAAAGAGTATGCTCAAAGGGACACCTTTTGAAATTGTTCCTCATAAAATAGCCATCAATACGACTATACCATGCTCTTGGCGCTTGCTTGAGCCCATAAAGTGCCTTTCTCAAACAACAAACCTTCTTTTCTTCACCAACCTTCTCATAACCCGGTGGTTGATTGATAAACACCTCCTCTTCAAGAAAACCATTCAAAAAAGCTGATTTGACATCCATTTGATAAACTCTCCAACTGTTTTGAGCCGCCAAAGCTAACACTGTTCGAATTGTCTCAAGACGAGCAACAGGAGCAAACACTTCTCGAAAATCAACACCATATTTTTGTTTGTAACCTTTGACAACAAGACGAGCTTTGAACTTATCAATCTCACCATTCGCGTTCAATTTTGTCTTGTAAACCCACTTCACATCAATTGGCTTTTTCCCATTTGAAAGCTCCATAAGCTCCCAAGTTTGATTTTTATGTATTGAATCCATTTCTTGATCCATGGCTAGCCTCCACTTCTCTTCTTTAGAAGCATCTTCAAAACTGATTGGGTCGGCATCAACAAATAAAGCAAAATTAGCCAAGTCTTCTTCTAAAACATTTCTGGTAGATTCATAGAGTTCTCTCAGGCTTCTTGTCTTTCCAAGATGACGACAACAGAGAAGAAAACGGAGGAGTAGGAAGTGGAGAAGTTGGAGTATTGACTTCTTCATTCCCTTCAACCTCAGTATTTTGTTCATTGAATTCTTCCTCCAATTCAACACAACCTGATTTTTCATGTTCATCATCTCCATCCCAGCTCCAAGATTCTTCTTCATCAAACTTTACATCTCTGCTGACAATAAGCTTCTTTGTGATCGGATTATGCAATTTGTAAGCCTTTGAAACTTCACTATACCCCACAAAGATGCATTTTTCAGATTTGTCATCCAACTTCTACCTTTTCTTATCTAGCACATGTGAATAAGCAATACTTCCAAAAATTCTCAAATGATCAACATTTGGTTTGTATCCACTCTAAGCTTCTTGAGGAGTCAATTTTGCCACACTTTTGGATGAGACACGGTTCAAAAGTCAGACAGCACAAGCCACAGCTTCAGCCCAAAAAAGAGTAGGAACTCTCTTGGCTTTCAACATACTTTTAGCTAACTCCACAATTGTTCGATTTTTCCTTTCGGAAACCCCATTTTGCTGAGGAGTGTATCGAGCAGTAAACTGATGTTGGATGCCATTTTCTTTGAGAAAATTTTCAAATTCTCCATCAATGTATTCACTACCACGATCGGTACGCAAAGTTTTCACCAAATAACCACTTTGTTTTTCAACCAAAGTTTTGAAACTTTTGAAATATCCAAATACTTCAGATTTTTCCTTCAGAAAATAAATCCAAGTTTTTCTACTGTAATTGTCAATAAAAGTGAGAAAATAACGATTACCTCCAACTGAAGTAACATTCATTGGCCCACAAAGATCTGAATGTATCAACTCGAGTGGTTTTGTTGCTCTTCTTGCTTTTCCAAACGGGAAAGACTTTCTGTGATGTTTTCCAAGAACACATCCTTCACAAACTTTCTCTTGCACATCAACAATAGGCATTCCATTCACAACCTTTTCTTTGCTCATTATAGAGAGAGTTTTGAAACTCAAATGTCCAAAACGAAAATGCCACAACCAAGACTTATCCATGATAAAAGTGTTGAAACAAGAGCCATAGTGATTTTGAAACTTCAATGGAAACATCTTACTTGGAGTCATGCCCACCTTAGTAATGAGAACACCATTCTTGTCTTTGATCTCACACATGTCCTCCTTGAAGTTGACTTCATAACCCTTCAATAAAAGTTTTCCAACACTCAATAGATTGTGCTTGAGGCCTGGAACATACAGAACATAAGAGATTCGCTTTACCCCTTTCTTTGTGTGGACAAGGATAACACCGCTGCCCTTTGCGGAGAGCCTCTTATCATCACTAGTTCTTATTTCACTTTGAGTGGATTGATCTAGTTCCACAAATACTTTCTTATTTCTAGTCATATGATTACTACATCCACTGTCAACATACCATGTTTCATCAAACTGAGCATCTGTTTCACCGTATGTGAGAAACAAAGAATCGGCTTCGACTCCTTTGTTTTGATTTTTCTCATGCATAAAACTGGTATTGTTCTTCTTTTCATCCGCAATCCTTTTCTTGCAATATTTCTTGATATGCCCAAATTTTTCACAGTAATGGCATTGGGTATTTTTCAAAGAAGGCCATCCTTTCCCTCTTCCTCTGGTAGAAAAAGACAAGTGACTTGAATTTTTCTCACCTTCTTGCTATCTTACACCATGACCTCTTCCTCCATTGTATGATTGACTTTTATCTTTTTGACTATGACCACTTGCTTCATTGTTCCTTCCTTTTCCACGAGAAGAACCACGTCTTCTACCGCTTCCAAATCCTCCCCTTAGATAAACTTGTGTTTGGAAAGCCTGCTCAAGAGGAGAAGAATCATATTGCTTTCTCCGAAGTTCATGAGACTGTAGTGATACCATTAAACTCTCAACAGACAACGTAGACACATCTTTTGACTCTTCAATTGCAGCAACAATTACTTCAAATTTGCGGGTTACGCTTCGTAGTATCTTCTCAACTACTCTTTGATCATCAATCTTTTCACCATTCAGTCTCAATTGGTTGATAACGAAAATTATTCGATTAAAATAATCTTCAATGCTTTCAAAATCCTTCATCTTTAGTGAATCAAACTCAAACCTCAGGGATTGAAGCCTCATCATCTTCACTTTGTCATCACCTTTGTATGAAGTGAAGAGTATATCCCATGCTTTCTTAGACGTTTCTGCTACTGTAAATCACTGGAAAACAGTTTCAGTCACTGCTTGATAAATCACAAGTAAAGCCCTCCTGTCCTTCCTACGATTTTCATTCAGCTTGGTTGTTTGAGCTGCAGTAAGACTTACTCCTTCAGCTGGTTCTTCATACCCAGTGTCCACAATATCCCACAACTCTTGAGTACCAAGTAAGACCTTCATTTGAATGCTCCAATAGTTGTAATTCTTCCCATCCAAGCGAGGAAATTGGGGTAATTGAGACATTACAGTATTGTTGTTAGTAGCCATGATTCCTTTCAAAACAAAGCTCTGATACCACTTTGTTGGATCAAAGAAACGATCAAGAGAAATTGTGCTCTCGAAATGAAGATACTCTTATAAATAACTGAAATGTTGTGTAAACAACTACCTTACAAATTGACTCAAACACTTAACCAATTTATAGAACTATCCTAAGATATATCTAGACAAGTACACAAAACTAGAAATAAATAGGTTCATGAACAAATCCTTAGACTCTATACATGAATAACTCTATATACATGAATGACTCTTGATTTATATTCATGTACCACTACACATACATGAACCATGTGTAAAAAACTCTTCATATGGCAATATCCAGGTACGTTGTATAGCTTAGAATTCCAACAAGAGATACAATTCATATTATGCTTGCTTTCTATAACTGGCATAACAAGGCTCTCCATCACCATCTTTTATATGCTTTTGAGATACATAGTAACATTAGCTTGGTACTCGAAACCTACACATTCTTTCGAACAATATTAGTGTATGTTTCTAATTAATGGCATGTGAGATCATTTTGGTGTACTTAACTGCGCAAGGGAGAAAAAGTACAGAATTAGAGCCTTGTGAACAAGAGCGGGTCCAGCTTGGGAAAGGTAGGGCACATGCCTTGATCTTTTGACTATCACAACAGTAACCCTAAGGATGGACTCTGAAATAGATCTTATAGGTAAGCAGATTCAAAGGGTTGGCTAGTGTTCTAAATCGACCTAGTTAGAGCCCAGGCACTAGACGGCCACCCAACTGCTAGATTTTAGGGTCTAGGTGTTGATTAGGCATTGTGTGCATTAGAAGGGGATTAATCAGCTAGGCGGTGATCACTAGAAGGCGGATTTATCTTGTAGGGTTTTGGGGTTAAATTGTGTAATATTAGGAATTACAGGTGGTTAACTGTTATTTTGACAAAAACATGAATCATATCATATACCGATTTACGTAATTCATTCGCCTCTCTTGTTTACATGTCAACAATTCAAACCCTAGTCCCTAAATCTTGTACTCCTGCTTTTAGTTGGTCAGCCGTAGTTGCTTTGGTTGTTTTTTAGTCTTTAACTCTTTTATTCCTAATCTTATGTTATTTCTTATTCAAACTTTGGGATGGTGGGGAGATACTTTTTTAGGAAATAGTAAAAACCGACTAATCTATAGGCGAACGAACCTATATAGTTGGATAAGATTTCTCTTAGAGCTTGTCCCACATTGGTTAGTTAATACCTCCAAAGCTAGTAAATGAGCCTGGGCGACCTCCTCAGTCATTGCCAATTGATTTTGAGTTGGATGCTTTAACATGGCATTAGAGCTATGTTTTCGAAGGATTTTGGACAAGACTCTTCTGGTTATTTCCCCATTTTTCGTGCCATAAGTGCACCATTTTTCGTTATGATCCCAATGTTAAGCATCCATTGTTCATCTTTTCACGCGTGAGCCAGGGTCGCATGTGCGGGGGAGTGTTTGAACTTGTCCTACATTGGTTAATTAATACCTCCAAAGCTATTACATGAGCTTGGGCGGCCTCTCCACTCGTTGTCAATTGGTTTTGAGTTGGATGCTTTAACCGTTTCCTTGCCAAAATTGGCCACAAAGTTCTATTAATGGGTACAATTTGATTTTTTATTTGTTTTTACAAAGCTCGGTACAAATTGATTGTTGATCCCTAGTGTATCCCCTAACACAACTTCATCAGGATTTCCTAAAATTTTGAGGTGTCAAACTAAAGAACTTCGCATTTGAAGTAGTAGAGGATTTGAAGAAGTAAAAATTGAGTAGCGGACAATGTACCTAAATCACAATCGACAGGCTTTGGATGTGGTGGCTCCGAATGCTCCAAATGCTTGCCTGATTGAACATGTACTGGTGGATTGCGTTTTGTTGAAGGCGGCGGTGCTGGTTTCTCCAATGCCTTCGAGGGAACTGTAAGCCACTTCGAGAGAGATTAGGGTGCGAAAGGGAGGCGAGTTTTTGAGGTCTTCTCACGCGGCCTTCACGGCGGGCAATCAAGAAACAGATTTTGGACAGGTTATTCTCGAGACGCCCAAGCCACGTCTATCCTATCATGGAGGGTCAATCATAGCATCAACATCAGTCTCAACCAATTATGTACTACTTCATCTGTCCCAAATTTCTTGTTCACAGGGTCAGTGGTGTGCGCCTGTGGTATGGCTGGTGTGTGCATCTAAGCTGGCAATTACCAGTTCTTGGATTTCATCTTGACAATGAACGGCTTAAATTTATAAAGTGCCAAAATAAAAGCAAGACCGCGTGCCGCACACTAGGGAGTGCATACACCAAGCCCTCTTCCATTCATGATATCTCAAAAAATTATTTATATTTTCATACGTATAATGTTGAAATCAAACTTCATAAATCGTAATTGTTGTTATTTGCTCTTGTATGTTTATGTCAAAAGCCTAAGAGCATCCTTATTTGGAGCACCAAAATTTTCACCAATTTTAACTTTAAGAACACCTTTTATAAATTAGCAAGTCATTTTATCAAAAACTCACAAAATCAGACTCTCTATTTTAACTTTACTATATTAAACTATTTCCCTCAAATCTATAAAAAAAAAAAAAAATAATTCTCCCTAAAAGCAAATCTCCCCACCTGGGGAGATGTTTTTGGTTTAGAAAAAGTAGTGGTCCCCCCCCTCTCTTCTTCTGACGCAACACTTTCTCTCTCTTGACGTAGCACAGTCTGGGAAAACCAACCAGAAGAAATCAATAAAAAATAAAAGGTGCATTAACAGTGCCGCACCAAATTTGTTGTGGTACTGTAGCAAAAATAATTTGGTGAGGGAAAGTGGAGAGGTTGATTTTGATGGGTTTTTGGGGGTTTGGCTCACTACTTTAACCCAAAAGTTAAAGTGGGAAGCCAAACGAGGATGCTCTAAGTGCGATGAATAACAAATTTTTGGATAGCAATTTTGATGCTGATTCCCAATATCTCCGGTTAAGGCATATTACATAATACTAGAAACATTTCACAAAATTAACGTAATAATTATCCCAGAAGGACTACAACCCAGAAATTAATGGAAGATATATCAAGCCCTGGCCATTAATTTCAAAATACAAAAGGATAAACAACAACTTAATTAATACAGAGTCGAATAAGAGAAACATAATCTTCTTGGTAGCGATTGACAGAGATAAAGGATATTTTTTTAAACAGAGATAAAGGATTATATAAGGGTGATGATATTGCTAGCGATTGACATAAAAGACCGAGTTCACTCAAATTACTGTAAAGAAGAGGCAACCAATAACAAGGCCTTTAGACTCAGATAACATGGAGTAAGTTCCCGTGATGAACGCAACCATCATTGCAAGCATGGCAAGTAGAATAAGCGGGAAGGCATTGGCTTACCGTTGAATCCACCTGTCCTTATTGCGGCAAACTGAGGCAGTAACTTATAGAAAGACGGAGGAATTTGAGCACAATACGGATATAGTGTTGGTTATGATAAATGCTTTGAGAGCTGCTTTTCCTACTAATGTTGCCATGCTGGGGATCACGGTACTTGCCGCAAATGTGATGGTTGCTATGAGTGTAGCCACTTTCATTTGGGTCGCTACTATTTTGTCTGCGTATTCAATGTCTTCCTTATCTTTATTATCTTCATGTGCTTTTTCCTTGTCGTTATGATCTTCCTGTTTTTTCTCCTTTTCTTTATCTTCTTGTGCTTTTTCCTTCTCTTCCAGTCTTTTTGTACGAGCTTCCCTCCATTTTTCCATGTTGTCATGGTTATTGCTGACCATATTTCTCCCATTAACAATTCGCTGTTCCGGGTTCTAGCCAGCTTGCTTTTCACTATGTGATCAGTTTGAAAGCAATGTACAGATAAGCGTAATAGAATTCCCTCGGTCCTAAATTTTTTTTCACAATACAGAGAAAATCACTATTGAAAAACACAATAATTACACTCATACATTTTCCACTTTTAAATTTTATTTGGTTTTCCATTGTGTGTCATCAACTAGCTTGCACCAACTAGCTTGCACGTACCTAGTTTAGACTAATCCTTACAGTAACTCCCAAAGGCCTTTCCGTTCTTACAGCTAAGGCGAAGTGGTCCTATATGTTGCTGGTAAGAAGAATCGAACCTGAGGCCTTAAGAGTGAGTAAACACTAAGTTCCAGGCCAACCCCTAAACTTTTTCAGAACTTGTCCCACAAAATATGCATATGCAACCAACAAAAATAACCTTGAATGGAGGCTCCTAAACCCCATGTTTGTTCAGCTTGCAAATTCATGGTATAATTGACAAAGAAACTAGACAGCATGTCCATATATCTGAATTGTTACCATGGTGTTGGTACTTGGTAGTAGCTCTAAGCTATAAGAGCAAACAGACAGCCGAAACTTAGTTCGACGGGCCTAATGCATCACCATGAAGTTGAACAACTTGCAAACACTATGCATGGTAACCCTAAAGTTAAAACAAACAATAGCAGCAGGAGCACTATCCTGTCTCAGGGGGAATGCGCTCCTGTTGAGTTTCTGAGTGAGAAAAGCGGAATCGCGTTTCACATACGGGAGCACCTCCAAAGTAGGCGTTTCCTGCAACTAAGGGTGAAAGTGCATTTTCACAAATTCAGTGGGGGCAGCGGCCCAGCTAGCTCTCCACCATTGGATTCAGACTTGGATGAGACTCGAATTGATGCCATAAAAGAAATTCAAACGATGCTGGGAATTAGGCCTTTATTTTTTGGCTGGCATGCTTACGGCCTGTTTAGTGACCATATTAGGACCGTTTTAAGGAAATTGGCAACAAAGGATAGGCTCAGAAGACTGGGGTTGACTGTTGACGGTGATTGTGTTCCTTGTTGGAGTTGGATTGGGCTGTTAAGTTCTGTCATGGAAAATCTTTTAAAGCTCATTTATATGAGATTTCATTTGCGGCTGTTGCGTATCAAATCTAGATTGAGAGAAATACCAGAATTTTTGGGAGAGGCTTTCTATTGTTGAGACTAATGTGAGCCTGTGAGATCAAGGGTTTTGTCATGAAGTTCCCTAGAAATCCTGCAAATATTTGGCTCTGAAGTGGAGAATTCGAAATGGTTTCTTAGAGGAAGTAGTGTACAGGTTGTATAGTTGTTTTGTTCCTTGTTTCATTTGGTTAGTTGTTAGCGCTGTTCTAGGGAGGTCTGTCCTTCCCTTTTGAGATGTGTGCCCTTGGCTTTGTTTTGTTGCAATGAATGATCATTTTTCTTTTGGTTACTGAATCATTCTTTTGTATGTAGAAATGCCATTTTCTGCATGTGCCTTACCCAAGGAAAGCCCTTACTTTCGTAGGTTAAATCAGGGTCAGTTCTGTTAGAAAAAGCTTTTAAAAATATCTTTAATTCAATTTATTGTGTCTAATTATATTAGCTAATTAAATTGGAGGTTATCGGGTATTAATATTCGTAACTCCCTAATATTATATTGTGGATTTATGTGCCTATTATATGCAATGGTTAATTGCATGGGAGGTTTATTTTTCTATATAAAGGTGGTTAGTCCACAAGATGAAGGAGAGGTTGTAGAAAGAAAATATTTATCAAACCTATGAACTATATGTAACACACATATATCGAGATTCGATGAGATATAGATTTTATTGTTTTGAGCATACGGGCGGTTCTTGATTCGTGTGGAAAACTTTAGCTACACACAAAGCTTCCGTGGATGATCGTTGTATCTTGGGAGTGGAATGTCACACAACTCGGTGCAAGCGGAGACATATCTTCTCTTAGATTGTTGTAAATATTCTTTAGAATTTCTGTAAATATATATAATTGGAGATAATGATACAACAAACAAATAATATGACGATACTACAAATATAAAATAAGAGAGATTAGGAAAACTTATATTGATCGAGGCACGCTTTAAAAGCTTTTTCTAACAATCATTTCCAACAAGTTCATCATGAATCATATACTGTATAATGGCAGGAGTAAAGCTAAACAACATAACAAATCTCTGCCTTACACACATCTATCGTTTAAAGACTATGAAGCACTGATACTCTAGAGGTCACTATATCGTGTCCAATAACAAAAAATGCATGTCTACTAAGTTTAACTAATATTTTAGGGGGACAAGGCGGGCACAGGAGGGACATATATGGGGACACTGCAGGGGTTAAATATGTAATTTTCAAAACTTTTTTAGGGTAAATGTGTTGCTTGAAATATTTTAGATTGACAATGTAATATCACGGGCCCTAATGAATGTGCGAAAACCCAAATACATGCTTGTAATGGAAATGATGGCAAGAAATCAAGCCACAGGCAGTGTGTTTATCCCACAATAAACACAGCAGCGGTGTAGAATAGCATCGCCATAGCGTAAGGCACAAACGAATTACAAGTTGCGTTGGTTTCGTTGCCATTGTAGTCGCCCTCTCTAGCCTAACCAATAACGAAGGATACGGTGACTATGAGTGCTGTCACAAACGAATTGGTTTCAATTACTCCCCCTGTTTTTATTCAATCCTGGTGCTACGGAAATGTTACAGGATTGCAGAACAAAGGGAACCTAGTCCCTAAAGAGTGCCCACAAAGAATGTCTCAAGCATTCCTTGCCTTGGTCTCATTGATAATCTTCGGAAAAATATTGTCTAAAACTCCTTGTTGAATCATTGAGAGGACCCTTACATCTTTCCTTTTATGAGCTTTCAATTGTTGCTTTTGAGCATCCGTCAAATTATTGACATTTTCCGGATCGTCATATCCATCTTCTACAAATAGAGAGAATAGGGGAATACGAGGGAAGTCTCCACTCAGATTTTTTTTCATCCATCCTCTAGAAGAGTCATACATGGTATTTATACATGAACTTTGGACTTGGGCCTAATCTAAAATTTTCTATTTTTGGGCCTCACTAAATACAACATTGACCCAATACAAAAACAAAGCACTTTATGGCCCCCTTATAAACATTATAATTTTAGTCCAAATACAAAATTACAACAAGACATTAACATTTTAATGACTTGAAGCTCAAATTGGTCCTTGTTTTGCAAAAGGAATGTGTGATTATTAGCAAAGCACTCAACCAAGGACATCCAACTCTTGTTCAAGATTGAGGCCAGAGGAAGCAAGCATCTCGTGCTCAAATTTTAGCATCTTATTAACTTCAATTCTATTCTTTTCCCTCACCATTTTTTCCCCCTCGACAATTCCCTCCATAAATCCATATGACCTATTCAACACGCATTTTCCCCTCAACAATTCCCTCCATAAATCCATGTGACCTATTCAACACACATCGAATTGAGCTATAATTTTTTGGGTATTTGTCACTGACCTTGTTGTTCTATCTGCACGTCTGTGGAAATTGTTTCGGGAGTAGGTGATTGATTGAACCGTTCCAAGGGTCAATTATTGGATTTCTTTTTTCCTAAAGAAATCACAAGTTTTGTAAGAGATTTGAGGATTTAAGCCCACCAATGTCTATTTTGGCCAGAGACGACTCTCATATGATATGTCTATTGTCTATTGACAAATTCAGGTCAACACACCAAACTTTGCTCGAACTGCTTGTTTGTCATTGTTGGTTTTGAAATTTCCAGTCAAAGCTACTTTTTGGTTTCTGTGGAGCCCTCTTTCTCCGGTTACTCTTCACGACGATGGTCAGAGATGAAGATGATGTTCACGCTCTCGAGTTGCCCCTAAACCTGCACACTGAGCACGCCGTTAGCGCCGGACTGGACCGTTGAGCCCAGAACGGCACTCCGACGGCCTAGTAAGTATGGGAAGAAAAGGAAAGAGCAATGTCAATCTAGGGTTTTTGGGGAGAGTTGTGCATACCTTCTTCTGGTGATGAAATCTACCTTTTACAGGTGAGCCTTGGCTTGGCCTCCAAGCGCAGCCATGCTCGTCGCGTGACTTAACCGCTCGGCTGACGTCATGGTGACGAGCCCGAAAGCATATTCAGCAGGCACGTGCTTCCAGTAAAAATGTGACACGTATCGTAACCGCTCGGATGACGTCACGACGACGAGGTCGGGGGAATGTACCGCAAACGCATGCCTCCAGTGAAATCTTGACGCGTGTCATAACCGTTTGGATGACCAGTCATGATCGTAGTTTGTTACGGGCACATGCAGCATTAACTGTTCTGCTGACTCAGCGCTAAGCTTCTCGGCATGTTATTAGCCCCACGAAGTTGGTTTATATCACCTCTCGGTCACGTCCCTGAGGTTGTTAATGTCGATTCTGGAACCTCACTTTTGAATCAAATATAGAGAAGGTTTCGGTGAAAACCAAGGCGAGGGTCCGAAGCCCTACCTGTCTTGTCTGCATATATCAAGTTGTGTCTCCGAAGAGTCCCTCGATATTAACCTATTGAAGACTAACAAAGAGGTATCTCTTCCGGTGGATGAGGCGCTCGGTATTACCGGACCCCTACAGTTTCCTGTACAAGTATTTTACGAAAGTTGCTCAATTTTACGTTATTCAATCACGACTGTTGTTGAATCACTTAAATTACTTCATAGATTTAAATAAAATTGCTAGCAACATACAAATAATCGTGAATCTAAACCCTTTATTTTTCTTTCTTGGACATTATCGGACAAACTTTTCATGTATCATAACATTTTGGTTTGGGAATCTCCTCCGGCTGCCAAATAGTGACTTTGTACTTGAAAAATGACTTGCCGTTTTAGATACTCCTCGCCTCTACATCGCGGCTGAGAAAGGTGCATGACAAGTATTAACTACTACTATATCTCACGGAATTATTACTCTCTTCTGTCCCAAATTGCTAGTCTATTTTGGGCAATCATGTCAGTCAACCAATTGTCTACAATTCAAAATTCATAATGTCAATTGTCTACGATTCAAAATTTATAATGTGTTTTACGGTTCAAAAATTTTGTTTAATAAAACTAATTGAGATCAATCAAACAAGATTTTTTTTTTTTACAAGATCAAAGAAGATTCATTTGGATATAAAAACTATTATAAATTAGAAGATATAATCAAATAATTTTTTAAGAGGTTCCACGATGTTAAAATGGACCAGCAATTTGGGATAGACAGAATATCTGCCATTAGAAAATGGATACGAGTGGATTTGCAATAGTGGAAGCGGCACAAAATGTCACTGACATGTTGAACTCTTTTTAGTTGTTAAACTACTGACGATCCTCCTTTAATCCTCACTGATCCATATTTTCTCCGTCTCTTTTTACACTACTACAAAAAGGCATAAAGGTCACGGCCTTTTGGTGTAATCTTTCACTTTTAATCTCGGTCGAAAAACCGTGATCTATCCTAGTGTGATTAAAAGTCCTCAACTTTCAATCACGGTTCAAGACCGAGATGAAAAGTTGTGAAAAACTGTGATTAAAACAAAAATAACCGTGATCTTTGACAACTTAACATCTCAGCTTTATCTAAAAACCATGATTATTTAGAGAGAAACCATCTCGGTTTTCACTAATACCGTGATCTTTCTTTAACCCAAAAGATCTCAGTTTCATATAAAACCGTGATCAAAAGATCTCAGTTTCATATAAAACCGTGATCAAATGTGTTCTGCCAAATAAAAAAAATTAATATTTATCCACCATCATCTTCATTTTATAAAATATAAATTGCATCAAGCAACAATAATTAAAATTAAATTTAGAAATAATTCATACTAATCTTTCAAAACGTGTTACATAACAAATCGGTATCGGATTTACAACTTTTGCAAATGAAGTCAATAGAAATTAGGCCAAGCCTTTCAAAAAAGAACCACAACTACAATATGACATCTACAATGATCAATGAAATTGTTGTAGTCATCTTGTGAGAGCTTCCAAAGTCTAATGCCTATCTATTTGGGAGAAAGCTCAATGAAATTGTTGCAGTCATCTTGTTCTTCACGAAGCACCCAAGAGTCATGATCTTGAAGGATCCTCGGCTTTGTTTCATTTCTCAATAGCTGGCCTTTAAGAAATCCCATTCTCCTCTTCCCTATATCCAAATATATAGAACTAAAAAAAATAGAAAACAATGTTAGAATTCCTGCCATAACCTGACTAGAAAGACCATGGAAACGAGAAAACACAACACACCCATCCTAGCGATTTCAAAATAGAACCTTACAACAAATTATAATCTTAAAATATATTACCGATAGAAGTTTCAGCTTTCTCGCCATCTTCCCAAATCTATTACCTGAAATTGAAACACATCTAGACATGCATATATACATTCAGATCTACGAACAATCGAAAATATAGGCTTCTTTGTGTGAAAAAAGAAGGGAAAAAAAGAGGGCCACACGATCCATATCACGGTGGGAGAATAAGGCTGTGGTGACCGGAGAAGCCGCAGCGGAGATACGGGCGAGAGGTACTCATACTATGGAAGGACGAGAGAGAAAATTAGAGCACCATTGATACAGTCTATGAAACAGGAGAAGTGGAAGACTTCATCATTGGCCTGGTAGAGTGCTGCCGTACGAGTTTGGGAAGATGACCTAGGAGACGGAAGAAACATAACTAAAGGATTTATTGGGAACTTCAAAAAAAAATTCGCTGACTTGGAGGGAACTTCTCAATTTTCACTTTAGGGCATCCTTATCAGGGGCACAAAAAAAAAAACACCAAATTTAACTTCAAAAACACGTTTTACAAATTTAGCAAGTCACTTTTCAAAAAACTCACAAAATCAGACTCTCTATTCTAACTTATTATATTAAATTATTCTTTTTTTCTACTCTTACTCCCCAAAAGTAATATAAAAAAAAGGTGAACAGTGCATAAATAGTTCATGAACAGTGGGTGAATAGTGCCCCGGTGAGTGAACAGTGCTGCACCAAATTTTGTGCGGTACTGTAGCAAAGTCAGAAACTTAACAAATTTGATCAACCATTTGGTGAGCCTGATTTTGGCCTTATTTTGGGTTTTGGCTCTCTATTTTTGTTAAAAAGCTAATTTGTTCATCCACATAAGGATCTTTTTAGCTGGTTAGAAAAAGTTCAAAATTTTTTAAGGGCAAGATACACGGAATTGATTTAGGGGTAAAGGTTTCAAATTGTTTCCAAGTTAATTAGTTTTCCATCTCAGTCCAGATTAAATGTGATTGTTTCTCTAACTTATAATCCCGGTTTTTCCAAGTAAGGGCTTTTCATCTCAGTCTAAACAAAATACCGTGATCGTTTCTCTAACTTACAATCTCAGTTTTTAGATGACTGAGATTGAATCTTCTTTCCATCTCGGTTTTTAGATAGAATTGAGTTTAAATTCATAGTCTACACTTTTTTATCACGCATTTATAAAACCTGAGATCTTTCTAATATTTTGAGCGTGATCTTTTAAGTTTTTTTGTAGTAGTGTTAAGTGTGTAATTTCATAATTTCAACTTATGGTAGAATAGGGAAAATTTCAAAAAACCCCCCAAACTTTGACCTGAATATCAAAAATACTCCCAAATATTCAATTTTTTCAATCGTACTCCCAAACTTCACTTCCGTAATCAAAATTGCTCTCATCGTCAGAATCTGTTACCTAACTAAAGGAAAATGCTGAGGTGGAGGTTAACGGACCTAAAAACCGTTAATAATTCGGTACAATTTCATAAAACCCCTCAAACTTTGAACCAAATATCAAAAAACCTCCCAAACTTTCATTTTTTTTTTTAAAGCTCCTTCTTCCTTCTCCCTCCTCCAATTCATAGGAAAACAGAGGGGGAGAGACCTGAGAGAGAGAGAGAGAGAGAGAGAGGCCCGTCAAACCTCTCTTGCTCTTTGATATCCTGCATCGTCATGTATCTTTTCTTCATCCACAGCTTAAACACCTCCATAACGTCCAGGTGGATCCCACCGGTGTCGTGAATCATGAAACGCGACCGCTCGCCGAACAGTCTCACGTGGTAAGCTAACAGCTCGCGTATCCTCTGGGGGCTTAATTGTCCGTATAATGACGAGCTGCGGTAGAGGTAGTCTTACTTGGGGGAGAAGAGAAGTGATTCGGGTTTTTCGGTCAGGGCTACAATGGTGTCGGTGACGTTGGATTTAGTGTCGCCGCCGCCGTTGGTGGAGGCGAGGAGGAGGAGTTTACCTCCCTAGCCATCGTGGCTGACGCGGAGAGAATGTGTAGTAGACGCGGTCGTAGCCTCAGTCGGGGAGGACTTTGTAGGCTGCGGCAACGGCGATGGGGGAGGAGGAGTTTTGTGGTCGCAACCGCACCGTCACGCTCATCAGGCGTCTCTCTTTCTCTCTCCCCCCTCTGTTTTCCTGTGAATTGGAGGAGGGAGGAGGAAGGAGCTTTTAAAAAAAAAAAATGAAAGTTTGGGAGGTTTTTTGATATTTGGTTCAAAGTTTGGGGGGTTTTATGAAATTGTACCAAATTATTAACGGTTTTTGGGTCCGTCAACCTCCACATCAGCATTTACCGTTAGTTAGGTAACAGATCCTGACGTTGGGAGCAATTTTGATTACGGAAGTGAAGCTTGGGAGTACGATTGAAAAAATTGAAAGTTTGGGAGTATTTTTGATATTCAAGTCAAAGTTTGGGGGTTTTTTTGAAATTTTCCCATAGAAATATCACCATAACACATTTCACATCAAATTTTACTAAAACTGTACTTTTAAAAGTACATACAAAATAATATCATAATTTTACAAATATTTACCCATTAACTTTTCAAAATGAATGCTTATTAAGGGATATATCCAAAATATAATATTCGACTTTTGTTTGGGAACGGAGGGGGTGCAATGTTGGCAAAAAAAAAAAATGAAAAGCAGTTGAAGGGGCCGGGCAATCTACTCTGTATTTTCTCAAATACAAGGAGGTGATTGGACTGCACATATTTTCCTTTTGGATAAGTAAAGAATTTATTGATAATGGGTAATGACAATGCGTAGACATGAGACATGAGGGACTGAGCAAAAGGTATCACAACCTTAGCCACACATCCCAACTGGGATGCGTTTATAAGGATTGGACTGCACATATTAAGGAGGCGATTTATAAAAGTAAGAAGATAACTTTCATTTCGCATGCAACTCTTAGAAAATGGAGAAGATACATCATTCTTGGGCCATTAGTTTCGAAATACAAGGAGACAAACATCACTACAGGGAAGTACAAGAGAAACGTACTGCTAATATAATAGTACTACTGATTCTATCTTTTGTTGCTTTCTGACACGATATGCAAATGTGGTTCGGATACCCATCGAAACAAAACATATCCTGTGAGGGCTCCCTTACAAAAAAAAGTGCGGGAAAACAGTTATAAGCCGTTGGATCCTATGCCCTTCACGCGATCCAACGGCTAACAACTATTTTCCCGCACTTTTTTTTTGTGAGAGAACCGTCCTAGGAAAGTTCATGCCCGTTGAAAATATCAATTCTTCAAAATAAATGAGAAAGACGATGCAACCAAGAACAACAATTGGGACGCCTAAAGAATGAGACAACGTTGAATAAGTGCCCGTAATGAACGCAACCATCATTGCTACCATGGCAATGTGAAGAAGACACATGGCATTAAAGTACCGTGCAGCTCGCAAATATTGATGGATGTAAGCCGAGCCGGAAAGGTACAGAAAGACAGAAGAAGTTGAGCATAATACGGCTATAGTGTTGGCTATGACAAATGCTTTGAAAGCTGCTTTTTTTACTAGAATTGCCATGCCTTTCTGATCTGAGCCTTGGTCGGAATCATAGCCGCCGGGGATCGTGAAACTGGCTGTAAATGTGAGGGTTGCTATAAGTGTAGCCACTATCACGTGGGTCTTCGCATATTCGTTGATAGCTTTAACTGTTTCGTTCATTGATTTTTGTCTTGCTTTTTTCTTCTCTTTGTGTTGTGTTGTACAATCACTCTTCCATCTCGCTAAGTTGTCACGGTCGTTGTTCAAGATATTTCTCGGACTAGCAATGGACCCATATCGATGGCGGCGAACCTGCTTTCATTACTAGAAGATGAGTTTGAAAAGCAATTTACACGGGAGCAAAAAAAGGGAATTTTAATCCCTGCTTTCATCCTTAATTTTTATTTCCAATATAGATGAATAACTTTTTAAGAAACACAGTAATTGCATTCATAAATCTTCAACTTTTAAAATTTCTTAACGTAATTCCATACATGTGAGACAAAAAGGGAATTGTATGGTGCTATTTGGCGTATTAAGTTTGGAATATTCGTCACAATTATTTGGCACCCTCAAAAGTAAAGAAGTAGAGAGAGGGGCGATTATGATTGTGGGGTGGTGGTCTGTGAGTTGCTTGATTGGTTCAGGCTTTCTGCCCTAAAGCTCGATCGTTGTACTTGCAAACCGCAATGACCGTGAACCCTGGGCGTCCCATATCGACAGGCCCATATATAATCGGGTTCAACCCACTACAATGAGAAATTTGAATCGCTACATACAACACCACACTAAACAGGTCAAGGAAACATGTTATGTACAGTCAAGTTTGGCATCATTACCTGGGACAATGCTAACTCTCGAGGAGTCAAGTTTTTGTTGTTAAATGTAAACCAAAATCCTTGATATTTTTTCATAAACGCAGGGCTTTTGACTTGAAACGCAGCAAGCAAATGGAGTGGCGTGTTCCCTTCATTGTCTTTCTCATTTATTAGTTGGCTTGACCATGACATTTTTAAGATAAATTGAAGAACCCGTCTCCTTTGCATTTCCGCCGCAATGTGAAGAATGTTATGTCCTGTATAATCGGTCGTCTCCCAACATTCTGGACATGCTGACAAGATCTCTTTGATTACCAGTACCCGTCCTACAGCAGCAGCTATGTGAAGAGCTGTTTTTCCGCCATCACTGTCTCCAGTTCTAATGTGCGCCAGTAAATAATTGTTTTGTAATGTCTCTTTAACTAGTTGTATATTACCACAACGTGCAGCATAATGAAGTGGTATCCAACCATGTGGGTCTGGTTTGTCAATTAGTTCCGGCTTCCAATCCAATAGTTTTGTAGCAATTTCTGCAAACAAAGGAAATCACGAAAAGTAAATCGCAATAAATGCGTATCATGTCATGTATATAAAATGATTTAAGTTATAGAAATTTTGGCAACCATGGCATTCACAAGTATCAATGATCACCTCCCCCACCCACTAATCCTCTTCGGTCCTTTTCTTTGTACTTTTCGGCTGTTTTTCAGCCCTTCATACATGAACTTTCGAGATTTTACTGTGACAAAACGTTGAATGTTAAAAATGTGGTTGCAGGATAAACATTTATAAAATCATGTACCCCATCCATCTCAAAAATTAGTTAGTCTATTACAAAAGACATATAATTTTTTGATTATATTTTAGTAAAGTACTTCCGCTTTTAACTTTTAAAATTTATTGATACCAAATTAAAAATGCATGGAAGTTTTTCATTTTCCCATTTGAAAAATACAAGAATTTTTATAGTCAACTAGCTTTTTCTGACAAATAGAGAGTAACTGAGTTGGTTTAAGAAACTGATAAAAGAAATAACAAAACCTGGCAATTTTCTTAGCATTGCTGCGTGATGCATTGCTGTTCTTCCATCAGGGCCACTATAACGTGGGGATAAGCACTTATCCAATATTACAACTACCATTGCATAATACCCTATCTCAACGGCCAGGTACAATGGAGATTCCCCGGCCTTGTTGGTGGGATACGAAAATTCTGGATCTTCTTCCGTTAAGGATCTCACGACGTGCAAGTGCAAATTCTGCACAGCTATGTGCAACGCTGTGTCTCCATCCAAATTCATCGCCCTCAACAACTCCTGGGCTGTTTGGCCTTCCCTTTCGATTTCTTTCGCCCGGTTTATGAGCGCTTCGACTATGCCAAGGTTCCCTGCCCTTGCTGCAATATGAAGGGGAGTCTCGTGTTTGCAATTCCTCGTGTGTAACAGAGAGGGTCGGCACACTTGTAAGATGCTCTCCACGCAAGATAATTGGCCGAACTGAGCTGCAACATGAAGAACGGTATTGTCGTTGTCGGTGAGTTGGACATCAAATTGGGTAATATCTTCGTTGAGGATTTCAACTTGGCCTTCCATGGCGGCTCTGTATAAGCGAGGAATCATGGTGACTGAAAGTCTGAAACAGGAGAGAGACTCTGTTAGGATCTGTTTGGCTATTACCTGTTGCTATTTCCTTTTTGGAACTCCTCACGACTTATTATAGGGGCGGAACTATGGCCGGGCGGGGCCGGCTGCCGAAATTTTAAAATATACGTGAAAATAATTTCTACGAGTTACTTAGTATGGTTTATTATATATAGGAAATTGATATTCGCACTCCCAATTTTGATGCGGGGGCTCCAAGCTACAGTAGTTTTTCTAAATTAGTTTCATGATTTACTTCAGGCTTTCCAAAAAACCTTTACTCTTCTCCTTTCCTTCAGGCACTCCAAAAAAATAAATATATTTTTTTTATCAGGAAAAAATGGATAGTTGTTCAACTCCTTTTACTGCACATCACTGAATTGCCTACTTCCATATGTAATGTTTCCTTGGTAAAGTCTTTATGTTATTGTCTTCATGTTCTGCACCTAGACAAGTGGTCTTCGGCCTACGATTGTAGAATCATCCTTTTGTCCATGCAAAGTCCAATGGTAGATAATGAGTACGAAAATATAAAGATCTTGTGTTGCAGCCATTATGAAGAGTTTGCAGTATCAACATTTTCAATTGTGTGCTGTTTATTTTGGAGAATTCTAGCAATGTTTAATTTGATTTTTTTTTTTTGCAAAGTGGCGTAAAGCAATCCGACATAGATGCATGTTTAATGTTTGGAACCTAATATTTATGTTGTGGATGTTTAATGTTTGGAATGCAATGTTAATGTTTAGAACCTAATGTTTATGTTTGGTTTTGGTTCACTTTTCCGTTTGGAGTGCCTTAGTAAATGAAGAGATAATTTGGGGGTAGAGTGCCTCCAGTAATTTTTATATCTTAAAAATGGTACTTTTTTAACTTTATTAAATATTGGAGTACTTGCATCAAAAAAGGGAGCCTCGAAATCAGCACTATATATATTTCTCTAAACAATTAAAAAGACCTCACCAAAGAACAAAAATGATATAGACACAAACTCTCAGCCACAACCCACCACAACCCCTCTCACATGTGGGGGACCCACCCTGAGCGGGCCCCACCCCACATGTGAGAGGGGTTGTGGTGGATTGTGGCTGAGAGTTTGTGTATGTATCATTATTCACCAAAGAAATAGCTCCCAAAAAAGGGAAAGTGTTTGGTCCATGAAAAGAAAACATGAAAGTGCATCCGACGGGTGAGATGTGCGGGTGATACCGGGTGAATCTCACCCGTCGGATGCACTTTCATGTGAATTTTCATGTTTCCTTTTCATGGACCGTACCATGCCTCAAACAATAAACAAAGAGTTGACCTTAACAAGGCCTAACTATGTTAAACAAGAAAATAAAGCAACCCTATAGATGAAACTACTGTTAACTTTTTCAGATTTGAAAAATAGACTTCTCTGGCAATCCCCAACTAGCATATAGCTAGACACCTACTCTCCATAGAAGCCTTTACCCCTTCCGTTGAACACAAAAATGCCCTCATAGAGTTGATAGTTGTTGAAACGCCAATGACTTAGTATGGTTTTTTTTTTTTTTGTTTTTTTTTTATCAGTGTTTATTTCTTATACTCTTGGTAATATTGGTATGATTTAGCTAAAAAACATGTTGGTTTTCATTCTCATTTCCCAAAAAATTTCACAAACAAAAAAATAAGCATGCCAGTGTTATCGTAGTCTAGAAAAATTTAACAAAATCGTTAATACACTTTTACTAGACTATACTCAAATTAATTCAAGTTATGCGTTGTATTGAAAAGCAAAAAATTTATGATATAATAAGTTTTGATGAAGGTAAAAATATGTGTATTAAATCAGGCCCATCGATCGGGCCGCATACTGCTAGTTCGGGACTGTGCTTATATTCAAAAACAAATTGGGGGTCACATGGTTTTTTTTTTTGATCGGTAAAAAAATTTCATTAATCTTTTAAAAAGGATATAAAAAGATTAAATGGATCATGGGCATGACATAAGCCACCCAATAACCAAATCTAAAAGGATGCCAAACAAAAACACTGAAAATAAAAAAAACAAAAAAACGAAAGCTGCCTCTAGGCCAATTTTCTATTTCCAAAAAGAGTAAACTATGCCAATAGAGGTCACATGAAAAGGTTCCCGTAAATTTACCCAGAAAATACATTCAATGGGTGAAATTCACTTGGTACACTGTTTTTTTTTTTTTTTGGTACTACAGAAAGGTGCCTGGTACAAACAGTGTGCCGGGTAGATTTCACCCTTTGGATGCATTTTCTGGGTAAATTTATGGGAAACGGTTCATGTACCAAACACTTTCCCATGCCGTAAGTTAACGTGTCTTGTTTGTTTCAACGAGATGTACTCATAACCAATTGGGGTTAACTCTGTTAGATGCAACCTTGTACACTTCAATAGGGAGAGTCAGAGGGGAAATCGTCTAATGCCCAATTAGGGTAATTCCCCAAATGTTTTTAGTACCACACTTGTAATAAATTTAACGAGAATTAAGTCAACTCGTAGATATGTTACTTGGATATAATTTCCTGTTTAAAATGCCGGAAGTGTGATGTTGAAGTGATGTCACAGATGTTTATATATGATGCATAATTTTTAAGTGTCTATGATGGAATAATTTTGCAAGTTGAGTTATTTTATTTTAATTTGATTGTGAAATGAATAAACTATTTTTAAGTTCTCCTTGGTTTACCAACATATATTGGCCGGCCACGGGTTCAAAAGATAAATCCCCCGAAATCCCACTTTTATACTACCAAATTGTAACTTTTAAGACTTAATTTGATGTGACAATTGTTTATGAAACATATGAGATTAATCAACGAATATCACACAGCCTCTGCCATACACCAAATTGAGCCTTTTAAGACGAATTAAATTAGTCTCCAAAATCATAAATTTCCTTGCTAAAAAAAGGAAAGATTTGTTGATGCCTCGCCAAAGAAGATGGGTGAAATCAAATTTTTACTTGCCAAAAAATTATAAGTATCAATATATTATTTGACCTTTATGGAATTTATCAAAATAATAGTATTATTTCAGAATATTTGTCGATTGAAAAAATACTTAAATGGATGTAATATGTTTAAATATAATAAATTAATTTATCTGAATGATGATAACTTCATCAAATTTAAATGAAAAATTTATCAATCCAAACAAAGAATTAAATTGACAGTTACTCATGAAAGAGGAGGAAATTGGTGGCGGTGAAAGGTGGAGGAAAGCGGGTGAGTGGTGTTTGGGGGTTGAGGTTTTTGTTGGTGGCTGTTTGGAATTTGGTTCATTTCCGTCGTTTTGGAGTGGGCGGCAGCGGATGGGATCTCAATGGGAAGATTTTCTGGTCGTTTATAGGGTCCAAAGTGGCAAATCTTGGCGGCCGCTCTTAGGTCTGACCATGTGATTGATTCATGGTGGCGCGGTTTGCCGGCTGTTCTCTTCCTCAACTTCGGCTTGTGGTGGTGTCGGTTGGGAGCAACTGCTGGATGGTGGCTTGTTTAATTAGGTTTTTTGGGATTGGGCTTGGTCTTTTTTTGGCTTGGCATTTCGGTGTTTTAGGCAGTTGAGCTTTATCTCAACGGGTGTTTTATTTTATCCAACTCTTGGTTGGATTCTCCTCCCCTTTTCCCCTAATTAACTTGATGTACCATTTATCAAGTTTTCGTAATAAACTTTTTTACAGATAAAAAAAAAAGGAAATTAAAAACAGAGAGAGAGAGAGAGAGAGAGAGAGAATTCCTATAACATGTCTTCATTAATGTATATGAGCATTATTGTCCACTCTCAAATTCATGACATCAATTAATTTCCCACTTGATCTACAATTTTAAAAAGCTTCTAGCATATTACGCATTCTCTTATTTCACCACGCAACGTCGCAACGTAGACAACTAGTTGACAAATATGACAAGACTTCGTAAACTGATTAATTTAGATTCGAAGTGGAAGAGCTTAAAAATAACTAATTCACTGATGTTACGGTTGGGGCCAAATGATTTATAAATGATGGTTTTTTTTAGTAAAGCTAATGTGGTTGCTAATTAAGTTTCAAAATGTTGTTATAGCTACTAATGAACCTGTGCATCATTAATTATTCAATCTATTTTATGAGATAGAAGATTACGACTTTATAATAGAGTCAAATGGGAGAACAACAATCAGCAAAAGAGCTGAATACTTCAACTAAAAATGTGTGATAGCGGACAAAAACCGCCGTCTGCAAGTTGGCAGTGCAAGTTGTAGTTAAACTATTACATCGATAGCTTCTAAGGATATCCTTATCAGGAGCAACAAATTGTGTACCAAATTTAACTTTAAAAACATCTTTTACAAATTTAGCAAGTTATTTTCCAAAAACTTACAAAATCATACTCTCTATTCTAACTTTATTATATTAAATTATTCTTTCTTTCTACTTTTACTCTCCAAAAGTAATAATAAAAAAAAGTGAACAGTGCACAAATAGTGCATGAATAGTTATCTGGTGAGTGAACAGTGCCGCACCAAATTTGGTGCGGTACTGTAGCAAAGTTACAAGTTTAACAAATTTACAAAAGATTTGTTAAGTATGATTTTGAAAAATTTTGCTGTATTTCACTCATCAAATTTGGCTTTGAAGGGATTTGATGCCCCTGATGGGGATGCTCTAAGCATTCTTTTAAGTACTTAAGATTCCTCAACTCCTCCACGGGCGGATTGATGAGTTTTTAACACATTTTTTTGATAAGCAAAAGTAAAAGTTTCACTAATCAATGAAGGGGCAAGACGTACGTCATTACAGCCGAAATTTTAAGGGGGTGATCAGTTTTATCACTAGAGTTGATTTTTTACTACTATTTTTGCACGAGATTCACAAAAATGACTTCTATTGGTGGCAGAAATAGGGGGAAAAAAATGCTTATTCGTATCAATATTTGTGTATTACTATTTTTTTTGTACACATTTTTTATGAAGGAATTCAAGTGATCTACATTCGTGGTGGATTAATGTAAGACATAAGTTGGAACAACTTTGTCAAAATTTGACAAATATTATTATAGGAAGTAAACAAAATAGCTTTAAGTTAATGGCTCAAACAATTTTATATACAATATAATCTAATGGCTGAGGAATAGAAGGGAACAGAGGGGTGTTGCGTAGCGTGCTGTGCGGCCGATTTTGGCACTGTGTCGGCATCGTTCTAACAATCAGAGAGGTCCACCGCTTAGAACTCGTCGAGTAGTACATGTGTACAAAAAATTAACTCGATCGGATATCGTTAATTTCCTCATCAGAATGCATATAAGTCGGAAAAAAATCGGAACGCATGTTTTGAAACAGTGGATGAAAACCATTGAACCCATTTTTTCAAGTTTTTTGTGTTTACATGAGGCACTTAACAATGAATAGTTTCCATGAGGCACTTGAACGGATATTGTTAAGCAAAAATGCAAGAGTCACACACTTTCAACCACACACTCTCTCACATGTGGTGGGACTCACTTTGGGTCCCACATGGGGTGGGCCTCACCACATGTGAGAGGGTGTGTGGTTGTGTGTGATTGAAAGTGTGTGGCTCTTGTATTTTTGCTTAACAATATCCGTTCAAGTTAATTTTTGATGCACTTGTAGTAGTCGACGAGCTCTACACGGTGAACGCCGTCAATCGTTGGAATAGTGCCGGTGCGGCGCCGGAATTGGCCGCACAGCACACTGCGGAGCACATCCTCCGGTTCCGGAATGGGAGAAAGAGAATCGTGTCATTGTTTTACTCGGAAATCAAACTTTTTATTATTCGTATTAAAACATATATTGTAATCAGTGCCACAAGTCAAAAATTGCATGACAGCGCTTTACAGAAAAAACATGATGAACTCCAGTAATCTTGCTACAGCAAAATCCTTAAAAAAAGCCTCCGTTATCCTTTTGATTTTTAATAAAAGAATTGGAAAAAACAGCTAAAGAAAGCAACAACTATTAAAACAGCACAAAGCAAAACAACGTGCACCGATCGACCATGTACCGATGGCGTCGGGGACGTCATTGTGGGTCCCATCCGATTTATCCGAGCCATTTATCGTTCTCATAATCGAATTCCGAGTGAGCCCACACGGGAATCAAGGCAATCGAAATGAGGGTGATTTTGGATCGAGCTCATACAGCCGTCCGATTGCCTCGATTCCCGCGTGGGCCCACTCAGAATTCGATTTCTGAGATTGATGAACGGCTCGGATCGATCGTATGGGACCCACGACGGCGTCCCCAATGCCGTCGGTACGTGGTCGGTGCACCTTGGTCGGTGCAGCTAGAAGGGTTCGAAATTTCCTAAGAGGAAAGATTAGTTAGTACTATTACTGTTGCGTACGTACTTTGCTCTGATCACTCAACCTTTCCCAAAACAAACTCTTGTTGGGGTCTGTCTTGGCGGACTTCAAAAGAACAAAACGCTACTATATATACCAACGGCTGGGTACCAACCAAGTACAAACGGGCACTTGGGCCTCACTTTGGGCCCCACAAAAATGATCCAAGTCGTTCAATAATCTTGTAATTTGAATAAAAAGATAAAAAATTGGATCGAGCATCTACATATATCAGATTGAGTTGATTTTTTCACGGGCCGACTCAATTTTTTTTTTAAATTATTGAACGGCTAGGATAATCTTAGCGGGACCAGGAGTGGGCCCCGTGTGCCCCTCGGCCCATTTAGGTTTTTTGAAAAGAAAAAGAAAATAACAAAAGTTTATAATTGTTTGCTTACTCCCTGTCCCCATATTATAGTCCTCTTTGGGGATTTCCACTTAATAAACGAACACAATCATTGTATTTTTGAAAACATGTTTTCCTCATTTTACCCTTCAATCGCTACATTTTCTTACTTTTATATTATTGTGTAATTTCAAAATATCAGGGTAAAAGAGGAAATTCTTTAACAATTATCCATTTAGTTTTGAAGTGGAAAAATATTTTTGGGACAACAAAAAGTGCCAACTAGGATTATAAAATGGAGACGGAGGGAGTAAAGTGAAGAAATTAATCAACTTACACTTTGTTTTTAACTTTAAATTCTTTTGATAAATGCAAGACATTGTGAACTGGGTGTAAATTGGATGTTTATGTTTTAGTCTTTTTTTTGTATCCATATTCTTCTCGCGTAGACCGTAGTCATGGTAGTAATCGTTTTGTGGAATTTACTAGTCTCAAAGTAGTTCATGAGCCATTAATTCATTATTCTTTTTTCAAGCAATGATGGTAATCTTTTTTTTTTTTTTTTTTCGAAACCAAATTTCTTGAGTGAATTTGATTCAATGAGGTGAGGTTCAAGCATCATTCTGTGTAATTAACTTTATTATTGCAGAGATGGAGATATTGAGGGATATCAACAGTGAAAAGGAGCAGATTTTCGTTGTCGCTCATTTAAGATTGTCATCACGTAAACAAATTAAGCTAGGTAAATCTATGTATGTATCCTTTCGACTTGAGATTGTTGGCACATGTATACGGAAGGTAACAAAGGGTTCACATTGAAATGTGATTCTAAATCCAAGGTTAGGATTGTCCAAATTGGAGAAAGAAGGACTAGTGTGTCTTTTTTTTAATTTTTTTTTATAAAGGTCGATCGAAAAGGATATAACATAAAGTTGATGAAAGCTCGATTGAGTTTTGCACAATGAGATTAAATATATATATTTGTAAAGCTGGTTCATATCGATCATTTATCGGCTTAATGAAACTGGAAAGTTTAAAAGGACAGAACACCTGATGGCTAATGGTGCTACTACAACTTCAACTAGAAACAAACAGGGGAGGCTGAAACGCTGTAGTGTTAATTACCAAACCAAACCAAACCAAGCCTTATGTCCCAATCAATTGGGGTCGGCTACATGAATCCTTTTTCTCCATTGAGCTCTGTCCAGTGCTGCTTCATCATTTAAACCTAGTATACTCAGATCTTTGCGTACTACCGCATCTAATGTCAATTTGGGTCTTCCCCTCCCTTGTGCGTTTCTACCCAAAGCTATCCTATCCACTCTCTTAACTACTGCATCCGCTGGTCTACGATAGACATGCCCAAACCACCTTAGCCTATTTTCCCTTAACTTCTCCTCTATAGGTGCTACGCCTACCATCTCGCGAATTGTTTCATTTCTAATCCTATCTCGTCTAGTCTTACCACACATCCACCTCAACATCCTCATTTCCGCTACACTTATCTTGTTCACTTGCTGCTTCTTAATAGGCCAGCATTCTGTCCCGTAAAGCATCGCTGGTCTTATGGCAGTTCTATAAAATTTTCCTTTCAATTTTGTTGGTACCCTCTTGTCACACAGTACACCAGTAGCACTCTTCCACTTGAGCCACCCCACTTGGATCCTATGAGTCACATCATTCGCAATCTCTCCATCTTGACTAATAATAGATCCTAAATACCTAAAATGGTCCCTCTTTGGTATCTCCTGATCTTGGATCCTCACTCTTTCCTCATACGTACTTCTGGTATCACTAAACTTGCAGACCATATACTCAGTTTTACTCCTACTTATCCGAAAGCCCTTAGACTCCAATGCTTCCCGCCAAATTTCTAATTTACTGTTAACACCACTAGCCGTTTCATCTACAAGGACAATGCTATCTGCAAATAACATACACCATGGGATATCCTCCCATGGTGTATGTTATTAATTATATTAAATTTTATACTTTTGGGGGAACAGAGAACCAGGGCCGGCCCTGAGATTATAGAGGCCTAAAGCAAATTTTAATAAATGGGCCCCTAGTTTTTTTTTCCCCCAAAACATTTAATAGGGGTGACTAATATATTTAAAAAATAATAAACATCGTATTTTAACTTCGTAAGTTAACTAAAACAAACTTTTAAATTTTTTTATGCCATTCTAACAAAAGGAATCCAACATAACAAGTCCCACCATTTTCAAACTAATCACATTGTTAACTTTAATTGTAAGATAGTAACATTCATAACAAGAAGGGAATTCTTTATCATTTTTAATCTAATAGAAAAATAAGAAAAAAGAATATAAAAGACTAATAGATTTTCTGCTAAAAAGAGCTCATAGAAAAAAGAATATAAAAGACAAATAGAAAAATAAGAAAAAGAATTTTCTTCCAGGAGGAGCCGACCAAGGATTGAACCCAAGTCTTCTTTGTTCTTAGGAACACACGCTGACCACTGAGGTGGAAGCCAACATTTGCTATGTTTTGGGAAAACATATATACATAATATAAATTTTTTATATTGGAGTGGGCCCTTAATTTTCGCTTAATTTAAAGGGCCTAAAGCGGCCGCACCTCCCGCTTTAGGCCAGGGCCGGTGCTGCAGAGAACAAGAAAAATGAAAAAGAAGAAGAAAACATATATAGGATCATGATCCATAGATTTAAATATCGGCCGAGACGTCTCGTATCGGCCGATACGAACCGGTATTTGGGGCCTCCGATACGGATACAGGCCGATATCTCGGTGTGAGGAAAAATCGCACCCTGTCTCAACCGATACTCGAGACGTATCGGTGTCTCGGCCGATACGGAAAAAAAAAAAAAAAGAAAAGAAAAAAAAAAAACAGAGCTCAAACATTTTGAAAAATTATCGGTGAACCAAAAATTAGCAAAAAAAAGAAAATGAGAGATTATAATTTACAACACCAAGAAAACCAAATCTTGAACACCGAAACTACCAGATCTTGAACACAACAATAGATTATTTCAAAAAAAAAAGAAAAAGATCATATTATAACCTTATCGTGGTGGTTTGGTTCAATTATATGTGCTAAGATTGGTTAAAACATTACTAATTAAGTTAATGAGAGAAAAAAAGAGTGTAAATCAAGTTTTCTACATATTGCTAATGATTTTAAAAAATTCACGGCCGAGACAGCCGATTCCCGCGACGTATCGCCGATATGTCCCGATACCGCGACCGATACCGTGACCAATACCTAGATTTAAAACCTTGGGATCATCTTCATCTACTCTTCATATATGTTGACGGTGTTAGGCTGGAATCGTATGTGTTGTGCATCGAGCTTTATGAACTGAAGGGCATTGTTTTGACCAGTTAGAATTGAAGATAGCTTTCATATACTTGCAAGATGGGATAACATACAGTTGAACCAAACTAAATTGTTGAGTAGAGATCCATACACAGTGGGAGAAAAAAAAGAAAAAAAGGCAGCCTTTTTCCTAATTTAAAGTCATTTGTTTATATTTGTTTCAACATGATCAGGCCTTCCACAAGCAAAAGAATAAGGTCTAATGAGTGGGTGCTTGACCCGCTTCAAGGTCACTCTTTCCGATCTTTGTGAATTCAACAAAATATAAAATTAAAGGGATGCAAGCAATAATACAAGTGGACACGGCAAGCGCTGTAGACGGCAAGCGCTGTAGAGTGTGCTAGCTAGGACGGCAAAAGCAGCAGTGATGAAGACAAGCACCATGACAAACATGGCAACTAAAACAAGAATCCATGCTGCTGCAAAGCGATGCATGGCAGGCACTGTACCGTCTTTCACTGTACCGTCTTCCTCGCTAGTATACAGCATTCCAGTGAAGCATAAAAATATAGATGCAATGGAGCATACCATGGCTATGGTGTTGGTTATGACAAATGCTTTGAAAGCTGCTGCTCTTGCTAGGACTGCCATACCTTTGTCTTTACCTTCATTGCTATTATAGCCGCCTGGAATTGCGAAAGCTGCTGCGAAGGTGATGGTGGCTATAAGTGCAGCCACTACAACCAAGGTTTGGTATATTTTAAGTACACCGTCTACTGTTTCCTTTTGTAAGTTTTGCTTTGCTTCTTTTTTCATTTTGGTCTTCTCTTTTTCATGTCTATGAGCTCTCTTCAATTTTGCTCTATTATCACGAGAATTGATGGCTATGCTTCTCCCGCCACTAATTCCCGAATCCAAAGAGCTGTCATCCTACATTTTTTGTAAGGTGATCAGTTTTTACAAATTAATGATATAAAAAAAAAAAGGTGCTATTATAAATATCAATATTTTACATTAAGCCTCCACAAAATCACATTTATCTCAGTTTTCTGGACAAAACCAGAGAGAGAGAGAGAGAATTTAAAGTCGATCACAACTTAGGTCATTGATTTCTTGGCGTAGTTGGGTAAATTTCATAATTTTCGTAGTAATTAATATTTTGAAATATCTAAGTAGTAGATAAATAAAATTAAATCACTAATGACAATTTGTTGGAACTTGTTGCTCATATGGAGAGATACCGAGAAGTTCTAATGAAGGCCAGATGCCGAGCAGAGCGGAATGGAGCTAACTAGTTTCTCGTGAATTCTGCTGCCTCAGGGACAGTTTAACTCTTCGGTATAATAGATCAAATTACCCCTACAACATATTTTATTCTCTCAACACAATGATTTAATGAGTGCAATCAAGTAACTTTTACATTATCTACCCAGTCTTATCCACCATATATCAGCTACTAGTCAAACCAAGTATAAGCTAACTTTTTCTTATTAGCTAATCTCCCCTTATCCCCCTTTTTTCTTATATATCCACTCAAAAGCTTATCTGTTCGACAGACGTGTCAGAAGTGCAAGTAGTGGGCCAAACCAAATGAGGTGTGCGTCGTACACAATATGCTAAGTCCATTGCACTCGTGGACAAAAGGGCAAAGAGCCTTTGCCCATGAAATTGCATCTGACGAGTGTTTGAAGGGGCTGAGCTTCTAAAGATAAGTGTCGCGTGGATACTAAGTTGCATGGTTTGGCCACATGGCAGTTGCCTACATGGACAATTGGTTATGTGTCATGTCACAAGACACGAGCCCGACACGTGTTTACTAGGAGCCTAGGTATACTATAAGTATGAGGCGTAACAAAAGGAAACATTGGCTTCTCAGAATGAGGTATGATATTATGCAATGAGAAGAGATGTACTTACAATGTATGTTGCTGCAAATGTTGGCATCTTTTCCACCTCAAAAGTGGACCATACTAAATTCATTGGGGTCATGTTTCTGTTGTTGAAAGCATTCTTATCTGCTCTACTGTGCTTCCATAGCTCAGGTACTTCGCAATCAGAAGACATATAAGCAGATGGAGAGGTGTGTTACCTTCATTGTCCTTTTGGTTTATAAGATGTCGTAACCATGGCTTGCCTTGTATAAATTTTATAGCTCTTTTATCCTCCATCTCGACTGCAATGTGTAGAATATTTTGCCCTTTGTTGTTGACCATCCCCCAACAATCTGGATTCTGGGACAAAAGCTCTTCCATTACTCCTATGTGCCCATGAGCTGTGGCGATGTGAAGAGCTGTTTCGAAACCGTCCTTGTTTGGAGTAGAAATGTATACTAGCGATTCACTTGTTTCTAGCAGCTGTTTAACTCCCACTCTATTCCCATTGCGTGCAGCACAATGTAGTGATGTCCACCCATACATATATACTTCCTCAATTATATCTTTCTTCCACTCCAATAACCTTTTTATGCTTTGACCTAAGCAAATCAGAGAAAGGTTAAAGCATTAGTAAATGAAGAAATAGCAGAGACAAAAAGAAAAAAAAGAACAATATATATCGACGGGATAATTTATCAACACAAGAACTATATAATGGGTAAAGGTGGAGGATAATTTTGGAAAATTGAGGTAAAAATTGATGTGAAAAGTGTGAAGTACCGAAAAAGTTGATGTGAAAGGTGTAATGATGATGTTTCTTTAATAAGTTGGATTTACGAAGTAACACATTTTAAAAGGGACGGAGGGAGTAATTAGTAACCATTGAAAATACAAGAACATAGCAGTTTAACCAAGTAAATATAAAAGTACCAGTTCAAAGAAAAAGTATAGATAAGCATATAGGTAGATAGAGCTGTTACATAGTGTTTTTTTTTTCAACAAAACTCGGTTGGATATGTGCTGACACGGGAATGGTACGATTAAAAAAGTGCATGGCATGACACAACACGATTAAGTAAACAGACCGATACGAAAGATAGTTGGCAAGAAGCTAAATGGTCCGGTCCGGGCCAAGGCTGTTTGACAACTCTATGTCTATAAGCTCAATTAGCATGCGCTTTTGAAATGGGAGTATAAGCATTTGGAACTTTATTTGCTTACAGGTTCTTTGGTTATGTTTATAAGTGATTTAACATCTAGCAACTGCAACTAAAAGAAGAGGGGTTTGGAGTCTTCTCTTACTTACAATTTCACCGTCACAAAATGAAGTTGGTTGCGACAAACCTTTTAAGTCATTGAGTGCTGCTGCGTGCAATGCCGTTCTACCACCTGGGTCACCGTAAGTTGGCGATATGCAAGTTTCCAAGAGTATAACCACTACGTCCACGCTACCTTGCTCAGCAGCCAGGTAAAGCGGTGTTTCATCAGCATTGTTGGCGGGATGTTTGAATTCAGGATCTTCTTCGATTAACAATTTGATCACTTCCAAGTACTTTTCCCTTTCCAAGTGGCAATTTCGTGCTGCCATGTGCAAAGCGGTGTCTTTGTCCACATTTGTCACCCTCAACATCTTCTTAGCTTCCCCACCCAAGCCACTTTCAACTTCTTGTTCTCTTTTTTTTGCAAATTCTATGAGCGCTTTGACTATGTCAGCATACCCTTCCCTCGCCGCCATATGAAGTGGTGTTTCACCTCTGATATTCATTCCGCGTAACAACGAGGGGCACCCTTCCAAGATCGTAGCTACACATTCTAATTGGCCGAATTGAGCTGCCACGTGGAGAGCAGTGTTTCTATTGGCTGTGGTTTGGATTTCGAGTTGGTCAATGTGTTGCCTTAGGACACCAACTTGGCCTACACTAGCAGCAATGTAAAGGCTACGGTCCATGGTAACCACACAATGAAATACTTAGGTTAATATGGGTTCTTGCCCATTGCAACCCCATATTACCTATATTTATGTTATAAGCCCTGGCTCCAAAGTAACAAAGTTACACCAACTATTTCCTTCCTCATCACTCCAATAATATATTCCTCCATCTTTATTTTACTCTCTGCAAAGAATATTTTTCTCGTTGTTGCTTTGTTATGTTCTATGTTGCCTTTTTGCAATTCTTTGCTTGAAAACTTTCAAAGGTATATAGTTGTTTGAGTGAAAAAACATTCTTTACACCGGCAGTTTAAACCAAAGTTTCCTCCAAATTGACTGCATTGCGCCATGTGTCTATGTTCTACCTTTTGGAATCACTGTTTGGACATATGGCGCAATGTAATAAATTTGGAGGAAACTTTGATTTAGACTGCCGGTGTAAAGAATGTCCTCCTTGTTTAAGTAGCTTACCCTTGGTAGTCTTTTTGACATGCAGAGTTTTCAAAAGTGAAGTTTTTTTTTTTCTCAATCAATAGAAGAGAGCAATTACATCGCATATGAAGTATAAAGTACCAACCCGGGAGTCCACGAGACAACCAAACCCAACAACTTAATCAATACAAGAAATAAGTAGAAACAGAGAAAGAAACAAATAAAGGAAAAGCCCCTGCACTCAGGCAGGGAGATTCGAACTCCTGACCTCCTAGTGAGATGCAAGAGCCCTGACCAACTCAGCTAGCCCTGTTGGTTTCAAAGGTGAAGTTTAACCTATACAATTTATGTGATAAAATTAGAGGTGGCAATTTCAACCCTTATTTACGGACCCACCAAAATCCGCATATTTATAACCCGCCCAAATTCACCCATATTTAATATATGGATTGTAATTGGGTCTTCCATTTAAACCCATTGATATATGGTTTTAGATAGGTGGGTAATGGGTTGAAAATGGGTTCTTTTGACGTTATCAGATTCGGATTTTTTTAGATCGAATCCAGATTAAATCCGGTCTATTAACAAGCCTAGTTTCACTATATCATTCTCACTAATATTATCAAAGCAATTAGATCTATTTTCTTGGAAAAGGCTACAATACACACCCCTTATTTGGGTGTGTATCATACACACCTATATAAAAGTTACGATTTTTTAAAAAAAAGTTACGATGTTTGGTATAAAAGTTACGAAACACACCAAAATGTTATGAATCATATTGATGAAAAGTTACGAAACACTGAAAAATGTTACGAGTGCCAATGAAGTGATACAATCTGGACCATACAATAGGTGCATATGGTACACACCTTTAATGAGTGTGTATTTCAATAGGTGTAATTAGTATTATACCCGATGAATCCAACGGCTCCGAACCCATCCACGTCACCGAGCTCAGTTTCGGCTACGTCTCAGATTACTCGCCAAACCCACCGTGTACTCCCATGGGTTTCAGTATTTGTTGATTAATCTTTGATTCATCTTGGAAATTACAAATTCGTTCGTGAAATTAGTTTGGGAATTTGTGGCTTGAAGTTGATCTTTGAAAAAAAAAAAAAGGGGTTGGGCGGGTTTGACTTGATCCATATTTAACAAACTCATATTAAACCCCGATCCTATTGGCCCATATTCAACTCACTCTAACCCAACCTAACTCACCTATTTGCCACCTCAAGACAAAATGTAACTTATTTACAAATTTATTGTTATCTGATTTTCAAATGTAACTACTTCATACAAGTGTGAATTTCAAAATCATTTTTTAGAATCATATTCGTCCATTTTTAGTACCAACCAAATCTGATTTGGATCAAAAACTTGTATATCTAGACGAACAAAATAAACGGCTCGAACCAAAAAGCCCATGATATAATTAAGTGATGTGTGTTAAGAAGTGTGTTGGAAATGGTTTGTACATATGACTCTTCTCTTGTAGTGGTTAATTTCTTAATTAAGTTACCACCAAGTACCAACCACACCACCTTGCGTGGCACAACATAACTGGTGGTTACAAAGTAGTTTTAAAATGTTTGTTCTTTCATTAACAATCACCCAATGCCACATAGGCTAGTGTGATAGAGTTGTGTGTTCCTATAATTATTGACGAAGTTAACTTACCAAATACTACAAGGTGTACGTAGTACTTTGTGGCTTCTTATAGGAACCAAGGTAACCTTCTTTATGTTGTCTTCCTCAAGCAAATAATATATGCCTCCATCTTTTACTCTTCAATACATTTTCTCTTTTGCTTTATTTGATTCCAGAAAGTGTTGTGCTCTTTTCCTTTTTGATAGCTTCAACAACTCTCAAAGAGTATGGTGTGGTTTTCTTGTAAGGACTCTTTAATAAGTTTACCATCCACACACAACGCCTTTGCTATTAGTAGATTTGGGCATACCTCTCACAAACTCATTCTTGATAATATACTCCGAGTAATTCACTTCAATGGAATTTACATGTCCTAATCATTAATGCCATAACTCAACTTGATCAAACAGGAATCAATTACATGCAATAGAAACATGTGGCTCAACACAATAGCAATTATCGGTGGACCTAATGCACCATTAGAGTTCACAACCGAACATGCATCTTTAGAAAATTGTACATTATGCACACTATCGCAAAATTGACAAATACATACGAGATTAGTTTTCAATCATTCTACAAGCAATACATTATGCAATTTTGGGAGACCGGCTGTGCAAACGGTGCCATGACCAATAATTTTACCTTTGTTACCGTCATCAAACGTCACAAGGGCACCGTCATATTTTTCAAGATTAGCAAACATAGCCTTATTCCACAAACAGACATTATGAGAAGCAAAAACTTCATTAATCTTGAAAAAGTTACAAGACTAATAGGGGCAAGGAAAAGTCAGAGACCTAAACCCAATTGGCAAGAAACCAACTGAGACACTCTTGGGGTAAAGCCCACCAGAAGAGGCCGAAGACCCACACCCCAAAAGGTCTAAAGATACCCAAATAAAAATATTATGCACCCACCTAAATGCCTAACAATGCCCAGAAAGATGGGCCAAGCCCAAACAATAAAGCCCAAACCCAAGCTGCCCAGCCCACAAGGACCAAGCCTAGCTACTAGCCGACACCGGAAACCTTAAACAAACCTCCAACAACCTCCACATCCACCACATCCGCCACCCAAGCTCCTCTGCCACTAGCGCCATCACCAACTACCCAATGAAAGTCTAGAGCATCCCAAGCCAATAGGCCCTGAGGACCGGCCTCATCAAACAACGATGGCCGGGGAAGGAAACTGAGCAGCACCGGGCAAAGAGGCAAGACACTCAACGACAAACATCAACTTCAAGCATGTCCAACTGCCGTTAGGCCTAGAGGAGAAACATCAGTTGCGAAGAAGATGCCGAGGAGAAAGATCAGGGTCCCATGGTGCTGCCATCGGAACTGTGAACCCAAGAAAGGAAACAACGTCGTCGCGCTGCCGTAAAGTCACTAATCTGGCTCCCAAAAATAGCAAGCCCGGGAGAGCCAAACAACGCCACCCTAACCACTACAACTAGCCTAAAACAACCTGTAAAAGTGTTTCAAAGGTGGTTTGTGCAACAAGAGAAGCATTGTTAACCTTTTTCCCCGTATTATACAATTTCAAAAGATCATTTGAAGCAACTTTCAATTCTAAGCATGTAGAGTCAATTTGTTTATCTCTTCAACAATATAAGACAAGGCCTACATGTTTAGGGGTTGGGCTCCAATGTTTACAATTTTTGGTGGTCCAAAACGTTGGCTTCATTGGCTTATGCCACAAGTCGGGCATCAATAAGCTTTGTGAGTTCTGAAGCATAAACCATAAAGGAGAAGCAAGCAATGACACAAATGGGAATTGCAAGGCACAAAGGATGTCCTAACACTGCATAAGAGCTTGTAACGAACGCAAGCATTGTTGCAAACAAGGCAATTATAACAAGCCAGAGAGCTATCAAATAGCGACGTGTCCCCTTCTCCTCTTCATCCTCTAAGTTGAAAAGTGAGGTTGAGAGATATAAAAAAATAGAGGAAGTGGAGCATATCACAGCTACGGTGTTGGTTATGACAAATACGTTGAAAGCTGCATCTCTCACTAAAATTGCCGTCCCTTCAACTGGACCATCCTGATGGTAGCCACCCGGTATCGTGAAACTAGCTGCGAAAGATATGGTTGCTAGCAATGTTGCCACTATCATATGAGTCTTAGCCATCCCTTCTACCCTTTTTTTATCTTCTCGTTCCTTATCTTTTTGCTTCTTATCTACTTGTTCTAGATTTTCTCGTTCTTCTTTCTCTCGCTCTCTTTCTTTTTTATTCATCGTCCAATTGATTATCCTTTCTCGATCCTTCCTGACTGTATCTCTCCCATTATTATGCCAAATTTGTCGTGGCCAATCCTTGCAAATGTTCTGTTTCCATTTTTGCTACGTGGTGAGTTTGAAAATTCTTTTTTTTGAAAGGCAAAATTTTTTTATTAATCATCGTGATATTACAATGACTAAAAGGAACAAGGAGAAGGCAACAAATTCAAAGAATCAGAAGCCAAGTCCGAGACCCAACCCACAATTGGCAAGGAGCCAACCAAGATTCCCAAGGGCCGATGCCCGAACACCTAAAGGCCTAGACTCAAAAAGAGTCACACCAAGTATGAAATAAACCAAACACCCCTCCATGGCCTAGCCCATAAGGGCACACCCCAAAAAAACATCACAGCCCAATAAAACAAATGGGCAGAGCCCAAACCACAAAACAAAACCCAAACCCAACCCAAACAAGCCGACTCACAGCCCCCACCGCCGCCTCTGCCCAAGAGCACCTAGATCTGCCGCCATCCGACGCCACCACCACAGGAGGTGCAAAGAGAGGACCAACCACCACCAACAACAAGCCACAGCCGCACCGACAGCCACTACGCCGTTAAGCCAAAAACGATTGAAACCCAAGAGAAAAAATTGGTGGGCCGCCAGAGTGCCGCCGGGCCGCCGACAGCAACGATCAGCCCCCCAAGAAGGAGGTACACAGCACCTCAACGACCGAAGAGGGCGACAAGAATAAGAGCACCCGAGTCCGAGCAACCGTTAGGCATATCCGACCCGTCCAACAACGATGTCGGCGCCGGAAACGAGAATGGGAGAGGAAGACAGTGGGGGGAGGAGGGAGAGAGAGGAAGGGAGGGAGAAGGCAACGGAGAAAGAGCCCGGGGGGAGGAGGAAAGAGCCGCCGCTCCCCCCCCCCCCAGGCGATGAGATCTGATTTGAGTCGGTTGAGGTTTAGAGAGAGAGGGAGTCGGTTGAGGTTTTGTGAGTTTGAATCTAATCACAATGATATCTTTAAATCTAATAATGCTATTTATATATACATAAACAAAATCCATGTGTCTGTGGAACCTTGTTAATTTATTCCCATAAACACAACAGTAATCATAATTATGTAGGAGTTTTAAACCCTTTAAAGAAGTAAATAAATGCAAAACCTTTACAAAGCAAAAGAATATTTTCCGATAGAATGGGCTTTGTTCAGATTAAAAAAAAAACCCCAAAAAAGAAAGAATGGGTTTGTTCAGAAGGAAAAAAAAAATATCCCGAAGTTATAGTGATGAAAAGGCATGTGGAGAGGACATTTTTAATTACTCAGTACTCATTTTTGCTCCAATAATATGAGTTCACGCTGTATTTTTGTCTTCCGTATTTGTAGACTATAACTTATCTTTCATAATTTTTGTTTAGTTATTTGTCATTGTTTTTGAGATTTATAGTTTGCCTCTTTACGAGGAATCATAAAAGTGAAATCACATTAACACAGAAAAATCTTTAAAAAGAAGAACATAAATAGGATTAATGGTCACATGACATCCTTACCTCGCCATAGTTTGTGTCAACAGGTGTCTAGTTTTTATTGTTGACAACACCCGTATCAGCTGCAGGGTACTCGTAAAGCCCCTTATCTTTCCTCATGGAAGCAAGCAAATGGAGAGGCGTGTTACCTTTGTTGTCTTTTTGGTTAATAAGTTGGGTTGCCCAAGGCCTTTTAAGAATAAAATCGGTGCCCCAATGTCTCTCATATTCATAATACGTTGCATGCAATGTGAAGAATGTTTTGCCCTTTACTATTCACCATCTCCCAACAATATGGACAATATGATAAAAGCTCCTCCGTTACTCTTATGTATCCAGCAACAACATCTATATGAAGTGCCGTGTTCCCTTCGTCACCATTTGCAGTAACGTACGCCACCGATTTATCCTTTTCTAATAGTTTCTTAACTGCTTCAACGTTCCTGCGGCGAGCAGCAGAGTGAGGAGGTGTCCAACCACATGCGTTTGGTTCCTTGATTAGATCTTGCTTCCATTCTAATAATTTCTTTAGGACTCCATCTGAAAAAGAAGAACATAAATAGGAGCGGGAAATATATAATTATAGATTACCAAAATTTACTCTTTTTTTTTTGTATACACATTTAATTGGTAATCAGAATGATCGAAGCAACCAACTTGTTAATACCCAAATTTGGCAAAAAATTACAACGAGGCCGAAAATATTTTTTCCGTACTAAATTGGGCTAAATTGACTACGTAAATTAATAGGGTCACTTGCCAAGCACACAAAGAGGCGGAAAGCCCACTAGGATGCTTGGCAGCTTCTCAGTAAAGAGGGAGTTGGCGCCAAAGGCCAACACTAATCACTTGCAGCCGAAGTTTGCAAGACTGAGAAAGGGTTTTACATTGCAAGTATTCTAGGGTTTCGAGAAGAACTGAAAGCTTCTTTAGGGCTTCCATATTTTTTCGCCATCTACAGGTTATGGCCAGAATATGGAAGGAAAATCAACAGATGGTTTCAGCAGTTTTTGTCGACAACCTACCACTCCAAATAAATAAAAAAATTGGGTCTATAATCTTGTGGACACCCCGCAAAAATTCACCGAGTGGTTTTGAAAATATGATTTTGATTTTAGAGTCGCCGCCCGGGTTTAAGGACCGTACCCGAGAAGCCAGTTTTAAAAAAAAAAGACTCTTTTGCCCTTGTTTTGGAAAAAAGCTTTCACCAGTACATTACCAAGATTTCCCGGGTTCGGGAGCTAAGTTACGAGGGGGGAAGGCTTTTAAGGCACCCCCCTCGCCCGGTTACGAAAAATGGTCTCTAGTAAATACTTAAGGGATTTTTAGAAAAAAAAACATACGTTTCATAAACTCAAATCACATAAATAAAGACAAAGGGAACAAGTATGCAAAGATCACCACGATTAATCATGTGAAGGTGTATGCTTGTGATCGTGAAAATGATGATAGAATGACATGAATGATGGTAACAACGACTACAAACTGTAAATACAATGAAATAGAAGCTTTTAGGGACCCTTTTGGTAAAATCAAATCTGATCCTTTTGTTTTCTTTCAAGCACTGAAGGAGTGCTTCAGGCACCTGAAGGAGAGGATTAGGCGCCTGAAGCTTCAGGTGCCAGAAGTTACTGCTTCAGGTGCTTGCTCAAATCCACTTTCACCTCTGTTTTGCTTTTGATACTGATAGGAAAATGGTGTTAACTCATTGTTGCAAGGAAAATAAGCTTGAAAACTTCATTTAATGGCTCATTTGCACCATAAAACACCATTTATACCTTATAAAACATATTTTTTTATCCATTCAAAAAGTAAAACAGAGGCTCTTCAATTCATTCATGCAAAGCAAATGACCTCTAATAGGGATTTTGAGATAAATGGATGGTTTTGACCCCATAGATGATCATTTACTTCCTTAAAAACGTGGTTTTTCACCTTTTGAGTGGAAAACAGAAAGCAAACAGTTTGTTCCTGGGATTTAGACCATCATCATTATAAAAATAGACCAAGAGAAAACATGTTAAGATGGAGAGTGATAAAAGTGAACAAGGCCTGAAGCTGCTGCTTCAGGTGTCGAGCAAAAATGCTCTTTTGATGTGTTTAAGTCATGATAAGCCTATTATTGGTATCAAGAACCAACATGGATCTTTTGACTTCCGTCAATAAGAACTTTGTCACACTGATTTGGTAGAACCACTACCTTTTTTAGCTTGAAATGGATGATTGAACTATGAGAATAGGTTTTTGGGTGGATGTGGAGGTTGGGATCAGATTATAAACTAGTTTTGGGAGATTTCTTGAAAGGGGGAATGGCAAAACTCAAGTGAAATGGGAATTTTTGGTGGAATGTAAGTGGCTTAGAGGTGATTTTGGACACATTTTGTGATTTTTATGAGGGAGAAGTGGCAGGGCTTTGTGTATTTTTTTCAGAAAATGATGGAACCCCCTCAAATGAGGGGTGTGGGGGGTTTTATAGTGCTCCAATGGATAGTTTAGGTTCCCTAGGGGCCATTTTAGGGGTTGGTTTAGGCCACAATGCTCCTCCCTTGAAGTAATCTGTAAAATCATCCCAAAATCGTATCATAATCATTACACCCATATTTTCCCACTCAAAATTCAAAAATTCTGGAAAAGAGCTTCAAGCGCCTAAAGGGAAGGCTTCAGGTGCATGCAATGGGTTCAGGCGCCTGAAGGGAGATGATTCAGGTGCATGCTATGGGTTCAGGCGCCTGAAGATATGTGCTTCAGGCACATGCAGATGCGCTTCAGGTGTATGGAACGAATTCAACGACTTCTCTTGGTTTTTGGTTTGGAAGTATTTTGGATAAATTTCAATCATCATTTCTAAGCTCTAAACGTGTTTGAAAGTTCACTTTCATCATCAAGAACGGTACGGATTTTCGTAGGCCCAAATTAGGGTGTCTAAAAATCTATTCTCTAGGCTTGGTAAGATTAAAGAAGTGTTCATCCCCAAGAAAAGAAGTAGAATCACTGGTAAAGTTTTGGATTTGTTCGATGTACTTCTCATGAAGAAGTTGCACTAGCTTTTGCTAAAACAAACAACTCTTGGTACTGGGGTCATCGACTGCTGGTGAAAATTGCAAAAATTTTTAGAAGAAAAGATTATCAAAATTTTAGCTACCTGAATTAGAGGAACTACTCTCAAGGAAACGGTGTTTAAGGCCTGTTAGACCCGAAATCGGATAGCCTTTTGATTTACTATTGCGGTGAATAAATTAATTAAACTGATTAATTTAATTAAACCCTAATCTATGTGATTATGCAAGATAATAAACGCAAGAAATAAACAGCAAACATAACACACAGATATACGTGGAAAAACCCCAAGGTGGGGAAAAAACCACAGGAGAGAAGAGAGCACTATACGCAAAACGCGGAAACAAAGTTTCTTACAACCACGCTATGAACTCCTTCATTATTGGCCGGCTAAGAACTTCTTTGCTGACTCCTCATGAACCGCTCTAATAGATGCTCCTTCGGATTCGACTCCTCAAATCCTTGATCTACGCAGGACTCCTCCTTTAGACCAATCTCCAATCGCCTTTGAACTCCATCAAAGAACTCCAAGTGATGTAGATGATGAACAAACCAACTTGAGAGAAATTATGCGAGTGTATGGATCCAATACTTCATCCAATCTCTCAAGGAAATAACCCACAAGTGTTTTTTCTTGCTCTCACAAACTTCTCTCACTCTATTCACGTTGTGGCTACTAGGGTTTTTATTTCTCAACCCTAATGAGGTTGTATTTATAGACAAATGAAATAAAACGCCACTATTGCTCAACCACTCGCTCGAGCAGAACCAATACAATTTCTGACGCTCAACTACTCGCTCAAGCGAACGTGTTGCTTCTTGATTGGGCGAATTACACATCTCCAAATATTTTGTTTCCTTAAACAAAATGATCATCCCCAATTACATTGTTTCCTTATTTTTAATTTCCTTTCCCCCAAGATTCTTGCTTTTCCCAAACACAACAAGTCCATAATTCTTTCTGAGTAAAATCTTCACAATTTTTTTAATCTTCTCAATCTTCCTTAGAGATAAAATCTTCCCATAATGCTTTCTGATCTTTGACTTCACACCAATCAATCAACTAACTAGGATTTCAATTACATGAAAACGTCACAGAATTAGCCAATCACAAATAAGGAACTTACAAGGCCAGTATAACCAACATCGTGGAAGATATCCTGATCCTCAATTTTCCCATGACCAAGAAGCAAGTAGATTAAAATAGTAGAACATGCAAGCAACAAATTGACTTGTTCAGAGAAGAGGAAATCAACATCTGAGATCCAAAACAGAAAAAAGGGGCAAAGAAATTTGGACGAAGGTAGGAGTAGTTGAATCAAGCAAATGAAAGGACTCTGAACAACCAGTAGAAGGAGGTGAATATTACTATTGAGGTTAAGCCATCAAGGAATGGATGGCTTTAAAGGAGCGCAATAGGAAGGCTGAAACGCCTAATTTCACCTAAAAGGATGGTAGAGGTAATTAAGTTAGAAAAAGGTGAAATTGTTCAGGTTAAACCAATTGGGGGGTAGATTTCTGGTAATAACTTTGTGGGAGAGAAGGAAAGAGACAGTTGGATCAAAGAAGGATGGATATGAAATTGGTATGATTAGATAAAGCCATGGAATGGGGAAGCAGCAAGTACGGAAAGGTTTGTGTGGTTACACTGTTATGGGATACCACTCAATGTGTGGAATGTTCCAACATTTGAAGCCACTGGAAACAAATGGGAGAAATTTTTAGAGGTTGATGGCAAAACCTAAGACAAGAAGCCTACAACAGGGCCAAATTAATTTCTGATTGTAACAGAAGATGAGAAGAAAATAGAAGGTCAAATCCAGCTAAAGGTTGAAGAAAAGATGTATAAGAACAAGATGGAGGAGTTGGAAATGTTTAGAGCGCTTGAACCAAAACTACAAACTAACAAATCTCAGTCCAAGGAAGAAGATGATGAGGTGGACGAAGTGGAGAATGACAAGGATGACAAGCTGGAAAAGATTGACAAATCAAGTAATGACAAGGAAATTCAAAGAAAGTTGGCATGGAAGATGAAAAGCATGCCAACATGGATATTGGGAGAGACAAATAAGTAGAGCACGCAGGGGATGGATCCGGGGGTGCTGGTGATCGCATCCGAGCCGTCCGAAAGTGTTTTGGACGGTCAGAATTTTTTCTCCCCCTCTTCTCGCGGGGAATAACTACCAAGAAATGGGATGGCTAGCGATAAATTTTAAGTAAAGTTGCATTGGTTGCTGCAGTAATGAATGTAGTTTCATCTGTACCATGATCACTTCTAATGCTAGATATGAGAAAACCTTTTTCATTTTGAACTTTTCTACACAATTTAGTAAAAGCAAGAATTGCATCACTTTTATGAGCAAGAAACATAACCCAAGAATATCTAGAGTAATCATCAACAATAACAAGAGCATAATGTTTACCACCAAGACTAGTTGTTCTGGTAGGTCCAAACAAGTCCATATGCAAAAGTTGTAAAGGTCTAGATGTAGAAACAATATTTTTGGATGAAAAAGAAGTTCTAGTTTGTTTTCCTATTTGACATGCATCACAAAGTCTATCTTTTTCAAATTTTATTTTGGGAAGACCAATAACCAAATCCTTGTTTGAAAGCTTTGAAATCAAATGCATGTTAGCATGTGCAAGTCTCTTATGCCACAACCAACTATTCTCATATACTGCAGTCAAGCATCTGTCATCATTGAAAGATAAGGAATGAGCATCTATAATGTAAACATTTTCATGTCTAGTACTAACAAAAATTGTTTTCTTTTCTTTTCTTCCATGTTTTCTATGATGCAATGTGATTTTTCAAAAATAACTCTATGACCCTTATCACATAGTTGACTTATACTAAGTAGATTATGTCTCAATCCATCAACAAGAAGCACATTTTCAATGATAGGGAAGGGGTCCTAATCGATATCACCAATACCTATGATTTTACCTTTGCCATTGTCACCAAATGTCACGAAACCACTTTATTTAGATGATAAGGTGCTGAATAGCTTAGCATTACTGGTCATATGTCTTGAGCATCCACTATCCAAAACCATCTTTCATTCTTTGCCTTTGTGGTCAAGCATACCTACAAAAAAAAAAAAAAAATTAGACATTGGTCTTTGGTACCCATACTTGCTTGAGTCCTTGAACGTTAGTGACAAAATTCTTTGGAACCCATATCTTTTTTGTTCCAATATAAGTATTTCTTTTGATAGGACATGAATGCAATATATGTCCATTCGCACCACAATAGTTATGACCATTCGCACCACAATAGTTACAAGTAGTAAAAGGGCTAGTTGAACTAGTTGCTTTCACAAAAAAAATTTGATATAACTTTTGCTTTTTTGAAGGATCAAAACCTAAACCAGCTTTGTCAAAAATGCATCTTTGCTTTTCGAGAATAACATCCAAGGTGTCTCTAGATCTCCCTTTAACAAACTTAGACAAAGTAGTTTTCAAGTTTTCAAATTCTTTTATTAGTTTTTCATTTTCAAGTTCCAAAGCTGAAATTTTGTTTGTTGAAAAACCTTCTGATTTTTCTTTTAAAACTTCATTTTCTCCTTTCAAAATGTCATTTTCAGCAAGCAATGAAGAGTTATTCTTTTTGAGAAAATTGTTTTTAGAACCTAATTTTTTAAACTCAGCATGTAATTCATGAAATGCATCTAATAGCTCATCGTAAGTAAACTGGTCATCTGACTCATCAAAGGAGTTTACCTCGCTTTTTTCATGAGCCATTAAGCATAAGTTTGCTTGGTCACTCTCCTCTTCGGAACTGCTTTCATCGCTGCCATTTCCCCTTGTCGCAAGCATCGCTCTTCTTTTTGCCTTCTTGCTGGATTCCCTTGCTTGGGGACAATCAGACTTGATGTGGCCTGGTTTTTTACACTCGTAACATATGATAGGATCTCTCTTGTTCTCTCTTTCTTCTTTCTCATGAACTTTTTGAATTTTCTTGTGAACAATGCTATCTCCTCATCGCTGCCACTTGACTCCGAGTCATCTCCATCATTCTTTGAACTTGTGGTGGAGCATTTTAGAGCTATACTCTTCTTTTTTGGTTCTTTATCCTCTTCCAAGTTCATTGTTATCTCGTGAGTCAAAAGGGATCCTAGAAGTTCATCCAAGCTATACTTTGTGAGATCTTCTCTCGCCTCGATGATTGCAGTCACCTTTGGCTCCCATTGCTTTGGTAGTGACCTGGAATCTTCCTCACAAGATCAACATTAGAGTAAGGTTTTCCAAGAGATTTTAAACCATTAACAATATCTATGAAACGAGTCAACATGCTCAAAAAAGATTCACCAGGCATCATCTTGAACAGCTCATATTTATGAACTAACATGTTAATTTTAGACTCCTTAACTTGATTCGTGCCCTCATGTGTAACTTCTAGCTTATCCCATATTTCTTTAGCAGATTCACAAGTAGAGATGTGATTAAATTCAGTGGGGTCAAGTGCACAATATAACATGTTCATGGCCTTAGCATTCAATTGAACAACTCTCAAATCATTTTCATCCCATTCCCTTTCTACCTTATCGACGACTACCTTATACACAGTTTTAGTTGGCCGATATGGTCCACTAATAATCACTTTCCACACCTCATAATCAGTGGCTTGAATATAAATACGCATCCTAGCCTTCTAGTAGTTATAGTTAAACCCACTAAACAGAGGAGGTCTATTCGTCGATTGGCCTTCAGGGAGGAAGGTACCACAAGATGTTGCCATGGATCTACTCTAAGACGATTAAGTCCAAATAAAAAATAACTAGAGCCGAGGCCCTGATACCAATTGAAGGTCCAAATAGCAACCCGAAAGGGAGGGAGGGGGGGGGGGGGGGGTTGAATTGGTTTTTGCAACTACGCTAACAATTGTGATAAATTAAAACTAAATGCAAGTATAACCGATTCAACAAGTTCAATCAGAGGTGCTACAAATGGAGTAACAAGCAACTGCAGCCTTATATAAGAATTCAAATGAATACTTATACATCTTGCTTCTACTAAAGATCTGAGTTCAAATAGATAATGCAATTAAGCTATGCAAAACACAAAGTAAAGAGTGTGGGGAAAGAGAAATCAAACATGAGGATTTTATAGTGGTTCAGTCCGCAACTTCACGGCCTACTCCACTCCCCGAGTGTCCTACTCGGGAATTGCTGCACTATCTCCAATAGTAATTACAACCTTCTAGCTTCGCGGGTGCTAGAAAACCTTTACAACCGAGTGATTACATCAAAACCACTCCAACTAGCTATGAATCCGGCGCTAGTTAAACCAAAACCAAATGATTTTTCTCCCTAAAAAATCACTCACAAAAACGGTAAAGAAAATTTCTGGAACAGGGGTATTCTCCCTTTGACAATGAGGCTCTCAATCAACCACTCAAGCTGATGAAAAATAATCAAGATGAAAGCATAGAGTTAAATGACAGAATTTCAAGTAATGGCTCACTGGAGATTTTTTCCATCAAAATACCGTAGCTGTGGCTCCCTCTCTGTGCTCTTTTTAATGTTGAAGACCCAGTTGAACGTTGGAGTTTTGCTCTTATCCGTTGCACAAAATCAGCCCATGATCTTTCCTTCTTAATCCTTGACATCTTCACCAAGCAATCAGTCGTTTTCTTCTTTCCATCAGAGGATTTTCTGAGCCGTTGGAAATTAGGAAGAGATTTTCCTTAATCTCTCTCCTTCAAATTACTTGCCTATTGGAGATAGGATTTGATGAAGGCTCTTCCACAATTTTTGGTTGAATAGTAGCCAGACCTTTGTTTGATTCTTCAATTGCAAAAATCTGCTTTCCTTTCATGTCTTTCACGACTCTTTCTTGTTTCAACATAAAACCTAGGTATGGAAGATTATACCCTGTAGCTCTGTATACTGCCAGATTATAAAACATAAAGAGAAATTGCCCTAGGTATGTGTTTTGGTTCTTTTTACTTCTTTGCAATGGAAATAATTGTGTGCGAGCGTGCCAGAGAGAGTTTCAATCTCCTCCCTCAGATTAACTTCGGAAAAACCAAATCTAATCAGGCGATTGTGTTTTATTGGTTCAATTACCTCAATTAAGAGGATTTTTTCAACAAGTGAAGAAATGTAAACCAACAAACTTAGGAAATCGAAGAACGAAAAGAAACAAGATACTTCGATTAATAAATCAAAGGTAAACTTACTTCGAAATTGTCTCCAACTTCAGATACAAGAACTTCGAACGGGTGATTGTTACAAGAACAACCGAGATTAATCCTAACTACTTCCTAATCTACTTCCTAAACTACTTCGAACTGAGTTCGAAATCCGAAACTACTTTGCCAATGAACAAACCAAGCATCAGTTTTTTGATAGCTGTTTGTTGAAGATTTGTCCGGGGCTTTTTCACTCTTCAATTTCTTCTATTTATAGACGCTGCTTGCAATTTGAACTTCCCGCTCAATGAATTTGAACATTGGCTTGCTTCGAACTCTAACTTCCACTCTTCGAGTTGGCAGTTGTTTCCTTCTCCACGTCTGAATTTGAATCCTTCTAATTCTTCCTTCAGAAGCTTAAATTTTGAATCTGTACAGTTGTTTAAACAAACTCAAATGATTAAATGTTAAGGTGAATAACTGCCTTTTGATAGGCATTCCACGTGTTATAACTGCCAATTTGTCTTGTTTTCCAAGTTCACACGTGGAATTTATGTGTTTAGCAGTTAACATCATGGCTTCAAAATCAACCTTTACATCAGCAATGGCTTGTAACTGCCAATAACCGCTTCTTGTCTTTGAACACAATACGACATCGTGTTTAATCATTTATATTCTTTTAATCCAGTGTATCTTTATCAACAGGTAATTGCCAACGTTTGGTATTTTCAATTACGTGTCAATTAATTATTGGATTTGTTAATTTTATATGTAAACATACCCCCCACATTAACATCTTTGTTCAAGGAATTTGAATAAGTGTTAATGTGCCTTATGCCGCTTCGAATTCCTGCAAACTCCCAAAGCAGAAGTTATTGGCAGTTCTCACCACTTCCAATGATGCAGTTGCCATCGATTCTTACGGACCCTGTGAGAGGTTCATGGAAAATGGGCGGTTAACACCCATGTTCTTCACTTACAAAATTTGAATCGTTTCAAATTCAGATTTTAAATTTATAAAAGCACTCAACCACTGGTAAAATGAATCACCAATTTTCACTCTAATCTTGCTTTTATCTCCTTAAGCTCAACTTAACCATGGCTAACGTTTCTGACACCCAAAATGCCTTCGAACGCTTGGTTATTCAAGACCCAATCCTTCCCACTACTAAAAATGCTGTTACACCAATTGTTGGTGAAATTCGAAAGGATCGCTCTTTTGTTTTGGTTCAAGTAGAAGATTCTGAACCTATTGATCCATGGAACCCTCCAGCCTCTCCTTCTTTTAAACCCTTTCTATGGGGTTTACCATCTGAAATAGCGGTGGTAAAAATGGATGATCCTGCTGGTTACAAGGGTTGGAGTAAGTATCGCTCATTGGCCATGAGCAAATATTTATCTCCTCTTATTAGGCGTGATCCCAATATATTGGTACTTGATAGCCTCATTGCCACTTGCCTGACTCCTACATTCTTCAAAGTATGTGAAGATGAAAAATCTGGTTTCGCTGGCTATGGTGAACTTAAACAGAAAGCCAAAAGCCAATACATTTATTGGTTAAATGAGGTTCGAAGGCCTCATTTTGAGGGAAACTTTGTTGATCCCTCCAATCTTTCTCTTCGAACCCTTCCTGAAAACCCAAATTGGTTTCAGGAATTGAAGAGTATCAACTTCGATCCTATTATCTTTCAAGCTGATTACTCTTACTCACTTTACCCACAATTTGATTCTGTTAGAGCCAAAGAACTATTGGCTGCTTTTGCATTTTTGGATATAGGGATTCTTGAAGAAGACATCCCTTACAAAAATTTCTTATGGGCTTGCGAAACCATTCAATGTTCCATTTCTAAGTTAACTGGCTCTTTCCTCCATTCTTTTTTTTAAGCCAGCTTCCTCTCCTTCGAATGTGGATGAAGAACAACAGTGTTGTTCATGTTTTCAACCAAGACCTTCATGACTATGAGATATCACATGACCAGGTTGTTAAGCTTCACAATAAGATAGAAAATTTGAAAGGAAAGCCTTTCGAAATTCCATCTGGGATTTCCAAAAGACTTCGAAGGAGGTTCAAAAGCTGTGCAAAGAGAAATGCTCTAAAGTTGGCCAAGCTCAAAATCAAAGCCAAAGCTCAGGTCCTGAAGATCAGGCCTTTGATTGAGAAGAAACTCAAGCTAGATGGAGAAGCTGAAGTCAGGATAGAGGAAAAAGAATTTTTGGATTTCTCTTGGGCAAAATTTCATGCCTTAGTGACTTGGAGCTTTCCTCATTACTTCCAAGTTATTCCAACTCCAACTGCTACTCCATCAAAGTAGATGTTTTAAATCTCTTCGATGTAATAGGATTCCCTTTTGTAGCATGTAACTTCTGCTCTATTTCTAGAGCCATGAATTTAACTAAGGCCAACGAGTTGGCCTCTTCGAACTCTGTCTTGGATTCACATCCAAGCAGCCTCATCTGGTGGGTTGTCTGATTCATAATCAACTGCTTGCTTAAGCTTAGACTTTAACTCTGCCAATTCTCCAATTTCCAATACATTGGATGGAGGGGTGGCAGGCTGTGCAATTTCACTCAGAGGAATAATCTCAGGCTTGTACATTTCAGCCTCTGCACAATTTGCTGAAGTACTGAAGGGATGTGGATCTGCTTTCACCTTTTCGACCCCCACTTCTTTCCCATTTTCATACTTCACAATCATCAAGGCTTGATGCATCGAAGATGGAATACAGCCATTGACATGAATCCAATCCCTACCAAGTAAAGCATTATACTTACTTGTAAAAGTATCTACCACAAAAAAGGCCGTATCAGTTTCCACTTGGCCAACTTTCAGGCGTATAGAAACAATTCCTTTGGGGCTTTTACTTTCACCAGTAAACCCAGCAATGGATGTGCTTGTTGGAATCAATCGAACCTTTTCTTTCCCCAACTTCTTCAAAGTCCTAGAAGGTAAAATGTTCACTGCTGCACCATTATCAACCAAAACTCTGTTTAACAGAATCCCATCAAACAATGCAGATATGTATAATGGCTTCAAATGGTGCCTCATATCATCCGAAGGCGATTTGAAAGGATAAGAAAGATCAGCACAATTCAAATCCACAATCAAAGGATACTCAGAATCAGAATCTGTCTCTGGAACAAAGATTGCTCTTTCTTTAGATGTCACTTCTGGTTCCTCGATAGCATTAGCCATAACCATAAGCTCTTCTTCTTCTTCTTCCTTTTGAATCTTGGATATCAAAGCTCTCCAACCATCATTCCAAACATTATCATACGTAAGGTTATACTCTCCATCACTTGATACATCAATGATTTCCATAGGAGCAACTGTTGGTTGTAATGCCCTTCGAACTGGTGAGCAGTCTGGTCCAAAAGGTCCAAAATCAAATGAAGGAGAAACCATGTTAATTTGAACATCAGGCAGAGTCCTGTAGACACCCCAATCCGGACCTATAGGATTCCGAAACTTCCCCAATGATGAAAATGCCAAATGAGGACAGACAAGGTTTGATCAAAGACTTGAAAAACCCCACCAATAACCTCCCATCAAATCACCAAAACATCCCTTAGAACTCTGGAATGTCCCAAAAACCTTGAAATGCATGCACCTGGATTGGCCTTCAGGCACCTGGATTGGCCAAATCCAGGCGCCTGGAAGGGGTTCAGGTGCCTGGATCACATGGTCCAGGCGCCTGGATTCAGTTCAGGCGCCTGGAAATGCACAATCCAGGCGCCTGGATATCAGTCCAGGTTGAGTGTGTTTTAAGTTGTTAGTGGGCGGGAACGAGATTTTGGGGGATTTTGTTGCAGAGTCAGTTGGAGTGGGGTGTGGGGAAGATCATTACACCTACAACTTACCCCCTATGTGACCCCTTTACCCTTTCTAAAGGCTCAAGTGGCCCTTTATGGACCCTTGATTGCCTATTTAAGCACCTCCTCTCTTCCATTTCAAGGGGGCTGAAAAACCACACTCTCATTCTTGCTGTTACTCTGCCAAAACCACTCCAGAAGTTTCAGCTCCATTGATCACCTCTCAAAACTAACCCATTTCAACTCCAAAGTCATCTCTCTACTTCATTGACCCATCATCTACTCACTTCCATCAACCAAATCATTTCAAAGCATCCATAGACTCCCCTTTTGGCTCTGTAAAGCTAAGAGTCAGTAGCTATATTCTTCCAAAACTCACTCCAAAAACCCATTTTCAAGTTCTTGACCATACCAAAAAGGTAGTCATTCTATCATTTTGTCCAAAAGGCCCTGAGGGGGGACTCAATCAAGCTCTTTTTGGTCATCTATACCAGTAGAGAGTTTGAAAGAGGTCTCAAAATCGTCAGAAAAAGAAATCAGATTGTGCATCAGAAGCTCAATCCAGGCGCCTGGATCATCACCTTCCAGGCGCCTGCATTGAATCCAGGCGCCTGGATTCCCTCCATGCAGGCGCCTGGACCCCTTGTTCATTTGTTATGTTTTCTGTTTTCTTCCATATTCTGATCATTTTGGTGCATTATTTACATACCTTGATCCATATTTCATTATGTCTCAAGTTCTGATCTCTATTTAGATGTTCATTTTGAGTATTTTGATTTTGGAATCATGCTTTTAAAAAGAATCTCATAAGAAAGAATTGGTTAAACAAGCTTGTGTGTCATTCTTGAGCTCTGATCATATAATTTCTAAGGTGTCTGTTTAGGATTTGATATAATACTTAACTGTATTTCTCACAAGTATTCAAAATGAGCATTATCAAGGTGTTATTGTTGCATTTTTAGCGTTATTTCATTGCATTCAAGTCTCATCCAAGTGTCAAGCTTGTTACCATGCTGCCAAATATTTTCCAGAATGCATGAGAGTTGATCAAAACATCCAATTTGGTTGATTTCTGTTTGAAAAGGGATTTTAGAAGTTTCTGTCTGGATGGCTTCCAGGCGCCTGGATTGACCCCCATCCAGGCGCCTGGACTCAATCCAGGCGCCTGGACTCACCCTTTCCAGGCGCCTGGACTCCCTCCAGGTTCACATCTCATGATTAATTTCTGAGGTGTTTTGAGACATTTTGGGGGCTATTTAGTGAAATTTCAGTATTTCTTATGCATAAATCATCCATTCACAACACTTTGCACAAGCATTCATTCATATCTCCTTGATATTCTTGATGTATTTGATATGCTCTCACATGAATTTGAGTTTAAGAGTCCATTTAAATAACATTTTCAAAGCCTTTTCAACATTTGGTAGAGACCGGTGGTCACACCGGGCGTGAGGGGTGTTTTAAATTCCTTCCCCTCGCATAACCTAGCTCCCGTACCCGAGCAATCTCATTTTGGAGACCGGTTAAGCATTTTCCATATCAAGGGCAAAAGAGTCATTTTTCAAATGGTTTCTCGGGTATAGTCCTCAAATCCGGGTGGCGACTCCATTCAACCGATCAAATCATTTTCGAAATCAAAACCGTTTTCGTGGACAAATCGCGCTCCCGCGGGGTGTTCACAAGCCCCAAACTGAATGGTCCTTTTTTCTTGTACTGGTAATTCTGATCCATCCTCTATTGTGTCCATCTTCTCAGGAAACTCCACTGCAGAAGTTTCCATGGGGGACAATGTTTCAACAGGGGATGAATTCATTCCTCCACCTTCTTCCTGTTCCACTATCATAGCCTCTAATAAGTCCAGACTGATAGCTTGCCAAGGAATTTGGTGAAGCTGGACTATTTCGAGGTACCTCACTGTCCATCCTTGCAGCCAAATTTTCCAGTGTTTCCCTTTCTGATTGGGTAAACCCCCTTCGAAGAGATTCTTCAGAATCTTCTCTTCGAAGTCTGTTAAACCTTGGGTTGAACTTATCACCCCCATTATGATTTTCCTTAGTGGCATATTCTTCCATTTGGAAACTAGTATACCTCCTTTGCAGTTTCCTCTTCTGAGTTCTTGTCAGCATAGGAATCATTTGAGGTGTCTTGGTCTTTGGATCTCTAACCACTACCCATTGACCAGCAGGAGCGTTTGGAGGTTTGACCATCTTGTTTCCCACTTTAGAAGGGGTTTTATATCCCTGGAAGAGTTCTGGTTTAACCTTCTTTAAAAACCAATCAGGAACTCCTTTTACCAAGGTGAATTGTTCCCCTTCTCCTTCAGTTTCTCGGTCCATTAGGGCCTTTCCAGTGTTAACCTTCTTCAAAGGAGGATAATCCCTCTTCGAAGCTGGTGGAACTGGACTAGAAGGTACATTTCTCTTTGATACTGGCCAAGGCTTCTCATTTCTGCCATGATTTGGGCTTATCAAGGGTTTTCTCTCATTATTCTGATCCAGAGCCTTCCTTTCCATCCTTTTTGGAAAGAAATCAACCCCCCTGTCGGTCCAAATCTTTGAAAATCAAATAATTAGCCCTGCACTTCATACACAAGCATTCCAAAAAGGATGCTTCAAGCATGGGAAGATGAGATTGCTTGAAACCCATTTTAAAAGAACCTCCCGATGCATAATTTTGCAGGTAAGTCTTCCCATCGTCACTTTCGAAGTTGGCCAAGTTTTGGCTTTCCTCTTCCAAATTGTACAGAGTTCATTCCAACATGAACTCTCCTGTTTTGCCATACCTCCTGAAACTGTTTTAGCCAAAGAAGTTGGCACATTGGTATTAGCAGTCACTTCTTCAATCTTTGGAAATGGATCTGTATCTATTCCCATAGTCTTTTCTGGAAACATGATCCTTCCCTTTTTAATTTGCTCCTGAATCCTGTCACGGAAAACATTACAATTCTTAGTTGAATGAGTCCAAGAAGCATGCCATTTGCAATAATTCTTTCCTTTTGTTTCTTCCAAAGTTGGAAGTTTAACATTTTCAGGAAGTTTGATAAACTTTTTCTTCAAAAGGTAATCAAAAATTTCATCTGCTTTAGACACATCAAATGAATATACTTTGCTAACTGCTTTCTTATTAGTCCTTGGTGCTATAGAAGAATCCTTTCGAACTAAGCATTCACACACACAAGGATCATGCTCAACAATTTCAGCAGCATCAATTTCATAAGTAGGGTCTTTATAATAGGTTGAATAAGAAGAGTTGTTCCTATCGACATCTTCTTCTAACAAAGATTCATATCTAGAAGCTTTGTAACTTAAATCAACCAAATCTCTGAACTCAGTAGAATCGAATTTCTTCCTAAGTTCCCTACTTAAACCATCCTGTGCTATTCTCACAAACTCAACCTCTGGTAGTTGAAGTTTGCACTTGTTTCTAGGCTTTTTAAACCTAGCAATAAAGTGTGCAGCCTTTTCATCAGGCTTTTGCTTTAATCTTGCTAAATCAGCCATAGTGACTTCAGGTTCAGTTTGATAAAACTGTGCATGGAATAATTCTTCCATCCTTTGCCAATTTGGAACTGACTCTGGTGTTAGATTAGAGTACCATTCGAAGGTTGTTCCTGTCAGAGAATTGGAAAACAATTTCAACTTAACAAACCCATTATTGCCTAACTCTTTACATTGAGCCGTAAATCTGACAATATGCTCAGTTGTTGATTGTTTTCCATCCCCATGGAATAAAGTAAAATCTGGGATTTTAAACCCCCTAGGGACTTCGAACTGCCTATCTATCCATTCTGGATAGGGCTTTCTATAAATTTGGGTTTGTACTCCTCGGTTTAGAGGTCCATATACTTCTTGCATGAGGCCTAATATTTCCTCTCGAAGGGCTGGACGTTCTCCTAGAGGTACCCTTGAATTAACAGGTGGTTCCCAAGTAGCATTTCTAGGCATGTGATCTTCTGGAAACCTCTGAAAAGGATCATCAAAAGGCCTATGTTGCTTGGAACCTCCTTCTTGTCTTGCAAGAGGTTCATATAAGTAGTTCGAATGCACTCTACCCATCTCTGGTATCCCTGCATACTTAGGAATTCCAATCTCTGGATTAGGCCTTTTTGCACTGGTCCTATCCTTCTCATTAAAATGATTTCACTACTAGAATAAGTGATAAAGATCACGCTAACAAGATTTGAAAGACTACGGTTTTGATGAAACCGTGATAAAGAAATGCAAGGGAGATTTTAATGTCAGTTTTCTAATAAAACCGTAGTGGTTAATATTAATTATCACAGGTTAAAAAGAACCGTGCTTATAATTGCTTAATTTAATCACACTTTCCTACAAGCGTGATAAAATGTATTTCTTTTCACCACGCTTTGTTACAAGTGTGATAAAATGTGTTTATTTTAACCACGCTTTGTTACAACCGTGATAAAAAAAAATTTACTACCACATTTTTTCAATACCGTAATAACTAAAATAATTTTGTTGTTTATTTTAATCACCCTGTTTTAGCGTGATAAAAGAATCTACAAAAGTCTGGTGGAATATTTTTTACTAGTTTACCACGCTTTCTTTAAAGCGTGATAGTTAGGGGTGTCATGTGAATCGGGTCGGCACGAGCACGGCACACCACAGGCATGGTATAATCATAGCACCGCACGGTCTAAGTGGGCACGTGGCACCGCACGGGCACCGAATTGAGGGGCACGGGACGAAACGGTACGGCACAGTCTTCGAAGGGCACAACACGAACTGAGGCGGGGCATGAGTCACAATACGGCATGACACGGGCACGAGCACGGAAGTTGGCCGGGCACAGCACGACACGGCACGAAAGTAGGACGAGCATGCATGGCACGGCACGGGCACGACATGAGGCATGGAAAAAAAAGTCATTAAATGAAAAAAAAAATCCCCGGCCGGGGCAACCAAAATAAAAAATTCCGAAGTTGTACATATTATATATAAAATATTCTAAATTTTGCGTAATGGAAAGCCTAGTGCTGGTGGTTAGTGCTCTCTACTAGAACCTATGTGGACAGGGTTCAAAACCCGTTGGCCTCATTTTTTTTGGCCAATTAGTTTTTTTTTTTTTTTGTTGGATCTATTGTAGATAAAAATAACTTTTACACCATAAATCATAAATGTTTATTGGTCAATGACGCTTTAATGGTTACAAGATTTTGTAATCAATCATTTTTATTATTAAAAATTTAAAATACTAATTTTATGAGAGTAAAGTTGATAACATGATTAGTTACAAAAAAAAAAGAAAAAAATAAATAAATATGAACGGTACTTTAATGTTTTTGATTCATTTTTGTAGTTGTATAATTTTTTTTAAGTTTATTTTTGTTCAATTAGGAAACTACAATACCATATTTGATTATTTTTATTTTTGTAGTTGTATAAGTAGGATTTTACTTTTATTTAATTATTTTAGTCTATTGATTTAGTTCAAGGTAAAAGCACACATGGAAACTATAGAAATGATATAAATTATTTTTTTTAAAAAATAATTATAGGAATTAAATTCTTTTATTAAATTAGATTATAGAAATTATATATATATTAAATTATATAATTTTTTTTATTAAATTCGATTATAGAAATTATAGAAATTAAATTATATAAATTGTACCTCACAATAATGGACCTCACAGACTCACAATAATGGACCTCTACTTTCCGGGCCAAATTTCGACGATCGGAACCGTTAGATGTGTTTAGAACGTGTTTTCAGGGTCCTAAGTGAGGATTTGGCAAAAAAATACTACCCTGAAGGGCTTGATCGGAGTTGGTTTTTGTAAATTTGCTTTACGAAAACCTGGTCTGATCAAGCCCTTCCGGGTTGTATTTTTTGCCAAATCCTCGCGTATGACCTTAAAAGCACGTTTTAAACACATCTAACGGTTCCGATTTTGAAAAAAATGATTAGGTGGCTTTGAAGTAGTGCATTGTAGTACTGAAAATTCCACTATAAGCACTAAATGTGTTCCGATAGTGTGGTTGCCGATATCGGATGATCATCGATTTTGGAGAGAATGATAGAATTGATAAGATATTAAATCGTAACGATTTAGATCGAACATTCGGGAAAATGAATCTGCACCTACCTTTCAATTCTATACATCGAACTTACTTGGTTCTGAACCAAGCTATTATGTTATAGTATAACGTACGATAGCCACACAATCGCAACACAATTATGACGATCTGCACCGTTCACTTTGTTTGTGTTGATGTTTTAATGACTCTCGCCAATTTTTTCGACTATCGAATTTTGAAAGGCCGTTCATCGCAACACAATTATGATGATTCTCACCGTTCATTTTGTACAATGGCGTTTGGGGCCCACTTTTTGGTCCCACGTGAATAATCCGAACCGTTAAATGATTTCAAAATATTATTTTGTATGGTCTTGCAAAAAATCAGGTCAATTGGATATGCGTAACTCGTCGATCCAAGTTACGCATATCCAATTGATTTCAAAACTTAGAGCTTTGAATCGACCAGTTACGCATATCCAATTGGCCTTATTTTTTGCAAGGTCGTACAAAATATTACTTTGAAATCATTTAACGGTTCGGATTATTCACGAGGGACCAAAAAGTGTGCTCTAAAAGCCATTTTCTGTGAAAACCAAAAAGTGGGCTCCAAATGAATTTTTAATGAAATCCAAAAATCAAACCCGCTAGAATGAAATCCCAGATCAATCTCTTCTCATCCTCTGTCGCTCTCCCTCTCCGCAGTAGATCAACCACCGTTACGGCTCTCACTTGGTACGTCTCTCTCTCTTTCTCTCTCTCTCTCTCTCAATTGTGTTTTTGGGTATGGTTTATTTAGATCTGACAAATAGCAAATAAGAGTATTAAAGAGTGATTATGTTCTGAGTTTAGCCATCACATAGAGATTTCAAATCATGGGCAAGTGTTTTCATCTCCACATCCCTTTTTAATATTTATCCGAGACTCATATTGAGTGATGCTCATTAGGTGTTTGATTAAATTCCTCAACCAAGTGTAGTTTCTTAGAATGCCGTTATTGTTGTCTCAACAGCTAATTCCCTTTCCTGCAACTTTTTGTTGAATTCCTGGCATAGACTTGCTGGAAAAGGAAATCCATTTAAAAGGGATTTCCTGAGAATTGATAGCAAAAGTCATAGCACAGTTAGCACGTTTCAATAAAAAGCCAAAGTGAGAGAGAAAGCTTTATACTATTAGTCATGGAAACCTAGTAATGGTGTTCACACAGACTGAGTTCTGAGTAACACGACACTAAACACAGATTTTTGAAATGTTTGTTCGTCTTCAGTGGATTTTTTCATGCTTTTGACCCCCCAAAAAAAAAGATTTTCCTCATCAAGAGGAACAGCTAAGCACATTATTTAGTTAAATTAATCACCATTGATCCTTTCTTGTCCTTCTGCCTTCACCTACTTCCCAACACTTCTAAGTGTGATGCTTGGGAATTTGCATGACCCATAACGTATAACAACAAACAAATGAATGAAGAATCAGATAATTATTAAACATTATCCTTAACAATAAACTTTTTTAGTGTCTGAGATCCACGAATAAACGACCTATATACACCCTTGATGGGCACAGTTTTATTATGCATTTTTTAATAACAAAGTGTTCAGCAAAAGAAAATTAGCCCCGGCTAGGCCACGGTAGGATTGATTCCTAACATCAGCCGACGGTAGGATTGATTCCACAAGGTTCTCAACAATAATCCCCTCTAATTTTCAGTTTTTTTTTTTGTTGCGTCCGTCCCGGACCAAAAAGTAACCGGAATTGTTCAATTTGTAAAACTCGTTGAGAAGAGCATCCATTCAGAAAATCAGTTTGATCGGATTCATTTTGTATACAAACGAATGGAGCTTGAGCAACAAAAAAGGAAGCCAAGTCTTCTTGAAACTTCAACAATTTATTTATTTTTCCTTCCACAAACTCAATTCGTTTATGTACAAAATGAAGTCCGATCAAACTGATTTTCTTATTCTAGGTGAGGCCGTGGGGTATGAGGTGGCCTGTCCCGGAAACCTTGTGTTGGTTGGTGATGAGGTAAAGTTTTTTTTTACTGTTAACTCATTTTTTTTCTCTAACATATGCTTACCTTTAATTCATTGTAAAGTTTTTTTACTGTTAACTCATTTGTTAATCTAACATATGCTTACCTTTAATTCATTGTAAAGTTTTTTTTACTGTTAACTCATTTGTTAATCTAACATATGCTTACCCTTAATTCATTTATCGTTTAGGGAGCACCAAAACATCCGCCAAAACAAGCCATCAAGGTATAATCTCCAATCTAGAAAGTTTATCATGATTTCCTTCTTTTTTATGCATTACATTTTATTTGGTTATGGAAATTTTCTAATTTAGAAGCCTTCAAAGCATCTCGGGCTGAGGGACGATGAGGTATACATATAATGTCTTCTTGCACTTCAATGGGGTAAACATTTTGGCTCCGTTTTGCACTTATGGTTTACTTCTTTTATTCTTTGGATAATTTGCAACTCAGGCAACTTCAAAAAATGTTGAATTGGAGTCCATTGAGCTTTTTTTTGCATATGCTAAGCTTCTCCAATATGAAGAGACCATAACCATTATGCTAGAGGACGGCATATTTGGTCACAAGATACAGATTTCACTTACAAGAGAAGACATGGAGTACGTTTGTGAAATGCAAGAATTATCTCTCACATGCATAATGTTGTACATTAGGTAAGATTTGTTTTGTACATAAATCCCTTAATGGCTAAACTATACAATTTTATTATTCGGAGATTTATACCGTTTCGTTTTTTGTAGTTACCTTTATGTGGCTGTAAAGGAAACCAATTTGGATAGTAGATTCCTATTCGTTGACCCCTCCATTGTCAGTGGAAAATTTAAGTCTGGTGAATTCTCAAAACCACCACTATTTGCACGTAGATTGCGGGACGCCAAGGCTGGCCAACTTGTTTTTGTTCCTTACAATATTGGGTCTGTAGTAGTTCTATATATTTGTTTGTTTCATGAATTCCTGATTTGTGAGTGTCATACTTGTTCTAACTTTGTGTTGATTAATTTTAGGTTCCATTGGGTATTGGTTGTCATTGACTTATCTTCTGCAATGGTGTTTTACTTTGACTCAATTAGTGAGAAAATCGACAAAACCCTTCAACTTGTGATTGACACTTACGTTATTCAACTTTTTATGATCTTCTAAGATTTTTGTTTAATTCTTCGACTGATTAGAAGAAAATAAAATCTTCTTCATATTGAAGTGCACTCAGAACTTATGACCTCAACATTGGAAACAGAAGAAGTCCAGCATAGAATATAGTTAAGGTAGCAATGTGAATCTTTTGCTACTATTTTCTCCGCAATTAAGAGATGTATCTTTATCTCTCCTTGCTTGCTTGTAGTGCCCGAAACAACCAACTAGCGTGGAGTGTGGTTTTTACGTAATGAGGTATATGAAAGATGTCATAAGGGATCCAAGCATCTTAAGCAAACGAAATGTGAGTTTTTGTCCTCTTTCCTGCTTTTATTTTATGAGTAGTGATATATTTTTTCTTCACTTTTTCATATGATTTCATTGTAGTTTGGTGGGAAAAAGACTTACACGACTACGGAAATTGATGAAGCACGTGTAGAATGGATAAACTGCGTGTTTTCGAGGTCATCACAATAAGCTCGTTCATGTAAGTAATTTCATTCAATCTTTTATGTTGTACTTTTTTCTTGTAGTATTAATAGAATTGCATGTTTTGCTCTTATTGGATATTTAGTTGATTTATTTTGTTGTTATAGACAGCTTGGTTGCCGATAAGTGTTGGAATTGGAATATTGATGTTGGAAAGTGCAGTTTTTATGCAAGAAACTTATTCTTATCTGCTGCAATTATTTTCTTAGAGCTGAATCTGTGATTTAAGAGATAGAAATAATAATTAAAGAATTGTTATAGGGTCCATTATAGCTTTTTATAAGCCCTCTAGTCCACCTAATGTTTTCATAACACCTCTAGTCCACCAAATCACTTTTTAAATGCTCTTAGATCCATTCTATTTTTTTACTAGACAAATGTACCCTTACATTAAATTTAATACATAATATACCTTCGCCGGAAAAGTCACCGGCGCCGGAAAGTCCGCCGGAAAATTGGACTTCGCCGGAAAGTTCGCCGGGAAATTCTGCCGGCGACGGAAAAGTTGCCGGAAAATTGGACTTCGCCGGAAAATTGACCGGCGCAGATGTGGTTATCTGAACTGTGTCATTTTAAAAAAAAACCCACTTAGGATCAGATGTGGTTATCTTGATTCGCAAGAGGTGGTTATCTGTACTCATAAGATGTGGTTATCTGGACATATTTTTGTTTAAAAAACTTACTTTACTGAAAATTGAACATAAAATTTTAACATAAGATGTGGTTATCTGCTTTTAACATAAAATTTTACTAGAAATTTTATTGAAAATTGAATAAAACAAAAAAAATCACTTTTTCAAAATAGAGGTGGTTATCTGGACTCAAAAGAGGTGGTTATTTGGGCATATTTTTGTTTAAAAAACTTACTTGGGATCAAGTCCTCAACTACCCAAGCACTACAAGGTAGCAGCACAAACCCTCTGCTTTTAACATAAAATTTTACTAGAAATTTTATTGAAAATTGAATAAAACAAAAAAACCACTTTTTCAAAATGGAGGTGGTTATCTGGACTCAAAAGAGGTGGTTATCTAAACTCATAAGATGTAATTATAAAATAAAATAACCACTTAACAAAATACCTTTAATTAGCAAAATACAAGTATTAAAATAATACCAAAATGTAATTACAAAGCCTTAATTTACGGTATACCAAAGAAAATAAAAAGTAACCAGATTCTAGTAGTAAGTAGTAATTGAACATTTGTTAATTGTCATCTCTTATTTCGATGGAAGGAAATCAGTCTACTAGTCTAGGTGTTGACTTTACAACTGTGAACCATTACACTCACCAACAAGAGATATGAATGAGGCCTGCTTGTCTTCCAATTCCTCTCTCTTCGAAAATTATTTCTCTTTCTACAGCTTCAAGTCTTCAACCCTCTCTCTGCTCTCTCTTAACGGAAATTATTTCTCCCAGTAGAAGAAGCCGGAAAACAAGCGAACAGAGAGGGAGAAAGGGAGAGAGAGAGAGAGAGAGAGAATACCTTGGTTCCGAATTTTTTTTTTTTTTTTTCAAGTCAGATCTTACACCTCTCTTTCTCTCTCTAGTCTAGATCTGAAAATACCTTGGTTCTCCAGTCGGAGGCTTTCCTCAGGCAGCGACATGGCCGAATTTTGTGAAACGGGATTCACAACCTCGGTTCTCGCACAGATGGTCCGATCATCTTCTTCAGACGCGACTGCAAGGGAAGCTCGGCGGACATCATACCGGTCGGTATTTGCCGGAAAGTCCGGAATGCTCAGCCGCGCCGTCGCCAACTGCCTCTCGCCGTCGCCTCACCACAGGAGTCCCGTCGCCGTTGCATCAGATGCATCGAGGGTGCGTACAAATGTTATCGGTTCGAATTTGTTAGAAACTCATCGTTGGGCTATTTTTGTCTTTTGGTGTTGCGTGTGGAGTTAATCTCTTAGGAAATTATGGTGTGGACCTTAGACTCTATGTAATAGTTACAGTGGACCCTATAACAACTCTCTCAATAATAATTTAGGCGTAGTAATTAGTTTTTCACATGCTGAACCTGTGTCTTTGGAAGCTGAAAATGAAATAATGGATAATGCTGCATTGAATTGACTTCTGATAGCTATGCTAATCATGAAGGCTAATGTTGCTAGGAAGCGAGTACCTTCTTTGTTGTTTTTGTATAGCCAAGCTTTTTGTGGATGGATAACTGATGCTTTCTTCGTTATTGGTTCCTAAATGGATGAATCTGTATCACTTATGTACTGGACCATTATTGATAAAAATGAGGCAATTTTTGTCAAACAGAGATTGGTTTTTCTAACTCTGGTTAGTATGTAAAACTTGCTACAAACTGATTCGGTCACATAAGACCTAATGTTACCCACAAACAGTGGTTGCTCAGTAAAAAACCATGTGGATCCTGTGTACTTTTGCATTGGATGTTGGGCCAAATTTTCAGGATGTAGTTCTTGCATTTTGGTGGTTGGGAGCTAAGAAGCACGGACATAGATAAGGGATACGGACACGACATGACACGGACACGGACACGCGGACATGATATTTCTTCAAAAGTTAGGACACGGACATGCCGAATGTAAAATGTATTTGTATTATAGAGATATGTTATAAAAAATAAAAGTCGGAAACTTTAATTTCTATCAAATAGATACAAATCAACAGTCTGCAATGTGTATATAGTATACATTATACATCTGTGGAAATTCTCTAGGCCGAGCATTAAAAAACTTGTGATCTAGGAGCAGGATTTTGTCTTTTGGGTTCGGAGTGGGGCATCTTGCTGTCTTGCTTGTTCATTATATATTTGTAACCTTTTGAGAGGTTAATAATTCTCTCTCCTTTTTGCCTTCGAAGAATATGCGGGTAGTTGTTGCTACTGTATGATATGGTGCTGTTTTTGTGAATGGTTTTTTAGTACTGTTACTAGTATGTGTTGTTGTATGATTCTGTTGCCCGCGTGTATGATGCGCATGTAAGATATTGGTATTTCTACACATTCTAACACGAGCATTTTATGTATTTGACGCAGTTCATATGCCCGACAATGCTATGTTTTCGAGGCCGAAGATGATCGTGTTGATTGGGCTATTTTGAACGTGTTATTTTATTTCGTTTTTGTATTCCCATTATTAGAAGGGTTGAGCTTATTATGACTCATTAGCTAGGTTTTGATTGTCAAAGATTGATATGAAAACTCCAGTTAAGTAATAAATGTGTTTTTTTTTATCTACTTGTCATTGCTTCTTCTTTCTCTTTTTTTCTATTGTGGATGTGATATTTTTTTTTTATATGCTCATATGTAATTATTAATGTCGAATGCATTAACCATTAAACCACGGTTTTCCACATAAGACCGTAATCTTTTACATAAGAAACGACCACGAATTTTCATAAAACCGTTATCTTCGCTTGAATATAATCACGCATTTATGTCATAACCGTGATCTTATAACGCATATAACAATGGTTTTATGCCCAAACCGTGATGGTATAATTAATTCAATCACAGTTTTTTGGGAAAACCGTGATTATACAGCTAATTTAATCACGATTTTTTTAGCAAACCGTGATTGTATAATATTTTTAATCACGGTATTTGTCCAAACTGTGATCTTAAAATTAGTTTTATCACAGTTTTATCTTCAAACCGTGATAGTATTGTTGATTTAACTACGGTTTCCCATGTAAACCGTAATTGTATAATGTCTTTAAACACACTTTTTTTCTCAAATCGTGATCTTTTACAATCTTTAACCACGGTAAACCGTGGTCTTATCTTGTTTATCATCATGTCTTATGTGTTTCCATATCGGTTTGGACTTACATTTAATCACAGACATAAACCGTGGTTGAATCTTGAAGACTTTTAATAACGGCTCCATCAACCACGGTTTTAAAACCGTGATTAAATTATAAAGATCACGGTTTTTACCCGTGATCTTTTAAGTTTATTGTAGTAGTGTTTCTAGGAGTATATACATACTCATCAAAACCGTAATCCATGTTTCTAAAACCCTTATCCTCATTTAAACCATCAAAGTTTGGTTCGAATGGGACATTAGTGTTTTGTTTGAATACTTTCTTAGGTTTAGAAGTCTGATAATCATGAGTTTTTGCAGGTTCGTACCAAGATTCTGGTACATCATCTACATTTATAGGTTCTTTTCCAGGCCTTGACTTAAATTTGCTTGTACTAGCTTCTCCTTTATCCTTCTCAGATGAAGGCAAAGGATCCTGCCTAAGCCCTGATTGCTCTTCTAATTTTTGTAACATAAGCTTCTGGGTTTGAGCCAGTTATCTAAATGTGGCAATCGTTTCAGCAAACTGACTAGATAACACACTTCCTCCAACTTCTGGATTCTTTGGGTCATCAACATGTACAGTTCTATTATTCCTAGTATTCATTCGAGAAGTCTGGCCAATCCCTGTATTCAAGTCTTGACCAGTACGAGTCTCTGGACCAATTTGAAGGCCTTCGACTTGTTCATTCTCTCTAGAATTTACATTGTTCTCATCTTCTGGCGTCTGGCCAACCTGAGAATCATCTGTTTGCTCCCTAAGTTTTGGAGCCATTCAACACTTTCAGGGGTCCCACCGGGCGTGCCAAAAAATGTTTTGGTTCTTTTTACTTCTTTGCAATGGAAATCATTGTGTGCGAGCGTGCCAGAGAGAGTTTCAATCTCCTCCCTCAGATTAACTTTGGAAAAACCAAATCTAATCAGGCGATTGTGTTTTATTGGTTCAATTACCTCAATTAAGAGGATTTTTTCAACAAGTGAAGAAATGTAAACCAACAAACTTAGGAAATCGAAGAACGAAAAGAAACAAGATACTTCGATTAATAAATCAAAGGTAAACTTACTTCGAAATTGTCTCCAACTTCAGATACAAGAACTTCGAACGGGTGATTGTTACAAGAACAACCGAGATTAATCCTAACTACTTCCTAAACTACTTCGAACTGAGTTTGAAATCCGAAACTACTTTGCCAATGAACAAACCAAGCATCAGTTTTTTGATAGCTGTTTGTTGAAGATTTGTCCGGGGCTTTTTCACTCTTCAATTTCTTCTATTTATAGACGCTGCTTGCAATTTGAACTTCCCGCTCAATGAATTTGAACATAGGATTGCTTCGAACTCTAACTTCCACTCTTCGAGTTGGCAGTTGTTTCCTTCTCCACGTCTGAATTTGAATCCTTCTAATTCTTCCTTCAGAAGCTTAAATTTTGAATCTGTACAGTTGTTTAAACAAACTCAAATGATTAAATGTTAAGGTGAATAACTGCCTTTTGATAGGCATTCCACGTGTTATAACTGCCAATTTGTCTTGTTTTCCAAGTTCACACGTGGAATTTATGTGTTTAGCAGTTAACATCATGGCTTCGAAATCAACCTTTACATCAGCAATGACTTGTAACTGCTAATAACCGCTTCTTGTCTTTGAACACAATACGACATCGTGTTTAATCATTTATATTCTTTTAATCCAGTGTATCTTTATCAACAGGTAATTGCCAACGTTTGGCATTTTTAATTACGTGTCAATTAATTATTGGATTTGTTAATTTTATATGTAAACAGTATGGAAGATTATACCCTGTATCGCTGTATACCCTTAAATCTCGGTATCGGGAAACGTAACGGCATCGGTGATACAGTCAAATACCGGTTAAATATTGGTATCAGTCCCTTGAAAAACCGATATGTCGCATATCGGCCGATATTTAAATCTTTGATTTGAAGTATTTTATGCCAATGAAGCCCAATTGACTTCTAAAGGCATGTTTTTATCATCAAAATCTAAAACCCTAAAACCTTGGGGATAACATAAAGCTACAGCTACCATGAAATGTCATAATTCTAGCTGAAAGCCTTGATACCACACCTCTGATGCTCCAAAAATCTAAAACAATCTGCCTCGTGGACGACTTCTCCACAGAGAGACAAGGAAAAATTTAGGTTACTTTCTTGTGGTAACCACGCTGGACAATATCGAGGTAGGAAATGTATAACAGCACACAGCAGACTTACTTCCAGTTCTATCAAGCCACTTAGAGGAGAGATCTTGGAGTTGTTCATAAGATCTTGAAGAATGGGGTTTTCTTGAGGAGTGGGCCAATCAAGAACATATGCTCCCTCCGTCCCATTTTGTTGGTCATTGGGAAACCAACTTTTTTTTTTTAATTATTGGAAACAAAATTTTATTATAACTCGACAAATGGTACATCTAGGTAAAGACATGTCCGGTGAAAATCCCATTTTCCAGAATAACAAGCTGTCCAAGATTGAGAAAGACGTGGTGATGCAATTCAATGTGATTGGGACAAGGTATATAGAGGTCGAGAGGGAGTTTCAGGCGGTGGTTAGCTTGGAGGATGACTTCTTTTGACCTGTTTCTTAGTTAAGATCCTTTTTTTATTAGCCTCTCTGTAAAAGTCTTTCGTTGATATTAATGTCGTTCATTTTTTTTCCTGGACATTTTTTGGAAAAACTTTTCATGTATTCTACAACTCCTAAAAAAATAAAGAGAATCGCTTTCAATTATTCCCACACGCCATTGGAGCATATCCATTGTTTTGAGCTAATTTTTTCAGGTCAAAGCTACTTCATAGATTTAACCGAAGTTGCTCAATTCTGCAAAATATGTTTAAATCACGACTGTTGGATCACTTAAGTTACTTCATAGATTTAAATAAAAATGTTAGCAACATGCAAATTATTCCAAAGCAGCCAAATTTGGCTTGAGAAATCCCAGTACCAGTTTTAGATACTCCACGCCCCTACATCGTCGGTCAAAAAGGAGGCATACAAATTATTGCTTATCTGCCATTAGAAAATGGATGCAAGTGGATTTGCAATAGTTGAAGGGGCACAGATGTCGCTCTTAGCACATTTAGTTGTACTCTTCCAAAAAGAGGTATGAAGATAGAGTCTATGGAGAGATGTCAAAAAATTGTTAAACTCATTGATTCCCCTCTAACCCTCACTAAGTATACTCTCTCCATCATTATTGCACTTAAATGTTTAATTTCGTAATTCTAACTTATTAAAGAGACATCATTATTACACTTATCACATCAACTTTTTTTTTAACTTTTATTGCTATTTTTTTAAAATATCCTCTATTTTTACCCATTAACCCTTTATCAATTAACTTTTCAAAAGTACCTGTAGAATAATAATAAAAATTGTACAAAGTTTTACCAATTACAACTTTTTAAAATGAACGCTTATTAAGGGATAGTCAAAATCGAATATTCGACTATTATTTGGGAACAGAGGGAGTACAATATTGGCAAAAAAAAAAAAAAAGAAAATAGTTGAAGGGGCAATCTACTTATTTTCGCCAATTATAAGGAGGTGATTGGACTGCACAAATTAAGGATGCATTTTGCACAGGTAAGAGAACATAATATAACATTCATTCCTCATGCAACTCTCAGAAAATGGAAAACATACATCATTAATCTTCGGCCATTAGTTTCAAATTACAAGGACACAAAACATAACTACAGATTAGCACAACAGACACATGCTAACTCTGATTCTCTCTCTTTTGTTGCTTTCTGAAATCTGACACGACATGCCCATATCTTTCGGATACCCGTCTTAAATACCAACTCCTCAAAATAAATGAGAAAGAAGATGCCACCAAGAACAGCAATTGGGACGCCTAAAGAAAGTGACAAAGTTGAATAAGTGCCCATAATGAACGCGACCATCATTGCTACCATAGCAATGTGAATAAGCCAGTACGCAATAAAGTACCGTCTAGCTCGTAAATATCGATGGATATAAGCAGAGCCGGTAAGGTACAAATAGACAGAAGAAGTTGAGCATAATACGGCTATAGTGTTGGCTATGACAAATGCTTTGAAAGCTGCTTTTTTTACTAGAATTGCCATGCCTTCCTCTGAACCCTCGTCTGATTTATAGCCGCCGGGGATCGTGAAACTGGCTGTAAATGTGAGGGTCGCTATAAGTGTAGCCACTATCACGTGGGTCTTCGCCATTTCACTGGCAGCTTCAGCTTTCTCGTTGACTGATTTTTGTCTTGCTTTTTTCCTCTCTTCCATTTGTGTTGTACGAGCACTCTTCCATTTTGCTAAGCTCTCGCGGTCATTGTGCAAGATATTTCTCATGCTAGCAATGCACCCGTATGGAAGGGTGAAATCCTGCTTTCATAACTAGGAGATCAGTTTGAAAAGCAATTTACACGTGAGCAAAAAGGGAATTCGAATCCCTGCTTTCATCCATATTTTTTTTTTTTTTACAATATAGAGGAAATAACTTTTTAAGAACCACCATAATTGCATTCATAAATCTTCAACTTTTAAAATTTCTTAATTTAATTCCGTTCAGGTGAGACAAAAAGGAAATTATATATTACTTTTTGGTGTATTAAGTTTTGAAAATACAAAAAAATTATTTGGCACCATAAAAAGTAAAGAAGTTTGAGAGGAGGACAATTTATGATTGTGGGCTGGGCCGAACTGTAACATCACGAAAGGATGTAGTTGAAATAAGTGCCGAGCTACTGGTAGCTCGGCACCCTCATGTGCCAGTAAATGAAGGCTTTGCCGCACAGTTTGTAGCTCGGGCAGTTAGACCGCCCCAGAGGATAGCTCGGCATGGCTATCTGGAAGGTTCTAGAGAGATCATTTACGTAATAAAGGACGAATCCCGAGTTTAAAGGGATCGGGATGGAGATTCCATAATGGCACGAAGAGTCCAATATGGAATTAAGTCCTAAGACTATGCAAGGTCTTGTATAAGGAAACTCTGCTAACCAATTAGGGACGAATCCTAATTGGAAAGGTCTCCCAATGCAATAAGGAAATCTTTGGCACGAGAGGCCTAGAGGAGTATAATGACTAGAGTCTATAAATAAGACATTCAACCTATGATAAAAGGTACGTGGTAATTCGTTATTTACATGCTTTGTGTGAATTAGGGTTTCCTCTTAGTACGTGATACTAACTTAAGCATCGGAGGGCCCACCGCCGACGAGAGGCATGGGTGCTTCTCACCGTTTATTGTTTTGCAGTGCTAGGGATCCGGCGATGGGTACATATTGTTGATCTCATAGAGCGTGGAAGATGAATGCCCGGATTTTTCCCCTCTACAATTGGCGCCGTCTGTGGGAGACGAAATCTGAAAAAGATCAACAATATTGGATCAAAGCACAGAACACCACGTGAAGGTGGCGATAGAGATAAAACACCGAGTGCGCTTAGCGCTACGAAGAAAGCAACGTAAGATGCGCACAAAGAAAGAGTGTGACAAGGAGAAAATCTATATTAGAAAGTGTACAAACTCAAGATTGCGAAAAAAAGTCTTGAGCGAATGAAACGTCAGATGAAAAATCTGGCTCGGCGAACGAATGATCGCAAAAGAGGGATCAGACGATTTGGAACGATGCCTACAAGGGGCGGTGATAACAAAATATTGACGCTCAACAATCCTGGTATCGCAAGTTCAAACATGAATTCAGTCACCAATCAGATAAGTCTTATTTACACTTTAAATCTTATGTCAGTGTATATGAAATCCTCCCTCATCACATGCACATGACGATTCTGTGAAAGACGACAGATCACATATTGCTGTGGTCAACTAGTATACCATGCCATATGAATGATCACATGTGGCTGTAGTAGACGTGGCTTTAATTCGGAAAGTTGTCTACGACAACGAATGATGATTAAATTAGAGTGATGATTAATTCTTTCTCACTTTTGTTGAAGTATCTGTTGATCAGTTGATGTAAAAAACACTTTTTTTTGGCTTAGTTGCTTTTCCAGTGTTGCGCCCTATATGCCCGAGCCATGAATTTCGGTAATTCTAGGGTCAAATATCATCTTTTCTCCTAAATGAACGAAGATGCTCGGCTTCGGGGAATCCCGACTAGAATGCAGGATATTCATCCTAAATTATATGATTACATTTACGTACCACAGCTTGATTGAATATACCGATCGCAATCGGAATTTCTAAAGATAGGTCTCTCAATTCCTGATGTCTAACGGCCATTACATATGAGATTTCATGCCTACTTTAAAGCAGCTCTTTTAACTTGGCCGCAAAAATTACTCATGCTTTTTCTTCGGCAATCACGAACGACGATTTATCTTCTGAAGATAAATTAGTTTATTTATGCGTTATGGATCACATAACTATTAGTCTTTTTCTGAGAAAAACAGATCGCAGGGCTCCCATTGCACTCTGCGTGATACGGAAATAAAAATCTGTAGCAATGCCTACAAGGGGCAGAAAAGTTTACTCCCAATAATAGGAGTTGGGCACGAGGTCAAAAGACAAGAGAACTCAGGATGACAAAAAAAAAAAAAGGAAGTCTTGAGGTAACGTTAAATGCAGAACACCATGTGAAAGTGATGATAAACTGGCAGTCCGCATGCTATGAATAAAGCAGTACATACGTGCCACGACTGCAAGCATCATGAGAGAATGCTGGAGTAATTAACCGACCACGTGATAGATGGGGATGCAAGAGAAAAAGAAAAAAAAGGGGCTGATGCAAATAGGAGTCCGAGGCTATGAAGAAAGCCTACACAGTAGGTGATCTTACCGGGTGAAGGAATAATCGTATAACAGAAAACCACGAGTTCGGCTTCAAGACTGGAGGCCACAGCTGGAATGGAACAAATAAAAAAAAAAAAGAAGGTTAGAATCGTTTTTTAATATACCTTTTTATTTTGTTTTGTTTTTTTGCTTCTATAGACGGATCAAAATCCATGGCGAGAGGCATTCGGGACTATGAAAAAGTCCCAAAGACAAAGAAAGAGACTGTGAAGGAACTCGCTCTGCTCATGAGAAAGCGCGAACGCGAGATGCAAGTGCGGAAAGAAACTATGGCTCGACACGAGAAGTCGGGAAATAGAAAGGGTACTGGTAAAACTTGCACCTTACCAGGAGTAGCTAAGAGGTACTTCAGGGAGGTGCACCAATGGGAGTTCGGTGTTGAGTAAGTTACTTCGATAAAGCTACAATTTGCTTTAGTAGAATTACGAATAAAATTCTGTTTTGCTTAAATAAAATTATCTCTAGTATATGTTTGTTATACTTGTTCGGTCTTGGCAAAAGCCAGCTGAATATGGGCCGAAAGCTCCTTGCCTCCATATTGGGGAGCAGATAGTATTGACGAAAGTACGAATGAACTTGAAAATTTGCTAAGTCTGAACATACTTAGGCCACGGCAATGAGTAATGCCAAAAACCTACCAAGTACGAAAAAACTTGAGGGCTAAGTTTGAATATGCTTAGGCCAATAGCAACATGCTAAAAAAAAAAAAAAAAAAAAAAAAAAGAGAGACAAGAACAAGTACACTTGGGCTGTTACCTAAGTACGAATAAACTTATGTGATTTGCCGAGGACGAGTAGGCTCGAAGTGTAAGTGCGAATAAATGCTCTGCTAGGTATGAAGAAATTTAGCAACAAAAAAGATTTAGATGAATAGCAATGAATAATGCTAAAATGCTTATAGCAATAAATAATACTAGCAAGCTAGACAAGCAAACTTGAGCTATTCGCTGAGTATGAAAAAACTTGGGCGTTTTGCGAAAGTATGAATAAACTTATTGTGCTGAGAAATTGCCAAAGAAAGGGATGGACCATATACGGTAGTCGGTATGACAAGGATTGGAGCTTAGCGGCTTGCAAACTTAGATGGCATTCCTGTCCCGTGGCCATGGAGCATTCATCATTTGATGAAGTTCTGTCAGTAAACATCTAAGTAATTACCCTTTGTCAAGTTATAAAAAAACCTCTTTGCCGATCAAAAAGAATATAGCTAAGTAATTATGCTTATTAGGAATTACGAATAAATTCCCATATTTTATTTTTACGTAAGAACTACGAATATAGTCCTCCGATTTCTTTTGTGGACCATGTGAAAGGTTCAAAGTTTTTAATGATAAGAACTCATGTGGTATGTCTTAATATGAACTACGTGTAAAGTTTCATGTTTTGTGCTAGTAATTGTTATGAATAAAGTTCTGTGCTTTATATGATTTTGCATTTTAGTTTTTGATTTGATTGAAGGAAATTACGAGAAAAATTTCTGTTACATGCTTGAAACACTTGATTGATTTGAATATAGAACCAAAAACGAGGAATTTTGATTCCATATTGGGGAGCAGTAAGTATATGTACCCAGTGATTGAAATTTTTTAGGACAAGTACGAATACTTGGACCTGAGCAACGAATTGCTTAAACCAGAAATATTCCTAAGTACGAGTAAACTTAGGAGATAAATTAAGTACGAATAAACTTAATTCAGGCTAAGTAAGAATATACTTAGACAAGCAAGTTTAAGTACGAATAAACTTAGTTTAGGACAAGTACGAGTACTTGGGCATGAGCTATGAATTGCTCGAACTTGAAAAATTCTAAGTACGATTAAACTTGGAAAAAGGCTAAGTACGAGCGTACCTAGGCTTGCAAATTTGAGTATGAAAATGCTTATGACTAGGTATGAAGAAACTCAGAAGTATTTGGGTAAGCGTAAATTCGGGTTTGCGTAGCTGAGTACGAGTAGACTCATCCAAACGAGAGCTAAGGCTTTTTGAAGCTTGGCCGAATGAAATCAGTCAAATGTGAACAAAATCAGGTATGACAGAAACCTAGATATTTAGATAAGCTAGGGAAGCCACCAAGGGCTTAAGAAGCCCAGCACATAAGCCACGAAGGGCCAAACATCGAAGTACCAGATTCAAAGTATTAGTGTCACGCAGGGCTTCAACCAGATTTAAAAAGAAAAAGACTACTTGCATATGAGACTAAAGATGCAAAATATATATCGTTCTGAAAAATAGGTATAAAACATATATACCCAACCGTTAGACTTCGGTGGGAAGAGTGGGGTTACCCCCAATGTTGTATTGCACATTAGTCATGTCAATGATCCCGTTCTCACCACGGGAGTTAGCAATTTGTTCATTGGGTTGTACAGACGGGGTCAACCTGGTGATAGGTCCAATCTTGCTACCATCAGCTTCCTTATGGCTGAGGTCGGCACCTTAGGCCTCGGTTGGAGGATTTTCACCAAGCTATGAGCTCTGGGGGAGCAACAGGAAAATCTCACAAATGGGAAGCTTGGCCCGAGCATGGAAGGTCATGCAAAATTCCAGAGATAGCCCGGATTGAAGATTATCGCCTAAAAGAATTGGATGGAAACCAGTGCCAATGCCATGGAATATACAGATGAGTATAGAATTACTTTTTGCAGTTTATATTTTGAATATTTAGATACGAGTTGTTGTAGTGGAATTATGAACAAAATTCCATAGAAAATATTGGGTATTGTTCTCATTCAGCTACGAGTTGCTTTGTGATGGCGTTAAGAATAAAATGCCATCTTGCTTGCAAAAAGTTATTTTTCACTATATCATTTTTTTTTAAGCCTGGTCTGATTATGAATAAGCTAAGTATGGACCTTTTGCCTCTATCTAGAGAGCAGAGAGCAGAGCCAAGTATGAAGAAACTTTGGCCTAAGCAACGAATATTGCTTGAGGGAAGCCGAGTGCGAAGAAACTGTGGCTTCAGCAATGAATATTGCCTGAAAAGTGCTTAAGCAACGAATATTGCTTGAAAATTGCTTAAGCAACGAGTATTGCTTGAGGGAAGCCAAGTATGAAGAAACTTTGGCCTAAGCAACGAATATTGCTTGAGGGAAGCCGAGTGCGAAGAAACTGTGGCTTAAGCAACGAATATTGCTTGAAAAGTGCTTAAGCAACGAATATTGCTTGAAAATGGCTTGAGCAACGAATATTGCTTGAAGGGAGCCAAGTAAGAAGAAACTTTGGCTTGAGCAACGAATATTGCTTGAAGATTGCTTAAGCAACGAAAATTGCTTAAAGGGAGCCAAGTACAAAGAAACTTTGGCTTAAGCAACGAATATTGCTTAAAAATTGCCAAGCACGAAAATACTTGGGCAATAAACAACAAAAATTGCTTGATGTTTGCTAAAGTATGACAAAACTTGGGCTATAAGCAATGAGTATGCTTGAAAAGCTAAGTACGAAAAAACTTTGGCTTAGGCAACGAATGTTGCATAGAAATGAGCCAATTACAAAAAAATTTCGGCTTAAGCAACGAATACTGCTTGGAGGCTACTAAGTATGAATAAACTTATGCCGTAGGCAATGAATATTGCTTCAATTTTCCTAAGCACGAAAATGCTTAGGTTATGAGCAACGGGTGATGCTCGAAATCTACCAAGTTCGAAGAAAACTTGAGTACTTCACTAAGTACGAGGATATTTATGAATTGTGTTGAGTATGAAGAAACTCATGTGCAAGCAGCAAGCAATGCTTAAAATTTGCTAAAGAATGATTAGATTGTTGACAGAACGTGGGGTGGTTAAAATTCATTTACCCTCAGAAAAGGCAAATCACCATGTGGGGGTAGCTAGCTCGGCACTACTACGTAGAGGTTCCCTAACCCTATGCCGATCTGCGTTGACCACGAGTAGGGTCAAGATAGTAAATCAAGTACATATGAATTAGCTCGGCAGAAGTCATAAAGGATGTCTCAAGACATAGCCGAGCTAGATAAGCTATGAATATAGCTAGGGCAGCATTCTGGGATACAAGATTCAGCCCGGTGCAAGTTTGTCATGAGTGAGCTAAGCTTTGTACGAGTCATGCCGAGCTATGTGGAAGCACGGCACTGCCTTAAGAATATAGGGAGTTAGGAATACACTGCAAATGGGAGCATATATCACGAGTAACACAAGAAATATCTTTTGCCGAGAGTGACAACGCTTGGGCAGAGCTTGATCGCAATGGAAAGGGTTAAAGTGGTGAAGCTGAGCAAACCACGCATAGCTTTACCTGATGCTAGACCGTGAATTTCAGGGATCACATTGAATGGAAGAGCTTTCTTGGTTAGTGTTTTTGTTTACGGACAAGGACAAATGCTAAATGGGCTTGAAGTACTACTACGAGAAGCCACGCAATAAGAAAAGACTGCTAAAATGGGGAGCCAAACATATAAGGGAAGTCAAAATTGCTCTGCCGATCAACTTCGTCTCGGAATTTGAAATTTCTCGTGACTATGAGAAAGTCACAGTCATTCCATCAAGCAATGTAAAGCCTATCTTCGTGCCCAGAAACAAAAAACACCAAGCAAAGGCCAATGGGCAGATCAATTGAGCGGCAACGAGCATGCCAACCAAAGGATCGTGTAACAACATACAGATATGCAACGGGTAGCAAGAGAAGTACATAGAGCTTTAGTCATTATTCCCCGAGCATAAGATAACAACTAAAGCTGGGGAGCAATTGTGAGGGGTATTTTCCCGAGCAATACAACGTCACGTGCACGACGTTAATACCACGTGAGGGTATAGTATTTCGGCGGTACCACGGGAAGGGTCCCTAAGGCAATGCCGAGCTAATAGGGCCATGTGTATAGCTGGGCCGAACTGTAACATCACGAAAGGATGTAGTTGAAATAAGTGCCAGTAAATGAAGGCTTTGCCGCACAGTTTGTAGCTCGGGCAGTTAGACCGCCCCAGAGGATAGCTCGGCATGGCTATCTGGAAGGTTCTAGAGAGATCCTTTACGTAATAAAGGACGAATCCCGAGTTTAAAGGGATCGGGATGGAGATTCCATAATGGCACGAAGAGTCCAATATGGAATTAAGTCCTAAGACGATGCAAGGTCTTGTATAAGGAAACTCTGCTAACCAATTAGGGACGAATCCTAATTGGAAAGGTCTCCCAATGCAATAAGGAAATCTTTGGCACGAGAGGCCTAGAGGAGTATAATGACTAGAGTCTATAAATAAGACATTCAACCTATGATAAAAGGTACGTGGTAATTCGTTATTTACATGCTTTGTGTGAATTAGGGTTTCCTCTTAGTACGTGATACTAACTTAAGCATCGGAGGGCCCACCGCCGACGAGAGGCGTGGGTGCTTCTCACCGTTTATTGTTTTGCAGTGCTAGGGATCCGGCGATGGGTACATATTGTTGATCTCATAGAGCGTGGAAGATGAATGCCCGGATTTTTCCCCTCTACAGTTTGTGAATAGCTTGATTGGTTCAATCCGTCTTTCCTAAAGCTCAGTTGTTGTACTTACAAAACTTATTAACCGTGAACCTTGGGCTGTCCCATATGGACAGGCACATATATAATCGGGTTCGACCAGGGTTTTAAATAGCAGTATAAGGATAAGTAACGGTATCGGTGATACGGTCAAATATCGGCCTGTATCGGACTGGATATCGTTCAATATCGGTATCGGTTTTTTGAAATACCGATATGTATCGACCGATATTTAAATCCTTGGGTTCGACTCACTACAAGGAATTGCTACATATAACACCACAATAAAGTACAGGTCAAAAGGAAACATGTCAGGTGCAGTCAAGTTTGGCATCATTACCTGGTAGCGTAATAACTCTCGAGGGTTCAAGTTTTTATTGTTGAACGAAAACCAATATCCTAGATTATATTTCATCATAAACGCGGGGCCTTTGACTTGAAATGCAGCAATCAAATGGAGGGGCGTGTTCCCTTCATTGTCTTTCTGATTCATTAGTTGGCTTGACCATGGCATTTTTAGGATAAATTTAAGGACCCGTTTCCTCTGCATGTCCGCTGCAATGTGAAGAATGTTATGCCCTGTATAATCGACCGTCTCCCAACATTCTGGACATGCCGATAAGATCTCTTTCATTACCAGTACCTTTCCAACAGCAGCAGCTATGTGAAGAGCTGTTTTTCCGCCATCGTTATCTCCAGTTCTAATGTGCGCCAGTAAATAATTTTTTCGTAGTATCTCTTTAACTAGTTGTACATTACCACAACGTGCAGCATAATGAAGTGGTGTCCAACTATGTGCGTCTGGTTTGTCAATTAGTTCCGGCTTCCACCGCAATAGTTCTAAAGCCATTGCTGCAAACGAATGAAACCACAAAAAGTAAATCGCAATCAATGCATGTCATGGCATGTATGGGTCTTGTTATCTCACTAATACTATATCTACTTGTATAAGATCATCTATGGGTTTGACTTTTGAGTACTAGGCATTGAGTTTGAGGTTTGTATAGAAAACCTAATTGGCAACCACGGCATTCACAATTATCTATGATTACCTCCCTACACTCTCCCCCCACCCACTAATCCTCTTCGGTCCTTTCCTTTGTTCGTTTCGGCTGTTTTTCAGCCGTTCATACATGAACTTTCGAGATTCTATTAGGACAAAACATCGAATGTTGCTACAACAAAAATGTTGTTACAGAGTAAACGTTTATAATAACAAGGACTCCATCCATCTCAAAAAGTTAGTCCATTACGAAAAGTCAGGTAATATTTTGATACTAAAATAAAGTACTTCCATTTAATTATGACTTCTAAAGTTTATTGATACCAAATTGTAGATGCACGGAAGTTTTCATTTCCCCATTTGAAAAATAGAAACACTTTTTACAGTGAACTAGCTTTTTCAAACAGATAGAGAGTAATTGAGTTTGTTTAGGAAGCTGACGTTGGGAAAAAAACCTGGAATTTTGTCTTGCATTGCTGCGTGATGCAATGCTGTTCTACCATCAGGGCCACTATAACGCGGGGATGAGCAATTTTCCAATATTACAACCACCATCTTATAATATGCTCTCTCAACGGCCAGGTACAATGGAGATTCCCCAGCCTTGTTGGTGGGATACGAAAAATCTGGATCTTCTTCCGTTAAGGATGTCACGACGTGCAAGTGCACATTCTGCACAGCTATGTGCAACGGTGTGTCTCCGTCCAAATTCATCGCCCTCAACAACTCCTGGGCTGTTTGGCCTTCGCTTTTGATTTCTTTCGCCCGTTCTATGAGCGCTTCGACTATGCCAAGGTTCCCTGCCCTCGCTGCAATATGAAGGGGAGTCTCGTGTTTGCAGTTCCTCGTGTGTAACAGAGAGGGTCGGCACACTTGTAAGATGCACTCCACACAAGATAATCGGCTGAACTGAGCTGCGACGTGAAGGACGGTATTGTTGTTCTCAGTGAGTTCGGTGTCAAATTGGTTAACGTATTCGTTAAGGATTTCAACTTGGCCTTCCATGGCGGCTTCGTATAAGCGAGGAATCATGGTGACTGGAATGGGAGGAAGACTATGGTATTTTTGCTCAGCAAAGAGAAATTTATAGATACTTCTTAGTAGTGAGTTGTATTTTTAATGACTCAAGGTCGGGCAAGTTTAAATGGACCTCGATTAATTTTGGTGGCCCAATACTACCAACTTTCTTCCTTTGCCAGACATTTCTTATCAAGGGGGCCTAATGCTTTGACTTATTAATCAGCTGCCCCACAACCAAATAATTTACAAGTGATCGCATGGCTTACATCACCTATAAATTTGATACATTCAGTCACCCAAAATCATTGACTGGTTAGCAAGTAGATAACAAAGAATTAAAGAAATGGAAATAGCTAGCTGATCGACGAAATTCCCCCTCATCTAATTTGAGTATTTTCTTCCTAGTACTGCTTATTCTTTACATTAATTGAGTCTAATTACGAAGGCCTCACAAACACCTTATTTTGATTATTTCCGGACGGATTTATAACTAAAGTTGTTAGGTGGATTTCTGATGAGCAGGTTTTCAATCCATTTGGACATCTATTTTTACATGTACTCCTAAAAACTACGTAAACCATATGGAAAACGATTGGACAAAAGTGTGCAAATTCAATATTTTCCTAAGTAAATTTTTTTCCATAAAATGACGGAAAACGATTTACTTCGAAATCCCCCGTAAGTCATTTTCCTCGGGGAGGTGTCCACCCTTCCAAAGGTTCAAGAGCAAAAGTTATTCAGCTAACCCAATTCCAAAACAGAGAATGCACCATGAACATGTAGACCAAAGAAGCTAAAGAGAGAAGTGGGTACCTTTTCATTAGTTCAACTTCATGCTACAACGATATACATACACACATACATACATATATTAATATTTAACACCTGTTAAAATGTTTGTTACGAAGTCAAATACCTGGGAGCCAATCAAGTTCAAAAAAGACAATTTTGTTGAAATTGTAACCGAACACCAGAAAATGAAAGTTTGGTAAATATATTACACGAAAAACATTTTCTTTAAAAGCATTTTTTTCATTGTAAAATATTTTAGTTTGAAAGTTTGGTAAATATATTCCACGTAAAACATTTTCTTTAAAAACATTTTTTTCGTTGTAAAATATTTTAGTTGAAACAAACGGAGTCTATATGTGGATGATTAAGTGCCAAGGGGTGTGGCTAAAACAATACGGAACTGGGGGGTGCTGTGCAACCCCACGGCGCGGCCGTGTCGGCATTTTTCCATCGATCGGAGATGTTCACCGCGTAGAGCTCGTCGAGTACTACAAGTGTGCCAAAAATCAACTCGATTAGATATCCTTAAGTGACTCATCGGAACACAAATAACTTGAAAAGTGGTTTTGATCCAATGTTTGTGTCCATTTGTGTTCTATTTCTTTTCAAAGTATTTGAGTTCCGATGACGCACTTAAAGATATCCAATCGAGTTGATTTTTAGCACACTTGTAATTAAGTACTCGACGAGATCTACGTGGTGAACGTCTCCGATCATCGGAACGATGCCAGCGCGGCTGCCTTGTGACTGCACATCACGGTGCGGTGAAAGCAACCACATTTACTTCATCCATGTAAAAACTGAACCATATGGAGAACCCATCCTTGTACTTCCTCCTCCATGTGAAAAGCAAATCAACTTTTCTTCCTTTGCCCGACATTTCTTGTCAAGGACTTGTGGAAATTGGAGACCCTAGTTATTGCTTTCACATGACCTGAAGCCTCACAACAAAAGTAATTGACGATTGATGTCATCGCTTTTGCATCACCTACAAATTTGATACGCTCCTCACCCTAAAGCATTGAGGCCCAATCAATCTGGATTATAGCCAAAGGTTGCATTACATAGTCTTTCGACCTCACACGGAAAAATGATCGTCCATCTAGCCAATCACCTCTTGCCGACGAAAATTATTCAGTTGTCTAGGGATACACGTGAATGTGATGCCCCAACACTTTGGACATTGCCGTTAAAAAAAAAAAAATACACTTTGGACATTAGACTTGATTGCACCATTACTAATACTATGTAAAGTCCTTGAGAAAGTTCCAATTGGCGCCAATGGCTTCATCATTCTGTCTATTTTTCTTGTTTTTAAGCAATCTTTTATCGAACGTGCCAAGAAAAAAAATAATACAAATAAGACTAAATAACAATGTGGGTCAAAAGTTAAAAGTTATCCCCTTGTTTAATCCCTCATCGAAAATAACCATCTACTTTTTTTTTTATCCCTTTTCATAAACATCTCATCAATGTGGGTCAATCCTACAAAAATAATACCCCGTTTTATCTTATACCCCACCATAACTTATCTACCTGGAAGTAATCTTCCATCTAATCGGGGCCTTATTGTTAATGCTTAATAATATTACATGTGGTGTGTTTTTAGAGGTTTTAGGTAATTGAAGACAAGGATGGAGACAAAATTTTACCTTTATGGTGGCAAAAAAATGTATATTTAAAATATTTACTTATAAAGAGGTGTGCACATGTAAAGTTACCTAATTAGCTTCTGCAAGTCTCAAGGATTGGACACGGAAATGACTAAGAAAATGGTATAAAGGGGTGAGACCAGAGACTGAGTGGCCCATTTTCTTTCTTTTATTTGTCAGAGGAGCCTTTCCCATTTCCTTTTGTATATGTGCCATGATAACTCTGTCTCAGGGGGGATGAATTTTCAAGCCAAAGTTGCGATAGCACTCCACTCTCTATTTTCCTTATCTTTTCCTTTTTTTTTTTTTTTTTTTTGAACTGGTCCTTATCTTTTCCTTTGTTCTTGCTTTTCTTAACTTTTGGAAACTAGGATCCAAGCACCTCTTGAGTGTCTAAAATTACATTCAGAATCTAAGAATTCAGGATTAATTATGGATTATGAAAAAATAGCTAGACACTTAGATAAAGCAACTTAAGATTATTTAATAAACGGTATTATTTGTGTTTGACTCTAGAGTGAGCTCACACTATGATCTAGGGCAAATCTTGTACAGAATCAATCCGCACCCATCGTATTATGGGTTACATAGACATATCAGTAACCACATGGCAATGCTCATGAACACTGAATAATTACTCCTAGGCAACTTGTGCAGAAGAGTCAAATAGGTTGTAGGTTATACTAGAAGAGAATACAAAGAGGTGAAAGCAACCACATTTGCTTCCTTTGCCGGACATTTCTTATCAAGGGAGTCTAGTTATTCCTTAGCCAGACATTTCTTATCAATGGGAGTCTAAAATCTGTTGAGGATCTTGGTTTTATCAAAACTAGATTTTAGATAAAATCTATTGGAGCCCCACAACTAAATAATTGATAAATGATCTCCTGGCTTACATTACCTATAAATTTGATACCCTGTCGTCACCATAAAGCGTTGTGGTCCAATCAATCTGGATTGTGCACAAGTTGAATGGCAGATGATGGCCAATCTGGATTTTTGTAACTTTCAACTGACCCCATTATCATTAGTTGGTTAGCAAGAAGATAACAGAGAAAGAAAGAGATCGAGGGAAATAGCTGATCGATGAAATACCCTCTCATGTAATTTCTTCTATACTTTCTTCCTACTGCTTATTCTTTACGTTGAATCTAATTATGAAGACCTCACAAACACCTTATTTATACTTTATTCCTACTGTTAGTGTAACTTTTGTTTTCCTGGTCAAACTTTATGACTGTTCAGAATAGTCTCGAGAGAAATCATGAAACTAAAAAACAAATACAGACTGAGCACATGTTTCGTATTCTTCATCTTTATTATGAATGTAGTTTTTACATATTTTAAAAATAAAAAACACGAACACATAAAAGAATATAGAGAAAATTTAATACATTCCCTAAATTGGTTACAAATACGTCTTCTATTGCATGCCCTTCCTGAGGACCATGAGAGATCAAGAAAAAGAGAGAGGGAAAATTTAATTTTGTTATTCATCATCTCAATTGATTAAAACATAGCACAACAGCATCGTGGCACGTGACCCCACATGCCTCCATTTAGACCTGTCCCTGACGGTGACCGCAAACTTAGTCACCGTGGCTGCAAGCTTCGACACGGTGGCCGGCTGCAAACTTAGACAATGTGACGGGAAGCTTTGACAGTGTTGCCGCAAGCTTCAACATGGTGACCGCGAAACCTTTTAGACCGCGGATGCAACTTCAAAACCGAGACCGCAAACTTTAATTTATTGTAAGGTCCCTAACTTCCATAGACTATGGGCTCAATATCGTAATCTCATGGCCGCGAAGTTAGACTCTTGGATCAGAAACTGAGGAGGTGTTTCACTAACAAAAAATAGTTTTTTCCAAAAACCAAGACAAGTCATTCTTTCACAATACATCACATAAAAACCGTAAGAAGCCAATTTATTTAAAAAAAACTCTCTTAGTGGAACACCCCCTGAATTTTCAATTTGGGTCATTTTGTATGCGGGAAATGTTAAGTGTTAAGAAAAATCACCTAGAAGGTATTCAGAATTTGAAAATGAGTGGCTCAGAATCTGTTCTGACTTCTGAGCCACTCATTTTCAAATTCTGAATACTTTCTGGGCGATTTTTCTGTGCATGTAGCACTGCTATTTTGTATGCACCGAATGTCCCTTTGTTCTTCCTCATTTCCAGCTGAGAGGAGCTGACGCTTCTATTTTTGCGTATCTCATCATGAAAGGAATTTATGTTTCCGATGATTGCGTCTGCCTGACTCAACGTATGACTGGTCCTCCTCCTTAGATTCAATTCTACATACAATCCATTGATTTAGACTTGGAACCAGGGTTGGTGCCGAGCACTACGAGCCGTCGATGCCCGGATGGACAGTCAAGATTTGATCGCGCTGCGCGAACTAATGAACATATAGGATGCAAAGGGGCGGCTACCAACGCATCACCCCAGTTACTTTCGACCGAACAAAACCTCCCACGTTACCAACTATATGCAGTTTAATTTTGCAGTAGGTTGTTCCCACTTCACCCATCACACTAAGGGGGTGTTCCGCTAACAAAAAACTGTTTTTTTCAAAAACCGAGATAGGTCATTCTCTCACAATACATCACATAAAAAACTGTGAAAGACCAGTTTTTCCAAAAAACCACCTTAGTGAAACACCCCCTAAATTGCAGTTTAACCCTTGTATTTTATATATTATCAACTAAAAGCCCCCATTAGCATTAACTGGTTAAGTGGTTAGCAAGAATGCAAAATAGAGTAATAGAGAGGGAATGCCCTCTCATCGAGTTCTGTACTTTCTTCCTACTGCTTGTTGTGGTTATGGCAGATCTATACAAGCTACGATTCATGGTTAATCCAAATTTTCTGTCCTATACTCTGCAATCACAAATACTATGGCTCTGTTTGTTTGGATTTAATATTTTACTCATTTTCCATTGTTTGGTTGGGCAAAAGTGTCCAAAATATTTTCTCAAGTACAGTAAATTTTTTCCCATAAAATGACGGAAAACGATTTACTTCGAAATCCCCCGTAATTCGTTTTCCTTGGGGAGGCGTCAACCCTTCCAAAGGTTCATGAGCAAAGGTTATTCAGCTAGCTCAATCCCAAAACCGAGAATGCACCGTGAACAAGTAGACCAAAAAAGCTAGAGAGAGAACGGGGTACCTTTCCTTTAGTTCAACTTCATGCTACAAGGACATACATACACACACATACATATATGTATATATTATTATTTAATACCTATTAAATGTTTGTTACGAAGCCAAATGCCTGGGAGCCATCAAGTTCAAAAAAAAAAAAACAATTTTGTTGAAACTGTAACTAAACGCCAGAAAGTGAAAAGTTTGATAAATATATTCCACGTAAAACATTTTCTTCAAAAACATTTTTTTCCGTTGTAAAGTAATTAGTTGAAACAAACGGATGATTAAGTGCCAAGTGGTGTGGCTAGAAGAATACAAAGCGGTGAAAGCAACCACATTTACTTCATCCATGTAAAAACTAAAACCATAGCAAATCAACTTTTCTTCGTTTGCCTGACATTTCTTGTCAAGGACTTCCGGAAATGGCAGAGCCAAGTTATTGCTTTCACATAACAAAAGTAATTGACAAATGATATAATGGCTTTTGCATCACCTTGAAATTTGATACTCCTTACGCTAATGCGTTGCGTTGAGGCCCAATCAATGTAGATTATAGCCAAAGGTTGCGTTACATAGTCTTTCCACCTCACATGGAAAAATCATTGTCCGTCTAGCCAATAACCTCTTGTTGACGAAAATTATTCAGTTGTCTCAGGGCACATGTGAATGTGATGCCCTAACACCTTTGGACATTAGACTTGATTGCACCATGACTAATACTATGTAAAGTCCCCGAGAAAGTTCCAAGGGCGCCAATGGCTTCATTTCTGTCCATTTTTCTTGTTTTTAAGCAATCGTTTATATATCCCGCCAAGCAAAAATATCATACAAATAAGTCTAAATAACGTATACATAGTCCTAACAAAAGCTAACTTGAGGATTAACTATGCATTTTTTGTGTGTTTGTCGCGAACCTATAACATAGGAAAGGTAAACTCACCATAGAAGATACAACAATAAAAGAGTTCATCTAGTCTCCAATTATTGTGGGTATAAGCTGTGAATGATTGGAGACAGACCTAACATGTGGCAATGTGCACAAAGTGGCTACTTTTAGAATCCCACTGAACCAGTGGCCCCCTCAACCTTCAAGAACCGAGGAGCTGCATGGATGATTTACTGCAAAGCCATGCCCCCAAATCAAGGATTAATTTTTGTGCTCACCATAGAAGATACATAAATCGAAATTCATCTGGACGAGTTAGTAATAGTAGCACTAATATTGCACTTAACATCTGCAAAAAAATTGCGATAGTACACCTACTAATTTTCTGCTTTCCTTCATTTTTGGACGGTGTTAGTATTTTGTGTCATATTTATTCTTCTGGAGGGGTAGCTCCATCTGATAAAATTTGAAGGTTCAAGTGGTGCGCAAATAAGAGACTGGAGGCGTGGCAGGAGGATTCCGGTGTCTACGCGGAGAGGCCTTTCTTCTGCTTAAATGGGTTTGGAAAAACTATCCAAAAAGTACCCAGAATTTGAAAATGGGTGGCTTAAATTACTCCCAAGTGAATCTGAGTGGCCGAGCCATTCATTTTCAAATTTTGAGTATTTTCTGAGAATTTTTTTGTGTGTGTGTAGCACTCCGAAGATAATTACCCTTGCACACTGCTAAAAAATAAAATAAAATAAAAATGAACATACACAATGCTTGGGAAATACACCAAGAATAAGTGTTGGTTGGAATGGGAGTATGGTATACACCAGTTCCTGGGTTGGGCTTTTTCATCGGCATCAAGCCGGCCCATTTGGATTGTTAATTTGTAGGCCTTATTGGAATAAAGCCCAAACCATCCCTTGCATTTATATTCATCCTAATATCCCTTTGTCCTCGTTTGGTAAACAATAATGCTAGGAACAGAACACTTCACCACAACATGATCAACCACAAACCATGCATTGCCACACAGACTGTTGTGGTTGGTGCTGCCGTGTCCTTAACATTATTGTTTCCCAAAGCAAATTAAAGGAATTGATGTATAAGGGAATGGAAATTGAACTAAGCTAGGCTAGAAAGGATAAAAACTCAACGGATTGAGTGAAATTGAACAACATTTGCTGGAAATGTAAAAATAAGATTGGCCGGAGCCGATAGAAAGATAAATTGATAAAGGAAGCACTGGGCTTTGTAATATTGAAACCCCTAATTCTTCTTCAATTGAAGTATTTACAGGTAGCTTCAACCGGCCGGCAAGTTCCTACTCTTGTGTTTCCTGGCTAAACCTCATGCTGCCGTCTCCCATGATTTGCATACACTCTCCAGGTTGGCGGTTAATAGCAGTTCTCGTCATCCATGAATTGAGAGCCAAAAACAATTACTTCATCTCTCGACTGTTCTGGAACATGGTCTGCCAACTTCTCGAACATGGTCTGCCAACTTCTCGTCATCCATAAAGTGTCAAACTGCTTCCATATTCTTGAACATGGTCTGCCAACTTCTCGAACCAAACGGTTGTGTGCAGTTAACATTGCTAATTTTGGAGCCAAAAAAAAAAAAAAAATCCATTAACACCCTTTTTTGAGGCACATGATCATGGCCTCGTGGGCCATTTGAGAAGTCAAATATCCTTTCAAAATTAACACCCATGGCGCCAACGAAACGGTTTCTTGCAATCAATATTCGATTTGGGCTAGTGTCTACAAATATAAATTCCAATATCTCGCAAAATTCATTTGCTGATGTGTAATTTTTATGTCACATGACGGTTTAATAAAAAATACTTTGCAACCCCCAATGCCTAAGAACGCAGACGCACAATGTAATTGGCCAAATTGAGCTGCCACATGGAGAGCAGTGTTCATATTGGTTGTGGTTTGGATTTCGAGTTGGTCAATGTGTTGCCTTAGGACATCAACTTGGCCTTGGCTATAACTGTGGACGTCGCTCCACCTATTTGGAAAACATGTTTTAAAAATAGGAGTCGCCACTCGCCACTTGGACTTTTATTTTTGGAAAAATGGATTTGATACCCGAGAAATCGTTTTGAAAATGATTTAGAAAATAATGTAACTCTCGCGATTGAAAACAATTTGAAAACCAAAGATTGTTTTGGATTCGGGAGCCAGGTTACGAACGGGGAAGTGTTTTAATGCACCCCGCTCGCCCGATTAAAAATCGGTCTTTACTAAATATTTGTGGGATTTTTAAAAAATATTTTGATGCCAAACTTTATCCAAATAAACAATTAAATCATGCAAAACAAATAATTTAAATATTAAAATGAACATCAATTAATGCAATTAGGTCAATGACAGCAAGTAATAAAAGTGAAAACCAACTCCCTCAAACTCTTCATGAAAGAAAATGATTTAAAATTTTAATTTTTCAAAAAGAGTGCCGTGCGATACAGAAAGTGTGTCGTGCAACACTGTGCATTAACCCAATGGTCATATTTTTAAATGTGTGTCGTATAACACTCCAGGTGTACCATGTGGTACAGAAGGAGTGCCGTGCGGCACTGTTTTCTTCACAAACAGCTTGGAATTTGGTTTTCGATTAGAATTTTAATGGAGGCTCATACAAAGCATGAAGCTCGATTAAAACAAATTACTTTGAACTGGAAAATGATATGTTTGAGTAAAAATTGTTCCTCCTCATGGGATTGCTCCATACGTAAATTTCATCGTATGACGCAACCAGGAGGTCATAAATCAAACCGATTTTTGTTGTAACATAGGCATACCAAATGTGGAGATGATATGGAAGATCATTCTACACTTGGTACCCCTCCCCTCAGGGTACCAAAGCTAAGAAGTTTGGCGAAACGGGATTATACCTCCGGTTTGAACCTCACGAAATGAGAATGCTTCTTGAATCTTTGATCACGGATTGGACCTTATCTGGATTCCAACTTCACTCTGGTACACTAGGAAGGATACTTGATTCTTGGAACTAAGGGCGTATGGGGTGGCTAGGACACGGTTTCAAAGCTGAAAACAGAGAACTTGGTTTTTTGGTTGGTTTTTCTATTGTGGAGCTTTGGGGATTGTTTTCTGGGATGGAGAATGATAACAATAGGTAGTTTAGGATGTGAGTATAGTAGCAAATAGAATTTGAGAGAGGTTAACCATGTTTCTTCCTTCTACCTTTTCTTCCCAAACCGATCAGCATTTTATTGGCGTTTGGAATCGATTGATCATTACGTAAACTTGGTATCCACTCCAAGTAATCATAGTTACTACATAGCCTTTCTCTTGTGCAAGAAATCATCATGAAGCTTGAGGAAAAATTGTCAAACATTTGAGCTGCTGGAACTTCTGCAAAAAGTCGACTGATGAATGACAGTGTCGTGCGACACTCCAACTGTGTTGTGCGGTGCACAAATTGTGCCGTACGACACACTTCCACTGCCAATGTCAAAAAAAGAATGCCTTGCGCGACTGTTGGAGCACTGTACGTGAGAGATGAGTGTCGTATGGCACTGTTGACTTCGTTGACTTGAAGAATTACATTCCGAGAGGTTTTTCGAGCGTCTCTTTTCATCATCGGGGATTAAAATGTGTACGAGGGTCAAATTTTTGGGTGTCTACAGTTGCCCCTCTTTGTTGAGGCTTATCGATCATTGTGTGATGAAAGTCCCGTCAAAGATAGAAGACACCCCTCGATTCAAGCGTCCTCATAGAAAACAAACAAGTAAATTCTGATGCATGTGGTCGCGCTCATATGAGCTGCCTACGTACGCCATTGTAGGGATCAGACCAGCGTAGTTCGTCGGGGCTAATGCTTATGTAAAATGATGGATCAATATGCAAACAAAACAGTTTATAGAAAACTTACCTGATTCAGATTGCGGGGATTGCCACCTGTGGACACCCCTCCGAGGAATTCGATTCGGAGTCGCCACCCGGATTTTAGCGGATTGTCCCCGAGGAACCGAACTCGAATAACTCGTGCCTTATTTTGGATAAGGTTTAAAACCAGTCCATCTTCACCATAATATCTTAGGTTTGGGAGCTTAGTTACGAGAGGGGAAGGGTTTTATGGCACCCCTCTCGCCCGACCCGAGAGTCGGTCTCTACTTAGCATTTATGGGATTTCTAAAATGTTTATTGTGTAACTTGGAGCATGAAAAATGGGAATGGGGTACGGGAAATAAGTAAATGCGGCTACAAACAAAGATGCACATGAGATGGTGGATACTTGTGCAATATGTACAAAGTGATGATATATGAGATATACTAGGATGCATAAAACAAACTATATATGTAGAACCCATGCAAAAACATTGATTTACATGAACCAAGAATAAATTCAAACATGAACAATAGCATATGATGTCTATTAAGTTATGAAGTTATGTGATAATTTAATCATGAACAGACTGAAATGCAACATGGTGAACATAGACAAAGGTTATATTGAATAGAGTGTAACAAGTAAAGACTACTAGAACCAAGATAGATCTGCTTGCTGACTTTGATTTGAGCACTCAAATGGGCTAACTTGAATGCTCAAGTCGACTGACTTGAGTGCTCAGATAGCCAGAATACACAAATAAACTTTTCTCTTTAATGACCTTGATTTACTTACCCTTCTAAAAAATGAGTTCATTCCTTGTATTTTATCATGTTTTAAATTGATGAATCTCTTTTTACAAGACAAATAAATTTTCAAAATACATTTTCATAGCATTTTATGCACAAAACGAGCCACAAGCAGATCTATATTGATATAAAATGATGATTAAAGCCTTTATAAGAAAGTTTTGACAGAATATAACCAACAACAAACATAACATAAACCAACAGAAGAGACATGAGTGAAAAATGATGATAGTCCAGATGGACTTAAGTGCTCAGATGGGGGAACATGAGCACTCAACTGGACTGATTTGAGTACTCAGAAGTTTAGAGCTAGACCTTTGAGTTTTCAATCATAAAACACTCTTTGCAAACATTCATGGCAGATTTATCAAAAATAGACTTTTTTTTTCCCTTTTTCATCTTATTTTCAAACTTTCCTTTTTATTTTCAAAAGAAAAATGCTTCCAAAAGCTTATTTTTGTACATTGATGAGATATATTTGAGTGAAAATAACCCCCATTTGAGCACAAACAGCCATCAGAATGGATCAAACATATCAATATATCAAAATAATCATCAAAACATGTAATATAAAGAAAGAAAGTTTGATCATTCTGATGGATCTGAGTGCTTAGGTCCAGGTTTCTGAGTGCTCAGGTTAACGAACCTGAGTGCTCAGATGAAATCTGTCCATTCGAACTAAAAACTTTAAGAACTCATTTTTATGAACTTTAAACCCTTAATAAGTTCAGAACAGGTATAAGGAACCTGTCTAAACCTTTTGGGTTCCCTCAGGAAGCAAGAACAACATTTTGACAATGTACTTCTACCGTTTTGAGCTTGAAACAAGGACTTTTGTGGTGATTTTGGGAAGACACAACCTATGGATGAATTTCTGGAGTGGAGTGACACCAAGATGAGGGTGTATGAGCAAGAACTCAACTGATGGGTAAAGTTTGGGTATTTTTAGTGAGCTTTTAGGCTTGAAACATGGGTTTTCAAGAGATTTTCAAGGGTTTTTGATGAAATATGGGATGAGGTGTGGATTTTAGGGTGTTATGGCTCTGGACTCACACTAAAGTAACTGTAGATGATCTTTGATGGGAGTTTTTGGTGGAGTTTTTAAGGTATTTAGGCCAAAAATGGACAAAAAATGAAGTATTTGGCCATGGATGTGAATGATTTGGGTTTGAATCAGAGGAGAAGGGCTGAGAAATGGTAGAGAATGGTCTGATGATTAATGGTTTTTTTTCTAGAGAGAGAAAATGAGGAGAAAAGGTGGGTTTTTACAGAGGAAATTTGGGAGAAAATGTAAAATTAACTTGGTTTAGGGAGCTAGGATAGTAATTAGTTTTAGGGGTCTAGGAATGTAATTAGTATGATTTGGGCCATCCCAATACGTGATATAGTGGCAAAAATATATCAGATTCGCAGAAAATCTCATCATTGCTTGTGCAAGAATCTACCATGTGCCCCACCTGAGCGCTCAGGTTCATGGACTTGAGTGCTCAGGTTCATGGAGGATCTGAGTGCTTAAGTGGATGAATTTGAGTGCTCAGGTCCAATAACGCTTCTTCCTTTGTTTTGAGTTTTTGGGCTATTTTGGTAAGTGTTTAGAGGTTCTTGGAAGATTGGAGGTCTTGTTCAAGCTTTAATTGTTGTTCTTGACTGATTTCTCATCATTAGGAATGCCAAGGATTTTCATGGGTTTAAATTGGGGTGTCTACACCACCTTGCTCTTCAATGAGGGAAAAACACATGATGTGTTGTGAACGAAATTAGCGAGTGAAGCTCTGTGAAAAAGACGAGTAGTGCGAGACCAAAGAGCTCCCCAAAAAGGTTCGTGCGAGACTAGCGAGGTCCCTAAAAAGGTTCCTGCAAGACCGACGAGGTCCCTAAAAAAGATTAGTGCGAGACCGGTGAGGTCCCCAAAAAGGTTCCTGCGATACCAACGAGGTCCCCAAAAAGGTTCCTGCGAGACCGGCGAGGTCCCCAAAAAGGGTTCGTGTGAGACCGGGGAGGTCCCCAAAAAAGGTTCGTGGGAGATCGGGGAGGTCCCCAAAAAGGTTCGAGCAAGACCGGCAAGGTCCCCAAAAAAGGTTCGATTGTGTGACGCTAAGGATTCGATTTTGGTGCCAAAACTTTCAAAAATGCGACTAGCTGTGGAGTGTGGTCTCATGTGGGGCCGAAGGAGGAAGCCTTGGAAGCATTGCCAATGACGAACGGAGCAGATGATGCAAAATCCTTAAACTTGGTCGAGGTATCGGGTGGTTGACATTCCGCCCCGTCGATATATTTTTGTTTGTCCCTCGCCTTATTTTTTGTCTCACGCATTGAGGGCACTGCACATTTCAAGTTGGGGGGGGGGGGGGGGGGGGGGGGGGGGGTTCACATTTGCTTGCTACCAAGCTTTGTATTGTACTAGCATCGCCCCAAACGTAGGGCTTGGTCGTTGAGAGCATAGGAAACCCGACAAGACTGGAGTCGATTTCTAGAGGGACCAAATGCAACCGGAATGAAGTTTGACTTGCGATGAGAATTTCGGCCTTAAGACGGCCAACTTTTAAGGTAGTTTTGTTTAGTAGTTATCTCTCTACCGCTAAATGACTAGAAAATGAAAGTTTTGCTAATTTAAAGTAAAGGCAAAGTCAAGGGGTTCAAAACACCCATGACTTGAATTAAATTGTTTCTCTCAAGATTACACGGTTAAGTCACGTAGTTAAACATGCTTAACCGGAAGATTTAACATTTTAGGACATTTGGATTCTAGAGAATGGGTTTGATAAAGAGTAGAGTTTATTGAGGCATTTTTACAAACACTTTGAATGCCAAAGCTCTAAGCATCATGTGTGGCAAGTAGTCATGCCCTTGCCTACACAAGATCAAAAAGGTTAACAAGACTAAGTTTTGATACATAAAATTGAACCATAACTCTTAAACAAACAACTTTTAATGCTCATTTTGAGAGAAGAACAAAATAACCCAAGTCATTGGGTGCTAATCACCCCATGACCCAACCTTGCTACACTACTCACACATAATCAAAGAAGAGAGAACATACTAAGTAGAAATGACAATAAAACGTGAACCACAATGAAAACGGAAGTAAACTAGAGATTTGAATAGATAATAAGAGTGCTTACTGTTAGATATTTTTGGCACTTTCCGGGGTTGTTCAAAACCATCATTTGAATTGTAATGGGTAGATTTTTTAGAGGGTAGTTGCTCGCTCGATGTTCCTCTCATTATCTGTGCCAAATTGACCGTTGTAAGGTAAAAGCATTGCACAACACGTCATGCATATTATTTTCAAGACTCTCCAGAAATTCATTTACCGTAGATGCGGAGATTACATTTATATATGCATTTTTCTTTTCACAAAACTCTCCAAAAATTTTGTTTTCCATATATATTTATATCAAACAAACTATTTTCTTTTAATATGCCGAAAAATTTGTTTTCCATGTGTGTCAATCAAAGATTTTGATTATCATTCACATGTATAGACATTTCCACTTGCCGAAATTTTAGTACACTTGCCATTGAGAGATACCATCAATTTGTTTTATTTTGGAAAGTATCACAGTGATATCTTTTTGGAGGGCGGCACTTCTCATGCCCATATAAGGGAGGACAACTTTGACAAGTTGTACTCATATATTTTTTTACAGAAAAGAAACGTGAAACAATTTTTCCATATGTCTTTCCATATGTGTTTCATTAGAAGATTCTTATTTTTTTTTAATCTTTTGGAAAGGTTCACGGAGAGATTTTTTAGGGGCACATGTATAGGCAGTTTGTTTGCCTATATATAGGGGATCATCACCTTGATTACCGATGCACATTTTTTACGGAAAAAAGACAGGAGACATTATAATCTTTATTGTGCATTTTATTTCTTTTAGGAGCACTTTTCATGTCACATTAATTTTCCATTTGGTGTTCATATTTCGTGGTGCCGTATACTGCTGTGGCCGAATCTTTTGGAGATTGATTCGGAGCCGGTTGAATCCGGAGATCGGGCGTGAAGCCTGTGGTTCATCTATTGAATCTTGAAGAAGCTCTGGGAGCATCGGAGATTGGCGAGAATAGGTAAAGGCTTGGGGTAAGGTTTTTATTATTTCGCAATCTGTACTTCTTTTTGATTAATAGAATAAAGCAGTGGTGTTAGGCCGTGGTTTTGGCTTAGGGTTATTTAGGACCCTAAGTTTTTCCGCGTAAATCGTGCGTTTATTGTCTCCATTTTATTTTCACTGCACTACTCGTGGTTTGTTTAAATTGCATTAATCAAGACAATTAACCAGTTATTTATTTAATAAATTTTAATTGGTTATTTTTCTCATAAACTGGTAATTTTTATCAAAACTCCTATTCACCCCCCCTCTAGGAGTAAATTGAACGCTTCCGCATAATTTCAATTGGTATCAGAGCTTGGTTGCTCTGTTTAGGTTTAACCACCTGAGTTTAATCCTGGTTATAAATGGACATGAACGCACCACGAGAGGGAGCCTCAAACTCGAGGCCACCCTTTTTCGACGGCAATGATTATCCGTATTGGAAGGCCCGTATGACCACACATTTGAGTTCCCTAGGAGTTAGGGTTTGGAGATCAGTTAGGTACGGCTACGAGGCCCCAACCATAGAAGATGCTACGACTAAACAAATGAGGGCTAAGGAGGACACTGAGTGGATTTCTGCTGACAATGAAAGTTTTGAGGCAAACTCCAAAGCCTTGGGAGCCATCTACGGCACTTTAAATAAAACTGAGTTTAGTCGTATTTCTGTGTGCACCACTGCAAAAGAGGCTTGGGATATTCTCCAAGTCACCCATGAGGGTACTAAAACTGTTAAAACTTCAAAACTTCAAATGCTTACAACACGTTTCGAAGAATTAAGAATGCAAGAAGACGAGAATTTTGATAGTTTTATCACTAAGTTGAGTGACATCGTTAATTCCTTCCATGCTTTAGGAGAACCAATCCCAAATCTTAAAGTTTGTCAAAAAGTGCTTAGGTCCCTTCCCGAAAGATTTAGGGCTAAGGTAGTTGATATCGAAGAGAGTGATAAAGTTGATGACATTCTTTTTGAGGAACTTGTTGGTAAACTTCAAACATTTGAATTGAATCATCTTTCGAAGAAACCTGCATTAAAGCCTAATAAAAGCATAGCTTTTAAAACTTCTAAAGAAGAATCCTCTGTGACACAAGAGAGTGACAATGATCTTGATGAAGATGAGCTTGCCTCTTTCGTTAAAAAATTCAAAAAATTTGTCAAGTTCCGTAAATCTGAAAATTTTCCGTCTTCAACTAGTAGGGGTAAAAATTATAATTATAGGGATAATGAAAAGAAATTTTTTATAGATAAATCCAAGAAACCCCTAGGTATACAATGTCACGAGTGTCATGGTTTTGGGCATATTCAGGCAGAGTGTGCAAACACTTTTAAAAAGAAAGAGGCCAAAGGGTATAAGGCTTCGTGGGATGATGATAGTGATGAAGGTAGTGATGGGGGTTTTGAACCCTCTAGATATTCTGTGCTTGTTGCCAACATTAACTCTCCCACATCCCCTAAAACAGTTGATCTTTCTACAACTATTAGCGATGATAGTAAATATGTTTCGACTGACGAGGATTGTGAAAATAGTGAAGATGATATAGATTCTATTCATGAGGCCTACGATCAATTGTTTAAAAAGGCTGTCAAATTAGAAAAGAAAAGGAAGGAACTCATGAGTGTCATCGAAAGAGTTAGTGGTGAGAGGAACAAACTTAATGAGGACATCGAATCTAAGGACATTGAGCTTGAAAAATTAAAAACCTATAACGCTAATCTGGCTGATAAGTTTGCAAAAATTGAGAGAGAGCGTATGGATGCCTTGAAAACCCTTGAAGGGTCTAAGGATAGAATTCTTGAATTGGAACATGACCTTAGGGAGGCCACTGAGGCCATAAAGCGTAATGAGTGTGGTGCAACCCGTATTGCCGAGATGACACGTACTTTTAGAAATAGAAGCGGCTTAGGGTTCGTTGATCCACCTTCCCTGACACCTAAGGCCAATGAGTCCGCAAATAGAGAAATCAAGTTTGTGAAATCTGAAACTGCTAAAAATGAGGTGATGAGCGATAAACCCGAACCTTCTAGTAAATCTCCAACCATTACTAACAAGATTTCCAAAAGTAATCAATTTCAAAAGTTTAATCCTATGATTTGCCACTACTGTGGTGTCCAAGGTCATATTCGACCTTTTTGTTATGCTCTTAGAAAAGACAATCAGAGAACAAAGGGGAATTCGTTTGTATCCCCGGTTAATAAAAGTGTTCGGTATGGTCAACCCAATGTGGGGAGACCTCAAGTTGTGCGACAGTCTCCCAAAAATAATAAGAATGAGAATTTTCAAAAGAAATTGGCTCAGTTGGCAATTCAAACTTCTCACCTCGTCGAGGAAATAAAAAATTTGTCAACTTTGGCTAAAAATAATGGAGAGATTGATAAATTTGTTGAAACACCAACCACACATGGTCACTTCTCACATGCGAACACTAAAACAAAACAAATTTGGAAGAGAGTCGACGTCGTTTGATTAAGTTTGGTGTTGCCTGTCATCCTAGTATGCTATTTTTTTTTTTGTGAACATGTCTTTCTAGTTATTTATTTTAAAAAAAAATCCTTTATTTTATTTTATTTATTTTGGTATATGCGAGTTTTAGGTTCATGATCTTGCATGTTGATGCTTTTATTTTTACTCCAAATAAAAAAAACATAAACATTCATATATATGAAAAAAAAAAAGGGGGCATAGCATATATATATATTTTTTGGATGAGTAGTCATTCATGAGACTCATGCAGATGTACTTCTTTGGGAATGCATGCATGGTTTTTATTCACTCCACTCATGAGATGCATTCGGACATTGGTGTAGCATATTTTATGACTCTATGATCGCCACTCTTACACGTCTGGGTTAGAGAGATTTCTTCAAGAAGAAAGTTGATTCTCATGCACCTCAGTTTGTCTTGTCTTTACCCTAGGCGATTGACTTTTTTTGGCCTCATAATTGGATACAAAGTTTTATATGTCATGCTATGCAAAATAACAAAACAAAAAAAAAAAAGAGGAAAAGAAAAAGAAAATACAATTGTTGTGGTTGAGATAAATGTCTATCCGGACGTTCACTGAGTAACCGGATCATTCGGCTCTATCCAGTCTGCATGTTCGCGTAAAAAGGTGGATAGATCTTGTGAAGACATTCGTATTGGACCACTTGCCTAGTAACCGGATCCATTCGGCTCTATCCAGTCCGGAGGTTCGCGTCAAACGGTAGTGGGGTAAAAGAGAATACTATAAAAAAAAAAAAGGAAAAAAAATATCCTTTGTTAAGGGGGAGTTTATATTTTCTTTGGGGGACATATTTAGTATCGATGAGTGCTTAGTTTGACTTCGTTAGGGGGAGAGTGCTTGACGGTCCAATGGTACATGAGAATTGACGAATATTTGGATAGTGATCTTAATATCTTATGACGTGTCACACACTCACTTTGTCATAGATTCATCTTGTGTGTTACAGCTTATATTCGAATTCACTCATTGGATTGGTGTAATACAAATTTGTTCATGCACTCTTGAATTTTGTCATATTGTCTGAGCCTCATCTTTGAATATTTGTTCTTCGGAGTATATGTTGCCTTGCCACTTTGTTTTATAAAAAAAAAAACTGGGTCTCTTTGGTCATTATGGTTTAAAATTCTGTGGATTTGGTCTTAAATTTCATTTGCTGCATTTCTCTTATAGCCATATTGCCTATGTCATTCTTGTTTTTGCATATCATATAAGTCTCTCACATGCTTTCTAGTTGCACGTGTCTCACTCTGATACCGTCAATTCCTTTGTTTTTCCGTGACAAAAAGGGGGAGAATTTTCAAGTGCTATTGTTTCTTTGGGGAGATATTTATAAGGAAAGAGTTTATTATATATGTTTATTATATATGCTGACCCATTCAATTTTTCGTAACATATACTTGGTTGCATAGTTTTTGTTGAGCTGTCTTTGCAGGTATTGGAAAATCAACTCGAGCTTCATTGGATAGACCTAGTTTAGGCTAGTGTTTCTTTCCTTCAGTTGTTATTTTCAGTTTCGTGTTAGTATAGTTGGTTTTGTCCCGGAAATGCCAAAGGGGGAGATTGTTAGATATTTTTGGCACTTTCCGGGGTTGTTCAAAACCATCATTTGAATTGTAATGGGTAGATTTTTTAGAGGGTAGTTGCTCGCTCGATGTTCCTCTCATTATCTGTGCCAAATTGACCGTTGTAAGGTAAAAGCATTGCACAACACGTCATGCATATTATTTTCAAGACTCTCCAGAAATTCATTTACCGTAGATGCGGAGATTACATTTATATATGCATTTTTCTTTTCACAAAACTCTCCAAAAATTTTGTTTTCCATATATATTTATATCAAACAAACTATTTTCTTTTAATATGCCGAAAAATTTGTTTTCCATGTGTGTCAATCAAAGATTTTGATTATCATTCACATGTATAGACATTTCCACTTGCCGAAATTTTAGTACACTTGCCATTGAGAGATACCATCAATTTGTTTTATTTTGGAAAGTATCACAGTGATATCTTTTTGGAGGGCGGCACTTCTCATGCCCATATAAGGGAGGACAACTTTGACAAGTTGTACTCATATATTTTTTTACAGAAAAGAAACGTGAAACAATTTTTCCATATGTCTTTCCATATGTGTTTCATTAGAAGATTCTTATTTTTTTTTAATCTTTTGGAAAGGTTCACGGAGAGATTTTTTAGGGGCACATGTATAGGCAGTTTGTTTGCCTATATATAGGGGATCATCACCTTGATTACCGATGCACATTTTTTACGGAAAAAAGACAGGAGACATTATAATCTTTATTGTGCATTTTATTTCTTTTAGGAGCACTTTTCATGTCACATTAATTTTCCATTTGGTGTTCATATTTCGTGGTGCCGTATACTGCTGTGGCCGAATCTTTTGGAGATTGATTCGGAGCCGGTTGAATCCGGAGATCGGGCGTGAAGCCTGTGGTTCATCTATTGAATCTTGAAGAAGCTCTGGGAGCATCGGAGATTGGCGAGAATAGGTAAAGGCTTGGGGTAAGGTTTTTATTATTTCGCAATCTGTACTTCTTTTTTATTAATAGAATAAAGCAGTGGTGTTAGGCCATGGTTTTGGCTTAGGGTTATTTAGGACCCTAAGTTTTTTCACATAAATCGTGCGTTTATTGTCTCCATTTTATTTTCACTGCACTACTCGTGGTTTGTTTAAATTGCATTAATCAAGACATTTAACCAGTTATTTATTTAATAAATTTTAATTGGTTATTTTTCTCATAAACTGGTAATTTTTATCAAAACTCCTATTCACCCCCCCTCTAGGAGTAAATTGAACGCTTCCGCATAATTTCACTTACAACTTTAATGAAGGTCGTAGCCGTAGTTCTTGAAGATTGAAACCTAATTTCTAGAGAGAAGTTAAAATACCCTAGTTTTCTAATGTTTGGGGCCTTTTATGGTTCCCAAAGTTACAACTAAAAGGTCCAAAAAGCTCCCAAGTCTTAACTTGGTTGGGTACAAAAAGTGGCTGGAAAACCCATGACTTATCGATAGGACTTATTCTCTTATCGATAAGAGAACTCCTTCGCACACAGTTGGCCAATTTGACCTCTCTCCTATCGATAGGACTTCAAGCTTCACAAAATTTGGCCAATCGGATCGTGGTCCTATCGATAGGGCCAATCCTCCTATCGATAGGAGTTGCTTGATAGAAAATGATGGCCAGTTTGACCCCAGTCCTATCGATAGGACCAATCCTTCTATTGATAAGAGTTGCTCAAAACATGTTCTTCACTCGTTTGTCCTCATCTTGACTTGGGCCTTTGCTCGGGCGTGCTTGGCCTTCTTCCATGACTTTCCTCGTGAATTCCTCGGCACCGTAGCGGTGTGCCACATGTCCTCGGACCTTGGGTCATAAATAGACTCGTGTTCGAGCCATGACACCAAAAAGATGCTTTATTCTACCGAAAACCCTATGAATGACAAAAACACAACCTACGCACAATATCAATCAAATAAAACATGTTATGCGCGTGTATGTGACAAAAACGAGGTATATAAGCCCATTTATTTACACTATTGGGGGCTTATCAATTATTATGGGGGATGGTAAGTTAACAAAATTCTGGCTGGATCCTTGGTTGGGTAACCAATCACTGGCTGATGTCTTTCCACTAGTCTTCAATTTGGTAAAAAATCAAGATGAGACCATAAATGAGGTTTTAGCCAGAAGATCAGAGTCTCTCTTTTGGGATTTTCAACTCAGGAGGAGGCTATTTGATTGGGAAAAAGATATATACTGGATGACATTCTTTCTATTCTAGATGGTTCAGATTGCTTGGTCCCTAACAACTCCATGGACAAGCTTGTTTGGGAGGGCAGCAGCTCAAAATCTCTCTCTGTAAAATCCTTGTACGAGCTTGCTATTCCTCACATTAATATTACTAACTCAGCCTTTGATTTCATTTGGAGAAGTGCAGCCCCGTATAGAGTTCAACGCTTCATATGGTTACTCCATCTTAATAAAATCAAAACGGCAGAATATCTTCTTAGACTGAGGATTATCCACAATGAGGAGGAAGCTTCTTGCAAATTTTGCGGAACCCATTTAGAATCTATAGATCATAGTTTCCTGCAGTACTGCACAGCTGTTTGGCATTTGTGGTAACGTTTTATCATGGTGGGGGGTCAAATGGGTCACTCCATCCTTTGCAAAGGATCTACTTCTATGGTGGAAAGACTGGAAGCATAAGAAACCCAAAAGAATTATTTGGGAAGCTATCCCAATGGCAGTCATGTGGACAATTTGGAACCAAAGGAACGCTTGTGCTTTCGATAATGCAACCACTGATTGGGATAAAGTTACTGATCTTGTGAAAATCAGGGTTGCCTTTTGGTTCAAATCCAAAGCTGGGAGTAAAGACTTCTAAGTGGATGATTTCCTTTTTAACCGGAAGAGCATCCTGGAATCTTTGTAACTCATTTGCATCTTTTCCTATGTATTATCTTTGTTTATCTCGGACACCTTTTTAGTACTTGTTCTTTTTAGTTAGCACCTTGCTAACTCTTGCTCGTTGGGTTTGTTTGGCGCTCTTTCTAGTTAGGTTTTTTTCTCCCCTAGTTGTGTTGTTGTCTCATCCATTCCCATTTAATCTTTGTAATTCTCAAAGATTAATAAAATTTTTTTGCTATTAAAAAAAAGAATATCCCTGGTTGATGACATATGAAGTGATTTTGAAATCTCACAAAACACAACTATGCTGGACCAATATATGAAATTAAAGAGTAAAGAAATGCATACTGCTTGAAAGACATAATGTTATTAGGAAAGAAAGTAAACAAAGAGACATAAAAAGCCAATTATAACAAGCCAGATAGCCACCGCATATCGACATCTCACCTTCTCCTAGTCTTTATGAATTATTGTGGAAAGTGATGCAGAGAGATATAAAAAAACAGAGGAAATGGAGCATATCACTGCTACAATGTTGGTTATGACAAATGCTTTGAAGGCTGCATCTCTCACTAGAACCGCCCCCCCTTCATCTAGACCTTGCTGACTGTAGCCACCAGGTATCGTGAAACTGGCTGCGAAAGTGATGGTTGCTAGCAGTGTTGCCACTACCATATTAGTCTTGCAGTTTTTTGTCCCTTATCTGCTTCCTTTTCAAAAAATTCTAGAGCCTTTTTTCCTCGTTCTTCTTTTTCTCGTTCTGCTTTTTCTTGTTCTTCTTTTTCTCGCTCTGCTTTCTCTATACTCATCTTCTGCCATTTGAATATGCTTTGTCGATCCTTCCAGACTGTATCTCTCCCATTAGAATTCAGAATTCGTCGTGGCCAAGCCTTGCTATTGTCCTGTTTCCATAGAATGGTTTTGTTCAAGTCATAAATGAAAAAAAAAAACCCGAAGTTACCGTGTACTTATATGAAAACTGAAAAGGCATGTGGAGAGGATATTTTTTTGACTAAAACTTGTTTTTCATAATTTTTGTTTGGCTTTATGTCGTAATTCTTGAGATTTATCATTCATCTCATTGAGAGGAATCGGAAAAGTACGAAATTTAGTGAACCTTTTTTTTTCCGCTTTTGATCACATTTTACATTTTTTTTTTTTAATCTTTCAGAGTTCTCTTGTCGAGACGGATGAGTATAATACAAAAAATTGTTCTGGATATGAATAATGAAGTTGTCCATCTCTTTAACAACTTAATTTAGATGAGTTAGGGATTAAAAATCAAGTAAAAGTAAATCGTGAATTCAACAAAAATTGAAAAAAGACAAACAAAATACCAAAACAAAAAAACCAAATATATTAGCATGAAATCAAGCACGCATTCCGCAAATTTTAATTATTCATTTCTTCTCCTAGGTAGATAAATCTTAAGTTCAATTAAATTAAAATGACATCCAATGGGATGCAATTATAATAAAGCGCATAGTTTTAATATATCCATTATAATTTTAGAGAAATGCTACAATACATATCTCTATTTGGGTGTATCATATGCAATCTTGAAAATGTTACGAATTGACTACCTCTAATGAATAAAAAGTTATGATTTTTTTTTTATAGAAGTTACGGAACACATCAAAATGTTATGGATCATAAAGAAAATGAATCGTATTGCTGAAAAGTTACGAGATACTAAAAAAAGTTACAATTGCCATGAGGTGACATAATATGGACAAAACAATAGGTGAATACGGTAAATACTTTAATGAGTGTATTGTAGTCATTCCTTATGATTTTAACGAACTCTGGGGGGTGCTGCACAACCAATTGCTGTGCAGCCGCACGGTGCGACCGCACCGGCCACGTTCCGGCGATCCGAGATGTTCACTAGATAACCCTCGTCGAGTACTATAAGTGTATCAAAAATCAACTTGATCGGACATCGTTAAGTACCTAATCGGAACACAAATAGATTGAAAAAAATGAGTTTATTGATTTGGATCCAGTGTTTATGTACATTTGTGTTCCATTTCATTTCAATCTATTTGTGTTCCAATTAGGCACTTAACGATATCCGGCCAAGTTGATTTTTAAACACTTATAGTACTCAACGAGAGGTATCCGGTGAACATCTCGGATCGCCGGAAAGTAGCCGGCGCGGCCGCGCCGTGCATGCATAGCACACTGCACAGCACTTGGCTGTGCAGCACCCCCAGCTTCCGATTTTAACGTGTCGTGGCCAATCCATGCTATCTTCCTGTTTTTCAGTGATGTGGACAGTTTGCGGAAATACTGTGCAGGCAGAGTTCATATTTTAATTACTAGCACTATTCATGAGTATTATGGCTTGGACAATTATCACTTTAACGGAACAAAATTTTTTAGAAAGAACAATAATATTAACGGAACAATAATTTTTTAACTTTTTTTTTTTATAAAAAAATGGTTTTTATTTTTTAAAAACCAGTTTTTTCAGGGTGGAGGACATAAACTAAGGGTACTGCGATCATTTCACGCAAAAAGTTAATACTGTTAGCCTTAAAGTAACGACAGAGGGGAATCTTACAATTAATTTGAAAAGTAAAGAAAGACAGTGGAATTTCAGAAAGTATAGGGGAGGTCTCTGTATTTGTTAGAAACCTCAGGGGAGATAAGTGAAATTCACCCTTCTTTTTGACGATAGTGATGATAGTAGTGATGGGGTTGTGACGCCCCTAGATTTTCTATGTTGGTTGCCAATATCAAGTCCCCCACATCCCCTAAAATAGTTGATCTTTCTACAACTATTAGTGATGATAGTAAATATGTCTCAACTGATGAAGACTGTGAAAATAGTGAGGATGATATAGATTCTATTCATGAAGCCTATAATCAATTATTTAAAAAGGGTGTCAAACTTACAAAGAAAAACAAAGAACTCATGAGTGTTATCGAGAGAATTAGTTGTGAGAGGAACACTCTTAGTGGTGAGATTGAATCCAAGAACATTGAGCTTGAAAAATTAAAAACTTATAACACTAATCTGGCTGATAAGTTTGCTAAAATTGAGAGAGAGCGTATGGATACCTTGAAGGCCCTTGAAGGGTCTAAGGATAGGATTTTTGAATTGGAGCGTGACCTTAGGGAGGCCACTGAGGCCATAAAGCGTAATGAGTGTGGTGCAACCCGTATAGCCGAGATGAGACATACTTTTAGAAATAGAAGCGGCTTAGGGTTTGTTGATCCACATTCACCGACACCTAAGGCTAATGAGAAAGAAATTAAGTTTTGTGAAATCTAAAACTGCAAAGAAAGAGGTGGTGTGCGATAAACCAAAATCTTCTACTAAATCTCTCATCACCATTAAAAAGGTCTACAACAGTAATCATGCACAAAATAAGAAAACTCCTTTCATTTGTCACTATTGTGGTGTCCAAGGTCACATTCGACCTTTTTGCAATATTCTTAGAAAAGAAAATCAAAGAACCAAAGGGAATTTGTTTGTTGCTTCTGCTAATAAAAGTGTTCGGTATGGTCAACCCAATTTGGGAAGACCTCAATTTGTACACCAGTCTCCCACAAGCATTAAGAATGAGAATTTTCAAAAGAAATTGAGCTAGTTGGCATATCAAACTTCTCACCTCGTCGAGGAAATAAAAAATTTATCAACTTTGGCTAAAAATAATGGAGGGACTGATAATTTTATTGAAAAACGAACCACACACGGTCACTTCTCACGTGCGAACACTAAAACAAAGCAAACTTGGAAGAGAGTTGACGTTGTTTGTCATGTAGCACACACTACTTTTAGGGCTCATGATGCTTGCGCTTGGTACTTAGATAGTGGTTGTTCCAGACACATGACAAGAAATAAATCATTGTTTACTATTCTTGAAAAATATAATGGTGGTCGTGTCACATTTAGTGATGGTAATACTGGTGAAATTGTAGGACAAGGAAGCATAAACACACCCGGTATCCCTCTACTAGATAACGTGTTATATGTTAATGATTTAAAGGCTAATTTGCTAAGTGTAGGGCAATTTTGCGATAACATGCATGAAGTAAAATTTTTCAAAAATAATTGCTCGATTATTGATGCTTCAAGTGTGTGTGTAGTTAAAGGTATTTGATCATCAGATAATTGTTATTGTGTTGAAATTGCAAGTCCTAGTGTGTGTCATCGTGTCTTGCTTGACAACGTAGAAATTTGGCACCAACGATTAGGACACGTAAATTTTTCGGAATTGCATCGAATAACCAAGAATGAGATTGTGGGGCTTGTGTGTTGGGGGGGGGGGGGGGGGGGGGTGCATGAAGGGTAAGCAGATAAAAAGCCCTCATAAAAAGACAACTTTAGTTGCTACCACTAAATGTTTAGAATTAATTCACATGGATTTGATGGGACCCTCATGAACTGAAAGTCTAGGAGGCTAGAGATTTATTCTCGTTATGGTTGATGATTTTTCACGTTTTTCTTGGACTGGGTTTCTAAGAGAAAAATCTGATGCGTATGCTTGTTTTAAAATAGTTTGTCAATGCATTCAAATGAGAAAGGGTACCCTATCACTCGAGTCCGTAGTGACCATGGTTGTGAGTTTGAGAACTTTGACATTGAAAGATATTGTGATAAAAAGGTATTAAGCACGAATTCTTTGCACCGCGCACGCCCCAACAAAATGGGGTTGTTGATCGAAAGAATTGAACCCTACAAGAGATGGCAAGAGTTATGCTTCATGCCAAGCGCATCCCTAGAAACCTTTGGGCTGAAGTTATTAATACTGCGTGTTATACCATTAATAGAGTTTATATTAGACCAAGGACAACTCTCACACCTTATGAAATTTGGAATGGTAGGAAGCCTTCGGTGAAATATTTTAGGGTGTTCGGTAATAAGTGTCATATTTTGAGAGATAGCGAGTCTTTAGGTAAATTTGACTCCAAAAGCGATGATGGTATCTTTTTAGGCTATTCCAACACGAGTAGAGCTTTTAGAGTATATAATCTTCGCACCTTTACCCTAGTTGAGTCAGCCAATGTAGTTGTTGATGATACCATTCTTGACGAGTTAGTTCCCCAAGTTGATGAGGATGATGAGGGGAGTTGGGAAATTTTTGAGGAGGAGACACTTGTGTAGACACCCCGATTTTGACCTGAGAAACTTATCAAGCATTCCCGATGATGAAATAGACCAATCGTGCATACCTTGAGGCTAAGATCATGGTTTGAACTCACCAAACCACCCTAAACCATTCTAAACCCTCCTAGAACAACCTTAAACCAACCAAAATGACCTAAATACCGTTCAAACCATCCAAAAAGGCTCATCAAAACAAACCCAAGCCTACACCATCTTCTAGTACGTTCAAAACCCTATTTATTGATATATAATACGTCTCAATCCGTTTTGAAATGAGGGAAATATGCCCGTTTTACCAAAATGACTTGTTTTTCCGACCTTCTGAGGGTAAAATGGTCACACACTTGGATGTACAAATTATCTTGGGTTCAAACCACTAGGGTTAGAAATTACACTCGACAAGCTTTCCAACGCTTCAAACCACGCACGAAACGGAGTTTGGTAGCACCCGGAGCAGCCCTTTGAAGTTTGGTCTGTTGTGCAGACCTTTGAGCGCTCAAACCATGCGCGAACCAAAAAATTTCAAAGCATTTTTCAGCTGGTTTTTCACCTAAACTATGGGCTCCCCCTGGTTTCTACAGCTTCGTTTTCACGCTAAAATCCCTCTAATAACATTCCCACCCCAACTTGAATTGCAAATCACTCTCACACCCTTCATCAGACCAAAACCACTCTCTCTCATCCTTCAATCACGTTTTACTCTCTCTCTCATCCATTTCTATCATCTTCAACCTCCAAAACACCCAAAAATCTCATCTTTAAGACCAAATACACATGGGTCTTTAAGATACCAACTACAACAACCCCTCTCTCACTCTAATAAGCCATTTACAGCCCATACATTTCATCCATTTCGTCCAAACCCCGCTCTTCCATCAAAACCCACCTCATCCAAGCCAAAATCACCATTTTAAGCTCAAAGACACCCCCATCCACTCAATCAATCATTCAATCAGCCCTACACTCACACTCCTCTATCCAAAATACCTCAACTCAAGCGTATATTCTAAGCCACTACTCATCCATCAAAATCCCAAGTTCAAGCTTTGATCAAAGCCAAAAGGTAGAAAATCATGTGAAAAATCACGTTTTGGTCATCCTGAGGGAGACCAGTGGGTTCATGGAGGTCCTCTATACCTCTAATGGACTCATAAGGTCTTAAATATTCAAGAAAACGATTTTAGAAAACCCTAGCTCTAAACAGCTTGAGCGCTCAATGCTAGGGCTATGAGCGCTCAAGCCTTGCTCAGTTTTGGCACTTCAAACGTGTTTATTCTAGTTCTGTATTCTGTTTTCAATTTATGTGTGTGTGTTGATGTTTGGCTAAGCCAACCTGTTCATGAAGTGTGTGTGTGTTGATATTTGGCTAAGCCAACCTGATCTCTCCTCCCTCTCACTCTAATCATGCTTATGCTTGGTTCAATGCTAATTCTCTACTCATGTGGACACCTCAGGTTTATTTTATTCATGTTGATGAAATTTCAATACATTGTGCATCATCATTTATCATGTTGAACTAGTTTGTGGTCCAGATGAGGGCAGAATGCTGCAGAAACACTCAAATCCAGGAGATGGCTTGAGTGCTCAATGCATCCCTTTGAGCGCTCAAACTGTCTTCTGGTCCAAATCAAATCATTCTCTTATTCCAACTTGTTTTTGGCATTTTGAGTGTTCTACAAATTTTTAAAGCATTGAATCTTCATTCCTTCTTTACTGTTTGCCTCATTTTGGTCCATGGATGAGTTTTAAACCCATGATTATGTGATTATGTCTTTTTGTTCAGTAATTCAAATGATGTTCTTAAGTAAACAATGGTGGTTGAGTCATGTTTTCATCAAATCAGAATCATTAGGAGCATCAGAAGCATGAGTGAGTGGGAAGGCTTTGAGCGCTCAAGCTCATCAATTGAACGCTCGAACTGTTGTGGAGGATCAGATTGGTTTTGTTGTACAGTAACTTGTAATGTTGTGTCGAGTTATTTTGTCATCGTTAATCATGAACTAACACTGTGGTTTGCTGTTTTGTGCATTTATTAATTCGTGCTCGCATTACCATTATCACTCATGTAGATCACATCTCACATGCATGCACTATAGTTTGTTGCTATGTTTATCATCGTTATTTGGTTTCCCAAGTACATTTTCATTATTGTGTACTATCTTGAGCTTGCTGATGATCCAAGTAAAGGCAGTAAGGCATGTAAACACTCAAACCATGAAGATGGTTTGAGCGCTCAAAGCCTCCCTTTGAGCGCTGAAACTGTTTTCTAGTGCATCAAGAGTTTTCATCATATCAGTCTACTAACTGCGTTTTGAGTGTTTTGGATGCCTCACAATGATATATTTTTCACCCATTCTGCCTTTACTGCCTTGTTTGGTTCATCATCAAGCTTCAAGTTTATGTTAACATGGCATACCTTTCTGCTTACTCATCAAAGTATCATTTTCAAGCAGTTTAAAGTGCATCAAAAATGTTTTCATCAAAACCAAAATCATTAGAAAGCATCATAAGCATATGTGAGTAAGTAAGAGTTTGAGCGCTCAAACCCCCAGGTTGAGCGCTCAAACACTTGACAGTGGATCAGATTGGTTTGCTTCATGTGTGTTGCATGTATCATTTTCAGTTCTCATTTTTCTGTTAATCACATGCTAACATTGTTGTTTGCTATTTTGTGTCTTTAATAGCTCATATTTGCATACCATCATCATCTCTCATGTAGTTCAATTTGCACATGTATACACTATAAACCATTGTTGTGTTAGCATCATTACTTGGCTCCTATTCCCCATTCCCCGTACTCGTTCAAAGTTGAATTATAATCATTTCCCATGATCCCACAAAAGTCAAGTAGAGACCGGTTTTCGAACCGGGCGAGGGGGGTGCTGTAAAACCCTTCCCCTCTCGTAATTGAGCTCCCGAACCTAAGATAGTATGGTGATGATGGGCTAGTATTCCTTATCCATTGAAAAAGGCACGAGTCAATCGAGTTCGGTTCCTCGGGGACAATCCGCTAAAACCTGGGTGGCGACTCCGAATTGATTCGAGGATCCCTCCGGAGGTGCGTCCACAACTTGTGAGCACTCCGATTGATATTCCCATTTTTTATCTAGGAGGAGAGCCTAGTGAAAAAGAGAGAGATTCTGAAACTGAGTCTGAGGTTAGTGAGTCACCCCATGATGAGGAGTTAGGTCAACATGACCTAGTACCCTCAAATGCTAAAGAACCATCAGCTCGAGTCAAACTTAATCACCCTAAAGATCTTGTCATAGGAAACCAAGATGAAGGAATGTTAACTAGAAGGAAAGCTAAAAATACTGCTAACTATGTTTGTTACACTTCCTCACTAGAACCCAAGAAGGTAGAAGAAGCTTTGGGTGATGAGTTATGGATAGGGGCTATGCAAGAAGAATTACAACAATTCAATCATAATAATGTATGGTATTTGGTTCCTAGGCCTTCGCACACCAATGTCATAGGCACAAAATGGATATTCAAAAATAAGAAGGATGTAGATGGTATAGTGGTGCGTAATAAGGCTAGGTTAGTTGCCCAGGGGTACACCCAAATCGAGGGGATTGATTTTGATGAGACTTTTGCCCCCGTAGCAAGGTTAGAGTCTATAAGGTTACTTTTTGCCAATGCATCTCATTTTAATTTTAAACTATTTCAAATGGATGTTAAAAATGCCTTTTTGAATGGTGACCTTAAAGAGGAGGTGTATGTTGAACAACCCAAAGGCTTTATTGATCCCTCTTATCCTAATCATGTGTACCGCCTTCGAAAGGCCCTTTATGGCCTTAAACAAGCCCCTCGAGCTTGGTATGAACGTTTAACAGATCATCTTTTAAATACTGGCTTTGCGAAAGGGGGGGAGTGGATCGAACTTTATTTTTGAGGAAAATTGAGAGTGACCTTTTGATCGCTCAAATATATGTTGATGATATTGTGTTCGGATCTACAAATAAGTGATATGTGAACCAATTTGGGGCACAAATGTCCCATGAGTTTCAAATGAGACTAATGGGAGAATTGACATACTTTTTAGGCTTTCAAGTTCGTCAGTTGGATGATGGGATACTTTTGTCTCAATTCACATATGCGAAAGAATTAGCCAAAAAATTTGGTTTGGAAGATTCCAAAATTACTCTTACCCCCATGGGTTTCACAGTTAAGATTGCTAAAGATATTGAGGGCACTAGTGTTGACTCCACGCTTTACCGTAGTATGATAGGGAGTTTGTTATATCTTACCGCTAGTCGTCTTGATATTTCGTTTAGTGTTGGAGTGTGTGCCCGCTATCAATCTGACCCTAAAGAGTCTCACTTGATCACTATCAAGCGAATTATTCGTTATGTTAAGGGCACCTCCACGCTTGGTCTTTGGTATCCTAAGGTTACTAATGTGGACTTAGCCGCATTTTCCGATGCCGATTGGGCAGAAAGTGCGGATGATAGGAAGAGTACCTCTGGTGGTTGTTTTTATTTGGGAAACTGCTTGGTTGCTTGGCATAGCAAGAAGCAGAATTGTGTTTCGTTGTCCACCGCAGAGGCTGAATATATTGCCGCTGGTAGTTGTTGCACCCAACTTTTGTGGATGAAGCAAATGCTTCAAGATTATGGTATTTCTCAAGGTGCAATAACTGTTTTTTGTGATAACACAAGTGCTATAAATATTTCTAAGAATCCAGTCCAACATTCTAGGACCAACATATCGACATCCGTCATCATTTTATTCGTGATTTGGTTGAAGATGGTGTCGTGGCACTTGAGTTTATACCCACTCATGATCAAAAAGCTGATCTTTTTACTAAACCGTTAGATTCCATAAGGTTTGAGTACCTTAGAAGATCTGTTGGTTTAACTTCAATTGATTAAGTTTGGTGTTGCCTGTCGTCCCAGTATGCTACATTTTTTTTATATATACACTTGTGAACATGTCTTTATAGTAGTTTATTTAAAAAAAATAAAAAAATCCCTTCATTTTTTAAATTTTATTTTATTTATTTATTTTCGTATATGCGAGTTTTAGGTTCATGATCTTGCATGTTGATGCTTTTATTTTTCCTCCAGAAGAAAAATTCATAAACATTCATTTATATAAATAAATAAATAAATAAATAAGGGGCTTAGCATATTTTTTTTGGATGACTAGTCATTCATGAGACTCACGCAGATGTACTTCTTTGGGAATGTATGCACGGTTCTTATTAACTCCACTCATGAGATGCATTCGGAAATTTGGGGCAGCATGTTTTATGACTCTATGATCGCCACTTTTACATGTCTGGGTTAGAGAGATTTCTTAAAGAAGAAAGTTGATTCTCATGCACCTCGGTTTGTCTTGTCTTTGCCCTAGGCGATTGACTATTTTGGCCTCATAGTTGGATACAAAGTTTTATATGTTCCACAAAATAACGAGAAAAAAAAGAAGGAGAAAAGACAAAGAAAATACATTTGTTGTGGTTGAGATAAATGTCTATCCGGACATTCACAGAGTAACCGGATCATTCGGCTCTATCCAGTCCAAATGTTCGCATAAAAAGGTGGATAGATCTAGTGAAGACATTGTATTGGATCACTTACCTAGTAACCGGATCGATTCGGCTCTATCCAGCCCAAACGTTCGTGTCAAACGGCAATGGGGTAAAAGAGAATAAAAAAAAAAAAATCCTTAGTTGAGGGGGAGTTTATATTTTTTTTCTGGGGGACATATTTAGTATCGATAGGCGCTTAGTTTGACTTCGTTAGGGGGAGAGTGCTGCTTGACGGTCCAATGGTACATGAGAATTGATGACTATTTGGAAAAGTGATCTTAATTTCTTATGATGTGTCACACACTCACTTTGTCATAGATTCATCTTGTGTGTTACAACTTATCTTCGAATTCACCCATAGGATTGGTGTAATACGAATTTGTTCATGCACTCTTGAATTTCGTCATATTGTCTGAGCCTCATCTTTGAATACTTGTTCTTCAGATTTTATGTTGCCTTGCCGCTTTATTTTATTAAAAAAACAAAGGGGGATATCTTTGGTCATTATGGTCTTAAATTCCATTCGATGCATTTCTCTTATAGCCATATTGCCTATGTAATTCTTGTTTTTGCATATCATATAAGTCTCTCGTATGCTTTCTAGTTGCACGTGTCTCACCTTGGAACTGTCAATTCCTTTGTTTTTCCGTGACAAAAAGGGGGAGAATTTTCAAGTGCAACTGTTTCTTTGGGGTGATATTTATAAGGGTAAAGTTTATTATATATGCTGACCCATTCTATTTTTCGTAACATATACTTGGTCGCATAGTTTTTGTTGAGCTGTCTTTGCAGGTATTGGAAAATCAACTCAAGTTTCATTAGATAGACCTAGTTTAGGCTAGTGTTTGTTTCCTTTAGTTGTAATTTTCGGTTTTGTTTTAGTGCAGTTGGTTTTGTCTCGGAAATGCCAAAGGGGGAGATTGTTAGATATTTTGGCACTTTCCGGGGTTGTACAAAAACCATCATTCGTATATTTATTTTGAATTGTAATGGGTAGATTTTTTAGGGGTAGTTGCTTGCTCGATGATCCTCTCATTATCTGCGCCAAATTGACCGTTGCAAAGTAAAATGCACTGCACAACATATCATGCATATTTTTTTTTAAATAAAAGATTATATTTTTGCATGTTTGCATTTCCTATAAACCTCTTCGAAAATTCGCTTTCCATACCTAAATATATATATTGATATCAATCAAAATATTTCGTTTTACCTTTCCCAAAAATTGTGTTTTCTATATATATATATATGTTTACATCAAGTAAAAATCTTCTTTTTAACTCTTCGAAAATATGCTTTCCATAAGTCAAGAGACGTTGTGTTCTTTTTTTTTTTTTTTTTGTCTTTTCATATTTGTATAATAAGAAGACTATTATTAAATCGGGAGATTGATTCGGAGCCGGTTAAATCGGGAGATCGGGCGTGAAGTCTGTGGTTCATCTATTGAATCTTGAAGGAGCTCTGGGAGCATCGGAGATTAGCGAGAATAGGTAAAGGCTTGGGGTAAGGTTTTAACTATTTCGCAATCTGTACTTCTTTTTTATTAATAGAATAATGCAGTAGGTTTATCCATGGTTTTGGCTTAGGGTTATTTAGAACCCTAAGTTTTTCCACGTAAATCGTGCGTATCTTGTGTCCTTTTTATTTTCACTGCGCTACTTGTGTTTTGGTTAATTTGTATTAATCAAGACAAATAACCAGTTTATTATTTAATAATTTTTTTAATCGGTTATTCAACTTAAAAATTGGTAATTTTTTTTATCAAAACTCTTATTCACCCTGCCCCCCCTCTAGGAGTAAATTGAACGCTTCCGCATTATTTCTAGTGGTATCAGAGCTGATGGCTGACGATCTATGGGCGCACTCTCCTGGAAGCATCGGTGGTTGTGGGCTTGCACGGAGACTCTCGGAGGAGCAGGAAAAATCCATTGTAACTCTTGATGGAGCAAGAAAAATTCCTAGTGCGCGCGGCAGGTGGCTAGCAACAAGGTGGCTCTCGATGGAGTGGGTACTCTCGATGGAGCAAGAAAAATTCCTGGTGCAGCACTTGGCTGGCAAGCAAGGTGGCTCTCGTGGAGTATGGTGGCTCTTGATGGAGTGGGTGCGGTAAATAAGCATGGGTTCAGACACGATGTTGGAGAGATAGGTCAAGAATTAAGGAGGAGTCAAGTCAATCAGATTAAGGGGGAGCTAAGCCCAATGCGTGGTTCACACACGAGGGGGAGATTGTTGGGAACATGTGTGAAGGATGAGTCCCACATTAGATAAATAGAAAGAGAGTTGGACCTTAATATACAATTGGATGTCTCACCACTTACAAGGCTTAGCCTTTCAAGTGGATATGAGTCATTCAATGTATATTGGGTCCATGTGATGTGTCGGACTCCGTGGATACTCTCCAATGGATTGGGCCTATGCGCATATGAGAAAAACCTCAGGCGGATCAGACTCCTAACAAAATAAATTGTGAATTCAACAAAAATTAAAAAAAGACAAACCAAATACCAAAACCAAAACACCAAATATATTAGCATGAAATCACCCTGAGTATTACTTCATGAGCGACCATTGCATTTCGCAAATTTTAATTATCCATTTCTTCTTCTAGGCAGATAAATCTTAAGTTAGATTCAATTAAAATGACGTCCAATGGGATGCAATTACAATGAAACTCATAATTTTAGGGAAATGCTACAATACATCTCTATTTGGATGTGTATCATATGCACCCCTGAAAATGTTACGAATCGATTACCTCTAATGAATAAAAAGTTACGATTTTGTATTTTTTATAGAAGTTATGAAACACATCAAAATGTTATGAATCATAAAGAAAATATTATGAATCATATTGCTGAAAAGTTACGAGATACTAAAAAATGTTACGATTGCCATGAGGTGGCATAATATAGACAATACAATAGGTGTATATGGTACACACTTTTTTAATGAATGTATTGTAGTCATTCCTTACTATTTTAACGTGTCGTGGCCAATCCATGCTATCTTCCTGTTTTTCTGTGATGTGGTCAGTAAAGGCAGAGGTCATATTTTAATTACTAGCACTATTCAGGAGTATTATAGCAATGGACAGTTATCATTGTAACGGAACAAAAATCTTTAGAAAGAACAGTAATCTGAATGATAGAATGGCCACACGACATTCTTACCTCGCCTAATTGTATGTCAAGAGGTGTCCAGGTTCCATTGTTGACAGCATACGTATCAGCTCCAGGGTACTCGCTAAGCAGCTTATCTTTCCTTTTGGATGCAAGCAAATGGAGAGGCGTGCTACCTTCGTTATCTTTCCAGTTAATAAGATGTGTTACCCAAGGCCTTTTAAGTATAAAATCGGTAGCCAGATCTCTCTCATAATACGTCGCAATGTGAAGAATGTTTTGCCCTTTACTATTTACCATCTCCCAACAATCTGGACAATATGATAAAAACTCCTCCATTATGCTTACATCTCCCACAGCAGCAGCTATATGTAGCGCCGTGTAAGTGTTCCCTTCGTCCCACTTTGCAGCAGCGTAGGCCACCGATTTATCATTCTCTAATAGCTTCTTAACTGCTTCAACATTCCCGCAGCGAGCAGCAAAGTGAAGAGCTGTCCATCCGTATGTGTCTGGTTTCTTGATTAGATCTTCATTCCATTCTAGCAGTGCATTTAACATTCCAGCTGAAAAAGAAGATCAGAGAAATAGCAGCTGATAAAAGGGGAATATATATTAAAAAATTCTACTTTTGTACAATTTTGGTTTGTAATCATATTTATACACACTAATCTATTGTGGAGAAACCCAACCGCCAACAAAGGCTTAAGAGAACCAAAATATAGAACTCTTGATTTTTCGTAAAATATGCTTTATGTTAGCAATTAGCATGTCCTCTTCCCTTTCCAATCTGTTATAACATGGAACTGCATTTTTTTACATGAACTTTTTCATATATTTACAAGCGATGAAATTAAACATCTTACATCTGCAAATAAAGGAAAAGGGATTTCGAGCCTTCTCGTATTTGTAATTTAAAAATTACAGAATACAACTGGTCGCGACAAACCTGTGAAGTGGTGAAGTGTTGCCGCGTGCAATGCTGTTGTACCACCAGGGCCGCCATAAGTTGGGGATGCGCAAGTTTTCAAGAGCATAACCACTACGTCCATGCTACCTCGCTCAGCAGCCAGGTAAAGTGGAGTTTCCTTAGCTTTGTTGGCGGGATGTTGAAACTCTGGATCTTTTATAGTTAACAATTTGACCACTTCCAAGTACTTGTCTTTTTTCAAGTGGCAATTCCGCGCTGCCATGTGCAAGGCTGTGTCTTTGTCCACATTCGTAGCCCTCAACATCTTCTTAGCCTCCCCACCTAAGCCACTTGCAGCTGCTTGCTCCAAATTTTCCACACACTCTATGAATGCTTTGACTATGTCGCTGTACCCTTCCCTGGCCGCCATATGAAGTGGAGTTTCACCTCTGAAATTCACTCGACGTAACAATGAGGGGCACACTTCTAAGATCTCGAGCACGCATTGGAATTGGCCAAATTGAGCTGCCACGTGGAGAGCAGTGTTCCTATTGGCTGTGGTTTGGATTTCGAGTTGGTCAATGTGTTGCCTTAGGACATCAACTTGGCCTAGGCTAGCTGCATTGTATAGGCTACTGTCCATGGTAACTACAGTATAATACTTACGTTAAATTGGTTTCTTGCTCTTTGCAACCCCCAATACCTATATTTATAGTATCAACCACCCTATGTAACTATGTAAGCGCTGGCCTCAAAGTATCAAACTTACACAAACTATTTCCTTCCTCATTACTCTATTATTATATTCCTCCATCTTTATTTTACTCTCTTTTTAATAGTCCACTTCCAATAAGGTATATTTGATGGCCTCCCATCAGGGACTCCAATTTCCAGATCAAATTCTCATTATCCGAACCGTTCAATGTGTTTAAAACGTATTTTTAAGCGTCCACGAGAAATCAGTGAAAAAAATACCAGGAAGGGCTGGATTTGATCAGTTTTTGATAAACACTATATTGTTGGAACATGTGTGAATATTAAGTCCCACGTTGGAAAAATAAAAAAAAAAGGGTTGGACCTTAATATACAATTGGATGACTCACCACTTACAAGGCTTGACCTTTTAAGTGGATATGAGTCATTTAACTTTTCTTTATTATGTCCTTTGTTGCTTTTTTGTAATTCTTTGCTTGAAAATTTTTCAAAGGGACAGTTGTTTAATCAGCTTATATGCAAAGTTTTGAAATGTATTGATAAACATTAATTCGTAGTTCAATCATAGATCATTCTCGGTATGTACCCTTTGTATGGTTCTTATCACACACTTAGATAGGAATTCAACACGCTTGAATTCGTAGGTTATTCATCCTTCAGACCTGAAATGTACACTTTGTTTGTGTTTTTCTCTCCTTGTTTATTCAATTGACGGTAGCAAAATTGTTAGACTGTCGCACACTGATTTTGTCTCCATAACATGTGAAGACGTTGCCAATTGTTATGCAAAATGAATAGTGGATATATTCAATAGTTTACAATTTACGGAGCAAATGTAATCTATTCGCATAGTTAGTGATATCTAATCATATAGTTTTTTTGTAGACTTGTAGTACATCTTTGCGTGTTTTATGAAATGAACGGCTTGAATCGTAATTGTGGGCCTGTACATGGACAAAATTGAGAGTATTGAGAGATGTATGGAGAGATGGGATATGTCCATGGGTGGACCGAAGTAGTGGGACTTGGGGACACGGGCTCCACCCAATTCTGTAGAATTATAATTATATTCTTATACATTTCAATTAATTTACAATAGTGTTTCAATTTAATTGCTCTAATTTCCTGATATCATTAAGACTGATTCTTAAATTGCAAAATTTTCACCCCATTTTGTTGTGTCTATACACCATTACCTGTTAATTGTAAGATGAATATATACAAGTAGTCGCAAATATATATTATTTTAATTTTACCGACAAATATGTAAGATAAGTTTACATAATTAATTGACTCTTCTTTTTGGAATGTCTTTGTCGGTTGTTATAGGAACCAAGGTAGCCTTCTTTATGTTGATGCTCTACGAAACAAAATCACACGCCTCTTTTGTCTTCCTCAAGCAAATAATATATGCCTTCCATCCTTTAACCTTCAATACATTTTCTCTTTTGCTTTATCTGATTCCAACTCTGTCCTTTTTGAATTCCAAATGAAAACTTTGATTTGCATCAATTGATTTCCATTTTTGCTGCTCTAGATATTGATCGTACTAGCGAGTATGGTACGATTCCAAAAATTCATATGCTAGTGCTTATAATACGACAAATAAAATGTTACATTTTTTCTTGGCGAATATAATGCAACTCAACAACACGACATTTGAATGGAATGAATACGGTTTAAACTTGCGTAACTCGAACAGGATACAATTATACAAATGACAACAAACCAAAATGACACGACTGACATCACACACACACACGACAAGGCAGGATGTGATTTTTTTTTTTTCCCATTCTTTGTGCTGATTGTACTTGTTTTTCCATTATCTTATATAGTTGGTTTATGTTTCTTGTGAGTTTATGCTAATGACTTGGCTATAATTGTTTTTTTTTTTTTTTTTTTTTGGTTTTCAAAATGAAAGTGATTATGACGCTATTAAGAATGTACTTAGTTCTGCTGTATTAAGCAAGTTGTTCATGCGTAACATTGTGAAGTGCCTCACGCAAATAATATATGCCCCGTCATTCAACTTTCAAGACATTTTCTAGCTCTTTTGGTTTGTACGATTCCTAAAATACAGTGCTCTTTTTCCTTTTCAATAGCTTCCGCAACCTTCAAAGCATATGTTCATAGAAACTCTTCATGAAGGAATCCTTTTGAATTCCAAATGAAAATTTTTGATTTGCATAACATAATTTCAAATTTTGCAGCACTAGATATAGGTTATACTATACTTCCGCAACATCTACGAGGCCAAACAGATCCATATGGAAACAGTTACTAGTGACAATGGGCAATAAATCTGTTTTTTTTTTTTTTGAACGGACAAAAAAATCTGTTGGGATGGAATTTTAGTTAACTATTTTATCTGTATAATTTCTACTGTGGCGACTGCCGACCGAACAGCTACCGCCATCTCTAACACCAGTTACAAACAGCCAACACCGATAAATTTCACTTCATTGCAACCCGATAAGTAAAAGTTCTCTTAAGAAATCCACAAAACACTAAATTGTTGAAGCTTTGCTTCAGTCTTAAGCTGATACATGAAGCAGGGACAGGGGCAGAGCCGGATTTCACTCCGAAAGGTGATCCTTTTTCTCCCCCTCCTTTGGGATCAGTTATGATGCAGGGCAGCCTTCTTTTACTAAATTATTTGCAAGAAATAAACACGAATAATGTTTGAGCTAGAGGTACTCCTCTTTGAACAAACGTTAATTATATAAATCACGTTCTTTAAATTTAATAACAACCACCTTCTTTTAAAATTCAATCACGGCTCTCTCTTTCATATATTTTTGTTTTTTTATAACTTAGGTGTGGGCGAATTTAAGCGCACATTGAGCAACTCTAATGGATCAATATGATTGTCCATTTGCGGGGAACTGATTTAAAACCGGTGCAAAGTCCTCGACTAAACTCACCACTTAAACTGCAGAAGATTTGATACCGTATTCTAATTTTTTTTCATGTACCAGCTTTAATAATTGAATACTTATCCATATCAAAATTTAAGCATTGTAAAAATAGTTTAGACCACACCATTGTAAAAATAGTTTTAAACTATCCATTTAAGAGGAAGTCATGACCATGTGCAATCATGAGACCTACACTTTGGAAATTCATGTCAAACGTAAATAAAAAATTGGTGACTTTACTTTTGTGTGCAGCACAGAGGTATGGGGCTTCGATACCGTCACATTGGAAAAGTTATTTAGTAGCAGGGGAGTTACAACATTTGTTTTTATGTCAAATTTTCCAAAGACCTTTTCGTATCTTATACATATTGTAATATATATTCAACATTTGCTAATGTTTCCATTTGTAGATATTTATATATTCCTTCCTAGTAGTTTTGACATTGGACTATCGGCACACTTCGTCCTGCTTTTCTATCTCTGTTTTTTGATACCATTTTCATTTGCCAAAAGAAAAGAGGAACATCTCTTCTTTTTGTTTTTTTTTTCTCATAGGTTGGGAATTTAATAGCTAAAACTCTTCTTATCTTCTTAAGATTGTTAAACAGTACTCCGCCTGTATCATTATAAGCATGCTGGATTGACTTCTCATCCTTGCCATTAGAGGCATCAGGCTCCTAATGCCGTCAGACTCTTAGACCCCTGCTTCACTGCCCGTTTCGGAGGCTGGTTACACAATAGAGTCCTTGCCCTTGGGTCCCTTTGGAGATGCACTCCTCAGGGCAGTGCCACTATCATCCGATCGAGTAGCTAAATTCTTTGCTGTTGAGCCTTTTTTTTTTTTTCTGCCCGTTTGGATATTTTGTTGTTATCATCCGAAGGGCTGATGCTCCAAAAGGGCTGATCTACTTGTTTCTTAGATGAGCTCCTGTTTGGACTAGCCTTAAGTGTGTAAGTGTCTTATGTTGGTATCGATGTTGTTCTCGTACCTTATTCCCTAGCTATTAAGCCCTTCTATACTTTCGAGTAGTCTCCTACAGAAGGTAGTGACATTGTGAACTGCGTGTAAATTGGATGTTTATGTTTCAGTCTTTTTTGTATCCATATTCTTCTCGCGTAGACAGTAGTCGTTGTAGTAATTGTTTTGTGGAATTTACTAGTCTTAAAGTAGTTCATGAGCCATTCCTTATTCTTTTTTCAAGCAATGATGGTAATCTTTTTCTTTTCTTTTTATTTTTTTTAAATTTTTTTTATCGAAAGCAAATTTCTTGCTTTGAATTTGATTCAATGAGGTGAGGTTCAAACATCACCTCATTCAATTTCCAATTTTTTTTGTAAATTGGATGTTTATGTTTCAGTCTTTTTCATATCCATATTCTTCTCGCGTAGACCATAGTCGTGGTAGTAATTGTTTTGTGGAATTTACTAGTCTTAAAGTAGTTCATGAGCCATTCCTTATTCTTTTTTCAAGCAATGATGGTAATCTTTTTTTATTTATAGAAACCAAATTTCTTGCTTTGAATTTGATTCAATGAGGTGAGGTTCAAGCATCGTTCTATGTAATTAACTTTATTATTGCAGAGAGAGATATTGAGGGATATCAACAGTGAAAAGGAACAGGTTTTCGTTGTTGCTCATTTAAGATTGTCATCACGTAAACAAATTAAGCTAGGTAAATCTATGTTTATATCCTTTCGACTTAAGATTGTTGGCACATGTATACAGAAGGTAACAAAGGGTTCACATTAAAATGTGATTCTAATTAATCTAAGGTTAGGATTGTCCAAATTGGAGCAAGAAGGACTAATGTATTATATTTTCAAAGCCGAAAGGGATATATCAGTAATTTGGAGCTAATTAAGCTTCCAAACTAAGTTTAAACAACTTATTACTTGAGTAGAGATCCATACATGGTCAGTTGTTTATATTTGTTTCAACATGAGGCCTTCACAAGCAAAAGGTTAAAGGCCTAATGAGTGGGTGCTTGACCCGCTTCACGGTCCCTCTTTGCCATCTTTGTGAATTCAACAAAATATAAAATTAAAGGGATGCAAGCAATAATACAAGTGGACACGGCAAGCGCCGTAGAGTGTGCTAGCACGGCAAAAGCAGCAGTGATGAAGACAAGCACCATGACAAACATGGCAACTAAAACAAGAATCGCCGCTGCCGCAAAGCGATATAGGGCATGCACTGTACCATCTTTCACTGTACCGTCTTCCTCGCTAGTGTACAACATTCCAGTGAAGCATAAAAATATAGATGCAACGGAGCATACCATGGCTATGGTGTTGGTTATGACAAATGCTTTGAAAGCTGATGCTCTTGCTAGGACTGCCATACCTTTGTCTTTACCTTCGTTGCTATTATAGCCGCCTGGAATTGCAAAAGCTGCTGCGAAGGTGATGGTGGCGATAAGTGCAGCCACTACAACCAAGGTTTGGTATATTTTAAGTACATCGTCTTGTATTTCCTTTTCGAACTTTTTCTCTGTTTCTTTTTTCATTTTTCTCTTCTCTTTTTCATGTCTACGAGCTCTCTTCAATTTTGCTTTGTTATCATGAGAATTGATGGCTATGCTTCTCCCGCCACTAATTCCCGAATCCAAAGAGCTGTCATCCTACATTTTTTGTTAGGTGATCAGTTTAGACAAATTAATAATATAAAAAAAAAGGTGCTACTATAAATATCAATATTTTACATTAAACCTCTATAAATATCAATATTTTCATAATTTTCGTAGGAATTAATATTTTACAATATCTAAGTAGTAGATGAATAAAATTAAATCACTAATGACAATTTGTTGGAACTTGTGGCTCATATGGGGAGGTACTGAGAAGTTCTAATGAAGGCCGAGCAAAGCGGAGTGGAGCTAACTAGTTTCTCGTGAATTCCGCTACGTTAGGGGATAGTTTCTCTCTTCGGTATAATAGATCAAATTACCCCTTTAACATATTTTATTCTCTCAACACAATGATTTAATGAGTGCAACCAAGTAATTTTTATTATCCACCCAGTCTTATCCACCATGTATCAGCTACTACTCAAACTAAGAAAAAGCTAATCTCCCCTTATCCTCCTTTTTTCTTATATTTCCACTCAAAACCTTATCCGTTCGACAAACGTGCCGGAAGTGCAAGTAGTGGCCCAAACCAAATGAGGTGTGCGTCGTACACAATATGCTAAGTCCATCCCACTCGTGGACAAAAGGCCAAAGGGCCTTCGCCTGTGAAATTGCATCCGGCGAGTGTTTGAAGGGGCTGAGCTTCTAAAAGATAGGTGTCGCGTGGATGCTAAGTTGCATTGTTTGGCCACGTGGCAGTTGCCTACATGGACAATTGGTCACGAGTCATGTCACAAGACACGAGCCCGGCACGCGTTTACTAGGAGCCTAGGTATACTATAAATAGGAGGCATGCATAACAAAAGGAAACATTGGCTTCTTAGAATGATATATGATATTATGCAATGAGAAGAGATTGTACTTACAACATATGTTGCTGCAAAGGTTGGAATCTTTTCCACCTCAAAAGTGGACCATACTAAATTCATTGGGGTCATGTTTCTGTTGTTGAAAGCATTCTTATCTGCTCTATCGTGCTTCCATAGCTCGTGTGCTTCGCAATCAGAAGACATAAGCAGATGGAGAGGTGTGTTACCTTCATTGTCCTTTTGGTTTATAAGATGTCGTAACCATGGCTTGCCTATTATAAATTTTATAGCTCTTTCATCCTCTATCTCGACTGCAATGTGTAGAACATTTTGCCCTTTGCTGTTGACCATCTCCCAACAATCTGGATTCTGGGACAAAAGCACTTCCATTACTCCTACGTGGCCATGAGTTGTGGCGATGTGAAGCGCTGTTTCCAAACCGTCCTTGTTTGGAGTAGAAATGTATACTAGCGATTCACTTGTTTCTAGCAGCTGTTTAATTCCTTCTACATTCCCATTGCGTGCTGCACAATGAAGTGGTGTCCACCCATACATATCTACTTCCTTAATTATGTCTTTCTTCCACTCCAATAACCTTTTTATGCTTCGACCTAAGTAAATCAGAGGAAAGTTAATGAATTAGTAAATGAAGAAATATTTATTTGGAAGAGAGGAGACAAAAAAAGAAAAAGAAGAAGATATATCGATGGGAGTTGCCATCAAAAGATCGAATAATGTCTTCCAATTTTCCTTATGTGTAGTGTAAACCTATATCCACGGACAAACAGAGAGGGATAAATCTACTAATGTGAAGAGAACTCTTCATTATTATTGGAAACTTTGGTCTACGTAAAGGTGTCAAATGGGTCATGCTGGCACATGCACTACATGGCACGAAACTTTTGAATGTGGCACTGCACAACACAAGTACGGTCTTAGACGAGTACGGCATGAAAGTGGGTTTGGCATGACACGTCACCGTTGTAGATGGGCACAGACACGGAGCACGTATGACGGCATGAAAGTGGGTTTGGCATGACACGTCACCGTTGTAGATGGGCACAGACACGGAGCACGTATGACACAATATTAATTTTTGAGCTTTTATTAAATAAATTGACTCACTATGTCATTAGTAATAGAATTAGTGCTACCTAAATACCACCAATTACGATGCATACTTAAGCATATTATACTGAAACATAAATACCAAATTTTTTTAAATTTTTTTAAAAATAAATTCAGTCGCTACATCCTTAGTAATAGATAACTAAATTTAGTACTACCTAAATCCCACTAATTACGATACATACGTAAGCATATTGTACTGAAATAGAACTTATTAGTTTGTTATTGATTTTATTAAGTAAATTGAATCACTGCATCATTAGTAAAAACTAAAATTAGTACTACCTAAATACCACTAATATTACGATACATAACATTTTATAGTTCCTGTATTGATAAATAGTAATTAGTAACCATTCACTAAAAATACAAGAACATAGCAGTTTAACCAAGTAAATATAAAAGTACCAGTTCAAAGAAAAAGTATAGATAAGCATATAGGTAGATATAGCTGTTACACAGTGTTTTTTTTTCCAATGAAACTCAGTTGGAGATGTGCCGACATGGGGATGGTATGATTAAAAAATAGCAAGGCGCGACACGACATGATTAAATAATCAGGCCGATACGAAAGATAGTTGGTCTAAATGGGCCGGTCCGAGCCGAGGCCGTTTGACAACTCTGTCTATAAGCTCAATTAGCATGCCCTTTTGAAATCGGAGTATAAGCATGTGGAACTTTATTTGCTCATAGGTGCTTTGGATATGTTTATAACTGATTTAATATCTAGCAACTGCAACTAAAAGGAGAGAGGTTTGGAGTCTTCTCTTATTTACAATTTCACCGTCACAAAATGAAGTTGGTTGCGACAAACCTGTTAAGTCATTGAGTGCTGCCGCGTGCAATGCTGTTCTACCACTTGGGCCACCGTAATTTGGCGATGTGCAAGTTTCCAAGAGCATAACCACTATGTCCACACTACCTTGCTCAGCAGCCAGGTAAAGTGGTGTTTCATCAGCATTGTTGCTGGGATGTTTGAACTCAGGATCTTCTTCGGCTAACAATTTGATCACTTTCAAGTACTTTTCCCGTTCCAAATGGTAATTCCGTGCCGCCATGTGCAAAGCGGTGTCTTTGTCCACATTTGTCGCCCTCAACATCTTCTTAGCTTCCCCACCCAAGCCGCTTTCGACTTCTTGCTCTCTTTTTTTCGCACACACTATGAGCGCTTTCACTATGTCAGCGTACCCATCCCTCGCCGCTAGATGTAGTGGTGTTTCACCTCTGATATTCACTCCGCATAACAACGAGGGACACACTTCTAAGATCGCGGCCACACATTCTAACTGGCCGAATTGAGCTGCCACATGGAGAGCAGTGTTCCTATTGGCTGTGGTTTGAATTTCAAGTTGGTCAGTGTGTTGCCTTAGGACATCAACTTGGCCTTCGCAAGCAGCATTGTAAAGCCTACGGTCCATGGTAATTTGGGTTCTTGCCCTTTGCAACCCCCTATTACGTATATTTGTAGTATAAGCCCTGGCCCCAAAGCAACAAAGTTACACTATTTCCTCCCTCATCACTCCAATAATATATTCTTCCAACTTTATTATACTCCGTCCAATGAATTTTTCTCTTTGTTGCTTTGTTTATGTTCTTCTATGTTGCCTTTTTGCAATTCTTTGCTTGAAAACTTTCAAAGGTATAGTTGTTTAAGTAGCCTACCCTTGCTAGTCTTTTGACATGCAGAGTTTCAAAGGTGAAGTTTAAACCTAGACAATTTATAGGATAAAATTAGATGAACGATTGAGGTAATCTTCTGGGATAACACTCTCCTGTGCAAGGAAACAAGGTGCATATATATATATATATATATATATATATATATATATATATATATATATATATATATATATATATGTATAATCTTGTACATGCAATAAGGATCTTACTCGACGAATCCAACGGCTCTGAACCCATCCACGTCACTAAGCTAAGTTTCGGCTATGTCTGAGATTACTCACCAAACCCACCGTGTATTCCCATGGATTCATCACGGAAATTACAAATTCGTTCGGGAAATCAGATTGGGAATTTGTGGCTTGAAGTTGATCTTTGGAAAAAAAAATACAACAACAACAACAGGTTGGGTTGGTTTGGCTTGATCCATATTTAACCAATTCATATTCAACTCTCATCCTATTGGCCATATTCAACCCACTCAAACCCAACCCAACCCACCCATTTGCCACCTCTAGACAAAATGTAACTTACTCCTATTTACGATTTATGGATAACTGATTTTCAAAATGTAACTACTTCCTACAAGTTTGAATTTCAAAATCATTTTTTACAATCATATTAATTCGTCCATTTTAGTACCAACCAAATCTGATTTGGATTGACAACTTGTATGTCTGGACCTACAAAATAAATGGCTTGGACCGTCAGTGAAAGCCCATGCTGTTAAGTGTTGTGTGTTAAGAAGCATGTTGGAAACGGTTTGTACATATGACTCTTCTTTTCGCTGTGGTTAATTTCTTAAAGTTACCACCAACCACGCCACTTTGCATGTCACAACATAATTGGTCAGTAGTTTCAAAATGTTTGTTCTTTCATTACCAATCATGCAATGCCATATAGACTGGTATAGTTGGTGGTGTGGTAGAATTGTGTGTCCCTAGCATTATTGATGAAGTTAACTTACCAAATACTAAAAGGTGTACGTAGTACTTTGTGGCTTGTTATAGGAACCAAGGTAGCCTTCTTTATGTTGATGCTCCCCGAAACAAAATCCAACACCTATTTTGTCTTCCTCAAGCAAATAATATATGCCTCCATCTTTTACTCTTCAATGCATTTTCTCTTTTGCTTTATTTGATTCCAGAAAGTGCTGTGCTCTTTTCCTTTTTGATAGCTTCAACAACTCTCAAAGAGTATGGTGTGGTTTTCTTGTAAGCACTCTTTAATAAGTCTACCATCCACACACACTCCACACACAAGGCCTTTGCCATTAGTAAATTTGGGCATACCTCTCACAAACTCATTCTTGATAATATAATTCACTTCAATGAAATTTACATGTCCTAATCGTTGATGCCATAACTCAACTTGATCAAACAGGACTCAATTACATGCAATAGAAACATGTGGCTCAACACAATAGCAATTATCGGTGGACCTAATGCACCATTAGGGTTCACAATCGAACATGCATCTTTAGAAAATTGTACATTATGCACACTATCATAAAATTGACAATTACATTTGAGATTAGTTTTCAATCATTCTATAAGCAAATCATTATGCAATTTCGGGAGACCGTGCCAACAGTGCCATGACCAATAATTTTACCTTTGTTACCATCACCAAACATCACAAGGCCACCGTCATATTTTTCAAGATTAGCAAACATAGCCTTATTCCACAAACATGCATTATGCACTTTAAAAGTGTTTTTTTTTTTTTGTTTCTGAAAAACAAAAACTTCATTAATCTTGAAAAAAATACGAGACTAATAAGGGCAAGGAAAAATCCAAGATCTAGACCCAATCGGCAAGAAACCAACTGAGACACTCTTGGGATAAAGCCCACCAGCAGAGGCCGAAGCCCCACACCCCAAAAGGTTTAAAGATACCCAAATAAAAATATTCAGCACCCACCTAAATGCCTAACAATGCCCAGAAAGGTACGCCAAGCCCAAACAATAAAGCCCAAACCCAAGCTGCCCAGCCCACAAGGACCAAGCCTACTAGCCGACACTGGAAACCTTAAACAAACCTCCAACAGCCGCCACATCCACCACATCCGCCACCCAAGCTCCTCCACCACCAGCGCCATCACCAACCACCCAATGCAAGTCTAGATCATCCCAAGCCAATAGGCCCTAAGGACCAGCTGCATGCAACAATGATGGCCAAGGAATGAAACTGAGCAGCATCGGGCAGAGAGGCAAGACAATCGAAGACAAACATCAGCACAGAGGTGACTTTACTTTTGTGTGCAGCACAGAGGTGCGGGGCTTCGATACCGTCACATTGGTGACTTTGCTAATGTTTCCATTTGTAGATATTGATATATTCCTTCCTAGTAGTTTTGACATTCGACTATCGGCACACTTCGTCCTGCTTTTCTATCTCTGTTTTTTTATACCATTTTCATTTGCCAAAAGAAAAGAGGAATATCTCTTCTTTTTGTTTTTTTCTCATAGGTTGGGAATTTAATAGCTAAAACTCTTCTAATCTTCTTAAGATTGTTAAACAGTACTCGACCTGTATCATTACAAACATGCTGGATTGACTTCTCATCCTTGCCATTAGAGGCATCAGGCTCCTAATGCTGTCAGACTCTTGGTTCACTGCCCGAATAGGAGTCTGATTACACAATAGAGTCCTTGGGTCCCTTTGGAGATGCACTCCTCAGGGCAGTGCCACTATAATCCGATCGAGTAGCTAAATTCTTCGCTTTTGAGCCTTTCTTTTTTTTTTTTTTTTTTTCCCATTTGGTTATTTTGATGTTATCATCCGAAGGGCTGATGCTCCAAAAGGGTTGATCTAGTTGTTTCTTAGACAAGCTCCTGTTTGGACTAGCCTTAGTGTGTAAGTGTCTTATGTTGGTATCGATGTTGTTCTCGTACCTTATTCCCTAGCTATTAAGCCCTTCTATACTTTCGAGTAGTCTCCTACAGAAGGTAGTGACATTTTGAACTGGGTGTAAATCGGATGTTTATGTTTCAGTCTTTTTCGTATCCATATTCTTCTCGCCTAGACCATAGTCGTGGTAGTAATTGTTTTGTGAAATTTACTAGGCTTAAAGTAGTTCATGAGCCATTCCTTATTCTTTTTTCAAGCAATGGTGGCAATCTTTTTCTTTTTTTATTTTTTATCGAAACCAAATTTCTTGCTTTGAATTTGATTCAATGAGGTGAGGTTCAAGCATCGTTCTATGTAATTAACTTTATTATTGCAGAGATAGAGATATTGAGGGATATCAATAGTGAAAAGTGTTGGAGATATGCCTTGAATTCAAGACGGTAGAAGAAAAGTGCAAAATTTGGTGCGAAAAGTCGTTTTCTGGACCTATATATGGTCCGGACCAAGGAATGCCCCGTCCAGACCAATGGATTTTGGGACGTTTTTGGACATTCTGCCTCGGTAGTCCGGACCACCGAAATCCCCGTCTGGACCACCGCCGGTAGTCCGGACCACCGAATCCCCGTCTGAACCACCGTTACACGAATTTGTGCTGCTGCGCGTTTTAAAGAGGTTTTGACCTAATTTTTTGTACTCTCTTATAAGTAGGAGCCTTGTGGCCTCCTAGGGTTTTGTCTTGAGTTGGGATTTTAGATATCTAGGGTTTGTGTGTGTCTCTTTCGTATGTGTGAGACGTTTGATGCTCTGTAGGTCGTGCCTCAGAGATTTGTCCCTAGATATTGTGTGGATGCTTCAAGTGAGAGTTACGGGTATAGCCGGCTCTGTCTATTTCTCCCCGTTTTTAGTGAATCCTCTTGCTCTTTCCCCGTGGACGTACCTCTAGAGCTCTATGCTTGGGGGGAACCACGTAAATCCTTGTCTCTTGTTTTTCTTGTTGGTTATGTTATATTCTGTACTTCGGGTTTCGGCACAACAAATTGGTATCAGAGCTCCGGGTTCAAACCGAGGCTTGTGTTTTCCGCTGCGTTTGTGTATTTGGGGTCGTTTTCAATGGCAACTCGCTTTGAAGTTGGGAAGTTTGATGGGCAAAGCGCTTCTTTCAGTTTGTGGCGTATCAAGATGAAGGCTTTGTTGGTGCAACAAGGAACGAGCAAGGTTTTGTTGGGGGTGTCGAAGAAACCTGCTGATATGCAGGATAGTGTGTTTGAGGATCTTGATGCGAAGGCACTCAGTTCAATACAACTGTGTCTAGCCAATGATGTGCTTCGCGAGGTTGGGGAGGAAGATTCGGCAGCCAGTATTTGGTTGAAGTTGGAAAGCATCTATATGAAGTCGCTAACCAACCGGTTGTACTTGAAGCAGTGCCTTTATACTTTTCGTATGAAGGAAGGTACGCCCATTAAAGACCATTTAGATGAGTTGAACCGAATTATTATGGATTTAAAAAATATTGAGGTTGTGATTAATGATGAAGATCAGGCCCTTATTGTAACGCCTCGATATTCGGAAGCATTATTTAAATTAATAAAAAGATTTATTCAAAAGAGTTTCATTTATAAAGCAACGGAAAATAACATAAGTATCTTAAGTCGATTACAAACTACAATAGTGCTTTGTTGGGAAATTAAATTACATTATTCCAACACAAAAATAAGATGACTCGAGGCTTCTAGAGATTCAGATTCAGATTCTCCTCCTCAAATTGCTCAGCAGCAAACTCCTCCGTCTAGTAATATGGCTCCTCTTCTGTACCTTCAACACCTGGCATAATATGACAGGGCCATAACAGCACCATGAGCGAATAATCACTCAATAGTAAACCCTAACCAAACCCATAACTTACAGATAACAAGATATATCATGCAATCAAAATAAAGAACAATTCAATTTAATTACTAGCCTTTACTTAGTGAATTCTAGAATCTCATCCGTTGAGAAACATCCTCCCGTATTAACCACTAAGTCTAGGCCATTCGTGATTCAACTCCCCCCTTGCTTGCCCTGACTGGGAGCCCAGATAAACGGTCTAAGTTATCTACTTAGTCAAATTCATCAAACGCCTCACAAGGATGAATTCCCCAGGGACTGACTGTACCACTGAGCCCACGAGGAACTGACTGTTACCTCGGGAGTATATAGCCGTGACTCGACTATAATACAAACCACCCTTATATCACCAAAAATTCAATATGGAGTAATCACGCAATGCCACAACTTAGGGTTCCGAAACCCAAATAATCCACCAATAATAATATCTCCTCTTTCCAAAAATCAATCGGCTGCCTGCCGTTCATAATCCAAAATCCTAAGACTCGACGGGATGACCTCCCAGGAGCTCATCAAAACACCATTCATAACACTTTCATCCCATCAATGTCAACTGTAAACTTTATTCACTTTTTCCATTACTTAACGTCTAAGTGATTTCTAAGTACGAGCACCAACCCGGGAACCTAGTTGTCCATTCTAAGATTCTCGTGCACAGTAACATAAAAAGATATTAACAACAATGCTAATAAGGAACAATAAAATACTATCAAATAGATAACACTTTAATCACAGACATTATGAAGAAAAGAATACTGTACACATTCGCATGGATAAGTTGTAATAAATATAAAAAAAAAATGATTAACTTGTAATTACCAATTCGAAGAATTTCGTTATTATGAATTAAACGTTTTAACTATAAACATTACTAAGTGAGGCACCTCCAGTTCATAAAAAAAGAAAAGAAAAGAAATTACATTTACAAATATACATTTAAGTTTTTTTTTAAAAAAAAAAGACCAATTAACATTTAAAAGAAACTACCAATTACTATCTCATAAGTGAATGGTAAACCATCCAAATATCAACATGTCAGCTAGGCATGGGTCTTTCATAAAAAAATTTTGTGAACACCAGTGGCCAACAAGCAAGTTAATATTATGCTAGTTATAGAAATGGGAGAATGCATCTTAAGTTTCATGAAGATCGTATTACAAAACTAACAGTGAAAGAGACCTAAACAATTGTTCGGTTTAGTGAGGTGTCGGCTGGGAACTCGTCCAACTCAACCCCATCCTTCCTTTGGTTTTTTTTTTTTTTTTACTCAAGTATACCGTAAAATGTATATGCAAAATGCTCCGTGAAAATGTAAAAGCGAAGCATCCGAAGCTCTACATTATCAAGACAAGTACACATATAGATAAATATATTTAGGGAGGTGGGTTTAACTACCTCTCCTCCGAAGAGAAAGCGGTGGGCTACGGTTTAAGTGGGAGAGTTGCGGCTTGAACGGACGGTCGGCACAGCCCTAGTGGTGGCTGTTTTTAAGCTGTTTCAGAGTGGAACGCAACTGTTTCTCGGACTGGTTTATGGGGCTGTTAATGGAGCTGAAATGTAGTAGGTTTCGGGACGGTTTTGTGATCGGTTTCGGGCTGTTTTATAGCAGGGACGGAGCTGATTTTTGCAGCAGGTTTTGGGGTTGTTTTCAGACAGTTTTTGTAAGTTAAAAGGGTTGGCAATATTTATGATCAATGGAGGAAAAAGATGGGGTTTGGGGAGTGTACACTTGCTATAAGATAGAAGCCCAAACTCCCTCTTTTTCCATGCAAGAAAGTCTCCCTCTCTGTTTGTTTCTTTTCCGAAAATGAGAAAAAAACAAGGACAAGGCTTTGTCTTTTTAAGGTGTACTTTGGTTGGTAGGATAAATGGGTAGGGAAAGGCCACGTACTGGAGAAAAGAAGGAAAGGTTGTGAGGGGTTAACAAGTCAATAGGTCAGCTGGCATCAATCCTAGTCCTTAGGAGATCATTTGGATTTTCCTAGGTTGTACTAATAAGGAGTAATTTGTAGTTGGCTGGGGTAGTTGGCTAGTGGGTACTTATACACATAAATAAGAAACGTACATGGGTACACTAGTAAGTGTAATGTGCACATAAGACCTACTCGTGCACTCACACATATAGACATGTAAAAATTTGGAGAGAAGATATATATAAAAATATATATATAACTATATGAAATGAAAAATCTAAAATAAAATGTTATAATAATAAAAGAAAATTTTCGGACCATTACACTTATTGTGTTATGTTCTTTACCTGCATCATATGAACACTTTGTGACTACTATGTTATATGGGAGGGATACAATTTCCATGAACACTTTGTGACTACTATGTTATATGAACACTTTGGCTTCTAATGCTGTCAGACTCTTAGACCCCTGGTTCACTGCCCGTTTCGGAGTCTGGTTACACAATAGAGTCCTTGGGTCCCTTTGGAGATGCACTCCTCAGGGCAATGCCACTATAATCCGATCGAGTAGCTAAATTCTTCGCTTTTGAGCCTTTCTTTTTTCTTTTTTTTTCCCCATTTGATTATTTTGATGTTATCATCCGAAGGGCTGATGCTCCAAAAGGGCTGATCTACTTGTTTCTTAGATGAGCTCCTGTTTGGACTAGCCTTAGTGTGTAAGTGTCTTATGTTGGTATCGATGTTGTTCTCGTACCTTATTCCCTAGCTATTAAGCCCTTCAATACTTTCGAGTAGTCTCCTACAGAAGGTAGTGACATTGTGAACTGCGTGTAAATTGGATGTTTATGTTTCAGTCTTTTTTGTATCCATATTCTTCTCGCGTAGACCGTAGTCGTTGTAGTAATTGTTTTGTGGAATTTACTAGTCTTAAAGTAGTTCATGAGCCATTCCTTATTCTTTTTCAAGCAATGATGGTAATCTTTTTCTTTTCTTTTTATTATTTTTTTATTTTTTATCGAAACCAAATTTCTTGCTTTGAATTTGATTCAATGAGGTGAGGTTCAAGCATCGTTCTGTGTAATTAACTTTATTATTGCAGAGATGGAGATATTGAGGGATATCAACAGTGAAAAGGAGCAGGTTTTCGTTGTCGCTCATTTAAGATTGTCATCACGTAAACAAATTAAGCTAGGTAAATCTATGTTTGTATCCTTTCGACTTAAGATTGTTGGCACATGTACACGGAAGGCAACAAAGGGTTCACATTGAAATGTGATTCTAAATCCAAGGTTAGGATTGTCCAAATTGGAGCAAGAAGGACTAATTAATGTATTATTTTTTCAAAGTCGAAAGGGATATATCACTAATTGGGAGCTAATTAAGCTTCCAAACTAAGTTTAAACAACTTATTACTTGGCAAGTGTATAATGTCTAAAAGCTTCAAATTGCTCGAGATCTGCTTGATGAAAGCTTGATTGAGTTCGGCTCAATGAGGTCTAACATATTTGTAGAGCCGGTTCAGATCGATCATTTATCAGGCTTAATAAAACTGGAAAGTTTAAAAAGACAGACCACCTGATGGCTCATGGTGCTACTACAGCTTCAACTAGAAACAGGGGAGGTTGAAAGGCTGCAGTGTTAATTATATTAAATTTTATACTTTTTGGCAATCAGAGAACAAGAAAAATGAAAAGGAAGGAGAAAACATATATGATCATCTTCATCGACTGTTCATATGTGTTGTCGGTGTTAGGCTGGAATCGTATGTGTTGTGGTCACAGGGCTGGCCCTGGGGTAAGCCCCGCAAGCCTCTGGGCTTGGGCAACCCCCGGGCCGGGGCAATACCACTCTGTTTGCCTTAGATTGGCCGATCCACTTGACTAGTTAAAAGAGGAAATGGAAACCAAAGCTGGCACTCGCAGCACCTCTCGGGATACACACGCACAAACAGAGAGAACAGGGGAATACGAGGGAAGGGAAGTCTCCACTCAGATTTTTTTTCATCCATCCACTAGAAGAGTCATACATGGTATTTATACATGAACTTTGGACTCGGGCCTAATCTAAAATTTTCTATTTTTTGGCCTCACTAAATACAACATTGACCTAATACAAAAACAAAACACTTTACAGCCCCCTTATAAACATTATAATTTTAGTCCAACTACAAAATTACAAGTCATTAACATTTTAATGACTTGGAGCCAGGGCCGGCCCAACACTTTTGAGTGCCCAAGGCAAGTTCTAAATTTTGTGCCCTTTAAACTTAACAATTTTTACATGAAAAAAAAAAAAAAAAAAAACTTCATCCTTGTTTGAGGGCGTCTATACAAGCAACTGGGGTTAATTAAAGAAAGTGTATGACCATTTCCATCCTCAAAAACCAAAATTACAATTCCTCATAGTGAACCCAGGTGGAAATGAAATAGATATAACAATAAATATTTGTATCAGACAGTCTTGTTATCTAGACTCATTTTAACCAAAAAGAGAGGAAGACAACAACAAGACAAAGAAAAGCAAAATGCACATTGAAAGAGTTGGTGTAGGTGGCTCTTGTCAGTAGCATTAAGATCTGGAGTAGCCAAATACTAAGGAGTAGGAACAAGAAGGAAGGTCTGGTCAAAGGGTCTGCCTTATCTTTGTCCCACATCGGAAACAGAAGAATGAGAAAGGTTAAGAGAAGGGATATAAAAAGAAATGAAGGAGGGACTTAATTATTAACGGTCTGTTCTGGTAAATTTGCACTTCAAACCAAATTGACCTTCTTTTATTTTCCATTTTGGGCTTTTTTTTAATATTGGGCTACAATGGTTGGGCTCTTTTGTAACTTATAATGGATTATTTTAGTTATTTGGATCAAAAAAGTGTTCTACTCAAACCCATTTCTATAAAATGTTGGGGTGCCCCAAACAGTACCCATTTTTGGGGTGCCCTAGGCCCAGGCCTTGTGGGCCTTGGGCCTGGGCCGGCCCTGCTTGGAGCTCAAATTGGTCCTTGTTTTGCAAAAGGAAAGCAAAGTTGCCTGCCATGGCAGCCCTGTACAAACTAGGATCCACGAGACCGCAATACAGATAGTGAGACGTTTGATTGCAAGTGCAACACGGTAGTCTAATTGTATTCACACACGCATACACACATATGTGTACATGTATATACATATGTATATATGAATGTGTGACTATTAGCATAACACTCAACCAAGGACAACCAACTCTTGTTCAAGATTGAGGCCAGAGCAAGCAAGCATCTCGTGCTCAACTTTTAGAATCTTATTAACTTCATATCTATTCTTTTCCCTCACCATTTTTTCCCCCTCAACAATCCCCTCCATAAATCCATGACCTATTCAACACGCATTTCGAATTGAGCTATAATTTTTTTGGTATCTGTTACTGACCTTGTTGTTCTATCTGCACGTCTATGGAAATTGTTTCGGGAGTAGGTGATTAATTGAACCGTTCCCAGGGTCAATTATTGGATTTCTTTTTTTCTAAAGAAATCACTAGTGTTGTAAGAGATTTGAGGATTTAAGCCCATCAATGTCTATTTTGGCCAGAGACTCACAGATGATATGTCTATTGTCTATTGACAAATTCAGGTCAACACACCAAAGTTTGCTTGAACTGTTTGTTTATCATTGTTGGTTTTGAAATTTCAAGTCAAAGCTACTTTTTGGCTTCCTATACAAGTATTTTACTAAAGCTGCTAAATTTTACCTTATTCAATCACGACTCTTGTTGGATCACTTAATATACTTCATAAATTTAAATAAAAATGCTAGCAACATTCAAATAATCATGAATCTAAACCATTTATTTTTCTTTCTTAGATATTATTGGACAAACATGTATCATAACATTTTTGTTTGGGAATCTCCTCCGGCTGCAAAATAGTGACTTTGTACTTGAAAATTGACTTGCCGTTTTAGATACTCTTCGACTCTATATCGCAGCTGAAAAAGGTGCATGACAAGTATTAACTACTACTATATCTCATGGAATTATTACTTACTCTTCTGTCCCAAATTGCTGGTCTATTTTGGGCAATAATGTTAGTCAACCAATTATCTACAATTCAAAATTTATAATGTGTTTTATGGTTCAAAAATTTTGTTTAATAAAACTAATTGAGATCTATCAAACAAGATTTTTTTTTTTTAACAAGATCAAACAAGATTCATTTGGATATAAAAAGTGTTATAAAATGGAAGATATAATAAAATAATATTTTAAGAGATTCCACGAAGTTATAATGGACCAGCAATTTGGGACAGACAAAATATCTACCATTAGAAAATCGATTCGAGTGGATTTGCAATAGTGGAAGGGGCACAAAATGTCACTGACATGTTGAACCCATTTTAGTTGTTAAACTACGTACTGATCCTCCTTTAATCCTCACTGATCCATATTCCCTCCGTCTCTTTTTAAGCGTGTAATTTCGTGATTTCAACTTATGGTAGAAATATCATCCTAACACATTTCACATCAAATTTTACTAAAACTGTACTTTTAAAGTAAAAGTACGTACAAAATAATATCATAATTTTACAAATTTTTACTCATTAACTTTTCAAAATGAATGCTTATTAAGAGATATCCAAAATATAATATTTGACTTTTTTTTGGGAACGGAGGGGATGCAATGTTGGCCAAAAAAAAAAAAAAAATTGAAAGCAATATTAAGGGATATCCAAAATATAAAATATTCGACTGCACATAAATTCTTTTTGGATAAATAAAGAATTTATTAATAATCGTAAACGACAATGTGTAGACATGAGAGGACTGAGCAAAAGGCATCACAACCTTAACTACACATCCCAAGTAGGATGCGTTTAAGGATTGGACTGCACATATTAAGGATGCGTTTTATAAAAGTAAGAAGATAACGTTCATTTCATATAACATTCATTCCACATGCAACTCTTAGTAGAAAATGGAGAAGATACATCATTCTTGGGCCATTAGTTTCAAAATACAAGGAGACAAACATCACTATATACAAAGAGGTGATGCGTTTGGGAGCTCAAGCAATGAATAACGGAGAGATTTCACACATACTACTCACTCTTTTATTGAAAAACAGTACTCAAACAAACAAATTACAATCTGACTCTCACTCTCAACACACGGTTCACACACCTCACACACCAACTGTTTTCAATCTCTCACTCTCACACTGTATCTCTCTCACACTAGACTGAAACCCCCAAGCACACTTACAAACGTAGAATACACAATACTTATAGAAATACAAATACAAATGAAACCCACAGCCACACAATGCCAGCCACTGGCATTCACTATCACCTTCCACATTTATGCACCGACGAAAAACCCATCTCTGGATCTAAACCATTTACTGATTTTTGTCAGTCTTATCTTCTCCCGTCCCTTCACTGCACAATTACATTTACAACAAGAAGTACAAGGGAAACGTACTGCTAGTATCGTTGAACTACTGATTCTATCTTTTTTGTCGTTTTCTGACACGATATGTAAATTTCTTTTTGATACCCGACGTAAATATCAATTCTTCAAAATAAATGAGAAAGGCGATGCAACCAAGAACAACAATTGGGACGCCTAAAGAATGAGATAAAGTCGAATAAGTGCCCGTAATGAACGCAACCATCATTGCTACCATAGCAATGTGAATAAGCCAGAACGCAATAGAGTAACGTGCAGCTCGGAAATATTGATGGATGTAATTTGAGCCGGTAAGGTACAGATAGACAGAAGAAGTTGAGCATAATACGGCTATAGTGTTGGCCATGACGAATGCTTTGAAAGCTGCTTTTTTTACTAGAATTGCCATGCCTTTCTGATCTGAGCCTTGGTCGGAATAATAGCCGCCTGGGATCGTGAAACTAGCAGTGAATGTGAGGGTTGCTATAAGTGTAGCCACTATCACATGGGTCTTCGCCATTTCAATGATAGCTTCAGCTTTCTCGTTGATTGATTTTTTTCTTGCTTTTTTCCTCTCTTCCATTTGTGTTGTACGAGCACTCTTCCATCTCTCTAAATTGTCACGGTCGTTGTGCAAGATATTTCTCAGACTAGCAATGGACCCATATCGAAGGTTGAAATCCTGCTTTCATTACTAGGTGGTGAGTTTGAAAAGCAATTTACACGAGAGCAAAAAAGGGAATTCTAATCCCCGCTTTCATCCTTAATTTTTTTCCCAATATAGATGAATAACTTTAATTTCTAAGAAACACAATAATTAATGAATTCATAAATCTTTAAAATTTCTTAACGTAATTCCATACATGTGAGACAAAAAGGGAATTGCATAGTACTATTTGGCGTATTAAGTTTGGAATATTCATAACAATTATTTGGCACCGTCAAAAGTAAAGAAGTAGAGAGAGGGACGATTATGATTGTGGGGTGGTGGTTTGTGAGTTTGCTTGATTGGTTCAGGCTATCTACCCTAAAGCTCGATCGTTGTGCTTACAAACCGTAATGACTGTGCACCCTGGGCGTCCCATATTGAGAGGCCCATATATAATCGGGTTCGACCCACTACAATGAGAAATTCGAATCGCTACATACAACACCACACTAAACAGGTCAAGGAAACATGTCATGTACAGTCAAGTTTGGCATCATTACCTGGGACAACGCTAACTCTCGAGGGGTCAAGTTTTTGTTGTTAAATGTATACCAAAATCCTTGACTATATTTCTTCATAAACACCGGGCTTTTGACTTGAAATGCAGCAATCAAATGGAGTGGCGTGTTCCCTTCATTGTCTTTCTGATTCATTAGTTGTCTTGACCATGACATTTTTAGGATAAATTTAAGGACCCGTTTCCTCTGCATATCCGCCGCGATGTGAAGAATGTTATGTCCTGTATAATCAACCGCCTCCCAACATTCTGAACATGCCAATAAGATCACTTTCATTACCCGTACCTTTCCAACCGCAGCAGCTATGTGAAGAGCTGTTTTTCCGCCATCGTTGTCTCCGGTTCTAATGTGCGCCAGGAGATAATTCTTTTGTAGAATCTCTTTAACTATTCGTACATTGCCACAACGTGCTGCATAATGAAGTGGTGTCCAACCATGTGCGTCTTGTTTGTTGATTAGTTCCGGCTTCCATAGCAATAGTTTTGAAGCGATTGCTACAAACAAATGAAACCTCAACCCGATCAAAAAAATAAATTGAAACCACAAAAAGTAAATCGCAATCAATGCATATCATGTCATGTATGTGTATATGTAGGAAATTTCTAGTCCGGGACTCCTCTCGTCTGGGATCGTCCGGGACTCCACTTTCCGGATCAAGTTTTGATGATTTGGACTGTCTAATGTGCTCAAAACGTGTTTTAAGGGTCCATGCGAGAAATCATGAAAAAATATGACCAGAGAGAGCTTGATCCCCTTCCCGTCATTTTTGTTAATGATTTCTCTAAGAGACCCTTAAAAACATGTTTTAAACACATTGGACAGTTTGGATTATGAAAATTTGATCTGGAAATGAAAAGTGTGGACGGTAGTGGACTTTAAGGGTAGTGAACGAGAACATTGGTGTGCGTGTGTAATGCGTTTAGTTCGAGAAAATTTGGCAACCATGGCATTGACAATTATCTATGATTAGCTCCCTACACTCCTCCCCAGCCACTAATCCTCTTCAGTCCTTTTCTTTGTTCGAATCGGCTGTTTTTCAGCCGTTCATATGCGAACTTTCGAGATTATGACAAATTTGGTGGTTTTGGCTAAAAAACTATGCTTGACTTATTTTTTTTCCTTATTTGATTTTATTTTTATTTATTTATTTTTGCGTTTGTTAGTTTTGCATTGATTTTTTTCTGTACTATTGGTTCATCTCGACGAGAGGAATCCAAAAAGGTAAAAGATTATAATTAAAACTCTCAATTTTTGAGTAAGATAAAAAAAAAGTGTAAAAATCTGTCTTCTTGATTTATTTTTTTCTTTATTCAAAAAAATTTAAGCTGTGATTATAATTTTTTACTTTTTAAATTTCTCTCCCAAAGACAAACCAATAATACACAAAAAATATTACGCAAAACTAAAAAACGCAAAAAAAATCAAATAAAGACGAAAAAATAAGTCAGCTGACTTTTTAGTCCAAAACACACCAAAACGTGGAATGTTACTAAAATAAACATTTATAAAAACAAGTACTCCATCCATCTCAAAAAGTCAATCCATTACAAAAAGACATGTAGTTTTTTTATTATACCAAAATAAAGTACTTCGGCTTGTAACTTCTAAAATTTGTTGATACCAAACTATAGATGCACGGAAGGTTTTCATTTTCCCATTTGTAAAATACAAGATTTTTTTATAGTGAACTAGCTTTTTCAATCAGGTAGAGAGTAAATATATATATATATATATATATATATATATATATATATATATATATATATATATATATATATATATATATATATTTTTTTTTTTTTTTTAAATCCAAAAAAAGCGTGACCATGGGGCCCCCGACCTGCTTGAAATGTCTGGTTCGAGCCATAAATAGCTTCTATCCATGAGGACAAGTCATCACCATAGCACCATCTGGGTATTAGATGGCTATATCACCGCAGCACTACTTAGGTACTAGATGGCAGTCCACAGTCTCGCCTTAAGCGAGACTTGAACCTGAGTGGTTCATTTGGTAGCGTGAAGACCCTACCATTTGAGTTACCATCATCGGTGATGGAAGATAGAGTAATTGAGTTGGTTTAAAAGAAACTGGTGTAGGGAAAAAAAAAAACCTGGAATTTTGTCTTGCATTGCTGCATGATGCAATGCTGTTCTACCATCAGGGCCACTATAACGTGGGGATGAGCAATTATCCAATATTACAACAACCATGTCATAATATGCTCTCTCAACGGCTAGGTACAATGGAGTTTCCTTTGCTTTGTTGGCTGGATATTCAAACTCTCGATCTTCTATGGTTAAAAATCTCACGATCTCCAAATGCACATTCTGCACAGCTATGTGCAAGGCTGTGTCTTCATCCGAATTCATTGCCCTCAACAACTCCTGGGTTGTTTGCCCTTCGCTTTCGACTTCTTTCACTTGTTTTATGAGCGCTTGGACTATTCCAAGCATCCCTGCCCTCGCTGCAATATGAAGGGGAGTCTCGTGTTTGCAATTCCTCATGTGTAACAGAGAGGGTTGGCACTCTTGTAAGATGCTCTCCACGCAAGATAATTGACCGAACTGAGCTGCGACGTGAAGGACGGTATTGTTGTTTTCGGTGAGTCCGACGTCAAATTGGTTAATGTATTCGTTGAGGATTTCAACTTGGCCTTCCATGGCGGCTTTGTATAAGCGAGGAATCATGGTGACTGAAATTGGAGAAAGACTTGTTTATTTTGCTCAGCAAAGGAGAAATATATATAGATAGGAGAAAGGTGTTACAAGAGGAAGGACTCGGCCGAAAAAGCCATGACAACGGGGAGACAACATCCCAACTTACGCATGCATAATTCCTTTCTGATGCTTTCTTTTTCGGGCAATATTTCCAATCACACCTCTCTAAAACACCCTTCTCAAACATACTTCCTAGTTCCTCGTATTGTGAGCTAGCTTTAGATGGTGTCCGGCCCAAACTTACGCGTACTTCGACTAATAGTACCGGGTGTCCAATCCCACCTCCCACTTTCTAGTAGTATGGTTTCACAACCTAGTTTTAATTTGATTCGTTCATTTTTAAGTTCGGATCAATGTTATTTTGATTTTTTTTAGCGTAACTTCCATGTATGGACCAACAAAATGAATGCCTCGAATCGTCACGGAAACCCATGCTATTGGGTGATGTGTTTGAGAAGTGTGCTCGAAACTTACACCAACTATTTCCTTCCTCATCACTCTATTAAAATTGTATTCCTCCATCTTTATTTTACTCCCTTTTTAGCTTTGCTTAATTATGTTCTCTGTTGTGTTGCCTTTTCGTAATTCTTTGCTTGAAAATCTTTCAAAGGTATAGTTGTTTAATCAGCATACCATTAATAGTAGTCTTTTGACATGCAGAGTTTTATAATGTATTGGTAAATCAATTATTCAACATAGTACATAGTACATACTCCATTTAGATAGGCATTTTAGCACACGTTTGACATCGTAGTTCAGCCCCGACATGTACACTTTGTATGGGTTTTTCTTTCTTTGTTTATACAAATTACATTGTCGGATCGCCGCGGATCAATTTTGTCTCCATATATAGACACGTGATGACCTTGCGATTTGCTATGCAAAATGAATTGTAGTTGTATTCTAAAATTCAAGCTTGCAGTATATAGAACAAAATGTAACGTATTCAGATATTTATAGATATCTAATCATATAGTTTTTTCTAGACTTGTAGCATATGAGTGGTATACTAAGTTAACGATTTGAATTGTATTGTGAGGCCGTTATGTGGACAAACATTGATAGTATAGAGGAATATGGAGGGATGGAGTATGTCTAGGGGTGGATGAGTGGATCGAAGTAGGGCCGGGGCCATAGGACACGACTGCCAACCCAATAGTGTAGAATTACATTTTTATTCTTATACATTTCTACTGGACCCGGTGAATTTATAATATGTTCAAATTAAATTACTCTTATTTCCTGAAATTTTTAAGATGTACAATTTCTTAGATTGTATTGTGTGGCCGTTCTGTGGACAAAAATTGATAAGTATAGAGGAATATGGGGGATAGAGTATATCTAGGGGTGGATCAAACTCGGGCCAGGGCCATGGGGCACAGACTCCCACCCAATTTTTGTAGAATTACATTTATATTCTTATACATTCCTACTGGACCCAATTAATTTATAATAATATATATTTTTCAATAAAATTACTCTAATTTTCTGATATTGTTAAGACGTACTGTTTCTTAAAATGCTTAATTTTCGCCCCATTATGTCTGCATACACACCATTTTCTGTTACTTGTATATACATAAATAGTCATAAATATGTACTATTTTTATCCTACCGAAAAAAAAATATGGACTTTAAAAAATGATGATTGAAATCCAGCACAATTCTCCCTAGAAAAATATTTCACTGTGTATCCCCGCTAATGCAATTTTTTTGGATCCATAACTGGATATGAAGGGGAGCTGATCTCTTTATCCGAAGCCAATAAATTGGCACCACATTTTGGTTTGGTTTCCCAATTAACTATACCCCCAGATGGCTTTTTTCGTCGGAGATTTGCCACTCGATAGGTTGTCCAACTACTTTGCTCTCGATTTGAAGAGATTCATGGCCATTTATTTATTTTTTTTTTTTTTTTGGAGTTCTTTAAAAAATTAAAAATCTTTGATTTTACTAAGAAGTTTACGAAAGTCTCGGGAATTGTCCAAGGATTTTTTTCTAGGAGTTATATAGGAACACAATTGGTAGTTTACGAAAGTCTTTTCGTCGGGTATTTTTCAAAATCTGATATTACAATCTGATTCATTTACTTTTTAATACAGATCAAATATGATTTTCTGTATTGATAACAATTGCATGTCTAGACTAACAAAATGAACACCTTAGATTCGTCGATGGAAGCCCGTGTTATTAGGTGATGCATTTGAGTGGCATGTTTGAAATGTTTTGTGCAAAGCATGACTCTTCCTTTTTGTTGGTTTCTTAATGATATTATGAAATTAACTTAAAAAATACAAGTAGAGTACGTAGTCGTTAATTATTGTGAAATTCCTGCTTGTATTTTTTGGAATATCTTTGTCGGTTGTTAAGGCAACCTTAGGAACAAGGTTGCCTTCTTTATGTTGATGCTCAGCGAAACAAAATCGCACACCTATTTTGTCTTCCTAAAGCAAATAATATATGCCTCCCATCCTTTTACCTTCAATACATTTGCCCTTTTGCTTTCTTTCTTTGATTCCTAAAAACACAGTGCTCTTTTCCCTTTTTGATTGCTTCAACAACCTTCAAAGTATATGTTCACACAATTTGGGCTGCAGGAATCATTTTGAATTTTGAATGAAAACTTTGATTTACATCAGATGATTTCTTATTTTTATTTTTGGTTATGTCGTTTTTCAGCCTAATCAAGTCTAACCCATTTGGATCCCTTAGAGGTTCTAACTTTGGGGCAAGCATGCTAACTATGGAGCAAGCATGTCGTCTCGCGTGGAAACGATTTTGATAAGCAGTCGATTTTTTTACTATTACTACATCGAAACGATTTTGATCATTCTTCTTTTATTCTTCTGATTCGTCTACGAGACCATCTAGATGAGATGAAAATCTACAAGATCGAAAAATAGTTATTAGTGATACAACATAAAAAAAAAAAAAAAAAAGTTATTAATTCAAGGATGACATAACAACTGGGAGGCCAAATAGAGTGACATGGAGGAGAAGATGTTAGCCATAATGGGACCATAAGTAGGTCTCTTTTGAGAAATCCACTAAACACTTCCAATAATGCTAACTTTTTTTTTTTTTTAACAAAACAATAATGCTAACTTGGGCCAATAATGTTAGGAATACAACAACCAAATCAAATCCCAACCATAACACTCTCACGGGGTGGGACCCATATCGGATCCGGCCTGTGGGTCTCATACTTATTTGAGAGTGTTATGGCTGGTTGTTATGTTCTTAGCATTATTGGAGGCTAAATAATTGAAAATGATGACTAAAATAGAGATAGCGATGGTTTCCAAGTGTGTTCTCTCATGACGTGCATAGCACGAGGTTTCTGCTACTTTTTATTATGGCTAATCCTCCTTGATAGAACAAGTGAATGAGTTTTTTTTTTTCTTTTCTTTTTTACTAGTGAGCATTTGCCTATGTAAGTGCATGAGTGGAATTACCTTGTTTCCGTCATTGAAAAAAAAAAAAAAGAACCGAGAACTTTTTCTTCCTTATGGACAACTCTTGGTAACCGCGCCACAATCCTTCCGGGCCCGTTACTGCGTTACATCCTGACCCAATGTGGATGTCAGCCTATTGTTCCTGCTTTAATTACACTTGATAGATCCTGTGTTTCCTATAGTTGGGATAATTGCTGTTCTATGCTTAAGCCAATTTGATCTTTTATTTTCAATGAAAATAACAATTTCACAAAACAAAGGTATCTAATATACCTGCTAAAACAAGCCCACACATTGTCAACTTGCATCCAAAATCACATGCATTAGAGTACAGAGGATTCTAGAAAGCCAACGTAGAAATATTGATGCAATATTAGTCCCCTCATCAGCCGGAATTAGTTTCTCTGCATAATATTAATCCTCTCTAAAATCGACTCCCTCTCTCTCTAAACCTATCCTTTCAACTTCAGATCTCGTCGCCCGAGGGGGGGGTGGGGGGAGCGGCAGCTCTTCCCTCCTCCTCCCGGGCTCTTTTCTTCTCCTCTCCCTTCTTCCTCTTTTCTTCTCCTCTCCCTTCTTCCTCCCTTCCCCTAACTCCCCCCTTCCCTCTCTGTCTCCCTCTCCCATTCTTGTTTCCGGCGCTGGCACCGTTGTTTGACCGGTCGGCTTTGCCTAATGGTTGTTCGGTCTCGGGTGCTCCTGATCTTGCCGCCATCTTCGGTCGTTGAGGTGTTGTGTACCTCCTTTTTGGGGGCTGATCGTTAATGTCGGTGGCTCGGCGGCTCACCGGTTTTCCCTCTTGGGTTTCAATCGGTATTGGCTAAACGGCGAAGTGGCTTGTTGCAGGCGGTGGTTAGTCCTCTCTTTGCACCTCCGGTGGTGGTGGCGTCGGATGGTGGTGGATCCTGTTGCTCTTGAGCAGTGGTGGCGGTGGGGGGCTGAGGGCTGTTTGTTTGGCTAGGGTTTGGTTTTTGGTTTTGGGATTGGGCTTTGCCCCATTTGGTATATTGGGCTTTGATGTTTTTTTGGGTATGCCCTAATGGACTAGGCCATGGATTGGTGTGGCTCTTTCTAAGTCTAGGTTTTTAGGAGTTCGGGCTTCGGCCCTTGGGTATCTTGATTGGTTCCTTACCAATCGTGGGTTGGGTCTCGGACTTGGCTTCGGATTCTTTGAATTTGTTGCCTTCTCCTTGTTCCTTTTAGTCATTGTAATATCTTGATAATTAATAAAAAAAATCACCGTTCAAAAAAAAAAAAAATTCCTGCGTTTGTTTGCCAATGACGTCATTCACACTTGTTATCGTCGATTCAGCTCATTTGCAATGTCATTTAAAAAGACGCATCCCTTGCGAGATGTGTATAGAGACAGTAACATACCTTTCTCCTTCGATACTGAGATTATTCTGTTATGGATTATCACGAACACCTGTTCAGTCCTACAACGCCCCTACAGATCTTGGGAACAATGAATCACAGAAAAGACAAACAAATAAGTGCGTAATGAAAAACGGAAAGAAAAACGAGACACAAGATATACATGGAAAACCTCAACGTGAGGGAAAACCACGGGAGCCACACCAGTCCACTATGTAATCGAATCAAGGAGTACAAGTCTTCTCACAATCTCTCTGAGACTGGTTTTCTCTTACCTCTCACAAATTTTTACGCTCTGAAAATCTAATTTTCGACATCACACACACGCAGCCGGCCAAAACCCTAAAAAAGGCATATAAGGCTCTCGGTAGCGCTACAGGGAAACACCTGTAGCGCTACAAAACACTCTGTCCAAAAGATAAGCTATAGGTAGCGCTACACCAAAATCATGGTAGCGCTACAAAGCCCTCTAGATGCATTCTGGTTGCTGCTGAAGGTTGTCTGCACCCCAACAATCTCCCACTTGAAGATAACCTGAAGCATCCGCAAACAAACAACTGCAAACCCAATTGATCGCAATCAAAACGTGGACGTAGTCATCTGACCCCTCTTGGTGTGACTCCAGGCCCATCATCTCTTCAAGTATGAAGGCCAACTGAAGTTGAACACAACTTCAGTTTCTGAATAGTAACAGACTTGGTCAACATATCTGCCGGATTTCGATCCCCCAAAATCTTCTCAAGCAACAAATCCCCATCCTCCAAAAGCGAACGAATGAAATGGTACCTCAAATCAATATGCTTCGTCCAGGCATGGAACACTGGATTTTTGGCAAGGTGTATAACACTCTGGCTGTCACTGAAAAGAACGCAGTTCTCTTGCTTCAAACCCAACTCCTCCAAGAAGCCCTTCAACCAAATTATCTCCTTTGCAGCCTCAGTCATGGCCACATACTCAGCTTCTGTCGTGGATAGTGTCACTAATTTCTACAGACGTGAGATCCAGCTCACCGCTGTTGAACCCATAGTATAGATGTAACCTGTGGTGCTTCGCCGCGTATCCTGATCACCGGCAAAGTCTGCATCCACATATCCCTGCACTGTCAATTTCCCTTTCCCAAAACAAAGTGGCAAATCAGTGGTACCTCTCAAATATCGCATGATCCACTTTACTGCTTCCCAATGTTGTTTCCCTGGATTGCTAGCAAACCTGCTCACAACTCCCACTGCATGGGCAATGTCTGGTCTCGTGTTCACCATCGCGTACATCAGGCTACCCACGGCCGAGGTATACGGAACCTTGGCCATGTACTCTCTCTCTGCATCTATCTTGGGTGATTGCCCCTGAGAAAGTTTGAAATGACTTCCCAAGGGTGTGCCAACTGCCTTAGCAGTCTGCATATTGAACCTCTCCAGAACACGTTCAATATACTCAGCCTGACTCAACCGCAAGGTCCCCTGAGCCTTATCTCTGCTGATCCTCATCCCAAGTATCTGCTTAGCTGCACCCAGATCTTTCATAGCAAACTCCGTTGCCAACTGTTGCTTCAACCTGTTAATCTCCCTAACACAGGAACCTGCTACAAGCATATCATCTACGTAGAGCAATAAAATGATGTAGCTAGACTCAAACCTCTTGAAGTAACAACAGTGATCTCCATTGCACCTTGTGTAGCCACTGCGCTGCATGAAACCATCAAACTTTCTGTACCACTGTCTGGGAGCCTGTTTCAAGCCATACAGACTCTTCTTGAGCCTGCACACCATCTCTTCCTTGTCTTTCACAATGAAGCCAACAGACTGCTTCATGTAGATTTCTTCATCCAAGTCCCCATGAAGAAAAGCAGTTTTAACATCTAACTGCTCAAGGTAGAGATTTTCAGTAGCAACCAAACTCATCACCACTCTGATAGTGGCCATCTTTACAATCGGCGAAAATATCCCTGTATAATCGATCCCCTCTTTCTGTTGGAAGCCTTTTACAACCAATCTTGCCTTGTACCTTTTCTTGCCATCACTCTCTTGCTTAAGTCGAAAAATCCATTTGTTTTGCAAGGCTTTCTTTCCTGCAGGAAGCTAAGCTAACTGCCAAGTACCGTTGGAATAAAGAGAATCCATCTCTTCCTGCATCACAGTCTTCTACTTAGCTGACTCGGAAACCTGCATAGCCTCATCATAGCACTCTGGTTCTCCACTGTCCGTCAAAAGCAAGTAATCAAGCGAAGAAATATATTTTGGATTCGGCTTGTGTACTCTGGTTGTCCTCCTCAACACTCTGACCGCTGAACTAGTCCTTGTCTCTGGAGCTACCTCATCTGAAACTGTCCCCTCTGAAACTGTCTTATTTAAAGCTCTCTCCTCTGCCTGACCAGACCTCTGTTCAACCCCACTGTCATCTGGAAGATCCTCCAACCCAAAGTACTCGGACGTTTCTCCATCCGAAGTGGTACTCCCACTGCTCTGTTTGTTGTCCCTGTCTTTGTACATCACCTTTTCATCAAGCACAATGTCTCCGCTTCTGATTATCTTCCGGTTCTTGTCATCCCAAAAATGATAACCAAACTCATCTCCGCCGTACCCAATAAAGGTGCACTTCTGTGACTTAGCATCAAGTTTATCCCTGTCCTTGTCGCTAATATGCACATAGGAAATACAACCGAAAACATGTAAGTGTGAGAGATTTACCTCTTTACCACTCCAAACCTCCTCTGGTATGCCAAAATTCAATGGAACTGATCGCCCGAGATTGATCAAATATGCTGCTGTGCTGACTGCATCTGCCCAAAACATCTTGGGCAACCCTGCGTGTATCCGCATGCTCCTAGCACGCTCAGTCAAGGTCCTGTTCATCCTTTCTGCAATGCCATTATGCTGCGGAGTCCCTGGAGGTGTCCTCTCTAAACGAATCCCGAATAGAGTGCAGGCTTTCTTAAACTCCCCCAACTCATACTCTCCTCCGTTGTCGGACCTCAACCTTTTCACCTTCAAATTTGTTTCATTCTCAACCATGGCCTTCCACTTCTTGAAGACTTCAAAGACCTCTGACTTGTGCTTCATGAAGTATACCCATACCTTCCTCGAGTGATCGTCGACAAAGGTGACATAGTAATAAGAACCGCCAAGAGAAGACACTGTAGCTGGACCCCACACATCTGTATGGACAAGCTCTAGCTTCTGAGCCCTAGGAGGCCTGCCGCCTTTCTGAAAGCTAACCCGTTTCTGTTTCCCGAAGATGCAATCCTCACACATGTCAATATCCATTGACTCTAAACCCGGTAGCTTCCCATTCGACTGCATAACCTTCATTCCCTTCTCACTCATATGCCCCAGTCTATAATGCCACAAATTTGAACTTTCCTTGCTGTCTACAATTGCAAGTGTGTCGCTACCATGTGAGTCAAGTAAAGTGTACCAACTTTCTTGCCTTTTGCCGTCACCATGGTACCGTTGGAGACTTTCCATGTGTCCCCTGTGAATGTTGATGTATAACCTGCTGCTGCAAGCTGTCCAACCGAAACAAGATTCCTCTTCAACTTCGGAACATGCCTGACATCTTTCAAACACCATTTGAACCCATGCGTTGCAATCTGAACAGCCCCTCTTCCCACTATACTGCAAGGCTCGTCGTCCCCCAAGTATACTTTTCCAAAGTCCCCTGCTACATAGTTCTGCAGAACCTCCCTATTAGTAGTGGCGTGGAATGAGGCACCCGAATCAATCACCCATGATTCGGCATCGCTGTTCATGGCAAGAATAAGTGCATCGTGCACAACATTAGCCTCTTGCCCACTGTTATTCTTCTTTGGTGCTTTGCAAGTTTGTGACATATGGCCTGTCTGACCATAATTCCAACATTCACCTTTAATAGGCCGGACCTGAGATTTGGCCTTATTTCCCTTACCCTTGGATTTCGACCTGTTCTTGTTCTGATTCTAACCACCCCTGGTCTGGCTTCTGCCCTTCTGCTCAACACTTAGAGCTGAACCTGAACTACCTGAACCATCGATCGAACCCCTTCTGACCTCCTCAGTCAGAATCAAACTAACAACCTTACTCAGTTTCAACTTCTCTTTCCCTGCCGAATTACTGACTGCAGTAACAGTACCCTGCCAGCTCTCCGGCAACTGAGACAGAATTAACAAAGCTTGAACCTCATCCTCAAACTTGATATCGACAGACGTAAGTTGATCAACAATCATATTGAACTCACTGAGATGTGACATAAAGGAAACCCCTTCAGCCATAGACAGGTTGAAAAGTTTTTTCATAAGATGTACCTTATTCGCAGCAGACGGTTGCTCGTACATCTTCTTCAGTGCTTCCATAAGCTCCCCCGTCGTTTTCTCCTTCAATATGTTGTGTGTGACTGACTTTGAAAGAGACAGGCGAATAACCCCTAACGCCTTTCTGTCAAGAACTTTCCAATCATCGTCGCTCTCTTCAGCTTTCTTCCCCTTTTCTTTACCCTCCAACGGCCGGTAAAGATCCTTCTGATACAGATAGTCCTCTATCTGCGTTTTCCAAAATGCGAAGTCTGACCCATCAAACTTATCGATCTTCGATTTCCCTTCTTCTGAACCCATAGCTCCCACTGAAACCCTAGCCTGCCCGAACAAGATTAAACCCTAGCTTGTCGAACAAACCCTACCGCAACCGCGGCTCTGATACCAGTTGTTATGGATTATCACGAACACCTGTTCAATCCTACAACGCCCCTACGGATCTTGGGAACAATCAATCACAGAAAAGACAAACAAATAAGTGCGTAATGAAAAACGGAAAGAAAAACGAGACACAAGATATACGTGGAAACCTCAACATGAGGAAAAACCACGGGAGCCACACCAATCCACCATGAAATCGAATCAAGGAGTACAAGTCTTCTCACAATCTCTCTGAGATTGGTTTTCTCTTACCTCTCACAAATTTTCACGCACTGCAAATCTGATTTTCGACATCACACACACGCAGCCAGCCAAAACCCTAAAAAAGGCATATAAGGCTCTCGGTAGCGCTACAGGGAAACACCTGTAGCGCTACGAAACACTCTGTCCAAAAGATAAGCTATAGGTAGCGCTACACCAAAATCATGGTAGCGTTACAAAGCCCTCTAGATGCATTCTGGCTGCTGCTGAAGGTTGTTTGCACCCCAACATATTCTTCGCACATATCCCGATTTATTAAGTTAATTTCGAATGAGTTTAGTAACAACAAAGAAAGAAGGACAAATAGATTCCATTATACAACTATTTGTTTTTCAATGCGTCTCAAAAAGAAAGGCTTATAATCACGTACGCATTCATCACAAGATATACAAATAATGTGAATCTGCAGAGGAACTTTATTTCACGTTGCCGATAAAAATAAAAATAAAAACTTTATTTCACATTTGCTTACACGTCAAATAAAGGAAAAAACTTGATTCCACAATTCAAGCGTAGGTGTACACATATTCCGTGTACATATATTCCTCCATCGCTGCTCCAGCCAGCCAAAAGTCACGAAACATCTTGTGGAGGAAAGTATAGTCAATGAGGAAGAAAAAGCAAGAAAAAACGCACACGGCAATCGCAAGAACATGACCTGCTGGGTTGGCCAACACTGCATAAGTTCCGGTAACGAAAGCAATCATCATTGCTCCTATCGCAATTATTACAAGGAGAAACCCAGTACCATACCGGTTGCCAACCTTATCCCTGGCCAAATAGAATGTTCCAATCCAGATAAAAAACGAAGCGGACACCGAGGATATCATGGCTATGGTATTGGACATGACAAACGCTTTAAAAGCAGCTTTTCTCGTTAAAATCGCCATGCCCTTTTCTGGATCGCTGCTATTGTATCCACCTGGTAAAGTGAAACCCGCTGCAAAGGTTACGGTTGCTATCAATGCTGCCACTACCATAATAACATCAGCTTTTTTACGCAAGTCTAGTTCTAGTTCCTTGTTCTTAGTTGCCTGATAATTCGTCCACCTTGTCTTCCAAACCCTATCTTCACCTACAATATTTCTCCAACCCCACGGAGCATGAATGCTGTGCAACTCTTTGAGGGAAGGATTCTGCATTTTTTTTCCAGCCATCAAATATCAACTGATTTTGCATTAAACTGAAAACAGCGTTATCCTTGTTTGTAAAAAAAAGTGATTTTCTAGATCTGCAAGTGAACTGCACATATGGGTATATATATAACGGCAAGCTTTGTGCATATGGAAAATCAACCCAATTGAAAGCTAATTCCGTTACATGTCAGCGTAACATATTAGATGTGAATACAGTTTGAATTCATAATTTCATACCTGCGTTCGACGATACTTGTCAGCACATGCTATTTTCAGAGGAGTTGAGTTTTCCTTGTTAAAAGAAGCCTCATCTGCAATTGGGTGCTCAATAAGTTCAGGTATATAACAGGAGGAAGCAACAAGTAGATGGAGAGGAGTGTTTCCATCCACATCTTTACAGTTTACAAGATTGTCGAACCATGGTTTTTTAAGGATAAACTTTATCACGTTCGTTTTCTCAAAAAAGACAGCAAGGTGAAGAATAGTCTGGCCTCTCCCATCGACCGTCTCCCAACAATCTGGGCAGTGGTTCAACATCTCCTCCATTGCTTTTACATGGCCCCCACCAGCTGCTATATGCAGAGCTATCTTCATCTCATCTCTGTCAGGCAAGTATGCTATTGATTTGTCCACAAGTAGAAGTTGCCTACCACATTGGTCAAAATTACGACGTGCAGCACAGTGAAGTGGTGTCCATCCGAAGAAGTCTGCTTCCTTTGTTAGATTTGGTTTCCAGTCAAGCAATTTTTTCATACACCCTACAAAAAAGAAGAAAGGAAGAATAATAACTACTTATTCTGCTTTCTATTTTAGATTAGGTTTCTGACGTTCTCGCTCACTCTTTCTTGTTTCTGATGCGCCATGGGGAATTAGTAGTGTTTCATTGAATGAGTAAGAAACTATGCATTTTCAAGTGTCGCGCTCTTGCAGTAGTTGAGTTCATTTGAATTTCTCATATAGGTTGGAACCCGAATCTTTAATTCTCTTACATTCAATTTAGCTGAAATTTTGATAATGTTGGGGTTGCGAAAACCATTTCTGACATTTCTGCACTTTTGGTTAGGACCGTTTCCAAGACGGTAGGGACCGGGATTAGGACCTAAGCAGTTTCTAAGGTTTCTGTACAAACTGTCAGGACTGTGAACAAGTCGGTCGAGACCGTGTCGAGTTGGTCAGGACCATCCAGACGCGAAAGGAAACGTTTTTAATTCCCTATCAGATTTTTAGGGTTAAGAACACCATATTCCTTTGAGAGAAAGGCAGAAAGCTAATGTACTTGTAGAGAGAGATTTTGTGTGTTGCCTTCGTTGATTCAAAGTGAACTGGTGTGGCTGCCGAGGAGTAGGCAATTGCCAAACCTCATCTATCGTGTATTCTCCTTTCTCTCTCTCTCCCTCCATTTCTCTGGTTTGCTTTTCGTGTAATTCATGGCATCCAAGATCCTGAGTCTTTGCTTGTGGGGGAGTTGAGCAAGCACTTCGATCCAACAAATAATCCCGACAGATTACTCAGTGTCCAAGCGAACTTACGTGCATCCCGACTAATCCTGGGGACCAATCCTACCCCCAACTTAGGGTGAGGACAATTAAAGCAGGAACATATTTCATTTAATCATTGCGTAGAATATTGTAAATCATGGTATTGACGAATTTGATGGCATCACAAACACAGGTAGGTTAAGTGAATTGGTTCCCTTAACTTAAAGAGTTAGAGTGAACGGTAGTTTGAAACTAGAATCGAGCCACAGGCCACATATTAGAATTGGTTCAGTTCTATAAGTTCCAAACCAATTCAGTTCATGGTCGCACCTAAAAATACTTTGGTGTTAAGTTTGGAGTTATACAATCGATGGATTGAGAGTGTAAAGTATCCATGTGAGGTGTTCATTGTTAAGAAGTGCGTGGCTTGTTTTTGGTTCATTTTAATATAAATCATCGTGTGCAAGTATTGGCAGTCTTGGCCCCCTCCCTCCATTCCTCCCTCTATCTTCCATCCCCTCCCTATCTGGGTTTCTCTTCTCCCTCCTCTCTCTCTCTCTCTCTCTCTCTCTCTCTCTTCCCTTTTTTTTTCTTCTTTTTTTGCAGGTGGTGATATGTGGTGCAGCTTTGGCGGTCTTGGCCCCCTCCCTCCATTCCTCCCTCTATCCTCCATCCCCTCTCTACCTGGGTTTCTCTTCTTCCTCCTTTGGTACGGATCGACATGGGCTGCAATGTTGGTTGCGCCCTTCTCTGCCTAACGGCCCATCGATCCGGCTACAATCACTTCGGTTCCTTTCGTTTCCGACTCTCTGCCTTTCGGCTTGTGTTGTGCAGCATCTGAAGTTGGAAGACGAGTTTTGAGTGTGTTGGTGGTGGTTGGGCGCCGGCGGTGGTGGCGGGTTTCCCTCTCGTGGCCACCGGTTGATGGTTGTTGGGCTTCTCCGGTTATTTGCTTAATGGCTAAGTGCTCGTGACGTGTTTTGGGGTGCTCTGGGCTTGCTAATGGTGTTTATTTGATGGCGTTTGGCGGCGGCATATGGCCGGCTAGGCGGCATAAGGCTGGTTGGTGGCAGATGGATGGTTGGCGGCAGTTTACTGTATGATGCCTTAGGGTTTTGATGGGTCTTTAATTCTTTCTATTTTGGGCATTGTGGCCCATAGGGTGTGGGATTTGCCCAATAGGTGTGGGCTTCGGCTTTATGGGTTTTCCTTGATTGGTTCCTTGCCAATCATGGTTCGGGTCTCGGTCTAGGCATTATTGCTTTCGCTTTGTTCCTATTAGTCATTGTAACTTTCCGATGATTAATGAAAATTTTTTTCCGTGCAAAACAAAGTATTGGGTCAGTGTGGGAAAAAAGAGAGAGAGAGAGCAGGAAGAGACGTGAGCTGTGGGAACCCCTTTGTGGGGTTTCCCCCACTAGTGATATTTTGTATGTGAGAGAATGATTTTCTGTAACGGGTGCTGAGTTAAATATTAATGCAATCGTTAGTTTTTGGTTGTGTGACATCTCATTTTCCCATCAATAGCACATGTGGTTAATCCATTAACAGTAACGTATCGGATGGTACCCAAATGGTGTCACTCTATCATATACGGAATATTTTACTCGTGAACAAAATGACCGGTCTTTTTATTGAACTAGAAGGAAAATGAAGAAACCAATTAACTTCAAATCACATGCTTACCTAAGCAACCAGCAAATACTGCGGCGTGCAAGGCTGTTCTTCCATTCGGGCCACCATAAGCCGCTGACGGACAAGTCCTCAGGATTTTGGTTACAATTTTGCAATAGTTTCTCTCGGCAGCCAGGTAAAGCGGAGTCTCACTGGAATTGTTCGGGTTATATAAAAATTCTGGATCTTCTTCAACCAGCAATTTGACCACACTGACATGATTACCCCGCACAGCTTCGTGCAAGGCTGTGTCTTTGTCCTCATTTGTCTTTCTCAGCATATCATTGGTGATTCTAACAATGCTCTCAGGATCTTGTCCGAGTGTTTTGGCAAATGCAATCAGTGCTTTGACCAAAGCGGTTCGTCCCTTCCTGGCAGCAATTTGAAATGCGGTCTCACCTCTGGAATTCACCCGACACAGTAGCGAGGGCTGCGAGTTTAGGAGGCTTATCAGGTTTTCCACGCAGTCCTGGAACAGCACGGTGACATGGAGGACAGTATTGTTGGTTGCGGTCACTTGGAGCTCAAATTGGTCCTTGTTTTGTAAAAGGAAAGCAATGTTGCCTTCCATGGCAGCCCTGTACAAATTAGGATCCATGAGACCCCAATACAGATAGACGTTTAATTGCAACACAGTAGTCTAATTGTATTCACACACACACACACACACACACACATATATATATATACCCCGTATATACATACATATATATGAGTGTGTGATTACTAGCATAGCACTCAACCAAGGACAACCAACTTTTGTTCAAGATTGAGGCCAGAGCAAGCAAGCATCTCGTGCTCAACTTTTAGCATCTTATTAACTTCAATTCTATTCTTTTCCCTCACCATTTTCTTTCCTTCAACAATTCCCTTCATAAAATCCATGACCTACTTAACACGCATCGAATTGAGCTTTAATTTTTTTGGTCACTGTCACTGACCTCGTTGTTCAATCTGCACGTCTTTGTGGAATCTGTTTCGGGAATAGGTGATTGATTGAACCGTTTTGAGGATCCAAGACATGCTAATTAAAGATAACAACATTTTGCATATGCCCTACTACAGTGTGATGATAAATAAACCAGTAACGTTCTTGACATCCTTTTACCAAATGATCACTTATGTTACGTTTTTCCACTTGCTGTTGTCTCTTGAAACAAGAGAGATGAGGAGGGAGTATTGATATTGTTTGTGTTATGTTACGGAAACTATTTCCATACATTCTCGATTAATTTTAGAATTGCATGTGGGGGGAACAACAATTACAACCTCCACGACTTTAACTATGTGTTGCACTAAGGAAGATATCCAAATAAGCTGGAAGGATATAGTGGTGTGATTTGGATATCTAATTTGAAGACTTGGAAAAAGGTACCCAATCCGTAAACCCATAACCTGGAAAATAATTCAATTGTTTTATATGGTTTCGACTATGATAGGTTTATATAAATGAAGCTATATAATATTGTTACACAAACAATAAAAATAAATAAATAAATAAGTGTACAGTCTAGGATTTTTTCTGAGAAATTTCAACGAAAGCGACTACAATACACACCCACGTATCATATGCACCCTTGCTACCTACCGTTGGATCGCTAAAAGTTACGAATCAATCATAAAAAGTTACGAATTGGTAACTTGTTAGCCTGAACAACAGGTTACCTAACAAATTGAAGAAAAAAAAATAAAAACAAAAACCTAGCAAAGGGGAAAACACAACCCAAGGTAGAGGAGCAGCGGTGTATGAACATCGGACGCCGCCATCTCCTATCGCCATCTCCGCCATCTCCTATCGTCATCGCCGCCATATCCTATCGTCATCTCCGCCATCTCCTATTGTCTCCATGTCATTCCCACAAACTCTAGAGTCTAGACCCAGCGGTGTATCAAACGCCGCTCGCCTCTACGTCTGTGGTCGTAGCAAAGGAGCAAAAGCAACCAAGATAGAGGAGGTTAAAGACACACCAAGTAAGTTTACAGATGAGAAACTTCTCATCTGATAATTAATTTTCATTGCTTTTGTAGTTCTACTTCTTACCATTGTGGGTGAGGAACCCAATTTTGAAGAAATCTTATTAGGCTCATCTCTGTTCGAAATTTTCCAGAAATTTTCCATGTAAATATTTATTTATATATTGCAGTCGTTGTCTCTTATAGTGCTGTAATGACTTCATAATGTATGGGTTTTGGGGATGGGATGGGCTCAAATTAACCGTGGTATCATATGTACATACTGCAAGTTTTAAATTTTTAATAACTATTTCAATTGATTAAAAAGCCCCATACAGACTCTCTTTTGTCAGCATTGATCATTACATAAGATTAATCTCTCTTTTTTCACATTCTATGTAGAATACCATAATTATATACGCTGGAGACAGAATTCCTTCAATAAAAACTTTAAAATATAACCAAATATAACTTTCAAATAATAAATAAACTACATAAGATTAAAATGTTCTTACATTAATACTTCTACTCTTAAAAAAAGGTCTTACACTCGCATTTCTCGCCTTGGATCTCCGATGAGGTTGGGCCGCCCCTGCCATGCCGGTATTCATTATCTGAGATACTTTTCGTATAAATTTATTCTATCGCAATCTGATTTTACTGTCTTCACCCAAGTGGAGAGATTTGCTTAATTTTGGTGCAATCCTACAAGTAACACTTTAACCACTACAAGAAAAAACACATTTGGCGACGAAATTCCGCGACCAAAGTAATTTTAGTAGCCTTATAGTGGCAATTCGGCAACTAAACTGTGTGTTGTCGCGGTGTGGCTAACTTTGGCCAACAACTTAATTTTTAGTCGCTGTTACGTACACTTTGCCAACAAAAATTTTATGTTGTCGGGGAATGCGTGCATGCAAAATTTTCACCCTGGCGCCAAAAGGTGGGAAAATGTTTGGCAACCAAAAAGTTGTCGTTGAATGATGTCTTGCACCGACTACCTATTTTTAGTCGGCGTAGTTTTTCACTTATTCCGCCAAAAAATTCCACAAAAAAAATGGCGGGGATTTTGAATTACTCGGCAACAAAAATTTTGGTCGGGGACTTGTATTTACTTAAAACTACGTAGTTTTGGTGAGACACTAGTTACTGATACCCAAGCCACACGCATATATCTCCATATTCAGGCCCTTATGCTGTTTACACGCTCTCTCTCTCTCTCTCTCTCTCTCTGTGCGCCTCTTCTCCATCTTTCTCACGAGTGCTTGCAATTCCTTGTGTAGGTTTACTATTGCGTGAAACCAGGGCTCAATGTTCGATTTCAGAGAAGTAACACTCACACAGCGTACGTCTCTCTCTCTCTCTCTCTCTCTCTCTCTCTCTCTCTCTCTCTCTCACTCTGTATCCCCCTGATTGCTTGCAATTCTTGTGCATGTGGACTATTTTTTGAAATTGGGGCTCAATGTATTTGGAAACATTACAAGCCATGATCATGCCCTTTTGAGATCTGTTGGGCGTGGGACATAATAGTAGTTTGCTGATTAATTTTGTTCAAATTGGCATATTACTTTTACTAAAAGGTGGAAGAAAGGGGTAGGGTTTTGGTTAATCCCAAAAATGGTAGGATGTTTGCCCTAAAATGGGTTTGTATCAATTTCTGTTTTTTTTCCCTAATTCCAAACATAATCTATTTCTTTGAGTTCTAGCTTTACCTAATTTTGAACGTAATTTAGAGTTTAACTTAGAATTACCTTGTTTCGCCTTCGAATATGGAGTTGAGCTGCTGGGGTATGCACTATTTTGGTGCCTAGGCTAAGGGCGCATATATTGATTGTGTGGGATCTCTTACTCTTTTTTGGGGTTGAGTTGATCTTGCAATCGGAAGACCCTCAAGATAGTTTGTGATTGCTTTCGTATGGCAGAGCAAATTGTATGGAGTGACCAATCCAATGAAATACCCAAATGGAATCACCATTCATCTATATAAATGAATAGTTTTTTTTTTTTTAATTTTTTGTCGTCATATATAAATTTATAGTCATTCTACTAGGAAAACTAAAGAGTTTTATTCCACCCCACTGTGCCATTCTAATTACTAATGCCACTCTCAAAGTTATTAATATCACCCACAAAATTACTAATTCCACTCCAAATTACTAATGTCACCGCAAAAAAAAAAAAAACAAAGAAACAAGCATATTTTTTGTTTTAGATTGCGAATTTTTGGTTTTGTATTATGATCGAAATAGATTTTTAACTCATAAAAATATTTGGGTGATATGTGCAAAATAGATTTCTCAATAGGGTAGTGTTTTCAGCCCCTGCAAAAATAAGTAGTTCTAATATTTTTACGGTAGGACACACCTCTCATACAGGGGACACGAGGGGTTGCTTTGTAAATTTTAAAATTTTTCATGACTATTGGGCCCAAAATGTAATACTAGAATTTTGTATTTATATGGGCACGCATGATCGGTAGATGAAACTTTTGTATAAAAGTCCTTACAACAATGTGTAGAGCTTATGTTGAGGTATGGATAACTAAAATAGTTATTTAACAAAAACTGTCGTGTTCCCTACCGTGTCCATGTCCCCATTTGTAAGAAATTCCGCGTTTGTATTGATATCCATATCCATGTTCCATGTCTGTGCTACATGGGTTCCATCTAAAATTGTCTGTAGCTAAAACAAGATTAGGTTCCCTCTGCAACTTGTCTAGAAAGGCTACCGCTTCGTCATTCCTCAATCTATCTTTTCCGGGTACGCTACTTTCATGAAGGAAAATAACCAAACCAACAAAGGGCAAGGGATATTCCCTTGAGGCCCAACAGGACAACAACAGTAAACCAGCGATGATCTTAGAAAGGCCAAACAAAAACTAAAAAAACGGGCAACAAACTATATATCAGTTACTACTGCCATGCATAGAGCCCTTCAGCTTCCAGGCCACTTAGCAGGGAAGACCAAAAAGAGGGGAAAAATCAGCCATTATGAGTTTCGTTGTTAGGTTCCTAGCATCAATGATCCTCTTATTTTCATCTGAAGGAGGGACTTTCCAAGAGGAGAGCTGGCTCTGATGTTATTGACAATTCTCTGGATTAAGCCTTGGCAACCCATGCTTTGTCTTTGAAAATCTCTACTATTCCTTTGGTCTTCCAAAGACAGTACGCAGTGGCTGAAAAAGCAAGTGATTTACTATGGTTTGCAAGAAACAGAGGATGGTGGTTGATGTGTCATTTTATCTTTAGGGGATATTTGGGTAATTTTATGCTTTAGGTTTTTGAATTGTGTAAATATAGGACTTGAGTTTGTTGTTTGAGGGGAGGCAAAGAAAACATGAAAACCTAAGTTGGTTGGAGGCTATGGCCTTGTATCTTTTCTCTTGTTCTCCTTGTGGTTTCAAGATCCCTAGAACTTCAAGTGTTTCTCCCATTTCTTTCCCCTATATTCTCCTTGTGGTTTCATGGCCTCTAGTCGGCTACAGTTTTTTCCCTTCTATCTTCTATGTATTTTTGACTGAGTTTTTAAATATAAGAACTGCAGTTTATATCATTTTCGTTTTGAGTTTGCTAGTTGCATCAATTTGGTATCAGAGCTACAAGTTGTATTGCTTCTCAAAACTAGGGACTAGCTGTATTGCTTGTCTTATTTTGTTCATCTGGTATATTATTCTTTTCTGTTGTGTCATATGTGTGTTTGATAGTTTGTAAGAAGAGGTTCTCAGAATTTTGCACGTCAGATGTTTGAAGAATATTTGTGAAGAAATAGCTTCTCAACTTAATAATTTATGGTTCTTGTTGCTTCTTGTATGAACCTTCCTTTTCTTCTTCATCTTCTCTGAAACTTTTATATTCTTTCTTTGTTGGTACTTCTATTTTCCATCCTTGTCAACTGTTGCTGTTTCTCATACTTTGTTTTCTCTATGTTGCGCCTGTTACACTGTCTATTAACTTTCTGTCCGACCAAATTTATTTGCATGAATCTGTCCAACACTGTGCTGCACCTGCTTTTCCCCCTTGTGTTAGGTTCTTTGATGACAAGAGTAGTTGGCTGCATTTTTTTTTTCTTTGTAAGATTGAGTGCTGTTTTTTTCTTCATGAAAGAGAGAAGCAAACTTAATAATAAATAGTAGTGGGTCATATACCGCAAAGGTTGTAAGCGAGTTGGCTGAGAATATGGACTTTAGTGGCCACTCTTTTTCACATTGTTGCAAGGTCGAACTTGCTTGCTTAGTAGTCTTGTAAACCAGGTGATTTTGTAAGAGGTTTTGATTTGCTTGCACCTTAGTGGGGCGGTAGAATACCTATGGATCTCTAATTCCTTCCAGAATTCGTGTGGATCTCTAATTCCTTCCAGAATTCGTTGTGGTCTTTCAGTGTCGAATTCTTATAAGCACACCGGCTTGGGGATGTTTCTATGCCATTTGTCCCTTCTTTTGGGTACATTGTAACTAAAGTTTTTCTAACAGTGTGTAAAAAAATGGAAAAAACAAGGGCACTGAAATTTTTCGCACTCCGCTTTATCTTATTGATTCCTATTTTTGGTGTTTTTTCTTATTGATTCACATTTAGGGTTATGTCTAACTGTTTCTCTCACGCTCTAACAAATTGGTGAGTTGTCTGAAGAATGACCATCTACCATAATTTCGTACAGTGAAAAAAATTGCTTCACGTTTCTACTTTTTCTTGCCAAGTTGTTTCTACTTTTTCTTGCCAAGTTGGTTGATTACCCTTCATACTGACCCAAGTCTAAATTGTTTTTCCTATTTTCAACTCTCATGTCAATTTGAAAACACTATATTTGTTTACTCATTTTTGCGTATCTGTAGTTTCATTTGTTACTTGTCTTATCAATGTATATCTGTTTGCTCATTTTTGCTTGTCTTTTTGAGGTTTGGTCAGGTGGTTATTGTAGTGTTACTTGGGTAGGGCAGCAGGTCTCTGTTCTTACTCCTTATGTATCAGTTTGCCGTAGTTTCTTGCCAAACTGGGGCTATGCCAACCAGTTTTCCTTTCCCTTCGTTTTGCCACTCTCGTATACGAAGTAGACCAAAGGCTCCTTTATTGAATACTACGATTAAGGAAATGGGAAGACAAAAGGGAGGGGAGGAGTCACTTTCTGTGTTTGACAGTGGAAAAGGCAAGAGAAAAGAAAACTAAAGGGGTTTCATTCTTTTTTGAACTGCATAAGGGGTTTGAGTAAGGGCCAGGGTGTGGGTTCTTCTTTTTACTTTCAGATGGATGGTTTAGAATGAAGTGAAGAGGCAGACCTCTTAGTTTTACCTGTTAAACCCTTATTATGCTGCTGCATATAAGAGCTTGTACAATGGAAAAACCAATAGTTATATCTAGTGCCTTTCTTGCTCAACTAAAGAGCTGAGGGACGGCATATATGTGCCCTCTTGTACGTTTTCCTTCCCTCTTCTCATCAGTCAACTGTCTTTTAAATTTTCTAGATTATCTGCTTCTCTTTCTTGGGAGCTAAATCCAGCTACTCATTCAGCTGTTTTCAATCAGTGGGGTTTATTGCATGGATATTTCTATGCCATTTATGTACTCCATTCGTTCTATGTTAGCTACACCGGTTTTTCTATTCAAGTCCTAAACCATCCTCTTTTGTTGAAGTCTCAAGTGCTAACGTATTTTTGTTCGTGTGGAGTTTCATAGAAGTAGCTGTGACCTGTTATTTTGTTCTACTAGAACAACTTTTCTGTGAAACAGTGAGTCCGATCCCTTACTTGATCCTGCTGGTGTTTTGATCCTTGTTATAGTTTAAGCTAGCACACATGTTTCTTATTATCAAGAAGATTGCGATCACCAAGTGATTATAACGCTATTAGGTTGTGAAGTTACACTTTCCATGGCCAAGTTTCCCATTTGATAAGATTGGCATCTTTTTCCCATCTTGAACTGCTCCAAGCGGTGGTCTCCAAAAGTCACTGGACATTAGCACCGTTTTGGCGGTTTGGCATATGAACATTGGCATCTTTTTACAAGTCACCACTGGTGGCTTTTTGAACAGCCATCATTTGTCATCCGAATTGTTATCATTTTCCTATATATTAGTCACTTCTCTCTTCATTTTGGTACCGGAAAAATTCCAGAAATCCTCTTGCATATTGTTACTATTATTCCTTGTTCATGAGAAAGTTATTGGCATTGTTGGTTCGCTAGGCACCGGGGATTGTAGTGCTACTTCTACGTGTGTGAGATCATAATATCCTGGGAGACAATCGTCCAAGAACTCCAAGCACCATGAGAGGGACGAATATTGTCTTAAGAAAACTGTAGTTCACTTGCCTCGATCTAAACTTCCGTAATCTGTTACAAGTTGGTTTACTGCATTTCAGTGACATCAATCCCTGTTATTTTTTACTGTGCTATAAAATTACATGTTTGGGATTGCAATCTGATTCAATGCATTTTATTCCGTAAGTTTCGAACTTTTTCAATTATCCTCTTTGGAATGGACTTCATTTTTGGGTTCTGATTAGTGAACTTATTATACAAACATGATAGTACACAAAGTGATTACCTACAGATTCGAAGTTCAAACCCATAAACAGAAGGTTAATTGGCCAAGTTCTAACTGACGAACCCAATTGCCTGATTAAGATCTATATTACCTAGAAGATAATGTTACAAGAGATCCTTTTCCTTTTTGTGTTACTGCTAGACAAATGAGTACACATAAGTGGGTTCTAAGTGTGCATGTTAATTCCAAAGAATTTATTGGTTACTACCTTTTTGTCTACAGATACGTGATCGACTATAACAATGGTTTTTGTGTATGGAGCAAGTTGAAAGACAGACTCTGATGAACACTTTTTGTATATGGAGCAAGTTGAAAGACCGACTCTAATGAACACTTTTTGTATATGGAACAAGTTGTCTTTCACTTTTTGTATATGGAGCAAGTTGAAAGACAAACTCTGATGAACACTTTTTGTATATGGAGCAAGTTGAAAGACAGACTCTGATGAAAGTTCAAAGACAGACTTTGATGAACAATTTTTGTATATGGAACAAGTTGAAAGACAAACTCTGATGAACACTTTTTGTATATGGGGCAAGGTGATAGATTACTTTTGCTTGTGATGGAGGACTTTGATGGATGAATTTGTTTACCATGGAGGACTGTTGACTTATGGTTTTTGTTTTTGATGGACATGAATATGTAATATAATGTTTGAATGACCAGCATCTTATTGTATGAGTCAGGAGATTATGTTTTATTTGTTATGGTTTTTGGTTGGATTTATTTATTATCGTGATACTATTTGAAAGGTTTTTTCATCGTAAATCGTATAATATTTCAAATATAGTTCTAAACTATGGAGTCAGCGACAAAACATTTGGTTGTTGAAATTTTCATGCTCAGCCGATTACGCAACCAAAAAATTTGGTTGCCGGAGAGCGATACCCCTATGGCGACCACTTTTTTGGTTGGGTGCCTATGTTTTCAGTGACAACACATTTTAGTCGCCCGAGTTTACATTCGGCGACAACATATTTGGTCGGCCGAGTGTCCTTCCGGCGACAACCAGTTTTGTCGGTGAAAAGTGCCCGTCCGCGACAAAAAAATAATTTGGTCGCCGAATACTTTCCCAGACAAGGTATCACCGACTAAACGGGCGACCAAAAGTTTAGTCGGGAAGATGTTCCGGCAACTAAAAAAGACCATTTGGCAACTACATTTTTTGTCGGCCAACGCGATTTCTCTTGTAGTGAACTTCGGCTCTGCAATGGTCAAATCTATTAGAATTACTCATAGTATCAGTTTCAGATATTGCCAAAAAATTTGATATTCTTAGAGTAGAATCAGGAAGGGATTGTGGGAATACTCACATGGTGTGTGTGGGCTCCACACACCCTGTGAGTGTGTTAGAGCCATATTGGAGACCAATTGTTGTACATTTATCATTTTTGAAACGTGAGACTAGAATCAGGTAGAGATTCAGGAAATATATAACCATTATATTACGTATGTTCAACCTTCAAGTGAGTGAAGTCTCGTGCGAAAAAAGGAAAGCCTTTAAACTGGTCAAAGTTGCTCAAGACCTTCCTCTTTAAAGACTTAAAAATACTCCCTCCATTCCTGAATAATAGTCTAGTATTTCATTTTTTGTTATCCTTTAATAAGTCTCCCATTTAGAAAAGTTAATATTGTAAAAGGTTGTACAATTGCTATTTTGTCTCTCGGAAAAGTTAAATAATGGGTAAAAGTGGAGGATAATATTTGAAAGCGAAGGTAAAAGTTGATGTGTGATGAAGATGTCTCCTTAATAAATTGAAATTACGAAGCTGAGCGCTTAAAAAGGGGTGGAGGGAGTAATAGGTAGCATCGGTCGTCATTAAATCCAACCAGGCTATGCATTTACATTTAAAGCAACAAATTTTCCCCTCTACATTGTAAAATTTAGAGTGTAGTAACTGCACATCTTGTTTGTTAGAGAAGTCTAATAGTTTTCTACCATCTTTGGTGGTCAAACTATTGGACTCGACTCCAAGGTCGAATCTGGTCTTAGATTACATGAATCTGCGTCTTACCATTTCTCTATCCCTTACAACCTCAAATGGATCTCCTAACTTCTTCTCTTCTTTTCCTTGCTGATCTCTTGTCTTTGTTTTTTCTTTACATTTCTCTGATTTTACGACGTGATATGCCTTCCGTTTTTTCGCTTTGCATCGAAGATTGTGTACAAGTCACTCAATTAAATATGTTGAAAAGATTTCTCACCTCTGTTCCAAAACAAGTTCCTATTAGACTTCGTTGGTAATCAATAATTTCATTCCTCTGTGTCTCGAAAACCATCTTTGGTTGTGTAGGAGACAGTATCGCTTGAGCACTTTCCTCAGCTACTAGCCAATTGTGAGCACCAATTTGACATGTTTTGGCGTGCATCAAACAAAGAGGAGGAAGAGGGCTCTGATAATAAAAAAATCTCTTCTTTCTGTGCATTGATAGTTAAGGTATTTAAGGGAATGAAAGAAGAGTGTCAACTGGTGCTAACAATAGGTTGGTAGCCGAGGAAAGTGCTCAAGCGATATTGTCTCCGATACAACCAACCAATGATGGTTTCCGAGAACAGGATGAATGAAGTTATTGACTACCTTCAAAGTCTAAGAGGAAATTGTTTTGGAGTAGCAGTGAGAAATCTTTTCCAGTTTTGCAGATTCATTTTTTGGCTTCCACGTTCTTTGGTTAGGTAGAAGTTCTTTGTTTATTTCTGAGATTCCGATTCTCCCACAAAATCATCAAAGCATAGGTATGAGTTTATGGTACGCCTCATAAATGGAAGCTTTTATCTCACTTGTGTAATTCTCATGCCGACATATTATTTTCATTTCAGCATTTTATTTTCTGGTACGTCACTGCAGGGTTCTAGTACCAACATATAACCTGAAAGACTACGATTACTTCCCCCCTTTTTCCGCCAATGTCTGGCAAAAAATCCAGATTTGTCTTCTCCCACAGAATCATCAGAGCAAGACTACGATTACTCCACCCCTCCCCCCCCCCCCCCCCCCCCCCCCCCCAATACGTAGCGAAAAATCATGTCCTACAATTTAGGCATATAGACTTTAGTCCACTTAATCATTGTTCACTTAATCATGTTCTACAATTTAGGCATACAGACTTTAGTCCAATTTAGGCATCCAGATTTGGCTTGCATGGATTTTTCAAGTTATCAGACTTTAGTCCACTTAATCATTGCTCTTGGTTCTTCATTTGGAGTTCATAGAAACTTCAATTTTGCACAGCGGAGAGTGAAGATAGAACTGGTAGCGAAGAAGATGGAATTGAGAGTGAAAGTGGAGATAACAGCGAAGATAGAGATGATATCCAAGATGGAGATGAATAAATGGATACGAATAGATGAACATCTAGTTTAATTTTTTTTTAATGCGTTGCTATTTTAAGTTTTGGGAAATATTTTTTTTGATGGGTTAGGTACTTTGGTTCATCTATTTTTCGAATGGGGTAAGTGCCCTTATGCACAATATGGCAAGTTGCAGTCCTTAGTCTTCTGTTTTTGGAATGGGATGGTTTTGGTGACTTTTTTTCTGTCAAGCAAAAATTGAAGCATTGGCTGAAAAGGAATCTGTAGTTTGTCAGCATTGGTACTCTCATATCAACCAAAAATTGAATCTTCTTGGAGCCACTGCAGGTACTTAGAATCCGTAGTTTGTCACGCAGAGTTGCTTTGTGTGATGTAACACTATAAATAATAATGCAGGTGTATATATGTATTTAAGCCTTGAGACTCTTTGCTGCAGATATTGTTTGTATAATTATCAAACCATGTTCTTATGCTTGTGAATTGTTGATAGGCGGTGGGTGATGAAGATGATCGCTGGAAAGTGTTCAAATCTGCGGGAGATTTTGGAAAAAGAAACTAAGTTAGTGACAAGAATCGTTGAGGTTAATTTCAGCTCAGGAACTGTTTTTCAGATGTTCAAATAACCAAGAATAGTTAAATCCATCACTATTTGGTGACTGAAATATGGGTTTAGATGATAGCAATTGAGAGATAAGAGTTGATTTTTATGGGGCTACGGCTGAACTTTATCTTTAATTAAATGTTTAATTGCTTGACTTCATTGTTCAAGATGAGAATCAGAGCCTCTGTAGTTGCTGAAACTGCTTGTTTAAGAGCTGAATTCTTTGTGTTGCCTGCTGGAAATACGAACCATGTTCTGAAAACATGAATAATTGGTGCTGAAACAGGGTTTTGAGTTGTTGAAAATAGTGTTTTTGGGTGCTGAAAGTGTAAATCAGTTGCTGAATCCTGTGTTTTTAGTGCAGGAAGTTGCTTTTAGTTGCTGAAACTACTCTTTTAAGTGCAGAAACTGCACCTTTAAGTGCTGAAACTAGGTTGTTAAGAGCTTAAACTTGCTGAAAATGAAAGTGAAGCTTACTTTCTCAAAGTGTTATTTTTGTCTTGAAAATGACTTCCTTAGCTGCTGCAAATGGCTTTTAAGTGATGTTACATGCTGAAATGTGAACCCTTTTGCTGGAAACCCAAGTGGCTTTTGTGTCTCATATAGCATTAGAACATGTGCTTGGTACTATATTTGCGCTGGCATATGTTGTCTTTTATGTATGACTGAGAATTAGTTTTGTTTTTCAAAATTTGCTAGAACATATATCTACTGGTTTGTTCCTAATAGTTAGTTGGCTATGAAGGTAACTTTGTTGTTGCATGTTTGTTTCTAGAGTACTTTGTCGAGTGGATTTCAAACAATGTCAAGTCAACCGTGTGTGACATTCCACCAACTGGTCTGAAAATGGCATCTACTTTCATTGGCAACTCGACAACTATTCAAGAAATGTTTAGGCGTGTGAGCGAGCAGTTTACTGCCATGTTCAGGAGGAAGGCCTTCTTGCATTGGTGCATTGGGGAAGGTATGGACGAGATGGAGTTCACTGAGGCTGATTTCGTGTCAGAGTACCAGCAATACCAGGATGCAACTGCCGACAAGGAGGGAGAGTATGAGGAGGAAGAGGAGGAATACCAGGAGTAATCAGTGATTGTGGATAATGGGACAAAAGCTCACAGTAACATATCCGGGGAATTTTGAACAAAAGCTCTATTTATTTACAAAATGCTTGTTGATTGTTTTTGTGGGTTTTCTCCATTGTTCCATCCCCTATATGATTTCTTCTTTGTCCAAATATCTATCTCGTGTATTGAAATTACTGGATTGTGCAGCACTTAGCTAATTGTTGGTTTCGTTTCTAAACTGTACACCTTTTTTCCCCTAGTATTTGTGTTGGAATTTGATAAGTACTCAGCTACGGCAGTTTATAATTCACAATGAAGGAAGAAAAAAGCTAGTGAAATTTACTGGAAAAGGAAACAAGTGAAATTTCATATAGGGAAAACTAGTGAAATTTCACTGGAAAGAGAGAATGGAGATGAAGTGTTTGATAGAATGCCAATTGGAACTCTCGTCCAACTAACAGACAAGGGGAACCCTTGTCCTCAGGTTTTACAACAGAATTCTCAAGATAATCCTTCAATTAACTAAGCCTCTCCATTTATGCTCCTAACTAACTGCACTACTAGTAATTGTTTACAACTGAATACAAATTCTACTAACAGAATACAATGCTACTGCTCACCACCACTTGATACAAATTCTTGTGATTGGTTTGGATCTACACATAATATATGTGCACCTAAATTAAAATCCTATCACAAACAATTGGTAAAATAGAAAAGGTACCAATTGGTAAAATATTTCAAGGACTTGCAACCAGAACCAGACTTGATATAGCATCAGAAAAAACTTTACTGAAAAAAAAAAAAGAGTACATGATGATTAGATTCTTCATGAACATAATGTCAAGTCTAAAAGAAGAAAAAAAATGTAAGAAAAATCTGTAGTTGGCTTTGAATGATTTAAGAAAAATCTAAAAGAAAAATGTAAGTCTCTCATTGGTAAAAAAAAAAAAAATGTAAGAAAAATCTAAAAGAAAAAAAGATGATGTCTTTTGGCCAATAATATGGATAATGCTCTTCACATTGTCTTTGCCAATAATATGGATAATGCCTTTCCTTCACCATCTTCACATTGGTCTTCCCCTTATTTATTCACTCCAAAAGTTCGATGTTCCTGTTCCTCAGTTTCAACATCATTCGCAGTCAAAAGCTACCACGTGCCATAAGCTGCCAATTTTCCCTCCATTGCGACGGTTATTGGCGGTTACCATATGTCGTGGCCCTATTTCCGTGGGGAAAGGCCTGATGACCCATTAACAGGCCTCCTATTTTTTAGGCTAGTGAGTTCATGGGCTTTCAAGTGGAGTTATGGCTTGATGCCACGTGGCATAACCGCTTTCCTCATTATTTGCCAACAAGCTTTCTTATTTTCTTCTCTTAATTCTTCTGATAATTAAATTCCTCTTTTTTAGGGAAAGATAAGGATAAACGATTTTCATCTTTTCACACATGGTTTTAATCCCATAATCGTTTTATCATTCGAATAGGACCTCCAAAACGTACCCTCGAGGCCTCCATTCGTAATATGGGCTCTACTTGTTGTTGAAAGAAGCAAAAACCCCCTTCTCTCGAGTCATACGGGCCTTGTGGGCTGAAATTATCACAGGCCTCCTTACTCTTCAGCCCTAAGGACCTCATTTCAGCCCTTTGAACTCAGCCATTAACTTGTGCCAAATTTGGGTGTAAACACCCCCTCATTAATTTCCTCGAAATTTCATTAAAGATCTAACACTTGTCATTGCTGATTCTGCTCTTCGAAATTTTGACTAGTTTTGCGACTGGGGGTTTTGTGGATTCTACACATTATCCTACTAAATATATAAAAACAAATGAATTAAACTCTTCAACAAAAAAAAAATTGGAGTTGAAAGTTAAACTTTCAGTTTCCCAGTAAAAAATGGGGTCCACCCTCACCCCTGACTTTTCAAATGCCCAGTGCGATAATTGTTGTATTGTACTGATTGGGGGATTACACGTTGGGTTTGGGGAGTGAGAGGGAGGGAGAGAGGACAATTTCATTTCACATTGGGTAAGGGGGTGAGGGGGGCCACTTGCTCAACTTTGCTGGTCAAAAAGAGGAGTAAGTACAAAGTGGAAAAGGTTAAAACGTGGAGTACGTACAGAGTGGGATCCCCGGGTCAGATGTATTTGAAAAAAGTTTTAGAAATTGGTTTTCAAATCAGCCATCCGAACAAAGCCTTAATTTTATAGTTTCATGTCTCTTTCCAATATATAGAATCAACTTTAATTGGATTGAAAATGTGAAAGTCATCATTTTGCTTATGAAACGAAGAAAGGGTCACTTTTTAATGGGAGTATATTGTAGCCATTTCTCACTTTTTAAGTTCGCCTTAGCCCTTGGGTTACCAAAATATCTGTGCAGGCCCTGGATTTACCAATGAGTTCTGTCAAAATTTAGTAATTCTAGAATCAATTTTTTGAAAAAAAATTTCGACACTGATTCGCAAATTGTAGATGAAAAATATCAGATTACGACATCCTTATCTACATGCATCAAAATGCAAATGATTTATGCTCTGTTTGGTACCCTGGAAAAGAAATGAAAAGAAGGAAAAGGCTACGATACACACCCATTAGTTGGGTGTGTATCATACACACCCCTAGAAAATTTACAATTTTTTTTTATAAAAGTTACGAGACACACCAAAATGTTATGAATCATAGAAAATGTTACAAATCATATTGCTGAAAAGTTACGAAAAACTAAAAAAATGTTACGATTGCTAATGAAGTGGCACAATCTGGACCATACAATAGGTGCATATGGTACATACCTTTAATGGGTATGTATTGTAACCATTTTCCATAAAAGAAAGGAAAATAAAAGGAAAGAGTGAGAAAAGATAAAGAGGAAAATTTTTAGTTAGTTAAAATGGTTTAGTTTAGTTATTTTTCTTCTCAACCCAAACAAAGGGAGAGGAAATTTTTTTTTATCTTCCTCTCCTTTCCTTTCTTTTCCTAGGTATCAAACGGAACCTTAATTAAAAAGTAAATGCATTTCGACATGCTGATAAAATTTTACGCCCCTCATCGACCGGAATTGGTCTCTTTTCTCACGAGACTCAACACATTAAAAAAACAAAAACCCAACGCAAGTTCACCAATAATTAAGAGTGAGATTTTGTTCACCCTTTTTTAAGGAGGGTGAACAAAAATCCTCCCTTTTATTGGTTGAAATGGTGTAGGTCCCGCCTTACAATACATCATTTTTTGGTGGGATTAATCTTTTTTTTGGTGGGACCAGTACCATTTCAAGTTTTCAACCAATGAATTGGAGGGTTTTATTCACCCTCTATCAGGGAGGGTTAAATTCAATAATTAATGTTGTCACACTTGTTATGCCAATTCACCTCTTCTTAATTTTGACAAAGTTATTTACAAACGGTCGGTTTTGTGTCTCATTGCAGTTAGAAACAGCAAGCATGTGAAGAGTTGTGCTCGCAATGCTGTCTTTCGGATTTAATGGACTGATCCAAGACAAATTTACTCAAATTCTTTCGCTTGTTCTTCGCTGCAGTGTCCTGGACAATCCAAGCAGTATGCCATAAGCTCTTCCATTACGCCTGGGGCCTGGGCATTGTAGGACTCGAGAGTAGAGTGAATCCCCAATTACAGAATTCCAACATTTGTGCAAGTCACCCACAACAAACTGCATATATAGTACCCCATCTTTATATAACCTTGTCAAGTTTTCCTCAATAAAATTTTTGCCGATAAAAAAAAAAAAAAACTGCATGGTAGAATCCTATATCATGTAACCAAGGGGAAATATGTGAATGCAACCACCGAAAGTAATATTGAATGGAGGCTCCTAAACTCCATGTTTGTTCAGTTAGCAAATTTTTGTTATCATTTACCCAAAAAAAATAAAAAATTTGTTACCATAGGCCCATCAGTAGCGTAGTGGGCTGAAATTCAGTTCGATGGGCCTAATGCATCACCATGAAGTTGAACAACTTGCAAATTCTCTAGCTGCTCTACAACTTCCTTCGTAATTGGGCGATCTGTATAATACTCCGTTCGTCCTAAAAAGTTTGGCCTACTTATAAATTTTTAAATTTTATGTACAATACACATTGTTACCCCAAAATTGTAACTTTTTAAGTTACCCTTCATTAGTTGACTCTAATAAAATAGGAGTTAATCAAGTTTTGAATTTAAATTGTTTTCCGTAAAACGGAAAATCTTGCCGCCAATGTAATCAGAGACCTTTTTCAAAATTTTAAAATGCGCTTTAAACATAAAAATTTTCAAATATTTTTCTTTTGTTCTCATTGTTTTGATTGTTAAAAGTATCTCAAGAGTAGAAATGGAATTTACCAACTTTCCTTGTTGAAAATTTTAAATTGGTCCTACATTCTGGGACGGCCAAAAAAGGAAAGTAGACCAAACTTTTTGGGACGGAGGGAGTAATATTCCACACAATGCATCGCCATGTTATCATGGGCCCATCAGTATCGCAATAACACACTTGTTCCTCAAGGCTTTTCTGGACGAATAATGATAGTGACACAAACTTTGTGCCACAACCAACCACAACCCCACTCACATGGGGTGTGGGGTCCGCACGTGGGGCCCATGTGGGCTCCATACCTCATATGAGTGGGGTTGTGGTTGGTTGTGGCACAAAGTTTGTCACTATCATTTTTCTTTCTGGACACATGGAACAACCAGGCTTGTATACAAATTTTTGCCCCCTCATCTGGCGGAGGCATTAGTCTCCCCACCTTTTCCTTATCAGTAGCCATTTTGGCTATCAATTCGACAAGGATAACACCGTACAAAAATACATCCCAGCATAGACTCCGCGGCATATCTGACGAGCAATTCAGCCAACAACTTAAAAAACAAAATGACAGAAAAATACACCTACCACGCATATAGTATCAAACTTCGAACTTCACAAGCATGTTCGGGTGCATGAGATGCACGCGTGCATGAAAATGTGTGGCGTAAGGAACCATTTAACGAAACAAAGTAACAAACCAATAGCTTTACAAGAAAGCTACGATCAGTGGGGGAGCAAGGAACTTAAATCAGCGGGCCACTAAATAAACAGAACTTCCATAAGTGTTTTTTCGTAATAACCATTAAATAAAAGAAAAAAAGATGACAGAAATATAATTAATCACATAAGAATCCACCATATATTCATACAAAATTCTCCTCAGAAAATCACAATAGACCTTGACGGTTTTCATGTTCTTAAAGGTTTGCATGATAATTTTACCAATATCAGCAGCTAAAAACGATATTATCCAGCAGAGATAAATAATTTAGAGGGCATAAGTCGCACTAGCTTCGAAAGTTTATAGGCGAAATTGTGTATTCACAAATGCAGTGGGGGCAGGCCCCTGCCCCTCCGCCACTGGCTTCGTCTTCTAAAGCAGAGGACATTACAAACAGACAACTTAAAGGAGAATAGACCAGAATGCCTTGGCTTTCCAAGTAAGACAGCCACCTCATTCAAAGAAAAAGAACTAAATAAAAGCACACAATTTGACAAGAAAGCTTCAATGTTCACAACAAAGACCGAACTCAATCAAGACATCCACCACATTTAGAGAAAACAAAATACTGTATATAAAGAAACCCTTCTTACAAAGAAATCTTCGATGTTCACCACAAAGGCCACACCAACTTTCCATCTTTCCGGAAAGATTTCAGACTCTTGTAAAGTTTCGGCAAAGCAGAAGTGAACTAGATTTTTTTCCTTCTTTTCGTCCAATTCACACTGGGCAAGACCACACTGATTTCATGTATGTTTTCCTATTGCTTCTCCGATCTATAATCCTACTTACGAAAAAAAAAAATCCAAATCCATTTACGTAGGGATTAATTGTTGATATGCAGGGGAAATTCTACACCTTAATATGAAATTCAAAGTCAATCCCATAAGAATGTGCCAAACTTACGACTACCATGAAACTCGAATTGATGCCATTGAACAAATACAAGCGACGGTGGGAAAGCAATCCAAATGGTGGCAGAGGTATGGGATTTCGCATTGATGGCTTTTCTGGAGGTACCATCAATGTGCAAGATGATACCCACCAAATTAAAAGGAAAATTCTATAGAACTGTCATATTACCATCAATGCTTTACAGGATGTATGGCTCGGCTTTGGTTTGGCTCGGAGGCAATGTTGATGAACATTCATTGAAACAGGTCATATATTGTGAGTTACAAGTCGTAATCAACATCTGTCGAGGAAGACAAGAGAGAACATCATCTAGGGTTTCTATGGTCTTGGGTCTTCTTTTTATGATGAAATTCGTAGGTTGCATTTACAGTGAAGAGAACAAGTTACTGGTTTGATGGCTTTATCAGCCACGCTATTGAAGAACCGCCAAGGAAGTGGAGCTTTGAATTGCTTGTCATGCTGGAGAACCAGAAAAGCCAGGAAGAACTACGAAAGGACATTTTTCTCCATGCTCCATCTGTGCAACGTTGGCTACCATGTCACCACAAGTCATTCTGTTGCATTTTTTTGTAGGGATTTTCTGGCAGAGTACAATTTTCCATTTTGGATTTGAAAGAAGAAAACAAAATTCCTTTTATCTTGACCAGGTGTTTTTAAAAAATTAGTAACTTGGCCACCAAAACGTAATCCACCATTGAACTGCCATTTTCTGCATGTGAATTACACAAGGAAAGCCCCTACCTTTTTTTTTTTTTTCTCGACAAAAGGAAATTTATTAATCATTTAGTATAGAAACCTACAAGAACGGTAGTGGTGAAATACCTCTTTAACCAAAAAAATGAATCAAAATAGCCTCGAGAAATGTAGATAAATTGTTTTGGATAATTTGGATCACCAATAATGCCTCCACTAAGAAATCCAAAGTCAAATAAGATAGGGTTAAATTACTGAAAAGGAAAAGGAAAAAAATGGGACAAAAGAATATCAGAAATGCTTAAAAAAAATGCAAAAAATAAAGAGAAAGCATCAGCAATATAAAGACAATGTACCTAAATCACATTCGGCAGAGAAGGTGCAGCATTCGGATGTGGGTTGAGCGAACACTATAATAAAAATTGTGGGGGCAGGCGAACCTATATAGTTGGATAAGGTTTCCCTGCCAAAATTGGCCGCAAAGTTCTAGTAATGGGTACAATTTGATTCCTTTTTTTTTTTTGGCTCAGCTGGGTAAAAGTTGATTCTTGATTTCTAGTTGATCCCCTAGGCCCTAAAGCAACAACTAGATCAGGTTTTCCTCAAATGAAGAAATTCGCGTTTGAAGTAGTAGAGGATTTTGAAGAAGCCAAAAATGACTAGCAGACAATGTACCTAAATCACAATCGGCAGGGTTTGAATTTGCTGGCTCCAAATGCTCCAGTGGAAGTGCCTTTGCCTTATTCGGTTCATGTTCGCTAATCGCCTGATTGAACAAGTACTGGTGGATTGCGTTTCGTTGAAGGCGGCAGTGCTGGTTTCTCCGATCGATGCCATCGAGGGAACTGTAAGCCACTTCGAGAGAGATTAGGGTGGAAAAGGGAGGCGAGTTTTTGAGGTCTTCTTACGCGGCCTTCATGGCGGGCAATCAAGAAACAGATTTTGGACAAGTTATTCTCGAGACCCCAAGCCACGCCAATCATGGAGGGTCAATCATAGCATCAGCATCTGTCCCAAATATCTTGTTCACAGGGTCAGTGGTGTGAGCCCTGGTATGTGGCTGGTGTGCGCATCCAAACTGGCAATTACCGGCTTGGATTTCATCCTGGCACACGAGAGTGCACACACCAGGCCCGCTTCCATTCATGACATCTCAAAAAATTATTTATATTTTTTATACGTACTATGTTGAAATCAAACTTCGTAAATGATAATTGTTCCTATATCTGCTCTTGTATGTTTATGCCAAAAGCCATAAGTCCGATGAATAAAAGATTTTTGGATAACAATTTTGCGGATGATACATTTAAATTGTCCAATTCGTTGCTCAAAACTTTTTTTTAAAAAAATCAATCAAGATATTCTCATTCAAAGTCCGAAGCAAAAAGATTACATCAACAGATATAAAAATAAACCAAAACTACTATCATCTGACATGAGCATGACTATAAGTACTAGCAGGTTGACCGACTCCATACGCACCTGCCAAGGCAGACTGACACTATGTACAAGTATAGAGTCCTATCAAGATCTAGTAGTAGAGAATCCCCCAGGAAACCCAGCTCAATCCTAAGCATAAAAGAACAGATGCAGTCTGAAAACAATCCACGTGGGGAGGTATTACAGCACCCGAGCGGGACAAACAACCACCAAAACGGGGCATAACCTAAAAATAAAAAAAAACAAAATAGAACAAAAACCTCTGGTCACTGTATTGTCGCCAGAATCTGCCGCACTAGAACTGGCAACTTATTTGTTGGAGGAGCAAAGTCGAGCCCTAATCTTCATAACCACCCAAAAACAGACCATCCCTCGACCGGGAAGAAGATACTGGAACGAATCTGGGGAGGGAGGTTAGAACGGAGATGAAGGAAGGTGGTGGACGCCGGAGGAGGAGAGTATTTGGGAGGAGATGAGGAGGAGGGATAATGGTGCATCCAATCCTTTACAAATTTGATGAAATTAGACTGCAGGGATTAATTGAATAACGAGTTCATAATTTTGGTGTTTAATTGAAGTTCAACAAGAATTTCAAAAAGCGCGCATGCCTGTAACCCTCAACATCTGCTTTCCAAAAATAATTCCCAATATCTCTGGTTAGTCATTTTACATAATACTAGAAACATTTCACAAAATCAACGTAATAATCATCCCACAAGAACCACAACCCTGAAATTAATGGAAGATAAGATACATTAAGCTCTGATCATTAGTTTCAAAATACAATAAGAAATAACTTCTTGGTACAGAATTAATTATTTCTAGAATATTTTTTTAAACTTGGATAAAGGATTACATAAGGGTGACGATATTCCTAGCACTTGACATGAACTACCGAGTTCACCCAAATTTCTGTGAAGGAATAGGACATCAATAACACGAAATTATCTTTCCTCGCCAAAAAGTTAAGATTGGCGACGAAATTATCTTTCCTCGTCAAAAAGCTAAGATTTGGCGAGGAAATGTTCATTTCCTTGCTAAAGGGCACCCATTTGGCGACAAAATTATTTCCTCGCCAAAAAAAAAAAAAAACTAAGACTTGGTGAGGAAATCCCCAAAAAGCTAAGATTTGATTCATTCCCGTGGTTTTTACCCGTATTGGGATTTTCCATATATATTTCGTGTTCATCTGTTTAATTGTTTTCTGTTTGTGATTGGTTCATATATTGATTGATGTTTTTAATTAAGATAAAAATTCTAGTAAATTATTAAACCTAAGCGATCTAGGATTTTTCAGAGATGACTTCAATACTATGGAACACTCATCTTTGAACTTGTTAGAAAACCAAGTAAACAAAATGAGGCAGGGAAGAGTGGAAATAACCTTCCAGTTTTATGTTACAAGTTATTGAATCTAATTTACCTGTTATCAACATGGTTCTTGGTAGGATTAGTAGACTAATTTTACACATCCATATAGTATACAAACAAAAAATAACCCATATCAGATAGAAGAAAAACAAGAAAAAGTAGTACTCTCCTTTGAATTAGAAAAAAATAAACCAGGGTTAGAGAAAAATATTAAAGGGGGAGTTAATTATACATCCCATATAAATAAAATCGTTATGATTCCATCCCAATGTTTTTTATTAGTTATGATCCCATCTTGAAATTTTAAAAATATCCATAAAGCCCTTGTGGAATATTTTGACCTTTTAAATTTCCCAGACTTTATTAATAGTTTTGAGCAATTAATAGTCCCAATAAACATCCCACAAAACTTTCAAAATCGTAATTCTCTCACAAAGCACTAAATCAGGACAGTTTGGAAACCTTTTCCTATTATTATGTGGAAGTCGGTTATGGAATTTTTTCCATCCCAAATTCCCTCCCATCCCCAATCCCTAATCTTTCAGTGAGAAAATCCCCACAACCCAAATCGTCAAAACCATCCCAAATCCCTAATTTTCCAGTGAAACTCCACCCATTACCCAAGTCGTCCCATCCCAAAATCCACAATCCCTAACTATTCGGTGAAAACCTAATCACTACCCACATCGTCCCATCCCATCATCCCACCACCAGACATCACCGGCGACCCCACCATCCCGTTACCAAGGCAAAGTACAACGAAGGAGAAGAATCCAAACCGAGTATCTACGGGACGGATGATTAGAAGATATGGCTGCCAATTTTCTCACTGGAGTAAAGCCGTAACCAGCGTACGACATTTTCGTTCCGGCAAATGGCTCATAAGTTCGCTTGAATCACAATCCTGTTTGAAAATCGATGGAATTTTAGGATTGTTGTAGTGTTTTGGAAGTAAATTTGGGGATTTCTGGAAATCTATAATGGTTTATTAATATACCAAATTTATACACAATTAATTTCATCTTGAGCTTATTGTTTCCTTCAATCAGCTGCTTCTTGTTGCATTGAGGATTTTCCTCTTCAATTTTCCTTTTTTTTTTTTTTTTGGTTCGCTCAACACAGAAGATTGTTGTTTGGGCTGTAAAAAATAATGTGATACCACTGAACTTTCAATCGATGTTTGCTTGAATTGTTTCTGGTTTGATAATGTACCATCTTTAAAAGTTAGTTTTAAAGATGGTATGTTTATTGATGATGTGAGATAATGGAATACTGATTTACCATTTTTTAGGTCATTGAAAGTTTAGTTATGGTGTATGATTGTACCATGTCCTCTGTTATTCAATGTAGTGCTTTGGACTATATTCTAAATGGAGGAATTGTTGGGTTTTGTTCCACATATTCCATTGAATATTGATTCTTGTTTACTAATGTACCAAGGTTAGATGATAAACTTTAAAGTGGTATGTTTTAAGAGTATGTGACTTCTTGGAATCCTGATTTACCATTTTAATGGTTAATGAATGCTTAAATATGGTGTATCATTGAACCATCTCCACTGATTTTGTAGAAGAGTGGACATGGTTGACTGATTTCCCTTTTTCATGACATAACATAATGGTTGGTAGAGTTATTGGAAAAAAGGACATTTATTGAACCATGTTTCAAAAAACTAAAGGGTATATTTTTTAAGGGCAAGTTTGCATGGATATTTGATTATGAATGTATATTTGATATTTGATTATGAATGTATAATGTGGTTTATTTTTATACCAATTTAGAATTGGGTTAACAATGACGGTGTTTTCCAACTTAACAAACCTTTGATGGACTCTTATATATTATGACATGAACTAAAAACACCAGGGAAAAAACTGGCCCACAGCTGAAAGTAGCCGAGGAGACAAGATTTGATGTAGCCCCTGCACCAAAAGGAAAAATGAAAACCGGTAAAGGTAAGAGCACACGAACATTTAGCGATACTATTCTATTCATGTGATATAGTTTTTTGAATTGTGTTGACATTAAACATTAAATCATATGTGAATTCTAATTTATTTATACAATCAATGTTTCGCATACGAGTTTGGGTATTTAGCATTAATATGTCATGTTTAAACTTGATTATTGTATACAAGTTAAACATGCTAAAACAATACACCATCATTGTGAGTCTTGACCATTCGTACACAAATATCCTAAAACAATAGAACACGAACCCATATTTAAATATCTCCCATATGGATGCTATTGATTGTGGTCAAATTGTATATCACTTATAAAATAGCACGAATCCATAATTTATTAATTTAATCGGGCTCCGGCATGATACTAACCCGGATGCATTGGTAGCTGTTGCTTATTTATAGTTTTTATGGGCAACTTGTTGAAGTATATGGTATATTATGTTTTTCCTTGCCGTGTTTTGTATGTTAAAGTTTGGAATGTGGCAGGTGGTACCTCGGCAACGATGAAAAGGTGAACTAGGCTGCCGGGAAACGAAGCAGTATATGACAATACGCCTACCTCAAAGAAGCTCTCCAAAACTATTTCAGGTAATGCTTGCATCATATACTCGACAATCAAAAATCATGATCACCTAAATAATCACCTGCAAAAGTTTTTTTCAAACACCCACGTTTGTAAATGTGTTTGTTTTGAGTTAATCGAAATAAATTGTATACTCATGTTTTATTTTCTATTTTTTGATGTAGCTACTTCAAGAAATAAAGGTAGGGGTGAGACTGCCGAAACGAAGAATGAAAATACTGGCGGGCAGGCAAGTAAAAGAAGGAGATCGACCACAGACGGAGGTGAAGGGAGTAAGATTAAAAAGGCTCATAAGGCAGAGGTTAATGATGGAGATGTGCGAGAGACAGCATACAGATCAAGCTTGGGTGGGTTCATGACGGTAATTAAATAATTAAACTTGAGGGAAAGCCACAAAAGAGTCTTGAAGATGACTCCTTTCTGGTCAATATTTGAGGCCATCATTGATAACAAGGTGTCCCCGTCACAATGCCGTAAGAGTGACAAGATGATTATCGAAATTGTCGAGACATTTGATCTTGATGAAGACAAATTCCGAGTCGGCAAAAGGGGACAACTATTGGATATAACAAGGGCGGACATGGTAAGTTTCTTCGGCATACAATGTGGGGAAGAGTTTGTTAGCCTCCAGTACGGCTGTAAGGAGGCAGTCAGATTTGTCATGAGAAGGGGGATTGTAGACAAGAGGCTAACAACCACGTCATTGAGACAACTACTGAATCAATATATTAAAGGAGATGAAAAAGATGACATTGAAGATGTTGCCAGCCTGCTTTGCCTGTATCTACTTCACACATTTTTTTCCTGATGGGTATTAGTGTGAAATGCGTCCTTTTTTAACGTGTCGACGATTTGGAAAGTATGCGACGTTATGATTGGAACGGAGCAATTATAAATGAACACATGTCATCCATTAAGAAATATCATAAAGAACCGAGGAAGGTGTCCAGATGTGTCATGTCACTTCTGGTACGTTTGTTATTAAAACTGACTTTCAATTTATCTATGATAGTTCTTAATATGTTAAATGACACCATCCTCTTAACATTTTGTAGTATTGGTTGTGTGAACACACAACTCTGACGAAAGCTCTGCATCTAGAACACCCCTTGGGAATTGTTAGATGGAGTATACCTGAATTGGTGAACAAGTTTAAGAGAGTATGGATAAAAGGTCTCAAGCGAAAACAGGTTTGTATCCAATGTTAACTTACATGGTGTACTAGTTACTCGTGAATAATGAATATGTACTTGTCCATGACATATTGGTTTAATATAACATTGGAAGTACTTGACCTAAACGGAACCTTAAAATACCAACCTGATTTATGTGCACTATTGGTGGTCATATGGTGATGAAATACGGTTGAAAGTTGAATGCTTGCATTCTTTTCCATGTTGGTTGCACATGCAATGTGAAGGCACAATTTTGTAAGTTTATTGGCATTAACGGAGTTGGAATCCTGTCGGTTTGGTTGACACTACAACAAATTTAGCTTTTTATAACATAAGATAATAGCATTCTTTAAGGAATGTTGTTGTAGAGGTGGCAATTATAGCATTCCTGCTATTGGAAGACACGGAAGGAGATCTATAGTGTTTTCATTAACTCTCCATAGCGTTCTTCCCCTTTTTGACCGCCATTCTCTCTCGCGCCTCTTAAAAAATCCAGACCACCCCTTTAAATCTCAATTTTCATCTAAAAAGAGGAATTCTGCTCTTCCCACCATTGAAATTCTTCGTATATCCAACTGAATCATAATCCAACCTCTAATTCATGCTCGTTCATCTCCAGATCCTTGGTGAACGTCGGCTTCTTCGACAAGATCCAACCCACTCCCCAGTCCCACCTCTTGGTGTTTTCCCATCAAGGAGACCGATTTGGACCTGCGAAAGACCCATGAGGTGGTGGAGGAGATCTGGGCAGGGAATGGGTGGAGAGTTTTACCGAGAGAGACGAGAGGCGGTGGTGGAGTTGGAAGTCGATTTTTTGGTCGATTTGGGAAATGGGTAGAGATTTGTTTCTCATGGAGGAGATGAAGCACACATTTCCCTCCTATAGTTGCAAATTCGTTTTAGCTTCTAATGGGTAGAACATGAGTTCGTTCCCCACTTTCTACTCAGAAACAACATGAGCCGTGAGTTCTTCTTTACATGATTTGTTCTTCTTTTTCCTCTCTTTTATGCGTATTTACCCTATACTTTGCTCAAACCCAAATTTTCACTTGGAAAGAAGCAAACTACAGTGACCGATTGCATGAATTGAAGCAAAGAGGCGTCGAACAGAGAATCCCTGTTACGCCCTACCAATTTTATTATTATTATTATTATTATTATTATTATTATTATTATTTGTGTTGCTATTTACAATTGGATGTCGTGGCCGGGTCCTACATAACTATTTTTGTGGGTATTATTAGCATTGTTATAACTTTGAGGGTATAAGCCTAATTTTGATAGATTATATTTAAAAGTTTATTTGTATTATAGATCCGTATGTTATTTTAAATACTCTAGTTAATTAGTTGGCTATAGTGTAGAGAGGGTTATGTACGTGGCCTATATTTGGGGAACATGGATTGGTAGTGGGTTAGAGTATTGGTCAAGTATGTTTAGTAGGGTTTTATGGTGGGTTAGGCGGATAACAGTTTGAGAGAGAGACAGAGAGACAGAGAGGGAGAGAAAGTAGCCGAAAAGGGTTTTTCAAAGTGGGCTCATACTCGTGTTCTCCTCTTCCACAGCATTGCGGTACGTAAAGTTAATTTTGTTGTATTCATTTACTTTAGATCGAAACTGTTTGATAGAGGGAGAGAATTCCTTTGGGTTTACCCATTCTTTTGGGGTATGGTATTAATTGGGTCTGAGGTTATGGAGTGAGTTTGGGGTTAGAGAACGAGCGGTTGACGTGTGTGCATGTGCGAAGTGGTGCGCGGTTGAGAGCGGTGGAATTTCACTGATGTAGTTTGGGAAGTTATATTTTACGAATTGTTTTGGAGACATGGGGGCTAGTGCTTTTTGGGTGTAATTATTGTCTGTGGCATATAAGGTTTTGGTGCCAAGTGTTTTACAGGAAGGAAGAAAAGAACCACCTTCAGGTGTAGTGAATTTTTCTAATTGGGTAATTGGCTTGATTGGTGATTCTATTTTGGTGGCTACTGTTGGTGTAGCAACGTGGAATTGGGCTTTTGGTTTAGGTATATCAATAGTTAATGGAGTCAATGTTATATTTGTATTAGTTAATTAGTTAATTCATGTGATTCTTTTGTCCCAGGTTAATCTCTTCTAAGTGTTCAAGTTTGCATTACCCTTGGTCCAGGTGAGTGGTTAAACATGTTACGTATTTTCGAACTCGCCGTGTCCTTCAAATTATTCTTTTGGAAAAATTATCATTTGGTTATTGAAACCGTGAATTGTTTATATTGATCTTTTAATTGGTATGCGATAAAAAATATTCTTTTGGTGAGAACTTGGTGGATATTGATGGGAACATTTATTGTTGGAAGTCCAGGGAAATGAATCCTCTGTGTGCGGGTGACTCTAGCCATTAGGGAAGAGACCGTGTCCTGGCCGATGACCCTAATGCTCAACGGCTTACTTTTGCCGGATCGTTCTTAGGGAAAAGTTTCACGGGCTGCCTACTCGTGGTGACTCTAAGTTTTGATATTGGATCCAATTTCTGAGATTTTTGTTCACTGGCACTTGGTACTATTTGGTATTGGTTGTGGTTCCCCATTGTTGTTGGATATTGTACTGTGATCACCAAAAAGACTTGTTATTGGTAAAATTGATTTATTAATATAATTTAAAGATTTATTGTACACCTCGCACGCCAAATTATATTTATATGTTAAAATATTTTATCCCTGCTTTAGAACTTTATTTATTACACATGTTTTGCCATTCACTGAGCTGTGAGCTAACGGATTTAATCCACCATCATTTTCAGGCAAATCTAGTCGATAGGTGAGGACTCTGGCGGCATCCTGGGGGATTCTTTGTGTCGACCTCCATAGGATATTGCATCCTAGTTTTAGTATTTTATTTATTCGCTTCCGCATATTGTTAAACCTGTTTGGTAAAAATAATTAAGAGATTCTTTTTGTCGATGGTGGAATATTTTATTTTTCTTGTTCATGGGAAGGCAGATCATCTTGCTTTGGTTGAGACATATTGGCTCTCTTTTGTTTAACAGTAAGAAATAATCGTTTGGTGTTTTTTGACTTCATATTTAATTTTATTTATTTTATTTTTTTTAGGCTTCGTGATCCATCAGTTGGCCTTGTGGTTCACGGCCGGTCATGTCCCATTTTGGGGCATGACAATTGTGGTATCAGAGCATTGGTTTAACTAATTTGGTTTTGTAATTATCTTTCATGATGTTCATTTAGTGGAGGTCAAGTCCCCAGAGTCCTATAGGCATTTGTGAGAAGATTTGTTTTTTTTTTTAGTGTGTATTGTTACCCAAATAGTAATAAGGTAAACATAGTCATTCTATGGAGTAAGTTTTATTAACGTTTCTTGGAGATTTTGGGTAGAATATTTGATGGAATGGACTGCAAGAGATTTTTGTTTGTCATTGGATCAAGCACGTATTTTTACGAGAAAATTTATGGTATAATTTAGTTAGACGATGAAATCATCGAGTGTGGAGGAATATATTATTGTTGTGCTGTGTATTCTCGAAAATTCATATAGGAATGGGTTCAGCGGACTACTTCTTAGTATGTGTTGAGCAGTGCATCGTTCTTTGAGGATTACTTCAGCTAGCTAGTTAAGGAAGTTGGGCCTAGTTCATTTGGGTTAGCATGCCCTTGATCTTTTCTTCAATTTTGAGTTTTCTTTAGAAATGTTTTTGTTTTACCTAATAAAGGTCTTGGAATTTTGTGTTAGATGAGACCGAGATACAGAGTCAACTGAAATGCTACATTGGAAAGATTTTAATTGGAGATAGATAGTAGTAAGTATTCATTGGATTAACTCATGGCGGTAATTAGACAAAGGGAGTTTCATTTTTGGAATTGACAGATTGTCTTGTTATGCGGTTTGTTGGGTTTTGATAGCTTGGCAGTGGATGAATAAGTTTTATTAATAGTAGGTCTGGACTGGTTTGCTGGGAATAACCATGGTGTGTTAGGATGTGAGTGGTTGGGTTGCTCAAGGTATATAGAGATGGATTATTTAATTATGACCATATTTTGTTTATGAGGCAGTAAAGTTAAAGCATGAGATGTCCTAGTGGGATTTTATGTACAGATCGAATATTTTGTGGTAGAGGAAATTTTCAGAAGTACAAGAATATGGAGTAAACTTATGAGATGAGACTTGCTAAACGTTATATGGATCCTTATCAATATTGATCATTAGTGGTTTTGGGACGCTTTAATTTTGAGATAATGTGGCACACATTTGCGTATTGGTTGGAGTACAAGGGTTTAGACCTCGAGAAGCTAGGTGTTTTGAGGGAGTCTTATGCATAGAGGCCACTATGATTTGACAAGAGGTATTGCGAACTGATATCGGCAATTCTTATTGGTTAGACGACTACTGAATTTTGGTGAGTGATAAGATTGTAAATATTTCTATCGATGCTTGATATTATCTTACAGATAGTTAAATTGAGTTATATTTTGATTGAATTTGTCACCATAGTGTTTATGCTTTTGATGGTATCATTGGTGCCCCTACAGTTTCATTTGTGGTGGTGGGGATGAATTGCACCAATAGATGGTTTGTAGTCTCACGACCCTTACCCTTGTTGAATATCTGAAAGTGAAAATCTAATTTGGGAGGCTTAGTTGTTACTTGATAAATCAATCTGGATTTGATCATGTTTTTGGATTCTTGGGAAGGCTGGATTTGATGGTGATTCAACGAAATTTGTCTGAATTGTGTGGTGTAAGCTATGTAGTTGACTAGTAAAACCAATTACTGGCAAAATGTGATCTATCGAGTCACTGGGGCTGGTGAGATGTAGGGAGTAAAATACAATAGATTTGAGTTTTTGAAGCTGAATGAATAGTACTGGTTATTGTACAAGTTTACTCTTTGGTGATTGGTTTATTTGGTTTGGGCTAGAATTGGTTTGGATTCTTTCCATGACTATGCAAATTATAAACGTGATTGATTTAGTCTATGGATAACATATTGGTTACTCCCATTTAGGAGAAGATGGAATATATACTGCGGAGAGATTTTATGGATTTGTTGTTGGTTCGTAGCTATGGATGGTAGCAAATTGTTAAAGAAAAAAAAAAAAAAAAAAACCCTGAGAGCACCAACATGGATTTTGGGAACTTGGCTGTTAGGGAGTCGGATGGAGGAAGAGAACAAGTGAAAGTTAGAAAGGGATTATTGGACCTTAATGTGTCAGTCTAGGGAAAAAAAAAAACCTACGAATTGGAATTCTGTATGTGGTTTGATACAGTTGATATTAAGTGTTTAAATGGATAGTAGGATGCACCACAGATTGAAATATTGATTTTGGAGTTTAGAGAGTGATAGAATTGCTTACGATGGTGTTGTTAAAAAAAAAAAAAAAATTTCCTTAGCTTTTGGTGCTATGCTTGATTGCCTCTTGAAAACTATTTTTGTGGACTGTCTATGAGGAGGATTAATGAGATAATTATTAAGATTTTGGGATTTTAGAACACATGATGCCATTGGTTATAATAATCCTTTTGTTTGAGTTGTGATATTGATGTCAGGTTGTATGTACTAGTTTCCACGTAGGACTAGATTAGATCTATGTAGATGTACGCATACTGGATGTAACCACGTACAAAGTACTTGGTCAAGCCACGACTATTGAATGGTAAGAGAGTTTTTTGGAGTTCTTGGATCACCGAGATAGTTATTATTTTGGAGACATGATTTTTGTTTGGTGGAATTATGAATAACCATGTACATCTCTTAGACTTTGATGTGAGTGTTATCGAGTTGTTAGATATTTGAAACTTTCAGGTGTGTGTTCAGTTTGGGAGTGCAGTTGACTGGTTCAAGCCATATTATTGCTATCACAATAGCATACACTTTGGATCATTAGGTGCATTTATATTTGGTCAAGATTCTTGGTTCGTCACAGTGAACTTCTATCGACTATATCAACCCGTGATCTATGTTTCATGTCTTAGTTTTTGGGTGCATTTCAAGCACGATGAGTTCACGCTTACTTTTGGCTTTGCTTATTAGCCACAAACCCATGGTCAGATTGAGAGGACTATACAGACGTCTTAGGATTTATTAGGAGCATGTACTTTGGAGTGGAAAGGAAATTTGGATGATTAATTGTTGTTGATATATTATGCATACCATACCAGTTACCATTGAAGTTTGGGAGTTACTCCATATGAGGCTTCTTATGGGTGGAAAAGTAGATCACCTATACGCTGGTATGAGGTAGGAAAAACAAAACTTTTGGGACCCGATGTGGTAGAGGTTGTAATTCAAAAGATTGTCATTAATCGAAAGAGATTTGTAACAAGTTAAATTAGATAAAGCAATGATGATAATCGTAGGAGAGATTTGGAGTCCTCTTGGAAATGTATTATTTGGTTTGGGAAAAGAGAGAGAGAGAGAGAGAGAGTTGAGTCCTTGCTATATTGGACCTTTTGAGGCTTTTGAAAGGATTTGTGAGGTGGCTTATCGTTTGGCATAGCAGCTTGCGAGAGCTCATAATGTTTTTCACGTACCGATCTTGAGGAAGTATGGATATAGTTCGTCCCATGTGATTGATTATAAGCCACTTCATGTTTGTGACGAATTAAGCTATGACGAGCAACCTATTGAGATTCTTGATACAAAGGATAAGATGTTATGCAACAAAATGATTTGTTTAGTTAAAGTATTGTGGCACAATCATGCAGTTGAAGAAGCCACTTGGGAGCTTGATAAGGAGATGCGCAAGAAGCACCCCCATTTGGTTGCACGAGATTAGTATGCAATTTCGAGGACGAAATTTATTTTAAGGAGGAAAGGATGTTACGCCCTACCAATTTTATTATTATTATTATTATTATTATTATTATTATTATTATTATTATTATTATTATTATTATTATTATTTGTGTTGCTATTTACAATTGGATGTCGTGGCCGGGTCCTACATAACTATTTTTGTGGGTATTATTAGCATTGTTATAACTTTGAGGGTATAAGCCTAATTTTGATAGATTATATTTAAAAGTTTATTTGTATTATAGATCTGTATGTTATTTTAAATACTCTAGTTAATTAGTTGGCTATAGTTTAGAGAGGGTTATGTACGTGGCCTATATTTGGGGAACATGGATTGGTAGTGGGTTAGAGTATTGGCCAAGTATGTTTAGTAGGGTTTTATGGTGGGTTAGGCGGATAACAGTTTGAGAGAGAGACAGAGAGACAGAGAGGGAGAGAAAGCAACCGAAAAGGGTTTTTCAAAGTGGGCTCATACTCGTGTTCTCCTCTTCCACAGCGTTGCGGTACGTAAAGTTAATTTTGTTGTATTCATTTACTTTAGATCGAAACTGTTTGATAGAGGGAGAGAATTCCTTTGGGTTTACCCATTCTTTTGGGGTATGGTATTAATTGGGTCTGAGGTTATGGAGTGAGTTTGGGGTTAGAGAACGAGCGGTTGACGTGTGTGCATGTGCGAAGTGGTGCGCGGTTGAGAGCGGTGGAATTTCACTGATGTAGTTTGGGAAGTTATATTTTACGAATTGTTTTGGAGACATGGGGGCTAGTGCTTTTTGGGTGTAATTATTGTCTGTGGCATAAAAGGTTTTGGTGCCAAGTGTTTTACAGGAAGGAAGAAAAGAACCACCTTCAGGTGTAGTGAATTTTTCTAATTGGGTAATTGGCTTGATTGGTGATTCTATTTTGGTGGCTACTGTTGGTGTAGCAACGTGGAATTGGGCTTTTGGTTTAGGTATATTAATAGCTAATGGAGTCAATGTTATATTTGTATTAGTTAATTAGTTAATTCATGTGATTCTTTTGTCCCAGGTTAATCTCTTCTAAGTGTTCAAGTTTGCATTACCCTTGGTCCAGGTGAGTGGTTAAACATGTTACGTATTTTCGAACTCGCCGTGTCCTTCAAATTATTCTTTTGGAAAAATTATCATTTGGTTATTGAAACCGTGAATTGTTTATATTGATCTTTTAATTGGTATGCGATAAAAAATATTCTTTTGGTGAGAACTTGGTGGATATTGATGGAAACATTTATTGTTGGAAGTCCAGGGAAATGAATCCTCTGTGTGCGGGTGACTCTGGCCATTAGGGAAGAGACCGTGTCCTGGCCGGTGACCCTAGTGCTCAACGGCTTACTTTTGCCGGATCGTTCTTAGGGAAAAGTTCCACGGGCTGCCTACTCGTGGTGACTCTAAGTTTCGATATTGGATCCAATTTCTGAGATTTTTGTTCACTGGCACTTGGTACTATTTGGTATTGGTTGTGGTTCCCCATTGTTGTTGGATATTGTACTGTGATCATCAAAAAGACTTGTTATTGGTAAAATTGATTTATTGATATAATTTAAAGATTTGTTGTACACCTCGCACGCCAAATTATATTTATATGTTAAAATATTTTATCCCTGCTTTAGAACTTTATTTATTACACATGTTTTGCCATTCACTGAGCTGTGAGCTAACGGATTTAATCCACCATCATTTTCAGGCAAATCTAGTCGATAGGTGAGGACTCTGGCGGCATCCTGGGGGATTCTTTGTGTCGACCTCCATAGGATATTGCATCCTAGTTTTAGTATTTTATTTATTCGCTTCCGCATATTGTTAAACCTGTTTGGTAAAAATAATTAAGAGATTCTTTTTGTCGATGGTGGAATATTTTATTTTCCTTGTTCATGGGAAGGCAGATCATCTTGCTTTGGTTGAGACATATTGGCTCTGTTTTGTTTAACAGTAAAAAATAATCGTTTGGTGTTTTTCGACTTCATATTTAATTTTATTTATTTTATTTTTTTTAGGCTTCGTGATCCATCAGTTGGCCTTGTGGTTTACGGCCGGTCATGTCCCATTTTGGGGCATGACAATCCCTAACCAGCTTCGATTTTTTTTTTTTTTTTGGTTCTTGCCCAAATATAGATTAGGGCTTTAATTTCACTCATTTCTTGGGGATCGATTCCGGGTTAGGTGAACATAGTTTGGTTTACGAATTCTGTATATCGGAAATATTGCTACTCAAATTGATCTTTGGATTTCAGTTTCTAGATACCATTGCTTTTCAACTTTGGCATTAGTAGGCTCTATGTTAGTTTTATAAAGACGATTTGGCGGAACTCATCTCAATGGGACGGACACAATAAGATAATATTGCCATCAATCTTGAAGATGAATTAGCAAGAAGTCAAAGGATAAAATACTATTGCTGTGACATCAAACGAGCATCTCTTGGACGTTATGCGAAAAGCTATTGTAGGAGTTTCCATTTTCCCTGTGCTAAGTTGATTGCACAATGCCGGTGGGATAATGTAAGTGTTGAACTAACTAAGTTCAATATATTTTCCTTTAGTAACTTTGTCATGTTATCTCCTCTTCACGCATCCTCAAATTTTCCTAATGAGTTATGTGGATCTCAAACGAAAAGGGAGAAGAAATGAAATGCATTCCGAAAAGGCACCTTGACTTTCTTCTAGAAAAATAAGCTTTAGAGTTTTCTACAACCGACTTTGAAACTTCCCATGCAGTGTGAATTTGCTATTTCCACAATTTAATTGTTATTTACTTCACAGACCACCTAAAATCCACAAACCAGAAGTCAACTATTATATATGCAAGTCAATTCAATTTTAGCGTTTCAAATCCATTGCAAGCCATGTCTAAGAGGTATTTCTCAATTTTCCTTTCCATATCGTTGATTCGTTGATTTGTATTCTGAATTCTTTCTTCTGTTGGTTGGGTAGACTATCGGGATTTTGATTTGCAGCCTCTTTTCAAGGTGGAGATAGTGAGAAATAAAGTAAATATGAATTCTATCACTTGTTTAGATGATAAAGATTGATAAATTATTTATTTTGAATGTCAATTGCATAAGGCCTTAATCAGTTATATGTCATTGATGATTAGAAGTTAGTAGCTGCACCCGTTGGTCATTCTGATTTGACAACTGCAAGTTAAATCTCAAATTCCCCAGTTGAATGCTCATCAGTTAAAGGGTTTGCTAGAATGGCAAAAGAATCGATGCCACGGCTAGAGGTCATTCCAAATTTTGTATTTGGATAGATTTTTCTTCTACTGGATGCTTTCTAGGTAAATCATTGAGACATTTACACCTTGTGGTTTCAGTTCCAACTTGAAGGCAAAGTTTCACATACCATGCGAAAAACTTTGGTCTGTACCCAATATCCAAGTGCCCAGTCCTCATATTAAAAGTTTCATAGTTTCTTGAGCTTAACCGTAGAAGTAGCATATTAAATTTTATGAAGACTTTTTTCTTCGTTTTTTAAGCCTTGCTACACGCAAGTGGTATATCTCCAAACTGCTTATTTGGTAGCTTTGTTCTTGCCGCTTTGCTGAACTTAATTGTAATTATTTTTGCAGGTATTTAGTTTATAAGGGAGATGGGACTGCAAGATCTAGAATCAGATGTCCAGGCCATGAGAAAATTATACGAGCTTCTCCAAAGTAGTACAAATGGCTCAAGAAGTGCCTGTTCTGAATACGTTAGTTGCAACATCTACTGCTATTTAATATTGAACCTTTCTGAGCAAGTTGATTGACAAATGCACATATGAATATGCATCCACCATGTGTCTTATGTATTTGTGATTGAGATGATAATGGATGCCCAAAAATAATGTAAACAACTTATCAACATCAGACAAGGTGCCCTTATCAACATGTGCATGTCATAATAAATGCCATCTTAATCTCTCTGAGATTTCAGATATCCTAGAAGTTGGGATATATACGATATGGCATCTCGAGCTATATCTAGACTCTTTGTTAAAACTTCTGCTAGTGCTACTACAGACCCATTTCTTTGTTGGAGCTTCGTAGTTGGTTATGTGGGAGGTCTTTGCAGTGTGCTTTGATACACGTAACTCGTGTACGAGTGTCGGGTAAGAGTATGTGTTTGAGTGTCTGATACATCTAATCTTTAAGTCCAAAGATACATGTACATGACTAAATAGTCATATTTCTTGATATCTCTTGTGTTTCAGGGTAAAATGATACAATATACAAGAGGACATATTTTCCGTGGAACGTAATATACAAAGTGAGGATACGGAAGATAAAGAGGACATTCTCACATACTCGTCTCGAATTACAGAAAGGTAATCCCCTTGGGATCCATGATCTAAACACATCTTAAGTAACCCATAGGCCACTTTTCAGATAATGGTATTCATTTAAGCAAGCCTGACAAACCAAGCAAGTTCCGGTTGTCTGCTAATAAAAGGACCTTTTAGTTGGCTCAGCTCATGTTTGTATATGTTATTCTTGGTGTATAGTTTGATATAATATATGTTTTTCTTGGTATCCTTAATAGGTGATTGTCTGCAAACACAGGGTGTAAAATTATGCAACGAAAGCGTCACGAAAATCTCAATCAGCTTTCGCTGCAGCAAATCTAAGGAAAAAAAGAGGCTCAGTACAAGAGAGGGTATAACCTCTGTAAAAACGACTATTAATTTCAGCTTCCAAGATGTGGAAGGGTTGTTACATTTGGTACGGCTAGCAATGGAACCTATTTAGATTTCTCAGCCAAGTTTGAGACTTTGCGAGCCCATGAGATTGCTCTACTGCCGGTTGGGAACTGTTGGAAGAATTTTCTTTTGATATTTTTGTTCTTTTGTATGAAGGCATGTATATGCTTTTTGGATTGTTAGACATGCAGTCAATTTCAAGGTTATATTTGTGGTTCACGTGCTCAATTTTGGGTTATGGCACTTGGACATGTAGACATTTGACATTCTTCTATTAGAAGACGATGTAATTGTAATGCTTGGATTTTAATCTGGGATGAATGAAAAATATATCCATTAATTTGTTGATGATTTAAAGTGATTAGTAATTGTTGTTGCAATGATAGCTAGCAATTGGGTTTGGTTGTTTTTGTATAATATTGATAATCATTTTTTTGAAATATAACCTCCAGAATGCTATTTAAAGTATATGTAGCAATCAAAGAATGTTATAGTAAATTTTACTCTTTCCACACTGGGCACTTAAGATAGTAGACAATAAATGCAATTGCAGAGAACCCAATTCACAACATCCTAGGAACGCTACAAATGAAATCATATTTATAGCTTGCAAGAAACGTTATAGTTGTTTATAGCAGGTAAAAAACGTTATAAGAGCTCTCTAACTTATAACATGAAATAAATGCTATGGAAGATCAAGACTTTTTATTAGTTTACCTTGTTCATTTTGGGGTAATTATTTTTAAATCCTTGTTTATATTTTACATCCCATCTTAATTGTAACATTTGAAAACATGAATTATTGGTGTAGGTGGTCTTGGAGGTAGCAAATGTAACAAGATCGGGCGGCAATGAGGAACCAGTTGAAAAACACATTGTCGATGATACTTTACCGCTGGGGGATGTGAAAAAATCAAATGAATTGAATACCCCACACTCAGATGATACACTTCGCTACGAAGAAAACACGCCCTCCCCATCTAACAACAGAGGCAGTGTCAAGGGCTCCGTACTTGATACAAAATAACACATGGATAAAAACCCCTACGTGGCATTTCCAGTGTACAAGCCCAAGATAAAGTGAGTTTCCAAGGCTACAAGGATTCACCGATAAATCATGATATTGCATCAACGATAAAAGAGCTTTGGGCACAGATTGCATCCTTGGACATTCAATTCCCCGTTCGATGCAGTACTTGTGCAAAACTTCACGAAATTCTACCACACCACCAACAAACTTCTATCCAACACATTTAATACCAAAAGCCCATTCAACCGACTTTAAAACTCTTTTTTTGTGACTTACAAACGATGAGGTTACCATATCACCGTCATCCATGTTTGACGTCATAAACCCTTTTTTGGATTGTGACATCTGATCGTACGGGATTTGAATTTGGTTCAGCCATTGTAAACTCCAATGACACATCTTCAACAACAACTTCGATATCGTTTATTGACCTAGCTTGTGCTAGCTCAATCAACGTCGCCAAATCTTCGTCATTCTCCATTACTATAGGTTCGTCGTTGATAAGTGAGTAACTCATAATGAGTGTTTCGGGATCCAAATCAGACCACCTCTTACATAGCTTCTCCATAATCGCTCCGAAATTCATCCTGCCTTTAATCACTATATGACAGATCTTGTCACCATATTTGCAAACCAGGATCAATTCATCCTCCACCAACTAAAAAACTGCAACAAAATAATTGGCAACATTAACATTAGGATTTTGTTTTTAACATAAACAGGTAAGCGATATGGGTAACAAATGTGGTGAAATGGGATATCATGATTGCTGTGTGAAAAATGCCACTAGTGGATTAACGTCTAATGATGGTTTTTTTTTTTTTTTTTATCCATCGAAATTGGCTTCATGAACTGTAATTATATCACGAAGAAAAAAAAATGGTGATATATAATACCTTTTTCGATACCGATGAAATTACTTGACGAATCGCTTGACGCCAACTTTCGAGAACCCACGGATGGCCTGATGAATTGATTTATTTATTCCAAAATGAATGGACGAACTAGACAAGATGTATGAGTAAACCACTTTGCTAAGGACTGGGACTAGAGCATTTGAAATTCAAAACCACCTTAACCTATGGAAATGAATTGGCTAGATTCAAAAATTAAACAATTGTGGAAAGATTAAACTGATTGTTATTTGCAAACTGAGATTTGTGGACAAATTAATGACTTCAATCAAAGGATGTCGATTTCATGAACCCCGGATTTTTTGGCCTATTAATTAGCATAAAATATAATAATAGTATATAGTATATACTAATTAAACAGCTAATAAGGGGCAAAATCATCCGAATATCTTTTTACAGGATGAAATCATAACTATTCAAATCATAAGGGGTGGGATCATAACGTTCTTTTTGGAATGGGATGCAAAATTAAAATTACCAATATTAAATTGTCACGAATGTTAAATTAGAAAGGTATAAAGACTTATAAAACGTATAGACAAATATTAAATTATAAAAAATAAAAACTTCAGTAAAAGCAAATAACATTAAAAGATTTAAGAAACAAGTTTAATGAAATACTTCAAAGAGATTAAAATTAGACAAAAAGATTCTCAAAAAAATTAGCGAGGTGAAAAGAACTACAAAAGGTTTATATATTAAAAGTTGTAGCACTTTGCATTTTAAAGGAAGTTGGAGTGGTGGTGGGTCCCGCGTTGCTAGAGAGGAGGTCGCTGGTTTGATTCCTAGTGGAGGTGGAGAAGTTGGGAATTGAATTTTTTTTTTTTTTAAGTTTCAAGAGTTTTAGCAAGGAAAAACTGGTTAGAATAGGCGAGAAAAAATTTCCTCCCCAATTGTTCTGAATAGGCGAGGAAAACAAAATTTTCTCGCCAATTGGCCAGAATAGGCAAGGAAAAATTTCCTTTTTTCCTTTCTAGAATACCTTTTGCGACGACATTTTGGTGAGGAAATCTGGCGAGAAAATTTTTCCTCGCCAATTCCTTTAGCAAGGAAATTTTGTGTTTTGGCGAGGAAACTAAATCCTCACTGTAGACCTTTTTTGGTGAAGTGAAAAATTCTGTTTTTTGTTTGTTCAACCTTTCTGGTTTTGTTTCCAGTGAAAATATATTTGTGTTTCAAAATAGTGTTTGTGATTTCGAGTTTAATCCACAAATTTCATTTTGATTTTGAGACCGAGATCACCGACTCCGAGACGGGGCCTTGTGTGCCAGAGGGGAGTCTAATTGTCGACTGGGGTTGAATTTGATTTAGATTACAAAGGTCATCAGATTACAAAGGTCTCTCCAGTGATTTTTCGTTTTTTTATGATCATCAATTGATGCATATTAGATTTTTTATTTAATTCCTTAAAGAACTATAATAACCTAGCATTGTCGTGTTCATTGTAATTTTTCCCCCTATTTCAGTTCGGAGCTTTCTAATGTTTCTCTACGAGGTTGATAACATGTAATTTTTTTTTTTTTCCTATTCCAGTTCAAAGCTTTATAGCGTTCTACGAGGTTGATGGAGTGAGGCAGAGGAAATCCGTGTGTGCCAAGAGAAAGGAAATAAAAAAAAAAGAATGGGAGATTGGAGAAATGAGGCAGATTTGTTCGGCAACAGACGGTTCAAATTTGTTTGAACAAGATGTGATCTGAGCCGTCCGTCGCCGAGCACGAACGGCCTTGATCAGCCCAACAGGGATGCTATCCCCGAGGGGACAGCAGGGCCCCCAAGTCTTGCTCTCCGTTGTGTTCGAGCCATTGGGCTTACCAAGGCATCTATATTAGGCCGGTCACCTACCCCATCTCAAGCATAATTATACATACAAAAGACTACATAGGTAGCCAAGTGCTACAGCTTAGGGATAGAAATTTGTGTAGCTAGAAGTTTACACCCCTTTTTAACAATGTGTACCATAGCTTTCTCCTACAAGAATAATCTGCACCTATTTTTTTGAACTGCAATAATCTGCACCTTATTAAAGGCCCAAAAGACACCATGGGTTGCGCCGTCCAATGATCCAACATTTCCTTACATCCACCAAGTTCTACAAAGTATTGTAATTACGGTAAGCTGGGACCATGTTCCCATCTATTCAAAGACAATTGCATGTTTTGGCACCTGAAAAAAAGAAAAACAGCTCAAGAAAATGTATATGCACAACCCAAACACTAGTCATGCGTACCAGTAAACTAGACAGTCATTAGCCTTGAAAGAAAAGAAAAGAAAAGGGTCACCGCGCCATACGTATGATAAAAGCTTGAGTTTCCCAACTCATATACCGTGTCTAGCACACTACCTTCGTGGAACCATCTCTTGATATTGAACACGTACGAGAGAGTTCATGTAGCATGGATACGGACACGGACACGGATACGGCAATTTTGAAAAAAAGGACACGGCGGGGGACACAGCTATATATGTATGTGTGTGTGTATATATATATATATATATATATATATATATATATATATATATATATATATATATATATATATTATAGGGTTAGCTTCTAATCTAGACCTCTCGTTTCCGGACCTCCATGATCCAAACATTTTTTTGATGATCCGAGCCGTCCAATGTGTTCAGAAGGTGTTTTCAAAGGTCCACGCGCGAAATCTTCAAAAAAAAAAAACCGGGAAGGGCTTGATCCAAGCAATTTTCGCAAAAACTTTATATTTACAGTTTTTGCGAAAACTGCTTGGATCAAGCCGTTCCCGGTATTTTTTTTTTTTTTGAAGATTTTCCGCTTGGACCCTTGAAAACACCTTCTGAACACATTTTCTGTGCGTTCTGCTTCTATACGCCTAGCACAGTCCCAAGTTTTTTGTGAGGTTTATAAACTTTTCTGAAAGTCATCTTGGTTTTTCTAAAAAATCATGTTTTCGAGTTATCTAACGCGCAACTTAATTATTTAATGGGGCCTAATTCCGTTGTCCACTCGCGGGAACCCAATTTAAATCGGAGCAAACCTCATTATAAATTGGCCTCCTGAGAGTTTCGAACCTAAGATCTTAATGGTTTACCCGACAATCGCATGTCTTGACCCCAGGCCAACTCCTCAAAGTTAGTAATCACTTGGGTATATATATACCCCTCTCATGTAAATACGTTTATTAAGATTTCAATATACAGTTCCTTCTCTTTTCTAGTTAGTATAAGAGCCGACCTCTCTCTCTCTCTCTCTCTCTCTCTCTCTCTCTCTCTCTCTCTCTCTCTCTCTCTCTCCCACTCTTCGACCACCCCCATTCTCTCTCTCCTTTCACTCGTCACGCTGCTGCCCTATTTCTTTCACCAGTTGCTTTTCTGACAGCAACCTAGGGTTTCTTCTCTCTTTGATTGATGTGATCCATTTGGGTCCTCGTTGGTCACGTGCGTGACTTGTTAATGTTGTAGAAAGGCTTTGTGTACTCTTTCTATTCTACTTTTCTTGGGCTAACAAATTAGTGTGTAGCCCCCCCTTTTTTATCACCACCAGGTTGATTGTTCTTTGTTTGTCTGACCTTCACAATGACTGATGGAGGTAAAAAGAACGGTGTCAGGGGGGGTCATCAGTTGGTACTTCTGTGATCAAGCTTGAGTTGTCTCTGCCTGTGCCTGGCGGTAAGGTAACAAGTGTGTTTGAATGCCAGAAATTTTGTTGCTTGCTCTCGATCTTTCTATCTCTTTGTGGGGTGGCGTGGCAAGATGCCCTGGCTCTTTGGTAAAATGTCTCGTCCCACTAATGATGATCCCAAAGTAGAACAATGGGACATTGATAATAGGACTAGTATTCATGGGTGGTTCTTTAGCTCTATGGAACCGTCTATTTTAAAAATGTTTATGTATCATGGGTCAGCTGACAGCCTTTGGAAAGCTTTGAAAAAATTGTGTACTCACTCTCACGACGAGGCTCATATATTTGAGTTACATCAGGAGATCTCCCATGTATCTCAGGAGAATTTGGGTTTGTCTATTTCAGAGTTCTTTGGAAGCTTGCAGGTGTAGTGGGATGAGATAGCCCACTATGATCTAGTTAGTGATTTCAGGGGCAATGGCAGATGTCGCCACTAAAAGGATGGATCGTCTTGGCACTTATTTCTTTTTTATGGGTTTTCGCACTTATTTCTTTTGAAAACCTTCGTGTTCAAACTCTTAGTACTTCACCACTGCCATCCCTTTTGGATACTTTTGCTATTGTGGATGGTGATGAGCCCAGGCATCTTATTTTTACTCCTACCCAATCACCAGCTGTTGGGGTTATATCGATCAGATAGAATTTGCTGCTTCTTTGGATTTTCATCCCATTTGGGGTAAGAAAACTTGCCATCATTGTAGAACTCCTAGACATATTGAAGAAACTGTTGGGGTTTTCCCGAGTCAAATACCCTTGAAAAAGAAAAAAAGAGATAGTAAATGACTTAATGTGCTGATGGTTAGTTGTTGGCATATTATTGACATTGGAAATCTGAGAATGGTTTGCAGTAATAAATTGGTTGGCCGGCTAGCATTTGTGAGGTGCATGCATGTCTGGGATTTCAAAGAGTTTTGGCTTGCCATGTATTTAAAGGGCTTGCCATGCCTGTGCCGTGTGAAGAAAAAGAAAAAAGTGTGAGTGTTTCGGCTGTGTTGTGTGTGTAAGAAAAAGAGAGAAGAAAAAGTGAATGAAAATAGTAGTGTGTGAGAGAGAAATTGTGTGAGAATTGCTCAGTGTGTGAGAGATAAAATTACAAGTGAGTGTGGGCTTGGGTTGGGTATTTTTATCTCATTGTAACTCATCCGATATAGTGAAAGTTGTTCTCTCTCCCGTGGATGTACCCGATTTTGGGGAACCACGTAAAATCGTTTATGTTCTTTGTTTCGGTTTATTTGTGTGTGTGGGTGCGTTGTTTGATCGATCCATAACAGAAACCTGCTAGAAAGTTCACCGAGAGTTGAAAACTCAGTTCAAGAAAAAATTGGGACCCCCAGCCAAAGTTGCAACCACTATCGAGGCTTCTGATTCTCTTATTTCAGTTGTTGTCGAACGTCAGGGTCAATTAGCAATGTTAAGGTCTCAGAGGTCCCCAGCTATTTCGGCTCCTATACCTTCCACTGCTACTACTGCCACTTTGGCCTCAGGTGCTCCCACTGCATTTCATGTTCCCCCGGAACCCTCTCATGGGTTCTAGACTTTGGTGCTAATTACCATATAACGGGTGAGTTATCCTTGTTTTCTACTCCTTTGGTTCCCACTCGTACTTCTGCATGTTTTACTGATGCTTCAATTAATACCATAAGTAGAAAAGGGAACATCAGACTTTCTTCTGATATTGCCCTATCATCTGCCCTTTATGTTCTACAATTTGCCTTCAATCTTTTGTTGGTCACTCGTCTCGCAAAATCCTTTAATGCTGCCATTTTCTAATTCGATTGTTGTCTTTTGCAGAACTAGAGTTTGAAGAGGATTTTTGGCAAGGGATGTGAGCGCGATGGACTATACTACTTTGGTGAACCTTCTCCTATCCTGTCCCTTGATCCTGTGTTACAAGCTCACACCTCTGCCGTGATTGATTTTACTATTTCTGTTTCATCCAAAGACTTATCTTTGTGGCATGCTTGATTGGGACATGTTAAGTTTCAGTATTTATGTTTAATGTTTCTGATTTTTTCCTCAGCTTGTCAGCATTTGAAGTTTAAATGTAAAGTGCTCGATCGGTTGGGACATATTTTTATTTAATTCATTCTGATGTGTGGGGACCTTCTCCTGTTACTGCTCTCTGTGGTCATCGATATTATGTTACATTTATAATGATTTTTTCCAGGTGCACTTGGGTTTATCTTCTTAAGAAAAAATCTGAAGTGTTTGAAATTTTTTGCCAATTCCTCTCCGTGATTAAAACTCAATTCAATATTGTGGTTTAGAGTCTGAGGTCAGATAATAATGAGAAAACATGTGAAGAAGTACTTACACGCCATGTCTTAATAATGAAATCCGCAATTTTTCCCTTAGCTATGTATCCTTGAAGTTCAATCTGCTCTTCTTGAGTTGGTCCCTAACACCATCGTTCAACATTTTGTAAGACACAAGTATATTTACATATTTAGCACAAAACAGATTTCAGTTTGACACTTGGATAACACCTCAACAACATCACATCTGGTTGTAAACCTCTCCCCAAGCTTCTCTGAAGCTTCACTAAGTTCAACACCTAATATTTAATTCCACAACCTGAGTTAATATTGGGGAAGAAGAAACTGTATTATGACCTTCAATTTAAACAGCACGATAATTAATGAAGCATAGTGCTTACCGAAACGCTGCAACCCTTCCACCGTAGTGATGCATTTTCCATCCTCATGTTTAATGACCACTTGTTTATTCTACACAAAGAAAACTATGCTAATTAGGTCACATTAATAATTGGAAAACCTCTAACACCTCTACGTAGTTACTCGAACCCAGATTCTTACGCTAGGCATATGGAAGGTCCACGAACAAAAATATAGAACTTTGGAAGAGACCATGACACAGATGTTGCTAAAGAACTGTCATGCAGTCATACCCTTCGAAATTGGAAAAACAACTCAATGTGACAAGTTAAGATAACATCAAATCCTCTGATCTATAGTGACATAAGAAAATTGTCACCATGTCATTAAAACATTTTAGTGACACAAATTTTGTTGTCACTAATGATCATTTCTTTAGTGACAGAGAGAATGTCGTAACTATAGAGTTAGTTTTAGTGACAACATCCAAAAGGGAATAAAAAGATTGTTGTCTACATGTTTCAACTCCACAACCGCTGTCACCTAGCTTGGCACTTATGTGCAGCTTCCGAACAACTGCAACAACTACTAATGTTGTTGCCATATTTGCGTCAAAATAAATTTATAGTAACCTTGAAACCGCCATGTATGTATCTCACATGTTGTGTATGTTTTACTCAGGCTTTTGTCCCTTTCTGAATGTGTTACTTCGTAAATTCAACTTATTAAAGAAATATTATTGTTACACCTTTCACATCAATTTTTTTTCACCACTTTACACTTTTCACATTGACTTTTACCTCCACTTGTACCCATTAACTATTTTGCCCACTAACTTTTTAAAAGGCAAAATGAGTTCGTTAAAATGTGCCCCCCGGCACATTCATTAAATGAGTCTAAGTAAACCTTTGTTTACATGAAAAATCTAATTTATAAAAATAGGCACAACTCTTTCACTACTTTTTGCATGGGAAATCTAAATATATCAATTATTTTTACAACTTTTTGTAAAAGTGGATTTAATTAAACCCATTTAATGAACTTTATCATGTGCCAGGAGGCACATTTTAACATAACCCATAATAATTTTATAAACTTATACCCATTAACCTTCAAAACACGCACTTTATAAGGGATAGCCCAAACTGGAAACGTTGACACTAAAAAAGGGACAAAGAGAGTACATATGATAATATTTTGTTTTTTGATAAAATATATATTATTATTTTGATGTTGCATACATATATATACCTTTATGCATACTAAAACTTTTCTTATACAAGGCTTCTCTCAAATAAATTATTTAAGTAAAAGTTGATCTCAACTTTGATTCATTAGCCATTTATTTGTTTTTAGTGACAGGTTTTATATTTTTTTTGTCACTCAACATTAATCTTTAGTGACAACGTTTATTGTTTTGTCACCAAATATAGCTTTTTGGTGACAATATTAATTTGTTGTCACAAAATATAATATTTTAGTGACAACTTCACTATTTTCACTCAAAGTATAATTTTAGTGACAACTTTTGAGTTGTCACAAATATTTGTGTCACTATAACTCATTTTTCTTGTAGTGGTTGACATATAAATTGTAAGCTTTCTAAGTGAGTCGAGAATGTCACAAGTAAATGATATAAAAGTACGGAACTGAATCATGTAGAGAATGAGAGGCAAACATTGTGAGCACACACTGATTTATATATGGTTGAAACACTCTCATCCACACAGCTCCTAACATACTTTGACAGCTCCAACTGCCCAAATTCAATTCCACAAAACAAAGACCAACTAGCCTTATCCCTCTCTTAACTCCTAACTCGATCTTTTTTTTTTTTTCCTCTCTCAACCGATACACAAACCAAGACCACAAAATTAAATTACTATTTCTAACATAATCCACCACCAGGTTTTCTTGTGCCATTTTGGCCTTACCTGTTGCAGGGCAAAATTGAGAAAATTCCAAATTACAAAACGTTTATTCTGGGTACTCATGATAAGCTGTTGAATAACTTATAACAGAACTAGATTAGCAATCAAACTGACTGGTAAATTCAGGGCCGGTTTTGACAAAATAAATAAATTGAACTTTTATAAACAAATGCATGTATTCAACATATAAAACATGAGAAAATAGGAGGGTTTATAATTTGTAAAAAATGCTTTGCTAAAAAAAAGAGACGAGGTTTTGTTATTTGTGAGGCAAAAAGTATTGGGTAAATTTCACTGATCATCCCTGAGGTTTCTAACAAGTATAAGAACCTTCCCGAGATTCTAGAAATTACGGTGACCTCCCTTACCTTACAAACTATTGTCTCGATTCCCCGTTCGATCAAATTCACACTAACGCCATTAGTTTCTACTACCAAATTAGTACTAAAATGCCCTTGAATATCATGTGAACTTAACAACTAAGTCTTCTTCTATTTTTCTTCTAATTGGAGCTTTAATAGTTAAACAAAATTAACTTAAAATATATGTTCAAATTTCTATAATCCTTTTTACAATCTTAAATTTCAATACGTATTACTTTTTATAAAGTTAATTTTTTCATGTATCTCTTTTTTTGTCTCCTATATATATTTTTCAAGCAAAATGCACTTGAAATCAATGTAATGCAATTATTTTTAGTACTTTTGTTCTTGATTTTTATTATATTTTATAAAATAAAGTCCATATCGTATATCATATAATCTTTCTTTAAGTTTTTCTAATTTTTCCTTTACTATTTGAAACATAGTTAAATTTGAAAACAAAGAATTGAAGTATGTTTTAATTTTTTTCCTTAACTACAAATGCATTAGAAGAAGAAAAACGTCAAAAAAGAATTGAATATTATGGCTTTTTTATACTTACTTTATTATTCTACAAAAGAATTGTTGTAGAGAAATCACAATTTTTTGTAATATAATGGATTAGGTATCTAAAATCCATTTCCTTTTAATAGCATACTTGCAAGTGAACAAAAAAAAAAATTAAAGAAAAGAAGATAGCTTGAGTGATTTTACAACTTCCTCCGTCCCTTTTAAGTGTGTAGCTTCATAATTCCAACTTATTTTCTCTCGCATCAATTTTTACAACTTTTACATCTACTTTCCACTAATTACCTTTATCAAATATAATAATATCAACTAACTTTTCAAAAAGAAATATACTTTTAAGAGCAAAATAGGAAATGTACCTACTAACTTTTCAAAACACACTTATTAAGGGACAGCCAAAATGGAAAGTTAAACACTGTAAAAGGGATGAGGGAGTATAATTTCTATACAATAAAATGAAAATATATACAATGCTCTCGTCATTGTATAAATTCAATAAAAAGAAGGAATAGACCTGATTTTTTACTTCACCTAATATTTAAGGGCATTTAAGTCATTTAATAGCAAAAACGGTGTTAGTCTCAACTTGACGGAATGGGGGAACCTGTACAATAATTTGGAATGTAAGGGAGATCGGTGTAATTTTTAAAACTTCAGAGGAGGTTCTTGCATTTGTTAGAAATCTCAGGGGTGGTTAGTGAATTTTTCCAAGGGGCTGCTGTGTCGTCTGCGGACTGCTACTCCGCCTGTCTTCATTTACTTTTTCGTTTTTTCTTTGTCGGATTCAGCAAGTTAAGTTGGGCCAATGGGCCTGTGGTCCTTAGTGTAAAATAAGTTGGTTGGGTTTAAAAATGGGCCACTTATTGTACAAAAAACATATTGGAGAAATATATTGGGTTTTAAAACAATTAGAGGCCCAAATTTTTACACCTTTTTGTGGGCCTAATACCATGGCCTCTTGAGCCTTAGCCTAGGCCCGGCCCTTGGTACATCGGGATGTGAGAGAGGGAACAGATGAAATCGTGAGTGAAGAAAGTGGGAGAGGGAGAGTCAAGAGTGTGTGTATGGGAGGGGTGAAATCGTGAGGGAAGAAAGTGGGAGAGGAGAGACCACTGCAATGAGTTAACCGGTCCTTCCGGTACCCCTTAAAATCCCTTAAATAAGTCAACGGCCAAGATTAAAACAAAGAACAATGATTCATACACTCCCTCTCAATGACTCCCCACCACTCCCCCTCTCACATGTGGTGGTGATGGGACCCACCACATGTGGGACCCACGGTGGGACCCACCACATGTGAGAGGAGGAGTGGTTGGGGAGGGAGTGTATCTATCATTTTTGTAAAACAAAACTCATCTAACAACCAAGATTAGGGAGTGTACCATTTGTCCTTTTTTAGGGGGCGTAGGGTCTTTTTCGTAACCTTGATACTAATAGACATTTGATAAGCCCTCAATGTTGTATATATATGGGCTTATCTCGCTCGTTGTGATCACACACACGTGCATTTTGTGCCTTTGAATGATTGATTTTGCGCGAGTTGTGTTTTTGATAAGTTTCAGAAAATCGGAGCTAAAAAGGCGTGTCCAAAGCTCCAAATAATCCCCGGTTGTATCCGGAAGTACCCAAGGCCCCGCAATGCCGTGGAGGACAATCGCCGAAGCTTAGAAGTTGATTCAAGGAGCTTTGGAAGGTTCAAGGAAGGCCCGGAACAAAGGAACAAGAAATCTAGAGTGATGAGCCTTGAGAAAATCTGACCAACCGATAGAAAAATGCTCATTTCTCTCAAGATACAAGGGCTATGAAGATGAGGTCAATTGGGTTTGAAAGTAGACTCATAGAGCTTTCCAACGGTTCAAGAATCATGTCATTCCGAGTTCGGACGAAGCCGGGGAGTGCTCGCGAAGTTGGGGCAAAAATCTGTCTGAACAGATGCTGATGGATCGATCCATCACTTTCCATGGATCGATCCAAGCTTCAAAAATTACCAACAGAAGCCCTTGGATCGATCCAAGGTGTTGATGGATCGATCCATGGTGGTGTCCGGGCGTATTTTTGACAGCACATAAAGGTGTTTTGGGTTGGACTTCCACTTGAATTACTTGCTACTTTGAGCATGCTTCTAGATGTATGGAGGGGAGAGATGGCTTTTGTATAAATATCTCTCCCTCTCCTCTCTCTTGCTCTCTCTCCCCCACACTTACTCTTTCATTTTTAGTTTTAGTTTAGCTCCTCCATTGGAGGATTTTGAAGCTTTATCTCTCTAGATTTCTCAAGTAAGTTTTCATTTCTAGTTAATTTGTCAAGGTTTATTGTTGTAGCTACAATCATTCTCTCTATATAAATCTAGTTTATTTGTGTTTTTATCGGTTAAATCTTGTTCTTCATTTCCTAGCTAAATCCTTCTTAAACTCTAGTTTTTATTGGTTGTTTGTTATTTCTCTAAGGTTTAAAGTTGTTGGCAAGTTTGTTATCATCGTTAAAAATCACTTTTCAAAGTTATTGGTCATGTTTATAACTTCCTTAATTAAATTAATTAGTTTTTGCCTAATGAGTGAGTAGTCAATTAGGTAGGGTCATGGGGTGATTGACTCCCCATGACCAAGGTTAATCCAGTTCCTCGCGCAATTTAAAAAAGACTTTCAACTTTTGTCGAGCAATGAATTGGGATTCACTTTTACGAATCAAAATTAGGGTCTGTAAACCCCTTTGATCGCACGTCGCCCGGAGCTTGACCACTTGGTACGTGCGATGCTTAGGGATAGGGCGACTCAAATGTTTGTCTAAATGGCACAAGAATCCTATTCTTTGTGGAACGCATTTTTCTAGGCGATGGTTTAGTTTCTAAACCATTTGCTCGGGTGCACCTAACGGTGGCTCGAGTCGGTTACCGAGCGTGAGGATTTGGTTAGCTTTGGTTGTGATCGTTATGAACCCCTAGGCTTTACCTTTGTTAATTTAGTCTTTTCGTATTCCGTGTCATTCACGAAGTTAAGTGAATCCACCAACAAATCACAAAAGCCAAGTTTGCCGCTTTAAGGCTAAAAACTTCATTCGCAAGTCAACTCTCACGCCGGGTGCGTTCGGTCCCTGTGGATTCGACCCGGTCTTACCGGTTATCATGCTATGCGATACCTAGCCCTACGCTTGGGGCGACACCATCTACGACACAATTCAAGGTCGCAAGCAACATTCAGATACTCTTAAAAGAGTTCAAACTAAAGTGCTAAAATTTCAAAGTAATTGATGTATGTAAGGAGAATGGCATATTTCAAAACTCATATTGAATAATTTTGGAAATTTTAAGTAATGAGAAACTCACAAAAAAACGGATGATAGCTCCAAGCATGTCATCAAAAGCTGCCATTACATAGCAATAGCCCCTGCCGCGACCATTGCGTCTGGATCTATTGGAGCGAGAGAGACGTACCCCTGAAAATACTAAAGGTCCCACTGCAACAAAATTACTCAAATAGAAGGAATCTTAATTTGGACTTCAGTACGATATCCATCAAACAAAAACATCCAAATATAATACTAATCAAACACAAGGATAATATCATTTTCACAATCGATCCTTTAGAATTTCATTCTGGCAAGGGTGCATCATCATCTCAAGAACTCAAAATCATGGAATCCGAGTTCAAGTGGTTAAATTTGTTGCCCCTTTAGAATTAATATTATAGCGTCAAATACTGAAAATACAGTACTAGTTCCAATATTGTTTATAAAATATTATGTACTTCCTCTGTTCTAAATTACTGGTCCTTTTTTGTTTTTTTTATGTTCCTCCCAAAAGAATATCTACTTTAAAATTTTAATATAAAAAGTTATGTAACATTACTCTTCTACCTTTTTCCTTTTACATTTATGTGTCATGTCAACATAGCATTAAATATAGGCAAATTAAGAAAGTCTATACCAATTAAATGTCACGTTATTCTCCCAAGAAAAACTTGCTAACCCAAAAATGATAAGCAATTATTGCGACGAATAGAGTATTATTTTACGGTGTTGTTTGATAAAATTGAAAACTAGAAAATGGAAACATAAAATTAAATTAAATTGATTGTTGAATTATTTAAATAAAGATGTTGTTTGACAAAAGAAAAAAGAGTTAGATTAAAACAAAATGGGTTAATGCAACACAAAAGAATTTCAATTGGTTGCCTGGTGATGTAGTTGTGCTAGTGCGGTGGCGGCTTGGGTGGCAATGGAGGGGTGGTGACTTTTTGTGATGGTGTTATGCATGAAGAAACGGTGTGGGTGGTGATGGTGGAAGGATGGCACCAGGTGGAGTGAAAAGGGTGATTGTAGCAAAGGGTAGTGGTTTCAGCAATACTGGCTGTGGCGGAGATACGAAGGAGAATGTAACTGTGAGGGTGGTTGTGGTGGAGAGGTGGTAGTGACCGTGATGGTGGTGGTTGAAAAGTGAGTGATTGCACTATGTAAGTAGGAGCAAAGTTAGGGTACGGAAATCAAGATTAACTGAATAAGGATGAGAATAGTATATAGATTAGTAAATGGGACTAAGCGGAGAAATCTGTGGACTAGTAAAGAATCAAGGCGAGAACAGTAGGGAAAAACCCTTGGCAAGATTGTCTTTCTAGAATCACTCTCGATGTTTGTGTAAAATTTTCCTTGAAAGGTACGGGGGATGCCCTATTTATGGGGACTTGGCCTCTCTTTCTAGGCCAAGTCCAATTATAAATTCTGGATACACGTCACATGGGTACATTCTTTTCATACTGTTGAGGCCGTGGTGCCAAGGTGGTTTTGCAGGTGCTATTCCGTGAGTGCCTCTCCGCGGCGAACTCTTGCTCATAGCCACGAATTGACAAAATCTCCAGGAATCCCTAGTGGTGCGGTCATGACCTCCCCAGTTGTGCCTGAATCGTGACCAAGCCTTTAAATGGCTTCCACTACAACAATTTTCCCCATTGCCGACTAAAATTTTAGTCGGAAAATGTCGTAATTTAGTCGGCAATAGTAATTTCCGACCAAAAATTTAGTCGGCCCATTTGGTCGACGGAATGAGGTAGGAGATTGTAATTTCCGACCAAAACAAGTTTGGTCGGAAAAAGTTTTGTTTTTACCGACTAAATATTTAGTCGGTGAAATATTTATTTTTCTCCGACTAAATATTTGGTCGGTGAATATTTATTCTTCTCCGACTAAATATTTGGTCGGTGAATATTTAATATTTTTCCGACTAAATATTTAGTCGGAGAAAAATAAATATTCACCGACCAAATATTTAGTCGGTGAAATATTTATTTTTCTCCGACTAAATATTTGGTCGGTGAATATCTAATATTTCTCCGACTAAATATTTGGTCGATGAATATTTTTTCACTTGCCCACACTTGTTCAATATTTTTTTTTTTACCAAGAACTAAAAAATATGAAAAAGTAACAGAATTCATTTCTCATTGCAAAAACTAATAATCCATACAAAATATCACAAGTAGATTGAAGGCGTGTTCCATAACGTTGTGAACATACAAAAGTAGATTAAATGTTCATTATGGTGTGGAAATACCATAATCCACAAGTCCGTAGGCTAAACTAAGTGGGGAAAAAAAAAAGCTATAAAAAATTCACGATGCCATCCTTGATCTTCATGAAGGAGCTTTCAAAATGACGGGTTGAAATCAAGCTTTTGGCTAGAAAGTCCTATTACCTGCAATAGAAATGATGAAGAATAAAAACCAACTTAATTTACTTTTCGTTTATCCTTGGTTCAGAATCTTTATTATGATGATACAAAGAACAGACTTGAACACAATTAATCATCGACAACCCCAAAGACAGGTCTCCTACCAGCCTTTAAAGGTACATGCCAAAACCTGTTCATCTAAGACTGAATTGCCAGTCAGCTCAACCAAGCATCTAAAACATGTCCAAAACTGGATTAATTGGCAGTGAGATGGCATAAAAGGGCTACCTTCATCACAAGAAGAATAAGAAGAATGGCCAAAATTGCATCTGAATTCCTGATTTTGTTATACATCCATCCATCTTGTCAACTTTAAAGATTTGGTTTCAGAATATCCAAGTTTAAGAATAACCAGACAACATTTGTTTTCATAAGGAAGAACAGTGTGACATCTTTCATAGCTAAAAAAGCACAATCGCCAAACAGCAACACTTACCTTTCAGGGGAAGGATCAGGACTTTGGCATTCGGTTGCTTGTTCCTGCCGACAAATATATAAGCATAAATTCAGAAGATAGAGCAAAGTAAAGGAACAAAAAAATGGACAAACCAATTTAACCCACCCCGTCTGGCTTAAACTCACTTCCAAACTCCCATTTTTCCTTTCTAAGATTGAGTACTTCTACTTCAGCATCTGTTTACGAGACCTATTCCAAATGTCAAGAATTACTCCCTCAGGAAATCAGCTTTATAAAAATAAAGCCAACATGTCAAGCATAGCACATCTGAGTAAAAACACATCCAGTTGGACAACATTGTTTCCTCTCAAGTCTCAGCCCATCGCAGACAAGCATACTAATCTTGTGCTTCTTTTTAACGGAATCAAATGAACTAATAACACCTTCATAAAACCTAAAAGTAATAAAGGTGCACTTTCAGCCATTATGAGCAGAGCAGATTCATATGGAATTGTGAATTACAATCAAAATACGAACTTCTTCAGAAGTAAGATACGTGATGACGGAGTTATATGAGGCGTGGTCCAAAAAATCCAAATAGTTTCATCTTCATGCTTTATATAAAAGCAGAAATAGACCAAAATCAAACTGATTTTACAGTTTTTTAAATAAATAAAGACAGCGAGACATTTGATCTCCAGGGTCCAGGCAGCAAGGTCCAACACTGGAACAAATGCAAAACAACTGAGCTGACTTTTGTTCCAGTGTTAGACTCCGAGATAATCATATACCCAAGCATAGATATACAAATATATAACAACATATCTATAAATTTAAACACATAAAGTTGTCGAACAGAAATTTTCTAACATAACTACGCTCTTAGATGATCATAAAGATTTTTCTTCCTCCCTGACTAATCACTTAGATGTAGGGAGTTTGATAGGTAGTTCCCCCAGGCCCCATCCCACATATACCATGCAATTACCAAGCCCTAGCAAACTTGAGGGGAGTGGAAAAAGAAAGCATGTGGAGCTAATTAGTACTAACAGACGGATGAGAACAATTATAATCAGCAGAAAAAGCCACAGAACCTAATGTGAAGAAGGCTCTCTGCATCCCACAATTGCTATAGCTTTTTTTTAATCAGCTATACTGCCCCTATACTGCCCTAAGCTTGACCCAAAAGAATGTTCGAAGTATTGTTTTCCATATATCATTGATGCCAATCCTCATTGGATTATTATGTGATACATGCTGTCGTCGTTACATGACACATTTTAATCATACCTAGTGTCCTGCTTTATGCAAGCGTGAATTGATAAAGGCTCGTTAACTTCAATTGGATTTTGCTTGGAGCGAGCAAATATCGGAAGCGACAACATCAAGGGAAACTCCTAACTATACTAGTGACGAAAAAGGAAACCAGTAACAACGTAACATGACCAATTATTTCAGCTACATTAGAAACAAATGAAGATCCTTTGGCAAAGTAAACCTACGAACGAAATACACGCACATAGTAGCACTTAAGCAAACACTTTGTAATCAAATAATCTATCTGCTTGATACGTTTGCTGATCAAACACTTAATTAACACCAATCTGCCACTTACAGAATCTGGACATCACCCACATGCAATTCTCAAAATCGAACCCCTTCTAATCTAATAGTAGTTGTTGAAATACTTCTAAATAATCAAGAGCTACCTTGGGATGTAAAAGAACCATGCGTTGAAAAGATGACTTGTGATGATGATATGTACATCCAGAAATCCCGTAGCACCGGCACCTGTATATGTTACAATCTGAAGAAAATTAACACAAAGAATGAAGACTGAAATTAACACAAGTTCAAGATGAATGGAAAAATCTGCAAGGGTATCAAAACAACCTAACAGATAGCACATTTTTCTAGCTTGGTCCATAGGAAAGCCGCCCATAGTAATTTAATTAACTAAAAACCCCTAAATATGTCCAATCCCTAACCACAAACCCTAACTTGTCTAAACCCTAATCAGAAACCTAAATCTGCCCAATCCATACCCGCTTTCCACACCCCCAACTCGATCCCCTCCCTCCGAACCCTACCCTATTTGAAGTCTATAAACCCGCGACCCTATCTCTCCTAGATTCAACACGAGCCCCTTCCCGAACAACCAACCCCCAACCCACACCCGAACTCAGCCGCAAAATATATGAGAGAGAGAGAGAGAGAGAGAGAGAGAGAGAGAGAGAGGAACGTACCAAGAGGAGAGAGAGCGAGATCGGCTAGAGGGAGATCGATGGCTTCTGCTTCTTGGTGAACTCGGCCCAGTTGTTTTTGACACGGAGAAGGAAGCTGTTTGCGTTCCACGTCATGAACTTTAATGGCTCCTGCTTCGGGTTGTTCCCATCACCTGAGGCTTCTGGGTTTTGAGTATCATTGTCGGTTGAGGAAGCAGAGAGGGTGGGTTTCATGAATGGTGATCCTTCCTTTTGGATTGGTTCGAAGAATCTCTTCATTTTCGTGGCCCCAATGCAGAACCCTGAGGTGCTAGAGAGAGGATGGTGGAGTCCGGTCTGTGGCGGACGGGGGAAGGGAGGGGGGATTTGGGATCTGATTTGGGGATTTTGGGTTTGGGGGGAATTTCTAGCGGGAAAAACAATTCAGCGAATTTTGGAGCAAAAAATAGGTGTGTGTGATTGCATAAATGTGTTCAAATTTTTCATGATCCGAACTACTCAATGTGTTCAAAATGTATTTTTTAGGGTCCTCGCATGGAATCAGCAAAAAAAAAAAGATCGAGAAGGATTTGATCCGAGTAGTTTTTAAGAAAATAATTTTATCGAACACCGCTCGGATCAAGTCTGTCCCGGTCCTTTTTTTTTTGCGATTCTTGGTGTTAACCCTTAAAAATAGGTTTTAAAAACATTGACCGATTTTGATCATCATAATTGTGTTGCGATCATGTGGCTTCCATACATTAGAATATAGTAGAATAACAATTTTAGCAAACAAATGTGGCAAGTTTTACCGGGAAATTTTTGGTATTTTTAGTGCATATATCACATCATATGCCTATGTACCGAACGGTAAAAACTGCCGTAAAATTGTATTACACGAGGGTCGTCAGAGTATTTTTCTGCAAACCAGAACCGTCTACGTTTTACGTGGGAGTGATTATATCCTCCGTGCAAAAAATCAAGTGAATTAATTATCATTAGGTACCTGATCGAATGAGACAAAATTTTGGTTTACAATAAATCAACATCCCGATGAAAGGGCTTTGAATACCCGATAGACTTGAAATTTGGCGAGAGTGATTAAAAAAGCAATACAAGCAATCTGAACGGTTTGGATCGTCATAATTGTGTTGCGATTGTGTGGCTATCATACAATATCCTATAGCATAATAGCATGGTTCATAACCAAGTAAGTTCGATGTATAGAATTGCAAGGTAGGTGTAGACTCGTTTTTTCCGAATGTTCGATTTGAACCGTTGCAATTTAATATCTCGTCAATTCTATCATTCTCCCCAAAATCGATGATCATCCGATATCGGTAACAACACGATCGAAACAAATTCAGTGCTTTTAATGGAATTTCAGTACTATAATGCACAACTCCAAGGCCACCTAATCAATTTTTTAAAAATCTGAACCGTTAGATGTGTTTAAAGCATGTTTTCAAGGTCCTATGCAAAGATTTGGGAAAAAACAATACCCAAAAGGGTTTGATCGGGCCAGGTTTTCGTATAGTAGTTTTACGAAAACCTACTCCGATCAACTACTTCCGGGTATTCTTTTTTGCAAAATCCTCACGAAGGACGCTGAAAACACGTTTTAAACACATCTAACGGTTCCGATCGTCGAAATTTGGTCCGGAAAGTGGAGGCCCATTATTGTGTTCCTGTGAGAGTGAGACAGTGAAACTATGAAAGGAATCAAACCGATACGATTTAACTGAATGCTTGATCTAAACCGATACGATTTAACATCTTATCAATTCTATCATTCTCCCCGAAATTGATGATCATCCGATATCGGTAACCACACGATCAGAACACATTCAGTGCTTCCAGTGGCATTTGAACACTATAATGTACCAATCCAAGGCCATCTAATCTATTGCTTGAAAATCTGAACCGTTAGATGTGTTTAAAACATGTTTCTAAGGTCCTATGAAAGGATTTGGAAAAACAAAAATGGGACCTAAAAGCCATTTTTGTAATGAACAGTGAAGATCGTCGTAATTGTGTTGCGATGAAGGACCTTTCAAAATCCGATAGACGAAATAATTGGCGAGAGTCATTAAAACATCAACACAAACAAAGTGAACGGTGTGGATCGTCATAGTTGTGTTGCGATTGTGTGGTTATCGTACGTTATACTATAACATAGTAGCTTTGTTCATATAGAAGTAAGTTTGATGTATAGAATTACAAGGTAGGTGCAGACTCATTTTTCCAAATGTTCGATCTGAACCGTTACGATTTAGTATCTCATCAATTCTATCATTCTCCCTGAAATTGATGATCATCTGATGTCGGTAACTACGCGATCGGAACACATTCAGTGCTTCCAGTGTCATTTGAACATTACAATGCACTAATTCAAGGCCATCTAATCTATTTCTTGAAAATCTGAGCCGGTAGATGTGTTTAAAAAGTGTTTTTAAGGTTCTACGAAAGGATTTGGCAAAAAAAAATACCCAGAAGGGCTTGATCGGAGCAATTTTTCATATAGCGATTTTTTATGCAAAAATGTTCCGATCAAGCCCTTCTAGGTAGTATTTTTTGCCAAATCCTTTCATAGGACCTTAAAAACACTTTTTAAACATATCTAACGGTTCAGATCGTCAAAAATTTCTCTGAAAATTGGAGTTCGAGGTCTAAATTTTTACATCCTGTGGGATCCTTCATAATTGATAACTTCGTATGAAGTTTAGCTTATTTTAGTTAAATAAACTTAGTATTCTCGTAAATTAACTTCTATAATATAATTTCTATAATTTGATTAATTTATATTATTTATTAGTTTTTATAATTTGATTTCTATAATTTCTATAATTTAATTTCATAATTTCTATAATTTAATTTGATAACTTCTATAAGTTCCATAATTTTTTTTCAAAATATTTATTAGATAAAATCATAAAATGCAATGTAACTTCTTTTTCCCTTTTGTTTCTTTTTTTTTTCTTTTATTTGTTCATGACTTCATTTAGCGATGAATTTCAAAATTTCAAAATTTATATTTTTTTGTGATCAAAATTTATTTTTATTTTCCCCATAATTTTTTTCATTTTTGTTATTCAGAAATTCATTTTAAATTTCCCCTCGTTTTTTCCCTTATTATGGCATTTGGCAACTCAATTTATTTAATAAAAATGTATTTTTGATTATTTATTTATTTATTTATGGCTGTGCCGTGCTTGTGTGACTCCCGTGCCCATGCACAATTATTTTTTTGTCCAAACTCTTTCTTTCTCTCTACAAAGAATTATTATTATTTTTCATTTTTAATTTTTTTCTTTCATGACTTACCGACTTACTTACAAGTTGCGAAACACTATTTTTTATTTATTTTTTATTTTTTTCACAAACAAAAAAATGTTTTTTTTTTTTTCAAAATGTTTATTAGATAAAAGGCAATGTATCACTTATCAATCATGGCAAAAAATATTTTAAAAGCTTATTTTATTTGTAAAATGAATTGCCGACTAAATATTTAGTCGGAAAATATAAAAATGAATTGCCGACTAAATATTTAGTCGGAAAATATAAAAATTCCCGCCAAAATTTTCGCGAAATTTTTGGAAATCGTTGAATTGGCGGAAAACTATTATTCCCCGACAAAAAAAATTTAGTCGGTGATTATACTTACAAGTTAAAAAAATTAGTTTACTATTTTCCATGTTTGAATTTTGATTTAAAATTTATTAATCGTATAAAATGTTTTAAAAGCTTATTTATTTATTTTTTGTTCAAACTCTCCTCTCTCTCTCTCTAAAAATAAAAAATAAAAAAATTGTAACTTATTTTTCCCTTTTGTTTTTTAAATTATGTTGTTCGTGACTTTTTTTTTTTTAATCGTGACATGACTTCAATTTATATATATATTTTCACCAAAAGAAATTGATATTTTTTTTCAAAATCTTTATTAGATAAAAGGCAATGTATATGGTATACATTTTTTTTTCATGTTTGAATTTTGATTCAAACTATATTAATCATATAAAATATTTTACAAGCTTATTTTCTTTTTTTTGTTCAAACTCTCTTTGACTCTCTCTCTCTCTCTCTCTTTCAAAAAAAAAAAAACGAATAAAAAGAAATGTAACTTCTTTTTCCCTTTTGTTTCTTTTTTTGTTCATGAATGATGAATCATGACTTCATTTTTATTTTTTAACTTTACATAAATATATAAATATATAATTCACTTACACAATTAGAGATAATTTCCGACTAAATAGTTGGTAGGCGATAGTTTATAATTTCCGACTAAAATAGATTTAGTCGGTGATAAAAAAAACCATATTTATTGATGATAAAAAAAATCATAATCAATGTTTTTTTCCGACTAAAATATATTTATTCGGTGAATTGCAAACAATTTCCGACTAAATATTATTTAGTCGGTGAATTTCAAACAATTTCCGACTAAAATTATTTAGTCGGTAAATTTATTCTTTTTTCCGACTAAATATTTGGTCGGAGAATACTAATTTCCCCGCCAAACTATACACAAAAAATTTCGAAATTATTGAAATTTTTACATTGATTTCCCGACTAAATATTTGGTCGGAAAATACTAACTTTTTCCGACTAAACAATTTTGGTCGGTGAATTGCAAACAATTTCCGACTAAATATTATTTAGTCGGTGAATTTCAAACAATTTCCGACTAAAATTATTTAGTCGGTAAATTTATTCTTTTTTCCGACTAAATATTTGGTCGGAGAATACTAATTTCCCCGCCAAACTATACACAAAAAATTTCGAAATTATTGAAATTTTTACATTGATTTCCCGACTAAATATTTGGTCGGAAAATATTAACGTTTTCCGACTAAACAATTTTGGTCGGTGAATTTCAACCAATTTCCGACTAAAATTATTTAGTCGGTAAATTTATTCTTTTTTCCGACTAAATATTTAGTCGGAGAATACTAATTTCCCCGCCAAACTATACACAAAAAATTAGTCGGAAATTGGACAATAATTTCCGACTAAACATTATTTAGTCGGTGATTTTAGTCGGGAATGATGTAAATTGTTGTAGTGTTCCCTTTTGGCCCTATCAAGTTGGCCAAGGCAGAATCATGTAATCCGGGTCAGTTTGGGGAGTCGACGTCTCTCTGCATCATGTTCCATTTCTTTGGGAAATCTAAATTGAGCCCTTATCGTCGTCTTTTGTTTGAGACTTGGGTAAGATAGGGCGTGAAGCAATTGGGCTACGTTTCGACCTAATTTTGAGTCTTTGTTGAATCATGCTCCAATTTCATCGAGCTAAAGTTGCGTTATGTGAACCTTTTGTTCTTGTCCTTACGCTTGTTTCGCGTGAGGTCCCGTAACCTCGAACTTCTAAATAAATCCCAAGATTTTTTACTTCCTCAAAGAGAGGTGTAATGGTCAATAAATCCAGAGGTTCAAACTCTTATGCAACCCAGTACCTCGTGCGGATTTTAAACCCATATGATGAAAGAGATGCCTTTCCCGGACTAGTCGCTCACGTGGTCAAAAAGGGCGTTCTTGAGTATTGGGTCGGAATTGGGGGCCCTGTAGTGAGTGAGCTCACTACATGCGTGTAGTGAGTTCTCTCGGCCGTCTGATCCGAGATTAACGGTCAGGATCGTCTTACACTTTAAAAAACACTTTTACATTTACTTTAACTCCAATTTATCCGGACCGTGGATCTCGGATCGAACGGTTGAGAGAGCTCACTACACGCATGTAGTGAGCTCATTCACTATAGGGCCCCCGGATCCGTATTGGGTCATGCAGTCCATGATGAGTCTTCATCGGATTATGGGTTTGCAGTTGAGGTATCCGATGCTGGGCTCCACCAATTGGGCTCCAGCGGTCCAGCGGAAAGTAGCAAAGAGGCCCAGTGGCTTAAAGCCCACGTGGGTTGAAGGGGCCGGAAGCGGCCCAATGGGTGCGCGATTGGGCTCGTGGTTTGGGAGCCCATGCAATTCATGGTCCAACAGTCCTGGTCCTCCGGTTGAGGCTTCTCCGGAGTTGGGCCACGCTGTTTTGAAGGGGCAACGGTTGGGCTCCTCCGGATTTAGGGCTCGCAGCCCAAGAATCCCCCAACACTCAGCCCAAGAATCCCCCAACACTGTCAATGCCTATGAAAGCTGGTCCAGCAGCATGGGCTTCTCGTGGTTGGGATTGCACACGGTCTGGGCCATCCGGTCAGAGGAAATGGTATGCGGCTTTTGGGCCCGTGCGGTAAATGATCCCCAGCAATTTCTTTGTCTAATGGGATGTTCTCAAGTTGGTCACATATGTTTTGGTCCACTATATGGAGAATCGAGACTCATGAGGATGTCGATAAAGTTGAGGGAGTCCTTAAGGACTCTTGTGGATTTCAATCAAATGAGCGGCTTAGGTATTTTGAGGCGTCAAGCTGTTGGGATCCTGTTAGGGAACTTCCCTATTCAATTTTTTTCTTCCTTCCTGAGGGATGTCCAATATCATCCTTCTGCCTTTGCTAGAACTCAGGGAAACTAGCCGCCTTTGTTAGACAAGGCTCACCTTCAAGGGGGGTGGTGAACACTTCTTTATCGTTTTTTTTGCTAAGCAAAGAATTTATTAATCTTTGAAAACGAATTACAAAGATTAAAGAGACCCGAGACTGAAAACGCCCAAGGGCCCAAAGGGGAAAAACAAGAAGGCTAGTAAGATACCAACCAGTGCCTAAACCAAAAACTAGGGAAAAAAAAAAAAAAAAACACTCCTGAGACACCCCAAAAATTACAGCAAGAAAACATAAACACCCAAAAGATCTCCATCTCCCAAGCCAACCAAAAAACAAGCACAACCAGAAGCTCCGAAAACAACTAGAGAAGCCGAAAACCCCCAATCGATAAAAATTTTCACACCCAAAAAACGGGGACATCGCCAGAAAACTCCCACAACACGCAAACAGCAGATCAGAACTCCATAGAAATGAGCGCTTTGTTTGGTTGATAATTTTGAGAAAAATATTTTGAGAAATATTTTTGAGAGAGTGTTTGGATGGATTTTTGGAAAAAATAATAATTAGAGAGATGTGTAATAATTGGAGAGAGATAGAGAGAGAAATGAAAATAATGATTGAAGAGAGGGGTATGAGTAGAGAGAGAAATATGATTAATGATTGGAGAGATGAGTAAATAATTTTTTGGAATTTTTTTTTGAAAATATGAAGTGAACACAGTGGAGGTATCTCCCTCCAAAATATCAAGAACTTTAATTTCCGCATTAATTTTCTGTTCTGAAATTTCGATTCCTTTCAATTCTAAAAGTTTCTTAATATTAAAGCTCTCCCTTTCATGAAATTTTATACTTCTTTAACATTGCGACAAACTTTATTCTAGTGATACCGGCATACCGCCTTTTTAAAAAAGATTGGTTTGACTCAATTTCTACAGATGAGAGCTTCCTATTTCAGTGGTGACTTGACTCACGCACTCTGTGAGCGTTGGGTTCTGAATCAAACAATTTGCACTTTCCATTGTTTGAGAGGGGCCCTACCCCTTTGGACTGGTATATGGTAACAAGCCTACGCTTTCAAGGCTAGAAGATTAGGGTTGAAGAGAGATCTAGAGAGAACGCGAAAAGACTAGGCTTTGTTCATTTCCCTGTTTAGTTTTAGTTTTAGTTTTAATTTTGATGACATCATCATTTCTCTCATTTTCCTCTTTATCTCTCTTCACTCATTACACCTACTGACATCATCAAAACTAAACTAAACTATCTAACCAAACACAGCATTTGTGGCTTAAGGACAAAGACTTTCCCGATTATAAGATTCGTTTCTCAGCATTATATCAGATGAAGATTAATATTTCAAAAAGCCCCCTTATAATCTGGAGTCCTTTTTTAGGCGTCATCGCGTAGTGATGAATCGGTTTTAGGTCTACTCAGATCTCAATATGCTTAACACGCCTATCAATTTAGAAGGTCACCCCTAAATTCCTTCCGCAGGTCAAGAATGGCGGGGTGCTTTGTCTGTCTTACTCAAAGCAACAATTCCTTAACGAACTTTTAGATAATAAAGAACAGAATGCTTAACACCGATGTGGTGCCGACCAACACTCCTCCGATGCCTATGTCAGGACTTGATAAAGATAATTAGGCTAGGTTTGGCTAAATAAGTTAAGTGGCTTTTTACTGTTCATTTTTTTTTGTCCTTATTCATTTTTTTTTTTGTATTTTTAGTTTTGCGTCAAACTTTTGCGACCTATTGATCCGTCTCGACGAGAGGAATCGGAAAAGTAAAAAATTTTGACCGAAACTCTTAAATTTTTTCAAAAATACAGAATAAGTCAGAGTTTCGGTCAAAATTTTTTACTTTTCCTATTCCTCTCGTCGAGACGGATCAATAGGTCGCAAAAGTTTGACGCAAAACTAAAAATACAAAAAAAAAAAAAAATGAATAAGGACAAAAAAAATGAACAGTAAAAAGCCACTTGACTTATTTAGCCAAACCTAAAATAGTTAGATGATGCATTGAGCTAGTGTACATGTTGTAATAACCCGAAATTTCGTAGATAAAAATTTCGATTTATTAATTCGATTAGTTATTTTTAATATCGCTAAATAAAATAATTTATTATTTAGTTTAAATAATTTGAATGAAACTATATCTAAATTGTTTATTTCCTTTTATTTATTTTTCCGCGCCGTAAAATCAACGAGTGCACACCGGGTATTTCACTACATCGCGTCCGGAAAACTTACTAATTTTCCCAACTCCTATTTTGTCTTATTATGACTAGCCTTATCCTTTATAAAACCTAAATTAGGCCTATTTCTATTTCGGAAAAAAAAAACTAATTAGGCATGTGCTCAATTTGACTTTTCTACCAATTTTGACTTTACTTTTACTAAACCTAATTTGTATTTTTGTGAGTTAATGAGAGGAAAGAAAATTTGGCTACCTAACAAGTTTGGCTACCTAACAAGTTAGGCTACTTACCTAATTACAATCTTCTATAAATAGCTCACTCACCTTGCTTCATTTCTCACACAAAAATCTCCCAACTTCTTCACTTTGTGCTTTCTAGTGTTCTTGAGTGAGTTCTTGAGTGTTCTTGTTGAAACTCATCCTAAACCACAACACTCCACCACTCTCGACCACCCCTAGATCTTAGAAAGGTAAAATAAGTTAGCTAGAAAGCGTTTGAACAGAGGTCGACTAGTCGTTACGCCGCCGGAATTCAACTAGCTTATTGGCTTCCGACTAATCATCGGAATTAAGGTAGATACTTTATCTTAACTTTAGATTAGTATTTACTAGTTCATATTAATGATGTTATTATTTTTCTTAAACATGCCTAAATATGATTAAATGTGATTATGTTGGTGATTAGTGATTTTATGAACAATTAGACTTTGAAAAACACACTTAATCATTACTATGCACGATTTGAAATTGACTTATCAAAATGCACCGTTATAATGCCCGATGGACTTTTGGAAACCTAAAATATCCAGTTATAATGCCCGAATGAAAATCGACTTTTCAAATTTACGCCGTTATGCTGCCCAATTGATTTTTGGAAAATAGCCGACTAAACTTTTCTTAAAGCGACTTCAAAATGTTTTGACTGTACTTGGACTGTTGAGATTAACCCAAGGCTAACACCCTTGAGGGTCTGTCAAAAAAAGATATGCCTAGCGCTGTCTAAGAAAGGAATGGTGCCAGTAACTGCATTCATGCGGCCATCCAGCCTAGGACTCTTCTGGTTATCTCATTTGTCTAAAGAAAGTCACCAACGAGATTTTATACCTAAAGTAACACGGTTATCGTGAAATATTTTTAAACGAAAAGTTTATCGTGAAACGATTTCTAAACGGAAGATTTTTTATGTAATATGGCATGTGCACGTTTTTCGAGACGGTACGACACGACACGTTTTTCAAGAAAATGATTGATTGTTTTTACAAGAAGAAATAGAGATGAGAATGAAAATGATGCTGTAATTAAAATTTAGTCAATACTGCCATTAGAGTCCCGCCTCAGTTCCCCGGGGTGAACTGGTGGCCAAAGCTCAATGGAACTATACGGTAGTGCTGTTTATAGTTCTCCTCAAATTCCGCGGGTGAATTTGACGGTCAGAACTTACTCAGTACAACATGTAGTAAACGGATCTTATAAACAGGCTGTTAAGTTCGGTGCTATAAGAAAACCGGGACTATGTCGTGTGTGACGCGGAGTTAGCGGAACTCATACTGCAGGAGTCAGTATATGGGTGGCCGAACCTTCGAACGGAAAGGTTGGTGACCATTAGAACGGGGTTGTAGAACGGGCCAATAACTTTCGAGAGATGTGAGATGTTGACATGGTTGAAATTTGAAGAAGAATGTTGTTAAGAGAAAGTGATACGAGATACCGATATTGTACTCTGATTTTTCTTAAAAGAAACGAGATACTGATTTTATTAAAGCTGCACTCTGATTTGATTTTTTTTAAAGAAACGGGATACTGATTTTATTAAAGCTGCACTCTGATTTGATCTGATTTGATATTGATGCATTGACACGCATGAACTTACTGTTTTGATAAATGATTTTCAACTATTTACCTGCTACCTACAATATTGTTCTAGAATTGCTAGTTTAAGGTTGGGGTAGGGTATCTATTGAGCGTCCTCGCTTACGGTGTTGCCCTGGCATAATACCACGATGTTGCTTCGCGACTCTGACGTATTATGCTAGATTATCACGATGGACAGGTGGACCTCTACGGAGAACACGGAGCCGGAGGAGCTGCCGAAATGGAGATCCACCAGGCGGAGAGATTTGCGGAGCCGTAGAACCCACCCGGTCTACCTTTTTGTAATCTGTGAAGGATAGATCATCTATATGAATTTTTGGTTATTATTATTACTGTTTAAGACCGACTTTAAATTGTAATAATAATCCATAACGTATCCCAAAAATGCGGGGCGTTACACATGTTGTACCAGCTTGACCTATTCTTGTGGAGGTCGTTGGAGAATATCCCAGAAGAGTATAACGGGTACAATGGATAATGCCGTATATGTTGGAGGAGGTTATTTGCTTCACGGATGAAGTGGACTTGACCCCGTAGGAATTTAAGTTATTTAATCTCAAGGACTAGGGATATCTGAACTTCGTTATGGCTTACAAAAGATATTTTTGAGGTAAATGATCTTCTAGATATATAGGAATTCTGTTGAGTAATCTCTGGTCAAACGGGTCTGACCAGACTTATTCTAGTTGGATACCTTGTAGTAGGGGCTCCTGGTAGGATCACTCTGGGCTCACTAACTCTGCTAAACCTTGCTTTATGCATTCTTTAGTCTGGTTAGGTCCTAACCATTGCAACCAGTTTGGGCTCCGGGCTGTATTTTTCCTGAGCAGGCCACTACATGAGACATGTTGTCATGGGCGCCCAATTTGGACCCATCAGCTACTCCCCTATTTTCAAACGTGCTCAATTGTGGAGAGAGAATATTTGAATTTAAATTGGAAGCCGCCTTTTGGGCATCCGCATCGGCTCTTTTAGAGCTTCTATTCCCGCCATTTATTTACGACGTCTTTTCGCCTTTTGATCACACGAGGATTTTGTTTATTGGGTTCAAACCTTAGGTGTTTAGTTGGCATCTTACCAACTTGAGTTTTTTTTTTTTTTTTTTTTTAATGCTTTTATCACTTAAACTATCTACATTTTATCTATTTTGTTCATAAACTATGAAAACCACAAAGTTAGCCCTTAAATGATTTGATTGCAAACTATTTCGTCCAATCATTAACGACATCTACTTTTTTGGACAGAAAACCGTCTAAGTACAGAGATTTGTGTGCACAGATTGTGTTGTGGGGCCCATTTTGGGGTCTCACATGAACAAATCCAATCCGTTGATTAATTTTAAAATATGGTTTTCGAGTGACCTCAAAAATTTGCTCAGTCAGATAACTCTAAGTGTTTGATCTTACATTTCACTCTTTATTAAGTGTTTAAAGTTATCAAAAATTAAAAGATTGGATTAAGTAGTTAGAGGCATTCGGTTGAACTGATTTTTTTTCAAAAACCACGTGAAAACATTTTTTTTAGTGTAATGAACGTTTTAGATTGAGCAATAAACCCAAATAGATGTTGCATAGTAATAAGCATTCCCTGTTCACAGTAGCTGAACTTCAAAATTATAAGTAGTCTAATTGATGGATAGAACAAAATTTACAGACAATTGTCCAAAAGGACAAATTTAGAGCTTTAAAGGGGGTTTAATCTAGTTTAACTTATTTTCAGGCCTTCAATACATTAATAGGAAATTTTTGAGGACTCAAGAACAATACTAGACAAAAATGTCCTTAATGAACCCCATCAATCACGCGCGCCATGTGGAGGAATTTTCTTCTGTCAAAAGGGAAAGGTAAGATTTACTGTCCACTGTTCATTGAAAGCCAAAGGTTCCCATGTGCAAAATTACCCCAGTCCCCGACAGTAATTGATGGCGTCATTCTCTCTCTCTCTCTCTCCCCGACAGTAATTGATGGCGTCATTCTCTCTCTCTCTCTCACATATGCGCCGTTATTTGGGACAAATTAATTCTTCTCTCTTCAATTTTGGGGTTCAATTTCAGCGGGTTTAGGCTCTTCTGGATAAGGTATAGTGGGTTTAGGCACTTAGGGTGCACTTTCCAACTGTAGGGTTTTAGTGGTTTAGGCACTTTCATAGGGTACTCTATGATTTTAGGCACTTTCATAGGGTACCCTAGAGTTTAGGTTTAGGCACTTTCATCACGCTTTGGGGTTTAGGCACTTTCATAGGGGTCAGGGGGTTTAGGCACTTTCATAAGGGTCAGGGGGTTTAGGCACTTTCATGGGCTAACGGGGGCATTTTTGAAATGTATAGGTGATTTGCCATTTTGGTATTAAAGAATTAGTTTGTGTTTTTATTTTCATGATTGACTTCTATACCATGTCCTTGTCAAAGGAAGACCCCAAAATTTACTCTCAAATTCAATCGAAGTTGCAAATTAATCAGAGAAATAGAAATGCAAGGAGCAAAAATGAAAGACTCAACAGAATTCTCGCAACAATATTTTGACTCTGATTCTTTGAACGTAAAATATTCTTCAATATAAAACACCCCTAACCTTCATGTAAAATGATTTTTCCAAAAAGAAAGTTCTTGTTTTCATTGATTTGGTTCCTATTTTTTTAAATCCATCACACTTAATACTCAATTTGAACACTTATATGTACATTCCCATCTCTCTCTCTGTCTTATTTCCTTTTAGAGTTTTTTTTTTATTATTCATGACTCCGGGGTTTCTCAATTAATCCATGATACCAACTGAGATGAGTACGAGAAGGAATTCCGAATTGATTTCTTGAATCACAGTGGTAGTAAATTTGTATATATAACCGCACCGCTTGGGTACCGATTTTTCTACTAGTCTGTGTTCGGATGATCGGCATCTTAAGTACGAATAGGAATTTGATTACCGTGAATCAAATTCCTAGGAATTTTCTTGGGTAGGAATAGGACTATGATTACTGAGAATCGAATTCCTAGGAATTTGATACTTAGAGGAATGACATTTCGGTGTTTGGATTAATTCAGTAATCTTACGCCGGAAACAATTATTTTGGAAATTTATTAAAGTCAACATTTCCTTTTCTTGATAAATGAGCCAGAAATCTGAGATTCCCATGGGGTAAGGGAGGGATCAGATTCCCACTCAGTCTGGGAATGTGATTCCTGGTTGAATATGTCAACAGGAATCACATTCCTATTCCTGTCTCTGCCAAACGTTGGAATAAAAAAAAGTCCGGCGTCACATTCTTATTCATGTTTGTTCCAAACGTTGGAATCATGGGTAGAAGACATCACATTCCCATTCTCCCTTAAGATTACTGTCATCCAAACACAGCCTTACAGTACGGTACCGGTACTGCCATTTTGGATTTAACGGTACTATTATTATTATATATAATTATAAATATGGCATATTTAATACAATGGAAAATGCTACAATACACACCCATCATAAAACACCCCTACAAAAGTTACGATTTTTTTTTATAAAAGTTACGAGACACACCAAAATGTTACAAATCATAGAAAATGTTACGAATCATATTGCTGAAAAGTTACGAAAAACTAAAAAATGTTACGATTGACAATGAGGTGGCACAATCTAGACCATCTAATAGCTGCATATGGTACACACTTTTAATGGATGTGTATTGTAGCCATTTTCATATACAGTATATATATATATATATATATATATATATATATATATATATATATTATTTCATACAAAATATATTTTTTATATCGGTTTTTTCATAATACTAAGTGACTAGAGCCGAAAAGAATCAAAAGAATAGGACCCAACTCAAAAATAAATGACCCAACCCATAAACTAGAGTACTAATAGAAGCAGACTAAGAGCCTAATATATACCCTAGAACAAAACAAACAGGTCTTACTTTTCTTTACTCCCTCCGTCCCTTAAAGTTTGACACTTTCACTATTCCAGCCCTATTAAAAAATTGATTATTTTCTTTTAATCTATAATGTTTTATATAAGCAATATGGATCTAGTTTGATAGATTTCAATTGGTTCTTTTAAACAAAGTTATGAAAATCACATAAAACGTTATGAATTGAAAAATATAGGCAATTTAAAAATGGCACGCACTCCCGAAAGTGTCAAACTTTAAGGGACGGAGGGAGTATATCGGTTTGAAGTGTGAGCAAAACAAACAGGTCTTGCTACCCCCCCCCCCCCCCCCCCTCCTCTCTCTCTCTCTCTCTCTCTCTCTCTCTCTCTCTCTCTAATTTTGTTTCATCTTAAGTTGAAGAATTCTCTGAAAATGCTGCTGTCTCCACCGATGAAGAGCATCAACTCTCTCTCTCTCTCTCTCTCTTTCTCTCTCTCTTGATCAGGTCTCTCTCTATCTCTCCCTCTCTGGATCTGGCTATCCCTCCTTCTGTCAATCTTTTGTGGTGTCTCTCTTTCTCTCTCCCTCCTTGATCCTTCGTGTCCGAGATCGCCGGTGTGTCGGGACCTCTATGAACGAGAAGCATAGATCGAGACTCGTCGAGACTCCTGAGTGAGGCGCTGGTACAAATGGCATGCAGTGCAAAATACCAGGCGAAATGGAACTTATTGTCTTCTCGTCTGAGATCAGCTGAAATTGCTGGTATTCTCTAGCACACACCGGTATTGGAGTCGGGACAGTATTGGAGGATAAAGTTACTGTTTTCTTACTATTAAATCTATCGAAAACGTGTAAATCACACAAGACTTACATAATGAAGTGCAGCGGAATATTTGAAGCTTTCGGAGATCGACGAACCGAGACACGCTCTACAAACACAATCCGTAACCACGAACAAGAACCAAAACACCGTCTTCTACCCTCGTCGCGTAAAGAAGACTACTAGAGCCTACTCTTACTATCCACACCGTAAATCCTAGGGTCGTAGATGGAAACCCTAGAGAGAGAAGATATTGATACGAGAATACTTTGGGGAGAAAGAGAGAACTAGAACTTTAATTGATTTCTTGCGTCGCTCTCAAATATTTGCAGGACTATATTTATAGATAAAGACTTAGAGTTTAAACTCTCTTTAAACTCTCCTGTAGATAGAGATAAGAGTACATCTCTTATCATCCTTCTAACCAACTCAATCATTAACCCATGTGGACGACTCGTGTGGGATGGATCCGGTGAACTGACCCATAATTACTAACAATTACAAATCCGATACGTATTGGCTGGTACCGGCTGATACAGAACGAGATTCAAAATCTTGCTATGTTCAGAAATTGACTTCAAGTGAGAGAGAAGACTGATGTATAAAGCCCTAGTGAAAGAGAATTAATGTGAGAGAGGGAGAGGTGGTCGACAGTGGAAGAAGTAACGGGGATGCACCAACGGAAAAAGACTTTCGCGGGTTTGATGCGTAAGTCATTTTCTCTCCATTACCATAATAAGTTTTACAACTAAATGGTTTTGTTCGTAGTTTGTGAAACAAATACCAGAAAATGAATAAAATATTAGTAGGAAAAAAATTTACGCTTAAACAAACAGAGCCTTAGCACTGGTTAAATACTCACTCTATCCTCAAATTTTGGTCCACTACGAAGTTATGTACAATTTTTATGTTTAAAAATAATGTATTTACCAAAAGAATTTTATATGTAATATAGATTTTATTTGATAGATCTCAATGCAATCTATGGAATGGTGCAAAAAAATCAAAAAAAAATTATTTTCGTAAATACATCATTTTTCAATTTGAAAATTGCAGGTAGTTTCATAGTGGACCAAAATTCGGGAGTAGCAGAAATTGAAAATTTATGTAGAGCTTGAAAGTCAATGGGGATTGAAAACCTAATCCACATCGGTACAAACACCGATAGATACATTTGGCGCTAGTTATTTACTGCGTCAAGAACGTACGTACCTTGACGGGAAAAGAAAGGAGTTTTCAGACGTGAAGCACCAATGACAACGGATCCGGACCATCCGGTACAGGAAGTGGGCTGCAGCAAAGCAGAGGAAGTAGAACCCTTGCTCATTAATTTCATAGTAACGGGTACCTTGATAGCCGCCATATACTTCGATCTAGTTCTGATTGCTAAGAGCAATAATACCCCAGTTTTCTCACACGAGGTGGAACCGAAAGATTTCCTAATCCGAGAGAGAGAGAGAGAGAGAGAGAGAGAGTCAATGGATCGTGATTCGTAATTTCATAGTATCAAGAATGAAAAGGTGCATTTATAGATTCCTTAAATATTCCTTCTTTTGCTGATAACCGAAAAATAAATAAATAAATGAAAAGACGCGTTTACTTTATGGATCGAGTAGTTTATCTTTCATTGTCGTATAATATTAAAAATTAGGCCTATTAGCGATTACAGTTTTTCTACGATTTGTATTAAAAGTGTATATATTGCACATCAAACAACTTAAGGAATCAATCCTGATTAAAAACTTTACGATTTAGGAAAAGATTACAATACACACTCAATTATTTGGGTATGTATCGTATACACACCTACAAAAATTACGATTTTTTTTTATAAAAGTTACGTTTTTTTTTTTAATAAAAGTTTCTAGACAGACCAAAATATTACGAATCATAGAAAATGTAACGAATCATATTACTGAAATGTTACGAAAAACTAAAAAATATTACAATTTTCAATGAGGTGGCACAATCTGTACCATATAATCAGGGCCGGCCCAGGCCCAAGGCCCACAAGGCCTGGGCCTAGGGCACCCACAAAACCCTCAAAATTAGGGGCACCCTATGAATTTTAAGTGGTAGGCTTGACTAGGGGTCTTTTGTAGCCCAAAATCAAATATAAAAAGGTCCAATGTGATCAAAATAGGCCCAAGAACAATAAGAAGGCCCAAACTAAAAAAAGACCCTTGATAAAAAAAATAAAAAAATAAAATTACTTTTAACCTTCACAATCAGCACAGCAGAAAAGGGAAAATAGAAAATTACTCCTCCGCTCTCGCATCTCTCTCTCCCACAATCCCACTGAAAATGGAAAACCCTCCATGGCTCCAATTTCACAGTCCATTTCCAAATTTCCTGGTGAGTTCTTATTTCTTAATCTTTCATTCTTTGTTGATTCTACAATTTATTTAGTTATTATTTTACTTTGGAGGAATCAGGAATGGACTGAATGGGGTATTGGGGTTTAGTTGGATTCTTGGATAATTTGGATGTATCATGTATGGGACCACCGACCCTCACTAATTCGAATTTCAATGTTGTTGAAAACTCAAATTATTAGTTTATTGGGTTTTGTTTAATAGAAGATCAGTTTATGAGTTTCGTTTATTTTGATAGGGTTTTGGTTAATAGAGTTTTACTTAGCTTAGATTAGATATTAACAATACTTTATCTTACATTTCTACAAGGGGAAAACCTAATTATTACAGACAACGAGTGAGCGTTATACGGCAATATTTGGACAGTTTGAAGATTGTTAATTGATTCATTAGTCGCTCTTGCTAACCATTAAGGTTATAATTCGTACTCTCTTTTTTAATACTCATTAAGGGTGTAGAAGGGATAACCTTGCATCCCTCCTTGACATTAAATGTGTGAAATTGTTTTGTTGTGGTATTTGTCAAGGGTGCAAGTATGATGCAAGGCTTCTCCCCTTTTTAATTACTTGATTACCGGTTAGTGCATCACTACTAATAATGTTATTATACTTCTTCTTTTTAAATTTGGACGCAGGTGCATCATGGCTCCTAATCCTAAACGTCAATTACCGGTTGTTACTGAAAAAATTATTTAAGCATTGTTACTCTTAGGGCACATTTTCCAGACTAGGCCTAGGGTACTCCGAACCCTTGGGCCGGCCCTGCAATAATAAGTGTATATGGTACACACTTTTTAATAGATGTGTTTTGTAGCCATTTCCTTACATTTATTATCAGGATATTAAAAGTGTTGAGTCTTTCTTTGTTTTCCGGGGAGATCTCTTCGCGTCATATTGTGTTGACCTAGTCCTAGACTCCCTCCCAAGTGGTGAAAACAAAACGTGGATTTTGGGCCTCCCCTCGGCTGTGTCTACATGCAAAAATGACGGCTCTATAAATTTTAACAAGGTGTTAAAAAATTATCTTACTGTACTTGCTTTACCAACCAATCATATATTTAAAAAGTTTCACACACTCCTAATACTAGTGTAAAAAAAAAAAAATTATAAATTCGATTTCTTTTAGTTTTATTTGTCTCTTTAGGATATAATTAGGCAACTGATAATGCCAAAACCAATATTGTTCCTTCCAAAACATTACTTCTTCTTGCTTCTGTAATGACTTATATGCCCTTTATTACATACATAAACTACAATAACGTACCAACTAATCGGATGCAAGCTGGACATTGTTCCAGTGACCCTTGCTTGCCTTCTATTTTTTTTTTTTTTTTTCTCTTTGGACGGACGGTAAAGTAACCAAACAAATTTGTGGTTTTGAGATAGGTCAGTTCACACCCAGGTTTTTCTTTGTTTCCTCGATCTAGTCACCTCCATTTTTTGATTTTTAGGTCAATTGTGGATCCAAAAAATGATTAGAATCGTTCATTTTGATCAACTCATCGAGAAGAGTAATTAGCACATCAAAAATCAGTTCGATCAGAGTTCGTTTGATACATGAACTAATCGTATTTGTGAGAGAAAAAAAAAAGAAAGCAAAATATCGTTTGAAACTTTAAATGTCTATTTATTTGCCCACACAAACACGGTGCAGTCATGCATCAAATGAACTTTGATCGAACTAATTTTTGGAGTTCTTACTCTTCTCAACTTGTTCCAAAAAAGGAACAATTTTTTTCTTCTTTGGGGCAAACATGATTTGGTCATATATCAAATGCACTTTGATTGATCTGATTCTTGGAGTGCTTACTCTTCGCAACAAGTTCTAAAAAACAAATGAACGATTCCGATTATTTTTTGGGATCTAGAATGGACCCAAATAAATCGAAAAACTGGAGGGCACAGGTGGGGACAAAAAAAATGATGGAAATTGACTCTTTTGAGACCACCACTGGAGATGGTAGAGTGACCCCTTTTTTTTAATTAGGTAGGGTGACCTCAATCAAGATTCTCTCAATGTGATTCCCTAACGTTATTCTCATGCGATGAAGGTAATTCTGTTCATTTGAGTGGTGCCAAACTCATGTTTTCAAAGTTCATTTAATGATTCTTATCATCCCACTCATTTCGTTTTGACACCACTCAACTCAAATTATGAAATAGCAATCCATAAGAGATTGAAGGGTTAGTTTTGTAATTAAAGGAAGATGAAAAGTAACTGACATAGTAAAAGGGCATATAAGTCATTGGGGAAGCAAAAACAACTAGTGTTTTGGCACAAACACTTTTGGTTTTGGCAGGAACAATATTAGTTTTGGCATTATCAGCTGCCTATAATTATATAGCTTTCTATGTGTACATGCTTTTACTAGTATATCTACTTTCCTAACACAAAGAACCCTAGATACTCTCCTTGTGCATTCTAGATTTTCTTCATAAAACCCTAGATTTCCACTAGAATCTTTATGTACGACACTAGGATTTTCCTTGTACTAAGCCTTAGATTTTCCTAGGAACTAGTCATGTGCTTGATACGGGAGAGAGGGAGTTTTGCACATGTGAGAATTACTCCTTCTTGTTCTCTAAGTTAGTATCTATATTACAATGCAGAGCGGTTTTACATTTTATCCCTCTCACAACTGTCCTCCGTGGCAATTTAGAGGCTGTGATTGAATACTCTAAAGTTAAGCTCCAATTGATCCAAGGGCTTTTATTTCTTTTCATTCAAAATTCAAACCCATAATTTGAGGATTTCTTTTCAAGGGCTAAGATTGACAAAGAATCTAAAAGGAATGATTGTTGGAGTGATTTTCTTAATTCTAATAACAAAGAACTTCGCTATATCTTTATCCCTAAAAGGAATGATTGTTGGAGTGATTTTATTTGTGATAATGATAACAAGCCAAATGAACAAGATAAACAAAAAAGAATGGTTTTTTTCCGGTGAGGAAAAAAAGAGAGAAAGGAATGACTTTCAAAATTCCAGTAAAATTAAGGTATACAATAGCTTCCTTATATCCCTTAATTAGTTGTATGCATTCCATCCCTTAATTAGTCTTTTGCCTTATTACCTATACGAAATTCCGGTTAGAAAAAAAGAGATAAAGGAATGATTTTTGCCTAATTACTTACACTATGTGCACGACTACACTCTCTTCTCTCTCTCTCTCCAAAACCAATCATTTCCACTGCCAACCGCAGACGCCGCTGTTTCCAACCATTTCAGGTTTGTTAATATGAAGACGTTTTGAATAGTTATGATAAGGATGTTTGGAGACGTTCACGGTTAGTTGTGTTTGAGGACTGACTTTTTTGTTTTTTTGGAGAGACTCATAATGTTTTTTTTTTTTTTTTGTGATTATGACATGTTTTTCAGTTTTTTTAACATCTCATCATGGCATGTATTTTGTTTGTTGTGCATTTGTTTTTTAGTGTTGAAGACCCGTGTGGTGAAGTGGATCAGTATGGACGTCTAGGGTTTTGGATGTCATTGACACGGATGATGCTCAATTCTCGAGATGACCTTTGGTTTCTATTTCAAGGGTTCTAACCGTGATGGGAAAAGGTAAAATTGTCAATGCTGGAATTTATTTTCTTGGTTATCCTTAGTTTTAGTGATAGGCTTTGCTATAAAGCAAGCCTATATATCCCATGTTCACCTTTTTTGCTTTGATTTGAGAGAATGAAGTAATTATATGTTGTTTGATTTTTCTTCTATTCAAGCTCTAAAATTGATGGACAGTGAAATTGGATCAAAAGTATAAGAAAAGTTCCATTTGGTTTGTTTGTATCTGATGACTTCTATTTGATAATAGAGTGATTTGTTTAAGTTGACATCAAATTAAGTTGAGAAGTGCCATTGGGCATGGGCAGTCGAATTGCGGGAGGAGTATAAAGCCATTGCTTGAAACTAATACTGCGTTAAATAATAATTTTATTCTCATTACATTTCTTATCGAATTGATTTTCCATGCAGTTTCTCTTTGGTATTCCAGCCCAATCGAAATTGTGCAGTTTCACTTTCTTAGTGTTGCGTTCGACTAAGGGCAAATAAAAATCTAAAGTGATATTCTTAGCTTTGTTAATTTGCTTTTTTTTATCAGGTTTATAAGAAGTGGGAGGTTGTGGTTGCAGATGGAAGAAACGGTATGGGAAAGCTAAGAAAAAATATGGCACTGGAGGGGGGTGGGGTGCATGAGCATCACACAGTGGTTAATTTCCAGGTTCTCGGTAAGATGGTTGGGAAACATGAGTCTAATTAGCACATGTGAATTGTACATGCTTATACATGTGAATTGTACATGCTTATACATGTATAACTAATTAGCACACAGTGGTTAATCTCCAAAGTACCTAGTCTATTTAGCACATGTGAATTGTACATGCTTATACAAGTATAACTAGTACCCAAAATTCTCTAAAACAAGGTTGGCCATGCAAACCCCAAAACCCTAAATAGGCTAATAGATTTTCTTCTAGATTCCTCTCATTAAAACCCTAGATTTCCAAGGGAATAAACCTAAGATTTGGTTAGGATTCTTCATGATTAGCCTATGGATTTTATTCCTCCAAAATCCCATGATTCTTGGCCATTAATGTGGAGAGAGAGAGAGAGAGAGAGAGAGAGAGAGAGAGAGAGAGAGAGAGAGAGAGAGAGAGAGAGAGAGGGCACCGACATGAGAAAGAGGAGAGGGGTGACTTGGTTGCCTATAAATAGAGCTCAATCCTTCACACATTTCTCACACCTTCATTCCCCACCTTTGCAGTAGTTCTTAGTAGTTCTAGAGAGAGAAACTCTCATTGTTCTTGAAGTTTGGTTGAGTTTCTCTTGAAACTCAACTTGTTCTTCCCAAACTCAAGCAAAAGCCGCCACCATCCAACACCAAAAACCACCACTAGATCTTAAAGTTTAGTAGAAAAGTAGTAGCATTCTTGTTTCTGGGGAAAAGAAGTAATTCTTTTTTTTTTTTTCGGGGCTATTAGCAGTTACGCTGTTTGAGAAATTCCCACCTAGCTTTAGCGTCTTCCGATTAACAAGCGGAATCAAGGTAGATATTCCGACCGTATTTCCTAAATATAGTATTTTCACGTAGTTGTTATAATGCTCCATTTACTATATACGTATAATTTTCAAGTCGTCAGTAAGTTGATTTGGTTTCCAAAAAATTAGTTGGTAGATTCTAAATACTCATTTTCAATATTACGTAGTCGTTATAATGACCAAGTTGGTATTTGAACTTATAATTTTTAGGGGTAATTGGTCTAGGGTCCAGAAGTGTGGACTTATTGTGCCATTTAGTCCATGTTAAAGATTTATAAGGTCTAAGGTCCACCAATTATTATTTTTTTTAGAATTTAGGCACTTTCAAAGGGTGCCCTAGGGTTTAGGTTTTAGGGTGCACTTTTCTATTATAGGGTTTTAGTGGTTTAGACACTTTCATAGGGTACCCTAGGATTTTAGGCACTTTCATAGGGTACCCTAGAATTTTAGGCACTTTCATAGGGTACAAACTTTTTTGGCACTTTCATAGATGTACAAACTTTTTTTGGTTAAAAAAAAAAAAACAAAGATGCCAGCGTTAGGACTGGATAGGTTATAAACTTGTTTGGTGGATTAATGGGGTTACAAATTCTTTGCCTAGGACATTTGAACAAGTTGCCCTAATTTTTAACATACCAAATGAGTGGCTTTTCAATTGAGCTGTGATTGATCTTGTAACATTCCAAATGAGTGGCTTTTCAGTTTGGTAACAACTCGATAAGTTCATGATGAAGATGAAAACAAAAATTGCGGCTCTTTTCATACCTGATTTTCTAGTGGTTTGCTGGACAATCCGAATGTTCGTCGTATTGAATTTTGGGGGCTTTTAAGGCTTTGATTTGGTGACGATGGTCAATGGGGTGATTCCTAATTTCTCATCAAGAAATGATTTATCGATTCTTAATATATTCCTTCTTTTGCTGATAAAAAATAAAAAATAATGAATGTGTGCGTTTACTTTATGGAATAGTTTATCTTTCATTCTCAAGTATTAATTGAAAAGCCAATTAGCAAAGTGCGATCGACCTCTACCTGATGTTTATAAATTTAGCATCGATAGCAGTCTTGATCGTCAATTCCAATGTGCTGACATTGGAATTGTAATAAGGGATCATATTTGGAATTCCATTGTTGTTGTGCTTAGAAGTTTTGTGATTTTATGCTTACAAGAAGTTTTGGGAGCGATGGCAAAGTGTTGAGGGTTGAATGTCTTGAATTTGGCACTAAAGTTTGGTCCGGGCTCATTGTACTGAAAAATGATTCATAGAATATGGTAGTGGTGGTTACAAGAATGATGAGCACAAAATATTGACACATAGTACCTCGCAAGGGCGGATGTACATGGGGGTTGGGGGTGGCTCTGGCCCGCCGGTTTTAAAATTTTTATTAATATAATGCTAATTATAAATATTATTGATATTATCCATGTAATTATTTCTTATAATCTTATTATTTTAGTCTAATTTTCTAAAAAAACAAGTTATTTTTATTTTGATCTCAAAATTTCTTTCATAAGTGAAAAATAACCATGTGAGTGGATGATTGAGGCTTAAACATTGAAGAAAAGAGGGAACATAATTTTGTTATAAAGAAAAAGTGTTTATCATAATATTATCCACGGTGGTTAAGATTAGCCTCTAAAATCATCGTGTGGAATCATAGGAAAAATGATTGCAAAAGATTAATTAATTGATATATTTATGGGTGTGAATTCCGAAACCTGAGTTACTTTTCTCAACCGTTAATCTCCACTATTTTTCTTGCAATAATTTAGTTGTCTCTTTTGTCTTATTTGTTCAATTTTTAATTTACAAAACTTTTTGGAACTAGGTTAGGGTTTAATCAATTTTGGATTATTTATTCGAACTCGCTCTCGCTATACTATATTGTAATTCGATTCGTGCGCTTGCGAGTACATTAAAATTTCATAACAAATAACATAAGACAGCCTTTCAGTAAAGTGTTTTTCTAGAATATAAATTTTTGCTTAGTAGCTTCGCATGAGAAGTTATAGGCATGTCAGCCGAAGCTAATGCTTGCATCAATATTTTTCCTAAACAATTTCGTCCCGGTTGATATTAAGTCTGGTTGGAGCTGCACCTCTGGTTGGATGTAGTTAACTTTTAGTCTGGTTCGCACCTTAGAATGTTACATAATGTTTAAGGTATGTTATGCTTTGCTTAGGTGTATAATATGCATGTTTTTTGGTTAGTTACGAAATGGATGTACCTTGAAAGAAGAAGGTGCAAATAATTTCGGAAGATGGTACGCAAATTCTGTGTTTGTTATGAGTGTTTTTTAGTGGGCAATAGGTATATATTTTGGCTCATTAGCTACACATTTTTATGTGTCAGTTCTGTGTTTTTTTTTTTTGTTAAAGTTATGAACACAAATGTTTACACTTTTTTTTTGGTCAACTTCGCATATTTTTAGTGGTAGCTAAGCTTTTTTTTTTGTGTGTGTGAGAGTTAGTTAAGCATTTTTTGCAGGTGTTTACCATAGGTTATCCGCACTAAATACGATAAACGCGAGTCAAGATGCTTACATTGTAATTCCTTCATTAAAGAATTGTTATTGGGTCCATTATAGCTTTTTATAACACCTCTAGTTCACCTAATGTTTTCATAACACTTTTAATCCACCAAACCACTTTTTTTATTCTCCTAGGTCCATTTTATTTTTTTACTAGACAAATGTACCCTTACATTAAATTTAATATATAATATACCTTTGCCGGAAAAGTCGTTGGCGTCGGAAAGTATCCCGGAAAAGTTCGCCGGCGCCGAAAAAGTTGCCAGAAAATTGGACTTCGCCGACAAAGTCGCCGGCGCAGATAACTATATTTGAAATCGCAAGAGGTGGTTATCTGGACAAACAAGATGTGGTTATCTTGATTCTCAAGAGGTGGTTATCTTTACTCATAAGATATGGTTATCTGGGCATATTTTTGTTTAAAAAACTTACTTGGGATCCGTCCTCAACCACCCAAGCACTACAAGGTTGCAGCACAAACCCTTTACTTTTAACATAAAAATTTTACTAGAAATTTTACTGAAAATTGAATAAAACAAAAAAAACTACTTTTTCAAAATAGAGGTGGTTATCTGAACTCAAAAGAGGTGGTTATCTAGACTCACATTTAGAGCAACTCTTCAAACAAAATACTTGGGAAGCTTAAAAAAAAAAAAAAAAAAAGTCTCCCACCACTCACGGCTCTCTCTCTCTCTCTCTCTCTCTCTCTAAATGACTTATTTTATTTTCATTCCTATTTAGTCATGATATTTGTTGACCAAAGCTCACCAACCACTAATGAATACACATTTTTTTATAATAAAACTAATATTCACATTTGTACTTGCATCTAGGAAAAATTCATCAGAAAGTAGCATGTGGACTTAAAAGTTGATTTTGAAAAATTGGACTGCAAGGCTACTGCAAAGTTGATTTTGGCAAAAAAAATTGGCCCCACCGAAAGGCTGTGGCCTCTACTTTTGCTCCCAAACATCATTTGTGTGTAATGTCCAAGGGAAAGGACCATGGTCCCACTTTGCACCAGATTTTTTACATCATTTGCAAGGCACACTGCCATTTGTGATGAGTACAGCTGTACTCACGTTCCTTTTTCTAAATGCAAGAGCAACTAGTAAAATTACCCATGTGCTTCTTGACCCCACTAGTTTCTTCTCTCATTTCTTTATTCTCTCTATTTCTCTTTCCTTCCCCATCTTCTCCGATGACCACATCTTCCTTTCTTCTCTCTCTCTAACAATGGCAGTCCCGAATTTTGACACAGGATCTTCTGAATTGCCGGAGCTACGGTTCACTTTAGCAACCTCGATGTCGGTCGGAGCTTTTTCGACGAGATCTGAAGGAATCTCTTACAGAAACCCAAAAATTGATGGAGCCGTTGATCGCCGGAGAGTAGGTAAAAATAATGATGACGCCATGATTTCTCTCTCAAACACACACAGAGATCTGAACAGTTTTCCACTCGAACAGAGATCGTCCGTCGCCGGAGTTGCAGAAAATGGTCAAACCACTTGATTTTAACCAGAAACGACGACGATGATGACGTGGTTAGGTCACGATTTGATCGTTTCTGCCGGAGTTTAAGGTGGTGGTGTTCGCCAGAGGTTCGCAGATTTCATGATCGAGAGAGGAGGCGAGAGTGACGATGGAGAAAGAGCGAGAGAGAAGAATGATGTTCACGGCTCAAGATTTAATTTATATAGGCAGGGGTATTTTGTGTCTTTTGGATGCGCGTGTGGACTGTATATGTTAGGGATCTATGGAGTGGACCCGTGACCTTAGCAAATTGCTATAGTGGACTGGAGAACAACTCTCCCTTCATTCATTGTCTTAGCAAATCAAGATATTCATGAAAGTACAAGTAGCATACTATCAAAATATGTCGTACGTTGGTTACAATTTCAAGACAACTAGAGGAATTAGTTACAAAAATGATAAAGGTACAACAATACGTCTCCAATATGACTCCGGCACATTCATATGATGTGTGGATTTCACACACACTTGAGTGTAAAGGTGTGCAAGGCCGCAGAACATTATTGCTTAATTCTTTTTTTCTTTATCCGAGCATTGCTTAATCCAATGGTTCTATCTCATAGGGTCATGGATAAATATCGCGTGCGAAGCATGTGCACTTTAACTAGTACCATGCAATTAATTAACTAGTACCATAAAAGTTTGAATAAACCAATGCTTTACATCGTTACAAGGAGATAAACATATCACTAACAGTACATCGGACTGGATCAACATAGTGACAAATATAATGTAAGCAATAAAAAACAACCTTTTCCTTTTTCAAGGTCAGTTGTTTGTACAATTGAAATTGAGACCTTCCACAGACAGAAGGCTTAAACAGCTAATTCTTTACTTGCTTCATGCTCGCGCCATACATAGATAATCTTTATGAGTTCGTATAAATTTATAGTAAAGTAGAAGCAAGTAATAATACAAATGGACGCAATAACTGCTACTGAGTGTGCTAACACAGCAAACGCAGCTGCGATGATCGCAGCCATCACAACAAACAAGGCAACTAAAAGAAAAAACAAGGCTGCTGCACTGCGATTTTTCAAACGGCGAGTATCTTTCCCACCCTGATTATAAAATGAGGCAGTGATGCATAGGAATATAGAGGTAACAGAGCTTACCATAGCTATGGTGTTGGTTATGGCAAATGCTTTGAAAGCTGCTTCTCTTACTAGAATTGCCATGCCTTGCTTTGCACCAGGGTTGGGATCATAGCCACCTGGAATTGTGAAAGTAGCTGCGAAGGTGATGGTGGCTATAAGTGCAGCCACTATCACAATGGTTGCCAATTCTTTTGTCGTATTTTCGATGATTTCTTTTTCTTCCTCCCTTTTTTTCTTTTCTCTTTTGCTCTTGGCTTCCAATTTTGCCAAGTTGCCATGAGCATTGCAGGCTATGTTTCTCCCACCACCAATTCCCGAGTCCATAAAGGTGTCATCCTACATTTTTTCCGTAAGGTGATCAATTAGAGAGCAAAGTATATGAAACAATAGTCCTATAATAAATATCAATATTTTACTAACACTCTGTTCGTTTCGGCATAAAATATTTTCTTGAAAATCGTTTCCATGGAATTTTTTTTTCAAAATAAAACGTTTTCTAGTGTTTAAGTGTGATAGGAAAATTTTCTATTAATTGTTTGGCCGGGGAAATAAAAAATCAAAACTCAACAAGCTAACCAAAATATCCTTTATAAAAACAGAAATGATACCCATCCTATATATATGATCCCAAAATTCTCGTTCCTATGCAAATGGCATACATGCCCTTGAAGTATAGGAACAACATCGAAGAAAACTCAAACAGTAAACAAATGAGGTTTTCCATCACGTTCAACGTAGGAAAGAGAAACCATTCACGTTCAGCGGGGGAGAGAGATAATATATGTTCCTCTTAGGTGTTATAAAAAGCAAAAAATACTCTTGATAAGTGTATTCCATCAAGCAAAAAAATTAGGGAAAATTTCACTGACCTCTCCTGAGTTTTCTGACAAATGCAGATACATCCCTTGAAGTTTCTCAAATTACACTGACCTCCCATAGTTTACAAAATATTGTCAAGATTCTCTATTCCGTTAACTAAATACTACTCCATCTGTCCCTTTTTAAATGTGTTACTTCGTAAATCCAACTTATTAAAGAAACATCATCATAACACCTTTCACATCAACTTTGTCCTCCACTTTACACTTTTTACATCAACTTTTACCCACTAACTTTTCAAAACCGCGAAATGATAATTGTACAAATTTTTACCAATTAACTTTTCAAACTACACACTTATTTAGGGACAACCCAAAATGGAAATGTCTACATTTAAAAAGGGACGGAGGGAGTAACTGTGTCACACTAACTTGTACATTAGATCAACCAATTAACTGATTGGATATTTGTTAAAAATACCTATTTAACTAATTGGATACTCTTGAATATTCATCTTTCTTCTAATTGGAATTTTTAATGTTAAAATAAAGTTAAGTTCTCCCTCCATGGCTTTTTTATTGTCGAGTATTCCATTTTGAATTGTCCCTTAATAAGTGTGTGTTTTTCAAAAGTTAATGGGGAAAAGTTTGTACAATTATTATTTTGCCCTTTTGAAAAATTAATTGGTAAAAGTGGATGATAATTTTGGAAAGTGAATGTAAAAGTTGATGTGAAAAGTGTAATAACAACTCTTTAATAAGATGGATTTACAGAACAACACACTTAAAAATGGACGGAGGGAGTAATTACATACTGTCAAATTTGGGTAATTCCTAATATGTCTTATTTTTTTTAAAATTAGTTTAATAAACTTTTTTTTTATGTGCATCATGTATCTTGTTATTTTTTCGTTTAATGGATATATGTGTCTAAATATAAACCCTAGGGCACCCTATAGAGCCTAAAATCCTAGGGTACCCACGAAAGTGCCTAAACCACTAAAACCCTATAATTGGAAAGTGCACCCTAAACCTAAACCGTAGGGTACCCTGTGAAAATGCCTAAACCTAAATCCTAGGGTACCCTATGAAAGTGCCTAAAACCCTAGGGTACCCTATGAAAGTGCCTAAACCACTAAAACCCTATAATTGGAAGGTGTACCCTAAGTGCCTAAACCCAAAATGCCTAAACCCATTATACCCTGCCTCAAAGAGCTTAAGCCCCCTTAAATTGAACCCCAAAATTAAACCCAACTCCAAAATTGAAGAGAAAAAAAAAATAATTATGTCTCACCCAAGACCCACGAATGAGAGAGAGAGAGAGAGAGGGAGAGAGAGAGAGAGAGACATGGGTGAAAAGAAACGTGGAAATGGGTAGCAAATGAAACTTGGGAAACCAGAATAAACCTTGGGCTCCACGTGGACCCTCTTCTATTGTTTGTATAGTATTGGAAGTGGTGGAGTGACTAGTAACTAGTAACCGGTAACTGGTGACGTCAAATGGAAAACAAAAAGGGTAGCAAGAAAATGCTTTCCTCTTCTGCGTGCACACAGCAGGGCATTTTTGTCCAGTTTTGAACCTTAGACTCTACAACAAATGTATTAATGTCCTCCTCATCATACAGAAAATTAAGCTTGGCTAGATGCCTTTTTGGGTCTTTTTTCTAGACCTTAGCCCAATCTCCGTTTAGAGAAATGCATTTGTATCTGTCCAACTCATAATATCCAAAAATAAAAAATAAAAAATATTTGCCTTGAGTTATGCATATTTTTATGAAAAAATCAAGTATGTTAATATAACTTATCATTCAACTTTCAATTTGTGTTGCGACTTTTCTACGACTCCCTCCGTCCCTTTTAAAATGTGTTGCTTCGTAAATCTAACATATTAAAGAAACATCACCGTTACACCTTTCACATCAACTTTTACCTCCACTTTACAGATCTTACATTGTAAAGACCCGTAATTTCACGAGACATTATTTTAAAAATTAAAGTGGGAAATTTATGTAATTTCATTGTAAGTGTTGAAAAGTTGCATGTGAGAAAAAGTTTGGTTTTGGGCTTGTTTGAAACACTTGGGTAATTGGAGGGATGTGTGTGTAGTTGGCACCGTATAAGCTAGTGGGGAGAGAGAAAACTCATTTCACCCCCTCCCCACTTGAAACAGCCCATCTCTCTCAATTTTCTTCTTCCCACAACACAATCGGCCACACCCACTCAAAATCCTCATACATCCAACACACAAATCCTTCATACCCGTGCCATCTAGACCGGGTATTCACGTGTAGAAGCTTGGTGGAGCCGGAAACTTGGTGGATTTTGGTTGGAGGAGCTCGGGTTTGATTCAAGATGCTTGTAGGAGTTCAAATCAATTGACGTAGAGATTTCTTCCACGCTCTCTAAGTGTTTATAGATGATTGTAGCAATATTCATGTGTTGAACCCATTTTCTTTAAGTCTTGTTTTAAAATCTTTGGGTTTAGGGTTTATAAGTTTGGATTTGATCTTTGTTGCTCGAAATTGTTGATACCCATCGATAATCACCCTCTTTTTACTTGTATTTTTGTTGTTGGTAACTTAATTTTCTTGGTTTGGACCTTATTTGTAAGTTTGGTCCCTGTTTGGTCCCCGATCGCATAGTTTCATCCTGAAATTTGACATATCGCTTGGAGAACCCTTCGAAACTTGTTGGACTTCTAGAATTGGACTATTGACTTGCATCACCGTTTATTGTCAATCTTGGATGGAAACAATGTTTTATAAACGCTTTTGACATGTTCTAATGTTGTGCGACGAACACGAGGACACAATTGAAAATGGAATGAAAGACACTTGGTCATTTTGAGAAAATGTCGAGTAATTATATTGAAGTTGGAATGTTGTTACTAGGGCCACCATTAGGTGAGTCCCTGGGCATGGGTTACGAGGCCCGTAAATCTCAGCAGGGGTTACGAGGCCCGTGAATCTCGACAGAGGGCTACGAGGTCCTTGAGAGACGTCCCAAATGCTCGGTAGGGGTTTCGAGGCCCAAGAATCTCGGTAAGGGGAAGAACGGGTCCCAAAATTTTTGGATTATTATGAATGTGAAAATGAAGTACTTGAAAGGGAAAGTTGATGGAATACGAAATGATTTGGTCCATTCGTGGACTTGAAAAAAAGTGGTTTTTAAGACGAGACACTTCAATTCTAAACTTTGTCACATCTTGATGTTCCTTATTCGTTGATTAACTTATGTTACCTTATAATCTTTGTGCACATCATGTCATTTGCATTTAGCGATAGTAGAAGATTTTCCTACTGAGCTAGTGTAGCTCAACCCTTAAATTTCAGGTACAATTCACGGAGCGTGAGTTGATGTGCTTGGAATGCATGGCATTGGATAAAAAGGCATACAATGAAGAGTTATTTGATCATCTCATAAAACTACTTTTTTGAAAAATAAATTTGTATCCCTATTTATTCATCTCTTTTGACTTTTGGAACAATACAATAACTGAACACTTTATTCAGTTATTGTTAAAATAAATGATTGGGCATTTGAGGAATGTATATTGTTTATGTCAAAAATTGAGGGCGAGACAACTTTGTTTTAGAGCTATAGGTTAGAAAACCTAGAGACTGTAGGGTGACTTGTAGTCTCGGGGCTAAAACCATTGCATTGTTTTCTCATGAAGTGCATAATTTTCTCATGCATTTTGTGCTTGCTTGAGTGACATAGATACCATTATGTGGCATTGTACTTAAACTTCCGTGGAATAGCGTTGTGTTGTTTACCTGTGTTGGGTGTTTTAACCTCATTGAGATAGTGTTGTGATTAAGTTTCCTTCTTCTAACTTGTTGTAGCAAGATGCCACCTAGGCGTGGAGCTAGGCAGGGTACGGTTGTTAACCGCGGTCGAGGCCGTAACTCACAAGTAGAGGAAGAGATGAGTCATCATGGGGAAAATCCCGGGGGGGGGGGGGGGGGGGGGGGGGGGGGGGGGTGTGGGTTGGTTTGTTGTCACGCTTGCAGCGTCCAACCTTCTAAACCGAGCACCAAGCGGCAATGTCACCACCTGAGCCGTTGAGGCAATGAAAGAGTTTTGCCATTTAAATCTTCCGCAATTCGACGGGGATAGTAGTGATCCACTTGTGGCTAACCATTGGCTATTCGACGGGGATAGTAGTGATCCTCACTGGATTTGGGTCGTGACAGATTCAAGGGTGCTAAAATTTGTGTAGTGACGGGTATAGCCGGCTCCTTGATTATAGTAAATCATCTCTCCCTCTTCACGTGTGGAATACAGCTTGCTTTGTGTTTGGTGAAACCGAGTATATCTTGGTGTTCTTGTGGGTTCGCCTTTTGTTTGCCCAGAGATGTCTTTGTATACACCTGGACCTAGTAGCTTATTTATAATAAAGGAGTGCGACACATGCAAAATGTGACTTGCATTGTGTCATTAACTACATTATTGAGCAAGTGTGTGAACTAAAAATGGACAAACATTATCCGCTTTGCGGACCCAAAGAGTTGGCTTGGTGGTGTAGGGCTCAGACTCAGGGATTCGCTCCCTCTTAAGGTCTCAAGATCAATTAAACCAGGCAGCCTCGTCAGCTTTTCAATTGTTCTTAAGTGTGGGTAGTGGTTGAGGGAGGGTTGTAGAAATAAGTCCGAGGTGCGCAAGCTGGCCCGAGACACCTTGGATCAGCAAACTAATAAAATTGATTCTCCGCTTCTCTCTCTCTCTCTCTCCTATCTAGCGTGTTCCCAACAAAGTCTACTTGTGTTTCCATCTTTCTTTCAAATTTCCTCTAATTTTCAAACTTTCTATCCTAACAAAGTTGTCCTATCTAATGTTAAATCGTGCAGCAATTTAATGAGAGTAAAACCAATAAACATAAATGAATTTTCTTTTTCCATGTCAGTAGCACAAAACTAGCAATTAATGAGTATGCACGGAGTCTACGGACACAGTGATGCAGAAGGGACATAAGAAAATGAAACATTTGCTACCCATAGAGAGGCGTGTTATGTACGGAGAACAGATGTATATAAATCAGCAAGAGAATAGATGTACTTACCATAATAATATATGTTGCAGCAAAGGTTGACATCCTTCCCTCCTTAAAATTGGCCTTCGCTAAATCCACGGGGGTCATGTTTTTGTAATTGAAAGCATGCCAATCTGCTTTCTTATGCTCCCATAGCTCTTTAACTTTACAATCAGATGCAATAAGTAGATGGAGAGGTGTGTTAGCTGCTATGCTGTCCTTCTGGTTTATCAAATACCGAACCCAGGGCTTACTTACTATAAATTCGATCACTGACTCCTTGTTCATATCCACGGCAATGTGAAGAACATTTTGCCCTTCGCAATTGACCATCTCCCAACAATTTTGATCCCTATTTAACATTTCTTTTAATACAGGTACATGCCCATGAGCAGCAGCAATGTGAAGAGCTGAGTGCTGGGCCACGTCCTTGTTCTTAGTTTTAGTGTATAGCCCTGAAATATCCATTCTTAGTAGTAGCTCTTTAACTCCATTTTCATTCCCAACGCATGCAGCATAGTGAAGTGGTGTCCACCCATATGCATCTGCTTGATTGATTAGAAGTTTCTTCCATTCCAAATCTTCCTTCCAGTCCAACAATCGTTTTATGCCTTCCCCTGCAGATAGAAAATCAAAGAGAAGTTAAGGATTCAGAATTCAAAGTATGCTTCCATTTCCAAGCCTTTAGTCATAAGCATCCATGCAGAGATCTACTGAAATAGTATTAAATTTGGATTCTTAGTTTATATATACTAGCAATTAAAATATCCTCTTTCAATTAAGTTCCAGACCTTGTCTGTTGTCAGATTGGAGCCTTGGACTCACGAGTACCTTTGATATGTTTATAGATGATTCAATTTCAATGTGTAACGACTGCAACTACTTAAGCGAACAAGGGTTTCAAGCCATCTCATTCTTACAATTTTATACATTGTGACAAACCTGTGAAGTCCTTAATAGCTGCCGCATGCAATGCTGTTCTCTCATGAGGACCACTGTAAGTTAGCGATGTGCAAGTGTTCACGAGCGTATCCACTATCGCCACACCCTTATTCCCTCTTTCAGCAGCTAGGTACAGTGGAGTTTCCTTGTTGACGTTTGGGAGATGTTTACGTTCTTTATCGTTATCTATTAATAATTTAACTACTTTCAAGTAGGAGCCGTTGTCCTCTTCCGACTCCAAGTGACAATTTCTTGCTGCCATGTGCAAGGCTGTGTCGTCGTCAACATTTGTTGCCCTCAACATCGTCTCGAGTTCTCCCTCTAGTATTTGTGCTCGATCTATCATTGCTTCTACTATTGCAGCTTTCCCTTCCCTAGCCGCCATATGAAGCGGAGTTTCATCTTTGGAATTTTGCTCGCATAGTGACGGTAAGTGAGACGGAAAATCTTGTAAGATGTCATTTACTGATCGTAAGTCACCGTCCCGGGCTGCGATGTGGAGACGGGTGTTGCCGTTTGGGGTGAGTTGAATGTCAACCGCTATGCCAATACGCCCACTACCATCACCTTCCATTGCAGATCTATACAAAGCTAGGATTCAATGGTTACGTTTCAGAATGCTTTTGTTTTCCAATATCTGGATTGTGGTGAATGATTAAAGAACGATCATTCTGCTTTTAAAGACGAACAATAACTTTTTCTAGTTTTGTATTCCGGCAATAAGATACATCATTTGAAATAAAAATTATAATTGTTTTTTCTTGGAATAAATGAAAATTAATGCTATGACGTCCTAATAGAACGCGACAGATTGTGTTTTCAATTAGAAATAATTATTCTTTTAAAGCAACTTCCAATAAAGAACTTGCTCATGAGACCAATTTGAAATCAGATTCTCTCTGGTTATGTAATCGTAATCTCATTGACATGGTCCTGGGAGAAGGGGTGATCAAGTGACTCAAGTCGGTCCCTCGAACAATCGCCAATTTTACTCCGTTATCGGAATTTGATCAAACAATTGTTATGAGTTGCCGTGAGTATGAAGCACTTTTACTAAAATTATCGTGCTGCTCTCTTTCAACACTCCAATTTTGCCAATTCCCATTCAATAGGTGTATTTTACCTTATTCACTACTCAGAAAATTCTGGATCTGTCCCTAGTCATTGAGGCAAAAGAAAAATTCTGAATCCATATCGTGCATCATTTTCTATTATTAATAACATTTATTTTGCATTAACAAAGTGGATATGTCCACAGAATTAACCATATAGCTCGAAAATCTTATATACGTCCCTCGTCGTTGGAGAACAGAAAAGACCAACAAGTTTAGTCTGTTAAGACAACACTGAACTACAATGCAGATACATTTACCAAAAATTCTTTTTTGAACTTATACGGTAGTAAATATGATTGGTCCACCAATTGTGTAATCCCAGTTCATATCTATTTACTCCCAATAATGGTTAGTACCTTACCTTCTTTTTTTTTGAAAATAGTCAAGATATCATATCCAAAGGCCAACCGGCACCGATTACATAAAAACAGGATTGAAGCCCAGACCACTAACAAGTGAAATGAGAACGGCAAAGGTTGACTAAGCCACCGACTCGCGGACACACCTGCCGAAGCAAACCTGACACCTATGGGACGGAATGACGAATCCGAATCAAAAGGTAGCAATAGAGAATCACATGCGATTCCCAGCACAATCCATAACACAATACAGCGCAAGGTAATCGGGAACAAAAAGCAATGACAAAACAAAACTAAAAAAAAAGAGACTAACTAATCAGAACGCAAAAGGAACTGGTACAGCCGAGACCCACTGAGTAGCCCCACCGAGTTCCACCGAGTATAGAAACCCAAGAACTGGTACAGCCGAGCCACACCGAGTCGCCCCACCGAGTTCCATCAAGTCGTACTCTATAGGCAAAGAATTTTGGGATGAAAACATAAACAATTTAGGATGGAACTTAGGATGGAAACACTCTTTATGTTTTCTTCTCCAATACGCAAAGAATTTTAGGATGAAAATTAGCATAAAGAATTTAGGATGGAATTTGGGATGAAAACATAAAAAATTTAGAATGTAATTTAGGATGGAAACGCTCGTTATGTTCTCAGCCCAAAAATCTTTGCTCTATAGACAAAGAATTTTGGGATGAAAATATAAAGAATTTAGGATGGAATCATTCTTTATGTTTTAATCCCAAAAATCTTTACCATATAGGCATAGATGTTAGGATGAAAACATTTTTTATCTTTTCATCTCAAAAAGGTTTACCCTATAGGCAAAGAATGTTAGGATAAAAACATAAAGAAAAATCATGATTAAAATTGTTTAGGGAGCCGCATGCTCTGGCCAAATTCATAAAGGAAAGTTTAATATTAGTGAATATGGTTTACTGTTTTACCACTTTGGTGAAAAAATGGTAAATTAATCAATCATGTTCACATGTCCTTTAAAAGATGGTTATTTACATAGTGAATATGGTTTTATTTACCACTTAGGTGATTTCACCTAATAAACATGATAATCATCATTAAAATTTTTAAGGGAGCCACATGCGCTGGCCAAATTCATAAAGAGAAGTGAAAAAAAACATTTTTTGATTGGGTGGTTTGAACAGTATATTTATTCGGAAATAGAATGTTTTGATAATGTTGTGTTCCATGGGTAGGGGATAAGAACCGAATCCCATTATACTAATAACGTAAATAATGGAATAAATAAGGTCCTAAAGGTCCAAATATCCAATGTTGGGATGTAAACATAAGCATTCAAATATCAAAGGATAGCAATATAAGTAGAATTTCCAAATAGAATGCCTAATTAAAACTCTTTTATTTATTTGATCAACTAAACCAAATTTGTCAACTTGTAGTTGTTCCTTTCAGAATGTCAACTTGTAGTTGTTCCTTTCAGAATGTCAACTTAACTTAGTGGCTTTACAATCCAAATAATGTTATGAAAAAATTCAAACAAACTTTAGTTCAACATCCTTGTGTCAAAAAAAAAAAAAAAAAAATCTTAAATGCCTCTTCATCAAGTGAATACGAGGTAGATATCGAATTGGTTGGTTCTTCTGTCAACAACATCCATTAGTCAATATTGATTTTCATTTCATTAGCCAATACAATTCAGTCAACTTGTTCCGTTGCTCCGTTGTTCATTTCGGAATGTCAACTCAATTGAGTGGCATTACAACCTAAGCTTTCCCTAGATTTTGTATCAAGTGAATACGAGATAGTTGAATATGTTAGTTCTTTCGTCAACCCTATACCAAAACTCCTCCAAAAAACATCGATTAGAGTTAATATCGAGTTTTACTCGATCAGTCAATAAACTAATGAGTTGATTTCGGAGGACCGTGAGGGTAATTAGTAGACGCCACTTGCCTATCCCTGCATTTTAGAATTCTACTGGTTAAGGGGTAGTTTTCCATTTGCTAAAATGGGAATTTGCTAAAATCAAGTGGAAGATTTTAGCAAATGAAGTGGGGAGGAGATTTTAGCAACAATGAATCTGGACAAATGTTTAGCAAATGGAAAACTATGCCTAAGTCTACAAATTTAACAGTGTCATCAGTACTGTTCAAGTTTGATAAATTTGTTGTTCAAATTAGTTAGCTAGAAAGTGATAAAAAAAAAAAAAAAATTAGTTAGCTAGACTAGAGCGTTTTTTTTTTTTTTTTTTCTAGAGCGTTTTTTTTTTTCTTCTCTCCCCTTTGTGGGAGCCCTCTCTCTCTTCCTGAGAGTTCACTAGGGTTTTCATCCCTTCTACCGCCGCCCTCCTTTAGGCTACCCTATCCACAGATTTCCCCCCTCTTTCCCCTTCTCACTTCTCCCTCTTCCAAGCCCCAACCCCTGGTTTCGGTTTCCCGGGGGGAGGCGGGGCTGCCACCCCCTTTACCTCACCTCCCCCCTTGGTCCTAACAGCCCCGCCTCCATCCTATCACCGCCACCGCCTCGCCTTTTCCTCGCATACCAGCTTCCTCCACCGCTGCTACCCCTTCGCCCATAACCCTAGCTTCTCCATCCCGCAACCTTTCTCCTCCGTCTTCCCTTCGCCTACGGGGTTTGTGTCTAGGCGGGAAGGTGATTTTTTGGCGGCCTGGGCTCCCTCCAGATAATAAGCTTCCAGATCCCGTGGGTGGCGGCGACTTTGGAGCTCGGTTTCTTTATCCCGGAGCAGTGAATCGTCTTTAACTCAGTCCGACTAGGAGTTAACTCAAAACTCAGTGATGGGTTTTGTTTGCTTCAGTTTTATTGGGTTTTATTAGTTTGCTTCAGTTTGTTTTTTGTCCATTTTTTGTTCTAATTTTACAGTCTGGGTTGTATGGCTTCATGGATATATCCTCTTGTTCTCTCGCTGATCCTGGGATGGAAATCCATGGCCGCCGTGGACGTGTGGGGCCGCCTATGCTCGATGAGGCATACCTGCGCCCAGAGCCTCGCGTGTCAGCGGAGGTTCTCTCGCAGTTTTTATCCTCTTGCGGCGGCGTGGGGATGGCTGTACAATGGAGGTCCCCTCAATCGTCGGTTGCTAGACGGCGTAAGGCTTTTCGTGGTTTTCATTATCCTTGGATTGTAAGCATGCACTTGTATATGGATTACACGTGCGCTTTATTGTGTAATGGTCTGAGCCGGGTGTCCGTTGGGATGCTCTACCACTTTCCCTTGATAGGATTCATCGTCCCGTCCCATGGGTGTCGGGTCTGCTTTGGCAGGTGTGTCTGCGAGCCGGTGGCCTTGTCAGCCTTTTGCCGTCCTCATTTCAATAGTTAGTGGTTTTGGCTTCATTCCTGTTTGTTGATGTAATCGGTGCCGGATGGCGTTATGAAATGATATGACATGTTCAAAAAAAAATAAATTAGTTAGCTAGACCTAAAACTTCAATACTACCCATATGTAAAGAAAAGATTCAGAGTGTTCATTTGCATTCGTAACGATGGCAGAGGTGCTGCCTCTGATCACGTTGATCTGATATAGATTAGACTGGTTAGTACTCCTTTTGTTCCAAGTTATTTGCCGAATCTCAGATTTCAAACTTATTAAGGAAACCAAATCTAATCCATTGATTTGAAAATTTACATAATTTGATCCATTGATTTTGGAAATGAAGCTTAAAAAAATCAAAGGGAAGCGGCAAAGACACATCCCAAGGAGTAGAAAGCATCCCAAACTAGGTTTGTCACCCAAACTACTCGACAATCACACGCCGCTCACAACCCAAAGAAAAAAGGAGAGTTGGCAACTAACCAACTACAGAACAAAATAACAAAAAATAGAACAAGGCAGAACTGCATCAATTATAGTGAATAGGTCGTTTTCATCAAGAACTATAATTTATAAAACAAAGAATTCACAATTATTCTATAAAGCAGTAGTTAAGTAGTCAAGGCCGATGTCGTCCACGGAAAATAAAAAGCTAAATTGCTACGGATTCAATTAATTTTTAATTTAAATCGGAGAGAAACAGAAGTTTGGATTTGGATTCAAATATTTTTTGTTTGAACAACTTACATTAACTGACTTCCTAGCGCCACTTTCAACCCATCTGTGGTGGGATAAATCCGCACAAGGTTACGGGTCGGATCGATGAGAGGAGACCCAAAGTGGGCTGAGCCCTCATGGGCTTAGCATTGGGCTAATTGTCCAATATCAGTGTGAAAAATAGACCGGAAGGCCCACATGGTGGCCTTGGGCCAAGAGCTATGTGGGTTGAGTCGTTAGGAGGAAAGGTGGTTGGGCCTTATCTCCTATGGCACGGGCCGACGTGATGAGAGGACACTTCCCCTACGTGTTTGCATAATCGTGTGATTCACTGAGGGCCACGGGCCCAGTTTAATAAGAGGTGATCACACGTGTGTGAGCATGTGCACGTGTGTGAACATGCTTAGCTTGGAGAGCAAGTACATTGGAGGCTATAATTACAAGGGTTAGACCCAAGAGGTAGAGACACACTCTCATGGATCTAAATTACTCTCTATATTGGCTCTCTCTCTCTAGTGGCTGACTTGATCGTCAGAGTGCCCGCCGGCAAGAGGCCGATGGGGCTCTAACGGGTTGCTACGTGTGCAGGTCGGGCTAGGTGGGAGACAGCTCACCCGAGGAGGATCCAACGGTGAATTCACCCCCCCACACCATCTATATTGATCAATTATGTAAATTAAATGTACTTGTTAAGACTGGCTTATACTCCAATCTAGCTAGGTCAAATGCAAGATAAAGTCATGAAACAAACACAGAGCCAGAAGAGGCAAGCATCATATTTTTTTTTTTTTTGTATTAACGAGAATAATTCGTTCAGTTCGGCTAAGCTTATGATTTTTCCTTTCTCTCCCTCGCAACTTTTTTCGAAAAAGAGTAAACTATGCCAATTGTTCATAATATGTGGTTTCTGTCGATTTGGTCCTCAATGTACCAATTTTTTGTAAGTTAACGTGTCTAGTTTGTTTCAACACGATATACTCGTAACCAATTGGGTTAACACTGTTAGTAACCTTGTACACTTCATAGGAAGAGTCAGAGGGGAAATCGTAATGCGCAATAGGATAATTCACCGAAAATTCCAATTTTATGCCAAAAGTATGTAATTTTTTTTTTTTATCAGAATGTTCAAGTGATTGTTACGGATGTTTATAGTGATGCATAGTTTCGAAGTTGTCTATGATGGAATACTTGAACAAGTTGAGTTATTATTATTTTTTATTTTGATTGTGAAATGAATAAAGAGTCCTATCTCCTTGGTTTGCAAAAACATATTGGCCAGCCACGGGTTCACAAGGGTTGTATTTGGTTTAGGTTTTGAGTTTTGATTTTTGTAATGATTAGAGGAAGAAATAGGAATAATAATTAAAAAATAGGTATTAATGATTGGAGAGAGATAGAGAGAAAAATAAAAATAAAATTTAAAAATAGGAATAATAATTGAATAATAATTGAGAAAACCGGCTCTTGAAAACCAAAACGAACAAGGCCAAGATAAATCCACCGAAATTCCGTTTTTACTAAATACAAAAATTTTAAAACTTCTTCAACTCGTGATGGTACGCGTTTTCTTATGTCACCGCGCAACGTACGTATGTAGCCGGTTGAAAATATTAAGTTAGATTTTGTAATTATCATTGAAAGTGTCTCCCAATGGAACAGAGGAAAAATAACTTTCCCGGTTGCTACCAAATGGTTTATAAATTATAATTTTTACCGATTCATACAAGGTGGTTATAGCTTCCGAGGAGTTTTTTCAATGCGGAGCAGGCACCATTCTACGTGGTGCCCAGCACACATCTCAGCCGTCCAAAACACTTTTGTACGGCCCGAATTTAGAGAGGTAGAAAGGAGAGAGAGAGAGAGAGAGAGAGAGAGAGAGAGAGAGGAATAAATCTGGACCATCCAAGACACTTTTGAACGGTCGAATGTGCTTGCCCGAGCACCACGTGGTGCCAGCTCGTCATACAAAAATTTTTCGTTCTTTGGATTCTCATAAACCAAGTTAGTGATGATGAAATTGAAGTATTTAATAAGGTAAGGGAGAAGAACAATTACGAGTAGGGGTCATTTATTATGTTTTGCTATTTTTAATTTTTTGGGGCAACGGTTGAGGTCTTCACAGTTGATTGGTTGCTATTTTGCAGGACGGAGTAGAAAAACTAATAACACTGTGCGAGAAATTGGAAGAACGGAAAAACAAGGGGTTTGTAATTGTACCTCATATGTACAGACAGTGTACAGATGGGGTTGGGGACTCCGTTGTGGGTCCCAAACGATCAATCCAAACCATTCATTCATCTCAAAATTGAATTCCGAGTGGGTCTATGCGGGAATCGAGGCAATCAGACGGTTATATGAGCTCGATCCAAAATCACTCCATTTCATTCAAATTTTTTCGGATTGATCGTTTGATACCCACAACGGGGTCCCCGACGCTAGTCAGTACATGATAGCAGTCGGTACCTATAGAACGGTTGTTAAAAGAAATGATTGTGCTTTCATAGAGTGGTAAGAAAAAGAAAAGAGATCATTAGAATCTCTCTATCTCATTTAGGTAGACAAAGTAAAAGAGAGAACTCTTTATCTTTTCTTACCAATCTTATTTCGTTAGACAACATAACAGAAAAGGAAAGAAAGAGCGATGATTTTCTTTTTACAAAATTAACGTTTCTTATTCAGATGAAAACCTGATTAACCAAGATTTATTTTACCAAGACATATGTGATGCATCGATCCCATTTATGTTTGTTTTGAATTCTTCTATTTCATTACTCTCTCCGTCCTTTTTTAAATGTATTGTTTCGTAAATTTAACTTAGTAAAGAAACATCATCATAACACGTTTCACGTCAACTTTTGAATAGTTGTATGGTTTTAGTGACAACTTTTGACAAATTTTTGTTACAGTAGCACATTTTTCTTGTAATCATACTTTCTAGCTAGGATTAGTAATCTTTTTCATACTTTCTGGATTGTTAATTTTATTCCACTTCTATCAATCAAATATGTCCTACAATCGTTAATAGCCACAGCAAAGCCCTTCTATTAAATCAAAATGCAAGATTATACTATGAAATTTGAAGTATTTGTTGGAAAAACTTACGGTGAATGAGAAATTGACTATAAAACCACTACATGAACTTTGGTAGATGGGAGAAAAATACTTAGTTCCACATTGGTGAGACAACGAAGATTCTTCGGGTATTTTTACTCCAAGTTAGACATAAGGGCTTGGGCCTTAGGGCACATAAATATTGTAGGGGGAGCGGGCATAAACAAAGTGAGCTTTGGCCCGTTTACCTCACGCCGCCGTCCAACTGGGCTAGATTATATTAGGGCAAAAAGAAAAAATGGGCGTAGCCCAATTAGCTCATATTCTTATTACAAAAAATAAGTTTGCCCAACGTATCGCTGGACTTGGCCCAATTATCTTATATTCTTTTTACAGAAAATAAGTTTAGCCCAACATCAACCTATTTTATTTTCTTTCCTTCTTCTTCCCGAAACTTTTTCCCTTTCTTAGTGCCTGTTCACTTGAACAAGCAGGGGACACGTCCAGTGACCATTCACTTCTGATCAGTCGTGTCTATAGGTTCTAAATGGGTTTCGTTCCTTATCGACTGGCCGAATGGGTTTCAATCCTTTCCGATTAGGTGCCCATCTATCTATAAATAGGATCGTTCTTCTTTCATTCCATTCACGAACAAATCTGCATACCTTTTGCGCATTTACATACATCAACTTCTGAGAGTTTTGCATAGTTTCTTGGTTCGCTTGTTGGGCAGATTGGAGTGCTACTTCTGCCCTTTGATAATTGAGTGTTCCTCCGAGTAACCAACAGCACCAGAGTAGTGGCGAAATTGTTTCAAGGACAGAGTATCTAATACTTGCCTCGATCGCCAATTTCCGGATGTCCTGAAATTGGTCCAGTATGTTTTTTTCTTACTCACTGTTTATGTGTTTGATTTGTGTCGTGTTTCGTTTTTCCAGAAACTATGCAATGCATAAGTTGTGTCAAATCCGATTCAAAAAAAAAGTTGATGTCAACTTATTTTTTGTTCAAACACACCTCTGACTGCTTCAAGAACCTGGTATAGATGACATTGAAGCTGGGGTAGGCATTGAATCTTGGGTAGGGAGGAAAGGAACCACGGTAGACTTTACAGAAGGCACAATCTCAGTTCGGGGAGTAGATGTATGTGGTACAACAGACTTCGACCTTTTTCTTGACTCCGCAGATGCAATCTGAAGAAAAGGTGACGTAAAATAAATAGGACTAAGTTATCTGTAAGCCTTGAATTAACAATATATTCACTTATCACCTCTTCTTCATCATTGCTGGAAGAACTTAAAGCGTCCTCATCCTCGGATGGCCGATACCCAACTCGGTACTCTTTAAGTTAAAATCTCAAGCAGCAGAAATACAGGTTTTTCCTCTCTCTTAAGGTTCAAGATCCAAGCATATTTTACAAAAACAAGCATAAAACCTATATCAATTCGTTTGGCAAGTTGTGCAAATCAAACTAAACCTTCCTAAACAAGAAGGGTATAACATACAGGAAAAGGGAAGCACCCTAAAAAACACAGGGTAATCATCACGGTCCCTAGTGATGTGAGAACACCAAATACATGCTTCTAACGAACGCAAGAACCATTGCTTCCGGGAAATGATAACAAGAAATCTAGCCAGAAGCATAGTGTTTCTCCCACAACTAGGGAAATAAACACAGCAGTAGCGGAGAATAGCATCGCCATAGCATCCTTTACGGCAAATGCTTTACAAGTTGCCTTGGTTTCGTAGCCTAACCAACAACGAAGGATACGGTGGCTATGAGTGCTGTCACAAACGAACTGGTGTCAATTTCTCTCCCTGTTTTTATTCGATCCCTGGTGCTGCGAAAATGGTACAGGATTGTAGAACAAAGGGAACCTAGTCCCTAAAGAGCTCCCATGGCGTCCTCAAACACAAAATGCCGAATAGAGGATGGAAATTCCTCACAAAGAACAAATGGCTTGAATTACTCTTCTGATGTACGATGACCGTTGTTTTTCCTGTCCATTATGTTCCTCTGTGGTTTTATTATCATTATCTCTGCTGAATTTATCTCGACGGCCCAGAGTACAACCGAGGGATCTAAAAGCACATTTAGTGAAACCCTGCATTTATAATTTCCTTTTAGTCAACTTGGAAAACAGACAATTGTTTATGTAAACTAGTTCTCCATGTGCTATATCACATGGATAGAGACATGCACACAGCGGGGGACATGACAATTCTACAAATACGGACATGGTATAGGACGCGTCAATTTTGTTAAGATAATGTTTTATGTTTTGCAAACCTGCGATGTATGCATTGTGACCGATGGTGTATACCTATATGTGTATATGGAACTAGGTTTTATAGTTACTTTTGGCCTAATGCTTGAAGTTCATAAATATTCCCGGAATAGATTTTAAAATTTACAAAAGCCACCTTGCCATATCCCCATGTGTGTCTCCGAGGTGTTACTTACAAAATGTAATGGACACATGCCATTTGACATGTCCCATATGTATTTTGGCACGTGCCTGATATGTGCCATGTCCCTTGTGTGTCCGACACTTATATGGCGACCACTTGATGTGTCGGTGCTTTATAGTTCATGTATCAAAGGTACGCTTTCTTACCAATATTTCACCATTTTTGTTGCTGTAGATTACGTCCAGAGGAGTCAGATTTTCCTTGTTAAAAGCCATCTTGTCCGATTTTAGGTGCCTTACAAGACTGGATTCAAAGCAATCAGAAGCAGCAAGCAAATGAAGAGAGGTGTTCCCGTCAATGTCTTTTTGGTTTATAAGGCTGCTGAAGGAGAAGTTTTGCAAGATAAATTTGATGGCCCTCTTTTTCTTGTTTTTTGCTGCAATGTGAAGGATATTCTGGCCACTGCCATCAACCACCTCCCAGCAATCCGGACACTGTGATATAAGCTCTTCCATTACACTGACATGGCCTCGGCTAGCTGCTAAATGAAGAGCTATCATATTGTCGTCTCCGTTTCCTATGTATGCAATCGATTTATCCGCATTTAGTAGCTCTTTCACCCTTGATACATGACCAAAGTGCGCAGCATAGTGAAGTGGTGTCCACCCATGTACATCGGGTACGTTGCATAGAGCTGGCTTCCACTCAAGTAGTCTCTTGGTACATTCTATAAGAGAACCAAATCAGATTGTAAACAAGAAAGTCAAGTTGTTCCATACTGATTTCTCTTCATTATCTGTTTCTTTTTCGCGTTTTTGAAAAATGAAAACAACTGAAATTTGGAAAGTAGGTCCTATAAGCCTGTCCTCTTTTCGTCGAAAATCACAATTATCGTCTGCCAAAGAATCTTGTTTTTTTATTTTTTTCCTGAAACATCGTTATGTGTCTCCTGATACTTGGGTTATTTCCCTAAATCTGTCCAGAAAAAGTTCAGAAATGATTTGCCAAAACAAGCTATATATATGTGACCGAGAAAACGAAAACAACTTCAGTAAGACCTTCAAAATCGTGAGTTACAGACGAATGTAAAGCCGTTCTGCCACCAGGGCCACCATACGCGGGAGCATTGCATGTCTTCAATATCACAAACACCAAACCAACGTACCCTCTCTCCGCAGCCAAGTAAAGTGGAGTCTCCTCAGCCTTATTAGCCGGATGACAAAACTCCAGATCTTCTCTCGTCAACAATTGGACAGCCACCGGGTGGTGATTCCTCACGGCCTCATGCAAGGCCGTGTCCCCCTCCTCATTCGTAACCCTCATCATCTCCTTAGCGGTTCCACCCCCATTTTCAAGCTCCTCATTGAGCGCGTTCGCGTACTCAATCAAGGCTTGGACTACCGTCGAGTGCCCTTCTCTGGCTGCTACGTGGAGGGAGGTGTTGCCCATCGAGTTCACTTTCCGGTTCATCGAGGGGCACATGTTCAGAATCTCCATCACACTCTGGATGTGTCCGAATTGTGTCGCGATGTGGAGGACAGTGTTGTTGTTTGGAGTGAACTTGTTTTCCAGATTGTCTTTGTTTTGTATGAGAACTTCAGTGTTTCCCTCCATGGCAGCTCTGTACAAGCTACTGTCCATGGCCTGGTATACCAATTGAAAGAAATCTCTCTTCTTCTTTTTCCCACCCAAAACTAAGTCTTGTTTTGTTTTTCTTTAGCTTTAGAATGGAAGAGTAAGTAATCAAACAACAGGGGGACTAATTAGCGATTGGCTAGAATAATATCTGAGTATTAACAAAATGTCGACGGGCCGGCAGGGAGGTGATAATTCCAATTAAATGAACACAAATTGTCAAATTCACATGTCATTTACTGTTTTCAAACATATAAGAAGTGATTCCTGTTTAAGTATTATGTGGTTGAGGTCCGTTCGGTTCACTTATTTATTTACTTTAAGTACTAAAATACGATTGTTTAGTGGTGCCTGGTACCGATTTAATTATTTAACGATATTCTAACATTCTCTCTCAAGTACAACCGTGTGGCCTACTGTGACTAGAGCACTACAGGTCGTGTTTTAACACAAATGCGGGCTCTATCCGAGCCTTAAAAAATAATTCAATTTGAACGGATTACTGATCACTGTGGTGTGAAGCATTGTGGCTTTGTTATAGCTGGGCTTGAGAAAGATGTGATGGGAGGAATTTCAATAAGTCAGGTGTTCCACTAACAAAAAACCATTTTTTCTAAAAACTGAGACAGACTCTCACAATACATCACATAAAAAACTCCAATTTATTCTAAAAACACTCTTAGCGGAAGACCCCGAAAACGGGCTTGTGCCCGTTGATTGGAAAATCTATGCTAATTTTTTTATTTTGGTTGATGTAGCTGTTGTTTGTGCTCGAGTCTACTAGGCTTGTGTTGCTGTGGGCTATGTCTGAGGACAAGTTGTGTAGCAGCCAAAGTGCTTTGTTTCTCTAGGACTATTTGTCTACAGTTCGCGCGGATTATAAAGTTCAATATTATTAGATTTGGATTCGGCTCCCTTGTTAATCGAGCTTCAAATCGTGGCTCACTTCAAATCTTTTATGAGTTTAATGGACGAATTAAACTTGAATGAGTCCTAAACCAAATTGAGCATTGAAAATTTATGAATGACTTTGTTCATTTACAATCCTAACCCGGGACAGCTTTGCACGTGCCCCCACTCAATTTCAGGTTTTTTTCCGAAGAAGAAGGAAAAATTGAACTTGAAGGAGTCCTAAACCAAATTGACCCTTGAAAATTTATGAATGACTCTGTTCATTTACAATCCTAACCCGGGACAGCTTTGCACGTGCCCCCACTCAATTTCAGGTTTTTTTCCGAAGAAGAAGGAAAAGCACACACTGTAAATCTGTCTAAACATAAAACAAACCTTAGAAAAAAACCTAGAAGGCAGCTTATCTCCAAAGGCATTGAACTCTCCTTCAACAGCCTAGCTAGCTAACGCGCCTTACCAAAAGCACTAATAGCTAGGGATGGGCATCGCATCATATCATATCGTATCGTGTCGTGTCATCTCGTGTCGAGTCAAAATTCTCTCAACCCCAACCCAACCTGTTTTGCTTTTCGTGTTATTCTGTCGTGTCATATTCATGTTTCGTATCAGAAATAGCCGACTCTAACCCTCTAACTTTGTGTCTGGTTCGTGTCATATTATATTGTCCTTGCATAAATTCTCTTGTCGTGTTGTATCAGAATTCTCTTAACCTTAACCCGACTTGTTTAGCTTTTCGTGTTCTTCTGTCGTGTCATAGTCGTGTTAAATAGCTGACCCTAACCCGCTTACTTCGTGTCGTGTTCTCGTATCGTGTTAGAAAATTCTTACCCCTACTAGCAGCCTCTTTGAATAGTGAGAAATGATAAGAAATGTGAGCTCTTTCTCACCCAACCCCACCATTTTGAGTAAAAAGGGTGGAATACCCAATAACTGTTTTTATTTTTATACTTTATCTTTCATTTCTTACCAAAAAGCTCCATAAAAATGAATGTTTGATTTGGCTAGGAATCGTAACATTTTTTCTCTTTTCTTGTGAAATTCTCCTCATCCAAAGGGGCTATAATTTTATGTTTAAGCTAAATAAAAATTGGTATTCTCACTATAGAGAATTTCCTGATCCGTTCTTAACCCTAATGCACAAGGACAGCGACCCTCAATAATTTTTGTCCTCTATGAGGGCACATTTCTTGACTGCCCACATGAAGTTATCCCTTCACGTATCATAACAATAGCGCAAAAGTGAAAGTGTCTTTTCATAACGAATTCGGGGGCTCTGTCGACTCAATTTCGGTCGTCTAATTGTGTTTAGGAGGGTTTAGATTTGAGAGGTGCCGAAGGCTGGTTTGGGTATTTTAACTCTTCTCAAATCTGAGCTGTTCAAAACACGTTTGGAAGGCCGAGATCGATCAACCGGCCCTGCCATCCCTAAGAGACAGCAGAGCCCCCGTATCCTTCGATAACATATCAAAATTCGCAAGAGTAAAATCGAAGACATGTTAACAGAGTGAGCGAGAATTGAGAACGCAAAATGAAAGCCGTAAACGAAGGATTAAAGTTGTGAGTCTTGTAATATGTGACTATTTCCAGATCAAATACAAAATTGGCCCAGAGCTCTGACTGCGTAAACTTCACTTTAAACGACTCTCATCGTTCCTTGAGAACTTTCGTTTTTCGCATCGATCATTCCTCTCAGTTGACTTGGCAACAAACAATGGCAACAACCTACAGTACTCCCCCAGCCCAAAACCACTCCTCCCTCGCCAACGCCGCCGCCACCCTCCGCCCCTGGCGCGACTTCCTCTCTCTCTCCGCCCTCTCCCTTCCCGTCTCCCTCTCCGAAGCCACCTCCCGCCTCAGTTCCAACCTCAACCACTTCCGCCTCAACTACGCCCTCATCTCTGTCCTCATCCTCGTCCTCTCTCTCATCTCCCATCCCCTCGCCATCATCCTCTCTGTCCTCCTCCTCGCCGCATGGTTCTTCCTCTACTTCTCCCGCGACGAGCCCGTGACCGTCTTCGATTTCCAGATCGACGATCGGGTCGTGCTGATTGCGCTCAGTTTCGCTACTGTTCTGGTCCTGACTTTGACCCACGTGTGGTGGAACGTCCTCGTTGCGACGTTGATTTCGGCTGGTTTCGCTTGTTTGCATGCTGTGATTAGGTTTCCGGTGGATGCGGATTATGAGGAGTCGCCGTACGGGGCGTTGCTTTCGTCGGGTGTGGATGATAGTCCCAGAGGGGCTTATTCTCATGTCTGATGAAGACGATTTTCGGGCAGTCCAATTGGCTGGAATTTGGGGGAAAATGGAATTGGGGCGGCACGTGGTTGTAGCAATGGGTAACTATTACATTCTTGTAGTTGTTGATTATACGGATTGTCCATTTTCTGTACTGCGATTGATTAGTTCTTGTTTTGTTGGATATCAATCAGCTGAATAGTTATAGTTTATGTTTCGTATACAACATATGGGTCTTATTGTGATTTTGAAATTGGAAGAAACTTAGGGCCGTTTGGCCACTTTCGTTTTGGATTATGAATTATGCATTTTCGTATGGAAGGGTTTTACCCAAGTATTATAGTTTCTGAGAAATAAGATGGAGAATGTAGAATCCAAAATTAGGAATTGCTGTCGCTTTGCTATCTTTTGTAGATAGCTCCAGAGGGGCTTACTCCCATGTCCGAATTTCTATTGTGGGATTGTTTTGAATGTCACAATTGGCTGGAACAGGGGAATAATAGAACAAAAGTGCTAAAGAAGGACACAAATCCAAATAGATCCGAACATGGATGTGTCTAGATCTGTTAGATGCGTGTAAAACCACATTTCACGTGTGGGATTCAGGTGCCTTGGACAGTTTCGGACACGTCTGTGTGTTGATCTATGCACTTGCGTGTGTTTGTAGCATTACTCAACAATGGAATTGGGGTGGCACGTGGTTGTGGTGGTAGGGTAATTGTTATATTCTTGTAGTTATGGATTATACAGATTGAATGTTATTTAGTTTCCATTTTCTGTACTGCAAATTGAGTTGTTCTTGTCCTGTTTGATGTTTTGTAGTTTCCATTTGTGTATGCATTCAGAATTTGGTCTGGGTTGTGATTTAAAATTGAAAATAATGACACGAGAAAGGATAATTTTTATGGACAAAGCAATGCATCAAGTTTACTTGCTTGGAAGACTGATGACTTGAGATGGATGTGTTATTGGTTGAGACACTTGTTGTATATGTGATTGGCATTTGGATGTGTCCTGGAAATTCATCCGTGCATGGTGTTCTTCTCATAGCTTGAAATTTTTTTCATGGTTTTCTTTTTGGTAGCCTCTAGTGCTTTTGTTTGTTTTTCTTAGCTGTTATCGAACTACAGTCTCCTGTGTCTGAGAAAAGGCTGACAGTCGCTCGAGCAATGTCCTACTCCTTGAAGAAAGAGACTTCATTACAGATGCTCATAATAGAGATTATGATCTTTGTTATCGGGGCCATAATTTAGTGAAAACATACTGTTGGAACTTGGACATTTGAATTTTAAAGCTCCCTAGAGAAGCTATGGCTTGAATCGTTATTTCAAACTGTAATTTGGATTCAAATTGTTCATGCTACCAGGGTATGCAACCTTCAACCTATGTAGCACCAACTCGAACACGACAGTGACTCTCCGACACGCAAGTTTCAAAATATTGGATACTACATGTTGGTGACATGTTTTAAAAGACATATATGTATACTATTGTATATATAAAAGCTAAAATAGTAAGGCTCTAACTGTAAATTTGCAACAGCACGTATAGCTCAAATTATAAGTATTCATCATTATACCATCCACCAAAGTATTTAAAATTTCAACAATAAACATTTCATCCTTTGTGTGTCTTTCTAATCTATCCAATAACCTATTTTCCGGTCACTCAACAAATACAACTTCCTGAAGTTTTAATTAGATCCAATCAACAAACTATCATGTCACACAAGGAAGAAGACATTTCTAAGCTTTGATAAAGAGTCTTAACTATTTTGTTTAACACCACCGACGTGTCTTGTGATTGTCTCGTAAGTGTCTGGAGTATTTTGTAGATTGTCCCTAGAGTATCCAAAGTGAAAACATTGAGAAAAAAATAGGGCACTTTGGATTTGAGTGTCGGACACGTGTCCGATGATTGTCATCGTCCGAAAAATGTGATTCCGGTACATTGACTCCAACAAGTGTCTGGGCTACATAGCCCTCAACATTCAAGTTCACAATTTGTGCAAGACAATCTTATTGGGTGGGGAGGACAGTTGATTTGAAAGATGCTTCTTTGAGATTTTCTTTGTTGTGCTTCTTTGAGATCAATATTTGCGAAGTTGCGTGCAATAGTTTTTTGGCTAACAAATATGATAACATGTCCCGTTCCTAATGAAAATTTCTTTGAATTTTTTTCACCAAGTAATTTCTTTTGAGTTTTTTTGTAGTAAGTATTGGTGAATGTCCTTTCTTTTGGTAAATAGGTGCAGTAAATCATTGCTTTAGAATTGTGACTTGAACATTGTTATGTAATCTTTCAATTCCGTACTAAACTTTTGTATTTCCCTTTCCTATTAAGAGTGAATGTCCATTATGCTAGGCAGGGCATTGTCAATTGTTGGGTTGTGTGTACTCGTTAGTTTCCATGAATTTCTTTTACAATCCTGTCTTCTGGGGATTTGAGGAGTTCAAGCAAGCCGTTCCTCATCATATGTGACAACTGCTGCATTCCTGTATTGCTTGTATTCTTGGTTTTTTGACATCCAAAAAAAGCATGTAGCATGAAGCCATGAGCTATAGCTTGTTACCTCGTTTATACGATCCCAATCTGTTGTTTATTTTATGTACTCTCTCTTTTCTCCTCAAGTCAGTAAACTTGAAACTCTGCCTCGTGTCATGATCGATTGAGTTTCCTTAGATTGGCAGTGAAGATTCTCTGGTTATGAACTATCTATTACTTCTTCCAATTTAGGTGGGCAAATGCACAGTACTCTCAACTGTTTCTCCAAGCAAAATGATCAGAATCAAGTGTTGAACATCTCTTTATCAAGTTGGGCGAACACGTTGTTGACTGATTGGGTGTTGAGATACAGTTTAGCGTTCGGTTTACCTTTTGTTCTATACTTTCTCTCGGAGCAATTTTTCTGTTTTCATGTTTTTTGATTAAACATTATGTGCATCTTGTTAGCTGAGCAATGGGGTCAAGGAGTATTGGAGCAATTTCTTTTCCTACATTTTTGGTGTACTTCTTCTTATTTGGATGTCTTGCCCAGAACCCAAGCACCTTCTAACAAACAAGAAGCATAAAATTTTTTGTTTTAAGATACTCCCACCGGAGAAATGCAGCACTGATGTGTATCATGCACCTGAATTTGTATATGGTAATGTTCATTTCTTATTGGGAGGGACATGTAGATTCAGTATAGCCTCCTTTTTGCTCCACTGTGACCAAGATCAAACGAACGCTCATTCTCTTTCTGCCAAGCGAAGAGATATTTCAAATCCCTCATTGACTAATGATCAAACGAGATTCTTTTTCAAATGTGACACTTCGTAATTCCAACTTATTTAAAAGGCATTATAATTATACCTTTCATTGTAACGCTTACTTTCTGTTGAAACAACGAACTTTTTTGCTTGTTCTTCATCTAGTTGCGCCTAATGATTAGTGCACGGGTTTGCTTCGCGGTAAATGTAGTTGATGGTAGTACCCGTTCGGTCTAAAAGAATTTTAGAGAGCGCTCTCTGGGTGATATGTTGTAGGCTCTTCATTAATTAATTTAACAGCTCTAAGCGAGTGCGATTCTATATGAACTCTTGTCATTCCCTTCTTAAGAATAATGGTCAGCCGTCTATAGATGGCCCAAATTTTGGATTCAGAACCCAATCTCTTTTGTAATCTGTAATACTTCACCAAACCCGTGCACTAGGAAAATCACCTGCACGAGGGAAAATCCAGCAAATAAAGCAAAATTTGATGGCAAGCTGCCACTAGAAAGAGGGCGAAATTTTGGACGAATAAGAGGGAAATCATCAAAACTCTTTCTATTTTGGTCTTTCCAAATTTGCCACAAGATGATACTAATAAACAAAGTGCTCGAACTTGGAAGGAACATCACCTCATAGAAATTAGTTTAGTCTTAATAGAAACAGAAAGTATAGGTACCCAGAATGGATACTCAGAAACTACCCCGTATTTGAACTTCAACGGTCCAGATTCATCCAGTCAAGGACAAGGCTATCAAGTCTACTCCATATCCAGTGAACAAGCCCATGGCTGTCACTGCTTGTACCTTCCCAAACCCAAAGGTCAACTGGCCCCAGAATGACCCATCCTTGCCATTCCCAAGCCAAAATGTCAATTTCACTAAATATGACTGAAATGTAGAAGCAAAAATAAGACCAAAATCCCTATAAATGCAACAAATTGGCTAGAACGTTTTGTGGTTCCAATTTTTATTTTCCTGTGTTGTATCCCCTGTGAGTTTTGAGGACATTATTTATTACATCCATACGAATAAAGATTTTTACGATAAACTCTCCACATCAAATTTAATCCGAAAAACAGAAAGTTTTGGACGAGGGGGAGATAGTATTATTGGGGAAAATATTTGAAAGAGCTAATTCTTTTTTCGACCATAGCAGAGGACCATCACAAAGTCCTCAGCTGAGCATCCCACGGCTGTCTTTATGATCTCCGACTTTGGTGCTCTTTGTGACCACAAATTGATTAGGTTGTGGAGTGGCAAGTTGGGAGGGACTATGTAGCCCTGCATTGTGATCTCCACCTGAGAAAGAGAAGATGTGTTAATTTTCTCGATACGAAATACGTAAGTACATATATGGTAACCCGTCACCTCCTGTCCTCTGGCCAGGACTCGGGAGTAATGAGCAAAACATTTGATAGCACTATTTGCCTTAGTGAACTAATAATAAATCAAAGTGGACTCTGGCACTAAACTTGAGTATTTGGTATATGAAAATAGTTACTACGCGAAATAGTGGAATTATTTTACAGGCAAATTTAAAAATTCCATTCATAAAAAAAAATAAAAAAAAAATATCTGTATAATAATAAGAAAACAAAAATATTGAGAGAGTGCACAATACTCTCGTAGTACTACTGCTATTCGCAAATACGCATCGTACTTGTTTCGAAAATTTTCTTTTCCAAAACAAAAAGCATAAAAAACACCATTGATGTTAGCAAAGAAGCTAACTTAACAAACTAATGCTTGAAGGCCCCTTCATTGCCGCGGCCTCAACCTAACACCCCATTGCCGCTGCTTGAAAACAACTCCCAGAGGAGAGGAATTTTGGGTGCATGTAGGGTAGGGATGATGTGGTGTAGTCCGAGTCTGAATCTTGTCCTTTCAAAATTGTTTTGGACGGTCGAGATTTATGTACACTTACTGGTAAGAGCTAATACGGCCAAGATGCGCGACGTATACCGCCACGTGGTACCCATCCTGCACCCAAGTTTTTCTCCAGAAACAGCCCCACACATCACAAAATCAGCCCCATAATAAGCCCCCAAACAACCCTCAAAATCAGTCCCAAAATAGCCCTTAGATCAACCCCAAATCAACCCCCAAATCAAACAGCAAAACCTACGCAAGTCAATCCCTAAAAATAGTCCCACACTTATATTATGAAACGGGAAATAGTGGAAATTAAGGAATCAACAGAAGAAAATGCATAAACAATTTTTTTTTTTGGGTAAGAAATGGGTAAATAATGCAAGGTACCTCAGCTTCACTGTAAAGATTCAGCTTTTTCGCAATATACTTTTGGATGAAGCAAACTGGCAAATTTGCATTCCTGTGGCAGGGGAAAAAAAACAAAACAAAACGTATCAATGAGAAGCCCAGCAATGGCAGCAAAAACTTTTCAAAGACATGATCTAAGCCAAATCACACATGACACACACCCTTTAAAGCACATCCAATGCCAATTTGAAAATGGAACTTTGTTACTGTAACTTTCCTATCCACAGGGAGAAAAGTGAATTTTTCATACATCAATATCGACTACCGAGACCTAACCGAAGCATATCAAGCAATACATAGAAGAAACTCTACTGATGTTTCAAGCTCAATATCCTACAAAAATAAGGGCCTTACGAAAACTGTAACGCGGTGTTAAGAGGTGCATAAGCTGGTCAAAGCACCCGGGAAACGTGGTATAAATAATCATGCAACGATTAAAACTAGAAGCACTTGGCTAAGAGACTTACTTTACCCTCAAGTACCCAGAAGGTATCTGTTGCAGGGGTGCATCTCCTTCCCTAAAATCAAGTATTAATCATGAAACACATAGTTAACCAAAATGAGGAAATGGTTAGACCTACTTAACATTCAATAGAAGAATGCTAGTAGATTAACCGGGTTTTCAAAAATCATTGCGGTGGCAGCCACCACCACTTGTCCCCATGGCTGGCTACATCTTTGCATAAAGAGAGAGAAAAATCTTGTTATGCTTGTGAGTGAATGTGCAGATAAAAAAGAAGAACCTAACTGGGAATCAGAAGCAACTAAGGAGAACCAAATTGGATGAACTTCTTCATAGCACATAGTGCTAGCAGCATTAACCATAGCCTGTGGGGCAATATTTCCAGAGGCTGCATCTTTTCCTCGTTGAACCCCACAAACATTTTTATGTTTAGCCAAACCTGATGGCTCAAGATTTGATGCCCTCCCTTCATCGTCTTTGAAGTGAACCCTTCGTTCCTTAGATTTCATTTTGTTCGTCGGTGGTGCACCTGAATGGATGCTCGATGGTTCTGACTTTTTCACAAGTACTGGCATTGTAGGATTTTCAAGCCTTGTCATATCTGCAGCTTCGACAAGGCAATTCAAGGGTTTCCACATATCACTCGTTCCCTCCAATGGCTTAACAACAGGATCATCGGCTCCTTTTTGAGGCATTTTCCCCTTAGAGGACTGAGCAGCATGAAAAGTCTGCAGAATAAAAATGGTGAGACCAAAATGTTTACTGGTGTAAAAGCATAAATCTGCAAAAATTACAGATTTCAGATTGAAAACATGCCAGCTTCTTCATTTACTCACGATGTCCTCACACATAATTTTCATACTGAAATCCATCCCAAATGTCGTAAAAATGGTATCTTTCAAAAATCATATTTCTCCATAAGAAATAGAATAAAAGAAAACTCTGCTTGTATATATAGCATTACGGATCAATCTATTATTTTGCAAGGGTTAGATCACGTGGCTACTAAACACAGTGTCGTGGATTCGAATCCCCTTTACCCGAATCCAAGATTTTGAAATTATGAATGCAATTGTGGGTGTTTTAGCTAGTTTCAAATTCGAAATGCTGCAGAAGGCCACCTCAAAACATAAGAGTTCTGTACGAAAATTCTGCATATCTAAAATTACCTAGCAACTCAAGTGTAAATCCAAATAACCAATCCATGAACTTCTTACTTACCCTTTTTCGGGGTTGAGTAAACTTTCTTAGACTTAATGGAGGGCTTGATCTTCTACGAACATCTTCCTCAGTCGGCTCCTTAATCCATAATGAAGATCCTCGCGAAGGATACCTCTTACCTGCTTTTTCCGGGGTCATATTTCTTCCTGTTGTAACAGTCTGATTCAATGCCTTTGGTTGGCCAACCAAGGAAGAGAGAGACCTCTGCTTTCTTCTAGCAGGCAATGGAACCAAATTATCTTCAGTTTCCTCTAAGTTTATAAAAGCAGGCGGTGGATTAGAGGGCCCGGGTTTTGAATCCTCGGACTTTTTTATTCTAGTCGAGGGATTTAAGATTTTATCCCGAATATCTTGCACAGTGGGGTCAGGACTGCAGTTTAGCAGGAAAAAACAGAGGAAATTTCGATTAAAACAGCTTCAATTTGTTCCAACCTTATGCAATCAATCCTTTTTTACACAGAGATTACAAAGAAAAGGTCCATAGTCCAAGAAAAAAATCTCACGCAATCTTTGTTTTTTTGTTTTTCTTTTCAACAGCAAATAGAACAACATTTCATTGATAGCAATAAAACATTACAAGAAAACGGAGAAGGATTGTAAAGATAACACCGCAATAGTATATACCATATGCCGAAAGCATGAGCAAGGACCCAAAAAGTTGGCAAGCAACCAATGATAGAAACACAAAACTAAAAACCAGACACCAAAACATTCAAAAGCCAAAAGCGCCTGCAACCCATGTTATAGCCCTCGAGCTATTTGTCTTGCTTCAGTCAAAGCCACCAAGAAGTGATAACAAGACTTAATAACCGCTGAATCTGTTTTCGATTATGCAATCTTTGACTGTGGGGAAATAATAAAGGAGGAGAAATTACAGTTCATACTAATTCCGAGCTCGCAAATGGTCTGAACTCGTCTTTCGTTACTCTAAATTGTTACGGTGGTCAACCCTGTTAGCTTGGCAGACTACATGCCTATCAGCCTTATAGGAAGCATGCATAAAGTCTTGGCCAAAGTGTTCGCTGCAAGACTAAAACTGGTGCTAATGTCTAATCGGTGAGGAACAACATGCTTACGTTGGAGGAAGGTATGCTATATATGTTGTGCCGAAACCCGAAGTAGAGAATATAAACACAAGCAACAAGAAAACAAGAGACAAGGATTTACGTGGTTCCCTCCCAAGCACGGAGCTTTAGAGGTACGTCCACGGGGAAAGAGCAAGAGGATTCACTAACAATGGGGAGAAATACACAGAGCCGGCTATACCCGTAACTCTCACTTGAAGCATCCACACAATAACTAGGGACAAAAATCTCTGAGGCGCGACCTACAGAGCATCAAACGTCTCACACACACGAAAGAGACACACACAAACCCTAGATATTTCAAATCCCAACTCAAGACAAAACCCTAGGAGGCCACAAGGCTCCTATTTATAAGAAAGTACAAAAAATTAGGTCAAAACCTCTTTAAAAACGCGCAGCCGCACAAATTCGCGTAACCGTGGTCCGGACGGGGATTCGGTGGTCCGGACGGGGATTTTGGTGGTCCGAACTACCGAGGCAGAATGTCCAAAAACGTCCCAAAATTCACTGGTCCGGACGGGGCTTTCCTTGGTCCGGACCATAGGTCCAGAAAACGACTTTCGCACCAAATTTTGCACCTTTCTTCGACCGTCTTGAATTCAAGGCATATCTCCAACAATCTCCACCTTGACTTGAATTCCCTTCCAAGCCAACAACATAGTTCAATCCTCTCAACACTCGCTCTTCCCCACAACGCCCCTCTCGGGGCAGCCCCACACGAGGCTCACATCAATGGCACCAACAAACAAGGCGCAAGCACCTCTGCTTGACCTTGTTTCCACTACTGAGTAAACCCAGCCACACGTGCCTCCACAAGCTCCACCTTGAGCTTAACATCACAACTCCCCTCACGGAGTTAATCACCAACGAGTAACCATCTTCCACCAAATGTCGACCACATGCATCCATTACTGATGCCAAAGAAGATGTGCTCAAACTCCACCCGGATTTAACCGACTCTACCGGAGAGCCTTGTATGCCCTCATGCATACTCCCAATAGTTGAACCCGAATTCCTCTCAACAGATGAAGACCCCAACGATGGAGCATCCACAATCGTACTACCATCAAGCACATAGAGGTTACCCAATTTCTGACCCTTCACGAAAATTCGAGTACCCAACGACACACTCAAGACTCCACCTTCAGCAGTGTACTTCCAACCCACGGAGTCGAGGGCGCCCAAAGAGACAAGGTTTCTCCTCAAATCTGGTACATGTCGAACACTAAGCAATGTCCTCACAATCCCATCATACATCCTGACCTTGACTGGTCCAACCCCAACAATTCTACAGGGCATGTTATTCCCCATAAGAACTGTATCACCGTGAACCGCCTCATATGTATCAAACCAATCCCTACGTGGACACATGTGGTAGGAGCAACCAGAGTCAAGAATCCACATGTTTTCACAACAGACATCGACATCACTTACTACCAAAGCAATTGCAGCCTCAAACCCTTCCGGATCATCTTCGACGTAACCAGCAACACCCTTCTCTACAAACTTGTCCTTCACCCTCGGACAATTTTTCACCATGTACCCGAATTTCTTACAATAAAAACACTGTATTCCATCCATATATGTGGTTTAGAGCTAGAAATCCCTCTACTGCCCAAATCCCTCCCACCAGTCTTTCCCCGCACCACCAAAGCTTGATCATCATGAACACTACTTTCACCGGATACCTTTTTCCTCAATTCTTTAGAATACAAACTAGACTTTACATCCTCCATGGAAATCGTATCCCTCCCATATAACATAGTAGTCACAAAGTGTTCATATGATGCAGGTAAAGAACATAACACAATAAGGGCCTAGTCTTCATCATCAATCACAACCTCAATATTTTTTAAATCCATAATAATTCGGTTCAACTCATCTAAATGGTCTTTTATGGGCGTACCTTCCTTCATACGAAAAGTATAAAGGCGCTGCTTCAAGTACAACCGGTTGGTTAGCGACTTCGTCATATAGATGCTCTCCAACTTCAACCAAATATCGGCTGCCGAATCTTCCTCCCCAACCTCGCGAAGCACATCATCGGCTAGACATAATTGTATTGAACTGAGTGCCTTCGCATCAAGATCCTCAAACACATTATCCTGCATATCAGCAGGTTTCTTCGACACCCCCAACAAAGCCTTGCTTGTTCCTTCTTGCACTAACAAAGCCTTCATCTTGATACGCCACAAACTGAAAGAAGCGCTTTGCCCATCAAACTTCTCAACTTCAAAGCAAGTCGCCATTGAAAACGACTCCAAATACACAAACGCAGCGGAAAACACAAGCCTCAGTTTGAACCCGGAGCTCTGATACCAATTTGTTGTGCCGAAACCCGAAGTAGAGAATATAAACACAAGCAACAAGAAAACAAGAGACAAGGATTTACGTGGTTCCCTCCCAAGCACGGAGCTTTAGAGGTACGTCCACGGGGAAAGAGCAAGAGGATTCACTAACAATGGGGAGAAATATACAGAGCCGGCTATACCCGTAACTCTCACTTGAAGCATCCACACAATAACTAGGGACAAATCTCTGAGGCGCGACCTACAGAGCATCAAACGTCTCACACACACGAAAGAGACACACACAAACCCTAGATATTTCAAATCCCAACTCAAGACAAAACCCTAGGAGGCCACAAGGCTCCTATTTATAAGAAAGTACAAAAAATTAGGTCAAAACCTCTTTAAAAACGCGCAGCCGCACAAATTCGCGTAACCGTGGTCCGGACGGGGATTCGGTGGTCTGGACTACCGACGGTGGTCCGTACGGGGATTTTGGTGGTCCGGACTACCGAGGCAGAATGTCCAAAAACGTCCCAAAATTCACTGGTCCGGACGGGGCTTTCCTTGGTCCGGACCATAGGTCCAGAAAACGACTTTCGCACCAAATTTTGCACCTTTCTTCGACCGTCTTGAATTCAAGGCATATCTCCAACAATATATTGTTATAAAGATATCTTGTAATTAGAATTAAGAATTCGAAATTTATATCGAATAATACACACAAGATGGGATTCTTATTTATTTATTTATTTATTTGGTAAAGTAATTCTGTATGAAAAGAACACTACCAAAACACAAGGCCAAGGAAACATCCTTGAGAGCCTTAAAGAGTACATAGAATAAACACAACCTACAAAAGAACAGAAACAGAACACATTCTTAGACCAAAGAGATATTACTGCAGAACACCTCAAATAGGGACAATTCACATACTACATAAAGCATCATTGGCAGCAGAGCTTGGCAACTTCCATTCCATGATACTTGCTCTAATATCCCCCTCAATGCCAAAGATAACTGACTCAACATTCTCCCATGTATGATAAACCAGCGCTGAAAAGATCAACCTTAGAACGGTGCTAGAATTAGTATTACCCCTGGCGTGCATAATCAGCCATTTGCAGCAACCCAATTCTGAAGACAAACTCCATATCCATATTTTCATAAGGCCTGTGACAACCTAAGTTGGAAGTATCTATTTCCATATAGAGAAAATTGAATATTATGTTCCTCCAAGAAGGATTATGTGGATAAAAGAGTGTGTGGCTCAACTGCAGTTTCTGCTATAGGTAATGGATCACCAACTCAAGAGTTCAATATACAAAAGGGTGTAAGGCAAGGAGACCCTTTATCTCCAGTTTGTTCACAGTGGCTATTGAAGGGCTGCATGCTTTATTCAAGAGAGCAAAAGGCTTAGGTGTCATTAATCAACTTTTGTGGAACCCAATGGTCCAGTACTCATCACCTACAATTTGCTGATGATTCTTCAATCTTTTGTGAGACTACCTTGGAGGAACTAATGACAATTAATCCATATGTCAAGGTTTTTTTCTTTTTTTTTTTTTTGAATTTTTTTCTTTTCTTTTTTTTTTTTTTTGAATCAGCAAAGAAATTTTTTTATTAAAACAAACTCGACAAGGGTACATTGAGAAAAGAGGAAACAAGAAAAGAAGGGCCAAACTAGCTCACAACAAAAAAGAAAAGCACATCCAACTATCAAGTTGAATGAGGAAAGAGGGAAGGAAGGGAATATTGGGAAAATATACGAAAGATTGAGTCCCGCATCGGAGAATCAGAAAAGTATTGGGCCTTAATATATGATTAGGTGACTCACCACTTACGAGGCTTATCCTTTTATGTAGATATGGGTCATTCAAGGTATATTGGATTCAGGTGACGTGGTTTGTGGACTTCATGGATACTCCCCAACAGATTGGGCCTACGGGCACATGAGAAGAGCTCAGGCTGATAGACTCTCAACAAGTGGTATTAGAGCAATGGCTAACAATCTATGGGGAACCATTGGTAAATAAGCCCGGGCTCGGTCATGGTGTTGGAAAGTAGATCAAGAATTACGGGGGAGTCAAGTAGACCCAATGCATGCTTCACAGCCTACAAAAGAACAGAAACAAAGCACATTCTAAGACCAAAGAGATATTACTACAGAACACCTCAAATAGGGACAATTCACATACTACATAAAGCATCATTGGCAGCAGAGCTTGGCAACTTCCATTCCATGATACTTGCTCTAATATCCCCCTCAATGCCAAAGATAACTGACTCAACAGTCCCTATCCTCTGCTGAAACACTCTCCCATTTCTTTCTCTCCATGTATGATAAACCAGCGCTGAAAAGATCAACCTTAGAACAGTGCTAGAATTAGTATTGCCCTTAGCATGCATAATCAGCCATTTGCAGCAACCCAATTCTGAAGACAAACTCTATGTCCGTATTTTCATAAGGCCTATGATAACCTTAGTTGGAAGTATCTATTTCCATATATGATAACCTAAGTTGGAAGTATCTATTTCCATATAGAGAAAATTGAATATTATGTTCCTCCAAGATGGATTATGTGGATAACCTAATGATCCAGTACTCACCACCTACAATTTGATGATTCTTCAATCTTTTGTGAGACTAGACTACCTTGGAGGAACTAATGACAATTAATCCACATGTCAAGGTTTTTTCTTTTTTTTTTAAATCGGCAAAGAAATTTTTTTATTAAAACAAACTCGACAAGGGTACATTGAGAAAAGAGAAAACAAGAAAAGGAGGGCCAAACTAGCTCACAACAAAAAAGTAAAGCACATCCAACTATCAAGTTGAATGAGGAAAGAGGGAAGGAAGGGAATATTGGGAACATTTACGAAAGATTGAGTCCCGCATAGGAGAATTAGAAAAGTATTGGGCGGTGACTCACCACTTACAAGGTTTAGCCTTTTATGTAGGTATGGGTAATTCAATGTATATTGGATTCAGGTGATGTGGTTTGTGGACTTCATGGATACTTCCCAACAGATTGGGCCTACGGGCACATGAGAAGAGCTAAGGCTGACAGACTCTCAACAAGTGGTATCAGAGCAATGGCTAACAATCTATGGGGAACCATAGGTAAATAAGCCCGGGTTCAGACATGGTGTTGGAGAGTAGATCAATAATTACGGGGGAGTCAAGTGAATCAGATTGAGAGGGGGCTAGACCCAATGCATGCTTCACACATGAGGGGAACATGCGAGAAATATTGAGTCTCACATCTACCCCCCAAAAAAAAAAAAAAATTTAAACCTTAATATATAATTGGATGACTCACCACTTAAAAGATTAATGCTTAGCCTTTTAATTGGACCTAGGTGATGTGGTTTGTGGAATTCATGAATATTCCTCAGCTGATTAGGTCTATGCACTTGGGAAGATCTCAGGTGGATCACACTCCCACCAAGGAAAAGAGGAAACAAATAGTCCAGAAACTTCACACCAACACCAAACACTAATCAAACCTTGATCTTCCTAATGCCACTTAATTCTTAAACATCTCAAAAAAAAAAAAAATCTGCCACATTGTAATCTCTGATGTTAAACTTCCCAATGGTTCAAAGTAAAACTCTAACTTTGATTAAATCCACCAGCATCCCCAATTCTATTTTTCTCCTTCCAAACTGAAGATATAACAACATAAAAGCTCATCTCCCAACATCCCTTCTTCAGATTTAGAAAAGATTTATTGAACCAACATTTCGTGAGAGTTTGCAAATTAGGTGGACATACCAACACTCCTTAGCACCAGTTGATAATGGTCAACCAAACTTCCCAACAGAAACAGCAATGCAAGAACAAGTGATCAGTGGTGTCACTCATTTCAAAACACAGGATACACAAATCATTTCCAGCAAAATTTGGAGGGATGATAACCCTATGCTTTCACTCATTTCAGAACATGGGATGCACAAATCATTACCAAAAGAATATGGAGGGATGATTCCATTCTGCATAGCTGCCAATTGAAGATCTCTGCCTTTGGAGGGCTAAGGTTTTTCCATACTGCACAGATATGGGGATTTAATTGATGACTAAGCTCTTCCCATTTTTGGTAGGCTGACTTTACAAAGTAGGATAACTTAGAGTCCCAACCCCATTGCAGCAAATCTTCGTTAGCCATTGAAAAGTGTCATTCCATTCGATCTTTCATGCAATGCTTGCAGTTGTTCATTTCCCCAAACAAATAGATCTCTCCTAATTTTCAAATTCCATCTTCCCATCCCGAAGCCAGTGCTCGAAGCTCGTGAATTTCGCGAGGTTGTTCCAAGTAGTTCCAATATAGGTAGTGCTTTCTAAGCTAGTAAAATTCACGAGCTTCGTTGTGTTTTTAAACCTGAAAATTCACAAGCTCAAAGCAAGTGAATTTCATTAGTTTGTTCTTAGTTGTTTCGAGTAGTTTTGTTGTCAGATAAAATCTCAAGCTTGGGAAATTTTGCTGGCGCGCCAACCAGAAGTGGATGTTGGCTAAAGGTGGGACATAGGAAGGGACTAAAGTGTAAATTTGTGTTTGAAGAGTAAAAGGGTAATCTTCATCATGAGGTTGTGCTTAGAGGTAAATAACAACTGAGTGCATCCTTAATGAGAATTAAGTTCACTTTTCTATCCTTAATTGAAATTTGTTGTTATCCTCAACATCTTGGGCTTGGATATCCATACAAGCCTCTGCATGACATTATCTCTTCTTTCCTAATATGGATTATTTGCCTAGTTGGTCGGAAATGCTTAGGGGACACGTGCAAGAGAGTAGCTAAAATGCAATTTATGCTATTTTGCCTAATTTTAAATAATAAAAAAATACACTAAGAGCCTCAAGAATGCAAATGCATATAATATACCACAATGAATAGTGATTACGTAGTTTACCTAGCCACTATTCACAAGCTATCAATTCTTATATAACTCTCTCTCTCTCTCTCTCTCTCTCTCTCTCTCTCTCAATGTTAATTTTATATAGAATTAAAGAAAATTTATATTTTAATAAAGAATAATTAAGATGCATATTATTGTTGGATTGTTGAAAGAGATGTAGGTAGTTTAAACGGAAAATGTACACTGTTCACTAGTATTTTTTTCTTAAAATTTACCTAACTTTTTTAATAGGTTATTCCAAGTTCAAGAGGCGTAGTTGTCAGGAAAGTTCTTTGAATTTGGCAACTTCATTCACTAATTCTAGGGTTTTCCTATATAAATAGAGACCTTAGGGGTTACTAGGATGTGTGTCTATTGGGTTGTGTGCTTGATATAATTTCTCTTTGGTTTCCACTAGGGTTTGTTCTTCCTTTCGGATTCTACTAGAGATTTTCCCTAATATTGTTTGGTAGTTTATGGAGAGCAACGAATATGGCCGATTTTTTGTAATCTCTTCTTGTTCATAGTGAATCCTCCTTCGTCATCCCTGGCCTGTGAGTGAATTACGTGTAAGCTTTGTGCTTAGGCCAGAACCACATTAATCATTCTATCATTATTTAATTGCTTATTGATTTGTTTATCTAGCTCTACTTCATGGTTGTTATGATAACCAAAATAAGACACACTTAGAGTACAAGAATGACAGAAGATGAAACCCTAAGCTCTGATACCAGTTGAGAAGTTTGATGGGAAAAACTGTAGCTGAGTTTATGGCATGTGAAGATGAATGCTTTGCTAGTTCAACCAATATTATACACACAAGGCTTTGTTGAATCACGAGAAATGAGAAAAGATTGAGGAGGATGTTTTTGTAGTTCTTGATACTGAAGCCCTCAGTCAGCTGATTCAGTTAAGTATGGCCGATCATGTGCTTTGCGAGGTTGAATAGGAGATTACAGCTACAGGTATATGTTTATAGCTTGCATGAGAGTATCAATATGACTTAAAAGGGAATGTACGCCTATTAAAAACTATTTAGATGAGTTAAACAAGATTACTATGAATCTTAAAAATTATGATGTTAAGATTATTGATGAAGATAAACCCTTATTGTGTTATGTTCATTGCCTACATCATACGAACATTTTGTTGCTACCCTATTTTACCTGAAGGATACAGTTTCCATAGAGGCTGTGAAGTCCAATTTATATTTTAAGGAATTGAGGAAAAAAGAAAGGTGGCAATAGTAAGGGTTATGTGATAGGTTATTGTTTAGAGTACGTATGATCTTTGTGCTTATATAGGCAGAACCATGTAAATTTTTCTATCCTTGTTTAATTGCTGATTGGTTTCTTTATTCTCTACTTCGTGGTCGTCATACAGGACTCTAACTCTCAAATGAATTGTGTAAACAATTTACACAATTCATAATCATGGAACAAACTATCACCTTGAAAGCCAAGACTGGTTTTCACGCAAGCATATTCTTTGCATACAGTTCCATATTAATGTTGGACAAGACAATGTAATGGATCTTGGTACATGTAATGTTGTCATATCAGCCCTTATCGCATAGTTAATTCAAAAACTAGTTTCACAAACCACAAAAGGATAGCCTACTAAGACCATCTCCAGCAGCCTAGGCAAAACTCCGGCAAGGCCAAATCTGGCGAGAAATCACCCAAAATCCACACCCAGCAGCCTCTCCATGCCCCTCGCCATCCTAGTTTTTGCTACAGTACCTCGCCACAGATCTTGAGGTACTGTAGCCTCGCTTACCCTCTCATCGGAAATCGCAACCGCCGGTCACCTCATCGCCGGTCATCACAGGCTCGATTTCACCCTTGTTTCATCACAGATCTGGATTCAGAGCTTGATTTCCACCTTTATTCAACCCAGTCAACAACGTTTTCAGCGATTTAAACGCCGATGATGTTCCCCGCGACTTCAACGGCTACGGCGACAGCGTTCCAGGCGACTTCGACGGCAACGACCAAGGAGTGCAGGCGACGGCGACAGCGTTCATGGTGAAGGCAACTGGGTTTTAGGTGATTTCGTCATTTTTTGTTCGTGTATGTATGCAGTGTATGTACAATGTTCGTCTGTAGATATAGGTGTATATATATCTATGGCTAGGCTGTTGGGGTGGAGGATTTGTTTGGGCTAGCTATCTTCAAAAATCTGGCCAAAATGGCTAGAAATATAGCTAAACTGTTGGAGATGCTCTAAGAATATTAATTCATCATTTATACGGCACACATGTACTCAAATCTATGTTCTTTGAAATTTCTATTAACATTTAATTCCATAATAATTGTTAAGGAATATTTACATCAAGAACATCATTATATACAAAAGACTATAGTTAGGAGAGGAATTATTCCTGTGGATTCATGCCCAATGTGTAATAACTCCCCTGAGGATCTAGACCACCTCTTTAGAGGCTGCTCTAAATCGATTGAAACTTTGGAACTTTTTGCATTTTAGGCAGTTGATAAGTGTTGAATTCAATAGGCCTATCAAGGTTTGGGTTTCTACTCAGTTGAGAAGAACAAGACAGTTATCTGGTAGCAATGAAGATTTGCCTTGGAACACTTTATTTTTATCCACCCTTTGGCAAATCTGGAAGGATAGAAATAAAAAAAGTTTTGATATTGTTGACTCTATCCCTTCTATTAGTTCCAAAGCAATCTTTACCTACGCACTTGAAATTGATAAGGCTTTTAAATCTCACTTATCAAATAACCAAAAGAACCCTAAACTAACTCATTGGGTACTGCCTAATCCAAGTAATATAAAGCTTAATACGGATGGATGCTAGTAAGCAGCGGGATTTGGAGGTTTATTTTGGGATGACAAAGGAAATTGGTACCTGGGATTCTAAGGGAGGCTTTCATACTCATCAGGCCTCAAGGCCGAACTTTGGGGAATTTATAAAGGCCTAACCATTATTCTTGGAAAAGGGCATGTCCAATGTGAAGATTGAATCAGATGCTTTGGTGGCTGTCAAGCTTATTAATGAAGGGCCCAATTCTACCCACCCTTTGAGCACCATTATAGAAAATGCAAAGACAATTCTAGCTCGAACAAGTTAGATTGTAGTTCATGTGTATCGAGGAGCAAATGAATGTGCAGATCACCTAGCCTAGGTCGGGGCTAAACAAGCTAAAGAACTCAAAATTCTCTCTACTAGCCCTCTCTCCTTAAGAGAGTTCCTTAATTAGTAGGGATAGCCTGAATCTTGGGCAATTCATAGACTAGTTTTTTTCCTTATGCATTTGTATTTGTGTTTTGGCCTAACTATGTGGCATGACATTGTTGGTTCCCTAACTTCGTTTTTAATATAATTCCGAAGTACCAAAAAAAAAAAAAAAAGGTCAAACTGTGGGGTTCTCCTGTAGAATAGCCTTTTGCAACTGCAAAACCCCTAACGCAAATGTTCTGGACACGCATATCATACTGTGTTGTAATGTACCTTACCTACACATCCATGTTTACCAAAAATACAAGTAGAAAAATATTCAAAGAGTGTACCTGAGTTCTTGCAATGGTTTACAGCCTAGATAAGCGTCGCACACTGGACAGTGATTCAACTGTTCACTCTTCATCTTTTTATATATGCACTTCTGGCAAACTGTTCCCAAATTCAACCAAAAAAACAAGTATCAATATAGAAGTCACACAATTAGCTTATTAGAGTTAAGCTGGCTTCGTACATGACACTCGAATGTGATAAATTAAAATTTTGAAGCAGTAACATGTCACTCAAATGAACTCATTTAGGAAATTCGTTTAGTAGTTTTCGTTTAGTTTAGTTTTGGAGACAAGGCTAATGAATGGGAAAAATAGAGAGAGAAATGAAGGTAATGATTACGAAATAAAACTAAAACTAAACTAAACCACGAAACGAACAAGGTCAATACATTTCAAACATTTAAACTTAGCAGAGTCTAAATACAAACTTCAAACTAGTGTGAGGCACACACACCATATATATTTTGCTTTTGGGTTATTTTTGGATACTTTTTTCCAAATACTAGCATTTAAATTAACAAAACTTGTGACATCTCTGTCCTTTATACGAAAGTCAAAACTGACTTGAACCAAAAGAATTCTTCAGATACACAGTATGCAACCATGCAGCTCAAAAAAAAAAAAAAAAAAATATATATATATATATATATATATATATATATATATATATATATATATATATATATATATATATATATATATATATATATATATATATATATATATATATATATATTATGCAGCTTCTTTTTAAAAAAAATACATGCAAATTTGTGGATCAAAAGTTGTCACAAAATTGTTTTTGGATACTAATGTGTAGCTTAGTTCACACAAACCACATTATGCAATGGGTATCACGTACCACGAAAATATGATTTTTGCAATGGGTAGATGATGTTGGAGGAATAGATTTTCACACATATAAATTACCAGAAAATAAATTGCCAATCAAAATTTCACTACTCTCACTAGTTAATTCTCCCACACATATTTAGTATAACATGAAAATGCAAGGCAATTATTCATCATAGGCTTTCCATGTGTATAGATTTATAATTAATAGAACCCAGATTAATCATCAAATAGTATCAAAATCCTCATATTCTTTATCCGAGCCGGTATATTATTATTATCTAGCAAATTCAAATGAGGAAAATAAAAATTCCAACAAGAAAACAGTTACCTAGCTAGCTAAGTATAATCGATCAATCCCTCACCCACATCAGAAAGATACATAGATGCCACAAATCAAAGATCATAAAAATGACGAGTGAAGGAGACCCATATCACAAAATCGCGAGTTGATCAACACCCATATCGTAGAAAAGCTAGAAATATTTAGATGAAAACAAAAGAAAATTAACAACAGATTTGGAGAGGGATAGAGAGCTGGAAGGTTTACATGTGTGAAGACATTCAGAGATGGTGGTAGCGTTCTTGAGGAACAAATGGCAGATGGGGCATAGCAAGTATGGTTTTAGTGAGTCAGTCCGAATTGCTACGAACTGTATCTGGCTCGACATAATCCTAAAAACCCTCTCTCTCTCTCTCTCTCTCTCTCTCTCTCTCTCTCTAGAAATCCTGACAGTGACAGCTTTTTAAGGACGTACCCACATGAGATTGCATGCTACCCAATTAGATATACCTCCGAAAACAAAATCATGAGATTTTTTCGCTCATTCCTCACCAGAACAGTCACAACCATCAAGACATACAAAACAAATGAAAAAACGAAAATGAAAACCTATAATCCACTTATCTCTTTCTCTCTCTTCCCACAGATACAGCTTTCTTCCTCTATCTCTCTCTATGGGTACATCGATCTAGCTAGAGAGAGAGAGATAGAGAGAATGTGGGTTGGATGAGTTCGATCAGTCGAAGAGAAGGGTTTTTCTTTTCGAATTTGGACAATGGGAGGGGCTTCTGAACGATTTCAGTGATGATATGTTCGAGGCTCTCTCTCTCTCTCTCTCTCTCTCTCTCTCTCTCTCTCTCTCTCTCTCTCTCTCTCTCTCTCTCTCTCTCTACTATTACAAACACGTTTGGGAAAGGGAGGGGTGTAAAGTAAGCCAAAACTGTGTTCCGTGTCTTAAACCTGCGCAGGCATTGACAGCAGTGCTTAACGAGTGGGTTTTATTGAGGGTTTACCGCATGCACACAGGATGAGGAGGTTAGGGTCAAGGGGGAAAAAAATTCAGTGGTGCCCCATCTAGTAAATTTGGGTAATTATTTTCACACTCCTTTTTCTGAGGGTGGAAGCATGATTTTATGTGTGAGGGGACCACAACATTAATAATAAAATTTTGAGACTTCAAAGTTAACGAATACTCGTATATGCTACAACGCAATGCTAATGAATGTGCAGACTTCCTTACACATCTTGGAGCCGAACATGACGAAGAAGTGGTGGTGTCTAACACTCCTCCTCTGGCCATAAAGGGATTCATGTTAAGGGATAGCCTACATTAGGCAAATCCTCGATTAAGTACTGTTTTAGTATGTCGTTTTATCTTTGTAAACTTATTTCTGCACTCCTGGTGCAAGGTGTTACTCTTTTTTTTTATCGGCAAAAAAAAATTTATTAACCTTTGAAAACAGATTACAAAGATTAAAAGGACCCTTATAAGCACGCAGCATCACAACGGAAACACAAGCGTTCAATTAGGTTGGCAAGGTGTTACTCTTTGCTTACTCTTTTAAATATTTCCGAGGTACAAAAAAACAAGAAGTATGCTACAAAATGTTTGAATGTATAAATATGTAACACATGGTACAAAACACAATCTTGAAGTGCTCTTAACATAAAATAAAAAACTAAAGACGCGAAAAATAAAAGTTTCTCAATCTGTTACCTTAAGCTTGTATCGAAATGGTTGCGAAGCTCTGTCAGATCCCGAAAGTCACACATGATTGAGTCGGAACTAGTTTTCTCAGCAATTTTGCTTTTCAACGATTATAACCAAAGCATTTGTGTGAAGCCCATCCTCCATTTTGTTGCGAAACCTTATTTTGAGTAGCTGAAAATGCCCTTCTTGGGTCATCATTCTTTATGCAGCAGGGGCCCACCATGTACAGTTTTGAATTTTGATATTTTAACTATTAATATTTAAATTTTTTTTTTTTTTTTTTTTTTGAGCAAACACAAACTTATTTCATTACCAAACCAGAAAGTACAAGAAACAAAGGAAAAGAAATTACAGGAAACGACGGAAAAAAGAAAAGAAAAGGAAAAAAAAAGCCGCAAAATTGTACAACATCGACAACAGAACCACCACTCCACTCGGAGGTGGCTGGGTTCTCAGGCCCTCAGATCCGAGCTTGAATGCCAGATCTGTGGGTTCTCCAGCAGCAGCGGCAGCGGCGCCAGGCGGCTTTGTCTGCGGTGGGACGAAGAGATGTGGAGCTCCGGACGCTGATATCCTTCCGTCGTTTAATTTTTTAGCTAAATATAAGTACTTAGATGATTATGAATTTTTGGACCGCGGGGAGGAACTAACCGCTAAAGGACCTTAGTAGTTCCGTCTTTGCTCATAACTACACTTCAAAATAAACTTCTTCATGTGTTTTGGAAATTGTGTTATTTTGAATACTAAAAGACAAATTTTGGAATGCTAAAATAAAAAATAAATATGTCAGTTGAAATATGATTTTTTTTTTTTTTAAATAAATGGTCATGATCGAGGAAAGAATACACCTAATTGAAATTTGAAAATTCAATAAAAATTAGTACTTAAAAATAGTATAAAAAGATAGAGAAACGAAATCCTAGTAATTTTCTTATTAATTTTCTATAGAAAAAGAAGGCATAACAATAAATTAGAATTGGGAAAAAACATTTTTTTATTAAAACTTATTGAAAATTGTACACCCATTTAGCATAAGAAATTCTTCTCGATGTACCATTTATCGACTGTCCTTAAAATTTCTTTTCTGATATAAAAAAACATAGATATGCATATATACATTATAAAAGATGGGGAGCAATATCCTTTCTTGACTCTAAGTGACATCGCTACTATGAAAATTTAGTGCTCGTAGAGATACTATCACGTGGTGTCCTTAGCTAGGGCCCGCCTTTGTTAGTGATTGAGAGACGACTTGACACATCACTTTCATACTGTAAATGTCGAGGAGTGATCCCCCAAGATGCCGATAATTAAGTAAAAGAAAAATCTGCCAAGTCCATCAAATAAGCGTTGAATTTGCCTGAAAGACGAAATTAGCAGAATCTTAGGTTAGATTATGTGAACCTGGTAAAGCATGCTGTGTGAGGGTTCCACAACCTACGTACATTATCCCTTATGATTTAAAAAATAAAAATGTGGAGTATTACAAAGATAATATTTATACTTCTTTTTTTTAAAAAATGATATATACTTCATTTTAATACATTTTCTAGTCTAATATGTTAAATTTGACTTTCTTCATTATCTTTGAAGTAACGAACCGTATATTCAATATATCTACAGACTTCAAACATATCGGATTTTTTTAATCCGTACAAACATATATCGTATTGATGGAAATTGCACGCACAAGTAATTATTATGCTACAGCATATCGTACCCCATGTCCCATATACTGATGTACAGGGGCGGCTCCATAAGTTGAGTTCAAAGGTTATCTATTTATTTTACGTTGGACCTGAAAACCATGTTTTAAACACATTTAATTGTTCGGATTGTCGAAATTCGATCCTGAACAAAAAATTCCTTACCGGAGAGTTTAAGAAAGCCCTTATTTATACATATATATAAATATAATTGTAATGTTTTTGTTTTTGTTTTTGTTACTTGTAATGTTTTTGTCCTGAGTCCGGAGAATGATTACATATTCAGGGACGGACGGAGACGGATGAGTGAAACCCACCTCACTGCCCCTTTGATATTCGTGGGGTGGTATCCAAACGCTCTTCTCCTTGACCTGACTTTTCTGGTGAGACTTTGACTGTGGCTAATCCTCCTTCCTCTGGTCCTACAAAACGAAGAACCACGTTAGTTCCTAGCTAGTCAAGGTCGACTAGAAGGCAATTCGATGGCTAAGTTAGTCCCTAAATGAGAAGGGAAAGGCAGAGCTTTGAGGAGATAGAAATGGCATACCAGATAGAGTTTTATCACTGTAATATTTATTGGAGTGCCTTTGGATTAAGGGATAGGATTCCGCGTGTGTGGACGCTCAATTCCCTGGGGTGTCTATAGCGTGCCACCCTTGTGACAAGGTGATGTCGTCGACATCCTCTTCCTAACAATCAGGACTCAACAACCACTTTCTGACCGAACGCCACGCATGATGAAGCGAAGGCACTGTGCAATGGCTGTGCTAATCTCAGGGACGCGTATATGTTGTTTTGAGATGCCAAGTAGCCGGAATGTAACATTGATGATCTTGACGTGAGTGTACCATGCACAGCCGGGACACGCGTCATGAGGAGACCCATTCCGCATGTCCAAACCATGCAGCCTCTGAATACCATAAGCAATTGGTCGTTACGGGCTAACCACGTGCTCGTCGAGAATTGCCCACCCCCAGATTCTCGATCGGATAAAAGGTCCGGCCCGAACTAGATGATGCGGGTCAGGCGGCGATCTAAGACCATTCGGGAATATGGGCTGTTGACCATTATTGGGCCTGTCCAATACTCTTCTATGCGGATTGGGCTAAGTTGCATTGGGTTTAATTATTTCGACCCACTACAATATTCCTACCTACAATATATAACTCTATTTTGGAGAATCAACACCGTTAATTTGGAGAATCAAGGGTCTCCAAGCATCATACTCTATCTGGGATCTTCCAAATAGAGATTCGTTCTTCATTTCTCTATCTTTGGAGACCATCCAACCAATAGAGAAATATCTGCACTTCCTAAAGTTAACATTTTATCCCTTTTTTCTTTGGCTACTAAGTGTTACGACCAGATATATATATATATATATATATTGGTACCATTAATTGAAGATTAACAATTGTCCCAAAAACTTAAACCGTTAGGAAATAGAACCAAAGACATATGTCAAACTATTCAACACCATTTCTTATGTGTAAGATGGAGATGCAAATATCCATGGAGAAAGCGAAACAAAATACTAAGAGGACAAGAGATTAATGCAACCGAAAACGAATGTAACCGTAGAAACTTGAACCACGAGAACTCTAATAGTATCATTTTGAGTTACTATATATCTAATAGTCTCAAAAGCTTAAATTGTAGTATGAAATAAACCAAACACGGTATATGAAGCTATTCGACAATATCGTTGATACCCTTTAACGTAAGACTGTGTCATATAATTAACAATAATTCAAAAGAACTGTTATTAGTAAGGAAAATTCAAATTCTTTTCGACCCTTAGAATGAATACACTGGTAGGATATCAACAATTTTTACAAAAATAAGACATAAAAAGTGAGAAAGAATAGGGGAGAAATTTTGGAGGAAATTTTAAAGACAAACATGGAGAATCGGGATTGGAGTTGTTAATAGTTGAATGTTCTACCTTTCATTTTGTAATAAATTCTATTAGTTTTTGATTTTTTTAAAGTAGAAAACAGGTGCGAAGATGGATTGGAAATGCTCTTGCTTATTTTTTCGGTAATCTATTTGTTTTTTCGGTAATCAAAAAAGCAACTTGCTCTTGCTTATAAGATACATATAAATCTCTGTTTCATTTCTTATTTTCACATGTAGAGAGTGACAAGATTACCTTTGTGCCCTGCTACTTCAAATGATTCAGATTACCTGCACCTTCTTCCTCCCCTTCTCTCTCTCCTTTTTTTTTTTTTCATTTGGGTTTTTCTTCCGCTTACCAGTCTCATATTGTAGGAGAAAGAAAATTTTGATTGGAAAAAGATTGTATCCAATGCACAAAACTCCCAATTGCAACAAGATTTGGAATACGTAATAGCTGCAGTTATCTTCATACCTTCATCTTCTTCTGGGGAGAATAAATTGGGTGCAAATCGTATATAATCGTATATAGCAAATAAATTGGCAAAAGATTCGATACGCGTACAAAGGGAAAAAAACCAATTTCTTGCCAAAATCGACTACCTAGTATTCACCACGATGTCTAAACGGAAACATTGATTGTTCATTTCCATTTATTCTTCTTTCTGTCCTTGATTTTTTACTTGTTGGTTTGTTTTTCTCTTACTTCGTGGCTGTCATAACAATGATAACAAAATAAATAATAAAGAAACGCTGCATAAGAGAGTGAACAAAGAGGGAGAATATGGTGAAAACAAAGTTAATCAAATCCACAATATTCATTCAATGGGCATGAAATGGCAAGAAAAAACGTTCGATATCCATTTTTTTCGACGTCTTTTTACTTCCAATGAATATTGTATGATCTAAAATCTATTGCATTTGGAGAAGTTTTTTTGATTTGCCAAATTCAATCACAGACATTAAATTAGATGGTCAAAGCTCTTACGATATACTTGAAGGAGACTATAATAACACCCAATCAATCAAAACTAGTATGGCGAAAATAGTACTATACTTTATCCTTGATAACGTGCAAAGCACAGTAATTGTTCTACACAAATGCCAAAATGGTCAATGTTTTTTTTTTTTATATAACCAGGTGTCCCGGCCAACTTAAGCATACATCGACTAATCTTGAGAGATCAATTTCACCGTCCATTAGTGGGGCCCTATTTAAAATCAGAGCAAATTTCTATATGAACTGGCCCTAAATGAAATTGGTCAAGGACGGAGTAGGTTCTAGGGTGGCGATATTTAACGAAGTCTTTTGATAATTGTTTTATACTCTTATCCCAAAATGTTTGTCCTACTCGGATTTCAATGCAATTTTTAACTTTTCATATCTTTCAATTGAATATTTTTTGTGATTTTAAAAACTTAGTATAAAAGAACTAATTGAGATCTATCAAATAAGATACTGCACATAAAATACGTTATAGATTGAAAAATATGAAAAGTTCAAAAATTGCATTGGAATTAATAGGACCAACAATTTGGGAGGGAGGGAGTATTTTTTAGTCAAGCATTTATATTCTTAATAAAAATATGAAGAGAAATGTCAAATTGCAAAATCAGCCTTTTTCCTAAGCTTTATTTATTGTTAAAACAAATAATAAAAAAAAGACTTCATTCAATTCTTTTGTGATCTTTCACATGAAAATCTTTGAAATATGTTTTTAATGATCCGAACCATTCATCTTTTTTAAATGATATTTTGGTATCGTTTTGAGAAAATCAAGTTGTTTGAATGCTGCTAGGTGCCTAATCCATTTGTAAAAGAGAGCCTTTTTTGGAACCAGTTGTGCCCCAAAAAAGGTTCTCTTTTACAAATAGATTAGGCACCTACCGCACCCAAATGCACCAAGTATCTCTGTCACTTGAAGGGTTTCAAACCCTACACTTTAAGAGAAAGCAAACCCTAAGTCATAAGCGTTGACCACTGGGCAACCCCTTGAGTTTGCAATATGGCCAATGCTCTCATATTGATGTGAACAATGGCAATATAGGAATGCTGCGAAATAGAGAAATCATTTTCTTTTAGTTAATTACCTATGACAAGATGTAAAGAAATGCTTGCAAGTAAACATACATGCATGTTGATAGAGGAAAGATTACAATACTGGATATTTTGAATCATGGAGACAGAGATGGCGGAAGTATATGGGTTGCGGTTGATTCTATATTTTCCAAATTAATTGCTTTTGATTAACTTCTTATTCTATTCACTATTTCTTTATCAATGAGGATCCGTCCCATAACAAGCATTTAATAAGACAGTATCAGCGAGACTCAAACATTTTGTTGAGTCGAACCAACAATGAATCTAAAAGGATGGAGGGGAGCTACCGCAACCCCATAAATTTTTTTTTATATATAAATTTGTTTTTTTTTTTTTTACTCACAACCCTATAGAACTCAAATGCTTTATTATCTAGATTATGATTTTTGAAAATTCAATCTCTCAAATTGTACTAGTTCGCTGCTTTTGAAGTCCAAATTGTGGGTAATTCATCGCCAATCTACACATTTATTTACCACAAACACAAGGTAGGACCGGCATTAATACATACTCCATGTGAAACATAGTGTCCCCTTTTCCTTTTTATCTCACTAAATTAGTATGCCAAGGAGTATAGGGTCCCACCAATATATTCCAAACTAATCAAAATAATTTGTAACTTGCACAAAATATTTTTGTGACCAGCAATAATTGGGTGTATCTTAAATAGAGTAATTCATAACAAGCCAAAATAATATGTAACTCACTCACTAAAATAACGTAAAATAAATAAATAAATGAGCAAAAAATTACGTTACTAATCCACCCCAAACAAATGTGCACGACGTGAAACATAAAACTGACAACGGATTGCAAATATTCATAGCTTTACTTTTCTACTCATACACCCATCCATCCACAATCAAAAAGCATGGAACATTTAGAAGAGGGGGGAAAAAAAGCATAGTATTCATATGGTACAAACCATGTTATCAGAGCTTTTTAACAGCAATAGTTTCGATTTAATGGACTGCTGTCCGTACAACGCAGTGTTCTAGCGTCAAAAGGTGTTTTCAACAGTTCAGATATAAATAAAACTTTTCAATGTAGAGAAGACTCCATGGAAGAGTTTTATTTATGTCCTGACCATTGAAAACACTTTTAGACAATTCGGATCTGTGCTGCACGGTGCAACGCATTTGGTGCATTACATTGCACCATCCCCGCTTCCTCTAGACTCCTGAAGTTTTTGGTCTTGTGGACTCAGGATGCTTCTGATCCTGCGTTGATCCATACAGCAAAATCTGCCCCTACTTTATCTTAAACCCTGTCAATGGTCGGTAATATAAATTTCCAGACTAGCCAGTCTACCGCGCCGAATTTCTAGTTATCAAACATACAAGGATAAAACAGGATAAAACTACCAATCCTTGCCGTTCGTCAATCAAAACTACCAATCCTTGGAGTTTGGACCAATATCCATCCAACACTGAAGAGCGTGAGCTCAAAGGTTCAACTCCTATTAGCAGGAGGTTAGCCCTCGTAATAATTTAACATATACTATGACATTATCATCTCGAACACGAAGCTGGTCAACTTGAACCTAGTTTCTTCAAAAATGGACAAAACTAGAACCTAGAATGCTTTGAACTTGCGTGGGGCTTATGAGCAAGAATGTGGGATAATACACCCATTTCAAAATGTTGTGTACAAATACTTTCCTTTCATTATCAAAATACGTGTAATGTTTACAATTATCTGTGTGTTGGTACCCAAAAGGATACCAAAAGAGTTAATCAAGTAGCCAACAATTTATGTAGACTTCCCAACATTGAACCGCAACAGTGATTGCTGAAGCGAACTCTGGACGAGAAAAACCGGTAGACATGACATTAGGGCAGGCAAAATCTAAAAGGTGAAAGGAATTGATGAGCTACTAAATTGCACATTTTACAATTCCCGGTGATAATTCATCCGTTCCGATGGACATTCCTCGTTTACAAGTTTCAAGATCCAATTAGACCCTTGTAGCGAGCAAACGCAATGATAACAACGAAAAGGATGGCACAAAATGCTCCAGAACCGCCAACCACCTGTGACATCAAGTACATGAGCACTAAACTCAATTGTACTAAAACCAGCAGTTAAAATTATGTAATCAAAATTTATAACCATACATACCCATTTAAACATGTATCCATGGCCCGTATTCCAGGTATACGGGATATTCATTCCAAATATTCCAGCAATCAAAGAATAAATGGATAAGCAAACAGTTGCGGAGCTTAGAAAAAGCTCTAGCTGCAGCCAGAGTAAAAACAAGACAAAAATTCATCTCAACAAAAATTCCCTAAAAAATTCATTTACTCAAAAAGAGCCAGGTAAAAAAATGCAAGGTTGCCAATACAACTTTTTTCCCAGACATTGATAACGCACTATTGTCAACAGCATGTAAAGTATGTACAACAACCTACCTGAATCAGCTGATTTCGATGATTGTCAAGCTGCAAAAAGGAACATGAAAGTACTTAGACAACCATACATAAATCCCACTCCGTTAACCTTGATCAATGAATTGGTTACCTGAATATTAATGTAATCCTCTGTATCATCGATATATTCACGCAGCTGCAACATACACAATGGGTCAATTTCTAATGCGGCAAGAACAGGATTTTAGTACATGGAAAGAAATAAGATATATAGGCAGTTGGCCTGATTCAATACTCAAAAACCTATATATTTTTGGTGCAGGGAAAGGATATGTAGTTAGAATGAAGACGACCGTACATAATCACCAGACTCGGAATGAAACATCAAGGTTGTTGTTAAATAAAGATCAGTGATGACAAGGCCAAGATTGACAACCAAAGAAGGCTCAAGGTGAAAAACTAACTCATAAAAATTCATGAAGTCTTCGCAAGAAACAAAAGTAAAGGGACATCAGAAAAGTTTCAGAAAAGGACAAGGCTGAAAGGAATCATAAAAGCTTTCACAAGGGAAAGAGATACAGGAAATGAACCACATTTCCACCAAAGCTTGAGTCATACTAACCCCATGAAGGCCAAATCTGGCAGGCTTGACACAGGAGCTTCCATTTTGAAGATCGTATTGAATAGAAGGGGATACACATGCATACATAAAGATGTATGCGCATAACAAAACTAGATTTGTTTGTCAGTTATAATGTTATCGCGACAGGGAGATGCTCTGGCATTCATTGGGATTAAAAAAAGTCACATGACTCACACCAAGAATCCAAAAGCAGAACAAAACCAAATGAAAGAAGAGAGAGAAAAAAAAAATCGAAGGCCTGGTCTAATAATGACTGCTTTCCTATTCTTGGAATGATGACAGTATACTGGATGAAGTGAAGAGGCAGTACCAATGCATGTCTTATTGGCACGTACTTTTAATTGGCTCTAGTAGGCCATTGATGTCATTATATGCTTTACCCTAACAAAACAACAAACTTTTGGCTGATCAACAAAATCTACCCGAATTTAGAGTATTTATCAGCAAAGTATCCAACAAATTTTTTACTTCTATCCACTCATTTTCAATTTAAAGAGCCAAAGAACCACGATAAAGACAATGAAAACAAAAAGAGAACACATTATAGATGAGTATTATCATGAGAGAGAGAGAGAGAGAGAGAGAGAGAGAGACCTTTGCCTTTGTTCCATGAAAATATCACACAACAATGAACCCATTTTTTAGAACTTCTAGCTGGCAATAGTTGTGGAAGTAGCATTAAATAAACAAGATTAATCATCAGAGATACAGCTTCATCATGCATAATGAAGATCAATTATTACAGGTAAGATTCCAACTTCAACCTTATATATGGTGCTACTTTTGCTCGTGGTAAAACAAAACAGCCAAATTACTAGGACGTCATTTATATTCTAGAGCCATACCATTTTACCTAACTATACTGCCACAAATTAACAAAATTGAATATGGTGGTGCTGTAGGTTAACTGCATGGCATCCCACAAGATACCATAGTCATTTTGTATTTTACCAGAAAAAACTACTGCCTGCACAACTATTTATCAAGAATGCACAACATGGTACTAGATTAGGATCAAAAGAATTCAACACAACTTACTGTAGTCAATTTGTTCAATGTTCCGTCAATTTGCATAAAGTAAGCCTGCAAATATGCCACCACTTCCTTGAGACCAACTTTGAGAGGAACAACAAACAAAGAAGGTGCAGAGCAAATATTGTTACCTCAAGTAGCATTTCAAGCTCCTCAACATCATTCTCATCTCCCCGAGCTGTCGCAATGCTTGCCCTACTTGCCCTAGATATCTTTGAGGCTATGGTAGGAGATGCAGGAAACCAATTGTTAGCACCTGAGCCACTAACAGGTGAAGATGAACCATCCAACTTTCTAGACAAGTACAGATCAGCCATGTCGTCGTCGTCGTCCAGCAACTGTTCAAGCTCATCTCTCACCTACGATCACCAATCCTTGTGAACATAATAATGTCTTTCCTTCAAACTATTCAATGAACACAGTCCAATATTCTTTGTTTCTTCAAGATAGTGCATCTTTTTTGGAGACTACACATCTATTCTGAAGTTTTTCTACAGGCATATACCAAATATACCAACTACTGAGGGAGAATCCTCCATGGATAATAGAAAACAGCATGCTGGTCAAAAATTATTTTTAACAACTAAATTCAAAGTTGTATGGAAAACTCATGTCAATACCTCCTCCACAAGTCATTCGCATAGAGCATCAAAAACCAAGTCATATGTCCTTTTTTATTTGACTCAATAAAGAAAAGGAGTCATAAAAACACAAACAAAATTAAACAATAAACTTCCAAGTCAGAAAGAGATCTTTTTTCATAATTAGACTGCTATGGGTGTTTTCGTTCAAGCGGTTAGTGACCGAGATATGCGATTAAACAACCATGAGCACTGTACCATCTAAACCGTTTATCCTGAAGATGTAGAAATTGACTGAATGGTAATGAGGAACATATCGGCAAGCGTTTTCCGCAATGCAATAAAAAAAGTCCCATTTTTTCTACTTATAAGATATAAAGCACAAGGTAAAAATGCAAAATCGCCATATCACCATACCTTTTGAACTCGAGCAGTTAACCGAGTCATTGCGCTCTTCAATTTACGCACCCGATCCAAATTACGGCTACTAATCTGTAATTCGAGTAGTGATTTGTCAAGATTAAAATAGAGAACCAATCACTAAGAGTATGCAAAGAGAAGAATAAAGCATTCTACTTAACAATGGCTCAAGGAATGTAAGTATTTGATACATATGAAATACTGCTACATACAGATAATATCACCATCAAATAACAATTCGGGAAAACAACCTAGCTAAACTCATTTCAGAATTTCATTTTAAGTGGTGGTGGGAAAAGTGGGGAATGGGATTCGAGCGACAAGAAGCTGTAAATTAAAAGGATTAACAATTTAACATAATGCATAATGGTAGATACTGACCCGTTGCAGTAACAACTATGCAAAGCAGAAAATAATTGTCATGTAGGACATTTAACTTTCCCTTGGCTATAGGAAGCCCAAGTCCCAACCATTCCGAGTAGAAGGGGTTTCTTCAGTTCTATTGATAGTAGTTTGTCAAATAGTTGGCACACACTTCAGAATTCAATCCCAAAGGAAACATGGATCTAGAGAGATCTTAGGTGTATGTAGTTATGTACAGCTGTTAGCCCACCAAACCGAAAAACATGTGGTTTGAAGGATGGCGTTGAGGGCTCCTTAAGTTGCATCCGTCACTTCCCCTTGGCAGGGCACTGCGCGCCTTGACCAATCTTAGAGGAGATGGACATGCACAAGAAGTCACGATTAGTGTTGACTAAGACAGACCCACACTTCTGAAGTTGTATAATCTGCAGCATTGCAACTCCTCTGAAATCTCTCCGACGCAAACCTTGAGGTTCAACCGCCTAACCTCAACATCCATGATTATCACGGTGCAAAGGTTAGGCAGTGAACTTTTGGATTGTATAACCACAAGGCTTAAGCCGCCTGTCCAACGAGGAGTTGTTCTCTGCTGTTTAACTGTCATATAAAGCTCTTTCTACAATGCAGTAATGCACCTAGTTCTCTACGTGAATTACCCACCTCCGGCATAGCTCTGTGTTCTCAACTGCCACTCTCCCTTTCTCCCTCCCTAGGTTGACTCAGCTCTTGTGCCGACTCACTATCAAATCTTCCCAACCAAAGTCCAGCCGCACCTTAGAAACTACATGCCTCACTGAAACTCTTCAGTTTTTCTGTCCTAGGGGCATTCAATACTATCAATAATATAGAGCAGTTAAGGGGCATTTTAACAGCATTGTCCAGTGAAGCATCATCGTATTGAGGATTCAGTGCCAAAACACTGACTACCAGTCAATGGATAAACAAGAAGAAAAAATAAAGAGACCAGAAGTTGGAACCAATGACCCCTAAAACAAATTGAGTAGCACTTTAAAAAAAATACAAATCACTAATAACATACTAACCGCAACCCCAAATGAGATTTCATGACACGTAGTACCAGTTTATTGACTAACAACTAATGTAAAAGTTTATCCAATCAGGAAAGCGGCCCAATGAAGTATGCAAGATGTCAAACACTTTCCCTTACATACACCCTGTATCATTTGGAGAGAGAGAAAGAGAGGAATTCATTGGCTTTAAACCAATATTTGAGCATTCACAAAAGCTATTGCGTATTTCAGCAGTCCTCGACAAGAGTTGGAATTCTAAACATTCAAAGTAAGGCAGACTTCCAAAGGTAAAAAAATTGCATACGCTAGAAGTGAGTTCATCCAAAGCTGGATAAGCAGCAGTCTCCAGTTCTGTTGTACGAGCAGCAAGAAAACTGCAAATGGATTCCAAAGCCACCTCCAAGGCCCGGAATTCAAATGGAGACTCTATAAAACAGATGAGATCAATGCATTAGATATTGCTGGAGCTGGACAAACCAATAAGCCAAGATATACCAATGAAAGGAAATCAAGAATCATAGAGCAAGATATACATCTAGAATACCAAAACAGAGACTTTTTTTATGTTATTAATCATTATAATGCCTTTTCTTTCAACATAGACCACCAAGTCAATAAGCCATACCATCTTCTTCACCAGTATCAATGTCATGCTGCCCACCCATCTCCTTTCCATCTGCTTGACCTTCACGAATAGCATTTGAAAGGGGCAATCGCCTTCTTAGTTCCTCAACCACAGGGATAACATTATCATCGGATGGATCTCGAAGCAATACCTATTCCAAACATAATTAGGATGACACTTTTCTCATTGATCCCCAAGTTCACTGAAAATTATTCTCCACTTGAACAAAACCAAATTAAGTGTTATTTTTAACAGGTAAAAGGTCTAATAAACCGAATTGCACAAATATATAGTTGATGTATAAGACCCTGTTCCAAGCAATATTTGATCTTGATTTGATTACGACACTAGCATGCACAAATATATAGATGAAGTATAGGACTTAAACACATTCGTAAACCGTAAAATATTAAAAACACGTAAATTAGTTGGAAAAAAGTATAACCTTCCCCTTCCATTTTAAAAAAAAAAAATTAAACCCACAGTTAGAAGGGATTCAGCAGCAAAAGGCTCCCCTAGCATCCAAGTCAAAGCCTTAGTTTTGGACCACCAGCCCAAAGTCAAAGTAAGCCTTACACACACTATACCCATTAGGCCATTAGCATAATCTTGATTACAACCAGAATTGACCGTTTTCTCCATTAATAACTGCCATCCAATAGACATCAAACATACATGACTCTAACTACAATCATATCCCTTCTCACTAAAATTTGCACATAAGTTCACTGGTGAACGACAATCGGGACCAAAGGGTCTGTGAAGGGTCATACGTTATATGTAGGAGAAACCGGTTATTATTCCCTCCGACCCTGCACACCAAGATCCAATATATTAACACAAAGACCAAATTCATGTGGCTATGAGGCATTGGGGACCATTAACCCAGATTAATCTACAGTTTTCCAATAGGCAGGCAGTCTTTTTGGGTTTTACCACATTTTGAAACCACGACACCGTAGTCTCTGTGGATCAACCACACCATGGTGCCAAGCCCCACCCTCTACTTCATTTTATTTATGTTGCACAACTACGCGACTTTTCCTTGGCTTGGCTTATGTCCTTTTCAACAAACTAGCTAAAAGATCATTGTTGGATGTGTTCTTAACAAAGGATTCGTTTCAATTTTCTTGAAACCCCAGCTTTTTTATTTGACTTTTTCAGCCCCAAAAAGTCTATTCAATCTTAGCAATAAAAAGACACACTAAAGATAGCCCCAAAAACATAGCAAGGAAAAAAACCCTGAAAACCCACCACTTTTTTCCTCAATAAGTCAAAACTTCAGACATCCAAACAGCTTAGTCTTTTTAAGCAAAAACCAGGCTTTTACAAGCCTAATCCATAATATGTAGATCAAAGACAGATAATTACGAATACAAAACAAAACAAAAAAACCAATACCGATTAATCGATAGATACCTCTTCAGCAGTAATAATCGCCTTAATGTGCTGCAGAAACAAAACAAAAGGCAAAATTTCAGCCACACAAAACCCCATCAAACAATATTCCATATCCATGAAAATCCATTAAGACATATACATATCGATCATTATTCTTTTCTTTTATGAAGGGAACATCTCTTTTGGGGTGAACTCAGTTATGAGGCTGGATCACACCTTTTTTTTCCAAACTACCTATTCAACCACCTAAAGAAAATGCCAAGAAATCAACAAGGCTAGTTCAGTTGGCCAGAGTCCTTACACCTGAAGAGTTTGATTCTTTCTTCATGCGTGAAGGCTTTGTCCCTGTATTTCGAGTTGTATTGTAATAATTAGGCTTATAGCGCTCATGACAGACACTGATGGATTTTCTCATTACTTGAAAATATCCAGATTGATGCAATTGTGATGAACTCATCGCCAATGATAAAAAGAAAAAAACAATTTCCAAGACAAATAATTCCACCCCAAATTTATTCTTCCCTCTTTTCTACTTTCATATCCCAGATTTCATTAAAGAATGATCTTCAATTGAGGATTTTACTCTCTTTTCTCTCTCTGCATAATATGCCCGGGCGTCTAGTATGTATATATGTGTACATAGAGAGAGAGAGAGAGAGAGAGAGAGAGAGAGAGAGAGGGAGGGGTAACCTCCAAATTGAGGACGATGGCCCTTTCACGGCCGAGGATGGTGGAAGGGTAAGACAAGAGGGGATCGAGAATGCGAAGATCGCGAGCGTGAATCTGAACACGCTGCATGATGGCGTACTTATCTACATCGAGAATAGTGTCTTCCCCTGAGGCATCTATCAAAATCCAGCTCCTCGAACCCCCTGCTCCTCCTCCTGCTCCCTTCTTCTTCACCGCCTGCGGATCCGCCGCCGGCACGATATACCCCTCCCGTCCCATGTCTAACCATCCCCAATCAATAATAAACCTATCTCTATCTGTCTGTATCTATCTATATAATTCCCTGTGCTTTGTTTCTCGGCAAATAGACCCTGTATGTTGTGTATGTAGAGAGAGAGAGAGAGAGAGAGAGAGAGAGAGAGAGAGAGAGAGCCTGAATTAGGGTTTATTTGGTGGCGGGAGTAATCGCGTGGAGATTACATTGTTAGAGAGAGAGAGAGAGAGAGAGGGGAGATGTTCCAGACGGAGACTGATGTTTCTTTTTGTTTTCTTTTCGCTTTTCTCGTTAGTGATGGATTCGTGGAAGGAGGAACTGCAGGGGAAGTACGTATGTTGGATTTTGCTGGGTTGGTTTTTTTTAACGAGAGATGCGTGTGCCCTTGCTTTCGGGTCCTTTTCTCTTGTTTGCCTTTTAGGCTTTAGTTCGTCATTATTTGATAATCAATTGAGGGTGAGTTCTCCAATGATTTTTATCAAAATTTTGATAAAATTAAGGAGATAAAATTATGTAAAAATTCACAAATTTTATTACATGTCTTCACGAATGGATAAAATCAGTGGGTTAATTTTATCAAATTTTGATAAAATTCATTGAAGAACTGAGCTTGAGAAAGAAATTTGGTAAAATCTTCTGATTTTTCAAACTTCTTCCTCAATTATAGAATCATCACTTGATTTTTATCAAATCTTAATTTTATCAATTGTCAAACTAGGCCTTAAATACACCCTCTCTGTCCCAAAAAAAAAAGTCTTACTTCACTTTTTAGACCACTCAAATAATTACCTACCTATGTACAAGTGGTGACTACCTTATACGGTATAGCTCTTGAATTCCCACACTGCATCCAGGGATCATTGAGTCTCATTTCCCCCTCCTCCCATGTAATAAAATAGAAATGACCAATGACCAATGACAAATAACAATAATAATAATAATAATAATAATAATAATAATATCTATGTCTCACAACCTATTATGTTTTCTATGATTTTGAAATACATTTTTAATAAAATTAATTGAGATCTATCAAATAAAATCCATATGAAATATATAAATAATTATAAATAATAATATATGAAAGAAATTTGAGAGGTGTGAATTGTGAAATAGGGCCATCTTTTTTTGGAGTACCATGTGAGTATTTCCGGAGTACCATGTGAGTCGTAACCTCGTCAAATATTACTACTTGTCTTCTAAACACCCAACAAAGTAATGATAATTGTTTCTACCAAATAATTTGTCTTTACATAAACAAATGGTTAGAACTACCATGTAGAAAACGCCACATGATATTCCAAGAACGCTGAATAATTACTCACATTGCACATGCTTGCGACCTTGGATTGTATTTCAATATGATTTCCCCAAGCGTAGGGTTTAAGCCGGCGGTAGCATGATAACCGGAAGTCCGGGTCAAGTCCACAAAGACCGAATGCGCTGAGCGTGTTGATTGATTCGCGAATGATGGTTTTAGCCTTAAAGCGGCAAACTTGGCTTTGTAGTTTGGTGGTGGAATTCACTTAACTTCGTGAATGACTCGAGATTTAAAAAGACTAATTAAAGCAAGGTTAAGTCAAGGGGTTCACAACACCCATGCCTTAGGCCGATTCGTTCTCCTCTAAGATAACCGGCTCGGGGACGTCGTTAAACGACCCCGAACGGAAGATTTGGTTTTGAAACTCGTTTGACTAGAAATGGTGTTTCTCAAATAGTAGGATTCTTGTGTCATTTATACAAACATTTTGATTGACATAGCCCTAAGCATCACACGTGCCAAGTGGTCAAGCCCTTGGCTACGTGTGATCAACGGGATTAACAAATCCAAATTTTGATACATAAAATCAATCTGTACTCTTTGATTAACAAGCAATGTTTGCATTATGGCGAGGAGAGCGAATGAACCTAAGTCACAGGGTGCTAATCACCCCATGACCGAGCCTAAAACGACTACTCAATCATAACTACGGGAAACATGACTATTTTTATAAAGGAAATAAAGAACATAACAAATGACTTTAAAATCTGATTTTTATAGAAGATCCTAAGTTAGCCTACAACTATAAACCTTAAGAAAATCACAAACATCACTTACTAACTTGAGTTTGGAAAGGAAATAACTAGAACAACACAAACACTAAAAACTTGATGAAAATGCAAATTAACTAGATTACTAGGAAGGTCTAAGCAAGAGCTACAAGATTAATAAACGTGAAATTAACGTAAAACAGTCACTTACATGGAAAAAACTAGAGAGAGAAAGCTTCAAAGTCCTCCAATGGAGGAGAAAAAGTTAGCTAGCAAAATGAAAGAGTAAGAAGTGTGTGTAAAGGAGAGAGGAGAGTACATATATCCTCCTCTTTCTCTCTCTACATAATATCCATAAAGCTCTCACAACAACCAAAAACTTACCATTAATAGAATGTCCAAAAAGTAGCTGAAAAAAGGTTTTTCGGACTGATCGATCCACTATGCTCTGTTGAGGTTTTGGAGTGGAGTGGATCGATCCAGAATGCTCTGATGATGTTTTTGCCTTGAGTGGATCGATTCACTCCTTCACTGGATCAATCCACTATTGGTTTGATGATGTCTTTGGTCACTCCCTTGGCCTTTCGGGAGTCTTTGAGAGTGTGCGAACGGCTTCCGGTGCATCGGCTCGAATTGTGACCTTTTGGCTTCCCGGGCCTTAGCCAAATCATCGTTTCTTGGCTCTCGAGGCCCGGTGTTGGCGTGCCAAGGGGCACGTAGCCCTCAATAACATGGCACGGTTCTCAATGCGCTCCAAATGCGCTTATTTCACCCGTTCAACCTGTAACTTGACAAAAACACTACTATGCGCATATCAAACATATAAGGCGCGAAATCGCGTGCGTGTGTGAGCAAAATGAGTTAGATAAGTCCCGGATATCTACAATATTGGGGACTTATCAACACAGTTAGAGTGGCCTCACACTGTAAATATATTTGTTGTTACCTCACCAGGCCAGAGATCTTTTTATTTCGGGTTTTCCTCTATGCCGAGGAAAATTCGGCCGTTGGATCACTTAGAAATAAAAACAAAAACATACAATCTAACAGTCCAAACTTCATCAACACAGAGGCACAGGGGGTTTGGGACCAGGTGATCTTGCACCACCTCACCTCACTTGTTTTTGGCCCAAAATAAGGTCCCACCCAGTGTTACGCGTATAGAATTTTTTGTTAAATTGGGACCAAAGTCTTATCTAGCGTGAGTGAGTAACTGTGAAAACGTCTCTCAAAAATAACAAAAATGAAAAATATATTTGCAAGAAAGAGAAGTGAAAGCGAGACGAAAAATCAAGGCTGAAAGATATTGTGACCTTACTTGGGACTGTTGAACCATTTAGTTTGGTCTTTTGGTGGGTCTTTCCTATAGATATATGTGCTAAGATACATGTGTAATGGAATTGAATTCTTGAAAATAAACGATTTTGATCATCCCAATGAACTCCAAAATTACATAGAAAAGACATAAATTGACGATTTAGCCCTTGAAAAAGGATTGGAGACAATCCCCAAGCCCGCCCTTGAGTCACATTTCATGAGAACTGCTACTTGGCCATGTTGAGGTCAGTTTCTCTACATTTTGGCTGTCGGCCCTGCTGTTGGGGACTGACCGACTCCAAGTGAGTTGTTATTGATTCCAAATTTCATCTTGTTATCGATTCCGAATTTCGTCTAGTTATCGATTCCAAATTTTGTCTGGTTTATAAGCGAATAAAGATTTTTTTAGGCGATAATTCTTTGTGTGATCTCTCGTGCCGATCTCATTTGATGATTCGGGTCATTTATTTAATAGATCTTGTTTTATTTGAGGTCTATACAAAAAATTAGATTAGCCGCTATATATTTAGGTATTTTTTATTTGATTAAACAAGTAGAGAGCCTTTCAACATGAATGACATTTTTTCACCTTAGATATGTTTGATTTCATTAAACAAGTGGAGAGATTTTCAGCGTGAACGATATGCATATCGAGGCCTGCAACATAAATGGCTAGGATCATTGAGTGGGACCGTGATAGGTACTATGTTGCATCATATAAACGGTTATCATAAGAGAGGATTTGTATTCTTGATAAGTACATTTTGTCTTTACAACAAAAAAAAGATGATTGGTTCGTTTTAATAACCCGATCGATGTGCATTAGTTCTAGATAAAATAAAAAGACTAGTATGGTTTCTAAAAAAGATTGTATGCACATTTTTTAAGAAGAAATGTGATATGATATTGTGACTGTAATTTTTGCACTCATAGTTTATTTGATGGATGTTAATTTCATAATGAATTATGAAGTACAAGATGTAGCCATGAAAAACTATAATAAGAAAATCCAACTTCTAAGTAAGTCGATTTCCCTTTTATATTTTTGAAATCCAAGCAATGTGTTTATTTGAAGTAGGTGATGCCTTATTTTTTTTACATCACCTACTTCAAATAAGAAAATCCAACTTCTAAGTAAGTCGATTTCCCTTTTATATTTTTGAAATCCAAGCAATGTGTTTATTTGAAGTAGGTGATGCCTTATTTTTTTTACATCACCTACTATTTTCGTGGAGCGAACTAATCTTAAGGAACATGTGGAATCACGCACATCTTTCCGGCTACCACGAGGAATAATATAATTCGTTGCGGGTCTAGAGTCTCTATAATCATCTCGGGGAGGTTTTAACTGCCGGTTGCCCTCCGAACACTATTTTTTCTCAGGAAAAAAATGGGACCCTAGATGTACCTAAGCGAGATCTTACCCGAGTTCAAGTTGTATTGCATAGCTTGTTTGTGGGTTATTAATTTTCCGGGGCGGGTAAAGTGTTTGGAGTTTCTCATCTTTTCCAAGATCCACGAACCACTCTTTTCAGATGCTTACAGCTAACCTTTAGGCTGTAGCTTTCATTTTTATATTTTTCTCATCATTTTTTATATTTTTCTTGACAACATTCGAGACTTCGTAAATATTAATTTACGTATGATATGAGTGCATATTTACAAAATAAAATTGCAAGGGGCATAGTTCAAGTTGTAGGGCATTGGAATTCGTGCCTATTTTACAATTCTAATTTTGAATCGATCGCGAAAATAAATTTAATAATGTCTATTATTTTATTTTTACACATAACATATTTAATTGATAATTCGATAGGTACATCGAGTAAAAGAGTTAAAGAATTGAACCTCATGCCCCTTTGTTTTTTAATCAATTCAACCTATTTAGGTCAGCACTCATATACTAAGAAATCATGCGCTAAAATTTAATAGGTTTTTTAAATCAAAAGCATCAATTTTGTTGTTCACGGATGATCGATGATGGTTTTTCAGAATTATCTAATGCAAATTTACAAAAGCTTCAGCAAACAAGCAACATAGTTTCCAAAGATGCTATTGGTACCGACCACCTGGTACCGATGGTGTACCGACCGGCGTCGGGGACTTACTTGTGGGTACCACACGGTCAATCAACTCAATCAAGCACTTAGGGGCGTTGGAGTAAGTTGATTCCTTATGTGGACACTCGGAAAATGATTTTAAGATGATCTACCTGTTCGATTGATCATAAGCGGGTCCCCGACTCTTGTCGGTACACCATCGGTGCACCCCATCAATTCCTCTCATATTTCTGTACAGTTTCTCATCTCAAAAAGGGTATGGATCGATAAATCATTCAAATGTACAACAGTTTGTGTGCTACGGGACTTATTTTGGGGTCTCATATAAAATTCAGAAATATTCAATTTATTTAAAATATGTTTTTAAAAGTCTTCAAAAAAAGTCAGTTTATTCGGATATCGAGAAGGGTTTTATCAATTTTCGTCGTTGAACTCTCAGGTACAAAAAATGTATGAATTAATTAAGGTCCTAACTCTATCAAAATGGGCTGATTTTTTACTTGCCTCATAAACTTAATAATGTTTCACCATCTTGAACAGCTTTGATCATTAGTATAAGACCATTAAACGGTCCCCACGCATGATGTTGATGTACACTAAATGGTATACCCATTGTGGGACCCGGGGTTCCTGTAGTGCATTCCTTGTAGGGCACATCTGAATCATCTGTCTCCGTAATCAATAATCTAGATTTAAACAAAATTTTAAAATTCAAACCATTCAAAACACTTTTGGACGATCTAGATGTGCACTATAGGGTGCCCTACAGGCTAGTGCAGTATAGGTTTCCTTTTCGCCGATTGTAGGGCTCTTCTCATCTAGCGCATGTCGAGTTCTACTCCATTATTAGATTTAAGGGAAAATTATCCAAATGGTCCCTATAGTTTCACCCGAGTCTCGATTTAGTCCCTCTAATTTCAATTGGACTCCAACGAACCTTGTAGTTTCAATTTTGGTCGAATTGAGTCCTCGACGTTAACTTCCGTTAGCAAACTTAACGGAAATCCCAATTTGGGGGTTTTTTGAGTGTCGAACTCATCTTTTCACCCACCCTTCTTCTTCCCCAATTTGAAACCCTAACCCTAACCCTAACCCTAACCCTAAATTGACCCGGTCCATGGCCTCCGACGCCGGATTCTGCCGCAATGCCGACCCGACCTCCCATCTCTCTCTCTCTCTCTCTCCCCCCACCGTAGTCCACCTTTGTAAGCCCTAAACCACCATAACCGAAAATCCATCTCATCTTTCACACCCCATTTGGCAAACCCATTCTCTTCCCTAACCCAACACCACCAATATCCACACCACCGAGACCTCCATAACCCGACCTCCTATCTCTCACAAACCAATCCCCATACCTCCTTTCCAGGACCGATTGGTGAAGATTTTAGTGGTTTGGTGGGTTTGGTTTGGCTGAGAGGAGTATTTGGTGGATTTTATGGAATTGAGAGAGAGAGAGAAAGAGAGATATGGGGATCGGTTTGTGAGAGATAAGAGGTCGGGTTATGAAGGTCTCGGTGGTGTGGGTATTGGTGGTGTCGAGTTGGGGAAGAGAATGGGTTTGCCGATTGAGGTGTGAAAGATGAGATGGATTCTCGGTTATGGTGGTTTAGGGCTTACAAAGGTGGACTACGGTGGAGAGAGAGAGAGATATGGGAGGTCGGGTCGGCATTGCGGCAGAATCCGGCACCGGAGGCCATGGACCGGGTCGATTTAGGGTTAGGGTTAGGGTTTCAAATTAGGGAAAAAGAAGGGTGGGTGAAAAGACGAGTTCGACCCTCAAAAAACCCCCCAAATTGGGATTTCCGTTAAGTTTGCTAACAGAAGTTAACGTCGGGGACTCAATTTGACCAAAATTGAAACTACAGGGTTCGTTGGAGTCCAATTGAAATTAGAGGGACTAAATCGAGACTCTAGTGAAACTACAGGGACCATTTGAATAATTTTCCCTAGATTTAGGCCTAAAGTCACAAGTGGTGCAGGAATTAAAACATTGACATTTCTCGAGATTAGGACAGATTGACCATTTCAAACAAGAGTTATATGCTCCGTCAAATTGGCATATTCCTTGATTTTCAATGATAATAACCAGTTGTAAGTGTACGTGGGATTGAAAAAGTTTATGTATCCAAATAATATAAGTCGTATAAAGATTCAAAAACCATGACGATAAAAGGGTAAACAATGCATATGTATATCTACATATCCAAATATACAATTAAAATTTAAAAACATATCTCGAGATTCGTAAGTATGATCTTTCAACATTAGAGTTATAGGATTTGTCATTTAAGATGACTCTTCCTCTTCATGTCTGTATATATCTGTATTTATTTTAGGTCTAAATGCAAATGTAGGAAGAATTATAAGCTCTGTCTTTCTTTCTTTTTTCAAGTTAAAGTCAGTAATGTTAGTTGTAGACACTTATAAGCTTTGTCGTATATAAGCTGTAAGAGTTATAGGCTTTGTATTCCGATAGGCTAGGAGTTATCGGGTTTGGAAATGGAAGATATATAAATTTCTCTAGTCCCAAAAAAAAAAAAAAAATTGGAAGGTATACAACTCTTATAACTAAATACATACGGGGCGGTTCCCCTCACACAACGAATAACACAACATTTGATACAAACTTCCTTTTTTTGTGAGCCCCAAGCAATGATCGGAACCGTTCAACTTGTTTAAAACATGTTCTTTAGAAATTTTCGTAAAATATCTACTCATTTGAATATCGGTAAGGGCTTGATCGGTTCATTCCATTGATTCCTGTCAGATTTCATAGGATAAAACTGAATGAACCGATCAAGTCTTTACCGATATCCAAATGAGTTGATTTTTTACATGAACTCTTGCAAACATGTTTTTAAACAATTTGAAGGGCTCCGATTATTTGCGTGGGTCTCCGATTATCGTTGTGTCAAATGTAGTGTTATTTATTGTGTGAGGGGAGCTCCCCCGAATACATATACTCATATAAGATTCATATGTATAAAATATAAGAGAATAAGTCGTTTCCGCTGGCGGTGGAAACAAATGTTTCCTCCAAACCAATTACAGCGGTCCGTGTGATTGTATACTACACGAACCGCTGTGATTGATTTAAAAGAAACATTTGTTTCCGCCAGCGGTGGAATAATGTTTTCTCAAAATATAATTATAATATATGTACATAAGATTCGTATGAATATTCACTAGCATTAATCCTAAAGTATTCCAGCTTGTAGTGCATCGAAAATGGGGATTAAAAAAGATTTTTAGGATCAGCATTGTATCGAACTCCACAGTTGCAATCCTAAGGTCAACGGCTAATAAAAACACACTAGAAAGTAGTTGGAACTTTCTTTTTAATAACTCAGGTGTTCGTACGATTGAACTTACGCTCACCTCATCTAATCCTGGTAATCCAATTCCACTGCTTTGTAGGAAGCCGCAACTATAGGAACTTAAATATATTTGGCAATGAGTGGAGAGGTCCTAGCATATATTAAGTGATCACTCATTCCACTCCTAAGCAATGTGGGATAATATTTCTTAACATTTTCTCTCACGTGCAGCCGCATTTGAGGCCTGTCACGTGTGGCCACTTTTTGGGTCCTATCATCGTGTAGCCTTTTTTTGCTAGTCTGTCATCGTGGGTGTGGGATTGCGATTTTTTTTTTTTAAAATGTGGAGTGAAATAGGCTCCGCTCTAATACCATGTGGAGACTTTATATTCATCTCACAACCAATTGGCAATGAGTGGTGAGGTCCCAGCATATATTAAGTGATCACTCATTCCACTCCTGGGTAATGTGGGACAATATTTCTTAACACTAAGTACATCTAAGTCTTACTTTGGCCCTTTATAACGTTCACACTTGTCTGTATGATTCGTCTCCGTATGGAAAATATCATGTTGCGTCGCTGTTTTTTGGCAAAATGGATTTTTGATCAATGATTTCTGATCAGAAGTTACCAACGTTGGAATTTTGTGACTGAAGCCGGGAAATTCGGAGGGTCTCCGAGGCAAACGAATAAACTCCTGTGTATTCATCAAATTAGGACATGGACGAATTTACTATATGCGGCTATTGAAGTCTTGAAGACGCCTGTTCACCCCCATAATGTGCGTTGAAGGAAGAATTCATTTCGTTGGTTTCAATATAGATTGGACCTTGGCCGCTCAAGGGTCTTCTTACCTATATGTTTGCAATTCCGAATTGCTTCCTACACCAGAAATTGTGTACCACATAGACATTCTGATATTCGGTTCTTGAGAGAGAGAGAGAAATTTACATTCAATTCGCCAAAACAGTCGACAGAGGTGTTCCGGAGGCTTGTGGCCTAGCCATTTTATCTTGAGAGCTAGACGCCAACGTATCCTACAACACCTATTGTAGGCGACGAGTTTGTTTTAAGAGCATCTCCTGCCAATCTTCAAATCTTCAAAATGAAGAACGGAAGTGACATATCAAGGGGAGATTTTGTAATTTATACTCCATTTTCTTCAAAAAATTGTACTTTTTGGAGGGATCCATCCTCTTTTTTGTCACATCCATTCTTCAAATCTATTTTGGTTCTTCAAATTTGAAGAACCAAAATAGATTTGAAGAACCAATTCTCCAAAAAAAGAGGATGGGCCCTTCCAAAAAGTACAACTTTTTGAGCAAAAGAGAACATAAACTACAAAATCTCCCCTTGATATGTCATTTCGGTTCTTCATTTTGAAGGAAAAACAATGCATGATGCTCTAAGGAGACTGTGTCTAACATAGGATTCGGCTCTGTTTTTACAATACTGTTTGTATCTCGTACTTGTGTGCTTTATATCCACCAATGCTATGAATACACCACACATGAACACCAAGGGGATGTGACAAGATGAGGAGACACCCATTTATTAGGCGGGCCACACAGTGCTTCTCCTAATCCGTCACATCACATTGGTGTGCATGTGGTATCCATAAGTGGTGTACTCATATCATTTTCCATTTTATATTTGGATTCTGTTCAACAAGTTATAATTTTCATATAATTAATTATTAAACATCGATTAATTTTCTTTGTCGCGCATGTTTCTTCCCGTACACAATAAGAAATATTTTTAAACTCAATAATTGGAGCACGGCTGTATATGGAATGTCATAGGTAGTGAAAACTCAACTTTTAAATATACTTATATTGTTGCATGATTGCATCTTCTGGACTTTTCAATCAAGGTTTTGTATTTAAAAAACAGGTACATCCTTGTCACCTAAAGTCAGCGCTATAATCTTTAATGTAGAAATTAAGAATTGGCCCATAACTTCCAAAAAAATTCTCTCTAACTGTTTGCTCCACATTTTTATTGCCAGTCGATATCGACAGAAAAGGTAAATAATTGTAAGAATTCTACAATTATTAGTATTAGTATATACTCCTAAGTAGCATTAGTACTCTTATTATTGTTGTTATTTTATTACATGTGCAGGACACTTAAGCATAAACCTAGGCATTTGAAAGTGATAAAGACACTTGGTCGTACTACCGCACATTTGGAAGTTGAAGAGAGGTTATTTGGACAATTGAAACCAAATGATTGAAGAAGAAGAAAAGTAGAAAAGTGAAATATTGTTATTTTACTTTTCATGTCATTTAGGTTTATTGTCATTTACATTTATTGTCTTTCAATTACAAGGAGTAGGAGTAATTTAAAATCCTATGTATCGATTTCATTCTTGAAGATTGGTGTTTGTCTCGTAACATCGATTTTCTTTTATGCGTTGATATCCTTAAAGATTAATAATCTTTAATTTTGTTCTTGCTATCAATTTTCCATTTTATTTGCTTGCCACTTCGTATTCGATGAAGTCCTAAAATACGGGGAGGAATCATCGATTCACCTTTGAAGACAAGCCGCATTGCCCTTATTTATTTAATTAAGAGGAAAGTTGAGAATTTTCCTTTAGTTGGTTGTCTGAAGAAAATTGAAAGTAAGTTAATGAATTAAATTTTCCCTTGTTTGGTTTCTAAAGAAAAATGAAAAGAAAATAACAATAATGTTACTTTAACTAACTTTTCAAACTTTTAAACTCGAATTCCAGTTGCTTTTGCACACACACACCAGAGAGCAGGAGAAAAAAGTTGGGAAAAAAATCAACTAGCCACCCAACTTATAGCTATGCAATGAATTATGGATCCAAAAAAATTAAGGCCAAAATAGATAATTGATAGAAGATTGAAACTCCTACAACACAAGCATTTGCAGTAGCAGCTAGCATCCACCTTTCTGAAAGTTGCACATTGTAACGACAGCCAAGGCATGGCAGCGAGCCCTTTTTTTCCCAGAGAATCTCGAAATTTCCTTAACCTTTTCCCTTTTGTTCGATCCCCCTCCCTACAATCCCTACAACAGCAACCAAACAGGGGAGGGGAAATTTTTTTTAATTTTCCTTCCTTTCCACATCTTTCCTCATCTTCAACCAAATGTTACACGACGACAAACCCTAAACCCAATTCCTCTACACTCACCCTCCACTGCTCCACCACCATACTGTTTAGTGGGTCTCCTGTAAAGGATGTGTTTTAGTACATCTAGGTACGTCGTACTGGAAACCAGAACACAGTCATGGATTCCGTTTACTGGAAAATTAAAGTTTGTTTTCGTTTCATTCAAAGATCAACTCATGGAAGCTTGTTACAACTTGGTTTGGTCAAAAAGTGGTTTTTGGTTTTTTCGTTTCGTCTTTATTCAAAAAAAAATTTCATTTGTTAGTTTCGTGTCAAGATTTTGTGATTTTTGGATTCCTCTCGGCGAGACGAATCTAACAAGTATAAATTTATGGTCAAACCAAATATTTTTTTGAATAAAGCCAAAATACTTGGATTATTCGCCAATAATCCAAGTATTTTGGTTTTATTCAAAAAATTTTGAGTTTTGACCATAATTTTATACTTGTTAGATTCGTCTCGCCGAGAGAAATCCAAAAACCACAAAATCTTGACGCGAAACTAACCAATGCAAAAAAAAATTGAATAAAGACGAAACGAAAAAACTAAAAAACCAAAAACCACTTTTTCAAAGGAAAGAAAAGATGTAATTATTGATGTGCAAATATTCTTTAAGCACTGTCGAGGTTGGCACCGTGGATGATCTGCAAGCAATCAGTAATTCCTCCAAAACATCATTACACCGTATAGTGATAAGAGAGATTGTACATCATGTATGAATTACAAAGTACACTCCTTTTCTACATTTGCACACTTAATCTAAATCGATGTTCACGTGAACATGAACATATTACGTCTACAAAATCAACACCACCCTTCGCGCGTAAAGAAAACACAATTTATCTAATGTCAATCTTTTTATGGGGATATGAATTGTATACCTGAAGTATCTGGTTTTGATCATGAAGCATAATGATTCCAATTTCAAACACAACAGTAGTGTAGAGCACCCCCCACAAAGGGAGGCAGCAAGCCAGATAAAGAAAGCAGCTGTGGCAGAAGCCGCAGAACAGTGGTTCTGAAGCAGTTGCTGTGAGAATTTCCGATCATCGAGAGTTAATCAAGTTTGATTCGGGCTTCAGGATCCCAATCCGCATCGGTTTTTGAACTAAAGTCAGGCTCATGTTTAATGTTTGAATCTTCTTGCTGGATCACTTGAAGTTGTCGATGCATAAGCAATCCTGGACGCAGCAAGTAAGGAACTGGAACGTTATGAGCATCTAGAAAGTAGAAACAGAGGAAAGCGCAAAAACATTGGATGATAATACAAAAAAGCATCTCAACTTTTGAGATGTGAAAATCTTTATGCATGACATTTAAGAGGAATGCAAACAATTGGGCTGGTGACTTGGTAGAATCCAGGAGACATGGAGCCAACAAAATATAAACTGAACCTGATGAAATTTCGTTGTTCAATTATACCAACCCTTTCAGCTCTTACTAAAACACTCTCATAAGTTCTCTGTGTGCACAAAATTGCAGTTGAACTCACTTAACATAATTTTGAAAGAGTATTGGAAGTTTGATGATTTTTAGCACCTCCAGGTTATGTTAAATGAAAGCTAATAAGCTAGGGGTGGGCATCGTGATGTGTCGTATCATTTCGGGTTTCATTTCTTTTTGTTTTCGTGTCAATATACCTGTTGCCATAAACACGTCAAATATCTTGACACTAACCCGACTTGCTTTAAACCGTGTCATGTTTGGGTTACCACTGTTAAGACTCTTAATTATTTTTTTAATATTTAAATAAATTTATACACCTAACAATGTTGCGCATGATCAACTTATTTAATCCAATAACAAAAAAAGAAGACATTTCATTATCACCATAATAAAATCTAATAAAAGCAACCAAAAATTAGTCATTAGTAACCAAATCATAACATTGAAAAATGCCTTGAGCCACAACTAGACATAGGTCTCAAATTCAAATAATTTTGTACAGTTTATAGTAAAAAAATAAAACGGCATCGACAACTGTTGAAAAAGTCTGAATATAACTTTTAATCTGAGGCATAAAAAAATAAAACGGCATCGACAACTGCTGAAAAAGTCTGAATATAACTTTTAATCTGAGGCATAACTAATAGAAAACAATTCTAATCAGCACAAAGGAAGCCAATCGAAAACTCAAATGTGAACAGCAACCAAATTATGTAGTGGCTTGTATGATGATATGTATGCCTTCCCATAATTACATTGATATTTTTCCATACACGTTGACAAGCATTATTTTGGAAAATCAAATCCTCTACTCATTAGGAAATTCAAGAACATAAAAACTAATCTTTAAGTAAACATAGTACAAGCTATGAATTGGCATTGTGTCGTGTCGTGTTCTACTCGTGTTATTTCTGGTTAACAGATCAACAAGGAAAATTAAGCAGTATATGCCTGAGTCCTTGAGATGTTAGAGCTTATCCCACATTGGTTAATTATAACTTCCAAAGCTAGTATATGAGCCTGGACGACCTCTCCACTCATTGCCAATTGGTTTTGAGTTGGATGCTTTAACAAGATAGAAACTGGACGAAGCTAATACTTGGATACATACCCGTTAATTTACCAATCTTGTTTGAGCCATTTTATTTGGTCCACACAAGAAAAATAAAAAGGAATTCCCAAAATTAACAGGTTTTATTAATAGAGCGTCGCCAAAAATACTTGCAAAAATTACAAGATAAAAAAAACAATTAAAAAGAGGAGCACATTCGTAGCTGATAGAACCATGAGAGTTAGATTATAAAAAAAAAAAGGTGGGAAGTCACTGAACCAAACGTAGAACTGATAGCAATAATGAAACTAAAAAGCAGCCCATACCTCACATTGTTGAGGATTTTCTTCCAGAGGACAACTTGATACACATACAGCGAAATCAGGAAACAGCGATTCTTTCCTTATGACTATAGGAAATGGGGAACTCTATACACCAAACTATCACCCCTGAACTGCCAGAGCCTGCAAGTGTTCAATAAATACTTGCAAGCTTATGTCGTCAGTGAGTATTATTTCTGAACCATTCGTATATGTTGAATTTTGTGTAACCGATGGATTCAATTTGGCTAAAAGAAACCTAGCCTGGCTACTGTGCTGGTCGCATTTTACAAGCTTGGGCACTGGGACCCGTTCAGCCACCAGTTGCTCTGCATCAACCTCTGGGGCTTCCAACAGCTTTCTGAAGCTCTCATGGTTTGGATCCTTGTCATAGCCAAGTTTTCTCCACTGAGCAATCTTAGAACCATAGTGAATAACCACGTAGAAGTATGAATCAAATAGCAGAATTACATCAGGAGAGATTGAACAAACATCTAAGAGGACAGGAATAGGAGGCCCATCAAAAGAGTATTGGAAAAGAGTGGGTTGAATCATAATAAGAGAACCCACCACCCCCTCTCTGTTTAGCATCAATCGGAAAAAGGCAGTTTCATCAGGACTGGTGTTGAAAACGTCAATAAACTGGGACCTCCTCAAATAGTACATAAATTGTGGGTACATGGAGAAGTTTGATGATAAGCGGAATGAAGATGGATCTTCCTGCACATAATCTCCGAACCTAGAAGTAAAACGGATAAGCATATTATCCAGCCACCTAATAACCTCATGTGCAAAATCCGTCTCTGCTTTGTGGATGGCAAGTCTAGCCATGACTGCAGCCGCAACTTCTTGATCGAACCCAGGTGCGATTTCTGGCGACTGAGGCCCCATCCATCTTCTAGCAGCTGTTGTCACCCTTTTTCGGATTCCCATGTTTCCACTTCGGTAGCGTGTTATAAATTGTATCAAGAATGCAGAACTGGGCTGTACTTTCTGTTCATCGCCTACTTGGAAGAAGAAAGCAATGCACGTTTTATTAGTGAGTGTACCCAACTTCCATATATTGGTGCCGCCCTCACCAGTTTCCTTATCGCTCACTGAACTGTTCTTTTTCCTAAGGGAAACACAGGGACCAAGGGCTCCAGAAATCTTCACATCTTGTGTGGTCACTATCTCAATAGTCGCATCAAAACACATCTTCAAGTTCCCATCTTCGTCGCGATTAAATAAGTGACGCAAGCATTTCTTAAATTGGTCCGACTCGAATGACTCCCCTAACATCATGAATCCACCAGAGTTCTCAACAGAGGCCCTCAGCTCAGCTACTCCAACTTGATCCAGAGAACAAGCAAACAAATCAAGAACAATAGATGCATCCATTAACCGCTCTGATAATCGCTTATAGAACTCGCTAGACTTTTCGTAGTTAGCCGCACGACCACTAATCAGGTCTCTGTGAGTTCGAATGGCATTACCCAGATCAGACTCTACAATCATCCCTGGGCCCACAGTTGCAGGCCCGGATGTGAAGACCAAGATCCGGGAACCTGTGGTAATTGAGCATCCTTCTAGAAGTCCAACAGCAGCTGAAATTGCAGCTCCTGTGGACCGTTGAGGGCGATGGCCAGGCAGGACAGGTGGTGAAGAATGGAGATCTTCAATTACTGTGGTCAGATTGAACTCGCACTCACATACTGGTAACAGAAAGCCTTGCTTTTGATTAGCCGGTGCCTTTCCAAGTTGTACTTGCTTTATATGATGAATCCCCATTAATTTTTGGGTCTGACGATAAAGAACAACTCAATAAAAGTGAACAAAGGCCAATTATATCACATGATAGGGATACCAAAAAAAAGAATATCCTATTAACCGGTGTAAGGAAACTATATTTCACAAACTACAATTCTTTATTTACAGCTTGTCATACAAAAATTTATTCTCAATATGCAAAACCAAGGAAAAAATGAATCTGAAGAATTTGTGAGCCCTGACAAATTGAACATACAAGATCAATACGAAACAGACAAGCAAATGATCTCACAGAGAGTGCAAATACAGGTAAGCAAAGGATCTCACAGAGTGCAAATACAGGTAAGGAAGCACAAAGAGAATTCACATAATTAAAAGTTCTATTGGATGGTATTCAATCAACAGCAGTTCGATAGTTGATTTGCTATCCACCTATGGTATACAGTGTTGGGCTGTAAGAAATTAACATATTCAAACCCGGGTCCATAGAAAATGGGTAAACTTATTTAGATGAGCAGTCCCATAAAAAGAGAGAGAATAGTAAACAAAAGCCTTTCTCATTGAGATGATATTATCATGCCCAACATGATTACTTGAAACACCTATAAGGAGGGGAAACTCATCCACTTTGACGGAGCTAACTAATAGAGGAACAGAACTGAGAACAGTGCCTATGGCATAATGGCAAGTCAGCGAATAAGAAGGCATGATTTCCGTAAACTACACAGGACATGCTATAAGTAGAGCTAACCAGCGGAAAGGAACCCATGAAACTGATCCAAGTTACTTGGGCAAATGATCTTTCAAGTAAGTTGGAACGACTAACCAAGCAGTATGTTTTGGGTTGTGAATTTGGTAACACTCACAACTTCTCCAACTTAAACCATTCTAATATTAGCAACATTTACCATTCTTGGTTAAAATATCACTTATGCAGCAAAGTGATGAACTTCAAGACGTTAGTTCACTAATTACCTGATCAGACGAGAGCTCACGTTCACCATGTAGCACCAAAGCCCTCAAACACTCCGAAAACCCCAAATCATAAACCCTAACCATCCCATCAAACGTCACCAACCCCACCAAAGCATTCTCCGGCAACCGCGAAACAACAAGCAACAGCTCATTCTTAAGCGCCCGTAGCTCCTCCTCCGTCGAACACACATCCACCACAAACACAAACCCTGGCCCCACCCCACCCCCTCTCGAATCCAACCCCGCCAACGAACCACTAGAAGACCTCGAAAACGACGAATCCAACGACGACAACCCATTTCCCCATTTCCTACTCAAACTCAAATCCCAACTAGGGTTAGTGTTAGGGTTTGGACCCCAATTTCCACTCAAATTCGAATTCGAACCAGGGTTAGGATTTTTACCCCAACTTCCACTCAAATTCAAATTGGAACTAGGGTTAGGGTTTACTAATTGGTACTCAACGGTGCTGTAAGTGGGAAAAAGCTCGGCGGGCAGGTTGTGCTCACCGATACCAGAGTAAGAACGAGGGAAGGAGTTCTTGCGGTAACAAAAGGGGCAAACCCAGATGCGAGACTGGTAATCAACGCGTGCGTAAGGGTTCAAAACGGCGCCGCACTGCGGGGTGGCGCAGGTGAGAGGATCGTAAGGGAGGAGTGGGAGGTCGGTGAGTTGCATTAAGGGAGTGCACATGATCGAGAGAGGGATGACTAGCGATGAGGCCTCGGATTTCGATACTGGCCAGGAGTTCCATGACCACCGGAGCCCTTCGATCGCTTCTAGCTCAACGAAGTCCATTCTTGCAGGACTGAGATCAGTGGAGAAATTGGAGTGATGAGATCATTTCAGTGACTTGTTGCGAAAGTTGTATCCAAGACCCGTCTCGGGTCAACTTACTCGCACTTCGATTGGATTAATTAGTACTATCAAAACTCACCATTCACTATTCGGATCCAATCAGAAGACGGAGCAAAGGACCGTATGAACCAAGTCACAAATGAGCTGATAAACCCAGATAAGTTTCGAACCGAAGAGGTATATATGGATATGTGTAAGTATGATTGTCTGGGTAGAGGAGGGATTGGGGAAGATTTGGAGGCGTTTGGGGGTTTGGAAAATGCTTGATTTGGATTGGAATGTTTCAGGTGGAGTGACGGGAGGAAGGAAACGACGATGATGTATATAGTGGGAACTCTATTTCTTACTTAGATTAGATGTGCTTTGAATGTTAATGTCAAAATTATTTTTATTTGTGCTAAAATTATAGTAATACATAAAAGATTTATACCTTGCACATAGTACAAGATTTTTAAGCACTACATTTTTGACACAAACAAAAACGGTTTTGACATTAACGCCACTCTTGACAAAAATAAATCATTTGGTTTAGATTTTTTTTCCGTAGACTAATTAACAATCTATTAAAAAGTACTCCCTCCGTTCCTAAATAATGTCCCCAATTTCTCTCTCTTACCTTTTTTCAAATAAAAAAATGAAGTACTTTCGTGTATCATTTTTCGAATTTTTTCGCACCGAATTAAAGTACTCGTCAAGTACTTTAATTCGGTGCGAAAAAATTCAAAAAATGATTTACGGAAGTAGTTCATTTTTTGATTTGAAAAATGACACGACTTTTCGTAGTGGAACATTAATATGGAACGGAGGGAGTAATATTTTTAATTTAAGACAAAGAAATAACTAAAAGTAATTTATTTTTTCCGAAGCACCTTTTATTCATTATGGGACATCTCATGTGAATATGCCGACAAACAAAAAGAAAAGTGGGAATTTCCAAATCCATTCACAATTTTGAATTTTTTTAATGTTTTTTAATCCAATTTGGGAAATGCTAAAGGGTGCAATGTATATTGGTGGGTTCCACTTACATTTTAAGTGTACTTTAAAATATAATTGAGATTCAACAAGTGTACTTTTTTTTGTAGACTTAACACCTGTTAGTTAGCAAGACCCTTTTTCTGCTAATTAATAAAACTACAAACAACCCCGTGGTAAGAGCATCTCTAATCTTTATCTTAATTTTCACTTAAATCTGAGTAAAAATTTGGGTAAAAATTAATTTTATATGGCTCCTTCCGACCCTCACTCAAATTATACGGTTGAGATTTAATACACAACATTGAATTACAAAAAGGTAAATCGCAATGCAATAAAGAGCCTTGAAAAATTGGTTTAAAATTTGGTTCACATGAAATTTGGTTTAGGTTTGGATAAGAGCATCTCCACTCTTGACTCAATTTTTTTACCCAAATTTGAGTAAAAACTTGATTTGATATGGAACACTCCAATGGGCAAAAGAAAATGTAGGCATGAATTTGAGTAAATGGTTCATTAATGGCACAATAGTAAATTTGGTAGAGAAAAAACTAGCCTTAAAAATTTGAGTAAAGATTTAGTTCAAACCAAATTTGCTGAAGAATTTGAGTTAGCTCAAATTTGGTAATGGGTTAATTTGAGTAAGTAGTGGAGTGATGCTCTAAGAAGTGGATGAGGGTTTTGGATGATTTTTACTCAAATTTGAATTTGAGTAAGGAGTGGAGATGCTCTAAGTCATAATCAAAACTTTATATGGTTTATTTTTATTTAATTTTTTGATTCATAATTATATATATGGTTTATGGTACACCAAAATCATACACGTCGCGTACGTTTGATGGCCGGATTATTTTTAAGAATGATTAGATAAGATGAGATTAAGAATGAAAATAAAGAGGACAAGTAGAGTCTGCAGGATAATAAGTGAGATTATAATTAATACTGAGATTAGTTGTACTGTGTTTGGTTTAGAGTGAGATAAAAATGATGGAAATTATTTTCAACCGTTGGATGCGGATAGTGTTAGGAGTCTAATCCGCCTGAGGTTCTGCCGTTGTGCGCGTAGGCCCAATCTGTTGGGGAGTCTAACGAAGTCCACCACATCACATGGACCCAATATACATTGAATGACCCATATCCACTTAAAAGGCTAAGCCTTGTAAGTGGTGAGTCATCCAATTGTATATTAAGGTCCAACTCTTTTTCTATTTATCCGATGTGGGACTCATCCTTCACACATATTCCTAACAATCTCCCTCTCATGTGTGAACCATACATTGGGCCTAGCTCCCCCTCAATCTGATCCACTTGACTCCCCCTTAATTCTTGATCTCTCTCCCCAACACCGTGTCCAAACCAGGGCTTATTTACCGCACCCACTCCATCATGAGCCACCATACTCCACGAGAGCCACCTTTGCTTGCCAGTCAGGTGCCGCACGCACTAGGAATTTTTCCTGCTCCATCGAGAGTACCCACTCCACCGAGAGCCACCTTGCTGCTAACCACCTACTGCATGCACCAGGAATTTTTCTTGCTCCATTGAGAGTTACAATGGATTTTTCCTGCTCCTCCGAGAGTCTCCGTGCAAGCCCACAACCATCGATGCTTCCAGGAGAGTCCGCCCATAGATCGTCAGCCATCGGCTCTGATACCACTTGTTAGGAGTCTGATTTGCCTGAGGTTCTGCCCATGTGCGCGCAGGCCCAATCCGTTGGAGAATATCCACGGAGTCCACCACATTCGTTGGGCCCAATATACATTAAATGACCCATATCCACTTAAAAGGCTAAGCCTTGTAAGTGGTGAGTCATCCAATTGTATATTAAGGTCTAACTCTTTTTTTATTTATCCGATGTGGGACTCATCCTTCACACATATTTCTTACAGATAGAAATAATTCGGAGGAGGGGAACTAACTAGTACCACCCCCCACTAATGCTCGTTAATCTCCCAAATGCCTAAATGGATAAATAGTCATCTCTTGTTATGTTCAAACAAACTCAAAGTTGTGAGAAAATGGGGAATAATGTGTCCGTACGGGAACAAATATGCATTTCGCCCAGGCCCAATACGTATTACTGTGTCTGGGCCTGAATATCATGTCTAGATTAAAGGCTTTTTCTTTGGGTACACAGGCCCAATACATTTGATAAGACCTTTTTTGTCTTTTTTTTATCAACCTTGATAGGACCTCAGTGTCATATTATTTTCACTTCAAAAAAAAAAAAAATTTGTCATATTATTTGGAACACTGAATTATTTCTCCAATATTGCCAAAAAAATTGTCATATTATTTGGGGGGTGTAGCTTAACAAAGCAACACTTCCTTGGTATACTGTCAGCTAAGAAGAATTTGAGTAAACTCAAATTTGGTAATGGGTTAATTTGAGTAAGTCGTGGAGTGATGCTCTAAGAAGTGGATGATGGTTTTGGATGATTTTTACTCAAATTTGAATTTGAGTAAGGAGTGGAGATGCTCTAAGTCATAATCAAAACTTTATATGGTTTATTTTTATTTAATTTTTTTGATTCCCAGTTATATATATGGTTTATGGTACACCAAAATCATACACGTCGCGTACATTTGATGGCCAGATTATTTTTAATAATGATTAGACAAGATGAGATTAAGAATGAAAATAAAGAGGACAAGTAGAGTCTGCAGGATAATAAGTGAGATTATACAGTAATTAATACTAAGATTAGTTGTACTGTGTTTGGTTTAGGGTGAGATATAAAAATGATGGAAATTATTTTCAACCGTTGGATGCGGAAAGAAATAATTCGGAGGGAAACTAACTAGTACCACCCCCCCACTAATGCTCGTTAATCTCCCAAATGCCTAAGTGGATAAATAGTCATCTCTTGTTATGTTCAAACAAACTCAAAGTTATGAGAAAATGGGGAATAATCCGTATGGGAACAAATATGCATTTCGCCCAGGCCCAATACGTATTACTGTGTCTGGGCCTGAATATCATGTCTAGATTAAAGGCTTTTTCTTTGGGTACACAGGCCCAATACATTTGATAAGACCTTTTTTGTCTTTTTTTTATCAACCTTGATAGGACCTCAATGTCATGCTATTATTTTCTCTTAAAAAAAAAATAAAAAATTTGTCATATTATTTGGAACACTGAATTATTTCTCCAATATTGCCAAGAGCTATATATATATATATATATATATATATATATATATATATATATATATATATATATATATATATATATATATATATATATATATACCAGATACAAAAAAAAGAAAAAAGGATGCCTACCATGAACCAATAATATATATCATGCACCAGAAATATGAGACCACGAGATTTCTAGGTACGCTCTTAAAGTAACTATATGTCATGAGAAATTTTTTCTTATCTATGTATTTTTGTACTTTGCTGGTGTGGTGATAAGCATATATAGTAGTTTCTTGGTTGGCCACTAACTAGCCTTTCATTCTGTTGGGGTTTTGAGGGGCATGTGATTTGTTGTTGGGATGTGTCCCAGTTTGGTTGGGATTCTTTTCCTTCGTAGTGATGCCTTTTGCTATTTTTCTCGTTAATTTTTGTGATTATCATTAAAGGATTAATAACAAAATCTTTTTGGGTATTAAAAAAAACCCCTTAACTAACTGAAAGAATGCGTCACATACACCAAAAAATGCGCGACATTTCCATGGAGCCATTCCGGTAAACAGATACTAGAAGAATCCATTAAATCAAAACTCTGTTACAATCTATTAAAACGAAAAAGCTGAAAAAGAAAACAAAAAATAGAGGAGCCAATGCATATTTTCTTTTCTTTTATGGTATATACACTTTCCTCCTATCATTATATTGAAGGACTTTGACAAACCCAACCTATCAAATAAGAATAACTATTTCCACCAGACAAAGAACATGGCCTTCCCAGCATCTGTCCGATTCTATAATACTATAGCTTGAACATGGACAATACATGTCAAATTGACCTAAACCAATGTTAGGTGCAAGCAGTGAAAATGTCTATGGAAAGTGATTTGTCATTCTTGAAATGGAAAGTTCAAATACCATTGACCTAAATTAAATTGTAATTAATATATTGGTCACAAAAAAATGATTTTGAAACCAAAAAAAAAAAACCCAAAAGGAAACATATGCATGTGCCCCATCATGCCACATTAAAATAGAACACCAACCTTTTCTATGACTATTTAATAAATTAGAGAAATAGGATTCTCTCCCTCAATTTGAACCAGTTCAATACACTGTGGACGTCCTTCTTGTGTTTACTTTGAAATTGAAATCGTTCACCTTTTAGAGCTCATATATCGAGAACATCAGCCATGCTAAAAATCACGGTGACCAAAAGTTATTTAAACATCCGCATAAAGATGAGTTCCGTTCTTTATAAATTCGTCTCAAAATCAAATGGACTATGATCAACATGAATTTTCACATTACTGATGATCAAAAAGAGCTTTGAAAGGTGATTTCTGGTCACTGAAGTGCGCACAACAAGGACCCATGAAAGAGGCTGAAGAGGATCGTAGGGGATTGGATTCCTTAACAACAATTATCGGTAGGAGAACTTTTTTTTTATCCTACTCTTTCCCAAACAATCACATATCGACCATTTTTTCATAGGATTTGAACCCGCAAAATCACAATATCGTATGCTACACAATCACTAGGGTTATTGGATTCCTCAATTAAAGCCTACATCCGGTGGTGATCAGAGATATCAATAATTGGATATAGGTAATCAGTAAGTAAATATATTAAAATGGCCACGAATATAAAATCCTGGACATGACAAAATATACAAATATTATTCACAAGTAATGTATAAAAGTTATGGCCATGAATGTGAATGCCCATCAACATGCACATGGCCTTGTTCCCTCACTTGGGTTCATGATTTTATTAGCTTTCTCGGCCAAAAACAACGATAATATACAATGAATTCAAGAATAAACAAATAATTACAAAAGATATGAAGAATCTGGTGGAGGAAATAAAAAATAATAAGTAGCATTGAAATTGAAAGGAATTAAAAAAGCACACAACAACTGTGACAGCCAAAGACAACAACAGAACAGATTTAAAAATAAATAAAAACAAGACAGATATTTAAAAATAAATAAAAACAAGATCAGCAATAAACAAGCCAGACAACAGTTTAATTGTTTATTGCTTCTTGTGCATCACAATTGTCCAGGTCCTTAATTATCTATATACTGTATCAAAATAAAGTTACAGACTCATCCAAACAACACCCATCTTGTGCCAAGCTAGCGTGTGTCTCATTCAGCACCTGCTCTTGCATTTCTCCATGGCTCTTGGTGCTGAAAGGTTAGAGAAAAAATTGTGTTACATGTAATAAAATTTAAAGTTGGATTAGAGAATATCGATGTACAATCTTAGTAGAATTACGCGTAACTGAGTAGTATCGTTTTGTGATTTCGAGATTTCGGAACCGGAAAAGCAAAATTATTGAGATGAATTCATACGGAGTAAAAATTTTACGAGTGAATTAAATTTATAAAAGTTTTCAAATCACGAAACTAAATTATAAGAAAAGTTGGTTCAAATTCAGATGCACCTTTAATTGAAGCTAGAAAACTGAAAAACATCAATGAATTATAGCAGAAAAATATGGTCCTTTGAGAATTGTATATGCGGGAATGTACCAAGTCCAATTGCTTCTGATCCTTTCATTATGCGAAGTCGCTTGCATGAATCAACGAACATCCTGTATGAAAATTAATAAAACACCAGTCAATAATTTCCTATTTTCGTGCTTTGGGATTTAGGGTTGTACTTCCACCATTCAAAGGGTTAATAAGAAACCAATATTGGTCAATTACTCAAATTCATATGCCTCGTACTTTAGGGTAGAAATAATTGGTACTTAATTTCTATTAAGTGATTATATATGTTCTATTTTCTGGTTATGGGTATTTAATTTCTTGGCAAATGTATGTAGGAAATAACTTTTGAGCTCTACATCTATTATTTATTTATTTTTCTCTCTTTTATCTCAACTAATCTGTGAATTAACATGACCATAAAAGTATATATTTTCATAATTTTTCTCAACAAAATGCTTAAGACACAGTGTTAAAAAACGAATCCGGCCGTAAATGCGCATGTAATCACTTATTTGAGGCTTGTGAATTTCACTTGCATCAAATGGTTCCGTATGGTTCCGTATAAACTCTAAATGTAGAATTCAGAGATCAGTACAAACACATAACAGTCCTATGTTTATGACTTCTAAGGAAATTGATGAGAGAGAAACTTACTCCCAAGGGACATCCCCCACGAGCATCCAGTCACCATCTTTATCCTCATAGCTCGGCACATACTCGGAGCTGTTTAACAGATCCATCAACTTGCTCTCACTCATAAAATCTATCATTCCTTGGGTCCCATAGTTGCCTTCATTATTTGCAAAAAAAAAATAATTAATTAATAACAATATTTTCACCACTGAACTAACTTTTTAGGGGTTTTTTTACATAGTCTTTTTGGAGGTTGTTTTGATACTTTTCCGCCTCGAGACAAAAAATACGATGTAAAAATTTGACAGAGACTACGTACCCATAGTAAAGGAACTGAACATTTTGGCCAAGGCATCAGAGAGTTCTTGGTAGCTCTTGTACATCTTTAGGTCCACCTTTCGAAGGTATGGTGCTCCATCCATGCAAACCTTCACCAATGCTGCGCCGCCGCCGCCGCCGCTAGACTTGTCCGCCGCCTCAGGGACGGTGCTCTTCTGAGACACAATGTTCTTTCTGAATGACCTCACTGGTGGCCAACCCACCACCTGTGCCCTGAACCCCAAACAGAAATTTTATCAAACAAAGTCTACGTACAAAAAGATTTTGAGATATTTTAAAGCTTTTATATGAGTTGATATATAATTGATACTTGATAATCTAAGCATTGTTTCAAAATAAACAATTATGAATCTGGTATTCAAATTTCATTATATATTTACAAAATGTACTGAAATTTTTTTGTATCATCTAGGTGTCATTATATTTTCTTTAGAATAGTTTGTGCTGGATCATTAATTCGATGTCAAAATTAATAAAATTCACTTAAAATTGTGAGTAAGTAGATAATATACTTCTATAAACAAAAATATATCAAGCACAATAAATTTTTAGCCAAAATAAAAAAATATATATTTCTAATAAAGTTTTGTGCCCCAATTCTTTTTTTTTTAAATCACCAGTGAACTCAAATCCTAAAGCCGCGATAATTATATACTATAACTCTTATGCTAAATTCTAGTAAGCTATATCTATCATTTGACTAGCTTATGAACCAGAGCCTCAAAATACAAAAACCAAAGGGTGTTGAAGATATATCACGTATTTCGACAAATTTACGCACACCACGACTAGTCCTATAAGATGAGAGACAATTATAAGACATCATATATATCTACTTACTTGGCCGGCGGCTTCGCGAGATCCTTGTTGGAAGGAAGGACATTTTTCTCACTGAGTGGATTGCTATTGCCTATCTTCTCTTTCAAATCAACAACAGATTCATTAATGGTCTGACCAAGGTAATTGAGTTTGAGATCAACCAGAGTTTCAGAAAACCCTCTCTTTCCATTGACCTTCATAGTAGTCTCACCCTCACCTGATCCTCCCACCCCACCCCCTGGCAGACCAAGGCACAACTCAGTCTCTTTGAAGTTCAGGCCTTCTCTCTCCTCATGGCTGACCAAGTTCGACATTTTTCCGGCCAACTTCCGTTCAAAACTCCGGCCGCAGATGGGCTCGTGGATTCGCTTGTTCTTCTTTCTCCTTGCTGTAAGTTGAAAACTAGAGAGAGAGAGAGAGAGAGAGAGAGAAGGAAATAATAATGTAACAGTGGTGTATGGCTAGATGTGGATATATACCGGTGGTTGCATATTTCTGTCCCCTATTAAGAGGTTTTAATGGGTAGCAAGTTGACACGTGGGGATGAAGTTGAAATGTCGATTTAAATTCTTGCTAATTTTTTTTTCTTCTATATTATAGGGTTCCGGGACTATTTACGTGAACTTTAATTAATCTTTGTAAAACTAATCTCACGGTCCACTAATGGAAGGCCAGTTAAAATTTGCCTGTATGCTTGGATAAAGGGTTTGTGAGTAAGTAATATATTATTTTCTCTTTGTTGAGTTTTACTAAATTTTGTTGCCGATAAAAAAAAAACATATATTCGTTTCTCTTTTCAAAAAGTCCTATTTTGGAGTATTTTGTACTTATATACTATTCGTTTTTTATTTTTTTTTGAAGAATTTTGCAATCAGAGATAATTGAACTAAAAAGATGAATAATTGTGTGGTTTGTGGACTTCGTTCCCTAGTCGTGTTGTTTCCTCATGCTTTCTCTTTTAATCTTTGTAACTCTGCAAAGATCAATAAAGTTATTCACCCTTCAAAAAAAAAAAGATGAATAATCTGCGAAGATAAAACAAGAGACACCACTTGTATGGCATCCATTTCCACTCCCAACCCATTTAAGTTGAGATGATGAGCTAACTTCAAACCATCCCTAAGGGCCCATAGTTCATCCCCTAGTGTTGCTACCAATATAGCATTGAAAACCTTTCACCCAGTGACCCCGAGAGTCTCTTACTATCAGTTATAAGTTGGCTTTTTAGATTATTGGCTTAAACAAATTAAAACAAGTAAAAAGGTTTGTTATAACTTTTTGTAAGTTGTACAAAAAGTTAATATTTGCATGAATAAGCTACAAAATAGTTTTAATAACCTAAATGTCTAGATTACCCTTAAAATTTGGGTAAGAAAACTTATTCATTTAAGATTCTTTTGTCCATTTATGATACTTAAAATAATTTTAAAAAGCTTCAAATTAGAGGTTAAAATAATCTAGATTTTTTGGGTCAAATAAGCTACAAAAGCTAAACAAGTGATTATTCATAAGTGCTAACAAACAGGGCCCATAGTATGGATGGAATGGTAAGGCCAAAAATCATGAATACTTTAGTCGTGTTATCAAAAAAAATTATACTACTATCAATAGGATACGAATTTCAAATTCTTATATAAGAGGGTTTTTTACATATTGGAAACAACGAAAATTTATTCAATGTCTTTGAGGCTTTTGGTCATCTTGCGTTCCATGTCAAAATAAAACTATGGTGACCAAAGTATTAGTGGGGCAGAAATATATATTGACGGGGAAATAATTTATGAAAAAAAAAATGAAATGAAATGATTAAAGGAACTAAATTGTCTTGTGGTCCTAAAGAACTACAATCAAGTTCTGCAGACCTTAAATTAACAGCAAAAGAAAAAAAAATCTGCAAGCCTTGGTGGTTAAGCTTCCTTTTGATTACTCTATTCAGCAATCGCAAAATGAATTGGACCACCATTTCATTAAATATCTTGCATTTCTTTTTTTTTTTTGGAAAAGCAAAAGAGAATTTTATTAATCTTTGGAACAGATTACAAAGATTATCAGAAACCAAACTAGGTTAGAACCTAACCACGACAACCATATGCCTCCGAGAACCCAAAGGTCGAACGCATTTCTCGGAGTATATGACATTTGAACGCTTGTCTTTATTTGCCCAGTCTAGCTAGACTGAGTCATCTATTATGCGACTCAGTCAAGCTTAGCATCCTCAGTATTGAGGAACGGCCCAACCATTTTGCAGTCTACAGGCTAGATTACATGCAAGTTGAGGGCGTTGGAAATTTACATATTAGCTTAAATAATTTAAATTTTTGTTATCTGTGTACGATTTATTCTTTGTCTTTGGGACGCAAAATTTTTTCATCCCTTCTTCGGTCATCGTCAGAAGGAAGGAAGAGTTTTTTATTTTTATTTTTATTTATTCTTTTGCCCTTTTTGAGATGCAAAATTCTTTCATCACTTCTTCGGTCATCGTGGAAGGGAAGTAGAGTTTTTTCTTTTTTAATTTTGTCAAAGCATTGTTGTTTTCTATGCAAAAAAACCACTTTAGTACTAATTAAGCAAGATCTTCTTCATGTGGACCTAGTTAGAAAATCACACCTATTGTTGGCCTTCTGTATGTCTAAGGAAGTTTTTAAAATCGTTATATATATCAAGGTTATGAATACCGTGCCGTACCGGCCGGTACGTACCGGTTTTGTATAAAAACGGTATCAAGGACCCTCAATACCGTATCGTGTTCAATACCGGACGGTACCGGCCGTACCGGCAAATACCGGGAATACCGGCCGGTACCGGAAAATACCGGGCAAATACCGGATAGAACAAAACTGCAACCGTAGTTCGGCCATAACTTTTTATTCCGAACTCCGATCAAGGCAAATTATATATCAAAATTTAAGAGAATTTCAAGATCTACAACATTATAGTTACACATTTTTTCTAATTTGGTATTGGTGTGACCCAAAAACTATGATTTCTGAACGGAGAGATTATAAAAAAACAGAGTATGTTTTTTAAAAGGGTTTGTGATGCATGAGTTAAACTTCTATCACTACCAAACATCAAATACAACAAGTATGTACTAACTATATATACATAGATTAAGTGGGTTTAAGGGGGGTACCTTGGTTTTTAAGAAAATGGGATTGAAAATGTCATATTCTGTGACAAATTTTATGTCTCTTGAACCCTCTCTCTCAATATATATATATAGTTGCGACAAATCCGATACGGTACCCGGTATTGACCGATACCGGTACCGTACCGTACCAATAGGAAAACCGGTACTCGTGCCGATACGGTATTCAGAACCTTGATATATATAGTGCCTGCCTATAGTATAAAATGGGTTAGACCCGCAAATACACATCAAGTTTAAAAGTCAGCACAACACAGCACAGTATGACACAATTTTAGGCGGGCCGAGCTGTCATTTTGTGAAGTGTGGAAAGAGCATGGTACAGTAGTAACGGCACGATGAGATGAAGTATGAGCGCGACCTCATGAGACCCTGTAAGGCATAGACACGATATAACGTAACCCAGCTTATAGGCAAACTATGACATTGGCACGGGAATAGACAGGCACAAACACAACAAGATACAATTAATAGGTTGGGTTAGACACAACACTAGGGACTCTAGGCAAAAAGATATTGAGTGAGCCGGCATGACATGGACACGCGGTCTTTAACAACACACGGTCTTTAACATCACTGGCGCCCTTATTTACTTATCAAAATGAAAATAACAAGAAGAGGAGCAGATGGTGTGTGAAACCATTTTTTTCCACATGCACCTAAGTGCTCATTGATCTCCCTTTTCTCCACATTTCCCCAAATTGATGAATTGGGGTCGGTAAGATGTTGGAGGGAGCACAAGGATCTCATATATGACACTTTATAAAATTTGAATGCACCCTAATTAGATATTCTATAATTTATGATGCTTCTACGAAGTTGCCAATTAATTATTCTTCGTGTGCACATGAACCAATCATACATGCACTGCACGGTATACATGCATATGATTAATTACTTAAAAAATGAAAAACTAAGAGCATCCTTATCTGGAGCATATTTGACTTAAAAAGCACCTTTTATAAATTAGCAAGTTACTTTATCAAAAATTCACAAAATCAGACTATCTATTTTAACTTTACTATATTAAACTATTCCCCTCCAATCTATATATAAAAAAAAAAAAAAAATTCTCCGTAACTCCCCGTATGGGGAGAAGTTTCGGTACAAAAAAGTGAAGTAGTGGCCACGTGTCATGACCCCCCCCCCCCCCACCCTTCTTTCTCCTGTTGCTGACGCAACAATGCGACCGAAAAAAAAAAAAAAAAAAACTAATTGGTGCATGAACAGTATCGCACCAAATTTGGTGCGGTACTGTAGCAAAAATAATTTGAAAAGGGAGTATAAAGAGGCTAATATTGGGGGTTTTGGGGGGTTTGGCTCCCGACTTTAACTCAAAAGTTAAAATGGAAAGCCAAATGAGGATGACCTAACCCCACTCTCTCTCTGTTGAGAAAAAGGTGTCGAACAAACTTGTGCATGCCTCGACTAATTTTTTGGGAACTAATCCCAATGTCTATTAGTATGGCCCCATTAAAACTAGAGTAAAATTCTGTATAAATTGGCCCCACAGGAATTTATAGTACCGAAAAGGTTTCGAATATGAGACCTTAGGAAGGAACAAAACTTCGAACTCTCTTTCTCTCTCTGTGTGTGTATGTTGAGGGGATTCAAGAAAACCCCCTGCGGTTTTTAAATGCACTGAAATTTTGGATTTTTTTTAACATATTTTCATTTTCTCTTAATATTATCTGCAATGGATCATTCTTACGAATAAAAAGAGCAGAATGCACTTAAATTTGTGAATAAGTAGATGGTATACTTCAACAAAACAATATTCCCTCTGTCCTAAATTGTTGGCCCTGTTCAGATTTCAAGACAGTTTTTAAATTCTTCATTTTCAATATATAACATATTTTATGTGCAATATGAATCTTATTCGATAAATCTCAATTAGTTCTAATATACAATTTTTTTTAAATGTCACAAAAATAAGGGTCATATAGCAATGTAGGTATCTTTATTTGGTAATGGCTTGTTAATCCCTAGGTGTTGGCAAAGTTGTTTTGCCTTGGGATTAAGTGGTTTGCTCTCACCTAAGGTCTCAGATTTGATTCCTCTTGCCAACAAACTCTTGAGACCACTCGGGGTTACGCCTAGTCGTTACCTCCAGGGCCCCAGAATTAGTGGAGGTGCACGCAAGCTAGCCTGGACATTGGGTTATAAAAAAAGGACATGTTTTTGCGGTATATAGAGGTGGTATATAGGGAGAACCCGGGTTGACTATATCCTTTGTCTTCTTTTTTTTTTTCCAGATGTAAATATCCCGGGATGTCTATTTCTCTTTGGAGAGGGACAAAATTTAGAACCCTCCCCCATCTAAATCTAATCTGGCTCCCATTTCCCATTTTACCCACTGGCCTGGCCCCCCACCTACCTTGCAATGAAGAGAGAGAGAGAGAGAAGCCCTTGCCTCCCCACTTTTTTATTTAATGTTTTTTTTAGTTGGGACAAAACGGGTTTTTGACACAGTTTTACATTTCCAACCCTTCATATCCCTCTCCTATAACAACAAAACAAACCAAGTAACTTTTAATCTCCTCTTCTAAAGTAATACCCCCTCCAATATCCACCTCTTTATCCCCCTCTTATTATATCCTTCTTACCCCTTCCAAAACATATCTTGATAACAAACAGGCCGTAATTAAATTTATTTAATAACCATTAAGATAAATCAAGATGTTTTCAAATATTGTAATTAATATCTATAACAATCATTAATTAAATAGGTTAATAAGATAACCATGGGTTAATGTGTAAGTATCATTATTCTCGGTCCAAATCGATAGACAACTAATACATTAGGGTTAGAGTGTAATTAAAAAAATCAGATTTCAATGGTAACTAGTTGTCCCAATAGAAGGGAAATCCCTACCGGTACAGCAGCGCATCGAAGTCGCTTGACTGGTTCCCTACCGATAGAAGGTCTTGCCCTAACGAACGTTTGGGATTTTCATAATGCAGAGAATAGGGTTTGTACCAGTACAATACTATACCGAAAACAGGGCATGGGTTTGTTTGGACTTATAATGATGCACAGTTTCATTCCCTTCAACTTTAAACATTAGAAGTCAACTATAGGGATCGAAACAGGAGTTTCCAGCACTATCTTTGGTCCGAAGAATAAGCTTAAACGAGGTTTTTGGTGAAAAACGAGTCGTCAAAGGCACTATAAAAAAATTGAGTTTTAGTGACAGTCTAGTGACAACAATGTATCACTAAAAGTGTGTTACTAAAGTAATATTCAGTGACAACTTTTTGTACTAGGCAGTGACAACGCGCTATAAAATTGTCACTGAATACCCTTTAGCAACACACTTTTAGTGACAGCCTAGTGACAAAATCGTTGTCACTAAAGATCAATTTTTTTGTAGTGAGGAAACGATGGTGGATGTTAGCTTCTCGGTTGGAGTTGGCTTGATTGGTGGGTAGATTTGTGATGCTTGAGACGTGGTGGAGTGGGTGTAGCACAAGTTTGAGTGTGGTGGAATAAAACACCAAACCAATATAAATTTTCTCTCTCCAAACCTCCATCGCTATCCTTGTGCTACTTTTATATCTGCTCTCTTAATGTTTTCTAGTGTGGTGTGTGTGTTTGCAGCAATGGACAAAGTGGGCATTTATAGGGGTGAAGAGAGAAGTGGGGAGCAAATAAGAGGGAAAAGATAAGGTGGATGAGTGATTTGATGGAGTTAGGTCTTGGTAGGGTGGAAGAGATGGGGTATAAGGCATGTATAGGGCTATAAATTGGCAGGGATAAGGGCGGTGGCTGAATTTTAGGGGATAAGGGAGGTGTGAGGGTGGTTGGAAGTTGGTGAGGTGATATTTGATTGGAGGTGGTGTTAAGCTAGGAGAAGGGATAAGGTGGATGATTGGTGGGCTGATGATGATATTGGAGATAGAAAGGGGTGGTGGCAGCCGGTTTCGAGGGAGGGGAGAGAGGGTGGTGATGTGTTGATGAGATAAGAGGAGAAGAGGGTTGATAAGTTAGGATTTTAGATAGTTAAGGACCTTAGTGTAGGTTTAGATAAATTAGGGGTTCTAAGTGTAATTAGAGAATATTAAGGTAATGATTAATCAAGAAAATAAAATGATCTAAATTTTTAATTAAAATTTTGGATCATTTTAACTTTGGTGACTAAATATATGTATCACATTGATAACTGCTTATAGCGAAGCAGTGGCCCTACAAATTGAGGTTCCTAACTACCTAATTAATGATGTGTGTGTGTCAAAATTTGTGTGTATGATGTACCTCGCATGAATGCATGATTGTGACTCTTGCTTAGTGTTGTAATGCATTTCCGAATTACCCAAAAAAAAAAAAAGAATGCATGATTGTAACGATATCAATAAGCAGATAATGATTTTTCACACTTTCCTGATGTCTCGTGCCAAGAATTCTTTCAATCTTTGTAATTTGTTTTTAAAAATTAATAAAATCTTTTTTGTTGTTCAAAAAAAAAAAGATTTTTCACACTTTCTTTCTACGCTCTTGACCCAATCGTTTTCATAGTAGTATTCACGTAAATTGTCAAATTATCGTAAGATCTTAAATCAAGTTTTGCATATGAACGATATTAATCTATCGTTTCAAAATGACAAGAAAACAAGTAATGGAGGATAAAAGAAGAATGCGAAAATTATTTTTCATATAAGAGTCATTCATTGTGAATATTGTTGGACATGGTGGTGGCTTAGAGACAGGTCACATCCAAAAAAAAAAAAAAAACCTCTAAACCTAGCCGTACTCCTAGTCCTGTCAACTTCTCCTCCCAAGTCCCAACCATTCTTAGGCCCAGTTTTCCAAAAGATTTTAGCACCCAGGTGCTAAAATCACGATATTTCAAATCAAAAAATGAAGTGGTTCCGTGTATCGTTTTTCGATTTTTTTTCGCACCAAATTAAAGTACACGAGGAGTACTTTAATTTGGTGCGAAAAAAATAGAAAAACGATACATGGAACCATTTCATTTTTTGATTTGAAATATCGTGATTTTAGCACCTGGGTGCTAAAATCTTTTGGAAAACTGGGCCTTAGCTTGTTTGTTTCTTATAACCACCTACAATCACAATGATACAGTACCGGCCCACATTATCTGAACCATTTTCAAACCACATTTTTCCCAACTACTAGCTTGTCCATTTCCAAGAGCCAAAATATATCCTTTCTCCGTACCTTTTTAAGGGTCCAGTATTTCAAATTTGCACCGTTCCTCAAGTGTTCATTTTGTAAAATTAATTAGTCCGTAAAAGTTGGTTCATTTTTCATTTTGCCCTTAAAAATAGAATTCATTTTGAAAAGTTAGTGAGTAAAACTGTATAGATGATATTTTGATAAAAGTAGGATTGTAAATAAACTAAGTCGTTCGTGAACTATTCGAGGCTTAACTCGGTAAAGGTTCGTTCGAATTCGATTCAGATGCTAAATAAACTGAACTTGGACTTTAATTTTAAGCTCGTTAATAAACGAGCCAAACTTGAACTTGACAATATTTGGCTCAATTACGCTCGCGAACTTGAAATATATAGTATATCTCATAAAAATTTCATATATAACCTCAAATATGTATAAACTCTCACATATTGATAATGAAAATTTTATGACTACTAAATGTATAAACTTATAAAAATATTATAAACTTAAATTTTAATATGTTTTTATAACTTTATATATGTATGGACTTATGTGAGTACAAAATAAAAAATTTATTTGAAGTTTCAGACTTGTAAAAGAGCATAAATATCTAACATTTTGGAGTCGTTAAGGCTTGTGAACAAGTTTGAATTCAACTCAAGCCTAGGCAAGCTCAGCTCAAGCTCGGCTCGTCAAATTTTCATTGAGTTCGAGCTCGGTTTAAGTTCATTTAAAAACTTAATTAACGAACTTGAATATTCCAAAGCTCATCTCGATGATCAGCTCGTTTACACCTCTAGATAGAAGGTAGTTGTGAAAACATATATATATATATATTTTAAATGTAATAGTGATTTCCCCTATAAAATTGTATTTACGAAATGGGACAATTAAAATACATGTGTATGTACATAAATTTACACTTTTTAATCTTTTTGGTGTCGTGACCATATAAGAATACAAATATCCATTTTTGGTTTTGGATATCCTCCCACCACAGAATACTTTGGGATCCATATGATTTTGCAAGTGAATCTCAGTTTGACAGGATTTTGTAAGTGGTCCATGTTACCTACAATTGGGAATCGATGGTCTGACACATTACAACAGTGGTCCATTACAATTCAAAAGTTTCATGTTCTACACAACAAATTAATAGTGATGATCGATGAAAGACAGATTAGAGAAATATATGTATATGTCAAGATTGAAACTATTGTAGCCCGAAGGGTTAGATTGGTTGGTGGGTCTGCTCCCCCTACAATTGACTAGTGTTTGATTTTGAAGATCAGACCACAAGAAAACAATTCCTTGTGAATCTCCTAGTCCCGCCATAGATGGTCGGCCTAATTTGATCGGACCATGTATGAGATTAGTTGAGGTGTGCATAAGCGGGGCCGGATACTATTGACCGTCAAACCAATTTTTTATTTTTTTAAATCTTATATCATTGTGGGCATGAAACAAAATATATAAGCTTAGCAACCATACATCATATGGAGAAAAATAGTAGATCACCCATGCAAAATATCTATTTTCCCAAATAATGTTATCTATGTAATTGGAGAATTTTTTGTCGTACTGTTTACATATAAAATTAACAAATTTAGTAATTAATTGGCATGTAATTAAGAGTGTCAAATGTTAGCAGATTAATGTTAATGAAAAGCACTGGATCACTAGATTAAAGATGGATTAATACGATTCCGTATTAGTTCCTAATTTGAAAGGCAGTTATTGGCAGTTACAGGTCAAAGGATAAGTAACAAAATTGACTTCGAAGCCATACTTTTAGTGGTTAAAATGCATGAATTACACGTGTAAACATATAAAATGAGGTAGTTGACAGTTGAGACACGTGGAATACGTCGTACAAGACAGTTATGTCCTTAACACTAATCATATGAGTTATTTGAGTAATCGTGCAGATTCAAATTAAAACTTCTGGAGGAAGATCAAAGAAATTCAAGTTCAAATATTATTGGAGAGAAGAAACTGATCATTTGAAATGCAATGATGGAGTTCGAAACAAGCCAAGTTCAAATACTTTGAGCGGAAAGTTCAAATTACAAGCAAGGTCTATAAATAGAAGAAGTTGAAGAGTAAAAAGCCCCAGACAAATCTTCAACAAACAACAATCAAAAAATGATATTTGGTCTGTTCATTGGCAAGTAGAATTGTAGTTCTAGGAATTCGACTCAGTTCGAAGTAGATTAGGAAGTAGTTTAGGAAGTAGATGTTAGTCGCTCTTGTAACAATCAAGTGTTCGAAGTTCTTGTTACCTTTTATTTGAAGTTGAAGACGATTTCAAAGTAAGTCTACTTTTGATTTATCAATCAATGTATCTTATTTCTTTGTTGTTCTTTGATTTCCTAAGTATATTGGTTTGTATTTCTTCACTTTGAAGGAAAAATCCTCTTAATTGAGGTAATTGAACCATTAAAACACAATCGCCGAATTAGATTTGGTTTTTCAAAGTTAATCTGAGGGAGAAGATTTAAAAGCTCTCTCTGACATGCTCGCACACAATTATTTTCCATTGCAAAGAAGTTAATTAACCAAACACTTACTAGCTATATGAATGCCGAGTATGATTTTGAGAATGAATCATCCATTTTTACTAGAAAATAAGGATAAAACTGTATGGATCAAGCCCTTCCGGGCATTTTTTTTTTAAGATTTCCCGCGTGGACCTTGGAAAATGCATTTTAAAAACATTGAGCGGTTCGGATCGTCAAAATTTGGCTCGGAAAGGTGAAATATATATATATATATATATATATATATATATATACGGGGAGGATCCTGTCAAGGATCCCAGAAATCCCGGATTGAAGCGTTTTGAAGCAGTTCCCGATATTTTTTTGACGATCCGAGCCGTCCAATGTGTTCAAAAGGTGTTTTCCAAGGTCCACGCGGGAAATCTTAAAAAAAAAATACCGGGAAGGGGTTGATCCACGCAGTTTTTCGCAAAAACTGCATATTTACAAAATTGCGTGGATCAAGCCCTTCCCGGTATTTTTTTTTGAAGATTTCCCACGTGGACCTTGGAAAACACCTTTTGAACACATTGGACGGTTTGGATCATGAAAATTTGATCCGGAACTATGAGATCCGGACCCAAGGGTCCCGGACTAGAGAGTTCCTCTATATATATATATATATATATATATATATATATATATATATATATATATATATATATATATAATAAGGGATCTAATGATCTAATAAGGGATCCCTTAACCAAAATTTGGTGCGGACCACCCTATTTTTCACCTTTTCGAGCCAAATTTTGACGATCCGAACCGCTCAATGTTTTTAAAATGCATTTTCCAAGGTCCATACGTACAGTTTTACCAAAAACTGTATGGATCAAGCCCTTCCGGGCATTTTTTTTTTGAAGATTTCCCGCGTGGACCTTGGAAAATGCATTTTAAAAACATTGAGCGGTTCGGATCGTCAAAATTTGGCTCGGAAAAGTGAGGTCCGCACCAAATTTGGTTAAGGGATCCCTTAGGAGATCGTTATCCTATATATATATATATATATATAGGGGCTCCTTCTAGTTCGGACTCCAAACTTGCGGACCTCCATGATCCGAGCATTTTTTGACGATCCGAACCGTTCAATGTGTTATAAAGTTTTGTGAAAAACAGCTCGGATCAAGCCCTTCTCGGTATTTTTTTTTTTGTTGATTTCTCGCAGGGACCCGTAAAAACACATTTTAAACACATTGGAAGGTTTGGATGGTCAAAAAAATATCGGGAACGTGGAGGTCTGGAAGTCCGGAGTCTAAACTAGAAGCGGAGCCTATATATATATATATATATATATATATATATATATATCTCGATGTTTGAACAAAATGATATTTTTCCCATATGATACGTGAGCTCAACATGTAAAGGTTATAAGACCATGCAGGTGAGCCTAGAGAAAATTCTTATTATTTTCTTATTTCTACTAGTTGAACTAATTTCAAGTAGACATCATGTATAGAAACTAAAAACAATAGCTTAAAACAGAGGAACAATTTTTATGTAATCACTTCACGATTTTTTTAGTTTATGTAATATCGTGTTAGATTTTTTTTTCTTTTGGAGAATTACATTCACATTTATGACAAGAATTACAATATCGAAATAAAATTAATGTTGAAGCAAAGTAAAACGAAAAATGGAGATGCATTTGATATACTAACAGATACTTTTCTTTTTTTGTCAATAATAGGATGCCAATATATTAGGGACCGATATCTTTCAATCTAAAAAAACCCTCTCTCTAAACTTCTATCTCTCTCTTAACTCCTCATCTTCCAAATCTAGAGCCTTCTCCGCCTGGGGGGGGGGGGGGGGGGGGGAGCGGCTCCTCCGCCTCCTCCTCCCGGGCTTCCTCTCCCCCCGCCCTTCTCTCTCCCTCCTCTCTTTTCTCGCTCCTCTCTCTCTCCCTTCTCTTCTCTTCTCTTCTCCCTCTCTTTTTTCTTCTTTTTTTGCAGGTTTTATGGGTTGCGATGGTGGAGTGGTGGGTTTCTTCGATCGGCCAGTTGGCGGGGCTGCGGTTTTTGGGTGATCTCCTGTTATCGTGCTTTGGTTGGCAAGTGGTTTCTGCCTTCTCTCCTGGCGGGCCTGCGTTACGGCGTTCAACCGCTCCACGGTTTCTTGGGTTGCTCAGATCCGCTCGTCGTTTGCTGTGCTTGCTGGATCTGTTCGATTTTGGTTCGTTTCAGAGTTGGATCTGTTCAGTTTTGGCTCTACTATCGCTAGCCCGCTTCTCCCTTGGCTCCGCTGCCGTCGGCTTTTGCTCAGACCTTCTGCTGATCTCACTCCTTGGTGTTTTCAGTTTGCCTAACGGCGTGGTGTTGTTCTGCTATCGGCGGTGGTGTTTCTCTTAACGAGTTCATCTATGGATCAATCCGGTATGCTTAACGACGATGTGGAGATGTGCTCTTGGGGGAGGTGGTGGCTGCGGGTGGATGATGGAAGCATCTTAGGGTTGGCTGCTCTTTTTGGGCTTGGCCCATTTTGTGTTCATTATTGTTATCTGGGTTTTGACCCACGGGTTTTTTATGCTTAATTGTTGTATCTGGGTTTTGACCCACAGGTGTAGGTTCTTGTTTTGGTAACCGTGCTTGTTACCGTGCTTGCCCCTTTTAGTCTTGTCTTTCAAGATTAATAAAGTTATTCATCTTTCAAAAAATATATATTAGGGACCGAGCTCCCATCCAAGGTTGTTAACATCCAGTTCGGTTTAGTTTGGGCCCTTGTGGTTCCTTACTTCTGCTCACAACAATGATCAGGCCAGTGTTCATTTTGTAGAGCTTGTCGAGTATAATATGTAAAGAAAAAATCATCTTGCTCTAACATTATATAGCGATATAAACAAATCTTACTCCGGCTCCATTTGTTGAGAAACTGTTGCTGCTGGTGCTTTCATATTTTGAAGTTGTTGTTGCCGGATTGCTTCTTCATGTCTTTCGTTGTTGTTGCTGGGTTGGTTTTGTAGGGGTTTATAGCTGCGAGTGCTGTCCTCTGATGCTTTGGTGCTGTTGATTCATCTTGTTGGAGCTGCTTCTTTGCCTATTTTTTGTTTTGTATTTGGTAGTAGTTTTTTTTTTTTTTTTTCTTGGGGGTTGTATCTATGTTTCGGTTGTCCTCTTGTTAGCCTCTCCCTTTAGGTTTGAGTAGGCATGTGATTGTCGCTTGGAGGGGTGTCAACCTTGTTGGGATGCCTTCTTGCGTTGTGATGCCGTTATCTCGGTTCCTTTTAATCTTTGTATTTTGTTTCCAAAGATTAATAAAATTTCTTTACCGTACAAAAAAAAAAAGATAGCAATATAAACAAAAATAATTTGTGTAAGAAAAAAATGGGGATATAAGTCTCACAACATATTTTTCTTTTGCCATTTCTTTACGCAAATCTATTTCGTTCATTAAGTTACTGAGGTTCGATAGAGCTAATATTTCGCATATGTTTTCTACGTGACGAGTTCTATAAAATGAACGATTCGGATTATTGTTGTTAGCCAAGTATGGGCTAACAATGACCCAAACTGGACCGGAATGGAGGGTAACAACACTAGATGGGAGGTTGGTTGGTTCGTTTGTACGTATTAGTGTCTTAGTGTCTGTTAGATGAGTAAGAGGGCTAACGTCTTGTTAACTGAAGTCAAACCCTAAACTTCACACTCTAAAAGACTGCTACATAACTATTGAGCTGAACCCGAAGGTTATTTGATTAGACACTTGCTGGAGGAGACATGTTTCATAGATTAATGGATGGCAAATACCTAATTAAAATTAATTTTGACTATATATGCGCTTTAATTAATATGCGGCCCACAACCGCAGTATCTGCGAATCTTCACCCCAAAAATATTATCTCAGATGTTGGTTGAATATGGGACAATGGATCCCCATTTGTGGGGCTAATTAGACCACTCATTGCTTTGAATGTCTACCATGAAAAAAACGGTCATTAATTATCTTTCTTCTTATCTAATTGCATTAATCTAAGGTCAGTTATATTTCAAAAAGTTCAAACAGGGGATTAAAGTCAAATCCAACTTTTCTTTATATATATATATATATATATATATATATATATATATATATATATACCGAGGGCTTCTAATCCGGGATCCTGGATTAGAGGCTTTTGGGTATTTTTTTTGGTTGAATATGGGACAATGGGTATTTTTTTTGTGTTGCCAATTGTTTAGGGAAAATGCGATCCGTCCAATGTGTTTAGAAGGTGTTTTTCAATATAAAGTTTTTGCGAAAAACTGTTTGGATCAAGCCCTTCCCGGCTTTTTTTTTTGAAGATTTTCCGCGTGGACCCTAGAAACTGCTTGGATCAAGCCCTTCCCGGTATTTTTTTTTTGAAGATTTTTCGCGTGGACACTTGAAAACACCTTCTGAACACATTGGACGGATCGGATCGTCAAAAAAATATCGGGAACAAGGAGGTCCGGAATCCTGGATCCCGGACTAGAAGTGTTACCATATACCGAGAGCTTCTAATCCGGGATCCCGGATTAGAGGCTTTTGGGTATTTTTTTGTGTTGCCAATTGTTTAGGGAAAATCCGATCCGTCCAATGTGTTCAGAAAGTGTTTTCCAAGGTCCTCACGGTAAATCTTTTATAAAAAAATACCGGGAAGGGCTTGATCCAAGCAATTTTTCACAAAACTGTAATATAGGACTATAATGTTTAGCGTCCCCTTCACATGAAGCCGCATTGGAGGTTTGTCACGTGTAGCCTATTTTTAGGTCTATCATCGTACATCATTTTGCTGGTCTATTATCATGGAGTGTGGATTGTAAATTCTAAAAATGTGGGGGTGGGTGGTCCCCACTTTAATACCATATGAAAATTTTATATCCAACTCAAAATAAATTGACAATGAATGGCGAGGTGCCACCATATACTAAGTGATAACTCATTCCATCTCCAAGCAATGTAGAACTATAATACTTAACAAAAAGTTGGAGTTTCGAGGGATAAATACGGATGAGGGAAGGGGACCCGGGGGGCCTGCTGTCCCTTCGGGTTGGTTGGCCATGTCAACCCCCTTCCAAGCCGTCCGTTTTGCGCATCAACAACTCAGATCGTATTAAACAATGGACGGTGCGGATACACTTAGGCGAGTGAGATCTAAGTTGTTGATGCGTGAAACAGACGGCCGGATAAGGTTGGCACCCTTTGCCAACCCCAAAGGACAACATAGTCCCCTAATTCGAGGAAAGGAGGGTAGCTAATGCCGTCAACCTAACCTAACCCGGAAAAAAAAAAAAAAAAAAAAAGAACAGAACAAAAAGGCAAAAATATATATATGTAGGGAGTACTTCTAATCCGGACCTCCCATTTCCGGACCTCCATGATCCAAACATTTTTTTGACGATCCAATCCGTCCAATGTGTTCAGAAGGTGTTTTCAAGGGTCCACGCGAGAAATCTTCAAAAAAAAAATATCGGGAAGGGCTTGATCCAAGCAGTTTTTGCAAAAACTGACTTGAAAACACCTTCTGAACACATTGGACAACTCGGATTTTCCAAAAATAATTTGCAACACAAAAAAATTATATTTTTCTTATTTTCAGGAGGTTTGGACTATATATATATATATATATATATATATATATATATATATATATATATATATATATATATACCTTTTGAACACATTGGACGGCTCGGATTTCCCAAAAACAATTTTTAAAAGCATCAAAATACCGAAAAATGCTTCAATCCGGGAAATCCGGGATCCTTGACAGGATCGCCGGTGTATATATATATATATATATATAGACGGCTCGGATTTTCCAAAAACAATTTTTAAAAGCATCAAAATACCGAAAAATGCTTCAATCCGGGATCCTTGACAGGATCGCCGGTGTATATATATATATATCATTCCTATATATATATTCAAGCAGTTTTTGCAAAAACTGTAAATATAAAGTTTTTGTGAAAACTACTTGGATAAAGCCCTTCCCGGTATTTGTTTTTGAAGATTTCCCGCGTGGACCCTTGAAAACACCTTCTGAACACATTGGACGGATCGGATCATCAAAAAAATGTTTGGATCATAGAGGTCCGGATTAGAAGTACTCCCTATATATATTTTATGTTTTTTTTTTTCCTTTTTGTTCTGTTCTTTTTTTTTTTTTTTTCGGGGTTAGGTTGGGTTGACAGCATTAGCTGCCCTCCTTTCCTCGAATTTGGGGACTCTGTTGTCCTTTGGGGTCGGCAAAGGGTGCCAACCTTATCCGACCGCCCGTTTCGCGCATCAACAGCTTAGATCTCGCTCGCCTAAGTGTATCTGCACCGTCCATTGTTTAATACGATCCGAGTTGTTGATGCGCAAAACAGACGGCTTGGAAGGGGGTTGACATGGCCAACCAACCCGAAGGGACAGCAGACCCCCCAGGTCCCCTTCCCTCATCCGTATTTATCCCTCGAAACTCCAACTTTTTGTTAAGTATTATAGTTCTACATTGCTTGGAGATGGAATGAGTTATCACTTAGTATATGTTGGCACCTCGCCATTCATTGTCAATTTATTTTGAGTTGCATATAAAATTTTCATATGGTATTAAAGTGGGGACCACCCACCCCCACATTTTAAGAATTTACAATCCACACTCCATGATAATAGACTAGCAAAATGATGTACGATGATAGACCTAAAAATAGACTACACGTGACAGACCTCCAATGCGGCTTCAGGTGAAGGGGACACTAAACATTATAGTCCTATACTCCCTCCGTCCCGCAAAGTTTGTCACTTTCACTATTCCAGCCCTATGAAAAAATTGATTATTTCTTTTAATATGTAATGTTTTATATAAGCAATATGAATCTCGTTTGATAGATTTCAATTAGATCTTTTGAACAAAGTTTTGAAAATCACATAAAACGTTATGAATTGAAAGATATAGGCAATTTAAAAATGGCACGCACTCCCGAAAGTGTCAAACTTTGCGGGACGGATAGAGTATTTGCTTGGGGACAGAATGAGTTATCACTTGATATATTTTGAGACCTCTCCACTCATTACCAATTGATTTTATGTTAGATATAAAGTTTCCATATTTTTTAGGTTCCTTTCGGGGCTACGATCATGATTCAAACCATTTACCTCGTAGAATCGGGCAAAGATAAACATTTCTGCCCAAAAAAAAAAAAAAAAAAAACAGTTGCATTGGACATCGATAGGCACGTGAGCAAATTGCATAAAACGGGGTTTAGTTACAACAGATGTTGCCCGTTTAATTCACACAACAAACTGCGCATCTTGTTCTCGTATATCTACTTAACATTCGATCAACTTAATTGTTTTGCCCATATATTCTTCATTTTTAACTTCTACAAGATGAATAGTTCAGATCATAATTGTGTGCCTGTGGTGCCCCTAGAATATGAGTGTTTGGAGGGATATAGTAGAGTGAAGTATGAAGGAGGACTGATCCTTCTAGCTTGAGTCATGCATGACGAAATTCGTGATCTTGTTCTTGATTTGAGGTTTATAAACAATAAGTGAACAGCCTCACACTGATATTATCTCTTTAATATAATCATTGGTTAACACAGCTCAAAGATAAGATATTAAAGGTGGCAGGGTAAGATAAGAATGGTACCTTTAAAGAGAGATTGTAGATCAACCCTTTTTGATAAAATCTGTTTTGAAAGTGACAAAAGTCTAGAGACACAGGAATTTTTTAAATTTTGATAAAATCTGTTTACAAGTGACACAAGTCTAGACACACAGGAACCGGTCACACAACCGATCTGATCAAATATACACCTAGCGACATAACACGGGGTTTACTCATCATTTGTTTATTTTCTGCGGCTGATTTTGCGACGAAGTTTTGTGTTTTGAGATTTTGATTTTGATTATTAAGTGCTGGCCGGTGGCGATTACATCGAACGTTAGTACTTATACTACATAAGTAAGTAGGATCAAATAAATTGCCGGTGGCAATAACATCCAACGTTCGTATCTGTACTACCTGAAGTAAGTAGGATCAAATAAACCAACTGTTATATGAAAGCAAGAATCCAAAGAACCATAGATATTCTCAAGTGAGGTGTTGATAATTTGGATTTGAAGAGATTAGCAGAGTCAAAATGACTTGGAAACTCTTTCTGAAACCAAGGGGAAAAGAAATGCTCAAGATAATTAAGTAGATATAAGGTCTCAAATATTACAATATGACTACAACGTTTTGATTCATTGTGTGTTTGGTTGGTTTTTTTTTTTTGTCCTTTTATGGTAGGATTTTAAGTGTGCCTTTGATTCGTTGTCTATCACAGGCACTTTTGTTAGTGTTATTAGCTATTTCCAGTTATTGACAAATTTTGAGAGTCTGTATTTCGTTTATTCTTTGTTTGGGTTTGGGAGGTAGAATAATTTTGATCGTGTCTAGTTCCTCCACCCGGTGGTTGAAGTATTGGAGGGTCGTGTATGCCTCGGGTTCTCACCATGCCATAGTCATAGATTGAATCATTCAAGAACGGTGTAACCATGCCTTTCATGGCTTGCCCATCGATGCCAACTTTTTTTTTAAGGCATGAACCTTGAGATTTCAATCAGAGACCGGCGACACCTGCGCTCTGGTAGGGCTGCGCCTAGTACTGTGTTCTCCGTAGCGCTCTCTTGCACTTGGAGGCGCAATGCTTATTTCTGGCCTTTCTTTTCACGGCGTTCGCATCGCATGTCACCAGCTTGCTCTCTCTAGCGCTGCGCCTTTTATCATCATCTTTTGCTTATGTATTACATTTTCGTTGGTCCAATCTGGTTCTTCGTACCTGGAAACTATATAAGCATATGTTTCACTCTTTTAGGGTACAACTTTTGCATCAGCCCAGTTCTAGGACAAGAGAAAAAACTTTTCTCTTAAACTCATGTGTATTGGTGCTTTAAAAAGATTTAAATTTTGTGTTTGATCATTTTATTTATCAATCTAGATTCATTTATAATCCATGAATTTTGACTCTAGATTGATTCTTTTTACTACAATCTTGATCAACATTCATCATAATCATATCATGCATGCATTGTTGCCTAAGAATCTACATGAGCCAGATGGGTCCGGTGCTAGTCTAATTTGGAGATTAAAACGTTATTAATTGCTTGTGGATTCCATGAAATTAAAGAGTACAGGGTATTACATCAAGAGGATTAAAACGTTAGGCGCCACGAGGGATTTGTGGGTAATTCCTAATTCAATATCTCTTGTAAATCCTTTTGATTTATGAAAATCCAATTAGGATTAAACCGTGATTCATATTTCAGCTGTGATTGCCCTAAATAATTTCCATGTAAATCTCTTTGTCTTGTCTCTTTAGGTTAATTGCATTATATTGAGCATATTGATTTTTTGTAATTAGAATCGAGCTTGTGTTATTGGTATACAGGTAGCCAATTTTATTCTTCTGAGATATAATGGTTATCATCCAAAGGCTATATAAATGCCTTTGGTATGTCTCAAAAAGGGGCGTGGATAAGTGATCAATATAGCTATATTCTTTTGATGGGGTTGAACCGAGAATCAATGGTTAAAAAAAGAAATACTAGATAAGGGTACATCGAGGGTTAATCTATAGGTTAGCAAAATAGACATAAGAAAGCAGTAAGTACTTGATCATAAGGTAGCATGTTCGAATTTCACGGAGGCCAACCATCTCAAACCTTGGGTCCACTATGGGTTATACTTTGTCGTTATCTTCAGGACCCCGGAATTAATAGAGGTGAGGGTAAATTGGCTCGGATATCCGGTTTAAAAAAAAGGTACATCGAGCGTTTTGAAATCCAAATTTTTCTTTTACTTGATTTTCATTTTTGTCAAAAGCAAAAATCTCAGTAACTCCTTACAGCCACTTGGGCCAGGTTCGTACTTTTAGCCCTATTTGCACCTGCATGTCGCCCAAAGCCCATTTGAGCTCTCTCTAAGTCTAAGGCATGGTTGCAGAAAATTGTATCACATTTTTTTATGTGTCTAAAGGTCAATTGTCTTTCTTTTTTCCTATACAAATTAAAGTTGAAAAAGTTGTGCCTTGTAGTTATTTCCTTCCTTTCTCTAGATAAGACCCACTTTTTAAATAAAGAACGTGACGGACACAATTTTTATCTTGCCTTTCTTATTGAACATTCAATTTTGCGCGCTATTAGATCATATGGGTGAGAGCAACATGTAAATTGAGTTTAACAATGAAACTAAGGCTTTTTGTGACGGTATCAGAGGAGAATGACTCGTAAAAAATATCAAAATATCACAAAAAATACCGAAAATACCATAATAAAAACTCAGCTTCGCATTTTACAAAAATTTACCATCTCATCTTTGACTTAGGATTATAATATATGGTAGCCAACTAGGGCAGTCCAACTAGTTATCTTCTTTGATTGGCTACCCATCGTTGAGAAGAAAATATTTGCATTTAATAAAAACGAATTTAACCAATAAATAGAATTGTTGTACAGCACAGGCGGTTGCACATGCAATAATTTGAGAGGTTCAAGTGAATCTCCTAGGCTCAAAAAATCAACTAAAATATTACTTTTTACAAGTTAGTATGATTTTTCCTTTTTATAATTTGATTTTTTTTTTCCCTTAATGTTGGCATTGAATTATACATACGTAGCCAAAGTACGTAGAAGAAAATTCATCAAAATTTGTGAGTAATTAGATAATGTAGCTCAACATAACAAAATAGATTAGGTTGAATGAATCTTCGATTAACCAGAATAAATATGTTTATAAATTTTATATAGAGCTTTACGTAAAAGTAATTCTTTAGATTTTTGTTAGCGCTAAAACTCAACCGACCAGCCCAAGTCAATATTCTTATTCAGTGGCAATTCTTCCAATGTGAGAGAACGAGTTTGACCTTTTTCAGGAAAACTAAACCAACAAATAAGAAAGTATATAGTGCAGCAGTGGTAATGCCTAGCTAAGACACTATATTGGGATTGTTACTTTTGAGTGTTGGAAATTTTACAATTTCAGTTTGAATTAAAATGGGCACGCGGAGGGTCTCTCGAGGTAACCGATGTGTTTCATTATGTGTACATTGTATCAGGACGAATGAGAAGGAAGTCTTGCAATACATTCCCCCCTATGGTGAGATTCATTGGCCTCATTCAATTCGGTGAAGTCAATTTCCGCACTCATGCCTTGCAAGCTAAGTACCTTAGGTAGACTTGGCCAAGACTTGCCATTGACTAGCTCATTAGCTTGCTTATAAATTGGTCACCTCCTTCTTGTTGTGTCAAGTCCTTCGTACTCTATAATTCACTTCCAAAAATACATTTCTTTGAGAGAGAGAGGCAAACGCAAGTAAGTTCGCCAAGGCAGTCGACGGTGGTGTTCCGTCAGCTTGTGGTTTTAGCCGTTTTATCATGGGACAAAGACGCCGGTGAATCTTACAACACCCATGATAGGCGGCGAATCTTTGTTAAGGAGACTATGGTATCACACAGGACTAGCTCGGCTCGGTTTTCAACTCAATTTTTGGCTTGTCTAAGTTGTTTATTAAGTATCTGCAATTTGTAATTTTGTTTATCATTATAATGAAATTGTTCCTTGGAATTTGACGTAATTGCCGTATTTTTTTCCAACATTGAGTTGTCTCAAGAATTTAATCCGTATATAACACCGTAAATTTTTTGGTGATCAAGATGGCAAACATAATTTCAAATTAAACAAAAGTCTACGGTCGTCTCGTAATTGGACGACGTTACACTGAACAGAAATTCAAATAGACCATGGAATCTTAAACTACATATTTCCTCGCCGACATGAAGAAAGTACTAATAAATATTTTAAGAGAGCTTTTTTTTTTTTACTAAAATGCAGATGTTGTGACCGGCCGCCATCACTTGACCTCCTCTGATTCTATCACTCGTTTGACCCGACTCATTTTAATTCAGCATTTGTCCTGACTAGTTAAATAGAATTCGAGTGCCGACCATGACGAAAGGCATTTGATAAGCCGCATAATTTTTTTCTATGATTGTCCTGTTTTCTTCTTACATACATGTGTGTACGTACTTAGATATGGTATTCTTGGGGTGCAGACAACCTTCAGCAGTACCGGGGGTATGGGGGTGGGAGCCCCCAAGGACTTGTACTCTTGATTTCGATTTCATAGTGGACTGGTGTGGCTCCCGCGATTTTTCCTCGCGTTGAGGTTTTCCACGTATATCGGTGTCATGTTTCTTTTCCGTTTTTCCATTACGCATGATTACTTGATTTTATGTTCTGTGATTCATTGTTTTCAATATCCGTAGGGGTGTTGTGGGATTGCGAAAATCCTAACAGGTGTCAAAGTAACCAAATTAGAACTTCAACTTAGAAATGACGAACAAATGCAGTACTATAAATTTTACTAATATAAATGTGTACTAGAATGTGGCAATGATCGTTGCGAACTTGCGATCTCGTCAAAGATTTTCCTGAATTTTCTCAAAATATGTACAATGAACAGAAATTCTGTTGTAACGAACGCTATGAATGCGACTAAGTTTGGGAGAAAGCGAACAAAACAACAAGCAATCACACGACACAAAGATATACGTGGTTCCCCCAAGATTGAGGTACGTCCACGGGCGAGGAGAGAGAGAGTTCACTATCAATGGTGAAGAAGAGATACAAAGAGCCGGCTATGATCCGTAACTCTGGAGAGGCCACAATATGAGAGATAGCTAAAGGATCCCCAAAAGCCTCTATTTATAAGAAGCACAATCAATAGGAAATCCTAAACACAATAGGAAAACCTAAACACAATTGGAAATCCTAAATGCAATAGGAAATCCTAAACACAATAGGAAATCCTAAACACAATTGGAATTCTCCCAAAAAAAGGAAAATTCAAGGCACAATTCCAACATATATAAATAGTAACAAGACCTTCTCTTATCATGGTCACCGGCAAAATCCGAATCAACATAACCAACAACTTGATTACCCGGATTAGAAACCCCATACAAAAGACCCACATCTGCAGTCCCTTTCAAATACCGAAGTATCCACTTCACAGCCTCCCAATGTGCCTTTCCCGGTCGCCCCATATAGCGACTTACGACACTAACTGCATGTGAAATATCAGGACGAGTACATACCATGGTGTACAAAAGGCTCCCAACTGCGCTCGAATATGGAACCTGAGACATATATTTCTCCTCATCCTCCGACTGAGGTGACAATTATGCTGAAAGTCGAAAGTGTGCTGCCAAAGGGGTACTGACTGGCTTCGAGTTCTGCATGGCAAAGCGCTCAAGCACTTTGAGAACATATGACTTTTGATTCAAGAACAACTTGCCATCTACTCGATTTCTGCTAATCTCCATACCTCTGTTTCGAGTTCCAGAAAGGTATAAATCGTTTTCGAACTTCGATTTTCAAATCGTGGTTCTCCGAGGGCATTCCCGAGTTAATAACGGTTTCAACAACCGTATCTTAACTCGGTAAACCATTTTTGAAACAAAAACCGGCTTTTCGGAGCCGTACCGGGCTATTTTTCTCGATAAACGCACGGTACGATCCGTACCGGAAATAAGTTTCACTTCAATAATTTGTTTACAAACAAAAACAACCTATTTGGAGTAGATTTGAAGAAGAAAATCAAGCTTTGAACGGGTTTTGGACCCATTGGTCCTGAAATAAAATTTTTAAAAATAGGGTCGTACGCAAGCCGCGCGGCTTGTAGTGTAGGCCGCACGGCTCCTGTGTAGGAGCCGCGCGGCTCCCGTTTAAATCAAAAAAATTTACTCTGTTTTCCCCTGTTTGTACCCTGTTTCTCTGTTCTTTTTCTGCAATTCTTTTCCTTTATTGCACTTTTCCCCTTTTATTCTCCCATTTTTATCATTTAGTCCCTTTGTTTGAGTTTTATTTCTGTTATGGTTTTAATTAATTTCTTTATTTGCTTGTTTATTTGTCAAAGTTTTCGACAAAATATTTTCTATAAAAATCCCACAAATTATTTAGTAGAGACCGAGAACTTCTCGGCGAGCAGGGTGCTTTTCAATAAAACCTTCCCCGCGCGTAACCTGGCTTCCGAATCCAAAAGAATCTTTTCGCGGATCAAATCTTTTCCAACGTGAGATGAGAGTCAACAACTATTCTTAAAACGGTTTCTCGGGTACCAAACATTTTCTAAACTTAAACCCCGGGTGGCGACTCACATTTTTTCGTTTTCATATCCGAACCTTCGAGGGCGAGCCGCGTGGATCTCACCGTCCACAAAATGGCGACTCCGCTGGGGATTTTTAAATTAATTTTTATTTTGGTATTTTACACATGAAAAACTACCCCCGAAAGCTTGACAAAAATGAACACGCCCCGCGTGATCGAGAAAGGAATGGTGCAATAACAGGGCTACGCCCGACCAATCCGGACTGGAGCTTTCCCAGTAATTTGCTTGTGTGAAATTTCAAAATAAAAATTAATTTATTGGTGAGCCAAACTTGAAAAATAATTGTGGGATTTTTGAAAATATTTTGTTTTGGAAATTTTTGCATTGCACGTGCATCGATGTTGGATAAGCCTCGCCGCTGCGTCTTGGTTACCCTACCCAGGTCACTGGTGTTAGGACATCCCAAGATTCTCGGCAACCCCGGACGATGATGAGTCAGCCTGCCGTTTGACCTTTGCCATGCAGTACACTTGGCACTGGGAGGCAAATATTGACTCTAGTCTAGGGAACCACTTTAACCAAAACCCGGCCTTTGCATATAGTAAACCATAGCACTTTCCAACCCACGACAGGGCCTGCAGGGTAGGATTATCTGTTATATCCTATTACGTGTTTACTGCTTCTAACATATCATGTTTATCTGTTTTCTGCATATCTTGTTTATCTGTTAGTTGTTTTCTGCATATCCTGTCATCATGCTCACATTCGCATTAGTAGTATAATTTACCCTAGATTGTCACCTTTCCCGCGGTCTTGAGAGGTTGCCCTGCCCGATGATGAGTCGTGCATCCCAATGCACGTTGTTCAGATTAATTCAGTCCTTAGAATAACAGGACTTAGGAAAATCAAATCAATTTGATCCTTAATAATTCCTTGACAATGACCTAACCGAAATTAGGAACAATTGACCCAAGCTGGGGCAATTGTCCCTAAAATCAAAGTTAGATCCTTGAAAAGGAATCATCAAGAACCAAGTTGATTTAATTTCCCCGAATCCTGCTATCCTAAACAAAGGATACACTGTCAAAAGAAACACTGAGGATCGGGACAGCCTTTCTAAGACCCAATTTTGCATAGTCTAAGAGACTTTAAATCTTTGGAGTTTGAAACACCTCCAGTGTCAGCCGTGCTCGAACGGCTTCTCCTTTTGATTTTATCACATTTCTATCCAGATTTCGACAGCCTTATTGCTTTGTCTTGGATGGTCACGAAAGTTGACTGGCTCTGGTTCCAACACACAGGAACTTAACCTACTGAGTAGTCGACCTACCCAGGATTGTTGAAAACCTTTTGAGACTTAGGTTTGCATACATGACGACACAAATACGACATTCCCATTTTTCAAAATAAAACAAGCAGGAGCATTTCTGAGTTTGTTCTACTGTCAATCCCCAGCCATTTAGCCAAACGAGAAAACCTCACCCATTCCAAGGACAAAAGGATGATCTGACCCGAAGCAACAGACATGGAAGTTCAGGCTGAGATCAAGGAGATCAAGAAAACTCTAACTGATATGGGCAAACAGATCAACAGTCAAATCACCCAGCTCATGATCATGGTACAAGACATCTGTAACCATCTCCTACCAGCCCAAGAGAACCCTCAACAACCCAGAAATGGCTGCAGCTTTGGCAAGAATTTCTGAATTAGATAAATCTGTCTCGGAAGAATTCAATCCTATGGGCCTTGAAAGTTTCATTGGTATCAAAGATCTGAAAGTGCACCAGCAGGACATCAAGAAGGACAACTTTGCAAAAACCACCCCCAGCTCCACAAACGACAATTCCATGAACACAACCCGAACCAACCGCCCTAAAAGGAACTTTCACCAATTCTCCACTTCCCTCATTCCTGTCTACAAAAGCCTTCTTGAGAATAACCTTCTTAAACCACTTGAGCCTCGAGAATTACCTGAAGAGCTCCCTGCCAACCATAACCCAAACACCTTCTGTACCTACCATCAAATGCCCGGACATCATACCAATAATTGCGTCCGTCTCAAACACAAAATCCAAGATCTCATTGAAGATGGAACCATCCCACTCCCCTTCAAAAAGCCCAACATTGTCTCTACACCCATGCCTGAACACAAGCTCAATGTCCAAGTCAACCAAGTCTCCTTTAGCTCCACTCCAAATGACCAAAGCTCCACAACCCAAAATTTCAACCAAGCCATGCCTGCCAATGAAGTTAAAGCCCAAACCAACAACCCTCAAAAACCACAAAGAACTGTTTCCCAAATTTCCAAGCCTCTGTCCTTGATCTATGAGAAGCTTCTCAAAGCCGGCCATGTCAAACCACTTACTCCAACTCCTCTACCTCAGAAGCCTCCATCTTACCATAACCCCAATGCCTTCTGTGCATTCCACCAAATGCCCGGGCACGATACTGATGAGTGCCATCGCCTGCGTCATAGAATTCAGAACCTCATCAACAGCGAAACCATTATTTCTCCACCAACAAAAACAAACACCCAGGCAAGTCCCAATCCTCATATCAACTCTGCCATGTTCGACACCAAACCCATGGGGGATTGCTGATTGATATCAAGGCCAGCAAAAGAAGAATGAACCATCAAGGACCATGCAACGGACCTGTCTTCCGCAAGTTTTGGAAGTTTTCAAGTTTCGAGTCAAAGTCTTCTTTTTTATTAAGTCAGTTTGTATTCCTATTTCTACTTTGGTGTATGTCTTCATATTCGAGTCTGTCCTGTTGTTGTCAAGAAGAGAAAAACCGAAAATCGAGTCAACTTTGTACTCCCGAACTACGTCACGACCTGATTCCTTGCAAAAAAATACGTAGGCAACCCTCAATGGTTCAGTCGCGACTTTCAAAAAATTGGTGTCACGCTTTTGTGTTAGAATTGTCATAACAAACTTGAGTTTTCGCATTAATCCTTGAAAATGGAATTGTTTTCCACCATCATTTGAGATTCATGATATTCACTTCAAAACACAAGATGATTGAACCCCCAGTTCTCACAAGAAGAAGGAATTCCAGGCACCATTCTCCAACGTCATCAATGAGCAATGCTTTGATTAAAAAAAAAAAAAAAAAAACCTGCTAAGTTGAAAACCCACATTGGGCGGCCTAGGCAAAAGTTAAGGCAAACAAAAAGCTCGCTGGATCAAAACTTTGAAGTAAGAACCAGGCAAAAATTAGAGCATATACAGATTCTTTCTATCAAGTTGTGCAATTCAAAATGAAGAAAGGCATTCTTTGTTTTTATTCCCCAGATAAATATATCCTTGATAGCCCTTTAGAGCCTGAATCATTTTTCTTTGAAGAAGAACCCAGCTAGGCAGCTATCCCTCACACTGGGGTGAATTAAGAGAAACGAAAGTGCCAAGTTACTAGGGCTGCAAATGAGCCGAGCTGTTCACGAGCTCGGCTCGACTCGGCTCGGTAACGGCTCGGTTCGACTCGACTCGAAACCTTAATGAACGAGCTCGAGCTACGTTTTATGGCTCGTTTAATAAACGAGCCGAGCTCGAGTTAGGGAAAGCTCGGCTCGAACCGGCTCGCGAGCCAGGGTATATATATCTAATTTTAGGGCTTCTACACTTCCACCCTTAGTACCCCTGTTGTTTTTTTTTCGTTCTTTTCAAGAGATAGAAGTGGCGGTCTGGTCTCCCTCTCTTCCACGGTTCCACCGCCGCCCCCAAACCTTGCCGATCGTTTCCAGCCATCTCCGGCCACCTCCGATCATCAAGTAGCAGAGAGGGTTGTCGATCTTCTTGATTATCTGGTAACAATCTCTTCAACCAGCCTTTTAGGGTTTCACACAACATCGGCTTGTTCTTCCACTGGGGTCAGTTCACTTCCGTTATGTGTTGATGATGACACGACGGAGGGGGTAATACCATCATGGGTTCTGGTCTAACTTAGGTGTTCAAGCCCAAGCTCGTGGAGTTGGTCATCCTTTCTATTAAGCATCTGTTAAGGAACTTCCATGTTCCAATTGGAGGTATTTCGTCTTTTATCTAATTTATGCAATCTCCTACAATACTTGGACAACCCAGCAATGGTCTAGTTTATCTTATGGTAGTTTGCATACCTAGTGCATCTGGGTTTTCAAAATAAATACAGTAGCTGCCCAACAGTGCGTGGTGATGCTTGAGCTGGTTCTTAGCAATTTTGGGAAGAAGAGAGTGATTCTCACGTTTTGGGTGAGAGTGGGTCAAGGGCTGACACTTTTCCCTTAAATTGTGGATCTTAAAGCTAATAGCTCATCTTTTCAAAAAAAAAAAAAGCTAATAGCTCATGGATATACAGTATAGTTTATGGGTAGAAGGAATATTTTATTCCTTATTTTATGCACTTTCTGCAGCACCTTGAACCATTACACGCATGTGATACACGGAATTTTCTTTAGAAAAGGCTGAGTTTTATACATATTTCAATGGGTTAAAGTTCATTACATGGCAGTGTGCATGTATAGAGTAACATTTGTTGTTTTACACACAAATGTTATTATATGCAGAGCTCCTTTGGGGAAACGAAAATTGCTTTACAAAAGAAAACATGGGTACACACAACATGCTGGTGAGCTTATTAAATAATTGTTTTGTCCTTTGTTGGACCAATTCACAGCAAAAGAGGGTTTCTTAACCCAAGGGCTAATGCTATGTCCTTTTCTTGGACCAACTCACGCAAATGCACATGGCTGGTTCTATATTGTCATCAAATCAAAAAAACTTCTTAACGAGCTCGAGCTGAGTTGGCTCGTTTATCTATTACCGAGTTTAGACGCCGACCCCGAGCCTTGCAAATCCTTAACGAGCCGAGCTCGAGCCATACTTTTCCAGCTCGATTCGAGCTCGAGCCGAGCCCGAGCCTTCCTAAAAATGACCGAGCCGAGCTTGAACATGTCAAAGCTCGGCTCGACTCGGCTCGTTTGCAGCCCTACAAGTTACTAGTAAGATGTCCAGATGGAAGTCCCAGAGAAATGTCAAAAGTACCAAATGCATGGTTGCCAATGGCACGTCAGAATTTCGAAAGAATGAAAAGTGTCAAGTTCATGGGCACAACCAAATGCGAAGCACTAAGAAAGGAAGAAAGTGCCCATCAAAAGCCAAAATGGGGCACGAAGGAAAACATTGGAGAAAACAGAAGGGGCACACAAAAAGAGTTCAAGATAGCTGCTAGCTTTAACCCAGGAAAAGATGAAACTTTTTAAGCCTTTATCCTTTCTTTGTCAAACCCAAAGCCTTGGCCCCGTTATAACCTAAATAAAGTCCTTTCTGATTGAAAAGCACATCTTGATAGCGAGAATCCAGTAGGAATAGTATCATAAAAAAATGAGATCAAAAGTCAAGGCATTGCACAACACCAGCATCCGCCAGAAGCAAAAGTCCAAACTAGGGCACCTCAATGGAAAATCAGTGAATCAGCATCCCGAGGGCGAGGGTTCACACTAAGAAATCTTGTGTTTTGATAAAATAATCAATTTAAATGAACATCATTTGATGGAATGAAACAATTTCAAAACCAAAAGACTCAAGTTTATGACAATTTCAAACATCAATTATGGGGCACCTTCTGCCATTTCCTGAATTCTCGAGTTTGTCATCGCTTAAAGGTCTTTTCAGGTCAACATAATCTTGTCAGAGTCCATTCCTTTGTCACAAGGTCAAAATAACCGGCGTCTGCCAAATTCATGAGTAGTCATTCTCCACCCAGTCAGGGGCACCTTCAGGGAATTCACTCTTTTGAGTCTGTTGAGTCAGTCTAGTCTTGTCGAAATCTACCCCCTCTTGAATATGTCATCTCCGCCCAAATCAGGGGCATCTTTGTAAAGTCACTTGTATCGTCTGGGCCTTGTCCAAATTCACACAAGGTCTTTTGTCTAGTCAACCCTTGGTAGTCTTGATATTCTTAAACTCGTGGAAGATGATTTCAAATGCAAGGAAAGGCCTACATTCGGATAAACAAGTCGATGGATTCAAAACTGAAGCTTGTCATCTATTGAGGCACATTTGTCCAAGACGGGGGCACGTCAGCTCAATGCCATCTACTGGGAGAAGCACATACACCAGTGTTCAAGATTTGGGACAAGAAAGCAAAAAGACTCAAACCTCACAGAAATTCAGAAAGCCCAAAAGCTCGGAGTCCTGATCAGAAGCAACCTCAAACCCAGACCCTGTCCAAAAGGAAAGACAGTAAAGCAAAAAGAGACACCCTGTTGTGCCACCTACTTTCTAAAAAAAAATGTTGTCATTGTGTCGTCAAGTGTCAAAACCTGAGTCTCACGCAAGAGTCCTCATGGACAACTTTTTAATCGGTTTTTTTTTCTCACCCTCAATTTTTTAGACACATTTCTTGGAACACCATTTTGTCCCGAAGTTGTCAAATTATCGAATTTCAAATTGTCGAATTGTCAAAAAAAAAAATTCAGATTGTTGAATGTCAAGTTGTCAAGTTTTGGAACTTTTTCAAATTTGTGCCAAATTGAGGAACTTTTTCAAATTTGTCGAATGTCAAACATGTAGTTGAACACACGATAACTTCATGCACTGTTTCAAACACTTTCAAAGCACGGTAACTTCGCACATTGTGTTAAGCATTTTCAAACATGGTACTTTCATGCATCGTTCAATTTTCAAATTCCTTTTTGAAGTTCAATGTCAAATCCTAGTTCAAAATCAAAGATTTGATTTTTAGAATTTAAATGTCAAACTCAAGCTCGATTTCATTTTTCAAAGTTCAAATGCCAAGTTCAAGTCCAGGATAAAAAAAAAATTCAAAAATCAAACTTTTCAAGTTCAAGTTCAATTTTCAATTTTGAAAGTTCAATGCCAAGTTCAAATTCAACAATCAAATTTCAAATTCAATGTTAGGTTCAAATTCAAATATCAATTTTCAAGTGTAAAATTCAAATTCAAGTTCAATTTCAAGATCAATTCTCCAAATTCCAATGTCAAATTCAAGCTCAATTTCATTTTTCAAAGTTCAAGTGTCAAGTTCAAGTTCAGGTTCAAAATCATATCTCAGTTTTCTAAAATTCGTCAGGTGTTTATGTGATTTTTCAGAAAAAAAAACGACACGACTCAGTTTTTCATGGAACCTCACTCGCTGGTTTCACACACGACTCAGTTTTTCACGGAACCTCACTCGCTAGTTTCACACACAACGGAACCTCACTCGCTGGTTTCGCACACTACGGAACCTCACTCGCTGGTTTCACACACGACTTAGTTTTTTACGGAACCTCACTCGCTGGTTTCACACACGACTTAGTTTTTTACGGAACCTCACTCGCTGGTTTCCCGTACTATGGAACCTCACTCGCTGGTTTCGCACACTATGAAACCTCACTCGCTGGTTTCGCACACTATGAAACCTCACTCGCTGGTTTCCCGCACCACGGAACCTCACTCGCTGGTTTCGCACACTACGGAACCTCACTCGCTGGTTTCACACACGACTTAGTTTTTCACGGAACCTGACTCGCTGGTTTCGCACACTATGAAACCTCACTCGCTGGTTTCGCATACTATGAAACCTCACTCGCTGGTTTCCCGCACCACGGAACCTCACTCGCTGGTTTCCCCCACTCACTGGTTTTGCACACTTTGAAACCTCACTCGCTGGTTTCGCACACTTTGCATACTTTGGTTTCACACACGACTTAGTTTTTCACGGAACCTCACTCGCTGGTTTCGCACACTATGAAACCTCACTCGTTGGTTTCGCATACTATGAAACCTCACTCGCTGGTTTCCCGCACCACGGAACCTCACTCGCTGGTTTCCCCCACTCACTAGTTTTGCACACTTTGAAACCTCACTCGCTGGTTTCGCACACTTTGCATACTTTGAAACCTCACTCGCTGGTTTCACACACTATGGAACCTCACTCGCTGGTTTTACACACAACTCAGTTTTTCACAGCTTTCCACAGCCTCCCAAATTATTTTTCACGGCTTTCCACAGCCTCCCAAATTATTTTTCACGGCTTCCAGAGCCTCTGAATCATTTCTTTTACAAACATCATTTGTTTTCCCTCATTGAAAAATGAGGTGTCAGCTTTTCATGACAGCCCCGAACTACGATCGGTCTGATCCCTACAAACAGGGTACGTAGGAAGCTCATTGCTCGACCACGTTTTTGAATCATTTCCTTCTTTTCCTCTTCTTGGGCGTTCAAAATTGGGACGTCTATATCTTTGACGTGACTCGCATCTCAGAATGATGACCAAGTCTCGCCAAAGAGGGGCAACTGTAGACACCCCAATTTTGGGATACCCGTGCATGCCCGATGACGAATGAACGATCAAAATACCTTGGAACTTGTCCAGAAAGTTGGGAACTCAGCCTCACAAGCCGCACGGCTCCTGTCTCAAGCCGCACGGCTCATCCTGTGCCATACAAGCCGCGCGGCTCCTCCTTACAAGCCGCACGGCTCCCCTCTGGGAGCCGCACGACTGGTGTTGTTATCCTCTGAAAAATTCCTGACACCAGACGTTCAGGAATATCATCATCGAACCGCCGCCGAATATCATCATCGAACCACCGCCGAATATCATCATTTTTATTCCTTCAAATCTGGTTATAAATAGAGGCCATTTCCTTCCTCTCAAAAAGGAGACCGAAAATCATACCCCAAGAGAATTTCCGTTTGATTTTCTGGCAAAACTCTCGTTCATAACCGCCAGTAAACTTCCCGAAACTTCACATCTTCCATTCCATTTCGATTCCTCTATACCATTCCCGTTCATACCAAACCTTGATCCTACAAGTTCAAACCCGAAGAATCCGAAGTTTTCGACCTCTGTTTCGAGTTCCAGAAAGGTATAAATCGTTTTCGAACTTCGATTTTCAAATCGTGGTTCTCCGAGGGCATTCCCGAGTTAATAATGGTTTCAACAACCGTATCTTAACTCGGTAAACCATTTTCGAAACAAAAACCGGCTTTTCGGAGCCGTACCGGGCGATTTTTCTCGATAAACGCACGGTACGATCCGTACCGGAAATAAGTTTCACTTCAATAACTTGTTTACAAACAAAAACAACCTATTTGGAGTAGATTTGAAGAAGAAAATCAAGCTTTGAACGGGTTTTGGACCCATTGGTCCTGAAATAAAATTTTTAAAAATAGGGTCGCACGCAAGCCGCGCGGCTTGTAGTGTAGGCCGCACGGCTCCTGTGTAGGAGCCGCGCGGCTCCCGTTTAAATCAAAAAATTTTACTCTGTTTTCCCCTGTTCGTACCCTATTTCTCTGTTCTTTTTCTGCAATTCTTTTCCTTTATTGCACTTTTCCCCTTTTATTCTCCCATTTTTATCACTTAGTCCCTTTGTTTGAGTTTTATTTCTGTTATGGTTTTAATTAATTTCTTTATTTGCTTGTTTATTTGTCAAAGTTTTCGACAAAATATTTTCTATAAAAATCCCACAAATTATTTAGTAGAGACCGAGAACTTCTCGGGCGAGCAGGGTGCTTATCAATAAAACCTTCCCCGCGCGTAACCTGGCTTCCGAATCCAAAAGAATCTTTTCGCGGATCAAATCTTTTCCAACGTGGCATGAGAGTCAACAACTATTCTTAAAACGGTTTCTCGGGTACCAAACATTTTCTAAACTTAAACCCCGGGTGGCGACTCACATTTTTTCGTTTTCATATCCGAACCTTCGAGGGCGAGCCGCGTGGATCTCACTGTCCACACCACCATCTGAGAATAAGCCGAATACCGTTCAGGAGGCCGAATCTCCCTCCTTGGCCTATCTTTAGCAATAGTGCGTGGTTGCTCTGCTGGTACATCATCCTCTGTGTCTGAACTTTTGAACTCCTCTTCAATTGGCTGATTACTGACATTCTTCCCTGAGCCAGAAGATTCAATCACAAACTCCACCTGCTTTGGAACCCTCGGTTCCTCAACTGCACCTTCAACCTGCTTAGACCCCTTAACCATAAAGTTTTCATCAAAAGTAACATCGCTACTGATCAAAAACTTAGAGGATTCCGGACACCATAAACGATACCCTTTCACACCTGCCTGATAACCCAAGAAAATACACTTCTTGGCACGTGGCTCCAACTTACCCTCATTGACATGAGCATAAGCTGGACACTCAAACACACGCAGCATGGAATAATCAGCTTTATGACCCGACCATACCGCAAACGGAGTCTTACACTTAATAGCAGTCGACGGAGACCTGTTCACCAAATAGCATACTGTGGAAACGGCTTCAGCCCAAAACTCTTTGCCCAACCCGGCATTGGACAACATACAACGCGCCTTCTCCAAAAGAGTCCTGTTCATTCGTTCAGCCACACCGTTCTGCTGGGGGGTTTTCCTCACTGTGTGATGTCTCACAATGCCCTCATTACTGCAAAACTTATCAAATTCGCCAAGACAAAACTCCATACCATTGTCAGTTCTCAAACGTTTTATTTTCTTACCCGTCTGATTCTCTATCAAAATTTTAAACTGTTTGAATGTACTTAGAGCATCACTTTTATGTTTTAGCATATACACCCAAACCTTACGAGAGAAATCATCGATAATACTCATAAAATATCGAAAACCACCTTTAGAAGTTACCTCAGCAGGACCCCAAAGATCCGAGTGAAAATAATCCACCGTGCCTTTGGTGCGATGAACAGCTGTACTGAATTTGACCCTGCACTGCTTGCCGTAGACACAATGCTCGCAAAAATCCAGCTTCTCAGTTTTCTGCCCACAAAGTAGACCCTGATTGCTCAAAACTGTCATCCCTCTCTCGCTCATATGCCCAAGACGCATATGCCATAACCGAGTCAAATCCGAACCCGAAACCTTGGAAGAAGCGACCGCTGCTGCAGAACCTGTAACTGTACTGCCCATGAATGAATAGAGATTGTTACGCTTCTGACCCTTCATCAGCACCAAAGCACCCCTTGAGACCTTCAAAACTCCACCTTCACCAGTGAAAGTACAACCAATGGAATCTAGAGCACCCAAAGAGATAAGATTTTTCTTCAACTCCGGAACATGCCGAACATTCGATAAAGTCCTCACAATACCGTCGTGCATCTTGAGTTGGATTGTTCCACAACCAACAGTTTTGCAGGGCATGTTGTTTCCCATTAAAACTGTACCACCATTGACCGCCTCATAGGTGGCGAACCACTCCTTATGCGGACACATGTGATATGAACACCCAGAATCCAAAATCCACTCGGTATCACAGCGAGAATCTCCCACTGTAACTGATAAAACAGTATCTAACTCATCAAAACTTTCAGCAACCCCGGCAATATTTTTACCCCCTTTCTGGTCCTCTTTTTCCTTCTCCTTGAGTTTTATACAGTCTCTTGCCCAGTGCCCCAGTTTCTTGCAATAATTGCACTTTCCCTTTTTCTTATTTTTAACTGCTGATTTGGATCTTTCCCTATTACTCGTACCACCCTTTTCGGTCGTTCTTCCCCTAACAAACAATCCCTCTGCATGATCATCAACCTCTCCTGACACCTTTTTCCTCAACTCTTTCGAATGAAGACTGGCCTTAACATCCTCCATGGATATGGTGTCTTGCCCATTCAATAAGGTTGTAACAAAATGTTCATACGATGGCGGTAAAGAACATAACAAAATTAGGGCTTGGTCCTCCTCCTCGATTTTACAATCAATATTTTTCAGGTCCATCAAAATACGATTAAACTCGTCTAAGTGATCCTTAATAGGTGTACCTTCACGCATTCGAAACACATAAAGACGTTGTTTAAGATATAACCTGTTCGTAAGCGATTTCGTCATATATATGCCTTCCAACTTCAGCCAAATACCTGCTGCTGAAGTTTCTTCTTCCACCTCGCGAAGAACATCGTCTGTTAGACTCAACTGAATCGAACTCAGAGCTTTAGCATCCATGTCTTCCCAATTTTCCGCGTTGATGCCGGATTTTTCCTGCCCCTGCAAGGTCTTGTGTAATCCCTGTTGAACTAGCAAAGCCTTCATCTTAACCCTCCAAAGACTGAAGTTGCTACTCTGCCCATCAAACTTCGCAATCTCAAACTTAGCCGCCATAGCCACAATCCGAAACGAAACCCTAGTTGTTCAATCAGAAGCTCTGATACCAGTTTGTTGTAACGAACGCTATGAATGCGACTAAGTTTGGGAGAAAGCGAACAAAATAACAAGCAATCACACGACACAAAGATATACGTGGTTCCCCCAAGATTGAGGTACGTCCACGGGCGAGGAGAGAGAGAGTTCACTATCAATGGTGAAGAAGAGATACAAAGAGCCGGCTATGATTCGTAACTCTGGAGAGGCCACAATATGAGAGATAGCTAAAGGATCCCCAAAAGCCTCTATTTATAAGAAGCACAATCAATAGGAAATCCTAAACACAATAGGAAAACCTAAACACAATTGAAAATCCTAAATGCAATAGGAAATCCTAAACACAATTGGAATTCTCCCAACAAAAGGAAAATTCAAGGCACAATTCCAACAAATTCAAACAGAAAATATATAGAATCATATACAAACCCCATATATTTCTCCACCAGACATGCCTTCGTTGTATATGATGTATGAACAAATGAACGTGCTTAATAAACTCATCAGTGCGTCGACACACGCTGTTGCACGCCGCTGCATTTTCAAACCACCTATTTGAGCCTGTATTGTAACCATGTCTCTATTAATCTATGATGTTCCCGCGGTGTATCATTCGATACGATGGTTTCCGATACACCGATTCCGCGACTGATACTGTCATTTAAAACTATGATTCTAACCCTTCAAATTGTTATTTATAACTCCAATAGTGGACCAAATACTATACACCCAATAGAGGACCAATTAATTTGTTAATAGATCAATGCTTAATGGTAATATAAATTTTGTTTTGTGAAAAAATTAGTGATTAAAGAGCTTTCATAAGAACATGGGGGCGCCACCCCTTTTCTCCAGTCAATGATATGGTTTGACCCGACTCGTTCATATACTAGTAATGGTATTTGGCCGGACTCATGGTACGTAAGGGTTTTTGGTTGATAGAAATAAAGAAAATGACAGGTACACATACACCAGCCACGCCTCAATCCCATTCTTATCAATTACATATACGTGTGGCGCCAACATATATATAGGAGGCATTTCTCGTAAGGGGTCCATTATATAAGTTACAGTGCGGAATTTTTTGTTCGGGATTGAATTTCGACGATTTGAACCATTAGATGTGTTTAAAACGTGTTTTTAAGGTTCAACGCGAGGATTCGTCAAAAAAAAAAAAAAATTACCCGGAAGGGCTTGATTTGAATAGTTTTTCATAAAAATGTACATATACACATTTTATAAAAAAAAATGGCATAAAAATGTATATATACATATTTTATCAAAAACTACTCGGATCAAGCCCTTCCGGGTATTTTTTTTTTTACGAATCCTCGCGTTAGACTTTAGAAACACGTTTTAAACACATTTAACGATTCGGATCATCGAAATTCAATTCCGAACAAACAATCCAGCACCGTAATATATATATATATATATACGAAAATATTCACCTAAGGGATCCCGCACCAAATTTTGGTGCGGACCTCACCTTTCCGGATCAAATTTTGACGATCTGAACCGCTCAATGTTTTTAAAATGCATTTTAAAGGGTCCACGCGGGAAATCTTCAAAAAAAAATACCCGGAAGGGCTTGATCCATATAGTTTTCGGTAAAACTGTACATATATATATATATATATATATGAGACGAGCGTGGTTAGTGGGTTATTTTCTCTCATCTTTTTGTTTGAAAAGAAAGAAAGAAAGAAAAACTTTAACAAATATTATCTGCGAGTTCCCAAATAAAGCGTTTGAGTTTTGCTGTTTGGGTTTGTGGAGAGAGAGGGGGAGAGAATTGATGTAGAAATAAAGGCTTGAGATACGAAAAATTATTCACTACACATTTCTGTGGAACTTAGAATTTAGAATAGGGAAAATCTACAATGCACATCTCTATCAGGTGTATCATACGCACACACCTAAATGTTAAGAGTCAATTATCCTTTATGAATTGAAAGTTACATTTTTTGTATAAAAATTACAATACGCACCAAAATGTTATGAATCATATTACTGAAAAGTTATAAGTTTTTAATATAAAAATTATGAGATATTAAAAAATATTAAGAGGTGAAATAATATAGACCATATAAGAAGTGCGTATGATACGCACCACTAGATGAGTTTGTATTATGGCTATTTTCGTAAATGTAATTATACTTCATGGGAATATCTAATAGATATGGGTACCGCAAGACTACTGAATAATTACTCCAACCATTCGCCAAGCTTTTATTTCTCCCCTCTTTCGACATCAGTGGGGCCATACTTCACACCCAAGCATTCTAACCACTCGTGTGAATACGGGACCCACTACTAGTCACCAATCATGAAGAAACACCACACACGTCTGTCTGTTTGATTTGCAGTTTTTGTTTGATCCCTGTCCCCACCTCCGATCGCGTAATGTTTGATTTGCAATTTTTGTTCAAAAACCAAGATAGATCATTCTCTTGCAACACATTACATAAAAAAAAACCCTAAAAAATCAATTTATTCAAAAAATTGGATTAGTGGAACACCCCCTTAATAATGTGTTCTTTCTTTTTTCATTTATTCTTGGGTAATATAAAGATTAGCTAGGTATTTTTGTTACAAATTAAATAATAGTAGTAGATTGTAATAAATTAAATGTTGAAAGTATCAAAATGAATCTTTCGAGTTAATCCATGGGTCCCAAAATGATAGTCGCCTATAAAAATATTTACAATTTTCAAATCATAAAATAAACTACTTTCCGAAATAATTTTTAGAATTTTGCACACCAAATCAAAAAAATCATGTAAATCATCCGTATCAACTGTACATATCAAGTAAATCATGGTAGATATAACACAATTATCTATAAAAGTGGATTTACACAAATATCGAATTGAGGCATGGATATCTCGCTTTCTTTAAGGAGATTCAAGCTCTTTGAGACTCGATTGAATCTTGAACCATTGGCCGATGCAGCAGAACTCCCACATTAACTGTCTCCCCCAGGATACAACAGCCCAACTAATAAGTTGTGTTGGCTTGATCCACCCTGCAAAAGTAAATTGAGTCCGAAGCTCCACTGCAAAAACATCCTTACACTTTGTTGGGTAATCTCTACAACAAAGATATGAAAATACAAATACGGAGCATTAATATGTGACAAAACCTTGATCACAGCATTAGGCCTCAGTGCTTTAGGCTTGCTAGCTTCTACCATGCACACACACCCAAATGGTGTGGTATAAGCTCCATGTTCCTAGTGGTCTTTCATCCATTGGTTGACTATGTTGGGCAGGTTGGCTACAAATGATAGATTGATGGCTTGGAGGGTCCTAACTACTAGTAGCTGTGTGTTATGTAATGGAGGTCTGGAATCTCACTCCCATTTGTTCTTTGCCTGGCCTTTTGCTTCCTTAGTTTGGCTAAATGTTGGAGCTAAATGTGGTTTGACTTGGGATTTGCTTTCTGAAGTTCAGTGGAGCTCTGTGTATTGTCGGAATAATTCTGTAAGATCTATTGTTTTTAAGCTTTGCTTATCTGCTACAATTTATTCTATTTGGAGGGAGAGGAATAGCAGAATTTTTAGGCACGAGTTTCATGACTTTGCATCCATTATGAAGCAGATTGTTGAGGAAGTGACATCTTGTGCTAGTTCATGGGGGAAAGTTGTTCGGTCTTCTAATAATCTCAGGTTTGTTCTAGAGTGGGGGATCCGTAATGCTGTTTCCATACATAGTTTAGGTAGGGATTGTAGCTAGGCATTGGCTAGTTTTATGGTTTTGATTGCTCCTTGTTTTGAGTTTTCTTTGATTTCTTTGTATAGTTTCTCAAGGCCATTTCCTTGATTTTGGTTGTGCTTGTCCCTTTATGAAATTGACTTTTTACCAAAAAAAAAAAAAAAGATGCAATAAGGAAAAGATAAGGTTACAACTCTTTGCCTCAAAAAAAAAAAAAAAAAACGACTCTTTGCCTTGAAGGAAAATATGAGGTCTACTAATTAGAACTTTCCCAAGTATACACACACAAGACTTCTAAGTTAAGCATTAATAATGCATAATGCATGAGACAATTACTCCATTACTTTGTCTCCAAGAATAGAATATACCACGTCATATAACAAATTATCAATAAATTATTATTTCTAAATAATAATTGAAATACTTAAAAATCATGGCCTTGTTCTTTTCCATGTTTAGTTTTAGTTTTCAGAAATGATACGTTTACAACAGGTGACTCCAACCGGCTCCAACATGCTGACGTGGCAGCAAGTGGGCCCCACTTTTCTGACTGAAAGCAAAAAAAAAAAAAAAAAAAGAAGTCGAAAATTTGAAAACCCAGATTTGCTCCCTCTCCACTGCCCCGCCCCCATTTCCTTTCCTCCGACCGAACCAGAGAAACAGAGGCGAGCAACTCGCCACCACAACTGTCGACCGACCTCCTCCGGCCTCCCTCTCCACCTCCGGCGACCGCCACCACCGCCACCAAGATGCCAAATTGGAAGATGATTCCACACGCTTTAGCAAATCTCTCCAGGTTGGTGTAATGTGTTAAAAAAAAATTCAACTTTTTACTTTCATTGGTGTACTCTGTTTTCTTTAATTTCCTTTGTTTTTAGTGGTCTCATTGTAGCTTTCTTCATTTCTGGTTGTACACAGGAACTCAAGGATTTGTGTTCTCAGCTTCATCACGCTAGCTGCCGAATACTACGAAACATCATTCCTCAATGCTGAAAAAATTCAGAGATGTGTAAAAGGACTGAGCATGACCCTTCGAAACCAAAAAGCCGGTGCAGGTCGTCTGTTTCGAAGGGTTATTGGCGGCGGCGGCGGTCGCCGGAGGTGGAGAGAGGCCGGAGGAGGTGGGTCGACGGTTGTGGTGGCGAGCTGCTCGCCCTCTGTTTCTCTGGTTCGGTCGGAGGAAAGGAAATGGGGGCGGGGCAGTGGAGAGGGAGCAAATCTGGGTTTGCAAATTTTCGACTTCTTTTTTTTTTTTTTTTTTTTACTTTCAGTCAGGAAAGTGGGGCCCACTTGCTGCCACGTCAGCAAGTTGGAGCCGGTTTGGAGTCACCTGTTGTAAACGTATCATTTCTGTTTAGTTTTAGTTTTGATAACATCATCATTTCCCTCATTTCTCTCTCTATCTCTCTCCACTCATTACACCTGCTGACATCATCAAAACTAAATTAAACTATCTAACCAAACACAACCCATGTTTTTAATATTGAAATACTCAAAGTTCCAACAAATTTAATGTTTATGTGCAAATCTAGATAATTGTGTTTAGAATCGTCCGATAGACATAGAACCTTTATTGATCCAATGCTCGCACCAATATCTTTGCATGCGTACTTATTCCAAAGTAAACCAGTTTTACAGATTTTACCTGCGCTAAACAAAACCGCTGATTTTCATGTCGAATTTATGACTCTAATGTGATGTTAAATATTGAGGCCATAACTTCTATTCAATGCCTTTGTGATGCAAGTGATAGCACACTGGAAAAAAATAGCGACATGTACAAAACCACCTTACATAATGTCGTGACTCGTATATATAATTTTTGATAGTAACGTATAACAACTAATTTACTCGAAGTTTGAATTTTTTTTTCTTTTAATGTTTTTTACCATAGTAAAATCCTGGTAGCGAGCTCAAAAAGTTGATATAGACTCTTTTAATCTATAACTTCAGTCTTCAGTGCAACAGTTTTGGATTTTCTCATAACCGTTGATTAAGCTATTCTCAAGAATTAATCGATGTGCGCGTAGACTGATTCTGGTATCATGAGTTACCAAAAAATAATTATTGCTGCTCAAGATGAAAACTCTTGCAGTTCTGGTGGTTGAATGGCTAGGGGTGCGTTTGTTTTTACAACATAGTATATGTATCCAAATTCCAAAGAGAACGATTTTATTACACTAACAACCCTTAACAGCACATGTTTAATTGATTAATCTCTACAATATTTATTTCAATAGAAAAGGCTAGGATTTTCGAAAAATGACTAGGCCGTCCTGTTAGATTATTTGTGGGCCCTTTTCAAGCCCATTTCTCATTTAAACTTCAATTTTTTTTATAAAAAATAGAATTACGCAAGTAGTATTTTTATTCCGAAGATACGAGACCCACAAGGGAGTCTCCGATGCCAGTCAGTATGTGGTCGGTATCTCTGGATTAATCGTTGTATTTAAAACATTTTCCACCTTCAGATACTATGCCAACCATGCAGCAAGAAAGGCCCTAGCATTCTGTGGTTCTGTTTACCTGTTTGTACTATGCCCAACCGTGAAGCAATAATGGTGGAAATTGGAAGCGACCCTTCCGAAGATATGAGACGTACGATTTGATTTTTTTTTTTTTTTTTTTTTGTGTTGTAAATCCGCCGTAGCGTTCTCGAAACGCTGATATAACCTCTTGATCACCTTCAGCATAGCTAGCAATTTTTGTAAATCGTTGCTATCTGAGCTATTCTCAGGAATTAATCGTCGTGTGTGTAAACTAATTCCACAGCACTATTGAGCTATCAAAAATTACAATTCCAGCTAAAGATTAAAATTGTTGCACTGGTGGTTGAATGGGTACGGTGTGTCTGTAAAAAGCAAATCTTATGCTATTTTTTATCCGAAGATTGCATGGTACGACTTCTCAAGGAGGAGGTCGAGGGAGTAGTTTGTAGTAAAACATTTTCACTATGAGGCTATTGATTCCTATGGGGTTAGTTTATACGGAGTTTTACTCCAATTTTAATTGTGTTCTCTGCATGTAAGCGGACAATGGAGTTAAGATGTAAGAATTAATCGAAATGCGCGTGAATAACTGGCCTAAGCTTTAATTGGGTTCTCTGCATGCAAGCAGACAATGGAGTTAAGCCTTAAGAATTAATCAAATTGCACGAGATCAACGCCATTGCTATGGATTCCTATGGCTGTCGTCATTGCTACAATTCGGAAAAACCCTACTATTACATTGAAGAAATATATATATCATCAAATTATAACACCCCGCTCCTCCTCCATATATATAGCTCACCCCATTACATAGAAATCTTGATTCCATCCCTGACTATATGTCGCATAAAATATGCCCAACCGTTCTGCACGAATGGTGGGAAGGGCCCTTAGCATTCTGTGGTTCTGGTTCTGAGTACCAGGACAGAAATAATTCTCCCAGTGAATACTGCGATACAGATGCAGATGAATACAGGGCCTTCACAAGGGAGTGCCCACGGGTGCCCACGGATTTAATACAATAAAAGGTGACACACCCAATTAATTCTGACACTTCCCCCTATAATTAGGTCCCCTGCCCTTATTTTCTTTTGTCAGAGGGGGCTTCATTCTCTGTACCTTTCTGTATTGATGGTGGTGAAGGGGACCATTTACACACATACCCAGCTTGCTAATCTATACGTCTATGAGCAACCCTACAAGGATGCATTCATCCAATTATAAAATTAAAAAAAAATTATGGGTACACAATTTGGTGTACACTGGAGTGTGGGACTCCTTTTAGAGTGTGACACAATTGATCAGAGCAACTCAATTCGTTTAAAATATTTGTTTTTGTATCTTGAAAAAAATGAGCTCAATTAGATATTGATAAGAGTTTGATGGATTCTTCGTTCGATTCCTTGATAGGAATTTTTTTTCGATATTTTAATTATACCCAATAAATTTATGGTAGTATTCCAATAAAATTTCTCTAGAATTGATTTATGAGGATATTTGTCTAATCAACTTCTTAGAGTTCAAAATTTTCACACCATCTTTATGTGGAAACACACCTTTTTGTTAATTAATTATAAGATGACATTACATGTATAGTCACCACTTTGTTATTTTACCGGCAAAAAATTTAGTATTTTAAGGAATTACAGTAAAACATAAGAATTAAGTTTACTAACTTGTGTGTACCCTCTAGTACAAATTTCTAAATCCGTCCCTGGCTATGTACACCAAAGAATACGAGGACCGACTTGCTTAAATACTGCAATCAAAGGATTGTTCTGCAAATATCCAAAGAGTGCAAAATTTTGAGCTGAGATATATATACTTCCTCCGTCCCAAAAATTTTGTCCGGTCCGCAAAACAATGACCTAAAAATAATAAGTCTTTTAAAAGAAAATTTTTAAACTTTTTTCATAAATTAAAAGTACTTTATCTAGTAAATTGTTGAAAAAAATAATGAATTTTTTCTTGAAAATTTTGTATTTTTTTTGGGTCCTCGTTTTACGGACCAAACTAAAATTTTGAGACAGAGGGAGTAATCAGTGATGTCACGCTAAAGTCAGCAAATACGTTCGTTTGTCGTTGGACTCCCTTGCTCGTTCAATTGAAGTCCCTGTATAAATATTTAATTTGTGTTCTTAAGTATTTGAATTTTGAAGTCTACTATTCCAAAGGGTGGTAGTAGTGGCAGACAATACGAATATAAATCGATTATAATAATCCTCAAAATGCCGACTTTTCGTAATCAGGGTTGGAGAGGAGAAAATTTTGGGTGTCGGCCACGTAGTGTCCGATCGCAATATACTTTTGAACTATCATGACGCGCGGTCGGATGTCACGTGACTATACTCGACCGACACCCAATTTGAATAACTTCTCTTTTTAACTTTTTAAAGCCCTTGAGATAACCGTCTATTTATATTCTTTGATATTACATAATTAACTTGCAAACCTAGCTAAATACTTTTCTTTTGGTGCTACTATGAATGAATATTACCCTTAAGAGGGAGCGAAATAGTGTATGATTTTAGTGGTCGGTACGTTCCTTCTAATTTGTCATCCCAAATTTAAATCCTGACTCTCCAAGTTTCGCAAATTAGCTATGGCAACCCCAGGGGCTCCGACTCAATTTCATGGGTCAAATCACATCAATTACTTAAAATTTAAGTGGACAAGAAGCCCATGAATATGACCTAAATCTGATCATTTGTTTCAAATCACTATCTGACCCGGTTTTGAGTGAAACAAATATCATTTACTTGGCTTAAGCACCACATGCATTAGCTCTTATGGAGTGTTTGGTTCGTTGACTGGTGAATAATGATCATTCCATTTATATTGCAAGTACTAGCGGTAAATTGTTTCAGCAAACCAAAGGTAAGAATCATGAAGGAATGACCATTCCCAGCTTCATTCCAGTGAACCAAACAATGCCTTGCACCAGTTGCTGCCGTGGCACCACAAGTTCCAGCCAATTTTTAATTTGCATATTCCATTTTTGTAGCGATCGCAGTGAAGGAATCTATTGATTCTCTACCAGTTGGTTGGACCGTAGATGCGATGATTTACTTCACGGGTAAGATTTTCGGTTCAAGTCCAGGATGGCCCGACTACATCAGGGAAAAGAATAGAAGAAGCATCAGACTCCTTCATGCGTGCTAAAAAATTAAAATTAAAGACAGGGAAAAGTGAGTCAAAGAGTGCTAAATATTTCGGAAAGTTAGTAGAATGGGACCCATTTAATTGAACCATAATCAACGGTTATCATATAGGATGGATGAAAGAAGATCCAATCAAAACTGATTTTTAACATTCATACTTGGAAACACATGGAACGAAATACAGCTGGTAGTGGACGGTAGGATTGATCCCCATAATTAGCTAGACGAGGTAGCTGTAAGCTGGCTTGGACGCTTGAGTTAGCAAAGAAGAAGTTAAAAATTGGGACTTAGAGATATATATGCTCCCTTTTAAGATTTCAGGTTCGAACCCTCCTAGGTGCAACCAATAGCGGAACCCAACAAAAGCCGAAACTTCGCCCCATATAGATCGACTGGCCTTTTAAGAATGAGCCGATCTGAACGTAAGCCAATCTAGACACTGAATTGTGAAAAGGACATGGAATGACGTAGATCGATCAGCATTAGAAAAGCATATTCTGTTAATAATAATCATTAAGAATAGAATATACCATATAGATCGACTAGCCTCATAAGAATTAGTTGGTCTGAAGGTAAACCGGTCTAAACATCCTGAATTGTAAAAAGGATATGGAATGACGTAGATCAATAGCATTAGAAAAGCATATTCTGTTAATAATAACCATTAATAATAGAATTTACAAATATTTTCAACAAATAAATATGTAAAGGCCATTTGCTAAAACCCGTTTCTTCACAAAGAAAATAAATCTTTAAAACCAGTCACAATCATTTAAAATCTAATGTTCAGTTAGAGGAGACTGGTTATAGATCCATGCTCTACTCTGACCAGACAAGAAAAGGTATCCTCTTATATAGAAATTTTTTTATAGAAATTTTTGTTATAACATTTGGACCTGTTTCTTTGACCGGATATCTGTAACACATGGTTGGACTATATATTCAAGGTGACTACGTGTCCGATGTTCAAATAAGATTTTTTTGACACGAATTGAACATCACATATAATCTCAGAAAGTGTGGTATACATAATCCGTCCACTCTTAATTTGATGCGAATTGTACACTATCATATTACATCCCTTAACTATTAGTTCTGTCAAATAAACACTTTTTTCTTCTTATTGAGGTTTTTAATCTAGAGAAACTGGCCTTAGGCTCCAAGGAGTTGCGTTCTAGGCACGTGCCTTGTGACGTCACATCCTAACTACCTTAAGGATTGACATCACGCATGACGCATCGAGTGCCATGTGGACGGCTCCACCTAACAGAGAAGCTCCTCCCGGCTCTCAGGCTGATCCACTCCATCATCATCCGGGTTAGACCTAACCGATCTGGTCCAGCCCCCCAGACTTCCACCGCATACCACGGGTTTGGGATCACACCAATCCTAGCGCGTCGGTCCACATGCCCTATCCCGGTTCAACCCACTACATGCAACTCCATTTAAGAGAAAAATTATTTGGGCCACTCTCCACGCATGCGACAACTTATACAAAATTGTTATGGCCAGGAGGTCTGTTTACGGTGCAACCACGCGATCTAATGTTGCGGCCGGTGGTTCAGATCAAATTTAAAAAACTTGGCCTGTGAACAATGTCTAATAAAAAGGGCAATAATCATTAGACAAAGTCTCTCAGAAACAATTGCACGCATGCACGGAATTTATGGACCCTTATGTTGATAATAATTGTAGCTTGTACAGCATGTAATGAGCATTTCAAAGTTTAGATTTCAGACCAATGGACAAAGTGGGGCTCACTAATTAATTGAGGGACCGTTTCAAGTTTGTGAATTTGCCAAAAGTTCTAATAATAATTTGATTTTTGTGTGATTAATTTTATGGTTGCTAATGGTATAGGTTAGAGACTTAGAGAGCTCTAAAAAGCCATTCAATTGGGTCTAAACAAATCTACTAGTGTTCTTTGTCAATTAAAAAAGAAGAGAAAATAATACATTTTAAAGAAATTTTATTGTCTAGACATAAAAAAATTAACAAAACATCACCTATTTTTTTTAAGAAATTTCGTTACTTGATATCTCAGGGTATTCGGATCAGGTTATGCACACTTCGACTAATTTCTGGGGAACAAGTTCCACCATCTACTAGCAGGAAGAACCATTTAAAGCTAGATCAAAATTTCATATGAATCGATATCACTTATAGAATGTTTTCGAAATTGAGAACTTAGGAGGAAGCAAATTCCTAAAATTCATACCTTGATCGTCAGGCCAACCCATTAGAGTTACTATGTTTCAAGAAATTAAAGAGAACTTATCTTATTTGTATAACACAAGTCTACATTTCTACAACCCCGGAAATTAAAGGGAAACTTATTTAGTGTTCAAGAAGTTGATGACCCTAGAAAGTCATCCCTACAAGCCCCAATTAAAAATTTGTGGGAATCAATTTCCAATACCAATCATATTTATGTATCGGCTTCTTGTCTGCAAATATGATTAATTATATCTATATGCTTATGCATCTGTTTATATACATGTACCTACATCTTCAATAGTTATCATGACCATGTACCACATGTCATGAGCCCTACCATCCATTAACCCCTGCCAAAATCCTAGTCCCCACATGGCCATGCTATTTCCCATACCCAACACCCATGTGGACCCCTTTGGAGCACATGGCATGATGGGATGGACCCATGTGGGCCCAAACCCCCTCTCTCAAACCAAGGGTCCTGATTTCCCAAAACAAAACCTGAGACCATTTCAACCCCAAGGTTTAGGTCAAGTGACAATTCAGCTTAAGCCGTAAATCCTGACATTCTAAGTTAGAAGACTTGAATTGATAACCTCTTGGGATTAGGCCGTAATAGTGAATTCTTTTGTGAATCTTCCAATTTCGACGACTAAATCGAAGAAGGGATTAGTCGTGCACGTAAATTGACTCTGACACCTCTACCCGTCGAAAAGAAAAAGAACGTGACCATTTCCTCTCGAGTCCTAAAAAGTATTCCATCTGGGCGGCTGAGTTTGTCCACCCCTGTTCCCTAAATGAAGGGGATTTGCATCAAATATGCTGCTAATACTACCGACAGCCTTACCTTTTCTTTGTCCTAAATTCATGCAAATTGATACCCTAACACAAGGCCCTTAATAATTCAACTCTATAATATAATAAAATATCACAAATACATTGATATTCATCATTCATTTTTCATTCACACCTCTCTATAAAATACCTTTCTTTGTCTCACACCCTCCCCATTAACAGAAACCCATTCTCTCTCAACTTCTCTCTACAAAGCTTGTGCAAACTAACCCATCTTTTTCTTGCATAGATAGATACATATCTCCATACAACTTTTGAAGAAAATTTGTTTTGTTATATTTTTCTGCTTAGAGATGGAAAGCTCTGTGTTGTATGAGGGTGACCTTAATCTAAAGGCAACCGAGCTCCGATTAGGCTTGCCAGGGACAGCTGAGCCAGAGAAACAAAACCCGGTCACCGGAAGAACCAACAAGCGATCGTCGCCCGGCGACGATCACAAAGGATCAAAGGGTGATTCTGATGCCAAAAACTGCGATTGCCAAAATCCTCCTGCTGCCAAGTAAGTTTTATAGTCATTTAACGACACAGAATGTTTATATATTTGGTATATGTAGTTTAGAGAATGAGTGACTAAATTTTTTGGTTATTTGGAATGGCAGAGCACAAGTGGTGGGATGGCCACCGGTCCGATCCTTCCGGAAGAATAGCTTCTTGCCGAAGAAGACCGAGGCCGAGACCGGAATGTTTGTGAAAGTAAGCATGGATGGAGCTCCTTATCTTAGGAAGATTGATTTGAAGATCTACAAGGGATATTCAGAGCTCCTAAAGGCTTTGGAGAACATGTTCAAACTCACCATAGGTAAGAAGATTGATCATATAGACAAGAACACAGACAAAAGTGCACATATCGGATACAGATATGTCTTGAACCATCCGATTCATATGGATCTCGCACAATAAGATGGGGATCCATAGGCAGACGGTACTTGACACATCTGTATCCAGATCTGTGCAGTAAGTCTCTACTATATATTCAAATGACTTTTTTGGTTCTGAATTCTAAATATGGAAACTTTGTTACCTTTTCAGGTGTGTATTCAGAGAGGGAAGGCTACAAAGGATCAGAATATGCACCAACTTATGAAGACAAAGATGGTGATTGGATGCTAGTTGGGGATGTTCCATGGGAGTAAGTTCTCTCTCTCTCTCTCTCTCTCTCTCTCTCTCTCTCTCTCCTGTTGCTAATATTGGTCATGGAATCCTTGTTGCAGTATGTTCATCACATCATGCAAGAGACTGAGAATCATGAAAGGATCAGAAGCAAAAGGCTTAACTTGTGGGGCATGACAAAGAGGGACACTGCAGAAACCCATTACTACTGAAATTGGGAAAGAGGAGATTTTTCTCACTTTTTTTTCTAGGCAGAAGGAATTTATTTATTCTTGAAGAAAAATGATCAAGGACACGATAGCATCATGAACATAGAATCTTTGAGCATGGGTTTGTTCACAATTTTTTATTCTGAATACAAACCCTCTTTGCTCAGGATTTCCACTGAGAAAAGCAAGCAGAAACAGGGAAGGAACAAAAATAAAGTGAAGAGAGTTATATGTAGCAGTAGTAGAGTTGCAGAAGTAGATCTATGGTGGTTTGAGGTTTTTTTTTTTTTTTTTTACTTTTTTGTTGTTTTTATTAAGATTAAATCAAAACTCGATACCAAACAATATTTGCTTCCAAAAGCAGTTGTATATATAGAGATATATGTATGACATGGTACTCAGAAGTTTTGGTTATGTTGTATCCATATCAAATACATCTTTGGTTCTATTTTTGTGTTTTGGAGTTGTGTGTGTATGGTTTGCATCTCCTTTTGTATTTGCAAGAATTATTAATTGTTTATGTTCTATTGTGTGTTTTTATACTTTTCAGATCTGTTGAATCATACGATTTGTATCACACGATTCGATTTGATATAGCAATCTATCCAATAGCTTCCATAGGGTGAATCGCTCGTATAATCCGTGACAGGAACACGAAAATCATACAATTCGTGATAGGAAAGTGAAAATCATAAAACATGAAAACCATACAATTCGTGATATGAAAGTGAAAATTATACAATTCGTGATAGATAAGGTAAATCAATTTCACAACATCTATGAATCGGTCCTCAAATGAGACATTTGAAAAAGTATTGCGATTCGAGTCTCGAAAGTCTGTGAATCTCAATTCAGCACTTAAAAACAATCGCTTTTAGGATATATCTTTCTTTCTAAGGGAAAGGCATAGGCACGTTCTAACAGATTCCAGAAATCATGATTGAATCGGAGCGATTCAGGACTCGATTCAATTAAAGGATCATATCGATTCTCGATTCCGTTCATGTTTTGTGAACTATGCTTTCACACTATTATTATCTGTTCTAATTTAATCCAAGAACAGGCCCATAAAACATCATCTAAAAACAACTTCTGCATTCACCCTTTGCCTTAGACATTTCTCTTCACACAAATTTAATCATTAAGTATTGGATTGTTTCAATTCCTGAGTTGACTTAAGCAGTTTTTGAGTCCATGTACCATGAGAAAAAAATAATTTGTCTCGTAAAACATAATAAGTCAGTTTTGAGTTTATTTTAGGAATTGGAACAAGCCCGTATCAAAGAACTGGATCCGCAAATCGTAAACCCAGATTGTTCAAATTCATCATGATGAAAATTAGTTGGGCATGTTCCCTGGTATTCTGGCCAAAAACATTGACTCTGAGCAATAGAACAAACTAAACAATCATTTTGTCTAGTTAAACCGGCTTCTAAAGAACCAAACAAATTATTAAAAAATCAAAGATAAAAATTCCCTACAAATTGTCATTGACCTTTTTGGCAAGTTGCTCTCATGGTCATATGCGTTCCACGTGATATTACAGCACTTAAAATTATATATTTGAGTACCGGAGCCTTTAGATTCCTTATTCTATGCACTGCTGGTTGATATGGCATTAGGTAACTAGGCAGTGTTCTTTTCACCCAATCGGGCAGTAATTTATCGATTCTGGCAGGCTGCAAGAAAGTAATTCTTGTGAATCCCTTGGTTTGTTCGTGGATTGCCTGCCTTTGACCGGACTGAGAAGGAGATTAATTGAGATGCGCATAAACTAGCCTTGACACCTGACTGTTCAACAAAAAAATAAATTTCTTTATACTGTGCACTTCTGGTCAATATGGCAGTAGGTAACTAGTACGGAATATTCTCGTCACCCAATTGGGCAGTAAATATCAAAATATAACTGTGACACCACGCAGCGGTCCCGGAAGCTAATAGGAAACCTCCCATTGTGGTACACACGACTAACTGTACTACATGGTTGAGTTAGTGGAGAGACAAAGGGTATCGCCAGGATCCATTTGCGGCCTTTTGTTGGCCAATAACACCCTACCGGACGGTGTCAAATTTGCACTCAATATTTTTTCCACGCGAGGCATTGGTTTCAGTCGAATATAACAAACCAAGAAAATCCTAAAGAATATTTTCTCTACAGTCGTCATCTTTAAAAATTGATCATTTCATATGAAAACCAAACATGACATGCCACATGACGCCGCACCGAGAGATCGAGATCGAGGGAGAGATCATGGTCAACAGTCAGACTAAGTGAGCAATGATAGTAAGATATACTATATTAGCATATGCTAAGCTGATACACAGAACCATATTGTTGCTATAGTAAATTGAAACTTAAATTCAAGTGGACAATTTGATAAAATAGCATAGGATTTCCCCTTCCTATGAGAGAGAGAGAGAGAGAGAGAGAGAGAGAGTCCAATTGTATTGGTCAATGTGTTAAGAAAACAATTTTTGACAACAGATTATTAATTTCCCAGTCCGTTTACCTCACAGAGAATCAGGATTGGGGTACACAAAATCTTTACAAAGGATCATGTTGGCTAGTTAGTGGGCATGTGACATAGTCAAGGGACCTTTTTATTAAGGAAATCGTTTCGGGCAATGTAATGATTTATTGTGCTTTGTGCACATATTTATTCTCTCATCTATGTAAAGCATGGATATGGATATGAATACAGATACGAATATGGATACGATCACGACATGACACGGACACGATCACAATCACAATCACAACATCAATAGACATGGTCACATAGACATACAATTTCTTAAAAAATTAGGACACAGATACGTTGGGGACATATCAAATATTAGCATAAAAAATGCAAATATAAAGTACAATTCTATTATCTGTCTATCTATCTTATGACTTTGTATCAAATATTAGCATAAATACAAAGAGTTTTTAATGTTATGAAGATACAAATCAACGGCCACTAGATAAATATCAGGAGTTAAACATACATGGAAATTTCGCCTCTAGATCAAGTCTTTAGATTGCATTTTAACTAGGGCTGCTCAAAAAAACCGGTGAACCGTGAATCCGGTCCGGACCGAACCGATCCGTACCTTTTGAATTTTAACCGTGGATTAAGGGTCCGGACACGGATTCAAAAAATAAAAAACCGTGACTTTTGGATCGGACACGGATTTTGATTTTGAAACCGTGGATTAACCGATCCGGACCGTGAGATTTTTATTATATATAATTTTTTTAAGTATATATATATATATATGTATAATTATATATATATGTATATATAATTTTTTCACTTTTATAATTGTATAGATATTGTTAATTTAGTAGACTTACGGTTTGTATTTTGTAGGAGTTATCAGTTATGGTGTAATATTGTTATCTCAATAACTGCCTTTGTTTGTGCCTGCTTTTGTCTTTGTGAACTAGAACTATGTGGTAGTGCCTCTATTTGTGAGTGAACTGGAAGTGTTAATCTGTTATTGTGTTGCTAGTTTGAACTTTGAACTTTCTGGAAATGTCTTGCTATTGTCTTGCCTCTATTGCTAGTCTTGCTATTGTCTTAATTTGGAAATGTTTCTAACTTTGAACTTTCTATTTAGTACATTTGCATTTGCTACTTGCTAGTGGCTTACTGCCTTTGTTTGTTGTTTTTTCCGAATAAGTTGAAAATCCGCGGATTAATCCGGAACCGATCCGTGACTCGCGGTTCGGATTGGAACCGAACCATGAGACTTTTGGATCGGACACGGATTGTATTTTCAAAAAACCGTGACTCGCGGATTAGGATTGGATTCATGCCAATCCGGACCGATCCGAACCGTGAGCACCCCTAATTTTAAGATTGGTGCTTCACGTGAGCACCTCTTAATATGTGCTTCACGTGTCTTAAGATTGGTCCCAAACATGTCCATAAAGTTGGCCGGATAAAAACATATGCTTAGAAAATCGAACACGTATTTCGGCTTGTCTGATAGGTGTCCGAAAAGTTCCATTTCGTATCCGTCTCAATCACGGATGTGTGAAGCCGGTGGACATGTCCATTCATTCATGTTAGCTGATTTTCAAAGGTTCCTCAGCTGGGAGCCCTTTGCCAAAAAGCAAAGTTACATGATTTACTTTTCACTCAAAAGATAGAATCTGTCAATGGAATATAACATTCATTGATGTGTGTTGTCACAATATTCATGTATTTCCAACTTACCCTTTTCCTGCATTTACGTTTTCTGAGCAAAATCTTGAAATGAACGTTAAGTTTAGATAGAAAGAAGCGCTAGAGGTTCATTGAACTTTGATTTATTAACCAAGGATGTGAGATTAACGAGGTAAAAGGACATCTTGAATTGCTGAATAATAAAGCCACGAAATTTCTTTGCTTTAAGTCTAATAATCCAACTTTTGTTTTAATCTTGTCTGCCTTATCAGTAACAAAATGAAGCACAAAGCTATTCCACAACTACTATGAGACTAGATTCCATGGATTTAACTTTGAAGGCTCTAAAATTGATTGAAAGACAAGCCAATTGAATAAAAAAAAAATTAGATAAGAGGAGTGCTACATGCAAACACAATGTTGTGTATTTTGTTGTGCAAAGTTTCGTGTTAATAGACTTTACATTAGATAAACGTACGAAATAAGAATCAGTAAACATATTAGAAAGCAATCTTCCAGTACTGCAATTGCAAGTCCAAATATGGTACAGCCTTTTTTTTAATAACTCAGGTGTCTGGCCAGCTTATGCGCAACTCAATTAATCCTGAGGATCCAATTTCACTACCCACTTACGAGGAGCCCAATTAAAGCTGGAATAAAGCTTCGAATTTGAGACCTTAGGAGGAAACGAACCTCAAAGTATCAGGACTTAACCGCCAGGCAATCCCTTGGAGTTCAAATATGGTATAGCCTTTACCCTCCAATCCCTTTTCTTTTGATAGTTGGGCTCCTCAAGACTGTAACAGTTTGATCTGGAGTTGTAGGTACAACATTGTTAGGGCAGTGAAATCAAGACATAGCTATACGATAATGGTTCTAATCATGGATGAAATAATCGAAGTTTCGGCAAGGTTTAGGTACTCTTTATTGGTAATGTTCTTTGCAACGAGATAATTATTTGTTGTTTTTGTTGGACAAAAGCCACAGATAGTTATCAAGAAGATAATGATCGTTACTAAAAGAAATTATGCACATCAATAATCAAGTTAATTGAAGGATTTTACATGGTAAAGATGGTCATTTGGCTGAAATGATTCATGAAGTGGCTGAAATGCACTCAACAATTGAATCATCTACAGTTGGGCAGTTGATAAACTTGTAAACTAGGTCTATACCGGTGTCAAATGCTCAGCATTCGAACAAGGACATGGGATACGTGTCCAACATATTTAGTTGGACACTCACCTAGCAAGAGTATTTTTTCAATTCAAATTTACCACAAACTATGCGTGGAGCTCCTATATTATGCATGAATGATCATGACAGTATTTATTAAACATTATTTATCCGAGAAAACAAAAGAAATATACTGGCCTTGTTCGTTTTCCAGTTTAGATTTAGTTTTAGTTTTGATGACATCATCATTTTCCTCATTTCTCTCTTTATCTCTCTCCACTCATTACACCTGCTGACATTATCAAAACTAAACTAAACTATCAAACCAAACACTGCCACTAGAATTTGAATTTTTATGCAGTTCCCCCTTATTGTTGGGATGGAAATTAGATTATACCAATACTTACACATGTATACCAATACTTACACATGTATCCGCACCCGACACCTATATCCATGTCCATGTAATGTGGCTGGTAAAAAGAACGGGGGTAGGCAAAACAAGGATGCTTACTAAATTGAAACCCAGGCAAGTGACAAGCAAGGAGTGGCATGAATGGAATAAAAATGAAGGAAATCATTGGGCATTTTATGATCTACATATTAGGCCTCCCTTTGTCATCGGATGCCTACCAACGTAAGCTTTCCATAGCCAAATTGATACCCAGCTCCTAGAAAGATTAGGCTAATGGACAGCATTAATTACACATTAAGACCTTTATTAGATTGTTAACCCCCAACTCATCTAAAAGCTTAAACTGTTAGAGAGAGTGGAACTTTATTATTTATATTCTCAACACGCGTCACGTGTAGCCAAATTTTAATCATTAGGTAGGCGGTGAGGTTCGAACACATGATCTATTGCCTGCTCTGATACCATGTTAAAGCATCCAACTCACAACCAATTAGCAATGAGTGGAGAAGACGCCCAAGCTAATACACTAAATTTGGAGGTTAAAATGAACCGATGTGAGACAAGCTCTAACAACCTTTATTTCTGTTTCACAATGGCTTCTAGGATTTTATTGTTTCTCTTTTTTTTCCTTTGTAGTTTGACTATGATGCCATTTACTGAGGAAAACTAGTCATTTCAAGGCATCCATTTCAAGGGAGTCACACGAACATTCTTCTCATTACAGCATGTGAATTATGAGGGCTCAACTATGTAGTACTATACAAAAGTTGGCGTCAAAAGCATAACTTTTTGTATTTCATTTCCTTGATTGATGGCTAAGGCAGGAATAAAATGAGAACACTCTTACTTTGCCTTACATAATAGGCTAAACATTGCTGTATTTAGCACAGAGTCAAAGTATCAACAGGTAAAGAGCAAATAAAAAAGCTTGAGACAAAGTAGTGAAATCTTGAAAGCTAATAATTATAGAACTTACATTTGATTCTTTCAAGCGCTTTTGCTGAGCTACTAGAATCCTGAAGAATACCCATGAACACCTATTGATAAGGTTGCCAACCTGCTTACAAATCTCATACTCAGACCCAAAAAATGACGCGTGCAAATGAGATGACTCCCACGTGCGTTGGAGAAAATCTGGTTTATGGCATTAGGCCTTCAGCAAACATAAATGCGTTCTTTTTAAGGAATCTGGATCATCTTGCAGTAAATTTGGTTTCCTACGGCAAAAATTATGCATGTCATTGCATGACGATGAGAAGAGCAGATGAAGTGGAGTGGCATATAATCTTCCGGCTTGGCATCAATTACACATCATGAAAACCATCGTATCTTCCATGAGCAAATGAAACCCATGTAATAAGTCATTTCAAACACTTGAAAGGCCTTAGTTATGCTTCCACTTTCAGATTTCATATCTATTAAAATCATGATCACCAGTAAATTAGAATAAAGTGAGGTCCAACGTAGTTTCCAACAACAGATTCAGCGAATTACAATGGACAACGAGTCTGTCCCGTTCTATCATAACCTTCAATCATAGTAGATCAAGCGACTAGTCTCTTGTCATGGATAATGGATTTGACCTAATAAACACCTAGCATTATCAACTTCACTGGCTTCTAACGAACAGTCAATCATTTTATGGCCCAAGAAGCATTTCTAGTTGGCAATCTGATGAAGTTTCTTTGGCGTATTCTAAGCTTGAAGCCCAATATGACCACATTCCAAGTCCTAGCACCATGGATTTATGACGCTTCAAAAGAAAAATATAGCAGCATTGATGTGCAGGGATGGAGCTAGGAATTTCACTACGTAGAAGCGAATTTGCAGGGGCAAGCCTATATAATTTATAGGGAAAAAAAATCCTACATAATATTAGAGGTTTTTTTTTTCTTGCAGGGGCGACCGCCCTTACTGGCCCCCCTCTGGCTCCATCCCTGAGCATTGAGATCACCATAGTCCATACCCAGAAATGATCTCATTCTGAGACACCAAGTCTTTGACAGACATTGCCTCAAACAGAGCTTGTGTCTCCAATATTTCACCGGCCTCAACATATCCAACAATCACGCTTGTCCAATTATCAGCAGCATCAAGTCTACCACTATTCCTGTATCCAGAAATCATCAAAGTCCAAAAATAACTTCTTTTTCATGCATCTCATCAAATTCTCGTTTTGCAAAATCAGTTTTACCCACACCACATAAACAAACTCAACATCGCATTTGCAACATCAAATCATACCCATATCCTTTTTTAACAAAAACCCATATACTACCTCTCCATCATTTTAACCTTGTTTGTCCATCTAAAGTTTTTAGCACTGAACAAATAGTGGAATTCAAAAGTTCCAAAGATTAATCCCACATGCAAGATACACACAGCTTCTTTTTATTCAAAATTCCCAAAAGTACCCATGAATCACTGATGGCCACAGCAAAGAATTTGGTTTGGGGATTTAGTCGAACAGGTTGTGGGCAGGGTAACTTGTGCCAAAATGGCAACAGAGGTTGAGGATTTTGTCGAGGACTGATACGGAGAGCAGATTTAACGGAGGTTGAGAAACGGGAATGAATGGATTTTATGGATTTTAGAATTTGGCAGCTGCGATGAAAATGTGCGTGGGAGAGAGAGAGAGATTTTATGGCGCCAAAAGAGAAAATGAGGGGATGTAACCGTCCAACTTCCTTTTGAAAATGTTTACCCGATTTGGCCAATTGATGCTTAAATTGGATTCAACGTTGGGCTTTGTATAATGGGCTGGCTCGTATTACGGTTGAGGATGAGGCGTAGTTGCCGGTATTTCTGTTAATAAGACCAATGTTATCCTAGGACCACTTCATCTCAGTTATAGAAATGGAGGGTTGAGATTAAAATACACAAAAATTAATTTCTCCTTCTCTCTCCCCTCCCCACTCCAGCGTTACTCTCTCTCCCCCTCCCCCACACCTTTCCCCTCCCCATCTTCGGCGACGCCAACTTTGACGACAGTGACCCTTCTCCGGCGAACCCAACTCCAGCCATGAGACGTACTTTCTCTCGCCCTTCCTGTAACACCCCGGATTATTTTAAAAATATTTGAATACCTTTTCACGTGTTGCTAGCGGACCTATCGGTATGCTTGTATATGTGGGGTACGGTTTGAGGTGTCTGCGAGACCCGACTTATGGAAGAGGGAAAGAAGAGAAAGGTAATTTTCATAAGTGTTGGACTTAAAGCTAATAGCTATGTAAGTTGGGGGGCAAAGTGTAATTTGGGCATCAGATATTTTATTTCTTTTTCTTTTTATTGGGCTGATTGTAATCAGAGAGGAGAGAGGGGTAGACTTTTCCTGGAAGGGGAGAGAGACCGAAAGAGGAAGAAGAAGAAGAAGAAGAAGAAGAAGAAGAAGAAGGAGGAGAAGGAAGGAAAAATTGGGGAAAACCCAAAATTAAGGTACGAATTGAAGTTTGATTTCCGAAATTCTTGATATATGTTGCTCATATACAAGTTAATCACTGATTTTGCATCTCATAGGAGTGATTTGGGGTTTGTTTTTATGAAATTCGTGAGAGGAAGATGAAGGTGTTCACTGACTGGTTTTCTGAAAATCACATCTGCCATGAGTTTTGACGAATTTTAAGACATGGTTCTAGAAGTCGAAATTTTACGAGATTTTTACAGTGGATACCCATGGATGTTTTCTGCTTTGTGTAAAAATTTCAGAGTTTAATTCGAAGTACAGAAAATATGAAAATTCGTGAATCAATCTGCTGTCGGGTTCGTGTTTGTGCAGACAGCACTGACATGCTTTGGGAAAACAGTTATAACATCTAGCGTGGGTATCCGATTGGCACACCGTCTTTTGATTCTGAAACTAGACTCGTATACCTTCGAAACGATGTATGATTTGTGCCTCAATTCTTTCCAGAGAATAGCAGTTTTTAGTTTGAAGTTGGAGAAAAATTTGTTTTGTGGAATTTTCAGCAAGTTCCGGGTTGGTTTGACGGTTGATTAAAATAGTTACAGGGCTCAGAAAATTCTGAATTTTTGATATGATGATTAAGTATGAGTTTGGAGGTTGTGGTAAAAATTTCGTGGGAAATGGATTAGTAGATTAATTCTGGAAATTCGCAGAGTGCAGCACTGTTGGGTCGTAGTATGCATTTTCATACATTTAACTTGCATTTGGGCATGAATTTTTGGTAGGGAGCTTATGGGTGATATATAATTGTTATTATAGGTGATGTTATTATAAGGATGGTTGTGGTTACGCCTTCGGTGCACAGAGGTTGAGTGTTTGGCAGAGTTGGTCCTGTTGTGACAGGTGAGAATGTACAGCCTCTATAATAAATAGAAATGTGTAGTGTTTATGTGGTGTTTTCAAATGTGTTGTGTGATTATTGATGTTTTGAAAACTCTCCTTGTGATTTTTGTATATGTTAAAAATATTGTGTTTGGACGGATTAAATGATTTTCAATGATGGATCAAATGATTTCTGGTGGGTGAAAAGAGAATATTTTATGCCTCTTGTGCCAATGTTTAGTTTGCAAGGTTGGCAACTTGCATTCGTGGGCTGTGCCATCTGGCTGTGTGCCAGCATTTTAGCCAAAAAGTTACAAGGTTGGCATCTTGTAGCGTGGGCTGTGCCAATATTTTAGTTTGCAAGGTTGGCAACTTGCATTCGTGGGCTGTGCCAAATGTGAGCAGTGCAAGCTTAGTTCTTGCTTTCTGTGTGGGCTGCACCTACCATTGGTGATAAAGAATGGCCCTCGTCACCGCCACTATATGTGAGCCTGTGAGCGAGGTAACGGTACCGTCATAACTCCCGGTCGTGAGGTTGGCGACTCGTTGGCACATTGGGTAAATTGATTTGATATTATTTTATATTGTGAAAGAAAATGTGAAATATTTTGCAAAACCTGCAGAGGTGTGTTGATGAAATGGGCCGGTGGGCCGTGTTTTTTAGATGAGCCGATAGGCTGTGTTTTTGGGATGGGCCGGTGGGCCATGTTTTGGGATGAGCCGGTGGGCTGCATTTTTGAAATAAATATGGTGGACTGTGTTTTTGAGATAAAAGTGTGGGTGTGATGTTTAAAACTGTGATCCATCTGAATTATTTAAGCAAATGTGTTGGTGTGTGTTTATGCTTCGATCCATCTAAATACTTATCATTTCCATTTATTATGTTGCTAACGTACATTCTCCTGTAACCTTTTTGGTTGCAGATTCTCAGTTGAGCTAGACGTCGGTCCACTACAGTGCCAGGGTGTCAGTCAGGTGTTCATAGAGGTTGAGTTTTATAATTCTGTCAGTTAGAGGGTGTTGTAGAATGACTATATAATGTGAGGTTGGTGTGGTTCAGTACAAGTCTAATATGGTTGACTGTACAATTGATGTGGAGGTGTGAACACCTGTTTATTTTTTTTTTGGTTCTGCTGCGAGCTGTGGTCTAATTTTGAGTATTATTTTTCGTGAGAAGCCGGAAAGGCGTACAGGTGGTGACAGGTGTCCAGTCACTTTGTGCAGGTTATATCCTGCCAGAGTGGGGTGTGACACTTCCCCCCTCTCTCTTGTAGGAATACACTTTCATATATACCATACGTACATGATAGATACCACTTTGATTACTTAAATATCTATTCTGATTGATTAGTTGATCAGGTTAATTACAGCCTAGAAAATTCTGAGAATTTCGAATCTGAATTATACGCTTTATTAGCTAGAGTTGATCCAGATGTTATTAAATTGAAAGTCAACTTGATTATTAATTTGTTCATTACTGTTACCAAGTTATCATGTGAGATATTGATTTCAACGGAGCACCTAATTCCTTGAGTTTGAAGGATGGTTGTGTATTTGAGCTATGATAATACTCCCTCCGTCCTTTTTTAAGTGATCTATACGGGAATACGTGCAATTTCAAACTCCTAAAAAACATATTTTTCTCAATGTAACTTTTTAATTTGTTTTATACCAAATTAAAGTGTTCATTGAGTACTTTAATTTGGTGCAAAAAAAATTTAAAAACGATATGCGAAAGTACATTTTTAAACGTCCGCAAAAATACACGTTTCCCAAGTGGATCACTTAAAAAGGGACGGAGGGAGTAGATCTTTTTGATTCCCTATGGCATGACAAAAAAGTAACACGAATCGTCATCGTCGGAGGAGGAGGAGGAGGAGGAGGAGGACAGGTTCTTTGGCGGTGGCTCGGCAGCGAAAGTCAAGGGACTCGAGGGGGAGAGAGTTCAGTCATGGAGGGAGAGAACAGTGAGGTCGCGTTTGGGGAAGAGGGAGAGAAAGGATTCGGCTGTGAGGGAGAAACGTTGGAGAGAGAGGGCCTTTTTAGTTTTTAATCTCAACCAATTTTTATGGCTGAGATAGAGTTTCAAAATGTGCATGTAAAATATGTGTCCACGGATGTCAAAGAACCTATCCTCCTCCGACGACTATGACAACTGCCAAGGACCATCCTCTTCCCTTGACTCCCTCCCAATGAAGACGACAATTCGGGTTACTTTTTGGTCATGCCATAGCGAATCAGAAAGCTCTATTTTCACAATTCAAATACACAACCAGCCTTCAAATCCAAGGAATTAGGCACTCCGTTGAAATCAACATCTCCCATGATAACCAGGTAATAAAGCTAATAAAGCATATAATTCAGATCCGAAATTCTTAGAATTTTCCAGGCTGTAATTTGTTGGAATTCCAGAGAATTCCAGAGAATTCAGTGTGAATGAATTTGATCACATGGGCTGCTGTGGCCGCCACTTTTCCATGGTGGGCTGACTAATTAGTCTCCATTTCACACAAGGAGTTTCTGCCATGGCTGCTATGCCTCCTTGGTGGGCTGACAAATTGTCTTCCCGTTCACACCAGGAGTTTCTCCTATATATATAGGCCACTCCTCATTGTGTTTGCATCGATGAACAGATCACAACAAACATCAGAAACTTAGATTTTCATTTGAGTCAGGAAGAGAGACAGGCGCTAGTTAGTTCGCCAAGGCGGTCGACGGTGGTGTTTCGTCGGCTCGTGGTTTAGCCGTTTTATCCTGGGAGGAAGACGCCGGCAGAGTCTACAACACCCTAAGGTAGACGGCGAATCTTCTTTAAGGAGACTGTGGTATCACACAGGACTCGGCTCGGTTTGTGTTTAATTTTGTATTCCGTTCTTGTAATTGTAATTTCAAGTTTGGTTATCAATGAGAATTGTTTTGTGGAATGCTTCCATTGCCAAATATCCGAACATTTTCCCAACAAGCTTAAAGAAGATTTTTTGATCGGTATTTGGCAATCGGATTCCAGAAAACGATTGTACTAATTTCTGAGTTGCAAGAACAGATTATATCCAAACCGATTGGAGTCTCTGGTGAAAGTATGATAGCAATCTTTGTTTGATTGCTCGGGAAAAAAAAAATAAAATAAAATAATACCGAGAATCAAGTTTTGATTCTTGGATCTTGCTGGTTTCCAAACCTGTTGAGCTTCGGCTTTGTCGGTCATGCGTGGCTTGACATGAGATCTTGATAGTCTCGATGGCTACGGCCTTAGGCTGTCGTGCGCGGCAGACCTCCGTTTAGAAAACGGTGCGGAGAACGGATCTCCGAAGTGTACACTCCGGGTGCCGGAGTAGAGCCGAGGTGCTCTGATAATTTCTTTCGCGTCTCTGTTTTTTTCCCCTCTCTCTGTCCGAGAGGAAGAAGTGGAGGAAGAAAGGATGAGAGAAAGATGAAGAAATTGATTCCCACACACTTTGTTTTAAAAAGGGAAAAATAAAATAAAGGAGACAAGTCTCCTGGGTTTTTCGAAAATCAACAAAGCAAAAGGAAAATAAAGGAGTACACTTTCGGTGGAGGTTTGTCTGATGGAATCTTATGTGATGTCATGCATGACATCAACGAAGGAAGTTATCCGGTGTGGCCAACACCTGGAATGTATGGTGCAACCGTACGTATGTACAAATAGTACCGTATTCGTGAATAGTGTCGTATTCATGAATAGTACCGTATACGTGAATAGTACTATACGGGTGAATAGTACCGTATTCGTGAATAGTGCCGTATTCATGAATAGTACTTTTGGAGGCGCATAGAACGCATTGCCCTCAGAACCCCGCTGGGGGGGAACAGTCACTGGGAGTACCAGGATGTGTGTAACGGATATTAGACCGTTTTAATTGCAAAGTATAGATTGGTTATCTATTCTTGCTATGTTCACTAATGTAAGTTGAACACGTTTCAGGTTGAAGATGACGACTGAAACCGGAAAGAAAACTGCAACTTCAGCTATGGGAAGCGCAAGTGCTGCTCCCACGTTTCCGATGGCCCATGCTGAAAAACCTGGGAAGTTTGGTCCAGGAGTTGATTTCAAGAGGTGGCAACAGAAGATGAGATTCTATCTGACCACTCTCCATCTTGCTGGATGCTTGACTGAGAATGCCCCTGTTGTTGCGGAAAATGAGACAGACATACAAAAGAGACAAGCCCTTGATCAGTGGCAGAATGCTGATTATCTGGCAAGGAATTATGTCTTGAATGCTCTCGACGACTCATTGTACTCTGCGTTCGATGAGGTAGATTCTGCTAAGGAGCTGTGGGAGTCCTTAGAGAAGAAATACAAGGTCGAGGGGGCCGGGCCTAAGAAATTCGTTGTGGGCCGGTTTCTTGATTATGTGATGAAGGATTCAAAACCTGTGACTGTACAAGTACATGAGCTTTATGCACTGGTCAATGAAATCAAGGCAGAAGGGATGGTGCTGCCTGAGCCGTTTTTGGTGGCTGCAATCATCCACAAGCTTTCGGAGTCTTGGAAAGAATTCAAGAATTATCTCATGTTCAAAAACAAAGAGATGACTTTGGAGGCCCTTTTCTACAAGCTCAATGTTACAGAACAGAATCGAGCTAGCGACAAGGCTACCAAAACTTCCGACATGGCTAAAGCCAATGTGGTGGAGTATGGTCGAACCTCGATGAGTGGTGCGAGAAAGCATCAACATGACAAACGGTCCAATAAACAGAAGGGCAAAGGTGCCAATCTGGGACCTAAAGGCGGTGTTGTCAAGAAGCAAAAGGAAAAGTTTCAGGGGAAATGCTTCAATTGTGACAAATTTGGGCATCGTGCATCAGAATGCAAAAAGCCACCCCGGTCACAAGCCCATATTGCAGAGGGCTCGGGAGGTGTCACTGAGATGAACCTCTCGGCTATGGTATCTGAGGTGAACATGGTGGGTTCAAATCCACAGGAATGGTGGATTGACACTGGGGCTACACGCCATGTCTGTTGTGACAGAAAGATGTTCACATCACTCGAACCGCTCAACGGTGAGAAGCTGTTCATGGGGAACTCAGCAACCTCGGATATTGCTGGAGAAGGAATTGTGATCCTGAAAATGACTTCAGGAAAAGAGTTGACTCTGAACAAGGTGTTGTTCGTGCCAGATATTCGTAAGAATTTGATTTCTGGTTCTCTACTGAGCAAACACGGCTTCCGCATGGTGTTTGAATCAGATCGAGTCACTCTGTCTAAAGCTGGATCTTATGTAGGGAAAGGCTATATGACCGATGGTCTGTTTAAAATGAATATAATGACAGTTATCCCTACTATCAATAAAACAATTACCCCAGTTGTTTATGTGCTTGAGTCTTCCATTTTGTGGCATGGTAGACTAGGTCATGTTAATTATGAATCTTTACACAGATTAATTAACTTGGACCATATTCCAGCTTTTCATATTGATACGAATCACAAGTGTGAGACTTGTGTCGAGGCGAAGTTAACTAGGACTTCATTTCGGTCGGTTGAAAGAAGTACCGAACCATTGGGATTAATCCACACTGATGTGTGCGATTTAAAATATGTCCAAACGCCAAACGCAAACAAGTATTTTATTACTTTCATTGATGATAGCACGAAATACTGCTATGTGTACTTGCTAAAGAGCAAGGCCGAAGCGTTGGACAAATTCATTCTTTATAAGAATGAGGTTGAGAACCAACTTAGCACTAAGATTAAGGTGTTGAGAAGTGATCGAGGAGGTGAATATGAATCACCGTTTGGAGAATTCTGTGCTCAACACGGAATTATCTACCAAACGACTGCACCTTACTTGCCTCAGCAGAACGGAACTGCAGAGCGCAAGAATCGTACCTTGAAGGAGATGATGAATGCTATGTTGGTCAGTTCTGGGTTGCCTCAGAACATGTGGGGGGAAGCGGTGCTCACCGCCAACTATCTTTTGAATTTGGTGCCCCAGAAAAAGTCAGACAAAATCCCTTATGAGTTATTTAAAGGCAGGAAGCCTAACTTTAAGCACTTACGTGTATGGGGATGTCTTGCGAAGGTAGCTATACCTCCTCCTAAATATGAGAAGATAGGACCAAAAACCGTAGACTGTGTGTTTATCGGTTATGCACATAATAGTAGTGCATATCGGTTCCTTGTGTATGAATCTAGAGTATCAGATATTCACAAGAACACCTACATGGAATCTATAAATGCGTCGTTCTTCGAACACATTTTTCCGTATAGATCCATTAGGGAGTCCAGTTCAGTGAAACGAACTTTGCATCCTGCTAATGATAGCAGTGAAGACCAAGAAGAAGAAGTTGATGTAGGGCCAAGACGCAGCAAGCGTGCTAGGACATCAACATCTTTTGGTCCAGACTTCCTAACTTATTTGTTAGAAAGTGAGCCTCGGACGTATAAGGAAGCTATTAGCTGTCCTGAAGGACCTTTCTGGAAAGAGGCTATTAACAGTGAAATTGACTCCATCCTGCAAAACCATACGTGGGAACTGGTGGATTTGCCACCAGGCAGTAAGCCTCTAGGCTATATGTCACGCCCCGCCCCGCAAACGGCACCCGTGGTGGGCCCGAAACGGTGCGGGGCGTGACAGCTTGGTATCAGAGCCTAGTACGTTCTAGACTCTGTGTCGAGAGTCGGCTGGGGTTGGGGTAGTGGACCATGGGAGTTTTGTGTATGTCAAAGAAGATTAGTGGTGGACTAACGTGTGAGATATATGTACAACTTGTGTTTGTTGTTGGTTGTTTTAAGTTGTTAAAGCAGGTTTTTGAGAAATGGATTCAGAGCATACGAATCACGCTGAGAATGTTGCATTTAGTGGTGATGAGGTTGGGACAGATGTGTCCCTTGTTTTTTTTTTTGTATTGATGTGAAGGACAGGAGGTGCAACATGAGTAAGTTAATTTGTTTGACCTTAATACTTGTATTTTGGAGTTTGTGTTGGAATTGACAGAGAAAATGCTCAGTGTTGGAGCTACAAGTGAAAATTATGTCTCCAGTAATTAAGGTGGGTAAATATTTTCTTCTTTTGTCGTGGTGATTTAAGAATGACATTGTGGATTGATTTGGAGGGTGACTGGCCAGCACACTTCAAAACAAACCTCTGATGTCACTCTATTACCACGAGTGGGTGGGTGAAGGTATGTAAAGAAATACATGTGGTAGAGTAGGTGTCGATGTAAAGAGCGCATTTGTGTATTTACTATGAAAATGTGTGTTCCAGCGATTTGAATGATGTGCTAAATGCTTAATGTCATCAGAATTGAGGACATGGTGCTAAAGTTAGAGAATTTATTGGAGTTATTGGTCCTATAAAAGTATAAAATCAGTTGGAAGATGTGTTGTGTATTTTCAATAAGATAAACTGATGAAAATAGACTGATGATGAGGAATTGTACACATGTTGATTATAACTTTGGGAGTATTTGCGACAGTGGTAAGGATGTGTTAGTCCTGTTGCGGTGTAAATTGTCGGTGGTTGGGTTTTGATGATTGGAAGTAATATGTGTTTATGTGGGTTGACTGCGTGTCGAGGTTGGTGGTGTGATGGGTTGACTACGTGTCGAGGTTAGTTGTGTGTCGTGATTGAGTGCCAGGGTTGGCTGGGTGTCGAGATAGACTGTGAGTGTTGATTCATAGATGGAATTACTTTGGGGATAATATGTGATATTAATTGTGGAATTTGTGTGGATTATGTGAGATTAAATCACAGATGTTTCTTGATACTGAACTGTGGCTTCGTGCCGTATTTGGCTTCGTGCCGTGTGGGCTTCGTGCCGTATAGGCTTCGTGTCGAATTGTGGCTTCGTGCCGTATTTGGCTTCGTGCCGTGTGGGCTTCGTGCCGTGTTGGCTTCGTGCCGTGTCGGCTTTGTGCCGTATTGTGCCGTATTATTTAAGCATTTCTGTTTAATCTTGCTATATATTGATGTTGTGGCTGTTTGCCAAGTTTGGCTGCCTTTTATGCTTCGTGCCGAATTGTTTATGCATTTCTGTTTAATCTTGCTATAAATTGATGTTGTGGCTGCGTGCCGAGTTTGGCTACCGTTTAGGCTTCGTGCCGAATTGTTTATGCATTTTTGTTTAATCTTATTGTATATTGTTATTGTGGCTATGTGCCGTGGCTTTGTGCCGAGTTTGGTTGGGTGATGAGGTGGCATGTCGGGATTGGTTGTGGATGATTGTGCTTAGAGAGTTAGTTGTGGATGTGGAATTAGATGGTGAGATGTTTCGCCTGTTAGTCTAATTTGTGAGTTTGGGGAGAGAGTTGGGAATCGCGCTTTATGCGATGAAATTTATTGGAGGATATAATCAGGTGCAAGTGATGATAGTGTGTGTAGTGTTTGCAAAGGTTGTTTAAGGGGTTGTTGAGGAATCCAACAGGATTTGGACTTTTATCTATCCTCGGTATTCAAAATATTGTGAGGGTGTTATAGTTTTAAGAGTAAACTTGAGCATGTGAATTGACAAGCTGAGAGGAATCAGATGTTGGGTGTAGTGAATAGAATTATAAATGGGTTTAGATGAATTGTGATATTGTGGATTGTAGTAGATGAAGTTGCTAATGTTGTATTTTGGATTGAGGATTTGTTTATAGATGGTGAGTTGATTGTTATTTAAGGTTGGGCACGGGTTCTAATAAGGTACGACTTGTTTACACATTGTTTTTATACAGGTGTGGAGCAAAGTCTGCTACTTGTAACAGGTTATCAGTATAGTTTGAATGGATGATTGGTTGACATTAAGAATATGGGATGAATCTTGAGGATACAAATTGTGTTTTCCTCTGGAATTCGAGAAAGAATTAGCAAGACGTTTTTATTCATGAAATTGATTCATATGACCGATGGTAAATAGGGAGCAAGGGTTTCCGTAATAGTTCTAGAGTTGGTTGTTAAGGAGGTGATGGAACAGAGATTATCTTTTCGTTAGAGAGAGACATTGTATGTTTAAGAGTTGGATTGCTACTATCTATGTCGGTTAATTCAATATCTAGATGTTTGGGATTATTAGAAGTATGTTTGAAGAGCATGAAATAATACAAGATTTTGGTAAGTGTCTTCGGTGGTATAATCTGGAGGTTAAGGGGACTGTGGACCGAATGCGATGGTTGACCTATATTTAATTTGGTGGTGCATGCTAAGGCAGTGGATAATAGTAGTTAAATATGAATAAGTGAAATTAGTTTCGAACGGCTTCCAAAGAGATTATATTAATATGAGTCTTTATGGATGTGAATGTGAATGTAGATAACAAATTGATATAGTGTTAAGAGCGACGTGAGTTCAATCCAAGGGTGATGGTGAGTGCGTAGATTTTTTCGGGTGATGTAAAAATGTGGGGTTTTAAAAAAAGGGTGTGGCTTTTTACGGCAAAATATGTGAAAGTATGAATGGCTGTTTGGTTATTGTGAGAGGGTTATACAAGATAAGAAGATTGAGTAGGATTTTTGCTCTAGTTGGATTGTTGATCATGATACTTGTATTATTTTTGTGGTTATGTCATAGTAAGGTGAAGGTGTATGACTTTTACATGTAGTGAGTGTAAGTTGAGGTTATTTCGGGTGAAAGATGTTGTATATGGAAACAGTGAGCCATAGAGTGTTTGTGAAATTCCTCGATGTTTAAGTATATTTCTATTAGCTGGTATTATGAAATTCGGGAGCAAGAACGAATAAGGTTTTAGATATGTGGTCTGTTAAGATGATTACGATGTGATAGAGTGGCAATTTATTTGTTGGTTGTTTGTTTCCAGTATTAAGTGCAAGATAATTTTGAAGATTTTGTTGTTCGATGGGCCTAAAATTATTTCATGTGTTAGTGGGAAGTATAAAAAAAATTGTTTGTGGCTATGTTTTGAGTGGAGCAATGCACCCAAGAGTAAAGTGTTTGATTGACTGGCAACCATGTATCGAGTGGAAACTGTAGTTCGAATATTAAATTGAGGAACATTAAGCGATCCAATTATGTGTATTTGTTGTTGAGGCAGAGTTGAACCAGAATTTATAGAATTGTGTGCTGCTTGTTACATTTGAAATAGAGTGTTTGAGGAAGCGAAAAAAAAAAAGTTTTGGGTAAGCTAGAGGTTGTGCTGAAAAAATATTGTTGATGTTCAAGAATAAAGTTGTGTTTAATGCGATAAATTTTAATTGGGAAGATGATGTACAAGTTGTCAAAATTCGTGAGGCTTTGTAAGGGAGAAAATGTAGAACGCCAATTTGTTGGGATGATGTGGGCGGAAGGAGTATGTTGACACGAGAGATGGAACGAAAAAGGGCCGAGGGGCAAATGTTGGATTCAGAGTTAGTACAACAAACAACTGATGGAGTTAGGTTGATAAGAGAACGGTTGAAAATTGCACAGAGCCTACAGAAGAGTTACGCGGATAAGCGAAGACGGGAATTGGAGTTGGTGTTTGGTGAATTTGTAGTTGCTAAAATACACTAAACCGTATGAGATTATTGAGAGTGGAGGTTGCGACTTGTAGTTGGTTTTACAGGTTGTGGTTCTAGGTTGTAAAGAGCAAGTCTGTGTTCCGAGGCATCGGTTTACATGAAACTATGGTGGTGAAGGCTTACGTTGAAGGATTTATGTGGGGAGACGAGAGGTTGATAAATTTGTGGTATCGCATTTGTTGTCGAGGGGTAGATCTTATTTCGGGGACGAAATTCCTAAAGGGGGGGAGAGTTGTAATACCCGTTCCCGGTATTTAGGATTTAATTCGCAATTTAGAGTGGTGGTGTGACTACACCCAATAATTTCCCGTGAGTGGGTGCATAATTAATTTTACTTTTCGAGAATGGTATTGGATAAACCGGGACCGGGGTTAGTCTCAAAATAATTTATTTGAGCCACGGTTAAAATTTTAGAATTTTCGAAGATGAAATCTGGACTGCGTGGTCGGAACGGGGCTTGTTTCCACGGTCGCGGGAGTTCCAGCCGCCTGCTGGAAGTGGAAAGTTTCTTTTATGGGAGTGGGTCCCACCCCACCCCCATTAGTCGCCCCTTTCTCCTCTCTTTTCTTCCTTTCCCTTTGTTTTCTTTTTATTCTTTTCCTTTTGTCTGATGGAATAAGAGAGAGAGGGAGAGGAAGAGGGATACCAGAGAAGAAGAAGAAGAAGAAGAAGAAGAAGAAGAAGAAGAAGAGACAGAGAGAGACCGAAAAATTGAAGAAAAACCCGAATTAAGGTACGGATTGGAGTTTAATCTCCAAAATACTTGGGTTATGTTGTTTATTTATAAAATTGATTGAGTATTTTGTATCTCATATGAGTGATTTGGGGTTGTTCTTTTACAAAAATTCGTGGTAGGGAGTAGATGTGTTCATTGTCTGATTTTGAGAAAATCAAATCTGCCATGGCTTTGGCCGAATTTTTAGATGTGGTTTCTGAGTTCGTAATTTTCTGAAAATTTAACTGGAGGTACCCATATGAGTTCTAGACCTTGTGTTAAATTTTAGTGATTTTATGAGAAGTACAGAAAATATGAAAAATGTTTTACCGAGCTGCTGTCGGGTTCGCGTCTGTGCAGACAGCACTGACACTCTTTGGGAAAACGGTTATAACTTTTAGCTCGGGTATCCGATTGGTACACCGTCTTTTGATTATGAAACTAGACTTGTAAGGCTTTCAGAATTGATAGGCCTTGTAGCTTGATTATTTCCCAGTAATAGCAGTTTTTAATTTGAAGTTGGAAGAAAATCTGTTTTGGGAAGGTTTTAGCAGGTTCTGGGCTGGTATGACGGTTGATTAAAAATAGTTGCAGAGCTTAGAAAATTCTGAGTTTTTAGTATGTTGTTTCTGCTTGTGTCTATGGTCTAAGGTTAAAATGTTGGGATGTTTGGACGGGTGGATTAATTCTATAAATTCGTAGACCGCGAAGGGGTCGAGTTGTCCTAAGTGTGTTGAGCACCTTTCTTGTGTTTGAGCGTATATTCATGGGATTATCTAAGGTCTTAATTAGTGTCTACCATTGATTGTGTATGATTTTGAGTTAATTGAAGATACGTGTACAGAGGCAGATACGGGCACATCCGGGATGCCGAATACAATAATCAAATCTACCTTTATCTCTGGAGATCGAGGTGAGTGTGTTTGATATATTCATGTTCAATAACATATAACTGAGTTGATGATGTATTGTTGTAAAGACGGATGTATATTATGTGATGATGATGTGTTGTTGTGAAGATGGATGTTATCATGCTAATAGATGTTTTAGCTGCTGATGATGTATTGTTGTAAAGACGGATGTATGTGGCGTGTTGTTGTGAAGATGTATGTATATCATGCTAATAGATGTTTTAGCTGTGGATATGCATGTATGATGTGTGTGAAAGATGGTATCTGCGAAGGGGCTGTGGATTGAGTTACACAGTGACCTAGGATACATTGTATATTGTGTGTGAAAGATGGTATCTGCGAAGGGGCTGTGGATTGGGTTGCACCGCGAGTACGTTGTGTCGGCTAGCTACCGGTGACAACGAGCGGGGTGTGCTCCCACAGTGACCTAGGATACATAGGATGTGGCAGACGTGCCACTTGCATGTGATTGGTTTTATACATGTTGAAAGTTGTTGTATAATGATGTTGTGTTTTGAATGATGGTTTAGTTGATGTATAACGTTGTTGTGTTTTGGCATGTTGATTTGGTTGTATTTTATTGAGCATATCTATGTCTCACACACTCTGGATTTCCTTTATGGTTTTCTAGATAGTAGGAGCTGTAGAGGGGGTCCACTACCGGTCAGCGTTGGGTTATGAAGTTGGTGTCGAGTGGATTTTTGGACATGTTGTCATCTAGTACTTTTATGGTTTGTAATATAAAGCATTTTGAGTTTATGTAAAGCTTAAGTTGTTTCTGAGTAGACAGTTGTGGGTGTTGAGTTAGTGATTTAACGTTGGCACTTTTGTTTATGTGAAGAAGTCTTCCGCTGTGTTGTTATTATAAGAGTTTATTAAGCTGATGTTGAGTCTTGTGTTGGAATGCCACGTGGCCGCACCGTTTCGGGCCCACCACGGGTGCCGTTTGCGGGGCGGGGCGTGACACTATAAGTGGATCTTCAAGAGGAAGATGAAAGGAGATGGGTCAATAGATAAGTACAAAGCTAGGCTTGTTATCAAAGGATATAGACAGAAAGAAGGCCTAGATTACTTTGATACTTACTCACCGGTCTCAAGGATCAATTCCATTCGAATGATAATCGCAATAGCTGCTTTGCGACACCTTGAGATACATCAGATGGATGTTAAAACAGCTTTCCTGAATGGTGATTTAGAAGAAGAAATCTACATGGAACAACCTGAGGGTTTTTCCGCACCTGGCCAAGAAAGGAAAGTTTGTAGGCTGGTTAGATCTCTATATGGTCTAAAGCAAGCGCCTAAACAATGGCATGAGAAGTTCGACAATGCAATGTTGTCTAATGGCTTTCGAATCAACGAATGTGACAAGTGTGTTTATGTCAACGACACTGACGCAGGATACGTCATGTTGTGTCTCTACGTTGATGACATGCTCATTGTTGGCAGTAATGACAAGGTCATTCGATCTACAAAGAATATGTTAAAATCCAAGTTTGACATGAAAGATATGGGCCTTGCAGATGTGATACTGGGTGTTAAAATCACCAGAACATCTGATGGACTTGCGTTGTCTCAGACACACTATGTTGATAAAATTCTAGAGAAATTCAATAAGTCTGATACAGGTATCGCAAGAACCCCTGTGGACCAAAGTCTCCATTTATCCAAGAATGGGGGGGAAGGAGTATCCCAATTGGAGTATTCTCGGATAATTGGGAGCCTCATGTATTTAATGAGTTGTACAAGGCCCGATATAGCCTACTCAGTTAGCAGCTTAGCAGATACACGAGTAATCCAGGACATGATCACTGGAAGGCAATAGTCAGAGTACTACATTATTTGAGGTATACTCGTGATCTGGCGTTGCACTACACCCGATATCCAGCAGTACTAGAAGGCTACTGTGATGCAAATTGGATATCAGATATGAAGGACTCGAAATCCACGAGTGGATATGTCTTCACGATTGGTGGTGCAGCTGTTGTGTGGAAATCTTCCAAACAGACGTGTATAGCACGATCTACAATGGAATCTGAGTTTATTGCTTTAGATAAAGCAGCAGAAGAGGCCGAATGGCTACGCCAATTTCTGGAAGATGTTCCAAGATGGTCTAAACCTGTGCCAGCAATTACTATACATTGCGATAATCAAGCTGCAATTGGTAGGGCACAGAGTAAAATTTATAATGGTAAGTCTAGACATATACGTCGAAGACATAATACCATTAAGCAACTGCTCTCTAGTGGGGTTGTCACTATTGACTATGTGAAGTCAAAGGACAATATTGCGGATCCGCTAACCAAAGGGTTAACCCGAGAACGAGTTGAGCAAGCATCAAGAGGAATGGGACTAAAGCCACTACGCTCATAGTACCGTGAAGGTAGCCAACCTAGTTGACTGGAGATCCCAAGATCTAGGTTCAATGAGACTACTTTTTGCGTGTATTCGAGGACGATCACTGAGGAAACGAGGTTTCCTACCCATTCTTGTATAAGATGTAGAACAGTGATACCTGCAAAGGGGAAAGGTTAAGCATTGCTTTTAATGACTCTTATGCGTCGGAGTTGCCGAGCAGGGTATAGCAGGATACCCTGTATAAGAAGGTCACCTATGCAAGTATGAAGTGGGGCCGCTTCTTTGAGAATCGTGGCAAAATTCTCGAGAAAATACTTGCAGAACCAGGAAGAGGGTGTCATGGCCAAAATGAACCCAACAGTGAGAACTTAACTACGTCAGGAGAAGTCCTGTGTGACGTCTATTGTCTCAGTTTACACTAGCGGTGGAACAGTTCAAAGCAGGACTGCACACTGGTCTGCCAGTAAACTCGATAGGCTATCACAAGGGAAGGTTCAAGGCCAAAAGCTACCTATCCTATGCAGGACCTATCCGTTGTCTCTCTTTCTAGGTCAGCATTATAGTTTGCATTAGAGTGCATGCCAATTTCATTCATGGGGGGGATTGTTGGAATTCTAGAGAATTCCAGAGAATTCAGTGTGAATGAATTTGATCACATGGGCTGCTGTGGCCGCCACTTTTCCCACCACATGGGCTGCTGTGGCCGCCACTTTTCCATGGTGGGCTGACTAATTAGTCTCCATTTCACACAAGGAGTTTCTGCCATGGCTGCTATGCCTCCTTGGTGGGCTGACAAATTGTCTTCCCGTTCACACCAGGAGTTTCTCCTATATATATAGGCCACTCCTCATTGTGTTTGCATCGATGAACAGATCACAACAAACATCAGAAACTTAGATTTTCATTTGAGTCAGGAAGAGAGACAGGCGCTAGTTAGTTCGCCAAGGCGGTCGACGGTGGTGTTTCGTCGGCTCGTGGTTTAGCCGTTTTATCCTGGGAGGAAGACGCCGGCAGAGTCTACAACACCCTAAGGTAGACGGCGAATCTTCTTTAAGGAGACTGTGGTATCACACAGGACTCGGCTCGGTTTGTGTTTAATTTTGTATTCCGTTCTTGTAATTGTAATTTCAAGTTTGGTTATCAATGAGAATTGTTTTGTGGAATGCTTCCATTGCCAAATATCCGAACATTTTCCCAACATAATTAACCTGTTCAACTAATCAGTCTGAATAGATATCCAAGTAATCAAAGTGGTATCTATCGTGTACGTATAGCATATATGAACGTGTATTCCTACAAGAGAGAGGGGGGAGGGCGAGAGGAAGTACTTCTCGTGGCAGAAGTTGGGTTCGCCGGAGAAGGGTCACCATCGTCAGAGTTGGGGTCGCCGGAGATGGGGAGGGGGAGAGAGAGAAAGGCTGGAGTGGGGAGGGGAGAGAGAAGGAGAAATTAATTTTGTGTATTTTAATCTCAACCCTCCATTTCTATAGCTGAGATCAAGTGTCAAAATGTGTCTACGGATCCTGCTCCTTTAAAAAATTATTTTTTTATAGAATTAATCGATGACTATCAAACAAGATTTATATTGCATACAATTGAAAATACGAACAAGTTTTTGAGGTGTCATGAATAGTGAAAGTTGACAAAAAAATTGGGACGAAAGAAGTGCCAGCCTAGGAGCCGATTAGTCGGCCGCTAAGCACCCCTCTTCCTCCCGACTAATGTCTAGCCAATTTTAAAACACTGCTGATTGGATGATGTTGCTGAGCCCTGTTGGTTTTGCAATATGTCTCATTTTGATAATTTTATTTCTTTATTTCATAGGTCCAGTATGTAGATCATTCTTGTAAAGAAGGCTACTTGATTAAGAGTTTTTTTCCATTTTTTTTTTTTTGGATAATAGAACGAATTTTATTGACTTTGTTATCACCATTACATAAGAGAAGACACCGGCAACGGACGAAGGCCTAAAAGAAGCTTTAGGTGTTACAACCGAGCTTCGGCTTACAGAGCAGAGCCAAGTTATAAACACATCAAAACATGACCACAAAACACAAAACTATGCTATTGTCATAAGATAAAGGCAAAAAACAAAGGCCTAGGGCATCGATGACAAGCGATGGCCAATAAAAGATCAAAAGAACGGAGCACAGTATGAGCATGTGTGAAGCGGAGAAAACAAACAACAAGTGCATCTACTAAAAGGACAGCATTCGGATACCATCAGAAACACGAGCATCATAGCACAACAAACAAGCAGCACACCCCAACACACATGCATCAAAACCATGGGCTACCATGAAACGGGAAAGGCTCAGCCGATCATCCTCATCAAGCCAAAACAGAACCAAAGCAGAACAACACGAACAAACCTGCAAACACTAACAGTCAAGCTCATTCCTACCAGCGTCTCGTTCTCCCTCGTTCCCATTGGAGATGTGGGAGCTGACTTTATGAGTAACTATGTCGCCTATCTATAACAACTCAATTTACCCTCTCCACAGTTTGTCTTTTTTAGAGAGTACACCTAATGATGGCACGTTTAACCAATCCCGCCCATTAAAAGTGGAACAATGATAGGTACACACCCTCTCAACCACTCCCCACCACACCGTCTCTCACATGTGTGGTGGGGGCCACTGGAACCCACCGGGTGAGCCCCACCACACATGTGAGAGACGGTGTGGTGGAGAGTGGTTGAGAGGGTGTGTACCTATCATTTTTGTTAAAAGTGGGTGTTAAGGTCATCGAAGTGTCGTAGCTTTGATCTAAAGTCAGCCACCGAATCCAAGTGGTGGCTGCTCTACTATTTATTTAGTATCGTTCAATATTGGTTGGATCATAATCTGGCTGGATCTATAGTTAAGACGACACTTGCTAATAATAGGTTAAACGAGAAAAGAGGGGTCATTTGATCAGATGAGGGAAGGGGAGAAATGAAGCACATGGCCCGATCCAAATGAAGGAGAAAATCAGAAAATCCCGATCAGTGGGGTAGAAAAGAAAGGGGAGCTGATTGGGATTGGAAAAAATGCAACGAGTCAGCCGATTAATGGGGAGGGGAGTTGATCGGTTGAGAGAGAAAGGTAGCAGCCGCTCAGAGGGGGAGGGGGAAGGGGAAAAGAGTTAATGTTTGAGAAAAATGCACAAAAAAATAGGAATGACGAATGCAAAAAAAAAAACCTCCACTTTTTTAACGTCAGGTAGAAATGGTTTGCACTTTGCACATCGGTAGCTAAAAATTAAATATAATACCACGGACCATCAAAGATTCAAAATAGAACCCATAACGGGACCCACGACCCTCCCAACAATACTAAGCACATTGCATACATTTTCCGTATTGTTGAGTTCCTTAAGGATTTACAATAATTTGTGAATTATTCTCAGTACCATAGTTTTTTTTTATCAGCAACATTGTACTAGTTTATATCAATTCATGTTTGTGACATGTACTTTCCGTCGTACTAACAATGAACATATGAATACGTAGATGGATGTAATAATAAATATCCTAAATATGTTACTAACTTTATTTATTTTATTTTTTTGACATACTCCTATTTGGTAAGAGTTTCAAAAAAGAAAAGTATTAACATATTTATGAAATTATTACTATTTACTCGAGCAATAAAAAATGAGAGAAATACCTCGATATTTATTTCACTTTATAATGAAATCCAATGCCTGACTGCTCTATCTCAGAATTCAGATTGCAAAACATCACTGATATACCTCGATATTTATTTCCGATGGGGATAAAAACACGCAGTTAAACACTGAATATCGCGTTGTCTACCCCAAAGGACAGACATTACAAGTAATAAAAACGGATTAAAAAATGAATGAAACGCGCAAAGGAAGAGAAGCCTATATCAATCGATGCCAACGCAAAACTGCTACTCTCGGTTCATATTTGCGTCCACAAACAGTATACATGTCAAGATCGCAGCACTAAATTGTACCCATGGAAATAGTTAAACTTCCTCCCACCCGAAATTCTTCATACATCTGCTTATCCAACATTATTCCTGCCATTCTTCTGTATACTAAACTGTGGTCCAGTGAAGTATTTAATAAAAACCAATCAATCTGTTGATGATCCTTCCACATTTTGCTAATATAAACATCCACAACTCGTCCAACTTCTATCGCGTAAAGTTACAGCCCTAAAGGCAATTAAATGCTAAAAGGCTTGCCTCCACCTTAGAGGTAAAATCAACAGATTAGCAAGACCTGCTCGGTATTCCTATTAATAGTTGCTGGAGTTCAGTGCTCAATGGCGATGAATGGATTGAACCTTCGATCAAAAATCCCAAGTGGCTCAAGGTTAAGGTTTTACTGTGAATCCCCAAACCTTTAGAAAACACCACCTCACACCAACATCATCCAATATGGACTGCTTTCTTTAACGAAAGAATGAATGGGAAGTAAACAGCTCTGAGAGGGGCGTGGAGTTTTTATGTCGCCCATTTATCATCTTTCAAAAGTTTGGTCAACAGACAATGCATCACCTGATTTCGAGGTGGGGGACTCTTTTGAGCCTCCCTTGCTTGATTGTTCATCTTTAGTATCGCGGTCATTCTGAACTTCTTCTGAATACTGAGGTGGGGGGCTAGCAACCACCACCACTTTATGGTTTTGAACAATTGTAGTCTCCCTTTCATTTGAAGGTCCATTGTCATGAGTAGGTGAAGCCACATATGATATCCCGAACTTTTGCCCATGGGTTAGGCCCGGGCAGACCCCCTGTTGCACAAGATAACAAAATGCTCAGAAATCAAAGAGAACAACTATTTCTATTAACAGATACAGGTTAAAAATTAAACAAATACTGGAACCAAAAGACCCCTACTCGCGGTGGAGGATAAACAGTACACAGAAAATGAAAAATATCTTCAAAAAGTGGGGGAACGAATTTAACAGGGATACACTTCCATTAGTAAATCCTGCACACCAAACTTCCTTCGAGTACATTTCATAAGAAACGTTTTGTAGGGAAATAAACATATAGAGCGATTGCATGCAGAATCAAGTATCTAAGACTGTCTCAGCTGAGTATAGAATAATTGCATGCAGAATCAAGTATCTAAGACCGTCTCAGCTGCCCCATTTCATATCACAAGGAAAAAGAAGAAAGGGAGAAAAACCCACAAAGTCAGATTAGCCATTTTATGTAGATTACAAGTACATAAATTGCAGGGGTAACATAAACACTAAAAGTTGAGGGGGCCAATCACCACCATTTAATATAGAAAGTTCATTTATCCAAACCCAACATACTCCATACTCACCTTGATAAAACCTGAAACATGAGTGGATTTCTGAGAACTCCAGTCCGATGCAAAACTGGTAAAAACTGAGCCCCTACATAACGTACTACTGTTACTTTCATGAGAATCCATTGAGATGTTGGAGGTATAGGATTTCTGTCTCGAATGGTTGCTTCTACAGTATGCACCAAAATAGGAACAATGTTCTTGTACTAAAGATATTTGTGGAGTTGCAGGCAATAAATGTCCTTCAGTGCTGAAGACGTATCTGTAAAATAACAAATTCAGAAGGCAGACCCAGGATGAGAAAGGTAACTGTGTTCCTCTGACCATGTATATGTGCTCAACACCCAAAAAAAAAAAAAAAAGGAGAGGATAAGCATTACTTACTTGTATGGTCCATTCTCAACAAGGTTATCTGGACCGGCAGCTAAATCAAAAAGAAGCCACAAGTATTTGACCTAAACATGTCCAACGATTATTCATGAAGAGATTCATATGTTCATAATAGAAATGAAATTAAAAGGGAAAAGCAATAAATCACATAAAAGCACACCAAACACAAGAATACAATCACACCATCTTTTAGTTAGGGATGGCGTATTGCCGTGGATTACTGTATAGGATTAAGAGAGAATGTTCCCAGTGTCGTAACCATTAGGCAGATGAAAGCATGTTATAATTTACCAAGGAAAATGGTCAATTGATAGGAGGAGAAAGTTGAGCCTTAATGGTCACAAGTAGAGAACTCATCCATACAGTTTTGGCCCAGTCCGATTAGATTAAAAGCAAACAGATCTTCAGTAAATGTGATTGGTTGAGTTGGTGGGCCAAACCAGCTCAAATCAACGTATGTTACTAGGAACGCAAATTGCATCAGCGGGAAAGGGGATCAGGGGAGCAGGGAAAGGGAAACGAGGGATTTTACTTGCGGTAAGTTGTGGTATAGATGGATAGGCTTGTACAGAAGACACTATGGGAAATGTCAGAGGAATTTTATTTCAATATAAAGTTATTGTCATGTAAATTAATCACGTAAACTCTAGGAGCAGCGTGTCCTCTTTTTATTAATGCTTTGTAATGCCAAAACTCTCCTTTATTTAGATTCCGTTTCTTAATGTTGGATGAAAAGATTACAAGAAAATATATAAGAATGTTGGGATTCAATTGGATCGCTGAATTCACTGACTTGTAATGGAATTGTATCACATTTCGGAACATATGTTCAACAACGTAACTAACTGGGGTATTTTTTTTCAGACTTATTCTTACTGGCCTCCCTCACAACTTATAAAGCAAGCTTATTTAATGCATTAGGTACACAAACAAAATCTGTTCAATCACCCCAGATCACTTCCCTGAATAACATTTTCCAGTAATTATCACGTGGATAGTGAATCTTTCTTTTGACAATGTTAAAAGGATTGATAGAGCAGATTATACAATTTCATCAATTATCTAGAGTTGATCTTTACCGTCTCTGCAAGAAAAAAGCTCTCCATATGATCTTCCTGCTTGTGAAACTCTACATCGGAAATATGACAATACCCACACATGCATCGGGCTCCATATTGCAAGCTGGCAACCATGTCCCTTCCAGCATCAAGGTATCTGTACAGCATAAGGACCAAGATTTTAACTTTCAATACTATCAAATTCCAAGTCAACCATGCCCTTCCAGCATCAAGATATCTGTCTGAGTCACAGAGTCTCAAGTCTCTAGCTCAGAGCCTCAGACAGCTCATGAATCCCATAAGCAACCAGTCTCAAGTCTCCAGCTCAAAAGTCTAAGGCTCAGGCAGCTTCTGAATCCAACTCATAAGCAAGCAATAATTGTCTTTTTCAGATACTATTTATATCTACATGTTACTCAAAATCTCTACCTTTTGTTTTCACAATATGAAGGAGATTATGTCGAGGCAGAAACAAGGCAGCAGGATCTATAACTCTATAATAGCCAATGCAGTATCAATAGTAACTTTCAAGGAATGTCATATTAACAGTCAGGAGATGGTATCAACCTGACCTCTGTCCCACATCAAGCGGCTCCCATAAGGGAACACATCTTTTCCTTCTTTTCGTATTCTCTCATGAACAGTGGGGACGGAATAATGCATAAAAGTCATGGCCGAAAAGGAGGCAACGAACTCATAGTTTGAAATTCTAAAAGGAGTCAGTACTTTAGTCTTCAAAGACATTTTTTTTAAATGGTCTTCAAAGACATTTTCTAATTGAAGTTGATCATTCTGAAATTTTGGTTCTTGTATGCACGTCTATTGTAAGTAAGTTGGACAAAAAGGGAAGGAAGAGCTTGAAAGAGATGAGAACATCATAAAGGTAAAGTGAACTTGATTTAGAAGCAGAGAACCAACCTGGGATCTCTGGTAGCTTTGTAGAGCCAATATGTGCTCTCTATTAGCTCTGGACGCAGAGGGTAGCTTTTTTGACCATGCTGAACAGCAAAGTAAATAAGAAGTCAAAACACTCCTTGGCATATAATTTTGTGACAAAAATTCTAGATGTTAAACTGCACAAAATACAGAATCCATTACATGCATTTCTAACATGTCGATAGAACCTTACAAACACATAAACCCACATTCCAGTGATTGCACCATCAAAAGAATATAATAACCATGTAATTACATAGGCCCTGTTCGTTTCCCAGTTTAGTTTTAGTTTTAGTTTTGATGACATCATCATTTCTCCCATTTCTCTCTCTATCTCTCTCCACTCATTACACCTGATGACATCATCAAAACTAAACTAAACTAAACTATCTAACCAAACACAGCCATAAGAACTGTTAGGCAACTAATTAACTAAATCCAGGTGTTCTTATCATCTATGACATACATCAATATGCCAAAAGCAGTGTATAAGCCCTCTTAGTCTTAGCTTATATGTCATATCTTGCAAACTTGAGGTCTTGCAAAACTGAGAAAGGCAAAAAAGGATACAAAAATGGAACAGAAACTACATAAGCTAAGAACGTGAGTCATTTGCACCCATAGTTTACAATGTTGTGCATTCTACAGCAGTCATCTGAGTTGGTCCTGTTGATGAACTGAATTGTGTATTCAACTATATGACAATGTTGGTCAATCATCCGAGATGCCAACTAAAGAAGAGAAGCTTCCTTTCTTGCACTTCAAGTGGTAATCCACCCATATTGGCTTCCACCAAATAATTCTACAAAATTTCGTATGTCCGCAAAAGAGATTTATTGAAGACAATCTAAAGGTCAGATAAGACAAATTTCCCTCACTTCAGATCCAGAAACATTACACATACATAAAAAGGGCAAAGGTCCATGCAAAAGACGTCTGTGTGCCTTCATATGAACACACCAACATCAAAGTACCAAAGCATCGAATATAAGAATTTTCGTGTTTTGATCGATGTTGACGGGCTATAGATCTGAGGGTAGCCATCGCCCTAACTAAAACCCCTCACAACCACGGTTACGGGGAAATATTATCGCAGGCCCCTACCCCAACACATAAAAGCTGGCCCCTTACATTATATAGGAATTCAGATAATAGAAACCAAGGTACCTGAACGCTGAGTGTGGCAAGATTAAAACCCTCTGGAGTAAAGCCATATCTTTTCCAGACGCTAAAAAAGGCAGCATGTGTGCGAATTGCAGGATCAATGTCCCCAACTAAAACCTTTCAAAACTTCTGTACTCAGTTTCACGTCTTACTCAATAGTACTGATTCCAAGCAATCAACTAAACATTACAGTAAACTAAGAGGTAGATACCTGAAGGCCAGGCCAGAATGCCTGCAAACTGTTAAATAAAGGCCAGACCAGGGCAGCAGAGTTCATATTTACCTCCACATACCTATTAATATTTGAAAAGTCAGCATCCTTCATCAATAGTGTTAACACTTGGAAAATAAAATCCTCAATAAGACAACAGAAGGAAATTAAAATAAAACAAGAGAAAGGAATGTATGTTTACGTAGTGGCACATGATGGCCACAATCTTTTACCAAGGATCCGTATAAAGATAGCGCATAGCAGCCTCATAAGCTTCTTGAAAAATAAAAAGACACTCTTCATCTCCAAACAATAAGTAAGCCTGAAGTGAAATCACAAAAGGCTGGACTTAGCTAAAAAGAAAAGAGAGAGAGAGAGAGAGAGAGAGAGAGAATGGTAGCAGTTCATTTAGCTATTTCTTTTTCTCAGCTACTTATACCATGCTTATGTGAAGCGAAGTCGCACATCGCCCGAGTACCAAAGTAATATTAAGTATATAAGCAAGAGAGCACTCTTATGTCATGAGCTAGCTTTTGGGGTTGAGTTCTACCCTAGGCCGTGTAACATGGTACCAGTGCTAGGTACAAAAGATGGGTAGGGTGCGTGTCTTTGGCTAGCATGCCGTAGATGCTGCCGAGTACCAAATTGGAAAATCACTTTTCTTTATCTTGTTTATCAGTTCTGTGTTTTTTTCCTTTTCTATATATTTTCCCCTCTTAAGTGAAAGTTTCTGGACTTGCAGCTGTCCTACAAATTAGTTGGAATGCTTGTTTTCCAAATAGCAATAACCTATTAGATGAAATTTGGCAACCAATATTCCTTAGCCTTATCCTTAAAGAATGTGACACATCACATACTACCAAGGGCGGAGCCCTAAGAGACGCTACGCTTTGAACTTGTAACAACTAACCTTCAGGAGATATTCATAGAAAGAGTCGATACTGGTACCTATCCCCGCATCCTGCAAATGAACAATAAATATAAACTGAAATAAGCACAGATTATCAAGCCTCGATAACATTTACATGACCGACGAAAAGGTAAGGAAGAGCAAAAGATCAAAAGAGAAATGAAAATAATTGGTATTGTTAAAGCATTGAACTCAAAACCAATTGGCAATGAGTGGAGAGGCTGTTCAGGCTCATATACTAGTTTTCGAGGTATTAATTTACCAATATGGGACAAGCTCTAACACTCCCTTGCATGTGCGACCCCTAAACCGCACATAGAGAGGTAAACAACGGATCCTCAACATTGGGACCATTACGAAACATGGTGCATTTATGGCACAAACAATGGAGAAATAACTAAGAGAGTCTCGTCCAAAATCCTCCGAAAGCCTAGCACCGATACCATGTTAAAGCATCCAACTCAAAACCAATTGGCAATGAGTGGAGAGGCTGCCCAGGCTCATATACTAGTTTTGAAGGTATTAATTAACCAATATGGGACAAGCTCTAACAGGTACAAAATAAAATAATCTACTGATTGATAGTTTGCATCTTGACATGTGGCACTCAGAAAGAAAGAAAAAGGAAAGTGCAAATGATCAAGACAAAGTACAATAACCACCAGTTAAATGGCTGTAAGGGGTTATCTTTTGGCAGATGTCATAATGGCCACCCAGTAAATGACAGGCATCAAACCTTTTTGTCGCTCAGAACTTCAGAAAATATCAGGCATTTGTCAGTTGATTTCAAATTCTAAATATAGACTCACCATTTGAAACTAAGAGGGAACTATACTACATATGCACAAGAACTATCGAAAATAAAATATTTCAAAAGGACTAGAGAAATATTCCTGACATAAAAGACAACTGCCACTGAAAGGGAAAAAACTTGACACATTCTAATAAAGACTTCAAAATTGAGATATTGTGTGCTTTTTAGTAGGTTAAAAGAAATGTTACCTTTTGTGTCCATTCACCTGTAAAAACGTCAATATGAGCACCAACTAGGTTGATTTTCGAACGGCGTGCCCATAATCCACGTACCGCATTCTTTGTAACTTGCTCATAAACTGTGTATCAATATGTCACAATTATTGGGTGCATAAGAGAGAGAGAGAGTACAAAACCCTCAAACATTACCCTCCTGATTTGAGGGAGATGTCTACAAACCAAAAGAAGACAAATGAAAATCACAGGCAAGAAAGCAAAGTTGTTTGCCTTTCTTTTCTTTCTTTTTCCTCAGTCCGGGAAAGGGAAGGGGGGAGAAAGCGGAAAGTGGGAATCCCGGAGCCGTATGTGGTCTTAAGGAACTAATTTGCTATAGTAGTCATATGGAAAACCTCAATAATCTATGTGATTACAGAATTGAAGAAATGGAACGTATGACAGCTTGGATTTCACTAACAATGCAGTGCCGAGTTACGACCACCAGTGATACTCAATGTGGACAGTCAAGGATATTGTTGGACTCCTGTGTAAAAGGTTTGTTGAAGTTACGTTACTGACTTTTCTATCAACTTTCAGTGAAACTTCATGGCCTATTTTCCTTTTCTCAGAGAACTTCAATACAGAACTCCTATAGAAGATAATGCAAAAAGTAAAAAGTACTGTCTTCATACAGCCGTATCACTTACTGGAATAATTTGTTAAGCGGCTGAGCACCCCAAATTCTAAAGTCAAAGTTCCACCACCAGCTGTTGATGTTACCTAAAGAAAGCAAAAAATTTGACAGCAGAGTTTGCATAATTTACAACGGTACAAAATTGGAAGATAAATACAAATCCAATCTTGAACAATAAAAGACGGATGATGCCATGTCTAAATTCTCATCTGAGGTTCTGTATTCTTTGCAAATTATTCTATGTCTTCAGTGTCTTTGTCGGGTGTGGTCATGACTCATGTGTGGATAGGTACCACTCAAGGACCAGTTAAGATTGAATTGTAATAATTCCTAATCCCATTCACATTACATATAATAGCAAGAAGTGTTTATGCAGCATAAGTTCATAACATCTCCAATACAACTAGTTGCCTATTTATATATTAAATATCAATGAAAACTACATATGCTTTATCTAGAAACTGAGCTACTGTCCTGTTTAATGTCTAGGGAACTACAATAAGCTACTTCTACTGAATCGGAGCCACACCAAATAAATGAAAAGAGAACAAGGACCATGTAAGCTGCATCAAGACACAGTTCACTTGCTTTTGGAAATGCCCAATGGTCTATGTTGTGCAGGATTAACCAGGGAAGGTTTTCCAAATGCTATGATCATTAAGGACAGGAATGCCCAACAAATTACAGAACAGGTTGTCTTACAAGTTGTGGCAAAGAACCACAAGATAAATGTGGGTATCCGGAATACTCCTCCTCCGCGATACCCCCTCTGGGTGCCCCTCCGAGACACCTTCTCCACAGCACCTCCTCCAAGGTGCCCTCCGAGGCACCTCTTCCACAGATGCTTCCTCCGAGGTACCTCCTCCACGGAGCCTCTACAAACGTAACTTAATTAGGCTCTCATTAGCCTAGCGACTCTACACAAGACCCTAGGTCAGGAGCAGGGCCTGGATACCCGCTTGAGACCTAAGGAGGTATTGGCTTGGAGGCTAGAGTGAAGGGATTGTCAAGACTCACCTCTATTAGGTGAGCTCCATGACCGGTCATAGAGAGGGACTCGCCTACGTCACCATCTAACAGAAGATCTCTGCAACATCCCGACTGACACGCCAATAGAAGGAGCCTGTATCATATCTACCAACTGGCCATGATACAGGCATCCATATATCACCTAATTGCACCTCTGAGAGTCTGATCATAAAACCCCAACTCTCTCTCTCTCTCTCTCTGTGAGACTACTCTAAGCTCTCTCCTCCTCCACCTTTGGTGGTCTCAAGCATCATTGTAACACCTATCATATCCTCAGAGGGACACCTCATGTACTCTTCCCACACCTTAAACCCACAATAAATTTGGAACTATAGTATGACCTTACGTGGTGATTAACTGCCTAGCGATTTGTTTATTCATCTAGCATTTACAAGGAAACCAACTTGAACATAAATAGGGCAAAAAAGTAAGATGATTTACCTTGCTTTCATTTTCATCAACTCCATGCAATAGATTTACAGATCCGAAAGGAATTCCTGCAGCAAATGGATCAGATATAGGCCAGAAAGAATACAACAATGACATATGGGTTCTTCTGGGGAACATTTAACCTTTCAAGAGAGACAGAATAAAATATGTAGAGGATAAAGGATCAACGGTCAGTTATCCGCATTATGCAGTGCGCAAACAAAACCTGAGACCCTTATTTTTAGACAAACAAGAGCTGAGACCACTACGTAGAAGGAAGACCACAGGACATTACAGATTTGCATAACAAGAAAATGCTTTCATAGAGATTGAGATTCCAAAAAAAAAAAACTTCCGATATTTCCCCACCACCTAGCACACTGACCCCTTTGAACAACTACTTGAAAAAGAGTTCATCTATAGCCAACTTCGATCTTTCATTAGCTGAGGTCTTCGCAGAGTACAGTACTACACATCCGCACAAATTGGTCTCCAGGACTCGGTGACATGCACTGTGAAAATCACTAAGATAGCCAAGGTATTATTTTGAATTATTGTACAAATACATATTTGATATTTATCACGCATCAATGCAAAGTATTAGTGTATTACCACTTTATCTATAAGACTCTACGAGTTTAAAACATACAGAATAAAACATACAGATATACTTCCCTATAGAAATCAAGTTTTAAACTTGCAGAAGAAATAAAGGCAAGTGGACTGAAATCTAAAGAGAAGTTAGTTCTCGTCGATGAATAAAAGAGTAGTCAGTAGTCGATACCAGTAGGAGTGTCAAAGGCAGGAAGTAATCTACGGGCAAGATCTTCAGCCAGATGGAGCAATTCATCGTCATAGGTAGGAATTTTCATGCCCTGCAATTAAGGAAATAAAAAGGAAAAGTAAGATCGTGTCAAGAAGACTAAGATAGAGAGGGGAAGTGTTAGTTTGCAGGTTGTTTTTAACTAAGGACTAGTTTCGATATAGCTTCTATCATATAGAAGTTTCTTCTTCCTATCTTTAGTGAGTACCAAAAGGTCTTGTTCGATGCAGCAACAAGATCAAACAAAAGAAAGGAAAAAACTCACTGGTATAGCATAAATGTACTATAATGTTTTCCATAAGAACACTTCGCAAGTTTTGAAGTTTGTGAAAGTGATCACCTTGTTCAGTTTAGGTTTGAGGTTTGGGTTTTGAGTTTTGAGTAGAGAGAGAAATGAAAATAATAATTGGAAATTAGGGATAATGATTAGAGAGATAGAGAGAGAGATGAAAATAATAATTAAAAATAGAGGTAATGATAGAAAATAAATAAGGATAATGATTGAGTAATAATTTACAAATCGGGTCTTGAGACCCATACCGAACAAGCCAATAATCACTCATTTCCTGCAATCACTACCTCCCTACAAGAATCAAGATGTTCATTAAGTTTTTATTTGGTAAAATCTTTTATTTCTTACTCTAATACTCTCAGCAAGAAATGTGGGCAATATATGTCAATCTACAGAAATCATATCATGTATCAGACAAATGAGAAGATTGTACTAAACAAACAAATAAGTTATAGAAACCTTAATATTACCGTTGAATAATCACTTGCAATAAGATGAGCAGAAAGTAAGCCTCCGAGGATCCGGATAGTAGTCTCAAACACCGATACTGTCTTATTCTGTAAATTAGATTGAGAAAAGAACCAAATTTAGTTTGTTCAATTCGAGTTGCATCAAACAAAAAATATGCTTACACTATGAACAGTTCCCAATTGTTTAATTGACCAAGGCAAACAAATATCGACTTCTTCAAATCAAGGCCATCAGAGGTCGACTTCTTCTTCTCTTTACCAAGTAACAACTCTGCCTCCTCCTCCTCCTCCTCCTCCTCCTCCTCCTCCTCCTTCTTTTCTTCTTCTTCTTCTGATCGAGCTCTCTCTCTCTCTCTCTCTCTCTCTCTCTCCCTCTCTCTATGTTTTTTTTTTAATCAGAAAAACAGAGAGAAAAATATAGGGTCCCTGTTTTGTTACTGTTCTTTCTTCTTCCCTCTAATCGAGCTCTCTCTCTCTCTCTCTCATTTTTTTTTTTTTTTAAATCAGAAAAACAGAGAGATATATATAGGGTCCCTGTTTTGTTACTGTTTTTTTCCTGACTTGTGCTCTTATTTCCAAAAATAAACTCGTTAATGGTTGTCAAAACTTGTTTTTTTCATGTCTTCTGCTCCTTTCACTGCTCTTTAACAATCTTTGAAACAAAAGCCCTCATAGTATCATCAAATGTGGCAGAAAGCACCTGTTTTTTACAGAAATGAAAATGCAGTCAAGCAAGTAGCTGTTTCTGTCACAGTATCATCAAATGTGCGCCTCGCGGTCAAAAGGCGTGCGCCTCGCCTTGCGCCTTGCGCTTAAAGCCCCAGGGGACCATGGCGCCTCGGTGCGCCTATCGCTATTTAAAACACTGTTTGGGTTGACTAGAGTATTTCAAAAATATAATGGATCTCATCCTATCTCAGAGGGGACTGGGCTGAGAATGATAAGGGAAGAGAATTGACGTTTCAAAGTCATCTTGTTTGACATGGATTACTTGGGAAGACTACATCAATACTATTGTTGGTTAGAAAGAATCTTTTTTAAACTAAACAAAGTTGAATATTGACCCTTTTTTGTGTTGGTTTTCAAGAGGTCAACTAACATCAATCCATCCTAGAATCAAAGGTTGGATCTTGATGTCTATTGCGTCAGGCGCGCGTGAAAGGAGTTCACATGATGTGGAAACGCCGTTAAGGATGAAGAGTACAACATTGACCAGTGGTTGTCCCGCGTCATTAAATAATCCTTGAACCAAATTTCGAGCTCCGTTGGATATTCGGAGAAAGAGATATCATCAAGGAGAATATGATTTTGGTTTTTGTTGTTTCCATGCCCTTAGTGCACATGACCGTCATTCCCCTAGATCCTTATATCCGAATAAAGTTTACTTAACAGTGGAAAACAATTGACCAAAATTATCCATGAAACGAACATGAGGTATGACAGAGAAAAGGTAGTTATGTCTTAACTACTTGAGAACATACCAGGCACAGAAAAGAAGGATAATAGTTACCATTGGATAGTGGTGAGCTAGTAAGTGGCAATACATATCATTTAAAGTTTTGTTCCTCAATTATTTAACCCCATGGTAAATCAATTTTATAAACCTTCACTTAACTAATTCTGCAGTCCAAAATTTGTCCTAAATCTAAGGCAGGTGGTTTCCAGTCAACAAGTGTTCTATGCAGTAACCTAAGTGGGAAGAAATTTCTTAAAAGATAGACAAATTACAATAAGCTTGAAAAATACGATCACCAAAAGAACTACAGTTTGAAAAGGGCAGCTAACTGAATTCTACAGCAGTATTACGACCCACACAGGTCGAATAGGTCCAGAGTCACCCATAATAGAACACCAGACATCGAGCATCAAGATCAGGTTTTGTCTTTGTTGATAAGTGAAGTTCAGGGTTGGTTATTGGAAGAGATTTAACAGGGCCCTGGCAGCAAAGTACTTGGAACAGAAGCAAGGAAATGAATATATAAAATATAAATATGTATGTATATGTATATATGTATGGAGAGAGAGAGAGAGAGAGAGAGAGAGAGAGAGAGAGAGAGAGAGAGAGAGAGAGAGAGAGAGAGTACTACAATGACTGGATTAAAATCAATGAGGACAGAGACTCAAAAGCTGTTTAAGAAATGCTTGTAAGCTACTCACGAGCCAAGATTGCGAACAGAGAAGACACCTAATCCACGCCAAAGGAGAATGGTTATAGTTTAGATAACATCGACGAACAATAGAAACCTGAGTACACATAAACCTCCAAGGAAAAAACCATCAAGCAAATTTGAAAGGGAACTAAGATTAAGAAAAAAAGGGTTAAAGGGCCCTTAACCATGGAACCAGCTCGGTAAAAGTAAAAATATCAATCACTGCAGTCAATATCTAATTGTTTGTTAATGACTTAGACTTTCTTTCCTCTTCTTGTGGCTCCAAAATCACAGCCTCCACAAAAACGAAGCACAAAAGAGAGATCATCGTGGGATAGCAAATTGGCAACAATTTGGTCTCATTCATTAGTTTCTTAACAAAATTTCAACAGTATCAGGAGAAACCAAAAAGGAAAAATCCAGTCTCCAGCTCAATAACAGTTATGACAGGAAATAACAAAACTGGAAGCTCGCAAGATGGAGGGCAAGTATTCTACTTAAGGGCATTCTCATTGCTGCTCACGTGTCTATAATTGAAACAGCTAACTGATCAACAGTTAAGTTTCATATTTGCCATAAATTGAACTCATAATTTCTCTCATTAGCATAGAGTGTCAGACACTCGAAGTTATATCGAGAATCTGATTCTGTCACAAGATCAGAATGCTCAAATTGCAGTTAAGCAAGAAAATATCTATTAGACACAGTATAACTATGTTTTCCATACTATAAGTGCAACACTCACTATATCAAACCGAAGGTTTTTACCAATCCATTCGACAGACTCGGTGAAGCGTTCTCGGTCCCCAAGTAAAGCCAGCATGTCTAAGGAGTCAATCTGTCACAATGGCATTATGAGTAACATCAAGAACAGTTCATTTCAAAAAGAATAACATCCCAAAAGTAGATGACTCATGTTACCAAAGTTAAGGCATAGCCACCAAGTGTGTCCTCCCCTTCACATGATAGAGGTTTTAACTCATCAAGTGGAAAAGCATGTTCCATGTACCCGTGGAAAGCGTGATAGAACATTCCGCGCACCTAAAGTATAAAAGAACCCAGAGCATACACGAATTATTGTAGTACTTGAATTCCAATTTTGAAATCATAAAGTGGGTGTCAAAGTTTGAATGCTCAAGGCTACAATGATAGTAGAATCCAAGAAACGGAATAAAATAGCCAGAATTTAAAACCCTCCAAAAGTTGAATATGACTATAAGGCTATCAGCTACCGGTGATATTGGATAGCTTGATGCTTCATCGGCCCATTCTATTACACTTAAGCTCTTGGAAGAATTTGGAACTTTAGATGCCATTACAGTCAAATTGGGACTTGGGAGAGGTCTTGAGTTCAAGCCTCTCCATTTGCATTTGTCCCACACTTGCATCATGATCTTTCCCTTTCCGTTTTATTCCACTTTACGTCTCCACATGCAGGACAGGCTTGCACATGAGGAGGGGATAGCTTGGTATGCGTTATACCTCGTTTCCTATGAGCTTAAGCTTTTGGGATAATAGGTTACTTAATTGCCAATAAAAATAAATAAATAAAAAGATAATTGGTTACTTAACAAGTGAGAACACTTAGACTCCGTTTGAATAGAAGTGGATTTCAGACAAAGGGATCTGACAAAATTACTTAAATGAGAGTAGGTGAGATTTATATTTGACAGTATCGGGAATTTTGACTTCATTTTGAGGGCTTAAACACGATAGATACGGAATATAATTACTACGAATGCTTTGAAATCCTTCATATGAATCATATCATTGATTGTTGTTGTCCAAAGCAAGGTTGTCAAATCGCGAATCGAATCGAGAATAGAATTGACCCTTTTCTGAATCGTGAATCGTATCGAATCGTGAATCGTAATGATTCGGTCCAACTTTCACAAATACATTGGAAAATGTATCTATGCATCTACATAACAAAGATACATTGTAAAATTGAAAAATTTAAGCTGAAATACATATTTAAGTTTGTTTTCTACTACAAATTGATGATCACATGGCATCATAGCAAAATAAATACTGTAGTAACATCGATATATGCATATAGATGTTAAGGATGCATAATAAAAAGCTTGCAAAATAAAGCTTGTAGCCTAATAGGTAGGAAACTAGCTTATAGGGCAAAGTATGTGGGTTAGTCCGAGCCTCAGAGATGTGCCTTGGTCTATGATTTAGAGATACAAGAACCAAAAAGATTGATTTGTGAAATTCCATATCCATGGTAGATTCGTCTCCATTGAATAAGGAATATGATTTCCCATACTATATGATCTCATATTCTTACTTTTCTATAAGAAAAAACAAGGCAAAATAGCAAAAGTGGTTTCATATTGTCGAATGTAAGTTGTGATACACCTCGATTCACCTAAAGATTGAAATCGCTTTTGCTTGAATCAGGAATCGAATCGCGAATCGAACTGTGAATCGGATGATTCACCTCTGATTCTATATCAACCTTGATTCACCTATAGATTCTTATCGTTTTTGCACAGAATCGTGAATCGAATCGTGAATCGTGCGATTCTGGCAACCATGGTCCAAAGGTTCCAATAAAATAAATCCCCTCTACCACTCATTCATCTTCCACTCTAGTTCACAAGCCACCAATAGCTCACCTGTTATAAATTTCTTGAAATCAAACCAAAAATCCATTAAACCACATCTACCCCAATGGTGCGGTACATTGGTTTAGTAATTATAATTTGTAATTCTAATACATATCATTGACAAAATTCCCATGGAGATGCACATACTTAAGAGTGGCCAATTTTGGAGAGGCAGATATTGCATTTCGGAAAACTAGTGCTGCAAACCTGCATCACTTGAATTTTTTTTTTTTTAATCACGAATAGTCATGGGGAGGCAGTCCCCCTATATTGTCAACTCAATTGTTTCATTGCATTTACATATGCTTATCTACTTATTGACAAGATATTAGCAAATCTACCCTCTTTGCCGTTCAAAAAGAGAAAAAAAAAATGCAAATCTACCCTCTTTCACTGAGTAACTATCGAAACTGCGTACTGATCTGTAACTAGCCCTAGGGCAAATCGATATGGTAACTTGATATAATAACTTGAATTACGAGGGTTAAACAAAAAATTTCCCCAGACCGTGGATCATCTTAGGCTTATGCAATAAAAATAGGCATCACCACAACATTCAGCTCAGGATAATCATAAGATAAGTATGTGTTTGTATTTATATGGATGTGTAAATATAAGAAATGTATACCTCATCTCTGAGCTGCTTCGCTTCCTCAGGAGAAACACTCTCCGCTAGATTTCTGCGGATGAAAGTGTCAGAGAGAATCAAGATCGAGAATAGCAACGTGCTCCAATGCTTCATTGCTCTCTCTCTCTCTCTCTCTCTCTTGGCCCGGCCCGTTCTCTCTCTATATATCTACGGAGTATGTCCCGGCGCAGTACATTTGCATTTGCTTTGCTTTTCCTCCGATTTCCGATTGCGACGGTTGTTTCAGCGGCATGAAAAGCTATTTCGGCGCTATCTCTGGCTAGACGACACCGTTTCACTTCAACTTCAACACAGTAATCCTAACCACCTGTGCTTTTCTTATCTCTCTCTCTTTTTTTCCTTCTTTTTTAATTCAAACACCTTTGTATTGGAATAAACGGGAATAATTATTTGGTGATCTTGCCCTTGCGCATAGCCGCCCACACACGAGGTCAACGGCTAAGGTATGGATTAGAACTCCTATTTCCCTACAATTCCCGAAGGTAGAGCCTTTTCCTTTTTGCCCCTGAGAGGTATAAACGAGCCACCCTAGTATAAGTAGCACATTTACAAGTAAGCACGGGCACTTAATTAGAGTGGACTAGGCTTTCAAATTTTTGACGCGCTACGCGCTAAAGCACTAGCGCTGCATGAGTATGAGTTCTGACGCGTTTATGAGATTGATCTCTTGAATTAGATTACATAAAAGTGAGATTTGGTCTTGTTAGAGTCGGGTGAATAACTTGCATAGTTTTTTACCCTCGCCTTTTTGTTCACTTCTTTAGATTGGTCCAGTTTGGGTTTTTCCTTGCCTTCTCATGGGCCCACGATGATATTTACAATTGCACTTGTAGAACTTGTCAAGTACATCATCACGTGAAAAATCAACATTATTAGACATTAATATCTATGCGAGCAATCAAATTTGCATAAAAGGGGGGGGGGGGGGGGGAAATCTTATTTTTCAAATCGCCTATTTTTATGCCTCCGTTGTTTGAGAACATTGATCATCTACATGACGAGCTCTACAAAAACAACCGGTTTGGTTTCGTGTTTTCTAAAGGGTGATTCTATTCACAACCCTTCATTACTCCATGTAACCCGTTTTCTTCATGTAACCCACACTTAAAATTTCCTCAAACCAATTTACTCCATACAACCCACAAAATACACCTAAACTACCCAAACTACCAGTTTTCATACTTTAAATGTCGAAATACACACTCATTTTCGACAACCACATGTCGATTTATATTGAATGACGAATTTTCAAAAATTGGACCCTGTCTATGTTCGACATCCTCATGTCGAAAATTATGTCTATATTCAACTTTCGAATGTCGAACTAGATACATGTGCATAAAATATTGTTGTTTTCGACAATAACATGTCGAAATATAACCATATTTTCAGCTTATTAATGTCGAAATTTGTGAAATCAAACATGTAAATTTCGGTTAAGTGAAAAGTTTCAACATCGATATGTTGAAAAAATTTACATATTCCGGGGTATGAATGTCAATGAGTTTGGGGGCATTTTGGTCTTCACACAATAATAAAACTGGAGGAATTTTTGTGGGTTACATGGAGTAAATGATGGGCTGTGAATAGAATCACCCTTTCTAAAAGGCGTACAAGTGTAGGCAGTAAAGCTTCTGACCAATCAAAAGTCATATGAACAAGTGTTCATATTATTGATGTTACAATTCAGCCAAGAATGAATGAAAGCATACACTGAAAAATAAACGGCAGCAGGATCAATTTTGCATGAAAACTTAACGATAGATTATTTACACAATAATCGGTTGTTCTCCTTCAAGCTCCGATATTACAATCAGCGAGTCATTCGGTCCAAAGGAGAGAGGCTCGGACTTGGGTATCGGGTTTATAACCTGAGAAAAAAAACAAGGCGTTCAAGAGATTTCGACGAGTGTTGCCTATTTAAGTTACACATAAAGGGTATATATACCTTCTTATTGTCCTTCCTATAGCCAATGGCAACCTCCTTTCGTAAATATGCCCTTTCAGTTAACTCAGCAAAAGAAGGATTCTCCCCTTCCTTCATGTAGAGGCCAATATCCTACAATATGAAGCATATCAGTAATTCAACAGCAATGGGTATCAGTAATCAGGCTATGGGAAGTGATTATTTATATTTTTGCTGAATTCAATGAAATTAAGAAATTTCTGGAGCAGCATAACCAGCTAAAAATTTGCGTATCTCAGATACTGTCTAATTTTGCTTTTGCGTGTCCTAGGCTATTAAACTCCAAGAATTCGTCCTCAACTATTTATAGGAACCGGAATATTTAAGACACACAAGTTCACCACATAGCCCATTTACCTTTAAATATATTTCATCACCTTCGGCATCCAGAATGTCTTTCCACACACAATTCAGTTCACTGTTCTCTGCCACTGTTGTGCACAAGCAAAGATTCAACTCAGAAAATGAAGACCTCGTATATTGGTAAAACAAACATTAGATGAAGAGTGAAGACCTTGTGCTGTCACCAGGCTCATTATTTCCTCCGTGGCAATGTAAGTGAGGGAGGGCTTTATTCTTGTAATCTGTAGGGATTTGCAGGAGTGTGGTAAAAGAAAATAGAACTCGAGCTACACCAAGGAAAGAGGAATTTTTACATCCAATTTAACTACAATATGAAAGGAAGAATTACTTGTTTGCCCAGTTTGGAGTCGACAATTTCTGCACCTAGATTTTGAACCTGCAATCCATCGTCATTATTTTTTAGCAATGGGGCTTCTTCAAACAAGCGCATGCGCGTGCACACACAGAGAGAGAGAGAGAGAGAGAGAGAGAGAGAGAGAGAGAGAGAGATGAAAGTTAAGAACTTAAGGACGGAAACAAGCAAAGTCACGGGAGGTCAATCATTAAACATGTACCCAATTTAAGGTTGCCAACTTGGCTATGAAGCATGACATAGATATTTTGATTTTTGAGACCATGGCACACGTGACATACACTTCTATACACAGCATTGACCAAAAAAATTATCCTCTAGTAATTGAGATAAAGATGAAGCTCAACAAAGGTCAAAACAGATTGTTTTGTAGGATTATAGCTGGTTCACACAGAACACAGATAAAGAAAAGAAACAGAAGGTGAGATAGGTAACTATACTCGTTTTACATACAGAGAGAAAATGACAGGTCATACACAAATCCAAATGAGTGTAACTATTTTATAGGATTATCCTGATGAGTTATACTAACCTTTACTCCGAGTTTGTTGCAGATACTTTCAGCAAGAAGAAGGGAATACGCCGAATGCTTGTCTGCCTTAGAGGGATCTGAAGAGAGGAGAATTCATGACATGCCACCTTAAATTAACACAAATTTTAAAATCCTATTACCTCCAAGTAGCCAATCTCTGTCAGATATTACAGCAATTGACATGGGAATATCTTCGCCTTTGTTGAAATTTTTCTGGATATCAGTTATCGTTTCCGTTATGACATCATAGTCCAAGGGGTTGCCAATCTGTGGTTACGAAAGAACATGAAGGATTTGAAAGAATGCAGGACGATGTATTTTAGAGAGAGAGAGAGAGGAGATAAACAGTTCAAACCATATTTGATCAGAAAGTACCCGATGAGAAACCCGGACATGTTTAAGCTTGCCATGACCAGCTATGCTGTTTGCCCTTTTCCTATCATCCATTGGCACTTCTGACAACACTTCCTACACATATCGATCTTGAAAAGTACAAAAATCTCACGTGCTAAAAACCACAAGTATACATTGCATGCACTATCTAAGAGAGTTTTCTATCTTCTAACTTCATAGGATTGTAAAAGAGAGGAAAAAAAGGCTAGAAATGAATGAACACAGAATGACAATTAACAGATTAACAGAACTAATGAATAATGTCGACAAATGGCTATTACCCATGCAGCATCCCAATCTGAGGCAATAGCATCATAGATTAAATGCTGAAGACAAGAAAAGTGCAAAACATTTAAAGACGGCTAGATTTAGAACATACCAATACACTGCCAGGTCCAAGATAATTATCATATTCTTCAATCATCTCTACGACATCATGGCGCCACCCAAGCATTAATATGCATTCTTTTGGTCCTAGACTCCACTCCGAAGCCTAATGACAAGTGAAAACATAAAAGACTGAAAATGATACTGACATATATGCAATGCAAGTTTATATTCTGAAACTAAAGTACCTTTGAACCTGATTTTGTGGGACGCTTTACTATATTTTCCAGACGCCTCTTTGTCATCTCTAAAAAGTGATTAGTAGATTCACTGTTCTTCTCGTGACCTCCAACATCATCTGCAGTCTTATTGTCTTCTTGGACAACATCTTGTAATGCAAGCTGAGGCTTCTTCTTCCCATGAACAGGCCCAATGAACAACACCTATAGGCAAAGGAGAGCATCACATGTGAAGAGAGAAACATGTAACTAAAGACACGTGGAGGAATTTTTCTTGAAAATGCTTGAAAGTAAAATTCATCTTGCCTTCCAAAATTTTAACAATCTATGCTGGTTGAATCTAACTTAGCTAGGAACATTTATGGAATGTGCAACAACAATATCCCAATTAATTTCCCAGCCTATTCAGTGGTTATATAAGTGTCATAGCTACGAATGCCATCAAGCCAAAACAAGCACTAACACTTTGCCAGTACCTTTACCATTGAACCCACCCTTATACCCCAAAATAGCTTCTGTCAAAGCTCTAATCAGAGTTTCTGCAAATACCTCAAGTTTCATCTTCTATCACAAACCATATACGCCTTCTTCTATCGTACAATATTCAAAAACTAGAAACTTACTCAAATCCAAACCCACCACAATCATATTCTATGCAGTTTTAGGCTCTTTCATAATCAAGCCTAATTGCATGATGGATTTGAAGTAGTACCTGTCCGGGTGTTATGGTCAAAACCTCATGCTTGGCCAGAGAAAGCGATGGTGGATTCTTAGGGATCTTCTATACATACATATCAAATCTGAATCATAAACACAAATCCAAGCACAGCCCTTCTCTAGCAAACCTATGCTATTCAATTTACCATAATTCTTTTGTCAGAGTCAGATAATCATTAAACCCAAATGTTAGATAAGATAGTTCCCAAAAACTTCCTTTTTTTTGTGTGCTTTTGGCATCACAACCGGTTCAATCACCGGGATTTGCAACTAATGGATAATATCTAAACGAGAAGCTTGTGGCCCTTTCTTCGGTAATAAAAAGATAACACTATTTTGGACAATGTCCACATACTTTGTCTGTTTGCTGTAGAACTTCGTCATCATTGGGGTGGAAATATATGTTCCCTCCTCGATAAAGACCACAAACAACTGCCTGAAAGGATATAAAAAAAAATATTAGGGCAAGCAACCACTGTGGATACCAGCAATAACTAAATCCCATAGTTTACCTGTTGGAATCCACGTCTTACTTGCCTATATGTTAACCCCACAAGACTAGGAAAGCTACATAGGTTGAATACATTCTCTGTGACAACCAAACGTGATTGTAAGAATATAAACTAGGATGCCCCCTACATTGAGATAGGGGACATGAAACAAATGAAAAGTAAAAACCGAATAATTTGGACATCATTAAAAGGACGATGATTTATTATCACAAAAATTATTATTTTGTGTTCAAGAAAATATAGAAGTTGTTCCTTTATGGCTCAGCAGCTGCAGGACCAAGAACCATGTATTGATATGATCGCTAACGACATTTTTTTCTATTTTGCCTCATTTCACGAAAATAAACAAAGAAGAACAATTTGTACTAATTGATAATCTGAAAGCATCAGTACTTTGATAATTAAGCAAGTGCTTGTAAATCTTTATAAGGCCATTTTGCCGAGAGCATTGGACAAATAATTTAGAAGCAACATTTTCCACGGGCTCTACTTTCAATCCTGAGATTGACTTTAGGAGCTCACATGTCCGGGAGTTTGAAACCTGTGAGAATTAAGAGGACAAACTCAACATAAGTTTTTGCACCGTGAACGCATTTTTAGTTTATCCCACACAAAAAGCTCTGTACAAGAATATACCTCAACAATGGTGGGCACCGAAGCTATTTTTTGAAGAGGTTGAAGAGCAATCACGGAGAGAAATGCATCGGTGTCGACTTCATATCTGAGGAATTGAGCTATTACATGTTGGTATTATGTGCCAAACTGCCATCCCAGAGATTAAAGAGTCCCCAAAAGAAAACGCCAACATAAGCAGAAGAAGGTATCTAATCTTGTCCATTTTATTGCCAAAGCATGTATGGTATATCGAACAGATGAACCTTCAGACATGGATGACTAGCCCTATTGCTACATGTAAGGATAGATAACATGCAGTGGAACAAGTCATAGCACAAGGAAGAAAGCTAGGATGGCTGAAAGGACACAAATAAAAAAACTGGAGTGAACTTAAAACTGTAATATTTTGAATAAAGGACCGGTGAGAGAACCGCAAAAAGGACTGGGCAGTGGGTCACCGTTTCAACCGGAATCGAACTGCAATGTCATAATGATGGGAAAAATATATAAACTTTATAATTAATTACATGTTTGTTGAAAGCTAGATCACATTCTGGAGTTGAAAGTTTGAAAAAAATACAGATATCCAGTTATTATTTGAGTGAAGAAAGGAGAAGTTGCAAGCTAGAACACATTGTGGAGGTTTCTTCTTTAATCCCACAATGGTGGAATAAGAAGTGATGTTAGAAATTTGGTTCTCTAAAAGGCTCATTAAGGCTGGTGAAGAGAACGTGCCCCACAATGTCGCCTGCTGAAGCATTAAATGGACAGATTGGCAGTGAAGCGGTAACTTTTAGTTGAAAATTTCATCCCGGTTGATTAAACCAACACCGGTTCTTACGGTTGGGCAGTTCAGCCGCTGGTTTTGACCGGTTTTTGCATCAGAGGCCGGTTTTCACCACAAAGCGGTTTTTGGCTTAATCCAGACCGGAGTAGTGGCTGGTTGACAGGCCAACAGGTCGAACCAGCTGGTCCAGTCCGGTTTTTAAAACATTGACTTGAAGACTCCACCTCAAGAAAGACAATGAGTTGTGTTTCTCGATAGACTAAAATAGATAATACATTAACCATCAATGCACTGCACTAAGTTTATGGCACTGTTGTGAATAAAGACGCCATAAACTTATAGTAGTAAAACCAAACAAGGTCGTTACATATTACCCATAATGTCCTCTGTAAGTTCTCCCAGAAACTTAATTGAACATTCAAGTCATAGCCATATGCTCTGTGCCTCCGTCTAATGCTGGATTACCATCTTTAGGTTACATGACGTTATAAATTATTATTCATTGTACATTTTCTTCTCCACCATTTGTTTTGCTAAGGTTAGGCAATAGGAATCGAACCCCCTACCACACCCAAATGCGCCCTCTTGAATGGCCTTTCTTTAAGACGATATCCATGGACTAAAGGAACTCCAATACTATTCTTGGTAGTTCAATATTATTCTGGCCTGCTCGGATGATATCCATATAAAGCCAGTTCAGATGATGTCATGCACTAAATAACAGTCCAAAAGACCCCCCCCCCCCCCCAAAAAAAAAAAAAAAAAATGCAACATTGTTTAGTTTTGTACATATTTTTCAGCATCAAAGTTCTTACCGATCTCCCTTGGTTGGCAATATAATTATGGAACGTGCCTTGTCAGCCGCAGCCCTTTCGAATGATTTTGTTAAGCTCAGACTGCAACTGTACAAGAAAATTCTCAATCATGTAAGAAATTAAGAAAACCTTTTTTTTTTGTTGAACAGAATTAAGCAAACCTGAAAAATACTATTTAATCCAGTGCATCTACTAACTTCGAAATCCCAATTAGTTGAAAAGTCATTGTCTCCATGCCACTTTAACTATGTATCTGTTAGAATAAGTGAATATTAGTTTTGTCCCACATCGCCTATCGTAGACTTGTAATGTGATGCATGACAATATAAATAACATTAACATGTGTTAGGGTTTGTTAACACCTTACACACTTTTCTCTCTCTCTAACTAACATGGTATCAGAGCGGGTCAAAAATCTACCCTTGAAACCCTAACCTTACCACTGCCGCCACTTACCCTATCATCTTCAACCCCTGAAACCCTAAACCTACCACTGAAACCCTAAAACCTATCACTACAGCCACCAACTCTGTCGTCTTCAACCTCTGGAACCCTAATCATACCATTGCCGCCTCCATATTCACCACGAAACCCTAAACTAACCTCCAATCAGTTCGAAAAACCCCTTGTAATCTCAAAATCAAACCCAAATCGAGCCCCAATCGAACCCAAATCCCAAATCGAACCTAAATCAAGCCCTGAAAACCCTAAACGAGTAGATTTCGAACCCTAAGAACCCTAAACGAGACCTACCTAGCTACGTACGAAACCTAAAAAACCATTTTCGAAGCTAACCCAGTTACTGTTCGTCATCGTCAACCCTTGAAAACCATTACCAGTACTCGTCGTTACCTGTAAAGCCTTGCTAGAGGTGACCCAACACATATTGCAACTGTGGTTCTCTATTTCGTGGATGCATCGTGTGTTGATTCTCAGTTTCTGTGCCTTTTCTTCCGCTGCTAATTTATTGTTGCTGACCTTATTGCATCAGTTCTTCTTCTGTCATCTAAAATTGTTCATGGGTTGGTAAGCAATCCTTTGTCTTTTGTTTATACATGAGTTCAGACTCTGTCGGATGTTCCTTCGTGGTGGGTCATGATTTTGTCATAGCATCTGGTTTATTTTGTTTCAGCCATTAGTATATTGGCTTGCTAGTTGTGTTGGTTGTTGGTACTGTTGAAGGAAGCAGACACAGGTTTATTTATTCAGTGTGGCAGTGAGAGGCGAAGTCGATCAGTTTGTTGATTATTTGGTTGGCTGCTTGTCTCTGATTTGCTAGTAGTTATTTGTGATATTTTCTCTCGTTATTTGGCAACATGTCTGAGGAGAAGTCTGCTTCTGGTTCTAGTTCAAGTTCTGGTGTTATTGGTAGTATTTCCTCTTCGCGGCTTCGTGAGAAGGATTCCATTACCTCCATTCTTTTGAATGGCAACAATTATGTTATTTGGTCTCGTGCTGTCAAAGTTTATTATATGGGTGAGAGAAAATTTCGTTATTTGACAGACAGTCCTCCAAACAAAGATGCTAAGGATTATAGTGACTGGGAAGCTGAGGATTGTCATATTCGGGTTGAGTTGTGGAATAGTATGGAACCTCAGATCAGTGGCCCTTTGTTTTACCTTGATAGTGCCAAGGAAGTGTGGGATCGGGTTGCCAGGATGTATTCAGGGGTTAATAATCTTCATCGAACATATGATCTCCATCACCAGTTCTTTTCTCTGTCATTGGGTACTGGATCGTTGGAGGACTACTATGCCAGATTTCGTGGTTTTTGTGAGGAACTTCGGGTTTATGAGCCTTCTCCAGTGATCTTCAGGTTATGGCGCGTCAGCGTGAGCGTTTGGAGGTTGCTCGATTTCTATATGGTCTACCATCATTTTATGATCCAATTCGGTCTCAGATATTAGGAGAGCGGGAGTTGCCATCTCTCGATGAGGTGTTTAGTCGTCTTCGCCAGGCTTCTGTCTCAGATGCTGGTTCTGTCTCTCAGTCACCATCTGATCGTTCTGCTTTAGCTTTAGTGGGTTCTGGTGGTTTTGGGTCGAGTAATGGCCGTGGTCGCGGCCGTGATTCTGGGTTTGGCAGTCGTGGTCGTGGTTCTAGTAGTCGTAGTTCTGGTGGCTATGATTCAGGTAACAGTTTTGGTAGTCGTGGTGATTCTGGGTTCAGTGGTCGTGGTGGAAATAGTCATGGTCGCACGTCAGGGGGAAGTAGTTCTGGTCACGGTGGTTCTGGTCGTGGCCGTGGTACCCGGTTCTGTACTCATTGTCGGGGCACAAATCATACAGTGGACTATTGTTATGATCTTCATGGAAGAGAGATCTGAGTTGAAGACTATTTTTAAATCATTTTACATGGAAATAAAGACTCAGTTTAATACTTGCATTTGTATGTTTCGGTCTGATAATGCACGCGAATTTTTTCATAGTACTTTATCTCAGTTTTTTGAGGATCATGGGATTATTCATCAGTCATCCTGCGCTCGGACTCCACAGCAAAATGGAGTTTCCGAACGCAAGATTCGACACTTATTAGAAGTTATGCGTGCCATGTTATTTCAAATGAAAGTTCCTAAGTCTTACTGGAGTGACGCGGTTCTTACTGCATGCCATTTGATCAATCGTATGCCCTCTTCTGTCCTTGGGGTTCAGATACCCCATACAGTCCTGTTTCCTGGTCGTCGTCTTCACTCATTTCTTGGTTACTCTCGCACTCAGAAAGGGTATAAATGTTACTCCCCATCTTTACGTCGTCATTTTGTGTGTGCTGATGTCACATTTAATGAGTCTCTTCCTTTTTATTCAGAGTCTGTCACCACTAATGATTTGCCTGCATATGAGTCTGTGTGTCCTCTAGCTGTCCCATCTAGTACCGTTCTTCCACCAAAACCTTTGCAGGTATATCATCGTCGTCCTAAAAATCCACCAGTTATATCTCAGTCAGCACTGTCTCAGCCAGAGCCATCTCAGCCAGCGCCTCAGCCAGAGCCATCTCAGCCAGCAACACCACCTTCACCCACCAAACCATCTTCTTCTCCTTCGAGCTTTTACTACCTTGGTTTCTTCGGTGTTTGTTCCTAAGTCTGTTCAGGAGGCCTTATCTGTATCTGAGTGGCGGACAACTATGGAGGATGAGATGTCTGCACTTCATCATAATGGTACTTGGGAACTGGTTCCTCTTCCTGCTGGTAAGACAACTGTTGGCTGTCGTTGGGTATTCACTGTCAAGTATCTTCCTGATGGCACTGTTGAGCGCTATAAGGCTCGTCTTGTTGCCAAAGGCTACACCCAGACTTATGGTGTTGATTATTCGGAGACGTTCTCTCCTGTTGCTAAACTTGGTTCTGTTCGAGTTTTTATTTCTCTAGCTACGAATCTTAGTTGGCCATTGTTTCAACTTGATGTCAAAAATGCATTTCTCCATGGGGATCTTCAGGAGGAAGTTTACATGGAGCAACCACCTGGGTTTGTTGCTCAGGGGGAGCGTAATCAGGTATGTCGGCTTCGTAAAGCTCTTTATGGCCTCAAGCAGTCTCCTAGGGCCTGGTTTGGCAAGTTTAGTGATGCAGTTTTGAGATTTGGCATGCATCGTAGTCAGACTGACCATTCTGTGTTTTCCCTCACATCTGGTAGAGGGAAAGTATTATTGATTGTATATGTGGATGACATTATCATTACCGGTGATGACAAACAGGGTATTGATGAGCTAAAGGCCTTCTTACATCAGCAATTTCATACAAGGATCTGGGGAAACTTCGGTATTTTTTAGGTATTGAAGTGGCCCGGTCCAAAGAAGGTATTAGCTATCACAAAGGAAGTATGTACTGGATATCCTTGAGGATACGGGTTTGTTGGGGGCTAGGCCTGTTGAGACGCCTATGGATCCCAATGTCAAACTGTGTGTGGACCAGGGGGAGCTGCTTCACAATCCTGATCAGTATCGCCGGTTGGTTGGTAAGTTAAATTATCTCACGATTACACGACCAGATATCTCGTTTGCAGTTAGCTTGGTGAGTCAGTTTATGTCCGCTCCTCGTCATCCACATTGGGAGGCTGTCCTCAGAATTGTGAAGTATCTTAAGCTACATCCAGGACGGGGCTTGCTATATCGAGCCAGTGGACACTTACGCGTTGAGGCGTTTACTGATTCTGATTGGGCAGGAGGACCGTCTGATAGGAGGTCCACTACTAGATATTGTGTTTTTCTTGGTGGAAATCTTGTCAATTGGAAGAGTAAGAAGCAAACAGTGGTGGCTCGGTCTAGTGCAAAAGCAGAGTATAGAGCAATGGCACACACTACATGTGAGGTTGTATGGTTGCGATCATTTCTTAAGGAGATAGGGTTCAGTGTGCAGTTACCCATACCATTGTATTGTGATAATCAAGCAGCTATTCACATCGCGTCCAATCCCGTATTTCACGAGAGGACTAAGCATATTGAAGTTGATTGTCATCTAGTGCGTGAGAAGTTGACTAGTGGTGTCATAGCTACTCCGTATGTGTCTACGGGTGCTCAGTTGGCGGATATGTTTACTAAATCATTGTTCAAGCCACGGTTAGAGTTTTTATGTGACAAGCTGGGACTTTTTGATATTTATTCTCCAGCTTGAGGGGGAGTGTTAGAATAACTTATATTAGTTTGTCCCAGATTGACTAATTAAGTCTTGTACTGAGATCACTCATAATATAAATAAGAATATTACGTGTTGGGGTTTTACAATACCCTACACTTCTTTCTCTCTCTCTCTCTCTCAAACAACAGCATTCTCCAAAAAACATAAATTGTTCATCATGCAAGGTACAACTTTCATTTGTAAAAAGCAGTTGCAATACATAAAGCCCTCAGTATCTAGCAAGAAATAAAATGCAAACCTTTTTGTAAGGATGTCAATATGATTAAGATCTTTGCCAAGACTATCAGCTACCTTGTCTATTTGCTTCCTTGGAAGATCAGACAACAGAAGAATTCTCTGCTTCCTACAAACGTATACGCAAGGAATAATTGGAAAAGAAAGTATCACACACTGAACTTTAGCTCCATTTATGGTCATATAGCAACAGCAACAACAACAACCAAAAAAAAAAAGCATTTACCTAGCTGTAGCAGTACCCAAGCGAACAGCAAACTCGTGATACTTATTTAACTGCTTCAGTATGAAGTTCAGATGACTGTTAACTCCACAAATAATGATATGATCAGCCTCCAGAACTTGCATTTGGGCTCCCTCTCTTAGTTTTTGCATATTATTCTGTCAAAAAGGTAGTCAGAGAATGCTGTTGATATGTAAGGGAACTTTAGCAAATTAAAGTGAAACCACTTACAAGAGCTTACCCTAAACTGTTCTGTCATCGTGCTCAAAAGACGGGAATAGAATAGTATTCCCCATATAGCAAGAACAAAACCAAGGATGCGTTCCACTCGTGTATGTTGCTGCAGCTCAATACAATAAACATTTTTCAAGTCACATTAGTTGTTTCACGCTTGCTTTAGCTGGACGAAAACACTGATATCTCAAACAAATAATCAATGATGAATTCACAAAATAAAATCATACTTTCAAATGAGTTGACGATGAACACAAGCAAGCCCAAGCATCCCAGAAGCAGTCCTCCAGAGGTTTTTCACTATGCCTGTGTTATTCCAAATCCGGAATGAAAAGTGCTGAGCTAGCGAACATAAGAAGTAAATATAACAATAGTAACTTAAGACATTGCAAATAAAACCAACTACAAGATATAGTGAGAACTACATTCAGTTGCAATTTGTCATGCAGTAAATAGTGTTCAGATGATGGTTCAACATCCTGACCCCCATTAATTTAAGTAAATCAAGCTCTGGTTAAAAAACCCTTCCTGATATGCAATTGATGACTTGACAGACGTCAATTACAAGGGAAAAACATCAAACAACATCCAAAAAAAACACTTGCCACATGTGGGGAAGAAGGGAAAGATGTCAGTAATGTCTATCTAAGAGATATGTAAAAAAAAAAGAGGATAATCCAGCCAACCAACATCGGGGAAACCACTAACTCAAATGGATCTAAGTTTCTCGATCATGAGTTTGTCTGAGTCTGTCGGTCATGTTCAAAATCTCATAAATGGGAGAAAATGTTGGATAAATAAGTATAAGACGCAACCAAGTAGAGATTCACAACATTTAAAAAGTCCATAGGAAAGTCCGTCTCCAAAAACTTAGGCTACTCATGTCTTTGCGCACTACAGCATCCAAATTGACATTGGATGTAGTGCGCAAAGATATGAGTCTATTGAACCAAAGTGAACAAGTAGCCCTTGACATAGTTCAATGGGGAAAAAAATTCATGTAGCCGACCCCAATTGATTTTGGGACATAAGGCTCGTTTGGTTTGGTTTACAAAAGAATAGAGTGAGTTCATCAAGTTACTTTCCAAATAGTCGAGATTAAGTCACCTGAACTTGTAGAAGAGAAAACCGCCAATAATAACAAAGGAGAAGCATGCTACAAGGAGCACAACAAAGAACCTGCAAGCATCTAGAACAAATTAAAAATCTTCAGCGTAACAAGTAGGGCACACCCAATAAGCAAACACTCAAGGTAACCTTCAAAATAACACTGCGTATTGACTGCAAAGCCATGAGGGTAAAAAAGGCTCAGGTGTTCATCTTACTTTGCAGATGAAGGCAAAATACAAAATATCCAGTACTATATTGCTTATGAATCAAATAATACTCCAAATGAGTGTCATCTCGGTATCTTGACATTATCAGCAGAACATAGTAGTTCATACTGTTTTGTTTGAGAATCACGTATTACCACCCACATGTTGGTATCTTCTATCAGTAAAGAGGAAAACATAATTAAACAAAAGCATAAATAGGTTCACTTACGTGGCAACATTCCTCTCAAGTTGGATGTTGAATAAGTAAATTAACCTTGCAAAGCCCCACCTAACATCTTGCAACGAGGGCAAAGACACATCCAAACCAAGAGGCGTGGGTTTATTCAAGGAACTAGACACGCAAGCAAATGGCAAACTTGTACCCACGACCGAGAAAAGCCTATCCCAGGCCACATTTATCAATGTTTTAACGAAGTTAACTTGCACCACTTTGAGGAGGAAATAAGATGAGACAGATGCAATCATGAGCATAGCGGATGGACCCTGCACATACCACATTAAAACAAAACATGAATTCAGAACAAATACTCATTACCATAACCAGTGAGTGACCTGACATAACACAACCCGACCAATAATCTTAACTAAAGGTATATGCTCTCTTGCTTATCATGGAGTAGTTTGTCTGAATATGTGAGCCATAAATAAGTCTTGGGTGAATTAGATACAAAAACCAATAATCTTGAACATTGACGTTGATCAAATAAACCACAAACTGGAATAGCTTACAGTCCAAGCACCAATATGCTAATACAAACTGCATATCTTCAAGAATATAACTCAAATTTATTTTTCAATCTCTTGTTCAGCGGTTCCACATTTCAAGGCATAAACAGAACAGGAAAAGCAAAACCAGGCTAAGTATTACAACCAACTATCCAAAAGAAATACTACCCAAGTAAGAAGCCAATTTAAGGCAAAACGATACTCAATAGTGACAAGCATACTAATCAAGAATTTCTTTTGTGAAATCTAAAGCAATCAGATATATCACTTTTCAAACTACGTTGTTTAGCTACCTCTCATTTGATCCTCACCTGCATACTATTTTTTTGGTCAACTCTGAAGTCATTAGCATGAAAGTCATCCGACACATTCAAGCTTGTAGAGGAATTTAACTCATTAGAGGTCCTGTGAAAACTAGCATCCCCTTTTCCTGGCAATGATTATGAAAAGTAATCCAAAAACAACCAAAGGTATTAACTATCCATCCGCTGGTCAATGCTAAAGAAACAAGAATCAAAGTACAGCTTCATAACAAGATCAACCCCATCTAAAGCAATTTAGACCATATGATTGAGGAGCAACAATGTGCCAGTACAAAATCACATTGTTGCAAACCTTTCTGATTTCAATTTTTTGTAGCTTCACCAGTTATATTTCTAAACTCACATCCCAAACTGGATTTTCTTTTCTCATCTTTGGTTGCATAATTCAAGGAGGATTATTAGCCAATCATTTTTCCTTCAGGACACAAAAAGAAATCAACATCCCAAAGAATATGAAGCATGTGTAAGGGTAAGGTACTGTTACTGGTACGATAAAGTAAGTCAAGACTCAAGACATAAAACCCAAAAAAAGGTAGGATACGACTACGCTGGGGCACCATTGCACAAGAATATACTTTTGTGAAGTAGTAATGCACTATGCACAATTGTTAAATGAACCAAATGGTAAAATTAATTACAACCTACAAAGGATCGAGCCTACTTGGCACAGTTTACTGTCCAGAGTTTAAAGTTATCAATTTGACTGACCTGAAACTAAAGCTAAATTCTAAAACCTTAGAAATCAAGCAAAAAGTGTCATAATTTAACTCTCACTAACTAGCACAATTCTGGAAGGCATACGGCTTCGGTATATGGGTACCTATGTGGTAGAGTAGAAGTAAGAAAAAAGTTTTGAGAGCACACTGAGTACGCATGCAGATGTACCAAGCAAGTACACAATACACAATACATATCTGATGAGGGTCCAGCATGTTTTTGTCTTGTTTATTGAAGCAACAATGCTTCATAGGCCAAAGGTGGAAAAGGTTAAAAAAAGCAGAGAGAGAGCATCCAAGCAAGATGATGACAACCATTTATATAGGGTCAATGTGAGTGTTAGCTACCTTTGAAGTACCAGGTTGCATGAAGATGAGAAATACATAAACTTTAAGGTAAAACATGAAAATAAGGAAAGTAAAGTCTTTAGACAAAATACAATAAAACAAACGGGAGGCAATGGAACAAAAGCTATTTTAGCAATGCAGAGACAGATGCCTATCCTACTTCCAACCATTAAGTCAAGTACAAGATGCCAAGAAAGACAAAGGAAATCATGTTGTTCATAACTGCAAACAGTGCCACTAATGGAGTCATAAAGTTAAGAAGCATGGAGAAGTAAACATGAATGTCCACACATAAAGCACAAAAATCCAAAGAGTAATGTGTAAGATAGCTTGAAAAAGTACATTGAGACTAACAAACTAAACCAAAAAATCAATAAAATGGAAGATGAGGAAAGCTAGTTTTGGAGTTAAGAATATGAGAAATAGGACAAAAAAAAGTTTCCACAGCTGGTTTCATGCACCTAGGTATGCATGAGTGCTGGGTAAGTGTTGTCTGTGTTAAAACTTTTAACACAATACTTGCCCAAAAAAAGTTGGTAACCCAATTTTTCCCATTTGAAAGAGGAAGGTGGTACAATGAAACAAGCAGAGCAGGTCATTTTAATGCTAAAAAATCAGGCTGTGCATAAACCATGGAAATGTGGCCCATGTTCCGTATATCACTCTGGAAATGTGGCAGCTGTGACAGATTATTTGATAACTAGGCTGAAGAAACTTGTCAAAGGAGTGCCAAGTTATCAATATACACCTCAAAAAACTTCCCTGGCAAAAGATCACCAAGTGCAAGAGCACAAGTTCAGCATTAGACAGGGCCAAGGGCTCTTTCTCTGTCTGTGTGTATGTATCAAAAGTTTAGGTCATAAATGTGGCATTACAAATCGCGTGAAGATTGAATGCTTCCATTATCAACACTATGCTTAGAAGCTACAATCAGCATAGACAGTACGAAACGTACCTTCACTGTTTAACAGTAGATTACTCACACAGAATGCTGAATACTTCATCTGCCAACATGGACAAGGGATCGTTTTTCTGGAAAGTATCATGTAGTCAGACATTTCCAGGTTTCCATCTCTCAAATGGAATTCAGATTATATCTATAACGCATATAACTCTTAACAGGAGTGTGCTTGAGCATGTAAAATGGGAAATGGATACCACAATTTTGAAATGCAAGTGCCATGTCTTGTTCTATTTCATGTCCTACCACTAGCCTTTATGTTAGATATGTACAGGGAGTCATGGGTTTATGCTTGCAACTCAAACTGAAAAGACGACGACTAGAAAAATCTGAAGGGCTTGGTTTGGAAATTGAATGTAGTGAGGTAAGTTAGGTTAGAAGAAGTACTAGAAATATGGTCAGAAATAGCAGCTCCTAACTTCATTCCTTAACATTGTGAATTGTCAGAAATTTCATTTTCGATACTTGGGTCTCTGTGGAGACCGTGTTTAGGACTCCATTTTGTTGGAGCCTTTCCTTTGAGATCCTCCTTTGAAGATGAAGACTTCGACCATTGACCTATTTACTCGTAGTCCCTCGTGTATCTGATTTTCTGGATCCTTTGTCATGGGCCTTCTTCTGCTATTTATAGGAGAAATTGCCATGTGTCAGAGGCATTCTCGTTCTGGAAAAATCTTTAAGCGCACGCTGCTTAATCGTTATTCCACGCTTGGTTGCCCAGATGCGTGACGCAGATTCGAAGGACTCTTATATAGACGGCAATTGGAACTGTAAAGCTCCTTTTTTATCAGCCATAACGATTCCCCCCCGAGATTTAAATCATCTCGAGCGTTCTCCTATGTCTGAGATATATAAGTGCCGAGGCACATTCCGAGATGATAACCTCGTTCGATTCCCTCAAAAGAGGGTGAACAAAACCCTCTCTCTTATTGGTTGAAACATGTGGGTTCCACCACAAAGTGATGTCATACTTACCTTAAACTGATGTCATGCTTACCAAAAAGTGTATTATAGAGATAAGCATGACATCACTTCGTGGTGGGACCCACACCAATTCAACCAATTTGAGAGAGGGTTTTGTTAACCCTCTTTTAAGGAAGGTGAACAAAATTGCACTCCCGGGTGAGGGGTGCGGAGCACCGGAGTAAGGGGGTGTTTTTCACGTGGGAAAAGGGGGTGTTTGTTGGGGTTTTCCCCATGTCAAATCATCTTGAAAAATGGAAAGAATGCTAATAAGCCTTGGACAGCGGATGGTATTTGATAAGTTAGTCAATGGTGGTAAGTGACTTTCATTGGGTACTCCAAAGGTTCTTCAAGAAGCTTCTCTTTGTGCATTATAAAAGGTCCATTTTTGCATGGGCTTAAGGGGACGTCTAAGAGAGCACCAAAAAGTGTTGTACAGTTGTGCAAGTGTGAGAGGAATAAAGGGTTGTAACAGTGAGGCAGAGGGGTGTGAGGAAAATACGATCAATTACTGTGGCTCACACTGTGTGGGTTGTTGATATTTGTCTCTCATTGTTTGTAATCATCATTGTTATAGGGGAAGTTGTTTTCTCTCCCCTATAGTGGGCATTGAGGCCGAAACTCTTGTGTGTTTATTCAGTGTGTTTTATGCTTCCGTTGCGGGTGTGGAAACTTTATATCTATCTCAAAACCAATTGGCAATAAGTGGAGAGGTCTCAGCATATATTAAGTGATCACCCATTCCGCTCCTAAGCAATGTGGAACTTTAGTTTCATCTCAAAACCAATTGGCAATGAGTGGAGAGGTCCCAACATATATTAAGTGATCACTCATTCTGCTCCTAAGCAATGTGGGACTTTAGTTCCTTAACATCCCCATCACGTGCAACCGCATTTGAGCTCTGTCACATATGGCCACTTTTTGGGCCCTATGATTGTGCAGTCTTTTTGCTCGTCTGTCATCGTGGGGCGTGGATTGTGAATTTTTTTTTTTAAATATGGGATGGAATGGGCCCCACTCTGATACCACGTGGAAAACCAATTGGCAATGAGGGGATGTGGAAAACCAATTGGCAATGAGGGGAGGTCCTAGCATATCCTAAGCAACATGTGACTTTAGTTCCTTAACAGCGGGTGGGACTAAATTTCACAACAGTACACTCTGGTTGATAGACCAATAGAGCGCAAAACTCCTTTCAGAAATCGAATGCATACAGTAGTGTGTGCGCTTTCGGTGTTGCATAAGTACGAATGAGAACAAAAACAACGAATGACTGTCTGACCTCTGCGGAAGACGAGAAATTCGGTTTACGCTCCGAATTCGAGGGGAAATCCAAGGCCGCGAGCTGTGTGATAGAAGCATCCTTTTCTGCTACTCAGTTTCTCTCTCCAGTTGCTCGAATTGGAGAGAGAGAGAGAGAGAGAGGGCCAGTGGAATACCGGAATATGTGTATCTCTGCATATAAAGCTGGAACTGCCACTCAGATATTCAATGAGAAATTTTGAATCAAGCCCACTGTTTAATTTCAGCACAGTAATATATTTTCTTTTTCATAATTATAATTAATATCCGAGTTAGTTTAAGCATAATCCGACTTAAAAAAAACGAAATTGGTTTTTTTTTTTTCCTTATTCAAATTTTTTTCACATTTGTTAATGTTGTATCGATTTTTGTGATTTATTGGTTTGTCTCGCGGGAGGAATCCAAAAAGTATAAAATTATTAACCAAACTTAAATTTTTGTGAATAAAGATAAAAATAATCCAATAAATCACAAAAATTTGGCTTATTTGCGTCTTTCATGAACTTTTTAAAAATTTTGATCATAATTTTATATTTTTTAGATTCCTCTCGTCGAGACAAACCAATAAACCACAAAAAATCGACGCGAAAGTAACAAATAATTTTTTTTTTGAATAAAGACAAAATAAACCAGTTTGGTTTTTCTAGCCAAAGCGACCCTAATTGTGGTCTTTCAAATTAGGGTGGATTTCCCAATTTCTTATAAAATTAGAAGGTTGATAAAATTAAAGTTGTAGTCATCGGATCATTTTCTTTTTTTAAGAGATAAAAAGAGTATTCTCCAATAAATCTAAGATCCAGCCCCTCTCCAATAATGAGGTGTAAATCTCGTGGAGTACTTCAATCCTGTGAAATTCGCGTTGATCGAATAGCGTTAAATACCTAATCAAAAAGCATCTATTTTTAAAACCGTTGGAAAAATTGGTACCGATCTAGTGTGTCGAGTACATGCTTTTAAAGATTAATGCGATCTGATTTGGTATTGAACGGTATATGATCAACACACATTTTTTTACGATAATTATATGGATACAAACCCACACACACAGAAAATGCATAGATCGAGCTCGTGGACCCACTTTGGGTCTCACACGAACAATCCGAACCGTTCATTCATCTTAGAATGAAATTCTGAAAGGCCCCGTGATAAATTAGCTCAGTCGAAAGTCTGTAGGTGCTTGATCTAAGAGTCCCCCGTTTTAGTTTTTTTTTTTTTACTGAAACGGGGGCTCTTAGATCAAGCACCTAAAGACGTCCAATTGAAGTGATTTTTCTCAGGGCCCTTTTGAATTTCATTCTAAGATGAGTGAAAGGTTCGGATTGTTCGTGTGAAATCCAAAAGTGAGTCCCCAAGCTCAATCTGTGCATTTTCTGTGTGTTGCGTCTGTACGCATAGTATGGTCTGGTCCCTTTTTTTTAGAGTTGAAGTATTTGACGAGAGCTACATAGTGCACGATTTTGATTATTAATGTGCACCCGATTTGGGCCCAAAAAAAGCCGAACTGGATAGAAAGCACCTCTCCCATTACTGGAGACGTGTCAATCCTAAATCTATCCTGTCTTTCCTCACTTTTTAGGTAATTTATCTCTATTTAAATATTGCCTTTATAATGTAATAGGGAAACAACTCAATTGTTACTAACGCTATATGTAGATCAAATTTGATGGGTAGAGCAGATAACTTATTTACGTTTGCGTTTGATGTGTGTCTTTTAGGCACAGGCATCCGCTTAAATCGTATAAAACATGACACAATTTAGGGCTCTTTAAAACCAGTCGTTGCTTGAACAGGCCCAACAAAATTTATTTAATGACAAAGAAAAAGTACCCCTTTTTTATCCAATGGCTATGCCAGGAAATCAAAATTTAGATCTCCAATTTTAGTACAAAATACAAATTGCATTTTTTTATGTTGTTTTCAAGCACAACCTTGCTCTTTACAGAGAAACCCTGCAAAAGTGCAGTTGCTTTTGGCAAAAGCCAAGGGTCAATTTCCAGGACTTTTCATTCGGTATATCGATATTTTTCATAAAATCATTTTTCTATACTTACTTATGAAAATTTGAAACCCGCTTCTGTCGTGACATACTTGGGGAGAACAGATTATCAGGAAAAAAAAAAAAAAAAGGAAGCTTACCCTTCTCGGATATTATAAAAACCAAGAAGAATTTGCTTCAGAAAATAAAAAGAGAAATTATTTTCTTTAATTCGGATCGTGCAAATCAAAAAGTGTGACAAATCCAAAGAGTATAAAATTAGGGTCAAAAGTAATATTTTTTTGAATAAAATAAAAAATAAACCAATTTATTGGTTTAATTTTGGCTTTATTAAAAATAATAATTTTATACTCTTTGGATTTGTCTCGTCTAGATGAGACCATAAATCATGAAAATTTGACGCAAAACTAACAAATACAAATTTTTTTTGAATAAAGACAACGAAAAAATTTAAAAATCAGTTTTTTTCTTTTTCGGCAAAGCACTTATAAAACATGCACTGAGGATAGTTCCACTTACTGCACGTGCTTCTTCAACTACCCACTGCACGTTGGGACTTGAGAATCAGAAAGATGAAAGGAAAATTAAAGGCAGCTTCATGGGCTTTCTCATTGAACAAATATTTTTATTTTATCAATCACAGAATAAGGTTGAACCACCGATCCTTGTTCACTCTTGCAGAAATTTTTTAAAAAAAAATGAAGAAGAAAAAAGAATTGATGCAAAACAGCAAAACTATATATTTTCGGGAATTAATATTGACACTCTCAATTCTCTATTGGCACTCCATTTTTTGTCTCTTTTCATAAAATACAAGAGTAACTTTGGTCAATAGAGACAGAAAAAGGGAGTGCCAATAGAGTAAAATAGGGTGCCAATATCACTTTCCTATATTTTTTCTGTTGGACTAAAATTCAACTTTTCTGTGCACCTCAGGCCATGTTCCACTAAAACAAAACTGGTTTTGTTTTAACTCAAAAACCATTCTATTCCACTAACAAAAAACTCCCCAAAAAACTGGTTTTGTTTTAACTCTAAAACCAGTACTCTATTCCACTACCCTTTACAATAAACCAAAAAACCAACTACTCTTTACAATAAACCAAAAAGCAAAAACACTTTAGTAGAACAAGTTGTAGATTTAAACTACAACTAAATGTCTAAAAATCTAAAAAACCAAAAAACAAGTTAGTGGAACATTGAGTCCTTTTGATAAGCTTCTCTTCAGCTTTAAATTTTCATTTTATTGGTTTAGTTTTGTTTCTCAATTAACGTATAAGGAACTATAAGAAAATATTCAGGAGTTGGTAAAGAATCTTATGTGGCCCATGGGCTTGCTCACCTCCGCCTAGTAGACAATGGATAATATGTAAATACTGTCAAACAAGTTCGAAAACGTCCAACAATAAAAAAGTAAAGAACTATTTTTCTGCAATCGCAGCCACAAGAGGGTAAATCGGTTGAATTTTTCCATAACTTCTCATGTGTGAATTGAAATCGCGCGGTTCTTATTTCTATACGTAGGTGACAGAGGTTACAATTTTCCCTATAAATATACGTACACACATACATATACACACAGACTCAATCACTCAAATCCTTGAAAATAACACATACACAGACTCAATCACTCAATTCCTTGAAAATACTGGAGATAAGGTATAAAAGGCCTCAATGCAACCCAAGAATTCTGTCAAAGGGGCACTCAGTACCATGTGGTCCATGTTTCCAACTTCACTTCGGTCCTCGTTTTTTGTTTTTTCCATTTTGGCAAACTTCTAACGCGTGAAAGATGGGAGAGCTAGCAAATCATTTGTTCTCCTGAAATGTGTAAAGTGTGTAACGTGGAACATATGTAATCTTTTAGTGGGACCTCCTACTCCCGTCTCAATCTTCTCTCTATGTTCCAGCTATCAAACCATACGTGATTTCGCGAATTTAGGTAGTTTAGAATTTTTTGAAAGATTCTTTTACGCTTATGTTTATGCTTGCGTACCGTGTGACTTAGGGCAAGAGCTTACACTTTGATTGAGACACTTCACGATCCCTTTGCAACAAGGCTTGCAAGCAGAGTGGTAGATTAATGTTACGCACCGTGTTATCTCATGCATTTGATTGGATTTCAAATCTCACTAGTCACAACTAATGATAATGACCATGGATGACACGTGCCACCCCCTTTTCCAAAACAGCCACACAAAAAAAAAAAAAAATTACTCACAGAAAGATTAATGTGTTCTACAAATTATTTTGAAATTATTGAGATGGTTCAGATCATTAGTGTAGGACCCAAAAGTGAGCCCCGCACTCTGATTTGTACAATTTCAGTACTATGGAATCGGGACTCATATCATTACGCCAGCAGCCAGGGTTGGAATCCCTGGCAGGCTATGTTTTTACGTTTTCCAAACTCCTCTCTAATTTTTTTGCATAAGTTCCCACAAGATTTCTATTTTTTTCCACTAATTGGAAACGAACGTGGGCCATTTGGACATTGAATTTATCCTTGACCCATTCGAATACATAAATATTTTTATAGACTAAAGTTATTTGGCTAGTCATTTGCATACTTTACGAGAATTAAAGCAAACCTTTATCTCTTTTTTTTAAAAAAAAAGGCAACGACAAATCCGACTCCGTCACTGATAGTGACTTTGCAGAAAAAACAAAAAGCAAAAGGCCAAGCCCTAGTAAGGGGACCATGTTGAAGATTGTCTCCAGTGGCGATCTTGGTAGGACTCGGAAAAAATCAAACTACGTCCACATCTTGTCCTTTTTCTTTGTACAAATTTTGCATCTGTTATATCCACATGGTGCCCACTGCCAAGCTAGCTTCAAGAGTTGTTGAAATAGAACTAGCTTTTTACTACTTTGAGTCGTGAAAAAAAAAATTAAAAAAAAATTACTACACTTTGAGCTATCCTTTATCCTCTCCCGCTCTTGTTGCTAAAATCTCTTGCCCCAAGTATCAATTACTCCTTCCGTTCATTTTTAACCCTGTAATTTCGTAATTCCAACTTATTAAGGAAATATTATCGTTACACTTTTCACATCAATTTTTACATTCACTTTTCACTATTGCCCTTGATGGAGACATTATCATTAAATTTTACCCACTAACTTTTCAAAAAGAAATCTACTTTTAAGGGCAAAATAAAAAATGTACCAATTTTTACCCACTCACATTTCAACATCACACTTATTTATTAGGAACGGTCCAAAATAAAATACACTATTGTTTTGAAGGGCCAGGAGGAGTATAGCTTAAAATCTGTAGTAATCTTAGTAAATAGGACATGAAAACAAAACAAACTTTGAAGCAGGATTCGTTTTCTCGCTGCACGTCTGAATGTTGTTTTGGTTGGGCACTTCTCCAGCCATTGTACAAGCCCAATCCAAACAGAAATCAAAGCTAGTATTTGTCTGGGTATTGAATAGGGGTTATCTCTCGTAATTATAATAATATTAGCATGATATTCTATTTTGTCATGCAGCTAGTAGAAAGATCTAAAGCAAATTCTGCAACTAGTATTTTGTTATGGGACACGGGGTCCCTGTAGTACCCCCGATTCGACCGGCCATTTTGATAATGCATGGCTTGTAGTGCTCCCGATTCGACCGGCCATTTTGATAATGCATGGCTCGGATTTAATCCAAGCAATGAATGATTCAGATTTTTGTAAGTCAGAATTAAATCCGAGCCGTTTGGCTCGAAATGGACGGTCAAATCGGGGGCAATACATCAGTGTACGAGCCCCAAATCCCAATCCGAATGGTTAAGACTTTATTCAACACTGCTTACTAAAGCCATTAGGCTTAATGCTCCATCCGTCCCAAAATATAAATCCACGACGAAAAATCAAGCAATTTTTTAATTACAAAATAAAGTACCTTCCTACAAAAAAATTCCAAATTTCTTCCCAATTTAAAGAACTGGTTCAGATCTATATTCTTGCGCGAAGAAATCAAAATAACATGTAATGCACGGAAGTACCTTATTTTTAGATCTTCAAATTGCACGTCTTTTTGTAAATGGACTAAAATTTTGAGATTCAGGAATTATAATCTAAGATGCTACTCTTGCCTCTAGCCAATTGAGTTTATAGGTTAGAACCTTCCAAAAAATCTTGCCCAAATAACTAAACAAATAAGGTAATGATTGTGAATTTGCAGAAAATCCAACTCTCTAAGAAAAAAGAAAAAAGAAAAAAGAAAAACAATAAGAGAATGAACAGAGGAAGATCTGTCTTACTGCATTATATAACCTTTGAGTAAACTTAGTGACGATCTTCAACCCTGCTATGGTAAAAAGGTAACCATTTTATGCAATGGTTATGCAAACACAAAAATAAAGTACGCCCAAAGCATTGGAAAATTCTATGGAGGGAGATCCTCTCCAGTTCAAGGAAAAAACTAGACCAGTCCAGTTTTGCCAGTTATGGATTCATTCTGGGCCCACTGTGATGATTAGATCTCTTCAGTTTTGCCAAAAATCAAGTTAATTCAATGTCAAAAGTAAATAATCGAGACATATTTACCTGGAAATAAATAGGTTCGGATCTTGATCAACCGGTTTTTTTATAACATAAATGTGTTTCAACCTAATATTGATTGATGTTTGAAATGAACAGCTCTGATACTTTTAACGAGTTCACACAATATGAATGGCTCTGGCCATAGAACTAGAGAGCGTAAAGGAAACCCCCTTGCAATGTGATTTTGCACCTCACTTGACACTAGAAGATCTATCAATATAGCCAGAAAGATGCCTATCAAGATCCAGGGATAGATCTAGAGGAAGGCTCAAAGTGAGCCTCAGATGGCCTTAAACGTGGCAGAACTGGACGGTCAAGTTGGTTAAGAGCCTCCTCAAATTCTTGTATCGACACACACAAAGACTGACAGACACTTGCCTTAATTTCAATACACACTGCTAACATGCAATGACTCATGTAAAATAGGTGGTGGTGGTGGTAGGGAGAATTATGGAGGTGAATTATGGTAGAATCAAGGTATCCTCTGCCATGGTGGTAGAGACCTGGGCTATTCATGCTACTTGTTCTCAGCCCAGGACAAGGAGTGGAAGAGCCGAAGAGGTATCATCATCGAGTTGCAAACAACCGGTTAACATGCTTAATGCGATGCTTGGGAGACGCTAACTATTCTTGATGATATTAAAGATTATGCAGAGGACTGTAATTTTTCCTCCTCCTACAAGTGTAATCATAGTGTTAACAATTGTGCTCGAGCAGGAGCCCTCTCCCCCCACCTCTTGCGGTGCTCCCTAATATCTTAGGTAACCTGATCCGTTTTGATTCTAAATGAGAATTACCGCCCTTCAAAAAATACCTGAATGAATATACATTGCAAACACAAGATATAAAAACTTCTCAGTGTCATTCATCAGAGTAGACAACACTTCAATTTTTGAAATCCCTCTTATGATATGCAACAAATCAATTGATTACGAATTTCAGCTGAACTAACCGTGTGTGTCAAATTGGATTCACTGGTACAACACAAAGTTAAAAAGGTCGTCTGTGGTGTGCACGTATCTTTTTGCTTGGGAAAAGTTACTAATGATGCATGATTAAAAGGGTCCATCTCAATAGTGCAAGCTAGTTTTGGATGGCCTATTAGTGCCAACTTGCCAAGTATAAAATTAACTTGGGAGAATACCAGTTAAGTCGATGATGACGGATACAATTTCAAGAAATCATCATTAATTTTTTTATTTTTATAGAAAGAATAGCAAGAGCAGGCCATGAATAGAGTCCGGGCAAATCGTGACAATTACAAAACAAGGAGGAAAATCCATACAACAAGGTAAAGATAACAATAACATTGGCAAAATGTTCCACTTTAAACATGATAAAAGAATGTTTTACCTTGACTTGGAGCCTTAAGAAACTTCACAAGATCTATAATTCGTCAAGCATGCCAGCCATAACTCCAAAGAGGTTTCATGGATCAAGGTGAGTTCTGTGTAAAGTCTACACAAATACCTTTAATTGAGCTACTGCGTCTACAAGACAGTGAATGCAACAGGTAAAGCAAAGTTAGAACACATTAAATACTTCGGAGCCATCACTTGGGTCACCAATCTTTTTACATTTCGACCTTAATGCTTTGAGTTGCTAATAAATAGTTCCTTTCTAGAATTTACCACAGACGCAATCATACTTGATCAATTTCACCAAATTCGTATCACAATATATATATATTTTTTTTGGAGAAGGCATACCACCAACTTCAATAGCCAGAATATCCTCAAAGTGACAATTATGGATGAAAAAAGGGAAAGAAGTCCGTCTTTTCATGGTATGTCAACAAATCGTCGCTTCATCAATCCAAACAGAAGTCCATCTTATCACACACTAGTACATACACAAGACAAACAACCACACTTGGGGTCAAAGAAGCCAAGATTCAAATCCAGAAATGTCAAAGAAGTTACATGGTTTGAGGAAAAAATGACTCTTTCATTGTCGATTGAAGACATAAGTTTAAATGCAGGTTCGGTGAAACTGGTTGCACAGTGGTAGTGGGATGTAAGCCACAAGTTGGGCCACGGCACCAGCTCCACCCAGCCCACTAATACTTAGAACCTGTTAATTAGGTGAACTCATATGACAAATTCCAAAAATAATGAAGAGAAAAACTATTAAACTGGAAAACAAAAAAGGTGATCAAAACAAGAGCAAACTAGAACTGAGTACACTACCTGCGCTTATGAAAAACCAACCTTCAATGCCATTAATCTAAAATTCAACTTAAACTGTCAAAAGGACCGTAAGGAAGCCAGTACTACAAGCTATAAATGACAAGTACCCGAATACCTGGAAAACAGGTAGTAACTTCGTAGAAGAACAGCTGAAATCAGCAAAAACAACAATTCCTTGAAATAGTTAACGATTTGAGAATAGAAGGATAATAAGATTGGGCCATGAACAAAACTGTCTGCTTTCCACCAATGGAAGATAGAGGTTCGGAAACTACATTACTTTCCACCAATGGAAGATAGCGGTTCAGAAACTATACAGGACAAGCAGAAGCAATTATAAGCAACTAAGAATTCTCCAAAGTATTGTAGAGTATAACAACAAATAGGTAACTTGGTTAAGGTAAAAATGACAAAGGATAATGGATCACTAGATAACTGCTGAAAAAAATACCTGGTTTTCACTTAGAAAAAATAAACAAAAACAATCTGTGGATTGCGCAGATTCACGAACATATGGGACAAAAACGTTTTTATAGAGGTGGCAAATGGGTGGGTTGGGTTGGGTTTGTGTGGGTTGGTATGGGTTATGGGTTAAATGTGGGTGGGTTGAATATGGGTTGAAAATGAATAAGTTCAATATGGGTGGGTTGAATATGGATCAAGTCAAACCTAACCCAACCCAACCTAACCCAAATTTTTAATATATATATTTTTTTAAAGTAGATCTTTCATTCCTCAAAATACATTCTATTGGGAACTTACCCAACTAAGCTTTGTAAAGGTCGCGGTTTACCCAAATTTTTCCTTTTGAACTAAAATCATGCATTATATGGGGAAGGAAAACTTACTGAAATTACTTGGGGAGGTGGATTTTAGATACACACCAATTTGAACTGAAAACACCCGCATTATATGCATTAAAGGTTTGTACCCTTTTCAACCATGCTTGTACCTTCTAAAATCACGTGAGTGTAGAAAGACAGTATTGGGGTGCATTTAGATCCACCCATTCAGCGAAGGAAATGTTGGTGCAATCCCCACTTATTGGGACGGCGTCGTTTGTATAATTTAAACTTGCCATGCGTCTTGTGCCGTCGCAAGTAATACCCTTTTGCCACTACAAGCGTTTGCCACGGCAGTTTACTGAAGCAAAAAAATAAATTTTTATGGGCAGTTTACTGAAGCAAAAAAATAAATTTTTATGGCGGGTTGCTGAACCATCCACGTCGTTTGTATTAATTCTTGTAGTGAACTCATTTTAAACCCATTTTCAACCCAATCCAACCTATGTAAATATGGGTTGATATGGGTTCAACCCATCTCAACCTATAATACAATATGGGCAAGTTGGGTTGGGTTTTAGGTGGGTGGATTTGGGTGGGTTCATGGGTTGGGTTGGAAATTGCCACCTCTACGTTTTTACATGCTAGGAGCCACCTGTACACCCCTCCTCCTTTCTCCGGGCTTGGGACCGGCTGTGTACTAAGCCAAATATGAAGCATGACACAGGCGGAGCTAAAAACTTTTTTGTGGCTTTGAACCACAACCTAGATTGACTAAGCAAGATTCCTAAATTTCTTCCCTGTTTTTCTATTGCAACTAAAACCCCAAGATAATCATATCAAGACTCCTCTACTGTCTTAAATACTCGTCTTCAAATTCACAAAGCCATAGACAAACTAATAGTCATGTCATCAATCAGGTATTGACTGTTTTTAGCAACTGGATCCGTATTACCTCATAGCTTAGGTTCTTCAGATCAATGTAACACTTCCAAGTTTAAGAGGAAACTATGTAAGGGGACTCTGTCACACCAAAACTTTTTCAAGGCACAAATAGAAGCAGACTCCTCAATGCCAGACTTAAATGAGATCACATTCTATTATAGAAGTCCACTTGGACTGGTTTCACCTAGAACTTAGCATTTGAATATGCACTAGAAGGGTTGAACTCAAGAATGTTTTCATAAGCCCAGAATTGATCGGAGAAAACAAAAATTTAGTACTTTTCCATCTAATACATGTCACTTAGCAAACTACTATGTTTTTGGAAACAAAGGGAAGATATGTTCAACTGCAAAATAGTCATCTGTCTGAACTGAGTGTTTTAATCTACTACTACTTTAAAATAACAGAAGAAGCAAAAATGTTTCCCACACTTTTATCTTCCAAAATTACCCCTCTAACTACTAAAAATAACAGACACATGCCACTTCCGAAGCATCATGCCCCTAACAAACCATGTTAACGGGCCCAATCCAACCTACGCGCCTTCTCAACGGAAACAACGCAACGGTTCAAACCAACACAACGCTATGACTCCAACAAAAATATGCAAAATACCAACGGCCTTCACTGACTTCCATCGGACAGACCACTGTCCAACGAATCTCCCCTCATCCACAGAACTCTGGCAGCCGACGAGGAAGGGTAATGTGTTTTTCTCCTCGAAGAATGCCGCTATGGTTTCTTTTTCATCTACGCAAAGGCAATGCCTCACCCCTGCTTCTCTAGAGGTGAAGAACTTCACTTTTAAATGGTGTGATTGTGGCACCGATTCAAATTAGCTGGGCATATGATATTGGTATCATACTTCCTTTTCATCTTTAAACCTTTTTATCATCTCAACGTTATTAACATCCAATAAATTATCGTGTTATTGGTGCGACAATGAAGCTAGACACATAGAAAAATAAAAAAAGTCCACTATAGGTCATTGCATTAAAAGGATATGTACATTATAAAATCAATCATGCTACGTCTATAGTGGCAGTATTACTGCTCTAAGTTGCAAAGTAGATAGGACAATCAATCAGTTCTACTGGGCATGTTCGGTTTACAGCTTTGCTCCAGTTTTGGGGCATTTCTGTTTTGCTGACATCATCATTTTTCTCACTTTTCTCTCTATCTCTCTCCACTTATTACACCTGCTTACATCATCAAAACTAAACTAAACTAAACTAAAACTATTAACCGAACACAGCCACTATTATCTGGTAACTATTTTAGCAATATGCTATTGATAGGTATATAAAAATTAAAAATACAAGGTTGGACTATTTTCAGAAGAAATATTCGGAGATACAGAACTAGACCAACGAACTGTAACTAGCACATTAGTTGGTTAAAACAGAGGAAGCACGGTGGGAAAAGAGTCCTACTGCTTGCATGTTTTGTTGGGGCCCACAGATATGTGACAAAGGCAACAAACTGTAACTAGCACATCAGTTGGTTAAAACAGAGGGAGCACGCTGGGAAAAGAGTCCTATTGCTTGCATGTTTCGTTGGGGCCCACAGATATGTGACAAAGGTTATCTTCAATAAATCTCATTCGTCTAAACAAAGCATGAAACCCCAAAAATAAACAATTTCATTAAATAAAGCATACCAAAAAAACCACGATGATTAGATTCTAACAAAACATTCAATTAAACCATGTAAATCGCTTTGTACGGCGCGAACACTGTGTTTTACACAACAGAATTGCAAAAATTGTGCCCTTAGGAAACGAGGCAACCTATTCGATGTACCTTGGTTCCAAGTATGTATGCTTCGTCAAACCGAGAGTGCTCTAATGTGCACTGATGAATTTGCCAACCGAATGGGAGAGGAGGGGAAAATGAAGCACCAGAAAATTGGTGTAGCAGAATATGTATTGGTATGAAACTAAAGGGCACTCAAGAGCAATGCTGTTGATTTTCCTTTTTCTTTTCTGCCTAGACCGATGTATCTGATCCCTTTAAATAAGTTTGATGGTTCAATTCCTTGAGGCACACATGACTCTTTAGCAAGAGCCATCAAGACAAAGAATACTTCTAGAAACTAACCGTCCGAATCCATTTCTTCTCCAAACCGTGCCTGCTCCGAATGGTACGATTTCTTTTGCCATTGGTTCAATGTTCTAATTTTGTACTATAGTATGACTTATAATAGTACTTGTAACCCTGACACAAGGAAAATAGCAGTTGGTATTCTTGGATGGACTCTTCCATGGGGGAAGCATTGTGCCAAGAGGTGTAGACGTGTAGTTTCTGTAAATTGTTCTCCTCCCTCACATATTATACATTTAATGGTGAAATGCTTACGACTTTGTTAGTTGTAATGTAAGAAACATGGATAGCAATTGGGATAAAGATAGAGATACGGGACACTCACATGTTGAAGGGTATGATATTTATATATACACACCAAGCTTCTAATAAGGGATTCTTTACTTTGCTACAGTGAGGGACTCCCATTTTTCGATTGAATTTTGATGATCTGAACTGTTAGCAATTTTCTGTAGGTGGGCCTACATAGATCATATAATTAGATATTGTATATTGTCGAATAAGGTTTGAGTAGTGTTGGTATTACCCATTAAGCTGTGATCATTTAATTAATGTAACCGGGTAATTGACAAATCTCTATTAGCGCGTATTTGGGTTATAAGACGCGCGTTAAGTGGTACGGGCTTATTATTAAGTGTAGAGACCATTTAAGGCCCATTAGGGTTCCATCTATTATGATGGGCTATGATGGAACCAAGGCCTATAAATATGTGGTTAAGTCCCCACTCCAAACCCTAATCTCTTTTCTCATACCATCCCATCGAGTGTGAAACTAAGGTAAAAATTAAGAGTAGGGCTTTGGAGGTGGAAGACGAACAACCACACACACAAGGTTTTCATCCTCCATGGCGACAGGTACGCATCCGCTATTATTTTCTTCAATGGTTTGACATGAGTTCTTGGGTTTAGGGTTTCTTATGAAATCCTACAAGTGGTATCAGAGCTTCTTGTCAGATTATTGAGGAAAAATTAAAGTTTTTTTTTTCCTCCTTAATTCAAGAAAATAGTAATGATTTTAATATGCCTAATCTGGTTAATTGATTCCCGTTTGTAGTCGTTTTTCCGTAGTTTAGGGCATCCACAGTGGGCTAGCAAAAAATGGCTCCTAACTTGTAGCCTAAGGTGTACACATAAGCATAATTGGGGTCCACTTTTGGCTCCTAGAGTTTGTTAAATTTGGAGAGGATGTGTGCACTCAATGGGCTAGCAATATCCTTCTCTATTTGTAAAAAAAAAAAAAAAAAATTAAATGTGGGACCCATACGTGATAATCCTAACGGCTACAATATGGACTTGTTACCGTTTTGAATTTCTCATAATTTGATTAGTATTCGTTTGTTACTATTTCTCTAAGGCAAAACATGGTATTCTAATGCAAAACATAGTATTTTTGCTAACTAAATAGTGTAATTTGAAGCTGTCATTGTAATGTCTCTTGTGAAATAAAAATGCTTCTCCTCTATTCTTTTGTTCCATTTCGCTTCACAAAAAAAAAAATGGCATAAAGGAACTAGTGATAAACAACCACATCAAAGATGCTACCTTCAGTTGTATGATTTTTGAGAGATTTTTCCAATGGCAACTTTTTCAAATATTTTATATTAAAAAAAGAATTAAAGACTTTGGTCCCACTTAGAGTTAGCTAGAAGACTACCTAAATTTAGCTATTGTGTTAGGAGCCAATTTTAGGAGCCACCCTTAGGAGCTTGTTTGGGGAGCCCATTGAAGGCAATATTTGAGGACTTAGCTAGGTAAATGTTAGGAGCCAAGCTTAGGAGCCATATTGCTAGCCCACTGTGGATGCCCTTAGATAGTTAGATCAATTATTATGTTATTCAATTGATCTATTATCCCTGCAGTACTACTAGTGCTACGTTTTTTTGCATGTGCGGCATTGAATTGGCTTCATCAATATTAGATTCCTTGATGAATCTGATGGTAACTTTTTTTGTTATCTACTTATGAGATTGAAACGTTTTGTTATTAGCAGTAGTATATCGTATTGGTGGGTATAAAAGATCTTGCAATTGACAATTTTGTACCAACCATGATTAAATTAGATTGCCCGTATACTACTGTTACGACGATCAAAAGGTGTTTTTCCTTCGTTATGCCGCCAGGAAATGCAGTTCGACTACAGTGCGTAACTTTCATGATCATTACTTGTTTTTTCACTTAAAGTATTTAAATTGGGGCATAAAGATTGATTCGTAATCCATACCTAAGGTTTAGGAGAATTAAAGTAATAAGCCGCCAAAGTGGTCTCTATCATGGAGATTTTCTTAAATTTAAAGGTAACAATTTTGGATTACATAAAGTTACGTTTGATCCATGCGGATAGTGATCGGCCCAAAGGAAGATTATTATTTGGCCGGATTTAAACGGTATAAGGTAGTTAAATTTTTGAATAATATATTTTTTAGGATTTACCTATGCGTTCAAAAGTCGGCCCAAAGGAAGGCTTTTGATTGGCCAGGTCTAATTTTGTATTATTCATGTTAACTAGCCTTATTTATTTTTGAGAAGACCACTTGCATGTTATAATTACTGTCCAAAGACTTGGTTATGATGATGCGTTAGGTTTCTCGTTAGGGCCCACCACTAAAGACATAGTATTTGTTTTTATTTTATGTCTATTTGTCTAAATTGTTTGCCCCTACAATTAGACCAATTTTTGCATGATAATTATAATCAAGTTTTTATTTTTATCATTGCATTATTGATATTTGTTAATCGTGAGCTTCTCTTTTGTATTGTTATAGTGAATACATCTTTTATATCTGTCAATTTGAACAACATTCCAACATATTCTCTTGGTTATTTGGGCACTAAGAAAAGCAAATTTGATCATAAGGGTAAGGGAATTTCACATACTGGGACTTCACAGACAAATGTGCAACAGAATCAAGATACAGTTATTCCCTGTTTCTTTTGCAAAAGGGCTGATTGTCATATGAAGAAAGATTGTCCCAAGTATCATAAGTGGCTCGCAAATAAAGATAACCAATTTAGTTTTGTTTGCTGTGAATTTAATTTAGCTGAAGTACCACCGAACACTTGGTGGATATATACGGGTGCCACTATTCACATAAGTGTGTCTATGAATGGTTGTCTAATGAGTCGAACACCCAGTGATGCCGAAAGGTTTATTTATATGGGGGATGGCAACAAAGTTTGTGTTGAGGCAATTGGAGTCTATAGACTTAAATTAGAATCTGGTTTTTATTTGGATCTGGATGAGACTGTTTATGTACCGTCATTTAGACAAAATTTAATTTCTGTTTCCTGTTTGGACAAATCCGGTTATACTTGTTCATTTGGTAACGGAGGTTTCAGTCTTTTCCAAAATTCAAATATTATCGGTACTGGATCTCTAGTTGATAGTCTATACAGATTAGACTTGGATGCTTCACACTTAAAGTTTAATGAAACTTTACATGTTGACAACTATGGTACAAAGCGAAAATTAATTAATGAGAACTCCTCTGTGTTGTGGCACAAGCGTTTGGGACATATCTCCAAAGAGAGGATTGAAAGGCTTGTGTCAAGTGGAATTCTTGATCCTCTTGATTTTTCAGATTTCAAAATCTGTGTTGAATGCATAAAGGGGAAGCAAACAAACATAAGGAAATTTGGTGCCAAAAGGAGTTTAGACATTTTAGAAGTGATACATACCGATATTTGTGGTCCATTCCCTACGGCTTCTTGGAATGGTCAACGGTATTTTATCACTTTTACAGATGACTATTCTCGTTATGGGTATCTATACTTGACACATGAAAAATCACAGGCACTGGACGTATTTAAAGCCTATAAAGCAGAAGTTGAAAATCAACTTAATAAGAAAATTAAGGCTGTTAGATCCGATCGTGGTGGTGAATACTACGGTCGATATGACGGATCAAGCATACAACGTCCAGGGCCTTTTACGAGATACTTGGAAGAATGTGGGATCGTGCCTCAATACACCATGCCAGGGATGCCACGTCAAAATGGTGTATCTGAGAGACGAAACCGGACCCTTAAGGATATGGTTAGAAGCATGATAAGCAATTCCTCTTTACCTGATTCCCTTTGGGGAGAAGCCTTAAAGACTGCAATTTATATTTTAAATCGAGTACCAAGTAAAGCAGTAGCTAAAACCCCATACGAGTTGTGGACTGGAAAGAAGCTTAGTCTTAGGCATTTTCATGTCTGGGGTTGTCCAATTGAGGCTAGGCCTTATAGGCCCAATGAAAGAAAATTGGACTCAAGAACCATTAGCTGCTATTTTGTTGGATACTCAGAAAGGTCAAGAGGTTTTAAATTTTATTGTCCTTCCACAAATACCATAATTGAGACGGATAACGCCAAATTTATTGAGGATGTTGAAAGTAGTGGGAGTGCACAAACTAGGAATTTTTTATTTGAAGAAGAACAAGTTGAGATTCCTATGATTCCAATTGAGACCGTTGAGGTGGTTACACCTGTACTTGTACAGGATGCGGATGCAAACCACCAAACTAATCATGAGTTGCCTCCTACTAATACAGAAGAACCACAACAAACTCAAGTAGAGGTGCCACTTAGGAGATCCAATAGGGAGAGGAGATCAGCGATCCTGATGATTGTATGGTTTATCTCCAAGAACATGAGTTTAATATAGGATTGGAAGATGACCCCATATCTTTCAGTCAAGCCAAACAAAGTGTTAACTCCCAAAAATGGATGAATGCTATATTGGATGAGTTAAAGTCCATGAGTGACAACGACGTTTGAGATCTTGTCGAATTGCCTAAAGGTGTCAAGCCTGTTGGTTGTAAATGGATATTTAAAACCAAGCGGGATTCGAAAGGCAATATCGAAAGATACAAGGCACGTCTTGTTGCTAAAGGCTTTACTCAAAAGGAAGGCATTGACTATAAAGAGACTTTCTCTCCGGTATCATCGAAAGACTCTCTAGGGATTGTTATGGCATTTGTAGCTCATTACGATTTAGAGCTTCACCAAATGGATGTAAAGACTGCGTTTCTCAACGGTGACGTTGAAGAAACCATATATATGGTGCAACCAGAAGGTTTTGAGACTAAAGGATCAGAACATTTGGTTTGCAAACTAAAGAAATCCATTTATGGCTTAAAGCAGGCATCCCGTCAATGGTACCGAAAGTTCGACCAAGTAATTTCCTCTTTTGGTTTTAAGGAAAATGCTATGGATCAATGTGTTTATCTTAAAATTAGTGGGAGCAAATTTATTTTTCTAGTGTTATATCTCGATGATATCTTACTGGCAAGCAGCGATATAGGCTTATTGCATGAAACTAAAAAATTTCTTTCAAAGAATTTTGAAATGAAAGATCTTGGTGATGCATCTTTTGTGATAGGCATACAAATTCATCGTGACAGATCACGTGGTATAATTGGCTTATCACAAAAGACATATATCGATAAGGTGCTTAGTAGATTCGGCATGCAAAATTGTGCACCGTGTGATGCACCAATTGCGAAGGGTGATAAAATGAGTTTGCTCCAATGCCCAAAGAACGACTTGGAAAGGAAACAAATGGAGGACATCCCTTATGCGTCAGCAGTAGGGAGTCTTATGTATGCTCTAGTTTGTACGCGTCCGGATATTGCGTACGCAGTTGGAATGCTTGGCAGATATTTAAGTAATCCAGGCTTGGATCACTGGAAAGCAGCTAAGCGAGTTATGCGATACTTGCAAAGGACAAAAGATTATATGCTCACATATAGGAGGTCTGAACATTTGGAGATCATTGGATATTCAGACTCTGATTTTGCTGGTTGCCTCGATAGTAGGAGATCCACATCTGGTTATATTTTCATGTTTGCTGGAGGAGCTGTGTCATGGAAGAGTGTCAAACAGACACTTATAGCTTCATCTACCATGGAAGCAGAATTTATAGCTTGCTATGAGGCATCAAATCAAGCGATATGGTTGCGGAATTTTATCTCAAGGCTTCTGATAGGGGCGCAAATGTGCCCATTGGCGGCCCCTAACTTATTGTTGTTACACCCTTTTTAATATATTACTTGGAGCTTAATACTCGTTTTTCTCGTTTCAGGACTTGCGGAACAATTAAATGGAACACGGTGCTAAATTGAGAAGTTAAGCATCACGAGCGATCAATCCATCCATCTTGACCGTTAATGATAATTGATGCAAGCCAGCCAAGTCCAGGTTGAGGATTACGGAAATTTACAAGGCTCATAATTGGGTCAAACTTGGAATTGGGCTGTTGACAAGAAGTGAAATAGGAATTTGGAGTTGCACTTTGTATACTTGTGGGCCCAAAAAGAAAAGACGTATTGTCCAAGAGTTGAATTGTTAATGGGTCAAGTCAAAGTTAAAATGGGCTTTGTTGCCATATTCACGAAGTCGGTCAGTAGCATTTATAAAAGGCTGCGTAGGGTTTTGTTCTGGAAGCACTTCTTCACGCATAACAACAGGAGACACAAGGCTGCGGCTGGAATTGGAGTTTAACTCCATGAACGGCTAAACTACTCGACTAGGGTAACGAGGAAACTTTCTCCGAGTAATGTAATAGTTTAATTTCTAGGGTTTTTATTCAACAATAATTGTATGACTTGGGATGATTCATATTTTTATGAAAGAGCATATTTTTCCTATTAATCATAGTGTTTGTATTCCGGATGTCAAGCACCGTCATGCAATAGTTTTCACTGTTTCAGGATAGTCTCTGAGATGGGTTATACGACGTTAGACGGGTCGTGCCGCCCGTTAAGTCCGGTGAGACGACCCGCGCTATGTTGAGATAGCCTTTACGGAGTATGAATCCTGTGAATCCTCTTGACGATTGTCGATAGGGATTGCAAGCCCTAGCGATAATCTTATTTTTCTATGTTGAATGATTACCCTGGATTTTATTCGATTATACTACAAGGGGAAGGTGGAATCGAAACCCTAGTCCTTTCTCTCCTTTGCTTTCAAAACCTTTACTGCTTTCCTAGTTAATTTTAGTATTAATTTTAGTTTCACCAATCAAATCCCAAACTTCTCTAGTTCTCAAAATTAAATTAGAAATTAGTTGAAAGTACTGTAACTTAGCTTTTTACTCTCCGTGGACGATCTCGGACTTAACCACTGTTCTTCGGAATAATAGTTAATTCCCTATTTTATAAATTATATTTTTGGTACAAAAACGACATACCAAATTTTGGCGCCGTTGCCGGGGAGTAAAGACACGGTTGCGTATTTTCAATTTGTTTTTAGTTTGATTCTTAGTTTATAATTTTTTTTTTAAGTAGTATTTTTTTTAATTATTTTATTATTATTATTATTTTTTTTTTGTAGTTGTTTCGTTGGTGCAGGTTTCTTAACTTCATGCAGGTCGAATTTGAAGTTACAGTTGCGTGGTGTTTGAGGAAGTCCAATGCAGTTAAGGAATTTTTGCCAATAGCATCGTGAGTTTAGTTTAGTTTTTTATTTTATTTTTATTTTATTTTTATTTTTTTTTACCTATTTCAGTAGATTAGTTTGCATTAAAAGTTTTTTTTTTCTCTTTTTGCATTAAAAAAAAAATATTTAAAAAAAATGAGTTATTTGAGAGCTTACTATGGAGAGTTTGGAGTTCCATTTCAAAGTTCCGTCGAACCTTTGCCCAATTACTGGCAAACAGCAGTACCATATCCTCCATTATACGAGAGTTTTTCACCTAGTGCACAAAGCCTTGAGTTGAAGCCTGAAGTTATTTATCCGCTTCCTATTTTTCATGGCATAGATTCTGAAAACCCATGCGAGCATATTGAAAAACTTGACGACCTTTGTTCAAGTGATGAAGTGGACCTACTCAGATTATTTCCATTATCTTTGCGAGGTAGTGCTAAGGATTGGTTTTATTCTTTAAGTCTAAGATCAAATTGTACATGGGCTGAGATGCAAAAGCAATTTTTCGATGATTACTGTCCTATGTACGAGACTCATATGCTATTACAAGAGGTCTCAAATTTTTATCAACGATATGAGGAGTCTTTTTCAAAATGTTGGTGGCGGTTTAAATGTTTACTACTCTCTTGGTCGCGTTTTCAATGTGACCTTGGGCATCTCTTGAATTTTTTTACCATAGTTTGAATTGTAGGTCACGCGAGTTTGTTGATACTATGTGTAATGGTGAATTTTTGAGAAAAGATGCTGAAGAGAGTTGGAATTATTTTGATCAATTATCTCAAAAGCCCCAACCTTGTGATAAAACTGAAATTTCGGAAGTGACTAATTCTTATGTTGTGGACGATGAAAAAATAGAGCCGATTGCCATTAGTGAAGGTCATGGTCTAGATTTGAATAAAGTCTTGGAGTTAGGACAGAGTGATAATATCCAAAGTTCTTACGAGAATTCTATTTATACACCCGATATGCCTTTTAATGCGAAAACTGTTGAGGATTCATTACTGATAATTGCCCCACGTCCACTTGAACTTGATAATCCAATACCCTCACCTTTGGCTGATACTAGAACTCATTTTGAGTCTCCACCATCACAAGATTTTATCAGAGTAGAACTAATTGATTTTATTGGCGTTGATGATTTTAATTCAATTTTCTCTCCATGTTTAGTGGACCTTGTCAATAGTCTAAAAATCAATTTGGTTCGAATTGCATATTTGGTGGAGCTTAAATTTCAAATGCAACTAAGACAACTGAGATACTCAAAGTATCTAATTGTGTGGCATGGTAGAGTTCAATTCTTGACTAAGAGCTTAGAGTTGGGTGGTTTGTTCATTGTCATAGCCCTCCATGGTGTTATAGGAGTTAGAGATCTGCTTGAAAATAATGTAGTATTTAATTATTATTTAGTTTTTAGTTTTCAGTTTTTTTTTCTCTCTTCCCTCTCATACTTTTTTCTATTCTTTTTTTCTTTTTGCGTCCTTTTTGTTTTTTTTGTTTTTAATCTAACATGCAGGTATATGTGGTTCAAGTTGGGGGTGCTCTTTCCCCCGTATTTTATTTATGCTTGCCGTACCCACTTCTGAGGTGATCTCTTTCCTTCTCTCTTGTACTATACTTGCCTTATTCTATTTATATGATCGCCAATGAGGGCATTGTCTAGTTCAAGTTGGGGGTGGGAATCCCTTCGGATTTTTATTCTTTCAAAAAAAAAAATGGAAAATTTGAAACAAAAAAATAGTGGATTCTCTTTGCATGGAATTTGGGATTAGTTGAGATTGACTGTTGATAGCTTAAGTAGAGGTGTGTTACTTATTGTTTGGATATTTTGTGGCATAATGATTCTTTTTGCTAGTCTTTTGAGGAAATTTATCGTGGCACTTATTTTTAGCACCTTTTGCACTTCACATACATTGGGCCTTGGTCATTTTGTGAGTTACATTTTGATTGCTCTCAATGGCTAGTTTAGTGGAGACTTATGCCCGAGTGAGCTTTAGAGCCTTATCTTTCTTTGGAGTGGTGTCACAGAAACTCTTTGTTTGTCATGAAAAGAGTCAAGTTGTTGGTCTCATTATTCTTGCTGCCAAGTATTGAAACGTATTGCTTGTTACTTATCTCATGGGTTTGGTTTGAATTCATGGTTGTATTGCCCCTAGGAGAGGATAATAGGTAATTTTTGCTATTTTGAGCCTGTTCGTTTCTTTTTCTCAAATGCTTAACCCTTGTAAGCCATGTTGAGCCCTTTGCATAATGCCTTTTCTTTGTTGAGCTCCACTATCTATATCGTGTCTTGAGAATGGCAAATATGCTGGTTACTTGTTGTTTAAGAGAATGGGGTGAGTATAATTGAGAAATGTGCGCTTGAATGGTGGTGTTTTTCCAATGGTAAAAAGAGAAACAAAAGAAAAAAATATATTGAAAAAAAAGAGAGAAAAATGGGGAAACACCAATTCGTTGTTGAAAGAAAGAAACAAGTGATTTCATTGTGGAACTGTGTTGTAAGGTGAAAGAGAGATGTGGTGAAGGTGATGAAAAGATGGCACATATTATTAAATTAGCCCTGTTTTATGTTAGTGATTTGCCTATTCTCAGACACTGGATTGTTTTACCCTAGCCTTGCAACATTTTCCTTACCTAATGCTATAACCGGAATTAAAGTCCTGTTTGATCATAGGGGCAATGGGTTGTGGATTGGTGGATAGAGATTAGTTTTGGTACTTGGCATTTCATTCATGAGATCATGTGTCCACAATATAAAGCATTCTTTTCGTGTCAGAGTGTGCGGGGTACTTTGATTTCTTATTGCACAATCTCTGCTCGCACACGTTGAGAGTACATAATATGCACTTTGTTTCGAGTGATTTTGTTTGTGAGTGCATGACACGGTGAGATTTTGAAGTCGAGACTCGGTCCGGAGAGAGCTTTTAATTGTTTCTCACTTTGTGATTGAGGCCTATGTGTACACACAGACACACTAAATTTAGGTGCCATGCTTTATTTTCACGACTTGAAAGTATTTAGAATTGTTTATGCCCGTTATATCTTTGCAATAACTTCATACTCTCTATTTGAGATATTAGTGAGTCGTCTTGCAGGTTTCCGAATTTCATGTGAGTGGATGCACAGTGTTTTGTGGGTGATCACCGCTAAAAACCCTCACGAGACTTCACTCGTCCTACCGGGGCCGCCCGGGGGTTTAAATAACATATCCTTCGATTTGCTTTTGATTAGTTTTTCTACTCTTTTATTTGCTAGGGACAGCAAATTGTAAGTTGGGGGTTGTGATAGGGGCGCAAATGTGCCCATTGGCGGCCCCTAATTTATTGTTGTTACACCCTTTTTAATATATTACTTGGAGCTTAATACTCGTTTTTCTCGTTTCAGGACTTGCGGAACAATTAAATGGAACACGGTGCTAAATTGAGAAGTTAAGCATCACGAGCGATCAATCCATCCATCTTGACCGTTAATGATAATTGATGCAAGCCAGCCAAGTCCAGGTTGAGGATTACGGAAATTTACAAGGCTCATAATTGGGTCAAACTTGGAATTGGGCTGTTGACAAGAAGTGAAATAGGAATTTGGAGTTGCACTTTGTATACTTGTGGGCCCAAAAAGAAAAGACGTATTGTCCAAGAGTTGAATTGTTAATGGGTCAAGTCAAAGTTAAAATGGGCTTTGCTGCCATATTCACGAAGTCGGTCAGCAGCATTTATAAAAGGCTGCGTAGGGTTTTGTTCTGGAAGCACTTCTTCACGCATAACAACAGGAGACACAAGGCTGCGGCTGGAATTGGAGTTTAACTCCATGAACGGCTAAACTACTCGACTGGGGTAACGAGGAAACTTTCTCCGAGTAATGTAATAGTTTAATTTCTAGGGTTTTTATTCAACAATAATTGTATGACTTGGGATGATTCATATTTTTATGAAAGAGCATATTTTTCCTATTAATCATAGTGTTTGTATTCCGGATGTCAAGCACCGTCATGCAATAGTTTTCACTGTTTCAGGATAGTCTCTGAGATGGGTTATACGACGTTAGACGGGTCGTGCCGCCCGTTAAGTCCGGTGAGACGACCCGCGCTATGTTGAGATAGCCTTTACGGAGTATGAATCCTGTGAATCCTCTTGACGATTGTCGATAGGGATTGCAAGCCCTAGCGATAATCTTATTTTTCTATGTTGAATGATTACCCTGGATTTTATTCGATTATACTACAAGGGGAAGGTGGAATCGAAACCCTAGTCCTTTCTCTCCTTTGCTTTCAAAACCTTTACTGCTTTCCTAGTTAATTTTAGTATTAATTTTAGTTTCACCAATCAAATCCCAAACTTCTCTAGTTCTCAAAATTAAATTAGAAATTAGTTGAAAGTACCGTAACTTAGCTTTTTACTCTCCGTGGACGATCTCGGACTTAACCACTGTTCTTCGGAATAATAGTTAATTCCCTATTTTATAAATTATATTTTTGGTACAAAAACGACATACCAAATTTATTGTGGATAATATTGAGAAGCCACTTAGGATTTATTGTGATAATAAAGCCGCTGAATTGTATTCCAAGAATGACAAGAGTTCGTCAAAATCAAAGCATATTGACATCAAGTTTCTTGTCGTTAAGGAAAGAGTTCGGAATCGTCTTATGTCAATTGAGTATATTAGCACAGGACTTATGATTGCGGATCCGCTTACTAAGGGCTTACCACCTAAAATGTTTAAGGAGCATGTAGCTCGTACATGAGTGGTTAGTTCTAGTGAAGTATTTGATTAGTGAGAGTTGTGCTACTCATAGTATTAATTATTTGACTTTTGTGATGATCACTTTTGGTTTATTGATGATTCTGAAATAAAGTTGCATATTTTCAAATTGTGGTATATACATGAAGTTTTGAATATATGCGTGACTCAGGAACTCTGTTGAGTTATAAGGTTGGACTAGTTGGAAATAGGCATGCTAAAGGATCACATTTGCATGTAATTTCCATGCTACACTTCTGTACTTGATCTATGTCGTTGAATGCATAGATATTTGTGACCATGGATGGGTCCTGTCATGATAAATATGGCAAAGGCCACCATGATCCTATATTTATGCTTTTGATGGACCAGATTGTTTGAGATGACACTTATAAATTTCGACAATAAAAGTTTGAGCGCTCCTAAAGTTTACAATGTCTAATATCTGGATGACCTATGTGGCCCAAGTGGGAGATTGTTAGCAATTTTCTGTAGGTGGGCCTACATAGATCATATAATTAGATATTGTATATTGTCGAATAAGGTTTGAGTAGTGTTGGTATTACCCATTAAGCTGTGATCATTTAATTAATGTAACCGGGTAATTGACAAATCTCTATTAGCGCGTATTTGGGTTATAAGACGCGCGTTAAGTGGTACGGGCTTATTATTAAGTGTAGAGACCATTTAAGGCCCATTAGGGTTCCATCTATTATGATGGGCTATGATGGAACCAAGGCCTATAAATATGTGGTTAAGTCCCCACTCCAAACCCTAATCTCTTTTCTCATACCATCCCATCGAGTGTGAGACTAAGGTAAAAATTAAGAGTAGGGCTTTGGAGGTGGAAGACGAACAACCACACACACAAGGTTTTCATCCTCCATGGCGACAGGTACACATCCGCTATTATTTTCTTCAATGGTTTGACATGAGTTCTTGGGTTTAGGGTTTCTTATGAAATCCTACACTGAACAGTTCAATGTGTTTAAAAGTGTTTTTAACACGTGAGAAATCATAAAAAAATGTGACTATATATATACATAAACATTGTAGAAACCCTAGCTATTGGGAATTCTAAGCACTCCTGCTCTCAAGAATCCTCCCATAGGAGAAAAAAAGGGAAAAAGGAGCAAGGGCTATATTACTTAACAGCCTTCAAATCATAGGTAACTTGTGAAGTTTGGAAGCTAAGAAAAGGTTTGTGCCTTCTTCGAAGCCTCTATGTAGCCTAAACATGATCAACTTCTTTATTTTTAAATGCCCCACTGTATTTACTATTACAATCTAGATTCCTGTGTATACAACACAATAAACACATGATGGGTAACAATTACCCCTCTTGCTTTGGCACAGAAGAAAATGCTTTGTGTTCAACTAAAACGTATAATTCCTTCGTCCATGGTTGTTAGTCCATTTTGAAAATTCGTGCCATTTTTAAATTGTTTACATCTTCCAATTTATAATGTTTTTAATGAATTTGGAAATTTTGAATAATAGAACTAATTGAGGTCTAGCAAACAAGATCCATATTGCATATTTTTTTAGCTTCGTAGTGAAATATATAAACAATTGAAAAGTTGTGACTTCCAACAAAGACTAACAAACACGGATAGAAGGAGTACTTGCTGATAAAGGGCCGAAAGGAGTACTTGCTGATAAAGGGCTATACCTGCATTCCATCCTACTATGCTTTCCTTCCAATTTACTTTTTAATTCCTGATGTCTTTTGACAGATTGCATATGTTTGACCTCATTATCTTTTCGAATTCAGTTTCCCAATACATGTATATGACATTCTACTTTGTTTTGTTTTGTTTTTTTTTTTTTAAATTTTATTTGGCAAATAGAATGGCTTTTATGTTACAATATTAAGGAACTTATTATCTTGGATGATTCCATGCTTGCTGTATTTTCCCCTCCTTTCATTTGGTTTTGTTTCTGCTGATCATACTATCAATGACAGAGGATGCAATGAAGTTGGGATTTGGGTTTAAGTACAGAAAACCGAACAAAAGTTGGAAATTGGCAAGTTGTGGATTGCGCAGTTACTATGTTATCATGATCAGTTATGAAATTTTTCTAAGAGAGGAAAAGACTGAGTCCTGCTCTGTAACACGATCACCTTCCCAGAGAGTATGCACAATCGAGCAATCATGAGATTTTTGCAGGATTTGCTTGCATTCTTCCACCAAGACCGTAGAATGGAAATCCGGCAGAGGACTATCTTTGACCATCTTGATTGCAATTTCAGAGTCCGACTCAATTTCGACATCAAACATTTCATGCCCCAAAACTATTTTCAAACCATGGTAGTAGATACTCCAAAGCTCCGTGTTTAAACTTGAACAATCAGGAAGTCTTCCATAGAAGCCCGCGGTCCAAAATCCTCTCGGATGACACCACCGAATTTGGCTCTTCCTGGATTTCCTTTTCATGGATATAAACAACTAAGAAAATATATGAACCATCGAGAATGGGTTTACAAAAAAATTGGGGCCATGACTCCCTCCCATTGGAACACAGTTCCACTTCGCTTTCTACTGGGGGGAAAAAAATACCTATACATACAATTTTCGTGACATAGTAGTATTTTTCGGCTCCGTTTGTTTCGGGCGGAAAATGTTTTCTGGAAAACCTTTTCCATGGAAAACTTTTTCTAGAAAAGAAAATGTTTTCCAGTGTTTGGTTGTGTTATGAAAACATTTTCTAGAAAACATTTTCCATTGTTTGGTAGACATGGAAAATCACTAATATGATAAAATTAACCAAAATCCAGCAAGATTAAGAAATGAGATGTAAAGAAATACAAAAACTAGAGTAATCACCAAAACCAAGTCGGTAACTTCAGTTCTAATGAACCTCATATCTATGTTTTAGTTATGAGTGCTAGTTGTCCCTTGAATTGTTGATTTTGGGCCAAATTGTTTCTGAAAACTTCACCATTCGAATGAGCCACTTTCAAAGAAACGACAGAGGCACACAAAACAGATATAAGACTAAGCTAGCACACCAAGTTCAAGCCTGAAAACCAAGGTACTGTAGATAACAAATAGAAATGCTTCTAACAACCAAGTTCAAGTTGTTGGCTAAGCAAATTATCAAATAGTTGGTGGGCACACTGAAAGAAGACAATCACTGCTCCGAACAAATTATAGCTTTGAATGCGTTGTACATTTATCCTTTCTTCTAAGGCTCCGTTTGTTTCGGGTGGAAAACGTTTTCTAGGAAAACATTTTCCATGAAAAATATTTTCCGGTGTTTGGTAAAACAGAAAACATGAAGTCAACGGAAATTGTTTTCTTGGTCAATGGAAAACGAACCCTTATGAGGCAGAAAATGATTTCCAAAAAAAACATCTGGAAAACATTTTCCAGAAAGCTATTCCCAGACTCCCCGACTTCGCCCCTGTGGAATCTCAATCTGGACTCAAACTTAGAGGCCTCACTCCATAGGTACTCCTCTCTCTCTCTCTCTCTCTCTCTCTCTCTCTCTCTCTCTCTCAAAAGCGCTCGAAGCTCCGTAAATTCCTCGACACCTTTTGCAATTGCAGCGGCGACTACTTCAGCACCATTAGGTTGATCCTTCCTCCCCTAGAGCGAAACTGCAGCTCCATGATTGATCGTCAATTAGACTCATACAAGAAGTCAAACCAAGGTAATCCCTGGAATATTCTTTTTACCCCATAGCATCGCAATAATATTGTACTTTTTTCTTTTGTCTTGCAAATGGCAGTTTCAACACTCGAGCATGACTGGCATTCTTATCGGGTTGCACCTCGGAGGCTTCACTCTTTCCCAATAGGTAGCCTTTTCCCTGCAACTTGTTCTATAGATGTGTAATTATAATGTGCAAAGGCGGCTTTCACTCTTTGAGAAGGTAGCTATTTCCAACCCCGCAACACGATAAGAATGTTGCATGCTTAGAGGCAGCTCTTTCCATCACAATTGTACATTGCTCCTAATATCAGGGGAGACCAATTACATAAGATTTAGCAGTTTGTAAGCACCTAATTGGTTTTCAAGGGCAAACTACCCGTAGGTCCATCAAGCACTCGTCACGTTGCAATCAAAACGAGGAATCCCATCACACAGTACGCAGACTCATAAATCGATGATGATTGTCAGCGTGCGCGTGGAAAAACAAGGTGTGTTATGTTCAAAACAGTGAGGCATCTATGTAACCAAGACTACATGAACAACGAGACTCAAAGCACAGATTAATATCATAGTCTCAACCAACTAAGAGTTTCACGCTTGATGCATGAATATCCAATTGGGTAAAGAAAGCATGCAGAGTTTTTAGATATTTATGGATGTTTTGAAAATATTCATCTGAACAGAAAGAAGATATTGAAAGAGAAAGTGAATTTCCACTTTTGGATGTATATTAACAACTCAAATGGAATCTAAAACGTTCATAATTGCTAGCCTGAGCCCAGACTCCTACTGCCCACAATCCACGTTCAAAAAAAATTAAAGCAGTGCCGGTTGATATCAAAGAGCCAAAGTTGATACTCCCTCCGTTCCAAAATAAGTGTCTCTTACTCTCTCTCTTACCATTTTTCAAATTAAAAAATTAAGTATTTCCGTGTATCGTTTTTCGAATTTTTTTGCACCGAATTAAAGTACTCAATGAGTACTTTAATTTGGTGCAAAAAAGTTTGCAAAACGATAAACGAAAGTACTAAATTTTTTAATTTAAAAAATGGCACGACTTTTCATAGTGGACACTTATATTGGAACGGAAGGAGTAGCAAATCATATGCATGTGGATATAGGTGCTCCTGTGACAACAGTTTTACGCACCAGAAAATTTATATTTTGGATTGAACTCATCACTATTCAAAAGTCGCTGAAAATACACAAAATAACGAGCTTGTAATCTTTTGCTAAAAAAAAAAAGGGCAGGAAAAATAGAGGCTTTAGAAAACAGTTTTGTCAATCAACTCTTCTGGAATTTAGAGCATCAACGTTGTAAGAACCCAACCTTTGCTTCTCCATAACATTTGGGGATGTGTTTGGTCATCTGAAACATCCTTATCCATGAAATTTCCTAGCTCCTCACTCAGCCAAAAAGCTACATTCACCACCATTGTAAACCACATGATATCTATGTTAAAGTTGTCCTCAACACGAATCTCCATGACAATTTCTCAATAAACCATGTGGTGCAAGCCTCTCCACTCCAAAATCCCCTTCCCTAATAGGAGAACAAAAGTGTATCCCAATCAATATTATGATACTTAAACTCCTTCCCTTGCCCCACCAAAAGAAATCTCTCTACAACTTTCTAACTTATCTGCCACTTGACATTGGAATAGTGAAGACATAAAAGTTCATTAGCAGACTTGAAAAAACAAGCCCCAAATAAGTGTCATCCTTGCGCCTTTTGCCTTTTCACTTATGCTACCTCTCCTATCCCATAACTCGCTTCTGAAATCTCGAATCCCAACAGCCTTACTTGTAACAAACTCAAGGCGCAAGTAAGATGAAGGAAAAGAACTAACATAAGTTGCAAGACCACCACAAAAGATACTAAACCATACACCTCTCCCACCAGAATAAGCTCAGACTTTCTAGCATTGACCTCAAGACCAGACACTGCCTCAAAACACATCAAAATCCCTCTAGATGACCCAATTGAGATGTCCACACCACCAAAAAAAAAATAATAGAATCATTTGAGTGTGACTTTGTTCATCTTCTAAGTGACTTTGTTAGAACTGCCTACACCCTGAAACGCTTCGAACAACCCCATTGCACAACCCTTGAATCATCCCACTCACTCAAGACTTCCACGGCCATGATGAACAATGGACAACAAAAAGGATCCCTTTACCTGAGCCCTCTAGTTGATTGTAATTGGAAAAACCCGTTCCGTTTGAAGAACCACTTACCAAGACGAGTAATTTAACTCCAAATATGCAAAGATCTAATCCAGCCTAACCACTGCTCATCAAATCCCATCCTCTCCAAAACATAAAACCGAAAATACCAGTGAACATAATCATAAGCTTTTTCATTATCCAATTTGCACGCAAACCCAACTACTCGCCATTCATAAGCTTCCATACTTAGAATTGAGTTTTCAACTTCTTCTGTTCCGAATTGATATAACCCCAATAGTTTTGCATAAGCCAACCCATCATACTAATGTGCATTATTAACGACCTCTAACGAATCTACACCATCCGCCTCTAGCATATGAATCACCTCAGACTTTCCCACATTAACCTTGAGACTGAACATGATGCACAATGGGAGTTTGAGAAGAGAAAGAGACGAGAGAAGGAAGAAGGGTCAGCCAAGAACCATATGCGAGTAATCTAAATTGGACACAAGCCCGACCTACTCACTATCATAAGCTTACAAAAAACTAATTACCCAAATACTATAAAGAGTTGGATAAGCCAAGCCATCACACAGGCGTGCATTATTAATGATCGATAATGAGTCTACACCATCCACCTCTCCTGCATGAATAACCTCAGACTTTCAAACATTAACATTGAGACCGAGCACTACCTCATAAAGAAATCGAAATCCCTCTAACATAATCGAATTGAGTTTTGTTCATGCCACAAAAAATACTAGAGAACAAAAGTGTATCCCAATCAATATTATGATACTTAAACTCCTTTCCCAGCCCCACCAAATGAAATCTCTCTACAACTTTTCTAACTTATCTGCCACTCACATTGGGATAGTAAAGACTGACACAAAGTATGTGAGCAGACTTGAAAAAAATGTGCCCCATATAAGTGCCATCCTTGCCCCTTTGAAATATACTACCTCTCCTATTCCATAAGTCGGTTCTGAAATCACGAATCCCAACTAGCCTCAGACATGTACCTAACAGAAGGCACAAGTAAGATGAAGGAAAAGAACTAACCTAGGATGTAAGACCACCACAAAAGATACTACACCATACACCTCTCCCACACAAATAAGCTCAGACTTTCTCACATTGACCTCAAGACCGAACACTCCCTCAAAACACACAAAATCCCTATAGACGACCTAATTGAGATGTCCGCACCACAAAAAACAATTGAATCGAATGAGTATGACTATTCATCTTCTAATTGACTTTGTTACAACTGCTTACCCTGAAATCCTCCAGAAAACCCCATTGCATAACCCTTGAATCATCCTATTCAAGACTTCCACGACAATGATGAACAACATACAGCAAAAAGGATCCCTTTACCTGAGCCCCCAAGTTGATTGTAATCGAAAAAAACCCGTTCCGTTCGAAGAACCACTCACCAAGACAAGTAATTTAACTCCAAAGATGCAAGATCTAATCTAGCCTAATCACTGCTCATCAAATCCCATCATATCCACACAAAAAAAAAAACTGAAAACCTCAGTGAACAACATTTTCAATATCCAATTGGCGCGCAAGTCCCAACTACTCTCCATCATAAGCTTTTATACTTAGAATTGAGTTTTCAACCTTTTCTTTTCAAAATTGATGGACCCCAATAGATTAAAAGAGTAGCATAAGCCAACCCATCATACTAACGTGCATTATTAACAACCTTTAATGAATCTACACCATCCCAACTCTCCCATATGAATAACCTCAGACTTTCAAACATTAACATTGAGACCGAGCACCTCCTCATAAACAAATCGAAATCCCTCTTAGATATAATCCAATTGAGTTCCGTTCGTGCCACAAAAAATACTAGAAGAGTCGTCTACACGACAAATGAGAAACAAACAACCTCAAACCTCGATAGAACTGCCTACCCTCACTACAACAATTTACACCATTCCCGACTAAAATCACCGACTAAATAATGTTTAGTCGGAAATTATTGTCCAATTTCCGACTAAATAAATTTTAGTCGGAAATTATCACCTCAATTTCCGACTAAATAATTTTAGTCGGAAATTACAACCAATCACCGACTAAATTTTTGTTGGTCGGAAAAAATTCAAAGGTTTGGCCGACTAAAATAATTTTAGTCGGAAATTGTTTGAAATTCACCGACTAAATAATATTTAGTCGGAAATTGTTTGCAATTCACCGACCAAAATTGTTTAGTCGGAAAAAGTTAGTATTTTCCGACAAAATATTTAGTCGGCAATTCATTCTTATATTTTCTATTTTTCCTTCCCTCCTATTTTATATTTTAATTTTGAGAGAGAGAGAGAGAGAGAGTTTGGACAAAAAAAATAAAATAAGCTTTTAAAATATTTTTTGTCATGTTTGATAATTGATACATTGCCTTTTATCTAATAAACATTTTGAAAAAAAAAAAATATTTTTTGTTTGTGAAAAAAATAAAAAAATAATAAAAAATAGTGTTTTGCAACTTGTAAGTAAGTTGCTAAGTCAAGAAAGAAAAAAATAAAAAATTTAAAAATAATAATAATTCTTTGTAGAGAGAGAGAGAGAGAGTGAGAGTTTGGACAAAAAAATAAAATAAGCTTGTAAAATATTTTTATATTTGCCGACTAAATATTTAGTCGGCAATTCATTCTTATATTTTCCGACTAAATAGTTAGTCGGCAATTTATTCTTATATTTTCTATTTTTCCTTCCCTCCTATTTTATATTTTAATTTTGAGAGAGAGAGAGAGAGTTTGGACAAAAAAATAAAATAAGCTTTTAAAATATTTTTTGCCATGTTTGATAATTGATACATTGCCTTTTATCTAATAAACATTTTGAAAAAAAAAACATTTTTTTGTTTGTGAAAAAAATAAAAAATAAATAAAAAATAGTGTTTCGCAACTTGTAAGTAAGTTGCTAAGTCATGAAAGAAAAAAATAAAAAATTTAAAAATAATAATAATTCTTTGTAGAGAGAGAGAGAGAGAGAGAGAGTTTGGACAAAAAAATAAAATAAGCTTGTAAAATATTTTTATATTTGCCGACTAAATATTTAGTCGGCAATTCATTCTTATATTTTCCGACTAAATATTTAGTCGGCAATTCATTCTTATATTTTCCGACTAAATAGTTAGTCGGCAATTCATTATTATATTTTCTATTTTTCGTTCCCTCCTATTTTATATTTTAATTTTGAGAGAGAGAGAGAGTTTGGACAAAAAATAAAATAAGCTTTTAAAATATTTTTTGCCATGTTTGATAATTGATACATATATTGCCTTTTATGTAATAAACATTTTGAAAAAAAAAACATTTTTTTGTTTGTGAAAAAAATAAAAATAAAAGAAAAAATAGTGTTTCGCAACTTGTAAGTAAGTCGCTAAGTCATGAAAGAAAAAAATAAAAAATTTAAAAATAATAATAATTCTTTGTAGAGAGAGAGAGAGAGAGAGAGAGAGAGTTTGGACAAAAAAAATAAAATAAGCTTGTAAAATATTTTTATATTTGCCGACTAAATATTTAGTCGGCAATTCATTCTTATATTTTCCGACTAAATATTTAGTCGGCAATTCATTCTTATATTTTCCGACTAAATAGTTAGTCGGTAATTCATTCTTATATTTTCTATTTTTCCTTCCCTCCTATTTTATATTTTAATTTTGAGAGAGAGAGAGAGAGTTTGGACAAAAAAATAAAATAATCTTTTAAAATATTTTTTGCCATGTTTGATAATTGATACATTGCCTTTTATCTAATAAACATTTTGAAAAAAAAAACATTTTTTTGTTTGTGAAAAAAATAAAAAAAAATTAAAATATAGTGTTTCGCAACTTGTAAGTAAGTTGCTAAGTCATGAAAGAAAAAAATAAAAAATTTAAAAATAATAATAATTCTTTGTAGATAGAAGAGAGAGAGAGAGGGAGAGAGAGAGAGAGAGTTTGGACAAAAAAATAAAATAAGCTTGTAAAATATTTTTATATTTGCCGACTAAATATTTAGTCGGCAATTCATTCTTATATTTTCCGACTAAATAGTTAGTCGGCAATTCATTCTTATATTTTCTATTTTTCCTTCCCTCCTATTTTATATTTTAATTTTGAGAGAGAGAGAGAGAGAGAGTTTGGACAAAAAAAATAAAATAAGCTTTTAAAATATTTTTTGCCATGTTTGATAATTGATACATTGCCTTTTATGTAATAAAAATTTTGAAAAAAAAACATTTTTTTGTTTGTGAAAAAAATAAAAATAAAAGAAAAAAATAGTGTTTCGCAACTTGTAAGTAAGTCGCTAAGTCATGAAAGAAAAAAATAAAAAATTTAAAAATAATAATAATTCTTTGTAGAGAGAGAGAGGGAGAGAGAGAGAAAGAGAGTTTGGACAAAAAAAATAAAATAAGCTTGTAAAATATTTTTATATTTGCCGACTAAATATTTAGTCGGCAATTCATTCTTATATTTTCCGACTAAATGTTTAGTCGGCAATTCATTCTTATATTTCCGACTAAATGTTTAGTCGGCAATTCATTCTTATATTTCCGACTAAATGTTTAGTCGGCAATTCATTTTATAAAAGTCTGCCAAAAATATTTGGGGGGAAAATTTGGCGGGATCCACCATTTTTTTGGTCACCACGACGTTGTCTCTTTTCTATTTTTTCTTTCCCTCCTATTTTATATTTTAATTTTGAGTGAGAGAGAGAGAGAGAGTTTGGACAAAAAAATAAAATACGCTTTTAAAATATAAATTTTGAAATTTTGACTTATGGCCCATGGGCCATAATAAGTCAAAAATACATTTTTATAAAATAAATTTTATTTTATTTCAAAAATGAGGAAAAATAAAAAAATAAAATTTTAAATAATAAAAATGAATATTTTTACTTTTGAATTGATATGTGAAAATTGGATTTTTGTAATTACATAATAAGTCAAAAATACATTTTTATAAAATAAATTTTATTTTATTTAAAAAATGAGAAAAAATAAATGAATTTTTTTAATAATAGAAACGAATAATTTGATTTTTGAATTGATAGGTGAAAATTGAATTACTTTAATTACGTAATATATATAGAATTTTGATTGTATTATGCGCTTGCCACATGATCACAACACAATTATGAAGATCTACACCGTTCACTATGTTTGTCTTACTGTTATAATCACTCTCGCCAAATTTGAAGTCTATCGAGTATTGAAAGCCCTTTCATCGGTACGCTGATTCACTATCAATCGACAATTTGTCCCCTTCGATCAAGTACGTAACTATAATTAAATCACTTCATTTTTTGCATGGAGGATATAATCACTCCCACTTTTAAATCTAGACGGTTCCGATTCGAAAAAAAACTACTCTAATGGACGTCGAGTGATGCATTATAGGACATTATTGCTCATAGATGCACCGAATGTGATCCGATCAGGTGGTTGCAGACATTTGATCGTCACCATTTTCGGCGAGAATGATAGATTTGATAAGATATGAGATCGTAACGGTTTAGATCGAACATTCGAGAAATCGAGTATGCACCTGCTTTGTAATCATATACATTGAACATACTTGGTTATGAACTAATCTATTATGCTATAGGATAATGTACATTAGCCACATGGCCGCTACACAATTATGACGATCCAAACCGTTCATTTTGTTTGTATTGCTGTTTTAATTACTCTCGACAAATTTGAAGTCTATCGGGCATTAAAAGCTTTTTTATCGGGACGTTGATTTATTATAAACTAAAAATTTGTCTCATTCGATCAAGTACCTAATGATAATTAATTTACTTCATTTTTTGCGTGGAGGGTATAATCACTACCACGTAAAACGTAGAAGGTTCCGATTTGAAGAAAAATAATCTGACGACCGTCGAGTAGTACAATTTTACGGTAATTTGTACCGTTGGGTGCATAGGCATATGGTGTGACACATGCACTAAATGACCCGCTCTTTTTTGGTCGAAAAGGATCTGAAATTTTACTTTCTCCCGCTGGAAGTCCTTTATTCACTTCTCCCGCTGAAAATTTCCCTCTCACTGAAAATTTCCCTCTCATGTTCCAGTTTCTAGGGTTTCCCTGCTCCAATCTTCCCTCTCAACTCCATCTTCTTCTTTGCCTCTCCTCCAGCCACCAAAGTCTCTCTCTCTCTCTCTCTCTCTCTGTGTCTCTCTTCCTCCCTCCTCCACGGTTGGCTTCCACCACCGCGTGGAAGCGCTCCGCCACTGCCACCGACGATTCTTTGCCAGTACTACCGACGACGAGATCGGTTTGGACCAAGGTCCTCGAGGTCGAGGTCCACCTTTAACAGCGAAGACGTCCTCAAGTCGGGTTTCAACAGGTGGTACCAGAACCAAATCAGAATCGAAATAGCTTAGTCGATCGACGTCTTCCAGTTGGGTTTCAAATCCGTCTTTGCCTACAACCCGCAGCCAGGTCACGGGTCCCATCCGCTTTCACCCCAAGAATAGCCACTCTCTGCTCCCTTACGCCCATGGATCCGTAATTTTCTTCGACGGTGAACCCAAGGTATGTTTACATTCAAGTTTATTTTGGGGAAATTTCAACCATGTACCAATTTTTGATTTGATGCTCAAAAAATTCGCGTTTGGTGCTTATGTACACTTTGCCGATTTTGCGATTTGTTTCCTACGGTCCTACCAATTACCATTGCAGTACCCAAACCAAACCCACACTATCCCACTTCTCTCTTTCCCCTTTCCCACTCAGATCTAATTTGCAGAAGGTAGATTTGAAGCCAAAGCCCGTCTATTTGGCTCTGTCAATTTTTGTTGGTGTTTCAATTTGCATCGGCAAAATATAAGGGAATGCTCTCTCTACTTAGATCTGTGTATTTATGATTGTGTATATGAGCGTCTATCCGAATCTTGTCCCTTGTTAATTTCTTCACTTGAAGTTAGGGTTTCTGTGGATGGGGTTTTATAATCAGAAGAGATTCAAGTAGAAGATGCTATAATTGATTGTTCTTTGGTTACTTATGTCTCAGGAAGGGCATTGTTCTTCGATTGTTACTTGGAGAGGAAGCCCGCTACAAGCTTCCTTTTCTAATAGGTATGCCTCGGTGATCTAAGGCTAATTGGAGAATCCAGTTTCAATTGTTAGAGTGCTTATGTAGTATAGGTAGTCGATGTATTCATTTGGATGTTTGAAATTTAAATGGAGATTTGAGTGTGGTTTGGAGATGCTCTTACAAAATAGCTAATTCTTTTCCGTTAACATGCAAACAAACTCGAGAGAGGGCTGGAGTTGTTGGTGCGGACTACTCCTTTTCAATTGGACACAAAACATCAACAATGAGGATAAATGGTAGATTGAATTAGCTACCTTTTTATCATTTTATTTGTAATTACTAGACACGCTACATTAGATAAGTCTGTCCACCTGTATTTAGTCGTCGTTAGGTATTTTTGTCCTCTTAAGAGCATTAGTGGAGGTGTTGTTCTTTGTTCTACGTATTTAAATGGTTAATGTTTTAGGAGGAAGTGCTAATGAGTAGTTAAAATTACTGCCCCATGTGAAAGTACCAAATAGTAGTTTTCCTTCCACTTCCACATAACGTTCACAAAGGTGAATGAAGGCTAAAATTACCTGTTTGTTTTTTTTTTTTTTGGGAGCAATATTCGACTTATCAAGTAAGATCTTGGGGGTTTGATTGGCCCTGTGTTTATTGATCCCAGTGCTGCCCTGATCTTAGAGAATATGACTTGGTAAGAGTTTTTTACTGTTTGGAAGTTGAAGTTTCACTAGATTATGTGGTTGGCTAAGTAACTCTAGCTGCCCTGGTTCCCTGTTCCTGTTGTTCTGTTTTCCTAATGTGACTTATTTATAGCGAAAAAGGGAAAATGAACAAACACTATGCTGGTTTTACATGGCCATGTCGTTGGTTTCCTGTGTCCAAATCTTCTTCTATTGAGCCTTGCAGCATGTACACCACCTCTGTCTTCGTATTGTTTATAATTTTCAAACTTCTATTGTTTATAAGTATGATGACCTTTACATTTTGCTGAAGATAGAGTTCCATTGCATTGGTAGCTTAATATTTTCCCCTTCCCTTTTAATGTTGTATCCTTTTCTATTATGGTTCACTTAAATGAGTGGTTGGACTAATATATTATGTAAATTTTTGTTTAATCGATCTCCAGGCATTTCATTATGCTACACTAGTTTCCTCGAGGTTAATGACTGTTTTTGGCAACATCTAGAACAAGTTCTCTTGATTTTGATGCTTCAAGTTGATTTCAAGTGCTTATTATTCTTAACTATATGTTAACAGTTTGATATTTGTGAGCAAAAGAGAGAACTCGAGGTGAGCCTTGTTAAAAGAAGATAAGAGTCTAGCAACAGAAGTGCAAGCATAGTTCAGTAGTTTAACTGACCAAACTAAAGATAGTACCCCGAAAGCACTTGAAAGATTAGTACTTAATGCAAGCCCTTAGTTTGTCAAAGATTAAGATGATATGCTACAGCCCTCGAAAAGGGGTGCAAAATGATGCTGCATATTAGTACTTAATGCTAATTGGAATTCCAAATTACTGTACGATGCTTTATACCTTGAATTTCCTTTGGGCTGTTTTAGTTTTTCTAGTTAGCTATCCTTTCTCTCCCTCTCTCTCGCTGCATGCAGGGTTTGTTCGTATTATATGGTATCTTTTATTTTGACATGAATCGTCTTTCATGGTTCATTCAGAATGCTGTTACTCAAAAGGGGAATGAGGTGAATTTGACGCTTGGTGGTATTGACCTAAATAATTCAGGCAGGTTGGCTTGCTTCTTTTGATTTGAAATTGGACTCTCAGTCTCCCTTTCTGCAAACAGTTGCTGCAATGGTTTTTTGTATTGTTTACTCACCCTTATGATTCTTTTTGATGAATTTCTAGAGGAGATGTAAAAGTAGATAAGAAGCTCCTGACCGTGCACTTTCCTGATGGTCGTGACGGGCGAGCTTTCACTCTCTAGGTGCCTTTTGGAGATCACTTTCGTACGTTACTCTTAGTTAAAATGTTCGAGCTTTGATTTTCTCCTTTTCCACTTCTTGCTCGAACTCCAAGTCCTATGTTACCAACATGGACTCTTTTTAGTGTCTTAGTAATCGTGTTGATGGTTAAGGGCATGGGATGACATTCATCTTGTGACCTGTGGGCTGTGGGTAAAACTCATGGAATTCGCTAGCACCTCCTAAACACCCCAGAAAATAGACAACTACTAAGATATGTCAGTCTTTTGTCATGTCCTCGTGTCCTTGAAATGGTAATTAGATGAGTCCGACACTCATCACATATCTGCACACGATCACCGGTGCCCAATTCCAATGTAACATAGTACCATATTTGAAAATTTCCCCCCTTTTCGGAGTATTCTCTCTCTTAATATTAAATTTTGTAATGCTCGAATACATTTCCAACCACAAGCTATATAAGGAAACGTGAACAATAAGTCGCCAGAAGGTGGAATATCATAAACCCTCTTCGGTTCTTTGATAATTTCGATTTCGCGCTTCAAAGAAATATGAGATTTTGTTGCTGTGTGAATATATCATATGGTGCTTTTATACATCATTAGCCAAATTAAAATTAGAGAACAAATTGCTTACCGATTTGCGCATGCATGTGTATAAGTTGCTAGTTTCATGCTTAGGCAAAATTTCCTGCTATAACTTGCATTTTTACTCATTTGCTTAAGTTTGCTAGCGTAGTGTTGATAGTTACACAAGAACGAAGGATGAACAAGTATATGACTTTACATAAGTGTTTTGCAAAGTTATTTGACTACTATTATGAATTCCTTATATAATACTACTGTTAAGGGACAAATGGTTCTCGTGCTATTCGGATGAAGTGTTGTTCTCCATGGGCTTCGTTATAAACTTATGTTGTGTTTGTCCAAAATTTTACTTGGTGAGATGTCGTAGGAGTTAAAAGGTAAATTAACTTGGTTCTTATTTTTTTGTCATTTCCATTGCAGGTAATAGGACGGTCTAGCTAAAAGCGTGATTTTGACCTGTCATTTTGAGAGCTCTTTTTGGAAGATCATGTTAAGGATAGCATCGTGAACTTTTGATTACGTTATTGTTTCTTGTAGTTTAGGCAATGTGTTTTTGGATTGTAGTATTTTCGCACGATTATGCACATGTGATCTACTTTTCAATGTTGACAAGGTAATGGAACATTCCACCAATCTACTTGTGATATTTTGTATGAAGTGACTAATATAATTTATTAATCAGGCCTTTTTAAAATTTAACGATTCAATACGAGCTCGGATTAAAATTGCAAAAAAAAAATCATTTACCAACTAAATGATTTAGTCGTAGATAAAAAAATATTCACCGACCAAATATTTAGTCGGAGAAAAATAAATCTTTCACCGACTAAATATTTAGTCGGAGAAAAATAAATCTTTTACCGACTAAATATTTGGTCGGAGATAAATAAATCTTTCACCGACTAAATATTTAGTCGGAGAAAAATAAATATTCACCGACCAAATATTTAGTCGGAGAAAAATAAATCTTTCACCGACTAAATATTTGGTCGGAGAAAAATAAATCTTTCGCCGACTAAATATTTAGTCGGCGAAAGATTTATTTTTCTCCGACTAAATATTTAGTCGGTAAAAACAAAACTTTTTCCGACCAAACTTATTTTGGTCGGAAATTACAATCCCCTACCTCATTCCGTCGACCAAACGGGCCGACTAAATTTTTGGTCGGAAATTACTATTGCCGACTAAATTATGACATTTTCCGACTAAAATTTTAGTCGGCAATGGGGAAAATTGTTGTAGTGCCTGAAACATTCCAGAAAGCCCTATTGTATAGCCCTTTGAATCATCCTACTCAAGATACCCTGAAACATTCCAGAAAGCCCTATTGTATAGCCCTTTGAATCATCCTACTAGAGATTCCCCAATATCTAATCCAAAGACAAATCAACATAAGACTGAGAGACCCCAAGGATACTCAATCACAACTAGTGACTCAATAACAATCTAATATCACAAGCCAAATCTAAGACCAAAGCCTAGCTAAAAACCAAAAAACTGGATTATGATTCTTATAGGACCCAAAACATAACCCAATCAAGTTACTTTTTCAACATTGAATTTTAAGTCCAAGAAAATCATGCACCAAGAAATAAAGAAACCTCAATACACCAATTGTACTGAAAATGGATTGACTACGATTTACCCCCGCCATCCCAAATTATTCGTCCGTTTTAGAAGTTGTATCATCAATCCAATTAACAATAAAGCAGCTCTATGTATGGTCTTAAAAATGTCATATGATCAATCTGAACACAGAAAAAATGACACAACTTCCAAAAAAGGACAAAAAAAAACTAATTAAGTTATTTTTTTAGCATTGAATTGCTAGTGCAAGACAATCACCCACCAAGAAATAAAGAAATCTCAATACACCATTTTTAGAAGTCGTATCATCAATCCGATTAACAATAAAGCAGCTATGCATATGGTTTATGATCAATTTGAACACGGAAAAAATGACACGACTTCCAAAACTGGACAAAAAAAACCTAATTAAGTTATTTTTTCAGCACTAAATTGCAAGTCCAAGAAAATCATCGATCAAGAAATAAAGAAATCTCAATACACCATGGTAGCGAACAATGATTGACTACGATTTACCCCCTCCATGCCATATGATTCGTCCATTTTTAGAAGTCGTATCATCAATCCGATTAACAATAAAGCAGCTCTATGCATATGGTTTATGATCAATTTGAACACGGAAAAAATGACACGGCTTCCAAAACTGGACAAAAAACCTAATTAAGTTATTTTTTCAGCAATAAATTGCAAGTCCAAAAAAATCATCCACCAAGAAATAAAGAAACCTCAATACACCAATGGTAGTGAACAATGAATGATTGGCTGTGATTTACCCCCTGCATCCCATATTATTCGTATTTTATTTTTAGAAGTTGTATCATCAATCCGATTAACAATAAAGCAGCTGTATGCATGGTTTTTAAAATGTTTTATGATCAATGAGAAGACGGAAAAATGACACAACTATCAATTTAATGAGCCAAAAATATAGGACACAGCAGCAGTAATTAACAATAAATAAAAAAGATAGTAGTAGAAAACATACCACACCGCAGTAGACCCGAGTAAGTCAACGAGAATTGACTCTCCAAGAACCCGGGTCCTAGGCTTTCGACATGGCGGAAAGGCCGCTCGGCCGAGGGTTGAACCTCACGCGCCACCTTTCCTGACGAGCTTCCTGCTGAGGGGAGAGTGGCCGTTCTAGCAGAGCTTCCGCCAATGCCCTCCCGACGGCCGGCTTCTTTGTCATCCCGTTTCGCGCCATGGAATCATTCAACAACGTTCTGATCGGCGACTCGGTCACCCCCGGCGTGATCTTGCTGTTGGGGTTGCGATTGAGACAGCAGACAAGTCTTCCCAACCACTCGGAGGGCTTCACGGTGGGTCTGTGAGTTGGGGTTCTTCTGGTCGACATTCTGCCTCTCTCTTTCTCGCTCTCTAAACCCTCTTCTGCGCCGGAGAAACAAAAACGGAGGAGTACATCATGCTTTTGGTAGCGCTTCACAGAGTGTCTGATTTTAGTCGCCATTCTCTCTCTCTCTCTCTCTCTCTCTCTCTCTATCTCTGTTTTTCTGCGGCGTCGAAAGAACAGAAGAGGAGAATATATAGCTTTGGATTGTCGGTTGTTCGGGAGTCCTTTACTGAGTTGGACTAGGAGTAGGAGAAAATTTTGGGTGCAAATAGCGTCTGATGTGGTATCTGTAGCATCTCATCACAATCGTCTATCTCCATGATCAATGATCCGGACTCTTCCCTGAAAAATATTATTAAAAATCCGGGCCGTCATACATTTTTGGATGACCGAGATTCGCAATGAGTATGCCACTTGGTACTCGTCCGGTAACCAAGTTTTATTCTATGTTAGTGATCTCATCATAGCTGTCTATCTCTATGATCAATGATCCGTACTCTTCCCTGAAAGATATTATTAAAAATCTGGACCGACCAATGTATTTTTGAACGGCTGAGATGTGCAATGAATATGTCATTTGGTACCCGTCCGATAACCAAGTTTTTCTCTATGTTAGTGATGATTATTTCCGATTGTTCAAGGAAAAAAATCCTACTTTTCGTTGTCCCTACGCCAAGTCCAATCTACGAGCAACGCAACTACTAGAAATCATCAACTTGGGGTTGCTGCAGTGTGTTATGCAGAGTAGGTATTGCGTACATCTTGCACGTACAACAACGGATGATTTGGATGCAAAGGTACCGAAGTGAAATTTGGGCTGTCCATTCGAACAACGAGCCGCTTGGATGTGCACAGCACTTGCTGTGCATGGGGCTGCAGAGCAGTAACCCCAAATCCATCAACTTGTGTTATTTACTAGTAATAAGATCTGAATTAATGCGTTTACTATAAAAATATTAGTTTCTTTATAAATTTTAATTACTCCCACAGTAACCTGGCCCAATTGTTTGATGAGATAAATAGTGAAAGAATATAATTGGATTAATAGTTGTCGAATTAATAATATCACAACCCTATGCATTATATACGTCAAACTTTGTGAGATTATGTTACAGTTTGTGATATTATATACACAAAGGTTTGTTTAATTTCCAAATCGTGAAAATCTTTTAGCAAAACACTGAAGTTTTGGAAGGAAATTTTCATGGTCACCAATCATTGGCACCGCCATCATGGGGCCAAGGAAGGAGCCCATGACGCACAATTGTTGTCTTACATTGTACTCCCTTCATCTGTATTTATTCGTCCACAAATATTTTTTTTACCGTCCATTAAAGATCGTTCAACTTTAAAAGTCAATAACTAAATTGTGTCAATTTTACTATTTTACCCTTGTTTTGAAAAATTGATTAACAAATCAAAAGTGCAATTATCACATAAAACAGAGAGTATTACTCAATAAAGATCTACCAGAGAACATTGCAAATCTTTCTGTGCATTCCTCCATTGCCTCTGATCACATAAAACAAAGAGTATTGCTCATCAACTCAACTTTTTGCATAACTAATTTTTATATTCCAACCAGCCATAACGATATTTATTCGCCCTTGTGTGTCGTTTTACCTTCTAAATTTGTTGTCTATTTTTATTAGTATTTCTTTTTTGCCCTTATTTTTGTGTGTCGTTTTACCTTCTAAATTTGTTGTCTACTTTTATTAGTGTTTCTTTTTAAACCCGAAATACATTATTGTATGCATGAAAACGCCTTCTAGCACATACAAATTTCCATCCGAATACAAAAAAAAAAAAAAAAACAGCAGCCAATCTTCCAAGTCTAAAGATATAGATGAAACATAAAGGTAGACTGATGCCCGCATCCTTAGCAAGAGACTAATGCTCTATTCACAACTGAAGACAGAGGGGTACCAAAATATTCTCTCTTAGTTTGACCATTTACATCTTCTTCCTCTTCATTTTTATCATATTGTTTTTTTTATGTTGTAAACATCTTTACTTTTTTGTCTTCTTTTTTTTTCTTTTCAGTTCAACAAAAAGACAAAAGTCAAGATGTTTCTCTTATTGTGACTTTTTGGGCTTTTCACGTGAAAAGAGACTTTTTGGCTTTTGAAGCAACAGTCGAAAAAAAAAAAAAAAACAACAACAACAACAAGCATAACGGTCCTCTCTCTCTCTCTCTCCCCGTCTCCTTTATCTTTATTGTGTATTGATTTTAGCTTGAATTTGATGAAAATATTTCGTCACAACACTCTTTCGTTCTCCTGGATTCTTGTCACAAATTGCATATTTCAAAGCAAATATTTATCTCTACGAACAAGGATGGAGCCAGGATTATTGTGTAGGCGGGATGGGTTATATATGTGAAGGAAGGGCAGAGCTATATAATTTGATAATATATATTTTTGTTTCAATGTAGTTATAGCAGAGGCGACGGCCCCTACTAGTCACTCCTGGCTCCATCCTTGTCTACGAACCTTGAAGACAATATATCTGTGGTTAAGACTTTTGACAATATAACAAAAAAAAAAAAAAAACAAAAAAACTTTTTAAAATATTTGAATAACCCCAATTGAAAAACAATTTGAAGTCGTAACTGTTTGTGCAAGCATAACTTTAAAGCCTGGAGTCCGAGGCGGCCGGGCTCTCTGTTCCGGGTTTCTCTTTACGCCGAGGAATTTTCGGTCGTAGGATCACTTGAAAATAAAAAAACAAAAAACAAAAACATAGAATCTATTGGCTCGAACTCCCTCGACACACAGGCACTGGGAGTTTGGGAAGAGTTGATCTTGCACCGTCCGATGCTCCGGACATGACGAAAAGCCGGCTCGGTCGCGGCTTGAACTTCTCGGGCGGGCTTTTGAACTTCTTGTGCCGAGTTTGCCGGCGAGGAGAATCAGGACGGCGAAGCAGAGCCGCCGCAAGAGCTCTCCCAACCACCGATTTCGTCATCATCTGGGGTTTGCCGATTCCATCGAGCGACTTTGTCATCATTGCACTGATCGGTCCGGTCGACACGGCTGCCGTGATTCCTTTGTTGGCCTTAACATGCAGACTGCACATAGGAGTATTGCATCTCTTCACACTCGGCCTGTAATTCTGAGTGTTCTCCGGCGCCATTCTCTCTCTGTGCGTCTGGACGCGACTAAAATCTGAACTCGTACTGCATCTCTTCACCTTCGTCCCGTAACTCTGAGTGATCACCGCCATTCTCTCTCTGCGTGCGCGTCTAAAATCTGAACCTTTCTACGTGCTTCGGGAACGGAGGGTATATATATAGATTTATAGAGTTGGATTAGGAATCCTTTATTAACTAGACTTAGAAGTCAAATCTGATTAGGGGTCGGCTTAACGGGTAATTTTGTGTCGTTTTCTTGTCATTTTTCAACTCACCAAATTTTCAGGTCGTATTTCGGACTGTGCCGGATTTGTGTTGTCATGTCATGTTAGAAAGTTTTATTTGTAATTAAATTTTTATTTTTTTAACATGATAGTTCATCAAACTAATGTCTAATGAATAAAATTACTAATAAAAATATTTATTTTTTAATTCAATTAGATAAATTTATTTTATTTTTCATGTTAGACATGTCTACCCCTAATTTTGGCGGTTTGGCCCAAGCCCATCATCGAGTGAAGAATACAAATTGGGGCAAATTTGACTCTCTTGTTAGTTTAGGAACCCCAATTGGAGAATAAGTGAAATAGATAAAGACTGATCTATTTCACTAATTTTTATTTTAATATCCATCATCCCATCGTATTTTATTTGAATACCAGGTACGTGCCCAGATGCTCTACAAATGAATCAAAATATTTTTTCCGGTAAAAAAAATGAGAATATTATTGTTAAATGTTAAAGCCTCTACTCTTTACACGATGTTGGGAATTTGGACCCTTCGTATTCTAAGATTTAGGTGAATCATAGAGTCCCGAAGTTGTCCAAAAGCCCATCTCATATTCAAACTTGTTGGTATGTATAGACCTCGAAAGGAAGAAAAAATAAGGGAAATATTCAACAAAATAGACATTCTCAAAAGCAAAACAAAAAAAGTAATTGAATGCACTAATTCATACGGAGTACTTTTTGTGCGTAAATTTTACAATAGATAATTAACTTGCCCCTGAATTTCTGTTTGACAATTTGACAACTAGTAGTCCCTTACTGGACTTCGTTTTGTCTACTTAAGGGTGTAAAATTGGCCCATTCCAGCGCACCAATCATTGGGCTACGGCTAGCTTGGTCCAAGCCGATCATTAAGTAGGATAGTCATCAAATTTCAATATTTGAATTCCTAAGAGTTCGGCCGAATGATTATGAGAAAGCAATAAGCTACATTTACCACCATTGTAAACCACATGATACCTATGTTAAAGTTGTCCTTGTCCTCAACACGAATCTCCATGACTATTTCTCAATAAACCATGATTGAACACTGCAAGTGCAAGCCTCTTCACTCCAAAATCCTCTTCCCTAATAGGAGAACAAAAGCGTATCCCAATCAATATTATGATACTTCAACTCCCTCCCCAGCCCCACCAAAAGAAATCTCTCTACAACTTTCTAACTTATGTGCCACTGACATTGGGTAGTAAAGACATAAAAGTTCATAAGCGGACTCGAAAAAACAAGCCCCAAATAAGTATCATCCTTGCGCCTTTTGCCTTTTCACATATGCTACCTCTCCTATCACGTAACCCACTTCTGAAATCTCGAATCCCAACACCCTTACTTGTAACAAACGCAAGGCGCAAGTAAAGAACTAATATAAGTTGCAAGACCACCACAAAAGATACTACACCACACACCTCTCCCACATGAATAAGCTCAGACTTTCTAACATTGACCTCAAGACCGGACACTGCCTCAAAACACATCAAAATCTCTCTAGATGACCCAACTGAGATGTCCGCGCCACCAAAAAAAAATAGAGTCGTGTGAGTGTGACTTTGTTCATCTTCTAAGTGACTTTGTAAGAACTGCCTACCCTGAAACCCTTCGGAAAACTCCATTGCACAACCCTTGAATCATCCCACTCAGTCAAGACTTCCACCGCCATGATGAACAATGGACAACAAAAAGGATCCCTTTACCTGAGCCCTCTAGTTGATTGTAATTGGAAAATCCGTTCCGTTCAAAGAACCGTTTACCAAGATGAGTAATTTAACTCCAAAGATGCAAAGATCTAATCTAGCCTAACCACTGCTCATCAAATCCCATCCTCTCCAAAACATAAAACCGAAAATCCCAGTGAACATAATCATAAGCTTTTTCAATATCCAATTTGCATGCAAGACCCAACTACTCACCATTCATAAGCTTCCATACTTAGAATTGAGTTTCCAACTTCTTCTGTTCCGAATTGATATAACCCCAATAGTTTTGCATAAGCCAACCCATCATACTAACGTGCATTATTATCGACCTCTAACGAATCTACACCATCCACCTTAGCATATGAATCATCTCAGACTTTCCCACATTAACCTTCTAAATTTGTTGTCTACTTTTATTAGTGTTTCATTTTAAACCCGAAATACATTATTGTACTCATGAAAACGCCTTCTAGCACATACAAATTTTCATCCGAATACAAAGAAAAAAAAAAAAAAACAGCAGCCAATCTTCCAAGTCTAAAGATATAGAATGAAACATAAAGGTAGACTGGTGCCCGCATCCTTAACAAGAGACTAATGCTCTATTCACAACTGAAGACAGAGGGGTACCAAAATATTCTCTCTTAGTTTGACCATTTACATCTTCTTCTTCTTCATTTTTATCATATTAAGGTGGTTTTTTTTTTTTCTTTTTTTATGTTGTAAACATCTTTACTTTTTTGTCTTCTTTTTTTTTTTTTTTAGTTCAGCAAAAAGACGAATAGGGACGGAGCCAGGATTATTGTGTAGGCGGGATGAGTTATATATGTGAAGGAGGGGCGGAGCTATATAAGTTGATAATATATATATTTTTTCAATGTACTTATAGCAAAAGCGACGGCTCCTACTAGCCACCCATGGCTCCATCTTTGTCTACGAAGCTTGAAGACAATATTTCTGTGGTTAAGACTTTTGACAATATATATTAAAAAAAAAAAAAAGACTAACGAACTTTTTAAAATACTCCTATTTGAATAACCCCAATTGAAAAACAATTTGAAGCCGTAACTGTTTGTGCAAGCATAACTTTAAACTTTAAAGCCTCAGGAGTCCGAGGCGGCCGGGGCCTTCTGTTCTGGGTTTCCCACTATGCCGAGGAATTTCTAGTTTTGGATCACTTGAAAATAAAAAAATAAAAAACAAAAACATACAAATACAATCTAACGGTCCGAACTCCGTAGACACACACAGGCACAGGGAGTTCGGAAACAAGTGATTTTGCACCGTCCGCGGCTCTGGACATGACGAAAAGCCGGCTCGGCCGCGGCTTGAACTTCTCGGGCGGACTTTTGAACTTCTTGTGACGAGTTTGCCGGCGAGGAGAATCAGGACGGCGAAGCAGAGCCGCCGCGAGAGCTCTCCCAACCACCGATTTCGTCATCATCTGGGGTTTGCCGATTCCATCGAGCGACTTTGTCATCATTGTACTGATCGGTCCGGCCGACGCGGCTGCCGCGGTTCCTTTGTTGGACTTAACATGCAGACTACACATAGGAGTATTGCATCTCTTCACACTCGGCCTGTAATTCTGAGTGTTCTCCGGCGCCATTCTCTCTCTGTGTGTCTGGACGCGACTAAAATCTGAACTCGTACTGCATCTCTTCACCTTCGTCCTGTAAGTCTGAGTGATCACCGCCATTCTCTCTCTGCGTGCGCGTCTAAAATCTGAACCTGAATACGTGCTTCGGGAACGGAGGGTATACATATATATATATATATATATATATATAGAGTTGGATTAGGAATCCTTTACTAACTAGACTTAGAAGTCATATCTGATTAGGGGTCGGCTTAACGGGTAATTTTGTGTCGTTTTCTTGTCATTTTTCAACTCACCAAATTTTCAGGTCGTATTTCGGACTGTGTCGGGTTTGTGTTGTCATGTCATATCAGAAAGTTCTATTTGTAGTTAAATTTTTATTTTTTTAACTTGATAGTTCATCAATCTAATGTATAAAATTACTAATAAAAATATTTATTTTTTAATTCAATTAGATAAATTTATTTTATTTTTCATGTCAGACATGTCTACCCCCAATTTTGGCGGTTTGGCCCAAGCCCATCATCGAGTGAAGAATACAAATCGGGGCAAATTTGAGTCTCTTGTTAGCTTAGGGACCCCAATTGGAGAATAAGTGAAATAGATAAAGACTGATCTATTTAACTAATTTTCAGTTTAATATTCATCATCCCACCGTATTTTATTTAAATACCGGGTACGTGCCCAGATGCTCTACAAATGAATCAAAATAATTTTTCCAGTAAAAAAAATAAGAGTATTATTGTTAAATGTTAAAGCCTCTACTCTTTACACGATGTTGGGAATTTGGACCCTTGGTATTCTATGATTTAGGTGAATCATAGAGTCCCGAAGTTGTCTAAAAGCCCACCTCGTATTCAAACTTGTTGGTATGTATAGACCTCGAAAGGAAGAAAAAATAAGGGAAATATTCAACAAATTAGACATTCTCAAAAGCAAAACAAAAAAAGTAATTGAATGCACTAATTCATACTTTTTGTGCGTAAATTTTACAACAGATAATTAACTTGACCCTGAATTTCTGTTTGACAATTTGACAATTAGTAGTCCCTTACTGGACTTCGTTTTGTCTACTTAAGGGTGTAAAATTGGCCCAGTCCAGCGCACAAACCATTGGGCTACGGCTAGCTTGGTCCAAGCCGATCATTAAGTAGGATAGTCATCAAATTTCAATATTTGAATTCCAAGAGTTCGGCCGAATGATTATGAGAAAGCAATAAGTACTCCCTTATAAGGTCACATGTTCTATTCTCATAGAGACCAAACATTTCATACTTTGGGGCCGTCAATTCTAGGACCCCGGAACTAATCGAGGTGCTCATAAGCTAGCCCGACTAATATCCTCTCAAAATAAAATAAAATAAAATAAACCTCTCAAGCTCATCTCCGAATCGTCTCCCATCAATCTTTATTTTCAAGATTAAAAACAATGTATTTTGTTCAAATATACCAAGCCCTTGTATTTTATATCCCACACTTCGTGAAATTATACATTAGAGTTTATTGAGTTTTCGAAACGATAAATTAACCAAACATTAGATATCTAATCAAAGTGGACTTTAACGTCCAGTATTCCGATGCGCACATGCGGGTCAGACTAGTATGTCTCCAGAGTATCTCCAATCCGATAGTATTATCTAAAGTTTTATTGATGTCAACTTCAATTGGAATGGTGAAAATCCTTGTAGCGATATCTCACTTCAAGCCCCATGGAACTCGAACCTCGTGTGAAATATCGGACAAAATCTATGGTGGAGGCACTTGGGGATCATCCTTCATTCCTTTGATATCAGGTCTAATTGTTTCCCTCATTCTCCCTAAATTTTTGGTGTTTTTATTCATCTTTTCTAAATTTTAGATAAATTCACATTATATTTTTTTGATTAGATAATCAATCTCACAATGGAATCTAAAAAGGAGTAATAGATACTAACCAATAACAAAAATAAAATAAAAATTCACTAAAGCCAAAAAAAAAATACCAAACTGGTATTTTTGTCTGTACTGTAGTGTCTTGTAAATAAATACTAACCAATAACAAAAATAAAATAAAGTAAATACTAACCAATAACAAAAAAAAAAATCCCTAAAGACAGAAGAAAAAAACACCAAACAACTGGTATTTTTGTATAGCATCTTATAGATACTAATTTCAACTTCGGTCTACATTTTTATACTTATTACTCCCTAAAAGTTGGTCGCATTTTTATACTTTTATGAGTCCTCTCATCCAGAAAAATATTAATCCCTAAAAATTGCAACGGAAAGCTAAACAAAAATTATAAAAAGTAAAAATACCAAAAAATACACCAGACCAAAAATCTACGAAAAATGGGGTATAATTAACATATTCCCTCCACTTCTTGGGGCCCTCCAAACAAAATTCATCATTTGATTATTGAGCGGATGTGACAAAAGCTAAAAGTTCTTCAAAATAATCATCCCACTCACCACTAAACAACAACCACATACCATTCCAGAAAAAGACTTGCCAAATCCATTTCAAACTAGTATTTCATTTAATACATTATATGTACCTGTACCCTATCATCTTTTTACAATGTCCCACCATCCACCAAACAAAAGACCAAGTCCCCACAATACCATAACAAAATGGGTGGGGTAGTTTAACACGTTGAGATAACTTTGAAAATCCCTCCTAGACAAAGTTCATTTTTTTTCTTGTCCAAGGTATGATATCACACCTTGTTTGACAAAATTAAAAAGGAGAGAGCCAAAGCAAAATTGTGGCATCTGACATTGATAGCATTGCCACAGAATGCAGAAGGGAAGATATACATATATATGATGCGGTGAGATGGGCGGTACGGTTATTAAAAAGGAGCGAGCATTGGGAGCTTTCATAGGCACGCGCAACCGGCTGGATGTCTATGAGGGTCCGTTTGGTTCGGGCTTGACGAGCATGGAGCCATCGGGTGAGTGAGCAGGATAGATCACAGAAGCTAGTGAAATGGGCATGATGCAAAGTGCCTTGGATTGGAGGTATTGCATTGCAGCCCCGACATCATCTTCCATGAGCTTGGCAACTTCTTGTTCTATGTCATGGTTTGACCACTTATCCCAGGCAGATTGGCTGCATTCACCTTCACTGTTGTCTCCCTGTGTATTGAAATAGCAGCAGGAGCGATTACACGGGGGACATGTTAATATGTAATAACCAACTGGTTTTCTACCGGTTGTGGAAAGATATTTCCACACAAAGAACCAACCATGAGTATCCAATTAAGCAGTCAAATAAAAGTTAGTAACAGACTAAAAGGTTTTCTACCGGTTGTGGAAACATATTTCCACCGGTTGAATTTACCATGTTTGGAAGTGTCAAAGATTAAAAGGGTATTCATTGTTTCTGTTACCTCGACTGATGACAACGGGATGTCAGCAACAAGTTGGGCCACCGCACCAGCTCCACCCAGCCTACTCATGCTAAGAACCTGCTAATTAGGAAAATTACTAATATTGGAAAATATCATGAAAATAAGGTGAGGGCGAAAAGAAATAAGGTGATTGAAATAGGAATACTTGACGGGAGAATACTAGTCAATGCACAAACAACCCACACCCTTTCCATTCACCTAGATTTTTCAACTAAAAACCGAGCAAAGGTCCATGAGAAATGTTACTAATGATGCATGATTATAAAGGTCTATCTCAATCATGCAAGCTAGTTTTGCATGGCCTGTAATTGAATAGAGTAAAAGTTAAAAACTTCATAAAAGTCCGCTAAGTCAGAAATGACAAGTAAAAGTTTCGTGAAACTTCGCCATCTGAACAAAGATGCCAAAGAATAGCAAGAGTGGGCCATGAAAAGATTCAAGGAAAGACAATCGTGACAATTGCAAAAACAAGGAGGGAAAATGCAAATAAGGAACTAATAGATCCTCAAGAATATTTTTATGAAATGTCGCAAAATCCGGTGAAGATACCTTGACTTGAAGCCTCAAGAACTTCACATAATCTATAATTTCATCAAGCATGGCAGCCCTATCCGTCTGCAAAAAGGTTTCATGAATCAATGCTAGTTCCATGTAAAGTCTACTGAAATAGTGAAATACATTTACTTGAGTTACAGCTTCTGTAAAACAGTGAGTAGCCAAAGAAGAGTGAGCTATATTGTATCGCGCATAACCAATAATCAAAAGAGGGATCAAAGTGGCAAATATCTTAATTTTCACACCTAGGCTGTTCAATACGCACAAGTATTTAACAAGATGCAACTGGCAAAGCAATGTTAGCATAAACTGACTCACTTGGACAATTTCCACAGACCATTCAATTGTTAACTCCGAAAACCATCACTAGAGTCACAGAATAATGTTGCATTCCAACCTAAATGCTTTCAGTTCCTCATACATCATCTTTCATAAACTTTAGCACACCACAATCATACCTCGACAATTTCACAAATTACAGTCCCAAGCTTTAATAGCCACAATATCCGCAAAGTGACACTCTAAACACAACTACACAAGGCTTTGAGTTCCTAATACTGCTTTACAAGACAATATGGAAAAATGTAAAACAAGTAACTCAAAAGATGTACTGACAAAAAAGAAAAACAAAAGAAAAGCATGTCTGTTATCTTCCGTGATATGTCATAGAATCTTCATCAATCAAAACAAAAGTCTCTCCAATGATACATTAGTATACACACAAGGGGAAAAAAAAACCACACTTGCAACAAAGAAATCAAAATCCACATTCAGATATGTCAAATAATTGATCTACTTGCGAACCAATTCAGGCTAGAATCTTGTATGAGGTTGAAGAAAAGATGATATTTTCGTGGTCAAATGAAGACAAAGTTTAAATACGGGTTCTGATGATCTGAATGCAGACCTTGTTGCAGCTCGGAACAAGTTCCTGCAAAGCCCTCATCCTTTCCGCTATTCTTTCTCTACGCAACTGTAAAAGAGAAGCGGAGCTGTAAATGCAAAGCAATGAGGTTTACACCAATACATGTGAGGCCAGATTTCAGTCAGATAGCCCAACCTCACCATCATCATTCAGCCAGTATATGTACACCAATACAAATCATTACTTAAATTTCTTTGTGAGAATTTTGTTCCAGATCACAAATAATACTTTTGCCCAAATACCAAACTCAACTCACCCGCTCGGCTATGCTGTGAGGATCTGTGGCTTGTCCCCGACGGGCTCGCACCCTTGGGCGGATGCCAGGTGGCTGTGGCACAGAAACTGTTGTGCTAGGAGTTGCTTGCCCATGAAAAGACTGCAAAAGAATACACAGGCCGTTGTTAATCACAAACCCAGTGATTTACATTTAGATAATAGATTCCCCTTCCTTTTCTACCTCAAGACAACCCAATTCAAAGCTGGCTTCCACTAATAATTTCAATTTTCACACTGAATCCTCAAACCAGTAAAGATTTCAGCTCGTGGAAAAAATCAGGAAATGGTTTTTCAAGCCCTGTTCAGTTGCTAGGAAAGGAAAAGAAAGTATGAAAAAGCTAATTTTCATGTAACTTTATGTGTTAACATAATAGAAAAGTAGTATGACTCACGTCTCTACCTTTCCTACTGAATTAGTTTTCCCTCAAAACTTGTCTTGAAAGAACACAAGATTTTTCAGGAATCTTGTGGTTACACAAGATTATTGCACTAGTTTCCAATAAAATTAAATTATTTTTCAACTTTCTGCTAAGTTCCTTTTATCTAATAATGCCAAAAGGAAAATACATTTCATTTTACTTGACTTCAATTCACTTATTGTTTGGAACATAAGGAAAAGAAAGGGAAGGAAAGGAAAGTTAAAACAACTTCCCTTGCCTTGTTTGTTGGTTTGTAGGAAAATAAGAAAATCCAATAGAGAGCAAAGTATATTTTCTTCTACATTTTCCTTGTTAACCATTTTCTTTTATTTTCCTTTCCTTTCCTTTCTGTAAGTTCCAAACGGAAAATATCTAGAATTTTCTCAGCAATGATTCTGCATCAATTTCTTTACAAGTGAACGGGAGCCTAACGTGGCTGCATACCTCTATTGGTGAAGAGGTCTTCCTCATATGATTTACCCCCATGCGTATTTATTGACCCAGAGACGTACAAAATGTAAATACAATCATAAAACTGGATTTCACACAAACCAACCCTATCGTACCATAATTTTTGAACTTTCGACGGAAAAAATTACAAGCGGATAAAATAGTGATTATCTGAACCTGATTAAACTGAGGAGCGGATTGCCTGAAAGAGTGAGGCTGTAAAGGCTCAAACGCCGGGAAAAAACTCCCCATGGTCGCCGACTCTCTCTCCTGCATATCAAAAACACGCACACACAGACACAAAAAGATACTCAATAACCCTAAACCCATTTCCAAAATTTAAAACAACTACCATCTCCCTCGCCAAGAAAATCCAAACGCAAAAGGGTAAGGCCTTGTTCTTCCTAAATTTTGGGTGGTAAATATTTTGTCTTCTCTGAATTATGTAAGATTTAACGTGAACTTTTTGGATTTTCATATGGACGAGAGGAGTTAAAAAGCTAAAAAAGTATGCCAAAAGCAAAAATAGTTCAAGACACACAAAAAATACCAAATGCTTGGTTTTTTTGCCTTCACTGTTTTTCTGATTCCTCTATTCGGGCAAGTAATTAATCCCAAAAATTAGGACGGAAAATTGAATAAAAAATTACGAAAAGTAAATAATAGCGGGAACAAAAAACAGAGCAAAAATTTAGGTAGAACATGGCCCGAATCCGACACTTACGCTCTTCACCCCAAAACCTCCACCATGGAAGTCGTCTCGGCCGTTGTCTAGGCTCAAACCCAACGGAACAAACGCCTGCTGCTGGAACCCACTTCCACCGCCACCGCCGCCGGTGGTGGAGCTGAGCTGGGACGCCGTGGTACCGTCGGTTCCAGCGAGGGAAGAGTAGGAAGAAGGGACGGCGAGGATTTGGTCGAGGAAGTCATCGCCGTAACCCTCTGGTGGATTGTTGGCCATGTTGGAGAGAGAGAGTGGGGAGAGAGAGCGGGGTTAGGGTTTTGAGGTGAAACGGAGTAAAGTGTGAGTGAAGATTGTGTGTGTTTCGTGGTCAGCTTTTGAAGTATTTTGGTCGGGAGAAAGGATGGTGTGTTTCACAGAGGAGTACAAAATTCTTTTTCTTTTTTTTCCCGACCGCGTGTCTGGTTAGCTTACGCGAATCTTGATTGATGTCGATTAACCTACGCAAATCTCGACTGAGAATATTGAGTGATGGAGCTTAGACGAATATCGACTAGCGTTCGATTAGCTTATGCGAATCCCGACTGAGAATATTGAGTGAAAGTTGTAGGAGTAGTAATTCAAAAAGGTTTATACTAAATTAATTAACTAACTTATGAAAATTCCTCAAAACTGAAAAGTTTCATGCTAATAGATATGCTTAACAATTCAATCTAATTGGAAGTTAAAGTTACTTTTTGCTTCTTTTTCCTTAAAAAAAATAAAATTTGTCAATACCCTTTTTCTTTCATAATTTTGTGTAATCTTTTAAATCTCTCTGGTAATATTCTCTCTTCAATATTCTTTATGCTAAAATTTCGAAATAAATCTTAGAACAAAAACGTATGTAGTTGGGAAAAAAACCAAGAATATCATACAAGAATATGCTTTTAGATATGAAAATTGCGATAGAGAACAAAAAAAAAAAAAGGCTTTGATACACACCACGTCTTTATGCGTAGAGAAGGGAGAATGGAAGAGGAAAATTGGAAAAAGGAAAACGGAGGGATTACAGATCTGAGGACCTGTAATAAGCATTCTCACTACAGGTGTGTAATGAGTAATGGGGACTGTTGATTTTCCCAACTGATGGTTCAGATTAGTTAAGAATTTTTACCGGTCAAAACACACTCTTACCTGTCAAAACATAAAACATATATGAATCGTTGATTGTCGAAATGGACTGTTCAGATACTCGGTACGGCCCCAGGGCCAAGGGACCACCGGCATGCTTCTAAACAAAAGTTGGTGATGGACAACCATTCCAAATTGCTTCATTATTGGCTCATTGACTTCAATCTCAACCATGAGAAATCCTAGAAAATCTTCAACCACATTCACCACCAACCACATTGAGTATTTAATTACTTCATATGAAAGGTAGTTTACTCTCAATCATAAAATCAAATGACAAGAAAACTTAAGGCTACAAGAGAAGTATTTGTCTAGTTTTTTTTTTTTCCCCCTTAAAATTTGATTTGTCGAATTAATTTCAAAGAATCAGAAAAGTGAAAAACTAAATGTTTTTGAAAGATTTTAAAAAGGGAAATGATAATGCCAAAATCATTTTTGTTTGTGTCAAAACTATAGTGCATAAAAGGCTTGTACCTAATATATAGTACAAGATTTTTAAGCACTACAATTTTTGTACAAACAAAAACGATTTTGGCATTAGCACCACCCTTTAAAAAAGGAAGAAGTAAGATTCAAAAATCGTCCTCTTAAATTTTTTCCACTTTGTTGTTTTATTAACGTTTTTGTAAATACTTTTTTTATGACAAATCGTGTTCTTTTAGATTTTTATTTAATTTTTTGATAAGCAGAAACGGAAAGCACACAAAAAATTAGGCAAAATTAACAAGAACTTCGAAAAATATAAAATAAATAAAAACAATTAATTTAAGGCAAATTTCTTAGTACAAACTGCCAACAGAATGGGAGATTTCTAGACAGAGTATTTGATTGTCTGAAACCTAGTCTTGAAGGGCCTGGACATTTGAATCTGGCCCTGTCGATTACGTCGGCCCCCATTTTAAAGATTTCAATTTGCAAAATTTTAAAATCAGCTCACAGAGTTGTCGTTAATTATATTGGAATATGTAAAAAATATATAAAAGTGTGTGAAAGTGTATCAAAAGGTATAAAAAATAGTATACTACCAAAGTAGGAGTATATGTTTTTTTTTGTGTGTGTGTGTCTTTTTGTTAAATTAAGCCCAGTGGGCTGCTTTCAATTTTTATCCTCAGCGCATATCATTTACAACGGGCGGAGGGATTAAGTGACAAGACATTTTAATTTCTCACAATGATTTTTTATAGCTTGGAACTAAATTTTAGAATTTTGACCTGCATAAATTGCCCCAACTTGCTTAAAATACATAGAATTCTTAAGTTTTTGCCTTTTTTTTTTCTAGAGTTGATAGTATTATAAATGAGGCTATCGTACATTATTTTCAAAATATAATAAGTTATTTGGACCAATTATTATAAAGCAAAAATACCTTATCGTTGCATATCTATGTTATAGTTAACCTCTTAATTTTGGTTATTTCTTGCATAAGCAAACAGAAAAAATAACTTACATATAGATCTAACTGATTTTTAACCCCGCTAACCTAAAATTGTGACTCTGCCCTTGTCATTTACTATTACTAGGAAATACTATCATGTTTGACAAGGACATGTACAACATTTTAATGTTTTGTTTTCAAAGGCATTTATCGATACAAATTTTAGAACATATATTTCCATTTGTTGTAGTTTTTCATTATACACTTGAAAACATAGAAGACAACCAATATTATACCATATAACATGTGTTCAAAAATATAAATAAATATACATATGGGCCATAGAAACGGGCCCATTGATGGACTAATAAATTAGGACCTGTCCAATAATTTTGCTTTATGTTTTTGGATTCATTTGGAGTTGTGTTTGGATCCATTCGGAATTTTTATATCAAATGAAAAGCTTTACCTACTCCGCGAAAATTTGCAAATCATGGTGACAATCCGCATTGATAAGAAACAATACAAGCTACCGAGTTCAAACAGAGATAATCCTACCTCTATTGCGAAGCGGGGGACCTATAGTGAGGTTGCAGTGAGCCCCATCCGCATCCCGGCACCGACAGCTCGGATTTAATCCAAACTCCAAATGATCCGAGCCATTTATTGTTTGGATTAAAATCCGAACCGTTCATTATCAAGATAGACGGCCAAATAGGCTCACTACAGGACCGATATAAAAAAAAGCTTCAAAAGAAAAGTAGTACGAGTGTGCAGCGTATACCGCAAATAGGATTGCAACAAAAGTGGGACATGGAACTCTAACAAGAACTAGTACATGCTTAGAGCATCACTAGTGGTATACTCAAACACAAAAATACTCAAAGATGAGTATTTTGATACACAAAAGAGGCTGACAATGGTATTTGGATAAATACTCAAAGTTAACAACATTTGTTACAAATACTCAACTTTTGGCATTTGGATACTCAAAATTACCAATCTTTCTCAATAACCAAACCTCAATAACCAAATTTTGGGGACCACACCGTATCAAAAGTAACAACATTCTCTCCATTTTTCAAATACTTAATTCAAAACTCAATTTTTTTGCACTTTCTCCCAAAAATTGAAATTATCAATTTTTAATCTTTACCAAAATATGTTCAAGATTGATCTCATTTTAAACATATTGTGAATATCTTTTAAATGGTAATAATATTATAAAAAAATATATGAACAAATTTAAAGTTATACCCATTTTATGAATAAAAATAGAGTGGATAATACTTTTTTTTTTATTATGGACACAAATGAACCATTGTAGAAGGGTAGATACTCAAACTTATAAACCCATTAAATGAATACTCAAAATGTGACGTGGCAATATTTGAGTATCCATATTTGAGTATACCACTAGTGATGCTCTTACAACGTTGCAGCGCGAATTATTAGAAATCGTCAATCTATCCATGAAGCTTACAAATCGTCACACGAGAGGATCTTAATTTTTTCAAAAATTCCACTGTATGCGAGATCCTCGTGCACTCAATTACGTCTTTGCAACAAAGACATGAACATCACCCATGGGGAAGGACAACTAGGCTTGACTAAAATGATCAAGCAATACGATGAAACGCGACTGCAAGTTTTCGGAACAAACAAATTATGACCTTCACCTGGAATGTAAGCAAATATATCATGTCGATTGCTCAACCGTACTGTCTTCGCAATATACAGATGGAAATTCACGCTTTTCTTTCATTTCGTCTTTAGCATTTTCTAGAGGCAATATACAACATAAATCCACAAGACTTTTCACTTTTACAGCATAGCTTACCATAATGACTCTCAGAGGTTGAATGCATTTTGTTTCCCTTCAACCTTCTTCTTTTTCCTTCTTAAATTTGCTAAGATGTTCCAGCAACTCTGCACAACCCAAGCAAAGCCACCACCTTTGCCAAGAAAATATCATCCAGCTCATCCCCATGGCAACTCTGCAATCAAAAGATCATCTAAGCCATATAATTTAGCCAGAAGACAGAAGTGTGACACATTTTTTCGGATGACTTGGTATCAGCCTATCAGGTCCGCTGGACCGACTAATCCGAAGGACCAATAACATCCACTTGCTGGGGCTCAATTAAAGCCAGGGGCCGGGCAAGACTAATATGACAATTGGATGGATCCAATATACGAATTGATAGCGCATAAGTCGGAAGAAAAACTTGGGTGGCTGGGTACCACGTGGCAGTACCCAATGCGCATCTCAGCCTTCCAAAAGAGTTCTAGACGGTCGGAATTTTAGAGGAGAGAGAGAGAGAGAGAGAGAGAGGGAGGGAGGGAGAAATCTAGGCTGTCCAAAATACTTTTGGACGGTTGAGATGCGCTCGGCACTATGTTTACGCTACCAGCTCAGCAGCCAAGTTTTTCAGACCAAAGATTTCTTGAGGCCCTAGTGACTACCGTTGCACCAACTCCTAAAGGTTCAGAAGTGTGTGATATAACGCCATAACATAAAAATTATCTTCTGGAGAGGGAGAGAGTTCGTTACCTTTCATTGCTATTTTAGATATGTGATAAAACTATGATGGTCTTTGTAAGGATATTATCTCTTCATTATTTCAGCCGCATCCTTTTTAACCGTGAAATCCCAAAGATCACCGTACTTCTCATTGAAGTCCCACAGGTCCATGGTGTTGTAATCGGCAATTAATTTGTCGCGAGCTCCCCTTTCCATATTGTAAATCTGGGGTTCGAAGTTATGGGGCTCACTTGGTTTATTCATCTCTATGATGCCAAAGACCACTGTAAATATAGCCGCTCCAATATACAAGTACTCCCCCTGAACGGCAAGAGAAGAGAGAAAAATTACTCTTTTAGGGGGAAAATAAGGCCTAAAATGTCAAATTTCAGTACTTAAACATGTACATAAGTAACATTACCGGAGCATGGAAATACATGCCAGCAATAATTGCAGGGGGGAAGAGCCACGAAATAAGGCCTGCTCGAAATGGAAGAGAACCAAATCAGACAAACATGGAAGAATTATTTACATAAATGAGATATGAGTTGCCAGCAATAATCTTTGATACCCTGGAAACCGGTAGGGGGTTCAGCCGCCGCATAATCTTCTGCAACATATCCCCAAAAGGTTCCTGAAATTTTGACATGGAACATTAACTCAAGTACCACTTCAAAAGGATTACTTTGTAAAGAAGGATTCCCCCGGTAATTAGTACACGACATGCACACACGAGGTTATAAAAATAAGGAATTGCAAGCAGTTAAGTGGAGATAAAGAAGGGATGGATAACGATCGAAGTTAATAGAAAGTTTAGAAACTCAAGGATCAAAAACTGAAGTAGTTGGGAAATAAAAAACTAAAGCATCATTTTAGCCAAATGGTGTTCTACCTTTGCAACTAGTGTATAACTACAACGATAGTAGTGGACCAAGGATACAAAAAGGGCGTTACCAATTGTTGTTTATCTGCATCAGAGATGCAGTGACAAAAATGGTACACTCTGAATACAAAGGAAATATATGTCATCTTTCTTTCTCAGACCATATAACTAAGGCTTGTCTTGAGACTTTGACGACACAAGTGGGGCGCATCATTACGTCTAATTCGTCTGATGTAATGAAAAAGGAATATATGTCGAATGACTCAAACTCGTTAACATACATGTCAAGAAATACCCCTAGTGCAAAATCTTTTCATCACTAAATTCTCAAACTTCAGTCTTCTGGTTAACTTCTTGCAATAAATAAGAGATACAAAAATCCATACAAACCAAAACAATTCAAACTGCAGTAAACACAATATTCTAATGAAGGAGAGCACTGGTTTATCTTGTTTTGTGCTCTAATCAAAGAAAAACCATTTTGTATCTACAAGCCTGAACTTGATTCATGTGAAGAGGAAGAAATTACTCCAACAGAAATCAGCTGATTAGAACAAAATTTTGAAATCGCCTCCAAAGAGTTCTGTTCTGCTCTGCTGTTTGAGAATCTGATTCAACAGTACCAAAAAAATTAGGTCGGGCATAGGGTATTGTCGGCTTGTTCATCCATTTATGTGGTTCAAAAGAATTACCTTTCAAACTTTGGGAGACTCTACAATTGACAAAGAACCATGGAGACGGTAGAGTATTTGTCAACTTGATAAACATGGCAAAGGGGAGTTTTAAGAATAGAAGGTAAAATAATCAAGCATGGTATCTAAAAGAGAGAAGAAAAATTATGGCTTGGCGTATGTTGCCCGTCCAAGTCTTTATATATCATCAACATTCTTACCTTTGCACCTATTTGATTGGTCGGATTCGGTATGAGATCCTGATTACATATCCATGGGAAGTTATTTCGGCGTTCAAATACCACGAGTGGAGTGATCACAATCGATTGGACAACCAAGCCCCCAAAACAATGGTATATACAACACATTGTGCTCTTTGTATTCCACTATTTTTTAGTAGGCTGGGATAATTTATCCTGTAAGATTCTATACCATCCCTTAATAGTCCAAACAATCAAACAGGCCCTAAATAGCCAATAGCATGGAAATATGGAACACTGGGAGAAAAAAAAATTTCTCAAATTTATACAAAAGCTGTTATTTTGAATCATATGCATGGTTATTACTTCCAATATCACCTGTCCTCCCGCAATCGTAAACTGCAGATGATTATAAACAAATGCTTACCTTCCTCATCTTCTCCATGATAAGTATGGGCCCCGTCATACTCTCCGTAAAGAAATTCGTCCTGCAACCATCAATGCAAATTACGAAGTTATTCGATTTCCCTCCCTCCTCCCTCTCTCTGCATATGTACAAAACACAAATATAGAGATGAATTTGGCCAAAAATAAAATAATCGGTGTGTTTAGACTTTTAGACTAAATTTTGGAGTACTATTGGATTATTGATGTTTAGGTGTGCTTAGACTTGATAGGTGTGTCTAGACTTTAGACAAAAAAAAAAACAGTCAAAACAGAGAATTATTGCCGTCTAGTATAGAGATGAATTTGTCAGTTTTGTGATAAGTTTTTGACACAAAGAAGTTGTATAAGGTTGTGTAATTTTCGTCTGTAGTCAATTTTTTTGACATTTTAACATTTTTTTTTTAACTTTTTGAATAGAGATACGTAATATACGTAAATAAAAAAGAGAGAGAGAGAGAGAGAGTAAAAAGTAAATGAAAATAACATTAAAGACGAAAAAAACACGAATGACAAATCAGTGAAAACATTTGGAAATAAATTTTCTAAGAGGAGAACCTAACAAAGCAATTGCCACCGTCTGTTTCGATCGTTTTTCTTCACGAAACGAACAAAACTACAAAATTATGACTAAAAATGCCCAGAAAATACTAAAGGCAAAACAAAGTTCGAAATTGTCTTTTTTTTTTTGGTCTTATTATTTGTTCATTTCCAACTTCCTCTATGTTTTTATACTCTTTTAACAAACTCCCTCGAGGAATGATTAACCCAAAAAAAATTAACAAAATATACTCCTACTAAACATCAATAATTTTCATTTCCTTTAGGAGAAATCAATTAAAGCCAAACACATGCTAAACCGACACATTATATACAGCAATGAGTTGCAGAAAACGTACGGAGGTGACGCCGGGTGTGGCCCAACGGTCTTTGGGATCTTCATTGATATCGGGCTCAATCTCCGTTATTCCACCAGCATTCAACCTCGTAAATCCCCTCTTAGCTTGACTCTTCGCGCCAAATCCGAACGAAATCGGAACTGGGTTTCTCTGAATCGAAACCCTAACCCTAGTTTCACATGGGTCGGCTTTAAAAGAACCAATCTTGGGTACTGAATTGGGAGAGAGAACAGAGATTGCCCTTGAACCCTCCATTTTCTTTCTTTCGCTCTGTTTTTCGGTTGGAGTCTTGTTTTAACGGCAACGAAATGTTAGAGTAGCCCTGGTCTGTTTGATTTCCACAAGAATGTCCAATCAAATTGCACCACGTAATTGTGTACTTTTTAAGTTTATGAGGTGACGAGATGTTTGATGACTGCTAGAGCATGTTGTCAAACAACCGAAATGAATGAATGGGCTTCATTGTGCTCCTTATCCATTTAGGACACTAGTGAAGAATTCTCAAATATGGACTTTTTTTAACAGAAATTTGGGATATTCTTCTTATTCGAAAGAACTATGGTTGTTACTCTTTCACCATGTAACATTTATTTTGTGATATGTATTTTCATTCGAGTTCGAACGGGACATCCGGTCTAATGTAAAATTCGAAAGTAGACCAGATTGGACGATGGACAATAATTGATTAGGCTCGAGTCTAGTGTTGCCAGGTCATACCTCGGAACTTTAATCACCGCATACTCTTGTAGGTGAGATCATTATGTCACCCCAAAGCCCTTAATGACCAACATGTGGTTTAACCACATACTAATATTTTCTTTGCACTCTAGTCACGAGTACGTATATACACATAGTCCAAAGTAATTCAAAGTTTCAATGTACTCTATCAATACAATTTTAAGAATATTCTTTCCAAAGTTTGCAATGAATACATTTACGTACGAAGAACTGAAGAAATAAAAGGAATTTGATGAGGAAAGAGAGATAAAGTAGAAGAATAAGGGTGCACGCCTTGCTTTACCAAAGCACAACAGAGACCCCTTGCCCAAAATAATGGGACGCATGCCCTACTAGAAATGATTTGGGGTGAGCCGATATTTGAAATTTTTGAGCTTGGCTCGTTCGAAACTAGTTGGGTTCGAGGCTTAGCTCATTCTAGTATTGAGGTATTCGAGTTTGGTTTTTATTTACTAAACGAGCATTTATAAGAAACCGATCTTTTACAAACGAGCTGAGTGTTCCACAAACTGATTATTGGTAATTAAGACAATGAATAGTGAAATTGGGTTGATATACTGTGAGAGAGTGACCGGTCTCACAAAGTGCAATAAGTTAGTTTTCTGAAACAACCCTTGAAGATTAGCTAGCTGGAGCTCAAACCCATACTCCTTACTTAACAGGTGAGCCTTGTGGCACTCAGGTTGGTTCGGTTGCAACCCTCCTTCCAATGATGCTCATACACTACTATTGGGACGACGCGTTGACATTGCTTAGGGAAGTTATCATCCCTGACACAAAAATGTTACAACCACACTCAAACTTACATCCACTCACAAAACTCAAGGGGCACACACTCGCTCACAAAACCCAAGGGATAAGTTTGGTGTGGTGGTATCATTTTGTTTCCCCCAAGTTGACTAATTTCACCTAACCTATTTGTGTTTTGTATTTGTTCGAGTTTCGGTCATAATTTGAGAATGTTAAGTGGGGGTTTAATTTGTAATTAGAGTACTCTCATTCTAGAATAATCCTACACTTAGAAGAGATAAAAATCCGCCCTCTCCCTCATTTTAACGTCAACTCTCCCTCCTCTCTCTCTCTCTCTCTCTCTCTCTCTCTCTATATATATATATATATATATATATATATATATATATATATATATATATATATATATATATATACACACACACACACACTCAAGAAATCTAAAATGCTCCATCTTCTTCCTACTTCTAGGGGTTTCATCTAAGGATCAATCAAAGTTTCTAGAACAAGATAAAGTCTTAGTTCCATCTCTCATCTATAAGTTTGAAGCCCTCAATCCATGATCTAGACCTACAAGTGATGAGTTTTCTTGTAGTCACATAAATCCTAAAGTATGTGCATATATTCATGTAGATTGCATATACATCTTTGAGAATATGATACTTTGTTTGAAAACATGAAAGTATACATGATACATGTTGTATTTGTTAAGTTTTGGTTGGTAAAGAGGAGGGATAAACCCAAGTTTTGATGGAAGGGAGTTTGATGATAATCTGTCCAGTGATTTGTTGAATTTTGTATCCTAAGCCACGAATTTTTAGACATAGCTAATCAACTCCGAAAATTACGAAATTTTTATGGTAGGTTCCTCTACGACTATCGTTTGCTTGTGTCTGTAACTTCCCTAAACTTCTAACAGAGCCTGCTATTTTGTTTTAGCTTACCTAAAGTATCCTGCAAGCGTCCATAAGTTGTCGCGGGTGTCTTAGAGTGTAGCCAGAGTGTCTAGGTCAAAAGAGTTGAGAAAAGTTACACATTTGATTTGAGTGTCGGACTTTTTTCTAAACTGTTTCCATGTCCAATGTTGTTGATTGAACTCTGGCAAAGTTTCCTCCGTTTATAGGGTGTATTGCTTGCGACCTTGGATTATATCGTAGATGGTGTCGCCCCAAGCGTAGGGCTAGGTATCGCATAGCATAATAACCGGTAAGACCGGGTCGAATCCACAGAGACCAAATGCACCCGGCGTGAGAGTTGTCTTGCAAGTGTAGGTTTTCGGCCTTGAAGCGGCAAACTTCGCTTGTGATTTGGGGGTGTAATTCACTTAACTCCGTGAATGACGAAAAATTTAAAAAAAAACGACAAATTAAACTGAGGCAAAGTCTAGGGGTATTTAACTACCATGACTCGGGTTAATCCATCCCCTCTTGATAACCGGCTCACGATGCCCCCAAAAGGAAGATTTAGATTTTAAAACCATTTACAAAAAAGATGTGTTTACCAAAGATTAGGGGTTTTCGGTACATTTTGCAAACGGATGGGTTGACATCGCCCAAAGCATCACATGTGCCAAGTAGCCAAGCTCTTGGCTACGTGTGATCAAAGGGATTAACAAACCCACTCTTTGGTACATAAATGTGCAACCCCAAATATTTGATAAACAAGCAATGTATGCCTTAACATGAGATGGATGGATTAATCCCAAGTCATAGAGTGTTAATCACCCCCATAACTAAGCCTACTTAAACTACTCACCCATTACACTAGTTAACAAGTCTAGAATATGGAAGAAAATTAAAAACATGATTAATAAACTTAAAAACTGATTTTTATGGTTAATCCTAGGTTTGCCTACCACATTAACTCTTGAGAAAATCACAAACAACAATTACTAACTTGAGTTTAAGAAGGAAATGACTAGAAAAGAGAGAATACAATTTAACCGATAAAAATGTAAATAAACTTGATTTATATAGAGAGGCTCTTCTTCCCCTCTCTCATTTTTCTTCTTTTCCCCCTTTCCTTTCCCGTTTTCAGATCTGTTTCGCCAAGTTTGTGTTGCCGCCGTTCCGTCCATCTTCGCTCCCCTTTGCGGGCTGCTTTCGTGCCCCCGCTGGTCTCTTTCTTGGGAGAGACTAGTTTGGCTTAACGGCGTGTGTGGGTTCGTAGCGGCGGGTGGGGCGTGGCTCTTGATCTCCCGACGGCTTATCACTCCTGTGTGATGTCGGTTCGGCTTAACGGCATTGGGGAGATCTTGAGGCTTTTGTTTTTGGTGTGGCCGTTGATCTGGGCACTACTGTGGTGGCTGCCGGTGCTTATTGGGTGACTTCAACTTGGCGGTGCGCGGCTGCGTATCCATCGGGTTTGGAATCTGGTGGTTTTTTGGCCATTGATATGGGTTTCGAGTGGAGGTTTGTTTGCATGGTTGGTGGCTAGCGACATGAACGGTGGTGGTGGTGGTCTGGAAATGGGGTTTGGATTGGTTTTTGCTTCTTTGCAGGTCCTTGGCGAGGTTCTCGGTTCTCGGTTTTGGCAGATGTGGAGGTGTGGCGTGGAGTTTTTCTTGCTGCGTGGATGATTGGAGGGACGCCATGGGTGTTTGGTTGATGGGCTGCGGTGGTGGTGATGGATACCGGCTACGGCGGCGTTTGGTCTTCTCGGTTACTGCGACTCCGGGCAGTTTATAAGATCCGTTTAGGTGGCGTCTTGGCTGCCACTCATGGAGTTTCGGCCGCTCGTTCGGGACGCGTCGACGTGGCTGTTATTCTTCCAGGTCTGATCAGGTTTTGGGGGCCGCGGCAGCAGACATGGAGAATCTTTTGGATAGGCTGACATGGAGAATTTTGATCGGGCTTTGTTTTGGTTTCTCGTTTGGCTCCTTGCCAACCGTTGGGGTCCGATGTGGTTTGTTACGTCTTATGGTTGTGAGGGTGAAATTCCCTCCTCCGGCGTAACTACCCTTCCTCCCTTTTAATCTTTGTATTATTTCAGAGATTAATAAAGTTTTTTAATTATCAAAAAAGAAAAAACTACGACATTAAACAACAAGAAATTACTTGATTAATCTAGAGATATAAAGCTTAACAAGCTATGGAGTTTTTGCTAGAAAAACTAGGGGGGAGGAAATGGGGAGAGAGATGGAGAGGGAAACTTTCCATTTATGGAAAGTCCAAAAAGTTGCTAAAAAAATCGCCAAGACCAAGGTGGATCAATCCACATTGAAGAGTGGATCGATCCAGAAGTGTCTATTGAGCTTCTAGGATGAAGTGGATCGATCCACTTTGAAGAGTGGATCGATCCAGATTGGTCTGTTCAATTTTTGACCCAACTTCGCGGGCACGCCCCGGCTTCGTCCGAACTCGGAATGAGGCGATTCTTGAACCGTTGAAAAGCTCTATGAGTCTACTTTCCAACCCAATTAACCTTAGATTCATAGCCTTTGTATCTTGAAAGTAATGAGCCTTTTTTTCTATCAGTTGGTCAGATTTTCTCGAGGCTCATAATTTCAAATTTCTTGTTCTTTTGTTCCGGGCCTTCCTTGAACCTTCCAAAGCTTCTTGAATCGACTTCTAAGCTTCGGCGATTGTCCTCCATGGAATTGCAGGACCTTGGGTACTTCCGGATACAACCGGGGATTATTTGGAGCTTTGGACACACCTTTTAGCTCCGATTTTTTGAAACTCATCAAAAACACAACTCGCGCAAAATCAATCGTATAAAGACACAAAATGCACGTGTGTGTGATCACAACGAGCGAGATAAGCCCGGATATATACAACATTTAGGGCTTATCATGTATCTTTTTTACTCCTGAATTATGCATAGATTATCTTAATGCTTCTTTTGTTTGAAAATAGAGTTCTTCTCAATATCCGTACTTAACATTTTTGCATTAAGTTGATTATTGAACCTTGAAATTATTACTGGTTCTTAACCTGATTTGCACTTGTTTGCAGGTGTATATATTTTTTGAATCCCAAAGAATTGCTGGCTGTCTAGTTGCTGAACAGATAAAGAAGGCTTAAAAGATCCTCTCAAGCTCAAAGGGCGGAAGAGGACACAGAAGTACAGGAACAAAGGATGCAAAACCAAATTCAACTACTCTCCAATTTGGTGAAGTGGTTTTTTAGAGGGAAGTAACAAGAAAAGCCACATCAGACACCGGTTACAAGGTGTTGGAAGGCAACCTTAGTGGAGCCATATTATGTGAAGAGGAAGCTGTTCCTACTAGCTGTGGCATCAGAGCCATTTGGGTCAGTCCCTGCAACAGAAGAAAGCACATTGCAAGCCATTTACTTGATGCTGCAAGGTAATATATATCATAAACTGAATATGTTTGATCTTTATTTTCTACCTTTTAACCTGTTCGATAAACAAATTGTCCAAACCAAAAGAGATTCTAAACTAAAGGACATAAGAACTTGCATACGAGAGCTTATCAAATTTGTCTTAAAACATTAAGCTCTGATACCATGGTTGGTAAACTTAAAGCCCCAAAAGTAGCAGTTAAGTCACAAATGGCCATAGTGCTTATATCAGGCTCTAACTGTGGCTGCTTAAAGAAAGGGGTAAAAGGTGTTCTTGCTAAACCATCTACCGATTTTGAAGTCCAGCTTTCATATTTATTTCTTAACCCTGTGGGGAAAGAATTAAGTCTTGCACAAAGTCAACACTCTTGACATAAGCTAATCGAGGACATAATAAGCAGTTAGTAGTTCATTTCTAGACAGTGTAAATGGCTTACATGAGACAATGAGTGTATAAGGTTATTATCTATTCACCTCCATTCACCATTTATAGGATTCCTGTTTCCTCATACCGAAATATAGCATCCCAAGGCATGAGGTCTGGCTCGCTAACCCCCAATTTCTAGGTTTCCAAAGTTTCCGTCTGGCTAAAAATGGTAGAAAAGTCTTTATTGAAGTAAAAGACTAATTGGCCTCAGTATATCAAATTATTCCCCATGCCAATTAACCACTGAAAATGGTTTCAAATGCTTTTGGTTGTCTCATCTTGACTGGAGAAGCATGGTAGAGTATTCTTAAACAGTACGTACTTCAACTTGTATAGTCCATTTCTGCAGATTCTTTAGCGGGACTAATAACCTGAATTCTGCTTTTTTTCCCTACCTAAAGTACCATTTCTCTTCTCCAAAAAGCCTTAACAGTTCAGGTTCCACTTTGCAATCTTCCTCCCTGTTCAGCACCAGCAGTTGAGGTTCCACTTTCCACTTTGCATGAACTCATCCTTTGAATTATTCATCCTTCCCTTCGTGAAACAAAACTTCTGTCTAGTACCTAGTGGAACCTGGAACACCACATGATAAATTATTCCCTCTGTCTCATATTGGTCTTCAGTTATCTTAAAGTGCTATTGATCCTATTAATGGAATGGAAAATTAGGCAAAAAAATTATTTATTGATCCTATTAATGGAATGGAATGGACAACCAATATGATACTGAGGGAGTACCTTATAATAATTTTGCAAACGGATAAGCTTCTTGAATAGCCTCCGCAAGCGGAGCGAGGCCAAGAATTTGTTACTTGCCCAATTTATTGGCACATACTTCGCTTTTTCCCTATGAAGCACTTGTACAGATATGGGACAAAAATATGACACAACACTGACACAGTGATAAGGGAAAACCTAAAAAAACTAGATACCAATTTGGCGGGATACTTTTGAAAAGCTTATATCTTTTTGCAATTATTAGTCTAGGAGTCATTATCTTCAAAATTTATGTTTGTTAAAAATGCAACATCCATATGTGGTATGTGCCATATAGACTAAAACAATGTGATACTATTCTTGAAGCCGGAGGAGTTGTTTTGTGCTGCTACTTTTTTTTCAGAAAAAGTTGTTTATTTCATGTGTAATGTGGACAGTGTAGACACAGAGCACATAGTTTGTTGTATTATAGTGTCAGATTGTGGGTGTTTGTGTGTGGGAATACTTGAGTATTCTAAGCCTGAGAAGTGAGATCAGAGTTGCGAAGACGATATGTCGATTGACTTGTCCCAGGGATTGTTTATGACCTTTTTCTCCATTGCGTATCCGTTGATCCTTTATGCATATTTAAATTTCTAGTGTCCCCCTTGTTAAGTTACCTAGTCCTTTAAAAACTTCATTTTAGTCCCGTCGTATCCTGAAAGTATCTCAACGTATCTGAAATCAATAACATTTAAATTGAATGCTAGATACTTATCTGCTGTACATGATATCCATACACGCCTGGTTTAGAATATCCGTGCTTCGTAGCTTTTTTCCAACTTGAAAACTCCGTTCAAATTTCAAAAATTATCTGCTTAGTGCTGCTGCTGCCATAATTGTTGCATGCAACAAAATTCCATAGCCAATCTTTCAACCAAATAGTATTTTATTTTTTTTTTGGAATTTTTTTCGTGTGCATGGAAGCGAAATTGCGTAAATTCTTTCATTAATCTGATACTTCTCTTCAATGCAGGAGAAGTTTCTGTATGGGAGTAGTCCTAGAACGGTCTCAGCTGGCATTCTCGCAGCCAACTTCAGCTGGAACTGCGTTGGCTTCCACTTACACAGGCACTTCCTCTTTTTTGGTGTACAAAGCCACTGATTTTGACTGCTAGTTTATACCAAAAGCCTACAATAATTTTGGCCAAGTGGTACCATTTCCTCATATCCGCATGTCATATTCATGAGAGGACACTTAGAGTCCCATCGTAGTGATCCAAACCGTTGATTTTATAGGCCTGATTGTGTAAGTTGTCAGTGGAAATTATTGGATACGTGAATCAATAAAATGTGATTGTGGTGGCTTAAATTGTGAGATCTCAACTTGTTCATATCATATGTCAATGCGGTTTATTAGATTATGTTTACCTAATTACCTAAATTAGCATTTAAATGGCGTTTAACCTTTTGGGTGTGCTAGCATTGGCGGAGCTGTATTGGTGCTGGGTGGGGCCAGGGTCCGCTAGTTTAATTCTTTCACTTGTGAATCATGTGTGAAATGGATTAACATGCAGTCTCATTGTCACACAACTGTTGGTTGGATTCTCATGGTCACTTTAAAATTCTCCTATTTTTTTTTAAAAAAAAAATCATGTTTTGTTCTCTCGGTTGATTTTCCATCAGCGATATCTATTCTTCTCTCATTCGATTCAGATTGGTGAAACCATCAAACTAGTCTAGCCATAGTTGAAAGCATTCCTGAAAATGGTTTTATTTCGTTTTAGTATGGAATGCAAGGATACTGTAATTGTTTTTTTATTTATGTATTGGGTAAGGAATAGAAAAATATTTGAAATTGAAAATATTCCCGTTATAACTTGGGCCTCCTAAATCTAAATTCCTAGCTTTGCCACCGTGTAAGCAAGTTTATGGATAAAAGAACTGTCAATTAAAAACAATCAAAATATATGGCGTAAAAACAAAAATTTTCCTAAATGAAAAGAGAGTTGTATTGTCTCAAACCAAACCTAAAAAAGTTGGAATTTCCTCATAAAATCATTATCAACATATGCCTATGTGACCCAATCACATAACAAAAAACCTGTCATGACGCGCTACTTAATTTTATCCCAAACAACAATACTTTTTAAATTGTTCCACAAAATTGACTTATTGTGCTTTACGTTATAACTCACTCTCTCAATTGGAAAAGCAAGATGGTGAAGGACACCAGTGGCTCAATTTTCCCGTTGGTGTTCTACGACGGTGACCGTGAAACTAACAAGGGCATTGTGAGGATACAAACATCTACGGAATTCAATAATTTTGAAACGAGTTTCAGCCGTAGGATAGGAATTTCTCCACCTGTACATTGAATATTGTGAATTATATATGGCAAATGAGTTTTCAAACGCTCAAGTATGCACATAAAACATGCTTTAAAAATCAGGAACAATGGTACATAATTTTGAAAGGGTCTTTCTAATGGGTGCACCATTGCACCCGTTAAAGGTTAAACGGGTGCGATGGTGCACCATTAACATTTTCAGAAATTGATCTTGTGAACAAAGTCCAACAGTGCATAGGAACAACCACAATGCCTACCTTTCTCTTTTTCCTTTTTATTAGCGAAAAGAAGTATTTATTGTTAAGTGAAACAAAGACTGCAAAGATTAATGGGATCCCGAGCATGACGGCATCGCAACTATATTGACACCCAAACTCATATAATCATATGTCACTCAAAACCCTAAAAGAAAAGAAAAACTCGCCAACCAGAAATACAAGGTGCAAAACGAAAAACGCACAATTACCAAAATCATAATACACACCATTCATTCCACTTAAGAATATTGAATAAAAACTTGCAGTTTGGATCAACTAGTTACTCATATCCAATTGAGCTAATTTTTAGAAAGACTATTTGAAAAATAATTTAAAAATTAATTATAGGTAAGACATTACTAGGCGTACATAAACTTTTGTACAAAAAATATACAAATCAGATGGTTTGGGACCATTTCGGGTCTTACATAAATAATCGGAGCCGTCCATGTTTTCAAAATAATGTTTACAGGCATCTCAAAAAAAATCAGTTCAATCCAATATCAGTAAATATTCCATCCGTTTGTCCGATTGATCTGATTTTTTTTGGTAAAAATAAATATCATTTTGAAAAATATAAATGGCTCTGATCATCCGTGTGGGACCCGAAATATGCCAAAATAAACAAATTTGTACATTTTCTGTACCAAATTTCTATACCATTTTATGTTTTCCGATCCGATAAACCTCCTGGTACAGAGGACTTTGCACAGGAAATGTACCGAGCCCTCTCGGGGGCCCACTTTTGCATCCCACACGAGTGATCCGAACTGTTCATTATTCTTTGAACATTTTTCCGAAGGGCCCCACAAAATTTCAGCTCAATCGGATGGTTAGAAGTGCTTGAACCAAAGTCCTACCATTTTTGTTTGAAAAAATATTCTAAGAATAATGAATGATTCGAATCACTCGAGTGGGACCCAAAAATGGGCCCCCGAGAGGGCTCGGTACATTTTCTGTGCAAAGTCCTCTGTACCGTAGCAAAGTTCTTTCCGATCTGTGTAAGTCCAGGGTTGAGAGGGAGTCGTAAACCCTCTGGAAAACCCTAGTCTTCCGTGCTTCTGCTTCTGCTTCTGCTTCCAAGCGCTCTCTCTCTCTCTCTCAATGGTTGACCCAATCTAATCAGTAATTCTACGAAATACCCAGATGATTTAGATAACTGCTCAGAAGCATCAGTACTGAATGTGACTTGATTCTTCATCACAACCCACAATGATGAGAAAATCCCAACTTTCCCGTCTCATTCTCAAGCAATTACAAACTACCCTAATCTCCACCGCCAAACACCTCCCTTCCCCACACCTTCCCACACCCACTCCTTTTCCCTCTTCCGTTTTCAATTCCCAATTCAAAAACCGCTCCTTCTCCACGGACGGAATCATCCAGCAGCTACTAGCGGAGCTGGAGAGAGAAAGGAACAAGGAGAGAGAGGAGAGGAAGAGGGCAGGGTTAGATACTGCCGACATTGACGCAGAGGACGAAGAGGATTTCTTGGGTGTGGGCCCACTTATTGAGAAGCTCGAAAAGGGGAGGGAGAAGAAGGATACAGGTGATCTTAATATGTATGAGGAGCCTACGGATTCGGAGAGCGAGGACGACGAGAGGTTTGCTCCGGATGCTGTGAGGAAACGAGCTGAATTGTTTGAGAAGAAGTGTACGAGGCATGAGGACCTCCTCGAGAAATTCACTGATGCTGGTATATATACTTATATATGTTCTAGTAATTTAGGGATTTGACATTTTCAATCAAGGTCAAAATGAAGTTTTTATTGCGTATGAATTTGGATAACCAGTTTGAGAGCTATATCATGATTATTTGAAATGACTTTGTTTTATAAGTAAATTGGAAATCTTTGTGCAGGATTTTAGTTGTAAAAGTATTCCCGAGATATATATTTTCCTCTAGGCTCTGTTTGGATGGATATAATTTTGATTTAGGGATCTCACATTTTTGTTTGGAGTAAATTCAGATTTGGTAGTTGCATATGGATTTGGACAATCAGTTTGGGAGGTATATCATGATTCATGAGCAAGGGGGGTCAACCTCTCTCAAATATACATCATGGATCCGGCCAATGATAGTAGTTTATATATGGGTTTGGACAATCAGTTTGAGAGCTATATGATTATGGATTTGAAATAACGTTTTGGGATTTGTGAATTTCCTCATTTCAAGGAATGCAACCGTAGAAAGATCGGAATAAAAATTACTTATATCTTTTTCATGTATTTCCTCTTCCACCCTAGGTCCATAAGCCGTCTATAACAAAATCTCTCAAACTGTTGTTGGAATTGAACATTAAATTCCTTCACTAGATTTCCACATCATCTCAACGAAGGTTAATTCGTATTTTGATATCAGGAGAAAAATTCGTAGAAGCATGAACGAACAGTCTGATTTCAATCATTGTTTTGTTAGTAGTTATCTTGTATTTCATTGCCGTAATGAATTTGTTACATCCCGATTTTGGGCAGAGACTCTTGATGAAGCTTACAAGTGGATGAACAGAATTGACAAATTTGAACAAAAGCATTTCAAGCTACGCCCGGAGTATCGGGTCATCGGTGAGTTGATGAACCGAATGAAAGAATCCACAGGCAAGAACAGATTTCTTCTCCAGCAGAAATTAAATAGGGCCATTAGGTTAGTAGAGTGGAAGGAAGCTTATGATCCTAATAATCCGGCCAATTATGGCGTCATTCAACACGAACAAGTGGGACCCTCTGTTGATCTTCTTGAACATGCTGGATTCGAAAAGGAAAAGCAAATCATACAAGGGAGATTGGATGAGGATGCTAATGATGAGTTCAATGATATGAAAGAGAAGGATGATATGTTGTTAGAGAAGCTTAATGGTATAGACAAGATACTTGAAAAGAAGCTTGCAGAGTTGGACCATACATTTGGAAAGAAGGGAAAAGTTCTGGAAGAGGAGATTAGAGATCTGGCTGAAGAGAGGAACGAATTGGCAGAGAAGAAGAGAAGACCTCTTTACAGGAAAGTAAGTATATGTATCATGCTTTTGTGTTTGTTTTTCCTTTCTTGACTTAGCACATGGCATGTCGTTTTTTCTTTATCTTCTTGTGAAACGTCCTAAATGCATTTGAACTGTTATCATTGTGTTAATGATTCTTTTCCTTTCTATGCACCATCCTTAGTATTTCTCAAATTTGACCAAACTTGGGGCATGAGTAGTTGTTGAGAATGTGTATATTTTTCCTTTCTAGCTTACTGTTATTGATTTATACGATTCCTGGATTTCTAATTCCTGAATAAGGAGTGTACTGGGTTGAGTTGCAGCTTTTAAATCTTCATCTTTTCCTTTCACCATTTTTGTTGATGTTCTTGGTGGGATATCATCTTAGGCTTGCTAATTCGCATCAACCAATGGTTCCTACTTCTTTCCATGGTGGAGAGAACATTTTGCTATCCTATTTAATTTGCATGTTGTTTGATGAACATTCTTTTTTTTCCTCCTCGGTGAAAGTCAATATTGTTAGTTGTACAACTCCTTTGGATTGTAAGATTTGGAGAGAAAAGAAAAGAGAAGAAAGGAAAACCCTTTCTCTCCTTTGTTTGGATGAGCAAAAGGGTGGGAGAGGAGGAGAAATGGTGAGAAACCGGAGTCCCTTACCCCCCATTTTCCCCCATTCCCGTTTCTCACCAAAAGTGGCAAGATTTGGTGAGAAACGGGACGCCGGCGGCAAGTGCGGGCCACCCCGTCGTCAAACTTCCACCGTTGTCTTCGTCTTGTCGAGGAGGAGCCGGATCTCTGCTTAAAACTCCGTTTCGAGGTCGCCGGAAATTCACCGGAGAGTCGCCGGAGACGAGGAAGATGACCGGAATGGGAAGGAGAGAAACCCGTTTCTCACGCTTGTTTGGTTAACACAGGGGGAACTCTTCCCCTCTCTTTTCTTTTCTCATCATTAAGAGAAACTACACCACTTTCATTTCTTTTCTCATCCCTCCAGCCCAAGGGGCTGGTAGTTAGCCCGCTACATTATATAAAGAGCGAGAGGGTGGATGAAAATTCATCCGTGGTTCCTGGTGAAATTACCTTATTGCCCCTTTTATTACAAGTCATCTCCCCTTCGTGTTGGATAGTGTAGTCTTTTTAGCTCGCATCATCGATCCCCCATCCCCCCCCCCCCCCCCCCCCCCCCCTTCTCTATCTGTCTGCGACTCCTCTCTCCTACTCTTCTGCTCTCAGATTTGGATTTGGATGCCGGAATTGAAGAAATTCAGTTTGGCTTCCTCATCAGGTTTGACATATTCACTGATCTCCTTCATATTTGTTGACAATTTTTGTGATTTGTTTCGATTCCACGGTTTCCACCCTTGTCTTAGGCTTCACTCGAATACAATTGTTTGCCCCCACAAATTAAATAAATCTAAACTGGGTTCCTCATTAGGCTCCGGTTCTCTGATCTGTCTCACTACGTTATTTCAATCTTCTTAATTTTTTTGGTTTCTCTCTTACCCTAGCTAGGTTATGGATTCTTTGGTTTCGAATTAGCTTTAAAATTGATGGCCTACTATTTTTTTTTTTTTTTGTTGGGCTACTATTGGATGTGCTTGAATTACTCTACTTATGGTGTTTTGTTCTTTAACATTCCCTTGCTCTTTCTCTCTTAACGAGCAAATTGAACTGGTAGGATTGAACTTGAACAAATCTAATCACATGGCTTTTTGTTCTTCTGATAGTTTATTGGTACTATTTTGCCCTCCCCAATAAAACCCTCACAACTCTTGCTCTTTAGATTTCTTTTTTTGGTAAGAAAGACTCTCAGTCATTGTCTCCGGTCAGCATCCAGAGCAACTCCACCCCCTGTGGCTCCTCTCTCTTGCCCATAGTTCCCGAGTAATCTCACAATCCAAGGTCCAAGCACAGAAATTTATTAATAGTTCCAATATTGCTGATGAAGGAGTGGTTTATGTTGATAATTTTTGAGTGACTCAGTGAAATTGCCTGAAACAACTTCATTGTTTAGTTTGATAGTCGTTAGTCGTGAGAGGAAAGTTTTTGAATACTTTGGTTTTTCATTGTTTGGCTATCTATATGTTTGATGTAAGATTGTGGTTATGTCATTGAGATTCTCCTATGGAAGTACATTAGTAGTTAGGGTTGTGGTCTCAAACAATCAGGTGGCAGGTCAGGTGTTTGATTAAATGCCCAAATCAATCACTTTCTTTCTCTTGTGTCTTTTCTATCCAATATTTGAACTTTGATATGAGTTAAAACTATGATCCCATGCTTCCAAAAATTGTAATGTTTGCAGCTAAAATATACTCCTTAAAAAAATTTCTTCAAACCTTCTCCTAGGCGATAGCATTGGAATAAAAATTTCAGAAAACAAAGATGAAAATGAAGTCACGGGGGACCAATTCCTGTTCAACCTTGTAGAAAAAAAAATGTAACTTTTGCATGACATTCAATGACAACCATGTATTGTTGTAGAATCCTGCAGACGAGGAAGCAATGAAATCCTAGAAGCAGGAAAGAGGCCTCATTTGACCACTGGACCCCTCTCCACTTGCGTTGTTTGATGAACATTCAATACTTAAACTCTTCAAGATACGTGTCCTGTCATCTATAATGGTTATTCTTTTGATTGCCCTTATTCTAGTCTGATGGCTAGTTGCATTTGCTGCTTATCTTTCGCATATAAGACGGATGACTCTTTGCATATGTTTTTTTACCTAACTATTGTTGTAAATATAATGCCAGGGTTTTGATGTGAAACTAATTGATGTTAATCGAACTTGTAAAGTTACGAAGGTATGCAAGCCTCTTCTTTGGATTCTTTCTTTTTCCTTTTAGTTGTACTGCTTCATACTAATATTCTTACCTGATATGATTTAGGGTGGACAAGTGGTCAAGTACACTGCCATGTTGGCTTGTGGGAACTACCATGGTATTGTTGGATTTGCAAAAGCAAAAGGACCAGCAGTTCCTATTGCCCTTCAAAAGGTATATTGGGATATCTTATCGTGGACTTTTTTGAAGTGTTCTTTCAAGATTATTGACTGGCTCTATGAAGGCCTTTCTGGATGTTGGATCATTTTTGCCAGTGTATTTTAAGGAAGGAACCAAGCACGCAATAAGTGTCCGTTTACTCAGGGGCAACGCCAGTGTATTACCACTGGTGTCAAGTGAACCCAATAAGCTTCAGAATCAAACAATTTACAGAGTCTTAACTTTTCTCCTTTGGGAAATCATCTCGTGAGATGACACCACTCAAAAGAATATATTGAACCCTTTGTGCACATGTTTAGATTTAAATCCTATGGCTGTCATGTGTACGGTTCACACAGCAGCTAGGAAACACAGAGTAGAAGACCCAACCCCACAATGCCTCTCTCTCTCTCTCTCTCTCTCTCTCTGTAGCTACTCTACTCTTGTATACTTCTCTACATATACTGTTCTCAAACCCATATCTCCCACCTATTTAAAAAAACTCACATCTCGTTTATCTTCACTCTTTATTTCCTCTATTTGTAGTCGGCCAATTTGGAATTACTAAATCTTTTTCTAAACTAACATAGAAGGGTGATGCAACGTCCGAAATTTAAATTATGACACCACTTGTGATAATTTCTGGAGTCGCCGCTGCGTCCACTCATTATTTTCGTCTTGTCATGTGCTGCCTGTCGTCTTATCACTTGTATGCTGTTCGTATATGTTAACAGGTTATGTAGAAAACAAATTCTCCATTGTTTACTGCTTACAAATTTGTAGTGTGCAGAGACTGGAGACATTAAAGTTTTCTTCTCCCGTGAAATGGATTTCAAAAACTAATCAATAGCAGATGAAAATTTATTCATAAATTTTTCTTATATCAACTCTGTTGCAGTTCCTATTTTCGAAAAGCTTAACGATATTTTCAAAGGGCTTAGTGTTATACTATAGATATGGATTCTTCACTAAAATCTAGTTCAAATTGCTGCTATATGCCGTAGCTAGGTTCTTGTTGGAAACCCCAGAAGTCTTCAGATTTCCAATTTCACTGACCGATTTTATCCAATAGGCATATGAGAAATGCTTTCAGAATCTTCATTACGTGGAGCGACATGAAGAGCATACAATTGCACATGCAGTTCAGACTTCATATAAGAAAACCAAGGTTCCCTACTTCTAATTTCGTTTCAAACAAGCGGTCTCTTCATCCGTTTTTTTGTGTATGATTCAACTTGAAATTCTGTTGTTGCTGTAGGTGTATCTTTGGCCTGCGCCTACCACGACGGGGATGAAAGCAGGCCGAACTGTCCAAACAATTTTACATTTAGCTGGTTTTAAAAATGTGAAGTCTAAGGTAATTTGCTAAATTGAATGCGATGCATTGAGAGTGGCTTCTAAAATATCCGGGTGATCATTTTCTTAATGCTGAACATACCTCTTGTATATTGTAGGTGGTTGGCTCTAGGAACCCTCATAACACAGTTAAGGCTCTTTTTAAGGCTTTAAATGCGGTGAGATGTTTCATCCATAAATTTGGAATTCTCTCTTTCTCTAATTTCTTGTCTTTCTAGGGTACTGATTGCCATTGAATGTTTCAGATTGAAACTCCAAAAGATGTTCAAGAGAAGTTTGGCCGAACGGTGGTGGAGTCATATCTGCTGTAATAGATTTACACCTCGAAGAGACCCATCTCCAGCAGTGATTCCAACTCTGGACTCTTCCTCAAATGTTTATTGTGTTGTTATCCCTTCTACAGGGGTAAAAAAGGAAGTAACCTCTGAGAAATAAAGTTGTTTTTGCTTCTGTGGTGCCTGCCTTAGATTCTGATTTCAAGAAGGACGATATTGTATTCTTTCTATATTTGATGTTATGATTCTAGATGTTTCACATCGTTTGACCTCAGAGGAGTAGTAGGATACATGCGAAATGGTCCAGGAGAGAGAAATGAATGCGATCTGGACCGTTCATTTCCTCTTTCTTGGACCATTTTGGGGATACTTTTTATGTATCCTAACATTGTCCTTGGCCTTGTGCATATGTTAAACTCTTGGGCACCCCCTGGAAGCTAGTCGTTAAGGTTGGTTTGATGATTTGATTTGGGGTCTGTTTGCATTGTAATCCAGAAGGAATGTTTTAAGGTTTTAGCTTTTCTAAAGCAATTTGGAGTGCACCAAAAATTTCTGGTTTTGGACTTGAGGCGATCTATACAAGCTGGAATGGCCTCCCATTTCGATTTGGAGAAGCTGGGTTTGAGAAACTTTGTTGAATTATAAATCATTAGAAGCTGATTCTCTCTCTCTCTGTCAAAATGGTTCTCCCACTTATTACGAGCAAATATGTTCTGAAATCTGTCAAAGCAAACAAGTGTTTTTTCTCTCAAAAATATAACAAACAATTATGAAAACTTAGAATTAGCAAGGGCTGATATCTTATCAATCTCCAATTTTCTTCCCCGGAAAAGTTGGGTCAATCACCATTGGAGGAGAGAAACTCATCACACAGAGGCATTCCTTTTCACAAGATATATCAATACAAGTTGTGCTGCTATTACTTCTAGTAAAAGGTGGTATATCATATTCTCTCATTTATTAGCCTTAACTGGCTTTTACTTGATTTACTTGCTAGCTTGGAGGTTCTTGAGTTGTGTGCATCACTAAATTTGAGTGCCTTGTGAGAGAGTGATTCTGCCCGAGCCCTTTGAGAGAATAGGTAATAAATAGAGGGGGAGCATGGTGAGGCTTAGTTGAGGGTGCTTGGTCCCTTAGTAAGCAAGCTGAAGTGTGAGAATCCGAGGGAGTTGAAGGGGGAGAAACTATACACTCTAGGAACTCATTTCTGTTGCGAATTCAGTAGCCTTCACTGTGTTTATTTGCTGCTGTCAATAGTCCAGTGCTATCTGCCCCTTTTATGTTTATAACTGAATGCTTCAATGTTATCCAAGCACTGTCCTGTTCACTGTGTTTGCTGTCCAGTTATGTAAAACCGTGCCTTGTGGTTGTTGCTGCCCAGGTTCATTAGTCATGCACTGTGATTACAGTACAGTTTTGCTGTGCAAGTTCTGTACTGTCCAGTTTACATGCCTTTTATCATCATTTTGTGGCACTTTATTGCATGAGAGACTGCTGGTTTGGACTGTCATTTTCTGGGCAGTCACCTGTTTTCTGGGCATGTCAACAAACAAATGAAATGCATGAGAGACTGCTGGTTTGGACTGTCATTTTCTGGGCAGTCACCTGTTTTCTGGGCATGTCAAAAAACAAATGAAATGCTGCTCAAATGTCCACAGGATTTTGGCCTATCCTTGGGGGGTTGTCCCTTGGAACTTTGATATCCCTTGGGGAGGGGGATGTCCTCCCGTAAGCATTTGTAGCTGCAGTGGAATATTAGTTTTGTAAATTTAGTTACCTCAACTGGATTCTACTGGGCAGTGACTGCAGTGCCTAAATTGATGCCAAATGGGGTGCAGCTGTTGGTAGCAGCTGCTGCAATTATCTTGCAATTGTCATTTTCTGGGCAGTCACCTGTTTTCTGGGCATGTCAAAAAACAAATGAAATGCATGAGAGACTGCTGGTTTGGACTGTCATTTTCTGGGCAGTCACCTGTTTTCTGGGCATGTCAAAAAACAAATGAAATGCTGCTCAAATCTCCACAGAATTTTGGCCTATCCTTGGGGGGTTGTCCCTTGGAACTTTGATATCCCTTGGGGAGGGGGATGTCCTCCCGTAAGCATTTGTAGCTGCAGTGGAATATTAGTTTTGTAAATTTAGTTACCTCAACTGGATTCTACCGGGCAGTGACTGCAGTGCCTAAATTGATGCCAAATGGGGTGCAGCTGTTGGTAGCAGCTGCTGCAATTATCTTGCAATTACTTCTTGGTTGCTGCTATCCATTCTGTGAATTACTAATAGTCTCCTGCTTCTTACCGATTAATCGCAGACTACTCGCTCGATCGGCTCCCTGCCCCGCTCTTCGCTCCAAGGTACTCACCCCTCTTTCTTGTTTTTCGTGTTTTGGGTCAAGGGTTAGGAGACTTATGAGCCATATAATTTGTGTGCGCGAGCGCGAGTCCGTAACCTGTCTTTCTATAACATCCCAGAAGCGAAGATTGAGGTGTTGTCTAGTGCAGCTGGTTATCCCACCAGCAGAAGAATCACAGTCTGGGCTTTCGTCAAGCATTGAAATTTTGTAACATCCCCATTGATCAATAAGATTTTTGTATGTGGCTACTACAATATCTTAGATTGCTCTGCTTGCGATTTCCCTGGCTGAAAGAACCTTTCTTCGGGGATAAATGACCTGGATAAAAAATCTACTACCTTTCGTTGGCCGTAGGATGCTGAAAGTATGTGATCATTTGTACGGAGATCATGATTGAAGGTCGTAATGTAATTGTATGAAATCTTCAGCCAAACCTCTTGAAGGGGTTGGAAGTGGTGTCTTCCAAACAAAAGCTTCACGAAAATGAAACTGATGTTTTTTCTCTTTCAAACTGTTACTTTACACAGCCCCCTTTTGTTCATTTTTTTCTGTTTTGTGGCATTTCAAGTGGTACTTACTAATGGAAATGCATATTCCATAGGTAGTTGTTGTCTATGCTAGTAATGGAACGAGCAAAGGAATTTTGGATCATTTGTATGAGACTAAAGTAGGCCCTACAAAGCGATCCGTGCCAATTTAACTGTTCGCACAGGGTTTTTTGGAGTTTAGAAGGTTGCATAGGTCCTTCTATAGTTTGGCCTTTTCTTCTCTTTTTGTTCCTTGCATTCTTTTGTACATTGGTGGTGTCCCCTTGATGCCTTTGCAATAAAATTTTTACTTTTCAGAATAATTTATTAACTGTAGTTTTTTTTTTTTTTTTCCCTTTCGCTTCCAAATTTTTTTTTGGCACTTATATGGACATGCTGCGTATATGTACTGTGTAAATAACAGACTCAAGAATAGATAATAGGATTCTAGATTCCAGATAAGAGAATACAGTTGTGGCTAAAAAGTATGGCTTACATTTATCAACAAATGGAGCAGGTCTGCTGAATTTATCTTGTTTATAGAGCATGGTTTATAGCCAAACACACTCACTAAGATGATGCAACCCACAGACTTGTTCCTTAGACGACATGCCAAATAAACTGTTTGAGACACAATTGAGGTGTTTCTAGGCTCCCACTTTTGGTTATTGATTACTTGAATGGACAGGCCTTCATTTTGGTTACTTTGAATGGACAGCCACTTTATTATTCAATTGACTAAATAGGATTACTTACTGTCAACGATCAACCGATGCTTTGTCAGGATAGGCTGAATAAATATCAGCAGCAGTGAGTAAAGATGGTTCACGCCTTTGCTTCATTTTTTACTTTTGTGAATGTGTGTTTATATGAGACTTCTATATGCTGCTTGTGCAAGTTTATGCGAGATTAGTCAACCCTTTTGCATCAGTTACATTTTTGTGTACAAATCGTCATTGTAATGTGCATGGGAATACATGAATTCACGTACCTCTGTTTGACGATTCGGTTCTTCTCTTGTTTATGCAGGAACGTTTTACACTTTATTAACTTGTTCCAAGACAGATCAATAATTCATGGAGTAGCCACCCCAACTAAGTCTATAAAGTCTTGAGCTTCCAGTTAAAAATAGCCATACTGGGATCCCAATATTTTTACGAGAATGATTCTTGCACATATACGGAGTTTGTTGATTCTGATTAACATTATCAGTTTCATTCTGAGAGGCCTACCATGCAGTCGTGGGGAGACGTAAGTATCCCTATATGGTTTCGTATGTGCTTTGAAATATTATTTGATACCGTCTTATACCATGAATTCCTCTATGCAACAAGGGAGAGTTGTCTAACTAATTCGACAGGATCGATAGAAAAATTTTGAAGGTGGGGGAGGAGCTGTGGAAGGAAACTATACCATTACAAATGGGATCCCGCCTTTACCAACTGGAGGGGCTTAAGTCAAATACGTCTTACGAAGTGAAGATATCATATCCAGCTTCTGTATGTATGGTGAAACTTCTTCTTATTTTTGCGAATATTTCCTTGCGGAACTTACCTCATTATCCGAAACCGAGAGGCCCCTCTATGAGAGGTTTTTCTCAATTTGGCATGCCATTTTGCCAATTTGGGCTGTTGAATTGGCTGTTATTTTGAGTTTTCAGTGTGGGCAGTTTGGTCTTTTCACGGGGTTTTTGCCAATTTACAAATTACTTTGTATGGGTTTTCCAGTCGTACCAAAAATTCCCCGTGTCCCTTTTCCTATGCTATTTTGTTTGTTTCTGTGTGGGAATTTTGGCCATTTCACCATGGCTAGAGTATGGGTCATTTTGAATCTGTTCATTTTGCAGGTGTGCTCGGATGAGAGAGAGAGAGAGAGAGAGAGGCGGCGAACAGTCCTCCATCACCACCGCGGAGAGAAGAAGAAGATCGACGATAAAGGATACGAACTCCCAATTTCGTCCCTCTGCGTACAGCGACGCCTTCAGGTTCAACATCCGTTCGCCGATTTGCCCCACTGTTACTATGTTGAACAGAACAAAAGACAGAGAAGAAGGCGACACGACCACACCGGACACAGGTTGCTCCTCTCTCTCCCTCTCGCGCTCTATCTAGATTTTCATAGACCCAAAATTTCAGAAACCCTAGATTTCCTCTTGATTTTGATTCTAATTTCAGAAACCCTAGATTTCCTCTTCAAATATAACTATTTAGGGACAAAAATACCCGCTTCGATCCGTTCCTATGGAATGCAGTGATGAAGTCGTTTTCTCACGCAAATGATCCAAAGGAAGCGATCGTTGTGTTGTCGTTGATGCTTGAGAACTGGGTTTGTTTGGATAAGTTTTCGTTTTCTTTGGTTTTGAAAGGTTGCTCGAGAATGGGTTTGGTTAGGGAAGGAATGCAGGTTCATGGGTTGATGAGGAAATTGGGGTTTGGGTTTGATGTGTTCTTGCAAAACTATTTGGTTTAGATTGTATGTTTAGGTGTGATTTATATGGAGTTTGGTGCTTCATCCAAAGCCTCACCTATGCAGTAAATTTGTGAATAGCCGTTGTTTATTTGCCAGAAATTGGTGAAATATGTGTCATATATGTTTTAAAATGTGTTAAGATGTGGCCAAGTAGGAATCTGGTTGTATACAAACGGAACGATACAGATACACTAGGAGCAACAACAAGAAAAGATAGAGATGGCAGTTTTTATGTGCTTTGCTACTAGAGATAGCATTTCACTGTACTCCAAAACAACTAGGTGATCAACTGGCTATATAATTAATGATGATTGGTGGTAGAGTTCTTGATGGCCAAACCATAGGAGGTAAAATGGCGTCTGCTGTAATTTTTAGTTGGTATTACCCAGTCATAATAGTCTCTTACAATTTTCATGAGCCGACTTAATGCATTGACATTAAATTTCTTTTGAGCCAACTTAATGCATTGACATTAAATTCCGTTATCAAAAGAAATTTGGAGAAGCACTGTGATTATGGTACAATATGCTAGATGTAACTTTGGACAGATCCAATGTCATTGTTGTTAATCTATTGGAATTCCCATCATAATCAGTTTTACTATAAATCTTTTTTTCAGCTTTACGAAATGAACATGGCGCAGGACTGATTTTTTCTGTCGTAAGCCATGATAGTTTTCAGGTCGTTAACTGTTTATTCAAATGTTCTTGTTCTGTTACAGCTCAATAAGTCTCCTGTTCGTTAAGTGTTAGCTACTATGTGAACGGTGATTTCTTTTTGAACCAGTCCAGGGTCGCAGATGAAAACCGTTTCTTTTACAGGTTGGACATCCTTATCAAACATATGCAATGATCAATTTCATGATAATTTGCAAACTTCAATTGCGAAGTCTCTATGTTGATTTATAACCTATTGGGCCACCACTTAGTGCAGTGCTGCTGAAGAAGTTCTCTGGATTGGGAGGAGACATAGTCAGTATGTGGTTTAAGTATTCAACTTTAGAGTTAGTGGAGGCTACAAATAAGACAGTAAATCGGAGCAGGATACAATGTGTGGCTTTCATTTTTTCCCACCCATATGATATAAGAAGGATTGTCTCATTTGAAATCTACGAGGGTTACTTATTTTTTTCTCGCTTCATTTAGTTTCTATCTCAAGTCTCAACACCAGTGCTTTAGCCACACACACTTCATGTCTACGTCATCGCTAAGTTAAGCCACTATTCTGATTCATAGTGCAATTGGGAAGGGAAGGGGACAGCCATGATGAGAAAAAAAGGATGGGTTTTTTTGTTTATACCCAATTGCATGCTTGGATAGCTTCTGCATGTACTCTTCTGTTACATGATTTGGAATCCAGCTATATTTCTTTTTCCCTCTGCAAATGATTGGTTGCTTCTATTATCAGTTCATAAGGCAGATCTGAACGTGCTTTGTGTCTAAGGATGGAAGAATGATTATGAGAACAAAGAAAATTTGTCATTATGGTCAGGTTGCATTTTATTCTGGTATTATGACAGGCATGAATGAGCCTTGAAAAAGCCTTCAAGGTTTCATTTTAGTTATTAAAGCAACTTTTCAATTAAGTGTTGAACAAAGAATCCATGATCTCTTAGGAGCTTTTACAAATATTGAGCTATCTATTTGTGCAAATGTAAAGAAAATTGTGATTGTGTTCAAAATTGCCTTTCTATGTTTGTCACTGGGAAAGTTTTCATTTAGCATCTTAGTTTGTGAATTTGGTCTGGGACAGTTATTCAACTTATTTTGGCTCCTGTGTGCATGTACACCCATTATTATCCTTCCTTCTTTTTCATTTTTGGACAAAAAACAAGTGCAAGCAATGGTTTCGTATTTGTTAGTAGTGTAATACCAAGCCATTGTTTCACATGCTAAATGGACTTTCTTCATTGATCACGGGCAAATAATGCGTGCATCGCACGTGGCCCGTAACCTAGTTATCTATCAACAGATACCTTCAAGATTTTCTCTACTGCTTACAAGAGGTAATTCAAGCTTAGTGCAGAATTGGAAGAGAAAATTACTCAATACGGAGAAGTTGATTTTCAAAACTGATAATCTGGAACTGTCTAGTGACGAGGTTTGACTCTATCTCATTCTTCATAATAATTAACTATTTGGTTTGAAAAGATTTTAGTTGAGGACTCTGCACAGGGTGAAATGTGCGTTCTGCTTACTGTGGAGCCTGAGGGGGTTGTTGCAATACCAAATGTAGAGGAGAGAAAAGAAGTCATTTTTAACATAGGTAACTTCGAGTTCCCCTCATAGATTATGACATGCACCTATGATTGTTGCACCAGATTTTTAGTTTTTGTCCTTGTAAGTTTTCGTATATGCATGCAATTTGAAAAACCTAAACTGGTGGCGAGTAATTTCTTGACCTATATACTGTATCTTTTTTGTTCCCTGAGACTAGAACTTTTGCATCTTATTTTCCCCATCACTAGGATGTCATTCCAGATATCAATTATTCGAGGAAGCTATTTTTGGTTCTCATATATGTTTTCCACCGTGGCATTATTCGGAAGTGTGCTGCCTTTTTTTTTTTTGTACCATTTCGACGTGCATTTCTAAAAATTTCAGAAGCATTCACAAAGAAGTATCTATGATATATCTTGCGGCTTCTGCATCTTCGTCTATTGAAACTTTTAAGTGGAAAAAAACTGCTTGCATGTACTTTTTCTAGTTCCTGATCAAAGAAAAAAACACCGTTTTTAGTTGGAGACAGGAGTGGTGGTGATTGTGCTGTATACCAAGAGTCAGAACTGCTAAGCACCTTCTTACACCTGCTTAGTTCTTTGAGAGAGTCAATACCGCAGAAATAATTTAAGGTCTTTCAGTGGCAGATATCAGATGTTCATAGGCATATCCAATTTGCATTACCTATGCATGGTCCATTAGGAGCACCATTGATAAATCAGGAAAAATATTGGTGACAAGATCATGGTTTCCAGAAGCAAAATCCTTGTTCAAATGGTTGCTTGTAAGTTGTAACATAATAGACTGCTAAAACTTCTGCTACACTGATGCATATAAGACTCAACTTTCCTTCGTAGGTAGGCCACAAGATTGCTGTAACTCTATTATTGATACATCAAGGGCAGTATAGCTGATATGATTACCTTTGCGACCATGTGATTGGATTTACAAGTTTATTACCTAATTTAAGGTACTGTAACTGTAAGCATTCTCTCGTCAGTTCTCATTCTACCCAAGAATTTTCTTGGTGTTGGAGAATGATATTGCTATATGCATCCAATTATTAATTTATGGAGAATTTTGGTGCCATCCTTTTCATTTGGTTTGAGAATAAGCCATTAGCTACCTTAGCCTCCGTTTGCTAGCACTTATAAGCTAGCTTTTTAGATTACTGGGTTAAGTTAGCTTTAGTAAAAGTGTTTGTTATAGTTTTTTATAAGTTGTAAAAGAAAGTATAAGCTGTTAAGTAGCTTTTTATAGCCCAAATGTCTGTATTGCCCATAAAACTCGAGTAAGAATAACTTATTCACTTTAGGATTTTTGTTCACTGATGTTTAAACAACTTAAAATAAGCAAAAAAGCTTCAAATTGGAGCTTAAAATAATTTAGCTTTTTTTGGGTCAAATAAGCCAAAAAAGGAAAATAATTGATTATTTATAATTGTTAATGATTACCCTAAAGCAAACAAGCTAAATAAGTTGGATTGTAGTGCTAGCAAACGGGGCCTTAGTGTTCTTTTAGAAAAAAGACGGGGATGCAATTTGAGTGGTCATAATAGCTACAGGCAGTCAGAGTTTGTTTGGATTGCTGATTCTTTTTCATTACCTGCCTTGTGAAAATAGAAGCACACGGTCAGCTAGACTTTGGTCCTAAAAGATAAACCTAACTTGATGCTTGTAGATACTTTTTCCTGCCCTGCAGCAAACGTTATCTGCTTGCGCCCCATAGTAGCCATCCCAAGCCTCCAACTTGACATGTAATTCATCATGGAATTTTTTGATTTCACGGAAAAACCATATTTTGTATGAACTTTATGATATAGCATCTTCTTGTGGTTTTTAGTGATTTGAAGGGTTTTATATGCTATTATGTAGGGTTGGGCATCATGTTGTGTCAGGTCAAGTCGTGTTCTTGTCAATTCGGGTTCGGGTTCGGGTCAATACGTGTCAACCGGAAAAGACCTATTTACCTAAATGTGTCGAAAAATCTCAACCCTAACCCGACCTGAAATTACCCTTGTCAATTCGAACACGACACGAATTGACATGATTACACAATACCCCTTTCATTTTCGGGTTAACTGTATCATTTTTGGGTAACTTGTCGACACAAATAGATAAACAAGTTAGCCGTGTCATTTTCGGGTTATGCGGGTTGAACACGAACCCACTCTGTTTAGCAATTGTGTTTTCGGGTCGTGTCATATACGTGTTTCGTGTAAGAAATAGTCATCCCTAACCTGCTAACTTTGAGTCGTGTTATTGTGTTGTGTCATAAATTTTCACCCCTACCATTACGTCCTCTGGGGGGATGCGCTGTGTTTCTCTCTGATAACTCTGCATTTTTGTAAATTGTAATGACAAGTCTGAACAAATTATTGTTGCTCGAATTGCACTATTCTCCATTTCCGATTTACCAAAAAAAAAAAGAATTGCACTATTCTGAAATCGATACCTCAACTGACTATGTGATGCATACTTGTTTTCATTGGCAGTTTGTGATGAGTTATTGCTATTTATTCCCTAGTATGCCTGGTGGGTTGTCATCCTGGTAGTGCTTTGTTTGGGTTTGGCTGCTGTGATCAGGGCTGGCCCAGGGGTAAGCCCAGCAAGCCTCCGGGCTTGGGCAACCCCCGAGTCGGGCAATCAAAAAAAAAAAAACCCCAATGGTGGAAAAGTGCAAAAAAACAACAATCGAGCTAACACAATTTATGAGTTTTCATACATACCAAAGTTAAAATATGAGGATACTGTCTTATTTTCTTTCAAAAAAACACTCCTATAATTATATCTTTTTGTGCTCATCTTGTATAGCTTCATTGAGTTGTATTATTGTAATTTTTTTTTTTTAAAAAAAAAAGCTCTTGACGACGTAGGGAGTCCAACATTTGAGAGTTTGTTTGGCTCCCTAAAATGTTGGAGCCGCACTGCAAGTTACAGTTGCTTTGACAGAGAATAGTTTTCTAAGTTGAAGTTGTTAAAAACTGATCCACGTGCAACCTTGTCATGAGAGAGATTAAGTGGATCGACTATGATCTTACTTAAAGATGAATTCTTGGATAAGTTAAAGTGCAATATCACAATTAAAAAATAATTCAAGGTAAAAAGAACAATGTATGTTTTTTTTTATAATTTAATATTAAGTGGGCAACCAAATTGGGAGTCGGGCTTTGGCAACCCAAATCATAGGGCCGGCCCTGGCTGTGATTCACATTTCCTTCCATCGTACTTTATCAGAACAAAGCGAAGCCCACAATCTGCCGGTCGAATTACTTCGAAGGATACTTGAACATGATGTACGTTCCATGCCATTTGACACTTTTCAGATTAGTGGCAAGTAGAAGATGCCATAGCTGAGCTTGCTTGAAGTTCTGCTGCTCACTCAATTCCTACTCTTGACTGGGGCAGCTTCGGTCAATGGCTTCTAGAAATGAGCAGCCATTTTAGTTGAGCCTTTTGTATTTTCACACTGTTAATCGACAACAGGACCCAGGAATTTAGGATGTCCTTAACTATTTTGTCTTATCTCTTTTTTTTTTGTTGAACGGAATCTTGTCTTATCAGAATTCCTCTTTTTTTGGTGTTTTTGTTTTTTTGGGTATTGCTAGATGGTGAAAAAAGAAAGAAAGAAAGAACTAGACGTAATGTGATTATCCTTAACTTTTTATGAAAGAATGATTTAATTTGATAAATCCCAAAATAGCACTGTATTCGGTTGGACAAAGCCCAGATTTGAGTTCCATAGCCCGTTCTTGAGGTTAAACATACTCCTAGCACTACCCACACCCAGGGTACTTTTCAGTCCCAATATAGGTGCGGTAGGATTCCCTACGTTTAGTAATGACGGGCCGGACAATATTCCTTTGCTGAAGTAACAGGATAAAGTACATGCACTTCTATTTTATGAACCAAAAAAAAGACTAATAACACAATAGTGTTCATACCCACAAAATTGGCACAAAGTAAGTGACGAATAAAATGAGACTTATTAACCTTTTTGGTATTGATCGAGTCTTATTGTAGACCCCAATGTAAATGTTACTGACATTTAGTATCCAACGTTTCAAAATCTGTATCAATCAAGTCCCTAATGCTAACATGGTCAGCCCAACTTTTAAAATGAGGGGCATTTCAGGTATAAGCTTTCTCTTTTTCACATTTTTTGGAAACCGTTGTTTTTAAATAAAGTACTTTGTTTCGGGCCACAATGAGGATTTGTGTCCTATCTCGTCCAAATTCTCAGATGCTCTGAATCACCGGTATAACTCCAATTTGTGTTGGCCACATGGCGCCAATGGGTTTCCGCCTATCGACACGGACGTGCAGTGGTTGTACGCTCCAGTCCTTTGGCACCTATCTGGTCCCGCCATGTGGTGCGGCCGTGCAGATTACTGAGCGCGTGATCTACAACATTTGTACTATCCGACCAAGTGGTGCAGTGGTGCCTGTCAGGTCTCACCAAGTGATACAGTCGTGATTACCACCACCTATTTGTGCTTGCAGAATGCCTGCTAGACACTGGTTCAGAGGTTAGATGTCGGGTTATGATTGTCGGAGGGAAATTGTTAATGATGTCACCTGATCACGGGGATGGCACGCGATACCTTCACCCCCAAGCCAAGGCACTCCTCTAAAATACCGTTGTAATAAACCCTAATAAATATGCTAGCTTTATTCTCCTTGTTTAAGCTTTGTCCTTCCCTTCTTAGGTGAATTCTAACTTAAAGCTTCGGGGTGCCTTTGGCCAAACGATGCTAACTAGTAGTTGCTCTTGTACGAACCAGGAGGAAGATGAGAATAAATAACAGCTATTTCACTTCCGTGAGGCTCAAAGAGTTGGGGTTTAGGCCCAAAGATTACGAGCCCTCAAAAGGTTTTCTTCCATCCAAAATTAAGCATAAATATTGCAAAGACATTCAAATATCATGCGGTACTAAAAACCAATCAAAGTAGGCGAGGAGCTTTTGAAACATCAGAAAATTGGTGTAAAGGCCCAATTTAGTAGTTAAATGGGCTACAAGACCAGCCTAGTTTTTTTTAATGGGCCGAATCCATTGTATTAGAAATAGTGCTGCCGGAGGTCCATATATGGACAAAATTGCCCTTATGATAGCGGGTATAAAATGCTGGGTTTTCAAAATCGATTTGCAGATACGTTTCTCGCGTACGTTCCTCGTGTGTCGCGCCGTCTATCTCTCTCTCTCTCGTTGCGATTTTCCGGCGACTGCTTCATTCTCTCTGCTGCGATCAGCTCCGGCGATCTTCTCCATTGATCTTCTCCAGTGATCGTCTCCGGCGATCTCTGTTCTCGCCGTTTCTTTGTGCGCGATTTTTGCTGTGTTCAGATCTGTTTTGCTTGTGAGATCTCTCTCTCTCTCGCTCTCTCTCTCTCTCTCTCTCTCTCTCTCTCTGTGTACTGTTGTTGTTTTTGGATGATAATAGAGGGATTTCAACAAACATTGATTCGAGATTTTAGGCTTAGCTACTGTTTTTTTGGTCTCTGTACTGTTGTTGTGTTTTTTGAAGAAGATAATGTATATTGATTCAGATTATGCAATCTAGTGTTCTTTTGTTTGGAATATAGTGCAGATTAACCTAGATTATGTTTTTTATTGCTGTTATTGAGGCAGATTATGTAATCTACTGTTGTTTTGTTTGGAATATAATGCAGATTAACCTAGATTATGTTATTTGTTGCTGTTATTGAGGCAGATTATGCAATCTACTGTTGTTTTGTTTGAATTATGATGCATTTTATTATAGATTATGTTATCTAATGTTGTTTTCATTTGAAGTAATCTACTGTTGTTTTCATTTTTGCAGTGAAATTTTGTTTACATTTGATAATGGAACCTAGTATTCTTCTTCTTTGCAAGTATGGATCATTCACTGTTGTTCTTACTGTGACAAGAGATTTCCGATTTGATGATCTTGTGCAAAGTATTTGTAAGAAGTGGCAGGATTTAGTTTTGCAGAGATTTCAGCTGTTATATGCTGTGTCTGATCACCATAATTGTCACTTAGATAATGATGATGATTTTGCCAATATGTTTGCGTTGGCTGGGGCCTATGGTGTTAGTTGTGTGGATGTAGGTGTTGAAGTGCTTTCTTCTTCTTCGGTTGAAAGTCGTGAATTGGAAAGAACTTTTGATGTTGGTGAAAGTAGTATTGTACATGGAGTGGAAGAGGATCCGCTTGAGAAATTTTGTCCACACCATGAGACTGTTCGTCTTTCTTCTGGCTGGGCTAAGTTGATTAGTCATGTCGGACAAGAGTTTAGAGGTGGAGTAGATGACTTTAGGAGTTGTTTGGCAAAGTTTGCTATTGAAGTTGGTTTCGTGTATACTTTTTTGAAGAATGACAAGACTAGGGTAACAGCGGTGTGTTCAAAGAAGGGGGAATCTGGTTGTGAATGGTTTATTCATGCAACATTGAACAGAGCAAATGGTTTCTTTCGTATTAGGGAGTTTGTTAAAGAACACATTTGTGTTGGTGTTTTTGCTAGTTCCAAGAATCCTCGAATGAGTTCAAAATTAGTTGCGCAAGAGATTAGGGAGGAAGTTCGTAGTAAGAAATTGTATGCACCGATACAAGCTGTGAAATTTTTTGAGAAGTATTATGGGAGTAAAATCAGTTACAATCACGCTTGGCTTGGCGTTGAGAAAGCCGGTGAGGAGTTGTATGGGGACTACGCATTGTCTTTTGACCAGCTCCGGTGGTATGCTGAGGTTGCAAAGGAGAAAAACCCAGGAAGCGTCATTGATGTTGAGTATTGTGAGACGACTCATAGTTTTCGAAGAATATTTGTTGCGTTTGATGCATGTATCAAAGGTTTTAACTACTGCCGCCCTTTGTTGGCACTTGATGGTACTTTTCTGAAGGGGAGATACACAGGAACTCTTCTGGGGGCCACAGGAAAAGATGGCAACCAAGGTTAGTTTTTTTATTTTTTTTAGTTTTTATTGACAGATATATATGTATATTATATAATCTGTTATTGTTGCCTTCACGAAACAGAGGCCAGATGGCAAAAGATTACCATATATGTTAGCTTTAAATGCATGATACTGACTGCTGATCTGTACATATTTGGTAATCTGCTTATTTTGTTAAGAGACAACATTTTTTCTAATGTTGTTTTTGTGTTATTTTTTGTGGATTAGGATTATTTCCTGTGGCATTTGGTGTTGTTGATTCTGAGGATGACGAGAATTGGCTTTGGTTTTTGAGGAAGTTGTCGGGAATTCTATCACCTCGTCCGATTACATTCATTACTGATCGGCATTCCGGCCTTTTGAAAGGTATTCCGGAGGTTTTCCCCAACGGACATCATGCGTATTGTTTGCAGCATTTGAAGAATAACTTGAGGGATAAGCTTACCGGCCGATTGTCGAATGGCTTTAGGGAGCAAGTGATAAGTTTGTTTTCTGACTGTGCATATGCACCAACGCTGTTAGACTTTGAGGAAGCTATACAGGAACTCTATACAGTTGGCGGGGCAAAGGCGAAAAACTTTGTTGAATCATTGCCGAGAGAGAATTGGGCGAATGCTTATTTTCAAGGCAAAAGATATGGAGAGATGTGTTCAAATGCAGCTGAGTCTTTTAATAAGTGGATTTTAGAGGCACGTCACCTTCCCATATTGAGTGCAATCGACAAGATAAGGATTCAATTGATGACACAAAGGTGTGACCGGAGACAGAAGCCGACGAAAATGAATGGGATTGTGTGTCCTGAGATGGATGCTAGGTTAGTTGAAGCTTTCAGCAAGGGGAAGGTGTGGACCGTTGCACAGTCAAGTGAAGAGGTGTTTGAAGTTTTCTCTCTCCCAACGGTGGTTGTTGATCTTCAAAATCAGCGATGTACATGCTCTCGATGGCAGATCAACAGTTTCCCGTGTATGCATGCAATCACGGCCATTCAAAAGTTTGGAAAACAAGTTACAAATTACTTAGATCCGTTTTACTTTGTTGATGCATATCGATTCAGCTATGAGCTCTCAATAAATCCTATCCCAACGCTTGGAGCTCCAAATGTGCCGAAAGAGTTCCGTGTCATTCTTCCACCGAAAACAAGGAGGCCTCGGGGCAGACCAAAGATTCAAAGGATACGATCAAGGGGAGAAAAGGTGAGGCAAATGAGGTGTTCAAGGTGTAAGAAATTGGGGAAACACAATAGAAAGACTTGTAAAGAGGCAGTTGATTGATTTTCCAATTTTTTTCATATGAATTTGAACATTTGTCAATAGATTGTTACTTTACTTGTTGAAATGGAGAGAATAAAATTTCAATACTTTTTTTTGTTTTGTTTTGTTTGCTTCAAAAAGAGCACAAGTCCCAACAGAGTAGGGTATATGTCTGTAGATCTGCTTTTATCAGAGTACTGATCTTTACATATTATGTAATCTTTTTCATTTTTGGAATGTAACATCTTTACATATTATGTAATCTTTTTCATTTTTGGAATGTAACAGAAAGTAGATTACAACAGACTACCATATATGTGTGGAGAAATCTGTTCTCATGAGAGTACTGATGAATAGATATTATGTAATCTTTTTCATTTCTTTGGAATGTAAAAGAAAGCAGATACCAACAGACTACCATATATATGTGGAAGAATATCCTTGTTCAGAATACGATATTGAAATATTATGTAATCTGTCAGTGTTGTTGGGCAGAATCAGAGAATGGAAAGAAACAGACTACCATATATGTCAGCAAATGTGGCAAAAAACAGAGTGCAGACAATAACATATTATGTAATCTGCACCTTAAAAGTAGCAAAAAGTAATTACAACGAACCATCTTATGATTACATTCTGCAAAAAGTAATTACAACAAAGCATCCTACGATTACAATTCACCAAAAAGTAATTAAAACCGCACAGAAGTAGCATCCTACAATTAGACCAACCAACATTTGTTCTCACAGTTGTGTCAAAACTAGAGAAACTGTCCTACACAAAATTCTGCACAAACACAAACGAACCAAAAGAATTTCGGTCAGATTTTCAGTCATGTCGATTTGCTTGTTCTCTTCACAAGATTTTCAGTCAGGTAGATGCGCTTGGATTTCTCTGGAGTTCCAGTCTGCAATTGACCAAGATCTTGGTGGATCGTTCAAGAAGACGTGTACCAAATGAACTCTGAATTCAGAAACATCATCTTTACTGACTGACGGAGGAATTGGCTCATGATTTGCTAATTTCCCCATTATGTAGCACACAATGATTCCGCAATCAACCCTGCAGTTTTTTTTTTTTTTGTAGATAGCAGTTAATAAGCGATGATTATATAGGACATCTTTTTGTTGGTTGTATTAGGTTAAGAAATTACACTAAGTGGAACTTACGTTGTTGCAAATTGCTGTGGTGCATCTTGAGCCGAGGTGATTGGAGCATTAAAATCATGGCTTTGGAAGAGGGTTCTGGGAGATGAAAAGAGGTTGAAGGATGGTTGCTTTGTTTTATCGCCATGCCTATGCCTCATGAATTCTTCAACATATTTTTTCTGCGTTTCCAAAACAAAACATTAGTGTTTGTGTTATTGTTCAAATATGAATTTATGAGATTTTCCAATAAATGTAAATGCATTTTACCACTGTGATTGCATCTTGTAGATGTGGATCTGCACCGTTTCTCTTCCTCAACGAATTATAGTGTTTCCATTGCTGCTCATGGACGTCATAAAAGAGAATCGTCCAGTGGTACGGATTCGAATTTTTAACTCGAGGCCTGTTTCCCAAGGAATTCATAGGGAAAACCAAGAACCGGTAGTAGTCGCTGCCATATCTCTCCATGTTGTCAAACACATGTTGTAGTTTTTTGTCGAGGAGAAATTGCCTTAGTTCAGGATTTTCAGAGTGGATTAAAGTCTGTGGAATGACAGTTGGTTAGTTATTTTCTCTCCAATACTAATATGGAATGAGAGATTCGTAAAATCAAATGGAAAATGAAAAAATAACAGGGAATCCATTTACCCAGCATGTGGACAAGAAATAAACATTGTTTCCTCTTGTCTTTTGTAGAGCTTCCTGCACGTTCTCAAGGACCAAAGCAAATCCATCGATTACCGAGTTTGAGACATCTCCATCATCCAAGAGTTTAATTATGTCACTCAATGCCACGGTATCACTCGATGAACTGTTTATCCAAACAGCGACACTGCATTGGGTAAAAGAAAACATCATGCACAGAAAATAGATTACATAATATGTATACATCAGTACTATGTGTAATGCCAGATTTCAGACATATATGGTAGTCTTTTGAAAACTGGACTCTGATTCATGTCAAGAACACTAAACGATTACATAATATGTTCATATCAGTACATTTGATAATGCCAGATTTTATGACATATATGGTAGTCTGTTGGAGTCTAGGCTCTGAATCATGTCAAGAACACTAAAAGATTACATAATATGTTCATATCAGTACATTTGATAATGCCAGATTTTATGACATATATGGTAGTCTGTTGGAATCTAGGCTCTGGTTTATGCCAAGAACACTAAGAGATTACATAATATGTTTATATCAGGACTGAAAAATGAAAGATTTTATGACATAAAAGCAACATTGTTTTGGTGATTTTATGCAATGGGAGTGCAGCAATGTGGTTGTACTTACTTTGGATCATCATTCTCACAATCACACAGCTGATCCAATTTCTCCACGTCTTCTGCCGACATCAGTTTATACAACTTCGACATGTCAGGCCTCCATTCTTTCTTGTTGGTTGGTTTCTTCTTGTTTCCTTTCTTGTCATCAGGGTAGACGAAGTCCTCCAACCTCTTTTCTGTTCTTGTGGTTGTTTTCTTAACACCCTTGACAAGTGAAGACGGGTCACCTTGTGCCTTCTTACCCTTTTCTGTCGCCGGATTGTCATCACCAAGTATTTCCGTGTATGCTCCAATCGTTGTTCTCTCCACTTCTTCATCTGGAACCATTTCGTCCTGAAGTCCACCTTGTTTTTTCTCTTCTTCATCCTCTCCAACATCTTGATTTTTCTGTTTTATCGAAACAATGCAAACTGGTAAGTCATCTATGTTGTTCCTAGAGACAAAAAGGGAAAAGAAACGAGCATTACACAAGGAAGTATGTTCAGTGTACCTTGTATTCTTGCGTAACATTGTGTGTCTCCAAGTCATCAATATTGTCCAACAACTCTCCGATTTTTTCTTCTTTCTCTTCCACTTGCTCTTTCAAAATGTCGTTAACAACCAAGAAAGTTCCGATCTCTGATTCCCTGTTGATAATCTCACTCTGCAACACCTGCTTCTCACCCTGCAAGACTTGCTTCTCAACGTGCACGGTCTCGACTTCAAATCCAAGGTCAGCAATCGTGTCATTCTCAAATGCACGTTGCTGAAAGCTATCATCCCTCTGCTGTTCAAGCATTGATATTGTTTTCCGAAGGTCAACATTCTCTTCCTTCAACCTCTTGACTTCATTTTGGAGCATTTGATTTTCTGCCTGTAGCTCCGAATAGGCATCCGTAGGACGCTCCTTGTTTTCCACCGTCTGCTCCATGCTTGGCTCCTTGTCAGCCGGCTTTACAGCCTCCTCGTCATCATCCGGCTCTGGTTTCACAACCTCAACAAATTGCAACAATTTTTGCTCTTCATCAGTTGGCACCAACTCAGACTCTATCACCTGTAATGAAAATACGTCAAACACCATGATATTTGAATAGAAAGTACTTAATGCAGGAATAAGCTTACATTTTCCGGTTCAAGAGACTGCAAAGGAGTCTTTGCCAGCAACTCAGTTACGTCACTTAGCCTCCATTTGTTAAATCTTGGGAAGTCTGCCGGTGCTCCTTTCTTCACCAGGGTTGTATGCTCACAAAGCCAATACTGTTTTTAATGAAAAAATGAATTAATTTGACATTCAAAATTGCCAATAAAACCAATGATACAGAATTACTGATCAAAAACACCAAAGATATTCTAGTCTTTTCACAATCACTGATCAAAAACAGTAAAAGATATGGTAGTCTTTCACAAATACTGAATACAAACAGCAAAAGATATGGTAGTCTTTCACAGTTACCAGACACAAACTGCAAAAGATATGGTAGTCTTTCACAGTTTCTGATCACAAACTGCAAAAGATATGGTAGTCTTTCAAAGTTACCAGACACAAACTGCAAAAGATATGATAGTCTTTCACAGTTTCTGATCACAAACTGCAAAAGATATGATAGTCTTTCACAATTTCTGATAAAAAAAGGCAAAAGATATGGTAGTCTGTCAGACTTGCAGATCACAGATAGCAAAAGATTGTCTAATCTAATCATCAAACATCACAAGTAATGTTGCAGGTTCCACATTAGTAATACCGACAAACAGATAGCAAAAAATTATCTAATTTGTACGTATGATATGAGAAAGGATAGAGATTATTACCAGAAGTCCCACAACACATCCGCCAACATTTTTTGGTTCCTTGGTGTCGAGTTCATTAATCAAATATTCTGTAATGTACGTCGACCACGCGTACGATGTGCTGGCCTCCAAGTCTTCAACAAATTCTAAGTAATTCCAATTTAACCTTGATGTGGTGTGTGGGCAAAAAACCGTAGCTAGGAGGTATAGAGTGAGCACACGTGCCACATCCTTTGCATCTTGTGGCGTATTCTTCTTCACAACTTTCTCAAAGCAACCCCTCAGACTAGCAATGTTTATAATCCTATTAGTCTTGGCACAAATTCGGTCAGCAAACTTTGTATTTGGTTTCTTTGCTTTTGGAGACAATCTGATCCTGTTGGGGCCGGATTGTAGTCCAAATATATAAGGGTCATCTCCTTTTCTGTTATCTTAACAGTTTTGTTCCCCAGTTTGAACCTTCCACCATGGCCTTGATACCGACTCACCAATTTCAGAGTCTCGAAATCACTCTTCTTCACGTAGCTCTCATCCATCATCTTCTCAATAACACAAAGAAGAAGATTACCAAAAGGTGATTTTCTAATCTCCTCTTTTTGCAAATTCGAGAATTCTATTCCCCTTACAAGTTTTACCAAACTAACGAGGTTGGACCTGCAAGAAATTTGCACCGAAAAACAGTAAGCAAAATGCTAGTTATTTCAGACTAAGTACGTTAGGACTGCAACAGACTACCATATATGTTTATTGTACAGAGTAGTAATGTAGTCATATTTGGGCCTTGTTTGGAGGCACTTTCGTTTTCTGTTTTCTGTTTCTGTTTTCAGAATTTTCACAATTTAAAAACAGAATGTTGTTTGTGTGCCACTTTTACTTTCAAATTCTACTTCTTACTTCCATTATTTATGAAATTTGAGGAAGTTGAAAATCTCAACTTTCACTTTCTGTTTTTGTTTTCTCACAACCAGCCGCCACCCCAACCACAATCCAACACCCACCACCACCACCGCCACCACTCCACCACCACCCCACCACCCCACCACCACCTCAACCGCCACCCACCACCGCCACCCGCCACCACCCACCACCCACCACCACCACCACCCCACCAACCACCACCCACCACCACCACCCACCACCGCCACCACCCACCACCACCGCCACCTCCACCTCCACCTCCACCCACCACCGCCACCACCGCCACCAACCACCACCCACTACCGCCGCCACCACCCACCACCTCCACCTCCAACCACCATGCACCACCGCCGCCACCCGCCACCGCCACCACCCACCACCACCGCCACCCACCACCTCCACCTCCAACCACCATGCACCACCGCCGCCACCCGCCACCGCCACCACCCACCACCACCCACTACCGCCGCCACCACCCACCACCACCCCCACCACCACCTCCACCTCCAGCCACCATGCACCACCGCCGCCACCCGCCACCGCCACCACCCACCACCTCCAGCCTCCCGCTGGCACACCTCCAACCGACTCATAATTATGTTTTTACTTTTTTTTTTTAAAATAATTTCACACAAGCATATTTTTTGTTTTCACTTCCATTTTACAAAAAACAAAAATTAGAAAACAGAAACAGAAAACAGAAAACAGAAAACAGAAGTGTTACCAAACATAGCCTTGGTAATCTGTTTGTTTTGAAAATCATGAAACAGAACCCAGCTTCCAAAAGATTACCAAATATGTTTCAAAATTTTGTAAAGATATATGGCAATCTATTGATTTCATTGGCACAAAAATGATGCAGATTGTAGAAAAACTACATCATATAGTTGATTAAGTGGAATTATACATGGTACGGAAACAATGCTAACCTGTACTGAACACCACCTTCTTTGACGTTCACTTCTTGAACCTCCTCTTCTTCGATAACAGCTTTCTCTTTCCTTTGCTTCTTCACCTCTTTCACCTTCACTTCTTCACTTCGTTTTTCAAATTTTTTTGGCTTCTTCTCCTTTGGTGTTTGAATAGGACTTGGACGCTTCCTCTTTTCACCCTTTGTTTTACTCACACCCTCCATCGTGTCTGATTTTCGTTTCTCATTTGGCTTCTTCTTTTGTATAGGAGTAGGGCTTTTTGCACTAGACCTGCATGCATTTGGAGTTTTCAGATTTCAAAATGAGACAGATAATGTAATTCGTAGGTATTTTGGCAATGATACAATTTGAGTTAACAAACCTTTGTTTTGAACGGGCGGACTTTTTTGTCTTAGCTGTCATCTTGTAACGGTAACCATATTGTTCTTCTTGCTGATCTTCTTCTTCCTCTTCTTCCTCTTCTTCTTCCTCTTCTTCTTCTTCCTCCTGCTCCTCATTCGTCACTTCTTCCTCCTCCTCATCTTCTTCATCCTCTATTTCCTTTTCTTTTGCCTTTGCACTGCGCCTCGGCAATTGTTTTGCAGGTTTTTTTGCAGATGGTGATGCCTTAGCCTTCTTGTCAGCCTTCTTTTTTGGACTTTGCAAGGCTTCCTTTATGGTGGCAGATCTTGTTCTTTTGGACGGACTCAATTGTTCTTCTTTTTCTTTTGCGGCCCTCTTCCTTGGACTCTGAACGGGACTCAACTCTTCTTCTTTGTCTTTTGCAGCCCTCTTCCTTGGACTCTGGACATCTTCGGTTTGCTTTTCCATTTTCTCCGTTCTTGCTCTCTTCTTTGGACTCTTCTTTTCAGTTTTTTGGTCAGCTTTCTTCATCTTGATCTTAACCTTTTTAGCAGGCAATTCTGTGGTTTTTTTCCTTGCTCTTCTCTTTCTTGACGGAATAGGAGGAACTGCTGCTAACGGCTTACTTGCATCATATTGAGAAGGTACCAATTCCAGACCTTTGGGTCCAGTTGTTTCTTCTGCCACTTCATGGCTTGTTGATTCACTTGATTCTTCTGCCATTTGCTGAAATTACAAAATAAGATATTAACTTCCTGAATCCACAGATTATAATATCTACCGTAAAATGAAACAACTTATAACAGCCAAATTTGGTAATCTTTCAAAATTAGTAAACACAAAAAAACCAAACATATGGTACTCTTTCACAATTTCTGAACACAAACAGCAAATGATATGGTAGTGTTTCACTATTACTGAACACAAACAGAAAAAGATATGGTAGTCTTTCAATATTACTGAACACAAAAAGCAAAAGATATGGTAGTCTTTCAATATTACTGAACACAAAAAGCAAAAGATATGGTAGTCTTTCACAATTTCTGAACAGAAAAAGCAAAAGATATGGTAGTCCTTCACTATTACTGAACACAAAAAGCAAAAGATATGGTAGTCTTTCACAATTTCTGAACAGAAAAAGCAAAAGATATGGTAGTCCTTCACTATTACTGAACACAAAAAGCAAAAGATATGGTAGTCTTTCACAATTTCTGAACACAAACAGCAAAAGATATTGTACTCTTTCAAATATTACTGAACACAAACAGCCAAAGATATGGTAGTCTTTCACTATTACTGAACACAAAAGGCAAAAGATATGGTAGTCTTTCACAATTACTGAGACAAACAGCGAAAGATATGGTACTCTTTCAATATTACTGAACACAAACAGCCAAGATATGGTACTCTTTCAATATTACTGAACACAAACAGCCAAAGATATGGTAGTCTTTCAAAAACAGCAAATAATATGAGTCTTTCAATATTTCTGAAGACAAACAGCAACAGATATTGTAGTCTTTCACAATATTTCTGAACACAATTTCTGAACCAGGAAAAAATTACTAGAGCAACCCTAATCAGTAGAAATAGAGTAGAAAAATCCACAAAACAAGTAATGAAGAGAAAAAACCAAAGAAAAACCATAGAGAAACCCTAATCAGTAGAAATAGAGTAGAAAAAAACAAAGAACAAGCAATGAACAGTAATCTAGTGGATAGATATGAAAAGAAAACCCTAATCAGTCGAAAAATCAGTCGGAAAACGGAAACAGAACAGGAAATCATGTAGATCGTACAAATTAGATCCCCAAGTTGGTACCAATAGAGTACAGGAAAAGCCCTAACTTACCGGAAATGGTGAAGACGACGAGAATGACGACGACGAAAGCGAGTAAGAGCAAGGATGCGACGACGACGGCGACTACGACGGCTACTACGACGACGACGAGCGCGAAGAACACTGCAAACGATGGAGGAAACGGTTTCGCCTTGTTCTCTCTCTCTTTCTCTCTTCTGGTTCGAAAATCAAAACTGGCGCAATGAAAAGTGACGGTTCAACTTCATCCACGTTTTTATATGACAGTTTGGGGGTATTTTTGGAAGCCGGAAACAATTTGTCCTGTTGGCAGTACGTAAAAAGTTAATGTCCTTATTACATTAAAGATCCCTTTACTATGTCCTTCCCAAAAACGGACCCTTGAAACATTAGTATATTATAGGGAAAAAAAATTGCTAGTGTATAATATATATTAGGAAGAGCATGACAAAAATCAACATTGACAAGCTGGCAAAAAGTGAACGTTTCAAATCTTTTTAGTATAAAAAAAAGGTAAACATAAAAGACTTCAATGCCCCAATTTTTCAAATCTTTTTAGTATAAAAAAAAAGGTAAACATAAAAGACTTCAATGCCCTTAAATTGGGTCATTTACCAATTAATTATGCGACCAATTTCCATTAGTTTTGGTAACGGTTATTTAACGGGGAATTACTTTGCACCTACACTCAGTTGAAAATTTGAGGGTTAGAATGTTATACTAGTATTTGATTTTATTTTAAGAGGTAAATGTAGGGATGCAAAGTGTACTTTATTCAAATTCTTTTGGATGTTTTAATCCTTTTTCTGGTCGATTCTTTTTCCATTGTTGTGATTAATTTTTGTTCAAACTAATAAAATTCTATCCCTTGAATTCAAAGGGCAACTTGCAACAAAATTGCTGATTTGATGGTTACTACTCAGACATTGAAAGAGCAAGTCAACGAGAGTTATTGACCTAATTATATTTTTGGCTCGTCACAATATCAGCAGACGCGTTTTTCAGAAATCCCAGTTAGACTATACTCCCAGATTGCTTTTTGGAGTTATCTACATATATAATTTAAGCAGTTCATTAAATTTAAAATATTTTTCGAAGAGGCCTTGCAAATAATCAGTTGAATCAATAAACGAAAATATTTCATTTTTAAAATTTGTCATTTAGAATTAAGTCCTAAATTCTGAAAGAAAAATTAAGAATGGATTAAATACTTATCATTATTCGATAAAGCTAATTTTTTGGAAAACAATTTGAGAAATTTTTTTACATTTAATTAATGACTTGAATTATTTGTATGAGACGAAAGTAGGACCTACAAAGTGATCCGTGCTAATCTGTACGCATAGATTGTTTTGGAGAAGTCCAATTAATCATATTGGTGAGTGGACAGGAAAACTGCACCTAGTTTTGTCTGTTTCTTCTAGAACTCACAATCTGGTCAATGGAAGTTCGAGTCAAGTGGACGGTTGACTCAGCTTTTTGACTCAGAATTGGGCCGCCCTAATTTTGATGGCTTCTGATGGAAAATTTCCACTGATTGATTGGAGGATGGGTTACGCCATGCACTTGATCTGACCACTTTTGTTTTAGTGCTATACTTTTATCCAAATCCAAAACCTCACGTCTTAAATTGACCGATGAATAGTGTGACTGGTTCCATTCACTTGTACTGCCACTTATTTTCATTTTTTTGGTAGGAGAGCGAATTAGGGCAGTAAACGAACCAAGCAGCTCGAAGCTTGATTCGTTAAGGCAAGGCTCGCTCGGCTCTACTCGATTAGTTTAATAAGTGAGAGAGCTCGAGCTCAAAGTTCAAGATCGTTTAATAAATGAGTCAAGTTCAACACTCTAAAACTCGGCTCAGCTTGAATAGAAGAAACTCGACTCCTTTAATTTGTAATGGCCCGACTCATTTAGGAATTGGACCGGGCTTAGCTAGTTTACATCTGCACCGAGCTGAAGCTCAATCTTGAATTTTATGCTCATTTAACAAACAAGCCAATCTCAAACACTCTAAAATTCGGCTCACCTCGACTCGTTTCACCCCTAGTTCAGATCATCTTGCGCGTACATCGTATTTCTTTTTTATATTCTTTGCTGGAACATTTGTTTCTGCAGTGTCATTGCATGCCTATGTAACACTCCGAACGACTACACTTTAGGTACTGTTTTATTTATTTATTTTATAACCGGATGTCTGGGTCAGCTTGCAAGCATCGCGACTAATTTCAGGATCCTAGATATAACGATCGGATATAACCCTCAGTGGGCCCAAGAAACTGTAGGTACTTTTGCGGTATTATTTGGTGTTATCTCTACAATACTCCCAGTAAATTAATTAGCGCAACTTATACCATATATGGGGGTTATCATCATTTTTCCAACAACGTACTCAAGAAACGTGGTTATTTTTTTGAACGGTGAAGAAAATTTCATTAATCAAAGAGATCAAAAAATGAAATTTGTAGAACAGAAAAAGAAATGCATCAAGAGAGAGGTTTGAGAGTGCAAGCAAATACTAAACCTATCTCCAAGACACTAATTTTTTTTTCATAAATACAAAACAAGAAGAAAATAGCCGACAAAAAAAGAAGTTCCCAAGTCCTCATTAAAACCAAAACCTTCGCCAATGTCTAGAAACCCCAAATCGCCAATATCAGCAAATCCCAAGCGTCAATATCAGTAAACCCTTGCCCAATCCAATATCAATAGTATGAAAAATTTCATAGCAAAATTCAGAATTTGTTTTAATGCCCACCACCGTTGCTGCTCTCAAATCCCGCAATTGAACCTTTAGTATAAGCTAAAGGTTCGGGTTTGGTGTTTGGGTTGGCTTCTTGCCTTCCTTTGTGGTTTTTTCTCACGTGGCTTTTGCCGGTTGTCTAAGATCCTTTTAATCTTTGTATCATTTTCAAAGGTTAATAAAATGTTTTTTTGCCAATAAAAAATATAAGCTAAAGAAATGTCAGATTAAATGTGTTCCACGTTGAGCCCGATCCTAGCCCTTGACTATTGTGAGTTTGAATGTAACTGTCAGAATTTATTACTACTCCAATGAAGTCATTCACTTTGAAAATCCTAGATGCCGCTATATGAAATGTTGAATGGTCTTCTCCAAAAAAATTGTACGGTATGCACTAAATTACCTTGAAATGTTATAAACCTATAAATAAATTTCTAACATCAGAATTCATTTGATTTTGTGTAACAATTCCTAGCATTTGAACATAAATCTATAACATTAAATTTTAAGTTTATTTTATGTATGAGTTATTATCTTGATTAAGCCCTGTTCCACTAAGCTTGCATTTTAGGGTTTTTGGTTTTTTGAATTTTTTAGTTGATGCATGTGTGAGAAGAATGCGATGTCTTGAAAAATATAAAGTCAAGAAAAGCCAAAAAGCCAAAAAATCCAAGTAGTAGAACGGGACCTTAACCTTAATATTGTTAGGAATTTTTAACCAACGTTGTGAACTTTTACGTAGATATTTGAATCGATCCACACAAAATATTATGAATTTCAAACAGAATATGATGAAGCTCTGGACAAAATGTTATGGATACAAAGTGATTTAAGAGAGTGCATACCACACTCATCCAAATATTATGTGTATTGTAGTATTTTTCAAACGTAAGATTTAGCTTAAGCTAACAATCTAGCTAGCTTGATGTCGGCTTCTATGAAATGACCCACGAATTAAATTGCAACAACTGACCCAATATCTATTTTTGTTTTATGTTGGACCATCCCCGTTGAACACGTAAATAGACCTAAAAAGGGGAATGGCATAGCAGCAGAGAGTATCAGCATCAAGTTTGAGACTTAACAGAGACATTGACTAATACTACAGAGTATATACGGAGAATGGGATATATTTTCCTAATAAAAGAAAATAATTTCATTAACCTAAGAATGAGACTTAACAGAGACATTGACTAATACTACAGAGTAGTTAGAGTATAGACATGTGGGGTTGGTATAGTGATGGAAACTCGGACTTGATCGGATAGGGCCTAGGTTTGAGTTTCCCTTGCCCATTCTTGGGGTTAAACGTACTCCTAACACTACCCATACCTGTGGGTACTTTACTTTCAAGTTTCAAACATAGGTGTGGTATGGTCACCTACGTACAATAATGTGGTGTGACGGGCTGGGCAACATTCCTTGATTGAAGTAACGAGATACCATACATGCACTTCCATTGTATGAACCAAAAAAAGACAAATAGCACCATAGCACAAAATCGGCACAACATGACCAATAAAACGAGGCTTATTTATCTTTTTGGTATCCAAAATATTGATCGAGTCTTATTTAGTCTCCAACGTTTCAAAATCTATATTATCAAGTCTCCCATACTAACGCGGTGTCCAACTGTTAAAATGAGGGACATTTCAAGTATTTCGCTTCTCTCTTTTAAAAAACATTTTTTGGAAACCATTTTTTTTAAAAATAAAGTGTTTTGTTTCAGGCCACAATGAGGATCCATATTTGATCTCGTCCAAATCCTCAGATGCTCTGAAACACCAGTACAACTCCATTTCGTGTCGGCCATGTGGCGCCAATGGGTGTCAGCCCAGCAAGCAAATGTGCAGTGCACTGGGCATTGCTATGTAGTGGTCGTATGGTCCAATCCTCTGGCACCTATTTGGTCCCACTAGGTGGTTCGGCTGTGTAGCGTACTGAACACATGGTCTACACCGTTCGTATTTTCCGACCACGTGGTGCCTGTTAGGTCTCACCATGTGGTGCGATCGCTATTCCCGCCACCCATCCATCCTTGTAGAACACTGTGCGTGACACCGGTTTAGAAGTTAGATGTCGGGATATGATTTTCGGAGGGAAGTTGTTGGTGATGGCGGATGATCAGGGGATGGCACGCGATACCTTTACCCCCAAGCCAAGGCACTCCTATAAATACCCCTGTAGTAAACCCTAATAGATATGCTCTATTCTCTTTGCTTAAGCTTTGTACTTCCTTTCTCAAGCGAATTCTAAGTTTAGCTTTGGAGTGCTTTTGGCTGGACGATGCTAACTGGTTGTTGCTCTTGTAGGAACCAGGGGAAAGAGAAAAGTATATATAATACCTATTTCACTTCCATGACGCTCAAAGAGTTGGAGTTTAGACCCAAAGAATGAACACCTTCTCACATGCATTTATATCAAAATATTATAAATTGGTATAAAAAACTATAAATTCAAGATTGAGTTATGAATTTTATTCAAAATGTTATGAATTCCAAAATTAAGAAGTTCACGTCGTAAACTCCCAAATAGGGTATGTATCATTGCAAATTGGAAAGGAGAATGAAAAGATCGAAGAGGAAGATTAGAAAGAAGAAACTCCTTGCTGAGCTTGGGGTTAAAGCTCTCACCCTGAATCATAACAATAAGGAGCTTTCTTCTTCTCCTTCTTCTTGTTCTTCTCTGTAATTTCATGATATTCGAAATAGACACTATTTCTTATTTAAGCAAGCTATTATGGCGTTGGATTCGTTTGCTTGTATGGGTGTTACATTTAGAGGGGAGAGGAATTATAACTTAAAGAAGCTTGTTGAAATGGAGGAGGAGGCTATTGCTGATAGGGAGGCTTCGGTTCTTGACAATTTGGAGGATGATGCCTGTGATTTTGAAGACTTGGTTGATGATGCTTCTCTCTCTTTGGAGTTTTTGTCTTTGGATCATTGATGGTGTGAGGCTTTTGATTATTCGGTTTTGGGGTTTAGTGTTCTCTTTGTCTTTTTCGTTGTGTTGTTGTTGGGTTTTCTAGCAGGGCGTTTCGGTTGGGTTTGTTTCTCATCGGCGTTGTTTTGGCTTAGTGCCTTTGACTCTCCTTTTTTGCCTGTCTGTCTTTAGTCCTTGTAATCTTTGTATCATTTTCAAAGATTAATAAATTTTTGTTGATAAAAAAAAAAAAAATCCTAAAAATTTTCGTAGAGATGTTGTGATTTTTTTGCATTGCTATAAATTTTTATACAATTCAAGGAACGTATAACATACACATCTAAATGAAAGTGTGTATTATTCATACATTTTCAATTAGAAAATTAGAACGTGAATCACTTTCCGTCGTGTATATATAGGTAGTACGTTATCAAATGCAAATACCTTGAATTATTGTAAGCAATAGAAAAATTAGATTAAATGCATTCCACGTTGCGCCCAACCCTAGCCCTTGACTCTTTTTTGGGTGGAAGAGAATTTAAAATATAGCTGTAGTTTGAATGTAGCTATCTGTGTTATTATTTTTATGTGAAAGATGAAGTCTCACTTTGAATTTTATGCCAGATGGCCCCATATGAAATGCTGAATGGTTTTCTCCAAACATAAGAAGGAAATATTATAATACACATTCTTATTTGGATGGGTACGGTATGTACCCGTTAACTCACTTTGAATTCATTACATATCGCATACAAAATCATAACACCAGTCTCGAATGACCTTTCATAGATATCATTTGAAAATAAACCTATACCATTAAATTTAACATTTAGTATATGTTATGAGTATATTATCATATTCTTATGATATTAACTAATGTTATGAATTTTTAAGCAGATGTTTTGCATTTGTATACAAATTTTATGAATTTCAAACAAAATGTCACGAATCTCTGTACAAAATATAATGCATACAAAGTGATTCTAGGGAGTGCACACCGTAACACATGTAAATGGGTGTTACCGTAACACCGTAACAAAATGTCACGAATCTCTGTACAAAATATAATGCATTTTCCAGCCCAAGATATAGCTTAAGCTAACAATTAATGCTATGTAGAAATCATCCTCAATCAACTGGGGCTAATTTAGTTGGCCATACTTCTGCGTCCGATGTTCGAATCTTTCCACCTGCATGTGTGGATGTTATTCCTTTGTATTTGGTGAGTTATTTCTCATTTTAATATGGCTATTAGTTGGGTTGATCTTATAGTGATTGTGGACTTTGTTTTGAATATCCCCGCTTGCATGTAGGTTTTTGGGTTGGGGTTATGGTGATTTGGACTTTGTTTCCGGTTCATAATTGTATTCTCCTACCTACAATAAAACAAATATATGTCATCCTCTATGCTACCCACCAATTAAAATTGTAGCAAATGATATTCCAATGTCTATTATTTTTTAGGTTGGACAATCGCAGTTGAACACCACAACTCAAAAACTCAGCTCGATCGAATATTGGTAAGTACTTGGTCGAAAAGTCTAATTCTTGGGTTTAAAAATTGATAGAGCAAAATTGGATTTTTGATTGAGTAGTTATCGATATTCATTTGGACTGAATTTTTGCTTGATCTCCCAACAAATTAATTCATAATAAAAATAAGCAATTCTGATTAATGAATAAAAAAAATATGGGTAAAGTTAACCCTCACCTTAGGCGGGTTAATGAAATTGCACCTTGGAGGATAGGATGTAATTTTTTTTATAAGAAAAATTAATTTCACTAACTTGGGAATGAGATTTCAGGAAGTTAATTATAAAGACAATATTGACAAAAATAGCACTATAGTCAAAGAATGTTCATATATATATATATATTTTATATTATTTTTTGCCATTCAATATACATCAGTGGGGAGGTTAGTGAGTTCAGTCTAGAGGGGTCTTTAAGCTATCCGGCCATAACCATAAATCCCAAACGCCTCTGCCGAGGCTCGAACCTAGTCTCCCTTGTGAGAGAACCAGAAAATAACCGCTACACCACAAGTCCTTAGCTCAAAGAATGTTCATATATACCAACAAAATTGACACAAACATCTCGACCACTAAAATGATATCCTACACAAAAAATGGTTAGTAAGAGGCCAACCAGCTGACACTAGAGGATTATAGTAATCTCCTATGGAGAATGGGATATATATACTATAATCTTAAAGCATAATTTATACTCAGTGGAATAATTGCAAGGGAATTACTAATGAAAAGTCCGGTGTATTCGTCATTCGTGCCAGCGTATTTCATAGTCAAAGGTGAAATTTTTGAGTTCATGTATTCTAGATTTCTATGATGGCATTTTGAATTATTTAATTGATGTTATCGTTTCACCATTTATTGCATTCAAATACATCGAATACATCATTGCGTATTTTGACGGCAAATACGACAAGTTGATGCTGCCTCTCCAATTTCCGGCTAATTTTCTTTATTGCATGAGCTAGACGAATGATCTTTGAGCTCTAAAAATTGACGGATTTGAATTAGGACCCGACTTTGACCCGTCTTCGCTGCAGGCCAACTGTAGAGAGGCCTTTCCTATATTTTAACTGTTTATCTTTGAATCCAAGGGTTCAGATTTTGAAAAAACTCTTTTTGGCTCTCGAAAAAAGTTATTCCAAAGTTTGAATCATTTAAAATACTTTTAAACAACTAAGATCACATAAATAGCTCTCAGCATACGTACATCATACCATAAGCTCGAGATAAAAGAGAAGTACAGGACGAAAAGCTTTGTCCAATTTGTAATCTACTCCTACAATATTCCAATAAAAAAAAAATTAAGCCAATAAAAAATCAATCAAATGAATAAAGAGTTGTAATGGCTACAATACACACATGTAAAAGGTATGTACCACATGCATTGTATGGTTCATATTGTATCACTTCATGATAAATCGTAATATTTTTTAGTGTCTCGTAACTTTTCAATAATATGATTCATAACATTTTTGCGTGTCTCGATCGTAACTTTTATGCAAATTAAAAAAAAAATATAACTTTTTATTTATAAGAAGTAATCGATTAGTAACTCTTTTAGAGGTGCATACGAACACGATACACACCTGATTAAAAATGTGTACTGTAGGTTTTCCCATAGTACTTGATCAGTTGGCCACACACCAAAGCTAATTTTCCTGCTTTGACCGCCGAATTCCCAGTAATAGAAGCAATCCTATTCTCCCCTTGAATTTTCAACTCTCCTCTCTCTCTCTCTCTCTCCCCTAGCTAGTATTGTTCATAAATTAGCCGCATTCTCTTACCAGCAAACAGCTCTTTCCAGTTTCCTCCTTCCACACTCCATTTTTATCCATCTTTTTCCTCACACCCACTGATCCAGTCTTTTCATTCATACAAAAAAAGCACAAAAATAAGTACTAAAACAATACAAAACTCCCACTTTAAATTCAATTCTTTTTAGCTTCTTCCCCATTAGGAGTAGTAGTTCTTGTGAAAATGGAAGATATTGAAATTCCTCAGTACTTCATCTGCCCCATTTCCCTCCAGATCATGAAAGACCCGGTAACCGCGATAACCGGCATAACCTACGACCGGGAGAGCATCGAGCACTGGATATTCCAAGCCAAGAACACAACTTGTCCCGTCACCAAACAGCCCTTGTTAATCCCCACAGATCACTCCTCCGACCTCACCCCGAACCACACCCTCCGCCGTTTGATCCAATCATGGTGCACTCAAAACGCCGTAGACCGTATCCCCACACCCAAGCCGCCTCTCACCAAGTGCAACGTCGTCAACCTCGTTAAGGACCTCCGGTTTCCGAATTTGCAACTGAAAACCCTAAGAAAGCTCGAGTTTTTGGCCATCGAGCACGAGAGGAACCGGAAATGCATGGTGGAAGCGGGTGTCCACAAGGCTATGGCGTCGCACCTCGTGAACTGTCACGAGAAAAATGAAACGACGGGGATCGAAGAAGCGCTGAGCATTTTTAATCTCGTTCCGAGTTCATCATCCGACATGAACGTGTTGGTGAGCGCGAATGATGATCGGATTATCGAAGCGTTGGTGTGGGTGTTAGGGTTGGATGTTTGTAATTTTGTGACCGTTAAAAGTCATGCAGTTTTGGTACTGAAAACCATAATTGGAAAAGCGAGTTCAAGTGTTCTTGAGAGGCTCAAACCCGGGTTCTTCAAAACGATTGTTGGTGTTTTAAAACAAGGTACGTAATATTTGTTATTATCAATGAAATATTACTCCCTCCGTTCCTCAATAAGAGCCCAACTTTTTCTCTCTTGTCATTTTTCAAATAAAAAAATGAAGTCCTTCCGTGTGTCATTTTTCTAATTTTTTCGCACCAAATTAAAATATTCGTCAAGGACTTTAATTTGGTGCAAAAAAATTCAAAAAATGATTTATGGAAGTAATTCATTTTTTGATTTAAAAAATGACACGACTTTTCATAATAGAACATTATTTTGGAACGGAGAGAGTACTTTCTTTGCTGTTAGCAAACAAACAAGGCACGTACTTCTTGGAAATTTATGATCTTACTAAATCATTCAAGTTTTTCAATTTGCTGCCATATTTTGTTGTTTAATTGAATGCGGATTCGAATTCTTGATATCCAAGGCCAAGCGGAGTTTGGCCTAATTTTATTGTTGGATTAATTTTCATAAAGTTTTTGTCTTTCTAAACTTTTGATAGCTTATGATAGAAATTTTAAATTATGTATTTATCTATATTGCCTTTTAGATTATCCTTGTCGAGATGAATAAATAATTATTCTATAAAGTAATGAAATACAAACAGTTCTGCAATTAAAATTAATCAAACAATAAAGTTAGGCCAAATGGGCCCTTAGGGCTATGTTCAATGCCTAGAATGTAGCATGAAAAATTGAAATTGTAAATGAAAACCAAATTTGTTTTTCTCTTGTTTCTGGGACAAAGAAATTTGTGGGAAATTTTTAGTTTCTTCCATTGTGAGTGGATTGATTCGCCAATGGAAAAATTGAAATTGTGAATCCCACCATTTTGTTTGGTAAAGAAACACAAGAAAATTTCAGAAGGTTGATTTTCTCATTTTTTTTTTCATCCTTTCTGTACAATGAAAATAGACTAGCTACGTGGTAACTTTTACTTTAAGAGTGATTAACAGACGTGCTTTCCAATAAGATAAAAAAGAACTTACATGTTTTTTCTTTCTCTCGTCTAAAGTTTTCTCAACTTTGATCTATATTTTTATGCCATTCGATTCTTCTCATTGAGATGCATGATGTGATGAAAAGATTTAACTCAAATTCAACAAAAATAAAAACTAAACATCCAAATTTACCGTGCCCATCAGTCAAGACATTAGGCCATTTGGGCCCTTAGAGTTCTTCTAAAAAAGCTTTTTTTTTTATTTTTTTATTCTATTGGAAGTGCAAGAAACTTCATTGATAATATTATATGTAGCTACATAAAATAGGATCCTCTAATATTAGAATTCAAATCGTAATTCAGTGTTTGTTTTCGAACTTCGTAGCTTTTCTCTATATCGCAACTAATAAGATGACGAGTTTTCATTAAAAAAGAAAAAAGAAAAAAACTATGGGTACACAATTTGGTGTGCAACAAATTTACACCGGATTGTATATAAGTGTATGACCCATCTTGAGAACCCACACAAATGATTGAAGTTGTTCAATTTGTTTAAAATATATTTTTGAGAGCCCCTATAAAAAATAAGCTCACTGGGATATCGATAAGGACATGATCAATTTTCTTATTCGCAAGAATAAAAATTGAATAAATTGATCAAGCTCTTACCATCGAATGATCTCATTTTTGGGAAGGACCCTTGAAACAATATTTTACACAAATTAAACAGCTTGACTCTGATTATTTTTAGGAGTCCCGAAATAGATTTTTGGAACTCAGGTATGCTCCACTCTGATTATTAGTTGGTTATAATTCTCACATTAGTCAATCAATTTGAATCTGAGACTTATCAATATCCGATGAGTATGATTTTTACTTTTTTAGCATGAATGATTTTCATGTCGGGCAATAAAGTATGACAGTCTCGGATTCAAAATAGGCTATTTGGTGTTTTTGTTTTGAAAATTTTCTAGATTTTCCTCTATATTGATATCCGTTGGTTGAGCTCACAAGAATTAGTGATGTCCGATATTTATGACTTTCAAATGCCAGCTATACCCCTCCAATCCGTCATCCATTTTGGGGGGTACCAGTTAATTAACTAACCTTTGTCCAATTCGAAAAAAATAAAAATAAAAGGAAACCAAGGTCAATACATCATCAGTGCTCTATTCATAAAAGGAAACAAAATGAACCTCATAAATTAAAAGAAGAAATTCTTTTTTTAAAATTTAACTTCTTCCCAAATTCATCTTCAGTTAAATGTAGAAAGATAGAGGTGAAAAAAAGTAGAATAATGAAGTGAAATAAGTAGTAAGGGTATTGTCGTCTTTTTTGAGCCCATGTTTGTCAAGTTGACTGAAGGAAACTTCTAGAAAATTACGTGGAGGTCAGTAAAATTTATCCAAAAATATAAATGAAGTTTTATGTCAAATTGGACGTGGAGGTTAATCATAAATCTTATTATTTTTTTCGAGTTAATTACCGAGATTCCGAGAAAGCAAAGATAAAAACCGCTAGGCAACTTAAATTTGGAAAACCAGTGTTGAGAAGACATTGAACATTTCCAGAAGACATTGAACATTTCTGGAATGTTGAGAAGACATTGAACACGTTGTTACTCTAGTTTAGCTTTATATATTTCCGAAGTACCAAAAAAAAAAAAAATAGAACATTTCAATAAAACAGTTGACAAAATTTTAACTCGTGAAAAATGTTAATTTCTTAATGAGTCATGCTACAATGTGCACTTACTCAATATGAGATTTTGTGACTCAAAATATGAGATTTTGTGGCTCTAAATATGAGATTTTGTGGCTGGAGATATGAAGTGCATATGGTATGCACACTCATATGAATAGTCACAAAATCTCATATATTTCCAAAAAATCTCATATTTGGAGCCACACAATCTCATATTTGGACCCATTCGGATTGCTACAGTAACTGCTACAATACTGCTACAGTGCCACAATCTCATATTTGGAGCCGCAAAATCTCATATATTTTCAGAAAATCTCATATTTGGTGCCACAAAATCTCATATTTTGGAGCCACAAAATCTCATATGGTGCCACAAAATCTGATATTTTGAGTCACAAAATCTCATATTTGGTGTCACAAAATCTCATATTTGGAGTCACAAAATCTCATATAGTCAATGGTCAAAGGTGGCACAAATCCCCACACGTCATACGTGGCTCAATCTCGGCCGTCCATCCGTATGGGGTGCATACCGTATGCCATATCATATTTGGAGCCACAAAATCTCGTATTTGGTGCCACAAAATCTCATATTTGAAAGAAGAGATTCTTCAATAGATGTACCCATTGTCAAGTTTCTTCAATAAACTTGTTGCCGTTTAAAAAATAATAAAAAACCTCGTTTTATTTTATCCACTCCGCAAAAGAATTAGTATTACTATTTGAAAGTTTTAATACAAAGATTAAAAGGAGATTAAGGAAAATATGGCAATATGACAACCAAAATCAAACATCCTAACGATCGAGGTTGGCAGCGCTTTTGACTAGGGCTATTATAAGCAATCCATGACCCAAAAGGAAGGTTGACAAGTAGCCAACTGAAACACACTGTTAGTTGTACGTTAACATTTTATTTTATTTTTTGTGTGTGCATGAAATACGAATTCTTGTGCTTGTTAACAATCTCAAATAATCCATTCATCCTGTAAAGTCAGTGCCATGAAAAAATGTGTAGTTTTTAATAAGAAAATAAAGTATTTGCGTGAATAATTTTTAAACTTTCTTTGCATTACATTGAAGATCTAGTTCTTAAGAAATTGGAGGGGAAAATTTAAAAATTCTTTGCATAGAAGCACTCTGTATTCATTTGCTCAGCCATGACTTCATTGTTTTTTTTTTTTATCTATATGTTTATTTTGTAAAGTATAATTAATATACTTGAGTTACATAATCCTAAACATGTTCCTCTTTTTTATTTTTGACAATCTTAACAGGTATCTCTCAACAAGGGATAAATGCAGCCTTGCAAATCATGCTAGACACTTCTCCATGGGGAAGAAACAAGATAACGCTGGTCGAATCCGGGGCAGTTTTTGAGCTCATAGAGCTCGAGTTAAGTTTTCCAGAAAAGAAAACAACTGAATTAGTTCTGGGAATTCTATTCCACTTGTGTTCTTGTGCTGATGGGAGGGAACAACTTATGCGTCACGCGGCAGGAATCGCGGTGGTCACGAAGCAGCTTCTAAAGGTTTCTCCGACGGCCGACGACCGAGCCATGTTAGTTCTCTCACTGGTATGCAGGTTTTCATCTGGGTCATATTTGGTTTCTCAGGAGATGTTGAAGGTTGGGACTTTTACAAAGTTGTGCATAGTTCTTCAAGGTGACAGTCCCTCTTATTTGAAAGACAAGGCCAAGGAAATCCTTAGGGCACACTATGATGTGTGGAAGGATTCTCCTTGCATTGAAGTTACAACTCTATAAGGAGGTCTATTACTCTATAAGGAGGTATATTGTATTTGTAGGTAATTAATTTGCACCTAGAAAAAGTGTTTCATAAAGAGCTAGCCTATAAGATGATGGGTATGGACTAGATCTTTGGTGCATCAAATTTGGATTTGGACCATACATTTCATTCAATGTTCATTTTGGTTACTTTTTTTTTAGTCCGCCACAACATTTATGCATTTATCCAAGAAACAAAAAACAATTATGCATGTATGAGATCCTATAATATTCACTATAAACAACAGGGGCTGCAGCTAATTATTCTCAATAAAAACAATTGGGGCCGCATTTGTTATTGGACTCCACTTCCATGAGTGGCGGAGCCAGGATTAATAGTCCTGGGGTTCGAGTTATAACGAAAAAAAATTCAAAATCAAATATCTTTCTATTCCTTACTCAACAAATAAGTAAAAAAAACAACTATCAACATCCTTGCATTCCATTGTTAAAAAAGAAAAAGTCAAAATACATTTTTCAAAATTAATCATCCATCAAAATAGAACAAAAGTAGCTTAATAATCTATCAAAGTACAACACAACGTATTCTCAAATCTCGGAAATCATCTACTAGGAACTGGGAAAATCATCCACTGGGAGTTTGGGAGATCTTAGCCAGTAAAAAAAATAAAATAAAATAAAAGGAGTGTGGGGTGGCTAGGACCCATCGTAGCCCTACTCTCCCTCCGCCCCTAACTCTCATTGACTAATTCATTCGAAAGGGAAATTTACATGTCGTTTTAATCTAAAGGAGCTCTAAATAGGGGTTGGATTACTTTTTTTTTGTGGGTACTTCAGAAATATATTACGAAATTAAATGAGAGTAGCAAACTGCATTAGAAATGCATGAATAAACATGACAGATAACATAAAGTATAGCATAACAGAAACATAAAGGGATAACTAGTCAAGGATTTGTCTAATGTTGAGACGGTCTCTTGACATGAATTCTCGAATGGCCAACGAGGATTATTTGACACCACCAGTTCATCATTTTCCTTTGCTTCAATCCTTGCTAGGCAGTTAGCACACTCGTTTGCGCCGTAGTATATGTGAGTCAGAGTACTCCTAGTTCGATTGAGCAAATAATTTCCATCATTGAGGATATTGCTTTTGGGGTGTGAGTTGCATTAGCTCCTTCGTTGAATAGGATCACCGTTGTTTGTGTGTTCGACTCAATTTGAACATTGATCATACCCTTTTCCAGAATAATAGTCAGACCCCTGTATATACTCCATATCTCAGTCCCCAAGCTCAATCTAACCGTCATCCTTTTGAAATAGCCTAGCTCTCAGGCTCCTTATTCGTTCCTGAAGATGCCTCCAAATCCTGTTTTTCTAGTTGTTTCATACCAGCAACCATCTGTATTTAACTTGAGATTACTTGTATTTGGAGCGCACCAAAAAAATAGTTAGTTTTTAGGGGGGCCAGTAACGAGAGGGGATTTGAAAGCTTCCACAATCTCAGTTGCATATGAACATAGAAGTTTGGAGCTCACTTCTGGTACCAAGTCAACGTTATCAAAGCTTTTTCTATTTCGATCTTTCCAAATTTGCCACAGAATGGTAGAAAAGAAAATGTTCCAAGGAATTCTAGTTCCCACATGCAAAATTTTGCTCTTTTTCAAGTTGTAAGGGATCCAATCAAACGTGGAGTTTTCGAATCCTTCTTTCATAAACCGACCCGAGGGGAATTTATCCCAAAGGCTTGCGGCTTTGGGACAATTCCTGAACAGGTGATCAAGTTTCTCAGGTGAGCTATTACATCTAGGACACATGTCCGAAATAGTAATACCTCTCCTCGCTCGGAGATAATTGGTTGGAAGCTTGTTGTGGAAGATGATCCATAGGAAAGTTTTAAATTTCTTCCAAAACCATTTCCAACCCTTTATGTCATTGTTATCGTTGTTGAGGAAATCATAAGCAAGAGAGGCAGAACAATTTCCATTGGGGGCGTCCACCCATGAAGGATGGTCCATGTCCTGAGAATAGCTTGGGAGAAAAATATTAAGAATGTCATTGCCAGTTGTATCATTTACAATATGATTAATAGAATTCAAATTCCATATGCCATTTTCAAGTATCCCTGCCACCTTGGTGTGAGGACCGAGATGTCTAACAACAAGTGGGCCATTTCCACACCACCAATCTTTCCACAGGTCAACAGTTTTACCGTCCCCAATGGTCCATTTGGTACCTTGCTTAAGAGAATCTTTGATGTGCATGATACTATGCCAAATGTGTGAAGCATTTCTATTACAAGGCCAAGATTGAATGGTGTGATTCCTAAGATATTTGTCACGAAGAATTCTGGCCCATAAGGGAGACTCATGATCTCAGGATCTCTAGTTTAGTTTTCCTTGTTATGTCTGGACAGTTTTTAATTCCTTCCTCATTTGCATTCGATACTTTGTTGGATGCTTTATCTTTGTTTCAGGTTGTTTCTCTAGGCTCATGACATGTCATGTATCCTAGGGATCTTCCTTTTTTCGCTCGATGTACCCATTGTCAAGTTATCTCTCTCTCTCTCTCTCTCTCTCTCTCTCTCTCTCTCTCTCTCTCTATATATATATATATATATATATATATATATATATATATATATATATATATATATATATTATTTGTTGCCTTTTCAAAAAAAAAAAAATCATTGTTAATAAGTTTCCAACCAACTTACTAAGAAGAGCTAGATTTTGAGTTTTAGCTTTTCTCAAACCCAAGCCTCCCTTATCTTTTCTTTTGCACACATTATTCCAATTAACAAGATGAATTTTCTTTTTATCCGGAGTGTCTCCCCATAAAAAATTCCTATTCATACGATCAAGCTTATCACAAACATTAGCAGGGAGATTCATGGTTTGCATAGTATAACTAGGACTAGTAGACGAAGAAGCTTGAATAAGGGTAGCTCTACCCGCAAGCATAAGGGTGTGTTCGACTTCCAACCCGTTAGTCTACTTTGCACTTTTTCAATAATATGCTTATGGTGTTCCTTGCTAGATCTTTTATGCAATAGGGGTACACCTAGATATTTGCCAAGGTCGTTAGTTAGAGCTATGCCATAGGAATTACTCAGTCTACGAGTATTGTTGTGGCCAATATTAGGGGACACAAATAATTTAGATTTGGAGAGATTCACCATTTGTCCCGATATCTCACAAAACTCATTTAACACATCCATGATAGCTCTGCAATTAGTTTGATTAGCTTGGCCAAAGAGGATAAGATCATTTGCAAAGAATAAGTGTGTGAGGTCTATGGAATCTCTAGCAACTTTAATTCCTTTCTAGTCTATTGCCTCATGTTTGCTTTCAATGAGGATAGATAGTCTTTCCATGCATAAGATAAATAATTATGGGGATAAAGGGTCACCTTGTTGGAGTCCTCTTCAAGGAGAGAACTCGTCTAAAATTCCCCCATTCCAAAGAATGGAAGACTTGACACTAGTGACACAACTCATGATGAGAGCAGTCCAAGAAGGATTGAGGTTGAAGAAAATAAGCATGTCCAACAGAAATTTCCAAGATATTTTGTCATAAGCTTTTTCTAAATCAATTTTCAAAATGAGATCTTCTTTTTTTCCCTTTCTTATTCAAAACCTCATCACAACAAGGGCAAAATGTGGAACTCAAATTGAGAAGGTTTAACAAATTAAATGACAGACAAATTGGGAAGGTTTAACAAGTTAAATGACAGAATGAAGTTGCGTTGAAGAAAAAGGAGCGAGAAGAAGGATCATACATGACTGATGAATAGGAAGAAACAGCGAGAAAAGTGGGTTTTCCAGCGAAACAAACAGGGGTTCGCAGGAAAGGAATGATTATGAAAAAACATGAGGGGAGAGTTTGGGAAGTCATGCAATTAGTTATAGGCATGGTTTCTGTTGAGACTCCGGGGTTCGATCAGACGGCCGAGAATTATTTGGAACACATAAATTGCGCTCACAAATTTTCTTGACAAACAAAGCAAAATTAGGATTAGTATTGTGGTTGTTCAGGAAATGCTGCAACTAGGTGTGGTGGCGAAGCTGTGTTTGGTGCTTCAAGTGGATAGTGGAAGCAAGGCCAAAGAGAAAGCTAGGGAGATACTTAAGTTGCATGCTAGGGCTTGGAAGAATGCTAATTGTATTTCCATGACTGTTCTTTCTTCCTGTCCATAGTGAAATTCATGATAGAGACATCTACAAAGACTTACTAGCTAGTTTTGGGTAGATATAAACTATTGTTTGAGCAGTACCGGTTTGAAAAGTAGGAGAAATGTACGGGGACGAAAGATTCAATCTTTGAAAAGTTTTGATGCTATTCGGATCACTTCTGATGTCTTTCTTGTACATATATAATTGATTGCTTTGATTTTTGTATTTTGTGTTCCTTATAGATTTTTTTGGCTTTAGAAAGCATACTAAAGGCTGCTTTTGTTTCAATATGAAACATTATAAATGCATGACATTTGGCAGGAAATAATTTTTCTTATTTTCTTTTCCATGTTTGGTTGCCAATAAGACATTTTTTTTTTAAACCAAAAAATTCCTCAAACACAGTCCGAGAAAACAATATTGCAAATACTATAAAGGGGGAACAAGAATTTTTTTTTTTTTACACCGGCATTGTAATATACATACAAGTACATGACTCTTCTCTCTCTCTCTCTCTCTCTCTCTCTCTCACACGCACACACACACACACACACTGGGAATCCCAACTTGGGTTGTCGGTTTGCAAGCCAAATGTCGAGCACTTTGCGCCGTGGGGTAGAACAAATGAAATGTAATCATTTTGGGAACTGGGGGTCTGTAGTGAATGAGCTCACTACATGCGTGTAATGAGCTTTCTCGGCCGTTCGATTCGAGATCAAAGGTCCGGATAAATTTGAAAAATGAGCCCGTATGATGGAAAAGATTGTACTTTGAAAAATGTTTTACTGTACTTGTTTTTATTTAACCAAACAATGGAAAATGATCATAATATTTCATAGGAAAACATTTTCCGTCGAAACAAACAAAGCCTAAACATAGAAATGGATTTGGACCATGGAAAAATTAAACAGCGTAAACTTTTAGGTCAGATGTTGGTTATCCCTTTTTTCATTACCAATAATTTGGGTTTCATCTTTCATTGCACAGTCGATGATTAAAGTGTTGGAAACATTTAATTTCAACAAGTCTTCTATTCTCTTTTACTCTTTTACGGATGTGTACTGAAAATTCTCATATGCAGAAAAGCCCAGGAGGTGCCCTTCTTGGGCAGTGTTGGGCCTAGGATTTAAAATTCGGGCAGTGCTTTTCTTGGGGAAGATTGGGCCTACATCTATCTGGACTAAAACCCAGCTCCATGGAAGGAAAACCAAACATTAATTGGTCATTTGAAAAAATAGTATAGGAGAACCTTTTTACTATTCACGCTCCTCTTTTTGTTTTTATTCGTATGAATTTACTCAATATCCCTGATATGCAGAAAGGAAACTACTAACGATAAAATGATAATTTCAAGTGAATAAAGACAGATGGTAAAAAAATGGACTGGTACAGAACATTTTGTATAGAAAATGCACAAATCGCTCTCGGGGACCCACTTTTGGGTCCCACACGAGTGATCCGAACCGTTCATTATTCTTAGAACATTTTTCCAAGGGGCTTCACAAAATTTCAGCTCAATCGGACGGTTAAAAGTGCTCGAACCAAAATCACGCCGTTTCATTTTGGTCCAAAGAGTGTCTACATAAATGCTCCAAAAAATGTTGTTTGCATTTGTTTTTGGGTTTTTCATATTATCAATTTTTAAAAGGTCAAAACTTTTACTGTATTACATACCCATTTTTCTCTAAAGTTCAAAACATTCAAATGAAAAAGGTAGTGTGATAACCCGATTTTTTTTTATACATATATGAATTCGAATTTTAGTTCCTAAAATTCGACTCAAATTTCTGACTCGGCGGTTTAATTTTAGATTAAATTTTATCGTCAGCAATAAGATTTATATAACTTCTTTGGAAACAAAGTTTGGACATTAGGACCCGTTTATACACTGTCGGATATTTTTTAGGAAGTTTCCTTGGTGGAGTCATTTATTCATCAAAATTGTAGTTGAGCAACATGTATAATTCATAGGTGGAGCCCTTAACCTATTAAATCTATTACTTTGTCTGAATTATTTGTATAGGACAAGATACCAAGGAGGAATGTATACATGCATGAGATAGGATTGTGACTTTATGCATTTAAGTTTGTCGGATCTGGTCTCTCGATGCCTCTTCATATACTCCTTTAGACACAACATTTTTTCACAGCAAATACTTTTCATCAGTTGTAGTTTTATAATTTTTTCAAATTCTCTCGTGGAGCCGACTCACGAAACTTAAAATGTTTGACGCAAAATTAACGAATGCAATTTTTTTTTAAAATAAAATCAAAAATCAAAAAGTGTAAAAAAATTAAGGAGACAATCAAAAAGTGTAAAAAAATTAAGGAGACAACCGAAAAGGGCCTGTATTAATTTTCCCCCAAGTCTCTTGTTGCGTAGAATATTATAGTACAGTAGTATTTTATCCAAATGGCCCCGTTCTCATACATCATCGCTCCCACTTCTTGCCAGTGGTGGGTCAACTTACTTCGCCCAAGATTCGCTTCTACTATTTCTCTTCCTTCATCTCGTTGTACCGATCATCGTCTACTCAAGCGCTTCACTGCCATACCCATTTCTCTCTCAACGTAATCTCTCCCTCCCTCCCTCTCTCTGACTCTCTCTGCGCAAGCGCGCATTGGGTTTAGTAATTTTAACCGATGCTAAAAGTTAGTTGATTTCTAGTTTATTGCTCCTAGAAAAATCCTTTGACTCGAGGTGGGTTTTGGTTATTTATCTCACTGCAATGCGTTGATTGATTTTAGTTGATTCCTAGTTTATTGCCTTCTAAATCCTTTGATTTGAGGTGGGTTATATGTATGAGTTCATAGTTTTATATTCTCTCGCTTCATTTCTTTGATTGATTTTGCTGTAATGAGGCGAGGGTAAACCACAAGGGATTTTTTTTTTTTTTTTTGTAAAGCATGGTAAGTCTCCTATGTTTTCAATGGCAACCAGAAGCCTCTCTCTATGCGTGGATGTGCTGATTTTGAGTTCCTAATATTGTATTGAAAAATTTCTCGAGCAGTAAGATTTGCCTTGGGTAGTGTCTTTCATAAGTGAAATTTTCAAGACCAAAATGGACGAGCTTTTATTGACACTATGGCTGATTAACAAAAAAGGAAAAAGGAGTTCCTTTTGGAATCCTCAATCCGAGTTGTGAAAATCTCTGTAGTCTGTACCATAAGGATTGGAAGTTCGTAATTGGAACCGCATTTTGTATAAAAAGGGACCCCTGTTTTTTATTCTTGGTTTACTTATTGTTCTAAACTGCTTAGGCCTTAGTAGTAGGTTACTTGGCTTAACTTGCCCTCATTCCCTTTTCTTAGTTTATTGGTTGCAAGTATAATGCAACTCTGATTTATGAGTTTTCTTTGTTCCGTGAACTTCTAGTTTTAGAATATGTTTTTGTTAGGTCTTCAGATAAATAATTACATGGTAATGATGGTCTGGTATTTTTGATGGTTTATTTGTGTGCTTAATCCTGTACCTGGTCATATTCTCAAGGAATCACATACGAGACTTGTTAACTTATTAACTATGAACTGACTGTTGGTGTAAACACATACGTGAATACAAACGATACGAGTAGTTAGTAGGGTATTAATTATTTCTGGTAGTTTTTTGATTTATTTTTCACATGGTTTTCACTCTTCTCCCAAATCGCTGAGTAATCCCCATAGCCCCTCTGCTAAAACACATGGCGATCGCGCACACAGATGTACACTCAGTCACCCATCCTCTATTAGTTATTTCTGCTGTTAATTTTCTATTCTATTCAATTTGTAGCAGTAATCAAAAGTTCTTCTGCTTTGCAATGGATGTTTCTGGAGCCAAACCTCCAAAGGGAATGCCATTGGGTGTAGACGAGACTACTGAAGAAGAATATGCTTCTCAGTCTGAATTGCTTCAAGACTTCACAAGCATCTCCAGCATTGACAAGGCATGGACTTTTAAGCCTGAGAATGGTATGGTAATGTCTTTTTGTGGTATGTCTGGACAGAACTGGGTTATACGTTACACCTTGAAGTTTTGGTTTTACTTTGAGGCCATTCTATATGAGCTTGCCATCAATTATGCCTTGAGTGCACCTTGTTTCATTGTTTATTGAGATCCCTATGTTACGAATCTGTTGTCTATCTCTCCACTTGCGGGTCAGGGTTGCACGTTGTGTTAGAGCTTGTCCCACATTGGTTAATTATAACCTCCAAAACTAGTATAGGAGCCTGGGTAGCCTCTCCACTCATTGACAATTGGTTTTGAGTTGGATGCTTTAACAAATATTAAACATATTATACAAACTCAACAGTGCCCTTCAAATTGGACAATTTAGACTTGAATTCATAGCCTTGCTGCTTATTGGTCCACTTTATGACTCGAGAGAGTGTTCAATTCTTCACACACACACACATGCACACTCTTCACCTTCTTCCAATCTCTTTCCTTTTTCTTTCTTTAATGTTATTCAGAAGCTGATACCTTAATTATACTATCTTTGTGGCTACAAAAATTTTCTGCAGGAAAGGGTTCCCAAGCAATGTTTTCAATTAGCCAACCAAATCTTTTGGCCAATAAGAGGAGGAAATATATTTTATCTTGTAACATTGTGAAAGAAAGTAACGGTTTCGCAAGCTTCCAATGGGCTCCATTTCCCGTTGAAATGACGGGCGTGTCCATGATGGTTCCATCCCCATCAGGCTCAAAGCTCCTAGTTGTTCGAAATTCTGAAAATGAATCTCCTACTCAATTTGAAATTTGGAGTGCATCTCAAGTGGATAAAGAATTCCATATTCCTCATTCGGTTCATGGCTCCGTATACTCTGATGGATGGTAACTTAGTGTACCATAAAGTTATCTCTTTACGAAAGAAATTTAGTCTTCATTACTCATAAAGTGCTCATTATTTCTTTGTCACAAGACTTGCATTGCTCTGGTAGAACTATGAAATGTATACAATATGTTTTCTTTCCTATCCATCTGATTTCAGAAATCTCTTATGGTATAGGTTTGAGGGAATTTCTTGGAACTCTGATGAAACTCTAATTGCTTATGTTGCGGAGGAGCCGTCTCCTTCCAAGCCAACGTTTAGTGGTCTTGGCTATAAGAAAAGTGGTTCCACAGAAAAAGATTGTGGTAGCTGGAAAGGTCAAGGTGATTGGGAGGAGGACTGGGGGGAAACTTACGCTGGAAAAAGGCAACCTGCACTTTTTGTCATCAATATCAACAGGTTCATTTTAGCTAGTTTTGGCATACACAGAAATTTTGATTTTGGGTACTTCTTGGATGGAAAGTGCTTACTGTTATATTTTGCAGTGGAGAGGTACGTGGTGTTGAGGGAATTGGGAAGTCATTGAGCATTGGACAGGTAGTTTGGGCTCCATCGACTAAAGGGTTGCATCAATATTTGGTTTTTGTTGGGTGGTCATCAAGTGGGAGAAAGCTTGGTATCAAGTACTGCTATAATAGGCCTTGTGCCTTATATGCTGTCAGGTCTCCCTTTCATGAATTCGAAGCCAATGAACTCCACCCAAAGTAGGTTACTTGCTTTGGGTAATTTTATTTTGTGTTCTATCTTAGATTTATTCTTTGATTTCTGCTTGTCTTATTTCATGAAACTCCATAATCTTACTCTTCCTTTGATTTGATTCAAAGTTTCTTATTTCCTTCAGAGAAAACGCAAGTGAAGATGTAAGCGTAGTTAATCTTACCCAAAGCATAAGCAGTGCTTTCTTTCCACGGTTCAGGTATTTTTACTCATATACTCAGTTCCTTAGCTTTAAGAGTGCTTATGAGATGACCTTTGGAGGCAATACTTAATTGTTCTTTAACCTTAGGAGGTTAATCGTTCTCTCATAGCATTTTTAATAGTCTACCTGAGTGCGAACAAATATGGGTTCTGTGACGTAATGTTGAAACTGAACTATACTACGGTGACGGATTTAAAAGCTACCCATTCTCCAACATCTTGATGCAGAATGGTTAAAAAAATAAAAAATAAAAAATAAAGAACATAAGTCCTAGGAATATGCTCCTAAGGAACCCTTAGCTTTCATGACTTCTGTAATGGTCTCAACAAAGTTTGTTCTGGCTGTAATTCTTACCCTCAGCTTTCTAGTTCAGCATTTTCGAGCAATGCCATTTAGGATTTCTTCATCAATTTTGGCTATTGGCGCACCAGGATATTAGCGGATGGGCAAGTCGTGAATCTGTCACTTGATCACAGTTCGGGTTCAGGCGTTATATCGAAGAACCCACATTTACTCTTGGACTAGGGTGTTCCGTTGCTTTGTAGTGACTTACAGAAAAATGTACTTAGAATGTTAAGAGGAATGGTATTTGTGTTTAGTATCGAAATGTTGGTGCTTCTTGTCGCTTTTGATATTTAAATCTTAATGGGTACTGGGATTTGCTCCTTTGTAACTGCATTTGCTGCTACTTCTAAATTCTAATTGGGGTAGTTATTCCCTCTGTATGACCTAAAGATCAGTTTGGGCCATCCTTATTATGGACCTATGGAGCTACGTGAGTATAATTTACAAGCCAATGTCAGTGTCTAAAGAGTATTTGCAAGTATTGGAATTCAGTCATCAAGTCCTTGATTGGAAGTGCTGATTGCTTTTCAGTGCGGATGGGAAGTTTCTTGTGTTTTTATCTGCAAAAAGTTCTGTGGATTCCGGGGCACATTCTGCGACAGATTCCCTTCATAGGATTGATTGGCCGACTGACGGAAAGCCAGATCCATCAGCAAAAATAGTTGACGTGGTGAGCTCCTTATTTACTGTCGAGTTTGAATGACATGAACTGTGATGACTGAATAAGACTGATCAAACAAGTACTTGTCAAGTAACCATGGTGCCGAGCTTGTTGATTTCCTTCACAACTTAGAAAATGATGGACATTAGTCTATGATCCTCGTGAATAAGTTCTTACACGGTTGTAAGCTTTCAAATTTGGTCCCCATTCAGGAATTATGCACCTTGTTTTTTTGGTTATGCTGCTGTATTTTTTTTTTACAACCGTTCTTTATAAGCTTAGGTAAGAGATAAAATTCTAATTGCACTTGCATGTGTTTAAAACATATGGTTAACAATTGCATATTCCGAAGCCCATTGTTTTCCTCTCCTGCTGTGCCCTACTATTTGCTCGGTAGTTATTTTAGGACATGTTCTCGGTTTTTTTGCCTCAACAATATAGCAAATTGTTTGCTCTTGTGGCGTGGATTTGTCTTGTTGTAAACTCTAGCTGCACCAATTAGCATCTATTTTGTTTCTTTCTTGTATTTTTCTTGTTCCTCTCCACAATTAAATGCAGGAGGGTATGCACATCTAAGAAAGGGACCACAAAAAAACAAAAAGTTAACAGTGTATTTGATATACTCTGTTGGCCTATAGTAGCTGAAGCATTAGCAGGAAACTGGTCCTTCACAGTGCATCAATCCCAGGAAGTCCCATTGTGAAAACTCTGTGGGTTTACTACCCTACTGTGCTCTGTTTGCATTCATACTTATTCATCTACACTATGTTTCCTGCGTGTATTTGTTCCCTTCTCTGTCCTTTTATCTCTGCATGCATGGAGTGATGTTGCACGCAGAGAGGGTTTGAGAACTTGATATACAGTCTTTTGCCGGCATTGTGTTTTTAGCACTATCTGTACTAAAAGTTGTGAGCTAGTCCAACAATTGTATAAACAGATTGTTTAGCATCACACGGCTGAAATATCATACTCCTTCCGTCCCATTTTGTTTGTCCTTTATTCCATTTTAGGATGTCCTTAGTCTTTTATGAAGAATCAAACAAAAAACTATTTAGATTTCCAAAACTAACCCTCATTAATGTTTACTTATAATTTTAGAAGTGAGAATCAAAGGGCACTAATGGAAATTGGAACCAACTTTTTGTGGAGACATGCAATAAATGCGTGTCTGATGTAACCTGGTTACAAGTACGGTCGTAGATGGACCCGACTAACACGGATCAAGGCCAAAACTATGCAGGAATCAGATCTTGGGACTGATTACTTGCAGAATCCAGCAGCCAAGGCTTGAAATCCACGAGCTACAGGGCTCAAAACCAAGCCCATAAAGGCAGCACTCTAAGGCTACAACAAAACACTAAATTCTGGAATTTTATTCATCAAAAAACTCCCTTAAAACATGTATTACAGCCCTATATATAGAACTCCTAGGGAGGTTACTTCACGGCGAAGTACCTAGACTCAAACAAAACAAAACAGTTCCAGCTGTTATTTTTACCAAAATGGCTGTTGGTTGCTGCTGAAACAGCCCACACACCTCCATAGGAACTTGCTAAAGCGTTTTCCAAGAATGCACGTACCAAGAATTCACCTTACTACTGAGGAAACTAACAAAAAAACCCAAATAATAAATCCTAAGTGCAAAAAACAGGAAAATGTCCTACTAAACCATAAATGGGGGAAAAAAAAAGAAAAAACAGCCTCTCAAACCAAATATAGATTAGACCACTTCTCCACCAAAAATAGTCTTCAACCTTCGTTCCATCAATGTCCCCTTAAAAAGTTGGAAACCCATGGGACTAACAAAATGGGACAGTGGGAGTATATGTTATATGCTAGGATCTGAAACTAAATTAAAAACCGTTTGGAGCTACTTCAATTTCTTTTTGGAAGTGATATTGACGATAATTTTGAAGTGGACAAGGAAATCTCTGCATACTGCAAACATGCGATGCAACTTTCTTGGAAAATTCTGATTGCATCAATCATGTGAAATTTTATGCATGTTTAACCTTGGAAAGTTTCCATTGGCTGTACTGGCCCAGTATGTTGCAAGCATTCCTCATAGTTATTTATTTTGACAGTATGAGAGCAGAGATTAGCAATCTGGAAGATGGATGTTAATCCTTGTTACATGTATCTGCAATTTATTCTATCTGATTGTTTTAGGCATTTTTTAGATTCCCGTAGTGATGTGTGCTGAGGATGGTTGCTTCCCTGGACTGTATTGCTCAAGTATTCTCAGTAAACCATGGCTTTCTGATGGATACACAATGATTTTATCTTCTTACTGGCATAGCACTCAAGCAATTATCTCGGTCCATGTGCTGAGGTATGTACTAGGGGCTCATGTTTCTCAATCTCATCAATGTGGAGATCCGTTTCATTGTATATCTAGCTGCCAGAGTCCACACAATGCGCATGCAACTTAAATTAGGAAAAATTATTGTATTTATTTGTCTTAACGTTGATAGAACAAGCGACCAAACCTTGGAAAACAATGGTATGACACCCCAAATTTGAAAATTAGCATGTAGTGTGTCCATTTACACTGAAAGTTAAAAGAAATAAAAATGTGACAACAAACAAAAATATGTCCAAAGAGATGCAACCAATATGGGGAGACAGTAGTCGGGCACCAATATTTATGATGGTTGCTTAGTTTTCCCTTTTTTGGGGTTGCTGAAAATATATTACCCAAAGCTTTTTCTCATTCCAACATTTTACCCAACGGTTAGTAGTATCTAAATAGCAATGTCTCCCTTGGCCTCCATGAAAATTTTGGTTTTGAAAAAGTGCATAGGTGCATGCATATAATGTGCACGTGAGAGCCATCTGTTTGTCTAGTGTGACTTCTGCTATTAGCTTAAAGATCTGGAAAATGAAAATTAAAACCTGGAGGTCTTATATTTTTAATGGTTTTGCAACACATATGGAGGGGATGGCATTCACCAACAAACCAAAGAATGAAAGAGAAAGAAAGGACAGAAGTGTACAGAGGCACATACTGTGGTTGCCACAATCAGTTCCTGGACGCAATCAATATAGGAAATTGCTTCTGTGATTTGGAAATAGTCAGTTTTAGTTGACTCAGATCTGTGGTTACTATTGGAAACTCCCCACAGTTCTCAATTTATCTGATCCAACAAATTTCTATCTAAGCATGATCAAAACGAAGAAATCTCATGGTGTCTTTTTCTGCCATGGGTTGACGAAGAGTGAAAGTCAATAACTGGTTGGAAGTTTTAAGCATCATGGGACTGGAATAAAGTGTGTTTTGTCTTGTGCATACGTGGTTAGTAGAACACTTTTAGTGGTTTCCCTTTTTATCTTTACAGTTACAGTTAACTGGAACAGATTCTAATAGGATTATGTTAAAGCTCTCCAATATACTGGGAAATGAAAATTTCAGCTGGCATCACCATTTTCTTATTTTATAAATATATTTCAACTCTTCAAATGATATACATATACAGTGGGAAAGTTGTACGAATCAGCCCAGGCGACACAGATTTTTCGTGGAATGTTCTTACACTAGACGGGGACAATTGTGTTGCTGGTAAACAAAAATGCTGTTGTTTTCAAAATTGTTCATTTTATGGGAAACTTTGATGTCAACTTCAACTCTTTTTTTCCCCCCATGAAGTTTGTAGCAGTCCAATAGATGTTCCTCAAATCAAGTACGGTTGTCTTGATGAGGGGTCATCTACCGTTCCATCATGGAGTTGGTCAGATATTTCAAGCCCGATATCAAGATGCTCTGAGAAGGTTTCTTGCCCTTTTCTGCTCAAATTAGCTAGTTCATGTGGCATTTTTCAATAGATGCTTATATCCGTGTGAACCATTTATATTGCTACAATCTTATCCAGGTTAGGACTTTGCTGTCATCTCTTCAGTTTAGCGTGATAAAGATTCCTGTCAAGGGTGTTACTGAGAACCTTTCCAAAGGTATGGTATTTCTACATAATAAATATCTTGTCTATTTCTTTCTAGTTTCCAATCTTACCTTTTACTCATGCATCAGGCAGGTTCATCCTTTAAAAGTCTGTTTTTAGTTGATTCTTAATCTCGCTAGAGGTCTTTGTGAATTTGCATAAACTTTTAATTTTCGATTTTTAGATGCGCTCCTTAGCTTGTCAATACTACTACATGCTGTATGCCAATGCTCCTGTCATCGTCATGAGTGGTAACATTGCATATTACCTGGGCTGGTTGTAGCTTCTTTTTATTGGATCGGCTAGGCTGGTTGTAGCTGGCCATGATTTGTTTTTTGTTTGCGTAAGTGGGCTGTGTTGAGCCCTCATTGCGCAAATTTTCCAATTTGATTGAGCTCTTAGATTAGTTGGTTGTGTGGTGGTATAGCTTTCTACTTGGGTTTGTATATGGAGTATATCACACCTTACCTGTTAAATTGCATTCATTGCTTTTGTCTATTGGTTTCATTTAGGTGCCAGAAAACCTTTTGAAGCCATATTTGTATCCTCCAAGTCGAAGAAGAGTGATGCCTGTGATCCGCTTATTGTAATGCTTCATGGGGGGCCCCATTCTGTCTCGGTGTCAAGCTTTTCGAAGTCTTTGGCGTTCCTATCTTCAATTGGTTACAGCGTGCTGATTGTAAACTATAGGTAACTCCATTAATTTTCGTCTCTTTTTTGCTGTTTGCCTTCTTTGGAGAGAAATATATTTCGGGTTAGAATATTAGTTGGTTCTGGAAGATGAGCGAAACAGAGAATGCATGTGCTAATGAAACCTTTCAACTTTTTGTTATTATCCGACTTTGAATTAGGTGAAAACGTCTGTTTGGGGGGTGGACCTCATATGTACGTACTTAGACCAATAGAAGTGTTAATCATCAGTGTTAATCCTTTGACATTTTTCTGATTCAAGCAAGAGGCTTGGATGATGATGATAGTAACTACAAAGATATGAAAACACCCTCTTTGGTTGATGGTTAGAAGGGTGAAGATAGAGGAAAACTAAGAACCACATAGTTGAATTTTTTTGCAGTTTAAAAAGATGCTAATTTAGTCACAATGGACATACTTTGAATTTACTAATGGACTGGAGTGTTGAGATATTGTGTGGATTTACCTTATTTGTGATTGGGACTTTGAAGAGTGAAGTCATAGCATTTGAGACTTTCCTATGGGCTTGCTGGCTTGTCCTCAAGCCTCACATTTAGATACAACCATAGCCCCACGCTTTTTATGCAATCAGTCATTTTACAAGACAGGTTCACCTTGATATATTTAGTACCCTAAAAGTTTCAGCCTTCCTTGTTTATACATTCATTGTAGACATACCTTAGCACAATTTGCAGCACTCGTAGTTTCGGCACAGCGGCAAACTAGTAGAACTGATTATCAGCATAGCTGGTGAAGCTTGAGATTTGAAGGCATTTTGTTCTGCTATATGTTTTTTGGCAATTCGTTGAACAGGCAATCTTTCAGTTTTCTAGATGTAAATCTTTTGCCTTTCAAGTTTCAGTTCCTTTGTTGCACATTTCTCCAATAAGTTGACAACTCAGCTTGCCCCACGCTTCAGGTTACATTACGTCTATAAATTTTCCCCCTCACACAACATGTACTGAGTTTAGAGTGGGACTGATGTGTCATTGTACTTCTTGCACCTTACACGAGATTCTGGACAATTTTCAGTTTTCAACATCATCCCCCTTGCTCTCTATGGGGGACTTACTTCTATTATTCTTTTGTTATAGTCTTACAATTAAGTAAATGCTGCTCTTCATTCATACATGTTCGGTTATTTTCCTCAGAGGTTCATTGGGGTTTGGTGAGGAGGCATTGCAATCTCTCCCTGGGAAAGTTGGGTCACAGGTACTTACTATTACTACTTCCTGTAATTTAAACTTTGCATATTCAAATGTGCCACTACTGCATAAAACCGCACTTTGCCATGACAACGTAATTATTGCATCCATACCCGGTAACACACTGCTGTTTTGCTTATTGCATGCAGGATGTCAATGATGTGCTCACTGCCATTGATCTAGCAATTGACATGGGACTTGCAGACCCTTCCAAAATATGTGTGCTTGGTGGTTCTCATGGCGGATTTTTGTCAACCCATTTGATTGGTCAGGTGAATAGCTCGTCTGTTTATTTGATTAGAGTAATATTGAAGGTGTATATAATCCCATTGCGACTAAGTGAGGAATTAATAATACCACATCACCCAAGGTATTATATGTGCTGTGGTGTTTCAATCCGACGGAGATATAACTCAGACAGTAAAAGTTTAATTCAAACATCAGTTATGTGGCCCCCTTGTTTATGTAGTCCTACTTTGATGCTCAAGATTCAGGTAAACGAATGTGCCCTGGTGTCGTATTATGACATGAATCCTTAGTTTACACTTTTGTTTTGCATACGCTGCTTGTGTAATTGAGGTAAACTCAACCATGAAGTTTCAGGCATGTACAATGTTTACCAATATTTTCGAAAGTAAGGAAGAATGAACATTGGGGATAATGTACCTTAAACGAGACCAAATATAGCAGGGTTTGGCATAGGCTCTGAAAGACAGGATTGAATATGGTTTGATGGAGCTTATACTGCTTAAGCAAGAGAAATAGTTAACCACTATATATGTATCTGACCCCAAATAATTAGACAGTGCTTCGTTGAATTGAGTTCTCTTGCATACATTTTCTCTCTCCCCTCTACCTTTCATTCAATCATTGACCTTCAGGATGCACTTGAACTCTTCAAAAGATAAATATGCATTTCTTTCATTATGTTCATAGCCCAATATAGCTTAAGTTTTGGGAAAAAGTTTGATGATCTACCATGGTATTTGAGCTCAGATTGGGGGAGGTAAGCCTATTGGTCTGTTTTTTTTTTTTTTTCTTCGTATAGAATATATTTCTCTGCATGTGAATATATGCATCCCCTTGTGCTAGATGGGTATTCAAATGAGGGTGGGTGTTGGAGAGCTTTGTAATCGTTTTCCAGCAGCTCATGCTGTTGGACCTGGTGATCTTACATGAAAATCCAATGAAAAAGGCCACAATAGGGTCAATTTGTGTGGTGTTTACTGTCGTACACTTCTGAGATTGGATCTATAGGTCAATACTAAAAATAGATTTTGCATTCTTAAGCTGCCCAATACTCAATTTTGAAATGCTTAAATGTTGCAGGCACCAGATAGGTTTGTCGCAGCAGCTGTAAGGAATCCTGTTTGTAGCCTTGCTCTGATGGTTGGTACCACGGATATTCCTGATTGGTGCTTTGTAGAGACCTGTGGAAGTGAGGGGAAATCTATCTTTACGGAAGCGCCTTCAGCTGAACAACTAAAACTTTTACACAGCATGTCTCCTATTTCACACTTGTCGAAGGTATGTCGTCAAGATACTAGTTAATTCTACGCCATGAAACGGATTTATGGGTACCTTTTAGAGATGCATACAGTGGAATTCAGATTTTGGTCATTGTTTTTTCTTATTTTATTCTCTTTGTTCTTAAAGAATTGAGGGGTACTATAACTTGACATGTCCTTACTGTTGTACAACAATAATAGAACCATGTAATCCCCAACTGATGGCTGTATGGGCGGGGGAGAATTGAAGCTCAGTTGCACGGAGTGGGGGCGGGGGTATGTAGAAGCTCCCTTGGTTGGGAGTGGTGAGGTAATATTTAATGAATAAATATATAAATGAACTACATATGTTTCATAGTTGCAATGGGAGCGTGTATATAAACACGTTATATATAAATATGAGTGAGAACTGATATTCCGATAGATTTTTTATGCCAAATATGTGGACTAACCACGTAGATAAGTAAGTTGAATACAAGACGAGAAGTGAGTCCTAAATCTCTTTTTTTGTTTTTTGTTTTACTTCTTCCTTGCATATATTTGGAAAGAGAAGTGAGAATTCCGTCCTTAAGATTAGTGGGGAAGCTCCCATCCTATTTAGGAGAGGGTTTCCATCTGTATGGGAGCGAGCTCCCGTCTAGGGAGCGCACCCGTTTGAGAAGAATCTGCTACTAAAAATTGATGATTGCCGTATATGCACAAAATGGCTGCTCTAAGAAAGTTTTACCACTGAAATGTCCTTGCTATCATTGTGTCACCAAAATGATGAACTGTGTGCTATGACAGAGGAAAGGCATTGTTGTTGCCATAACTGTAGGCAGGTTTAAGGCCAAACTAAATGTGGAAGATAAGGGGAAAGAGAAGAGGTTTGGGATTATTTTGGAAGATAATGGGATAAGGCACTTTCTTTCTATTATAATTTTTGTTCCCTGTAAAGAGTGCAGAGTGAACAGGCTATATGCTATTATCTTCACTGATTTTCAAATAGGCAACGCTAGACAGGTGTTCTTTTCGTAAAGGGACATTTCTTATTGAGATTTGATAATATATTCTATGAAATTGAAATTATTTGCAGGTCAAAACACCTACACTTCTCCTTTTGGGAGCTCAAGATCTTCGCGTTCCAGTTTCTAATGGATTACAAGTAAGACTTCATACCCTCCTCACAATTTGAATACATTATTCCTTGTTGGGGATGGGATAAAAATGTTCTTTTCCTCATGGGAAGCTCTCGCGTATCTCTCTTGATTGGCCATATAGTAATATTTTTGCATCTCCCGACTGAACTGTACATAAGTATCTGGACGGATGTTCTGTGGTTTCAGATCATTCCCTGAACGCTCTCGTACGTGTGTTTATTGAACAGTTTCTTTAAACTTCCAAGTTCATCGGTCTTCCTCACCCATATTTTGCCTTGTTGAAAGTCAAGATGGCAAAATTGTTGATTGCCTTGGTCTGTCATTCTTCCCATATTAGCTGCTGCATGGTAATTTGTGAGCCACCGTTTATGTATAGTGATGTAGAACAGGGTGGAGATTTCTGGGCCAATTTGTTCATCTTTTGTGTCACTAGAGTCTGTCATGGTTAAAGGTTATGTGATTTATTGACCAGATGAATTGCATCAAGGAAATTAGTCGGCCTTCTGCCTGTGCATGTTGTTTCCTTTGTTTATTTTTCTACCTCGTTTCTTTTTTCAAACAATAAATGAATGCTCTTATGTATGAAATGTGCAGTATGCGCGGGCACTAAAGGAGAAAGGAGGAGAAGTTAAAGTGATTGTGTTTCCCAACGATGTTCATGGAATTGAAAGGTAATCTTCCCCCACTGTGGTGCAGGAACTTAATATTCTAACCAACTTGCAAGCCAAATCTCTCATGTCGCATTATGTTTGGTTCATTTTTCTATTTTTTGCAGACCACAATCTGACTTCGAAAGCTTCCTCAATATTGGAGTGTGGTTCAAGAAGTATTGCAAATAAGTAGGAGACATTTCTGATCAGACGAGGTATATTGTTCAAGCAAAAAGTCCTACTTGTTACTGAAAGATGATTGAATTTACTTGCTTTTTACCTATTTCTTCACCATTCTGGGGAGATGATGCTAAATGCCTCGAGTCGATCATGTTAAACTCTTGACCTGGATTTCAGCATTTTAATGTGAATTGCCGTTTGATTGGTAATGAATGTCAAAGTTGTTATCTACCATACATAAGTATGATTATATACTTTTCCGTTTTTTCAAAACAATTCATCTTGGCACCTACAAACTGTTTCATAAAACTTGTATAGATACATGTATGGCTCTATAATGTATGTAAAGGGAGTAGAAAATCACAAAACTCAGTTGATTAGAGTTGTTTGAATGTAAATACAAGAGTATGATAAGAAGGGAGCAAAGAGAAGGTAGGTACCCCTACGTAGCAACTGCACAGACACGCGACACGGCATGGCATGGATACATCGACATGCAAATTCAAAAAAATTGGAGGATATGACTAGTCGGGAACAAGTTATACAAAAACGTTTTTGGTGCTCTTGCAAGAATGGAAAATAAAAAGGCTCTAATTATAAATATGTTAACACTGTATATACCTTAATCTTTACATTATTCACAAAAGTATTCTAGCAATAATTGCTTATCATCTGAGTGTCACACAAGTTTCCAGAGCATTTTTTAAAGTGTCCCAAAGTGTTCTAACAAAAACACTGAGAAAAACTGGGACACTTCAGATTTGAGTGTTGGACATGTGTCTAGAGAGTGTCAGTGTCCAACTAATATCCAAAACCAGTACATTACTTCCAATGAAGTGTTCGTGTTACGTAGTAGGTATCTCACTGTATAGATGGTATTCATTTTTGTTATATCACTTGAAAATTTGTGCGCACGCGCATTATAGTACTGCTTGTAACAAAGCTAATTCAAGCAGTAAAGTAATAAAGTAAGGAAAATCCGTGAGAACAGAAATACATGCCACTCAGCCAAAGAAAGATGATGGAGAGTTGGCCAAAATGGGCAATACTTTTCAAGAGATCTCCAGATCACTGGTATGACTATCGAAATCGTGAGCATCAACATGTAGGTTTCAGATCTAAGTGGTAGTATCCGGGCCTTTCGCTATTGTTCTTGAGAAATGGCCCGGTCTGGCCCATTCCTTGAAATAAGTTTTTACTTCCTCGAAATAAGTTTTTACTAGATTCCTATCTACCCAAATTTTGACTTTTGGTTCTGGCGAACAAATAATCATTGAGAAGTTAGGGATATTATCTCTGCTACCTTTAATAAAGATATAAAGTGTGCTAATTCAAGCAGTAAAGTAATGAAGGAAAATCCGTGAGAATAGAAGTTATAGGGATGTTATCTCTGCTGCCTTTAATAAAGATACAAAGGGAGCCATCAACCTTTTTGTCTTATTTACCTGAGATAACCCTAGTCAGAATACAAAATAACAATTTAGGCTCAAAGTTAAAATTAGGGGTCTGTATCACAATAAACAAGGAACATGAAAGTGAAATGCAAATCTGAATTATTGTCTTGTTATTGGGCCAAGGTTGATTTTGTAACCATTTTAACAATTTTAAAGTAATGACAACACCATCTTGTTGCTTGTTATCTTGGTCTTGATTACTTTTGCTCCCATCAACATATCTTGTTAGAGTTAAGCAAATACTCCCAACCATACATATATATATATATATATATATATATATATATATATATATATATATATATATATATATATATATATATATATATAATCAACCAACCATAACTTGTTTGCTCTCTCAACTTAGATATTTGTTAAATGGGAAAATGACCCACATTAGATTTGATCAGTTTGATTTGAGTTGTAAATTTTTTATTTTGGTCATCGGAGATTGGATTTGCGATTTGGAAGAGCAGTAGGGAGATGATTTATCTCGATTTTTTAATTATCGAAATATAAATCCACTAAACTCGAATCCGTGAGCGGGGAGAATAGTAATTCTGGCAGGATATGTTTATTTTGGTGTGTTGAAATATGTTTGGTGTTTAAAGTTCATGTGTGTGTATATTTGCAATGTAGTACTACTCCTATTAGAAAGGAGTTTGTGTATCCAATTTTATCAAGTATGTTTCAAGATACTAGGAATCATTAATTTCATAAACTGCTGTTGTTACTTATGGGAGAAGCGTCAACTTTTCCAATTTTATTAAGCAAGATACTAGGAACAATTAATGTCATAAGCTGTACTTAATTGTGGGAGAAGCATCAACTTGTCTTGTTCAACTCATTGTACTTGGGATGCTTCCTTCTTGATTGGGTTCGGAACCTCCTAAGTGCTATAAACTCGTGGGTCTGTCCATGCAAAGTTTCGTCCCGACTTTAATCAGCCTCCCATTATTGGATGGTGCGCTAAAAATTAATTGAAACACTGAAGTTGGTCACAATACATAGTAGTATGGAGTATAAAAACAGCTTGCCTTGGTGGTGGGGGGTTTTTTTTTTTTAAAGATGTCTGGGCCCGTTTGACTAATCCGGGGCCCTGGAGGTAATGACTGGGCATAACCCCCAATGGCCCCAAGAAATTGATAGCAAAGGAAATTGAACCTGAAACCTTACATGACTAGTAGAGAACCATTAGCCAGTAACTGCAACTTGCAAATTAATTAATGGGATTTAGGGATGCTTGCTTCTTGACCAGGTCCGAAATCTTTTAAGTGATATAAATTCTTATAGATCTATTCATACGGGGGTTTCGTCCCGACTTTAATTGGATTTGCGATTTGGAAGAGCAGTAGGTAGATGATTTATGTCGATTTTTTTTAACTATCGAAATATAAACCCACTAAACTCGAATCTGTGAGCGGGGAGAGTAGTAATTCTGCCAGGATATGCCTTATTTTGCGGTTTTTTCAAGAGAAAAATTTGTCTGTCCAAATTTTTCAAGTACTATGTTTCAAGATGCTAGGAATCATTAATTTCATATGCTGTTGTTGTTACTTAATTATAGGAGAGTGTCAACTTGTCTTGTTCAACTCATGGAACTTTGGATGCTACCTTCTTGATTGGGTTCGAAACTTTTTAGGTGCTATAAATACTTGCGGGTCTGTTCATACAAGGCTTCGTCCTGACTTTAATCGGCCTCTCATTGTTGGATGGTGCGCTAAAAATTAGTAATTGAGATACACGTAAATTAGTCCCAACCCAGTAATATGGAGTATAAACTAGAGAACCATTACCCATCAACTTGCGAATTAATTAGTGGGATTTAAGGAAGCTTCCCTCTTGATCAGCCCCGAAACCGCCCAAGTGATATCGCTCCATTCATACGGGCTTTTGTCCCGACTTTAATTAGCTCCCTATTATTGGACGAGGGGATTGATCCTCTTAAAATTAATTAAAATATCATATAAGTTGGTCCCGACACTCCAATTATATACACCGTATTATAAATGCAAGAGATGGCTGAAATTGGAGGCTAGCCACATTTGGATTGATTTTCCAATTTTGCCGTTGTTACGTTTGGCATTTTCCCAATTTTCCTATGTCTTGGGTATTTTTTGCTCCACTCTCTTTTGTATGTTTCCGTATGGTATTATAGATGATTGTGCGGAGCTCACTTCGGGATTTCACAAAAATAATTTGCGCTGTCCAACAATTTTAGAATAATTATTTGGGTGGTCTTGTGAAAAATCATTTGAATGAGATAGTTATAAATAATCGAAATAATCTTCAATTCTTTCATTCAGAATTTAGGATCATGAATACTGAATGAATTTTTGAAAAAAAGAAGTTAACCGACCATATATTTTTGGTATTCTCGTGATTTGAAACCAAGATATTATAAGGCCTACGCCCAACTATTGACATTGACGAAAACTCAATTCGCATTCAAAATTACAGGCACAACACTCATGCATAGCACGAGAAAATACCACCCAATATATGAAAAACAACTTGCCTTTGTTCCTACAACATGCCATAGTACTTATCGGTTACTACTAGCATACCATTAGCCAGTGACTGCAACTTGCAAATTAATTAATTCAATTTAGGGATGCTTCCTTCTGGATCAGGTTTGAAGCTTTAAAAACGTGTTTTTGCATGATCTACACCATCCAATATGTTTAAAGTGGTACATTTACAGTTTTTGTAGAAAACTGCTCAGATCAAGCCCTTTCCAGTATTTTTTTGGCGATTTTTCGCGGGAACCCTTAAAAACACGTTTTAAACACATTGGACGGTTCGGATCATAAAAAAATATCGGAAAGGTGAATCCCGGAGTCCAAAAATTCCGGACTAGAAACTTAACCTATATATATGTATGTATGTATATGTATATATATATATATATATATATATATATAAAAGTCGGTCCCGACACTTGAGTTATACATAAAAGACAAACTTGCTTTTGTTCCTAAAACATGCCAAAGTACTTACCGATCGGTGACTACTAGCTTACCATTAGCCAGTAAACTGCAACTTGCAAATTAATTAATGGGTTTCTGTCTCCATTAACTATTATGATACCTCCTGGCCCCCTAGTGGTGTAATTTTCTATTTGAAATAGACAGTCCATTGCTCAGCAGCCATATCTGGCATGAAAATCTTAACTTTCCTTTCTTTTTTTTTATCGGTCGAACGGCGTTCGTTAATTATTAAATTACTTTTTTTCCCTGTGCTAAGGTGGACAAGGTTAATTAAATCTTTAATTATGGAGTAAAAGACAAGCAGCCTTTCTTCAAACCAATAATGAAACTGATATAGATACGTACTGTATTGTATTGATTATTGACCATGGTGGGGCCCTTGATGCTTGGATTTTGCGGTCTCCAATAACCCTAATTCAGGGGGTGTTACCAATTCTAGGTGATAGTGGGATTTGATTGAACCGCACTCTCTCTCTCTCTCTCTCTCTGGGGAAAACCGACGGGTACAGAGAGATAAAAAATGTACAGAGCATGTTCGGGGACCCATTTTTATATTCCACACGAATGATTTGAACCGTTCATTATTCTTAAAACATTTTACCGAGGGGGCTCACAAAAATTCAGCTCAATCGGACAATTAGAAGTGTTTGAACCAAAATCCCACCGTTTCAAGCAAAAAAGTGCTCTTTACATTTTCTGTGTGTCTCTCTGTACGGGTTGCAACGTCCCTCTCTCTCGAATAAGATGGTCAAAAAGGACGGACAATTTTTGGAGGTCTTTTTGTCGTCTTATATGTGATTTTTAAAAATCTTTATTTGTGTTTTTATACTTTCATAATTTCTCTCGTTGAGATGAAAAATGTGATATAAAATTTGACCCGCGTCTTGTAAAAAATAATAAAAAATAACTAAAAGACCATGGCAATAAACTCATAAAAAGTTAGTCCAAATCCCAGTGTTAGGGAATTGAGAGGGATCAACTTTTGGTCGATCATTTTCGCTCTTTAATATCTACGTTTTATGTTCAACACTCCAATTGTAAGGTCCTAGTGTTACATATGTTTACGGCACATTTTGTTATCGACATTTTTGGGGTTTTTTTTTTTCGTCTTATATAAAAAAAATTCAGTTTTTGTTTATATAAAGGTATTTGCGACGTTTAACATTTTGTGGCTATCTGCTTATTTTTGCTGTGCTTAATAGACATCGTGTTTTTTTTTTTTTAATCTTTCCCAACGTTCTTAAAAATGCAGTTAATTAACATAAGGTTTACTAAAAAGTGTGATGAAATCACTTGGTTATGATTATTGAATCAATCAAAAAAGCTTATGCATTCAGAATCCAAAAAATTATTGGAGGTGATTATAAATTGAGACCACGATCGAGTTGGGTCGAAGGACGAAAATATCCAATCCATCTTCAGGATAGAGGGAATTCCAATTTTCTTGAACCCTCCAGTGACCAATTTTTAACATTCATCAATACTTTTAAGTCGGATGTTTCAACATGTACGAGAGTTGAACTAGCGATAGCTTTTAATTTATAGCAAAACGCTCTAGATTGATTCCTGCCCTGTTTTTCTTATGTTAAGCTCAAATAAAAAACTGGTATCAAGAAAACCTTAATTCTTTTTCTGCCAAAAATAGTAAAAATAATTAACGTATTTTTTGTTGGAGCTGATGACCAAAAATTTGAAGCACCTCAATCATGGGGTTAACCCTTCATAGACGTGTTAAATGTGCCGCGCATACATATCTATCTACCTATTTATTTCTGTCTCTAGCGTGATCACACCCTGTCGGCCCATTTATTAATTATGCCTAACACGTGCCGTGTGCCTAATCAGGACTCATAAAGCCCCAAAATATAGTCAACTTCTTTTCATGGTTGAAACAACTTCAAATGGTTACTGTGATATGAAAATAACCAAAACACTCACTCACTTCATTGCTGCTTAAAATTATCAATACAATAGAAGAAAATAATTAGCCAGAGCTGCATCACATAGTTTTAGTACATCTTGACCGGGTTTACACTCACTCAATTATTAATCATTTGCAATTTTTTTTCTCAAAATTTACAAGTTGAAAAGACTATAAAACAGTGGATACAATATATTAATATATAGGGACATTTACCATCAGGTCATCCTTGGATCCCATAATTACCATTAGGTCAAGTCCAACTCTGAAAAATTCCCATCAACTCCCCAACCCGTATAAAAATGCCTAAATCATAGGGTACCATATGAAAGTGCCTAAAATTCTAGTGTACCCTATGAAAGTGTCTAAACCACTAAACCCTATAATAGGAAAGTGCACTCTAAACCTAAACTCTAGGGTACCCTATGAAAGTGCCTAAAATCCTAGGGTACCCTATCAAAGTGCCTAAACCACTAAACCCTATAATAAGAAAGTGCACCCTAAACCTAAACTCTAGAGTATCCTACGACTAGGGTACCCTATGAAAGTGCCTAAACCACTAAACCCTATAATAAGAAAGTGCACCCTAAACCTAAACTCTAGAGTATCCTACGACTAGGGTACCCTATGAAAGTGTCTAAAATCCTATGGTACCCTTCGACTAGAGTACCCTATGAAAGTGCCTAAAATCCTAGGGTATCCTACGACTAGGGTACCCCATGAAAATGCCTAAAATTCTAGAGTACTCTATGAAAGTGTCTAAACTACTAAAACCCTATAATAGGAAAGTGCACCCTGAACCTAAACTCTAGGACACTCCTATGACTAGGGTACCCTACGACTAGGGTATCATATGAAAGTGTCTAAAATCCTAGGATACTCTATAAAAGTGTCTAAACCAATAAAACTCTATAATAGGAAAGTGCACCCTAAACCTAAACTCCAAAAAAGAGTAACTTACCTTAGAAGTAATTAAAAAAAATGAATTACCTTATTGGTAATTAGACATCTCTTTTCTAGACCTAGAGGTAATAATCCCTAATATATATACATTTCTTATTAATTGTTATCTTTTGATGGTTTCATTATTTATGTCTATTTGATATTCTAATATCATCCATTTTTTATAACAAAGAAATGAAAACACGTTCAAAACTACTCAAGTACGACACTTTTCTCCTTCTGTCAAAGTTTACTCTCTCCTTGTCTCAGGAATGGTTTTCCTATAAGTGAATTTCACTTATAGGAAAGTCAACTTTCCACTTTTTTACTCACTTCGTTTCACTTTTTTCGGTATTAACTTTCTCATATAATATTCTTGACAAGTGAAGCGGAAGCCTAAGAATATGAAGGAGCCAAAGAAAACAGAGAAAATTTTGGATGCAAAAAGGGTGCCACCTGGTGTCTAAAGTGGTATTTATAGAGCCCCATCACAGCCGTCTATCTTTGCAATCGATGGTCCGAAATTTAAATAATCTTTTATGGGAAAGACTTAAATTCTTTCCTGTAAAAGTTTATTTAAAAATCCGGACCGTCCAATTTGGACAATTGAGATGCGCGACTATTACCACTAGTGCAGTGGCATAACCAAAAAATCATACCGGTGAGGGCACAATTAATCCATAAACGCCATTACTTTGTAGCGTAAAAAATTACTCTTCTTTGAAAAGTTAACATGCATTGATTATCATTTGAAATGAGCCTCTCTTCACTTACATTTTATCGACAAATGTGCCTCATAGCCTATTTGGAGTGTACCCTTTGAATTTCAAGGGGAGGTCTGTGGTTCGAGTTAGTTGAGAGATTTCGAACTCTCTTTAGTTGTTAACATGCTAATTTTTCTGCTAACCCTTGCTACTGTATATTGTAAGGGGAAAAAAAAAGACTTCACATTTATGGTAGTAATTATGAAACCGTAAACAAGTAATTGTTTCGAGGCAAAAATTCAGTGAATTGAAGTTTGTTTACGAGTACTTAGTTATTCGATGGCTCTGGGATATCGCCACGTGGTACCCTAAAATCCTTTTCTGTCACTTCTTTTTCCTCGGCCTTCAACATCACATATTTAGGTAAAACACATACTTAGTCTCGAGTCCCACATAAATATGTAGATGAGAATAATGTTATAACACCACGCAGTAGCACCCCATGAGCAGTAAGTAGTTTGTATAAAAAAAAAAAGGGCGATGTATCTGTGAAATTTCCAATGCATTTTTCTACAACGAGAAAAAAAAACTCCCTAAAATCTAGTGTGGGTGGTCCAATAGTGACACTGCAACTGACTACGTGATATCTGCCGGTAGCCAAATTTTTTCGAAGAAAACAAGAAAAAAGAAGAGATTTGTCCGCGTCATTGAACCACGTTACCAATCTAGAAGAACTATTCAATTGTTAATAGAAATAACTAATCTCATTATTACGTAATTAAACATAATGAGCCGTCATCTTTAATTACTCGAAAAAATTGCACCCAAGTCGTGAGTTATAGCGATCGTATCACAGATTTGATAACGAGTCTAACGACGATCCAAGTCAACTCACCCAAGGGCCGTCAAATTTTACACCTGTAACACGTTTGAACGGGTTACACCTGTGACACTTGGTCCCAAATTCTCCACACACAGCTTTCCTTAAAAAAAAAAAGGTGCAAGTCAACCTAAAACTTCCTAACAAAATTAAAAACAAAAAATACTACGGATATACCGTTTGGTGCACACTAAATGTACATCACATTGTGTGAGACCCATTTTGAGGTCCTACGGATGCAAGTAATCGAAACCATTCAATTTGTATTAAACATGTTTTTAAGAGTCCCTGTAAGAATTCAATTCATTCGGATAGGGCTTGATCCATTTTCCTTCATGAATTTGCCGGGGAAATTAATAATAGAAGGTATCAATTAAGCCTTTATCAATATCCGAATAAAATTTTTGCACTCATAAAAAATACTCCCTCCTTCCCATTTTCTTGGTCCATCTTTCGTTTTAAAACATCCCAGAACAATTGACCATTTTCCATTTTAGTCTGTCCAATTTTATTAGTTTTTCAATGATATCCTTCTAAAGTGTTCACACATTCAAAAATAGAATAAAAGAGTATTTAAATAGTTGAATTCCCGAGGGACAAAGAAAATGAGACGGAGAAATTATTTTGAACAAATTAAATGACTCAGATCATTTATGTGATATCCCGAATTTGGTGTACAGCAACGCTCAAGTAAAAGCCACTCATATGTATCGCATATGAACCGAATGTTTTATGTCCAATCATATGTATCGCATGCGGGTGATTTGTTTTTAAATTATTTATGGTATCTTTGACCAACTGGTGGGGCCTACTCAATATAATACGCCACGTGGGAGCTTTGAAGCCGTCATCTGAAAAAGGACGTGTGCCAGAGGACAAAAACTATGGAGGGTACTCGAACCTCACGTTGGCCCCAACCACCCTTTTTTTTTCTTGAACTAGTAAAGGGTGGGAGGGGGCGACCAGCGTAGCAGCCCCTCTTGGGTGTGACCATAGGGGCTCCTGGCCCGCTGTAGAATTTTCGGTTCGAGTCATAGCTACTGTCTGTAAGAACAGACCGTCACCACAGCACCACCTAAGTGCATAACTGGTATAGGACCCAACACGCAACCCTCCAGCACAGACATGTATTGTGACCGGAGGGACTCGAACCCCGAGTGCACGTGTGGGAAAGGCATTTAAGCCCCATCACCCATGCCAACAGGGCTACCACTTCGGTGGTTGGCACCAACCACCTGAACAGAGAATATACTTGCGCTTGCTGCCTGCTGGAGAGGAAATTATTTTTCCATGACTAAACTGACCTTCTGTGTAATATATCTATTTCTAGTTGTATTAAAATGTACACGGTAGATTGTAATCTTTATTAATTAATGAAGTTCTTGTTCTTCCATTAAAAAATTGCCGAATCTCTATGAAAATTTTCCATATTTTCTATACAAATTTTGTTTGTATCGAATTTCTCTGGATTATTTGTTTGTGGATGAAAAAAATTTAAAAGTAGTTAAAACTTATGACATAATTTAAACAATTCACTAAAAAAAACTATTTCAAGTTAAATGCAGTTTTTTTATTTAGTGAACTTCTTTATATTTTGTCATAATCGGGTACTTTTTGATACCCTTTATTGGGGGCCAACAGACAATTAATGAAAATTTGTTGACAATTGACAAACTAACAAAAGTTGATATGAGATAAATATATAATCAGAAAATTAGGCCGATACACAATTTTGGGCGAACTTTGACCATATAACCACACAAATCAAAAAAAGGCCTAATCACAGGTCCATGCAAAAAGAAAAATGGAATTTTTTTTTTAGTTTGTAAAGGTTGATTAACATAGTTAATTGAAACTCAAACGAACTGGATTTTTTTGGGGTTAGACGGTCAAGAGCATCTGGGTCATCCTACACATACCTTGATATTTCCCTTTTCTGTCTGGTCGATGTCAGACCATCCATACCGAGATTAGAAAATTTCCAAAAAATTGTATTTTTTTGCAGTCTTATAGAGAGTAAATCCACAAACCGACTCTACCGAAAAAGACCCGTGGTGCTTTACAAAATATCTGGAGGTCAGACGCTCAAGACATGTTGACGGGTTGCTAGTTAATTGATGAACGGATGCTTTTGCTAGTCCAAGCTGTCACCAACTTTGTCAAATTGTATCTTAGTGGGACATTAAGGGAGACTAATAATCAAACCTAATATGAATTCACAATTTATAATATTATCTGTGACGAAAAAAGTAGGAATTGACAGGTTTTGAGTAAATTAATCAGTCCACCGCGTTGGGATAATATATTTTCAAAGGCATATTATCATTTGTTTTGAGAAAAGGTACTAATAAACAAAATTTATGTGTCCACTGATGAAAGAGTGATAAGAGAAGAATGCAGTGATGAAATTTAAAAAAAAAAAAAAATCATAGAGAATAGAAAAGATTTATCATGCACATTATTCCACATGGGCAGTGAACACAAAGTAATAAATCAAAAATTGAAGACAATTTTTTAAAACTAAAAATATATACTACTCCCTCCGTCCCTAAATAAGTGTTCCTCACGAAAAGACCTGGAATTTTTAAACAAAAAATACAGTATTTCAGTGTGTATTTTGTCAATCGGTGTGAAGAAATTGAAAAAAGTATGCACATACGTAAGAACCTTATTTTTTGGTTCGAAAATTGTACGCAAGTGTATTTGGCTCGGTTTTCCAGGGCTTTCGGCTGGATTTAGGGAGGTTAATTAATCTCTTTCTTTTTATTTCTTTAGTTCTTGTATGTTATGTCAAATAGAATTGAGAAGTCTCTCAGTGGATTTACCAAAAAAAAAAATGCCGTAAAATCCATTTATTTTGCCTGTAAAGTTAAAAGGGTCTTCCCAACCTCTGTCCATTAGGTAGAGGATGATATGTATGTAATGACAAACAAACTCGGATATCAATATATTTATTTTCAATAGCGATACAGTTTTTACACATTATCATCCGCCCTAACGGCCCGTTTGGATGGCGTATTGGTTTTGGAGGGATTAAATAGTAAGGAGGGATAAAATAGTCAAGGAGATTAAATAAGAACGGTGGACCCACATTCATGTGACAGTTAAGAATGAGAGATTAAATAGTCCGTGGTTTGGATGAGGGATAAAAAAAATGGGGATAAGAAGCGTGGATGATGTAAAATCATGTCAAAAGATTTTATTACCCTTGGTAATGCATATATTAGATTATGTATTTATACATGCAATTATACAAATACCAAACTTAATTGTTTTGTTTTAAATTATATTAAGTAATTCATTTCAATATTCTTTTACAATATAAATTAAGAAAATTAAGTATTAAAATTAACTCAACAAGCTAACAAGTGAAAAATGTATAATTCTAAAGTATTTTTTTTAAAAAAATTATATCGAATTAAAAATCTCTAGTAGTAGTTTAATTTGGTGTAAAAATAAATAAAAAAATTATATGCGGAAGTATTTTATTTTTTGATCTGAAGGAATTGCAAGAGGGGTAAGGAGGTAAAATGAGGTTGGATATCACCCCCAACTAAATATAAGCACCCCTCCCCCTGCTTTTATTTAGTGCGGCTTCTCCTTGACTATTTAGTCCGCGACTATTTAGTGCGGGTGTGTTTTTTGTTCCCAAACCATGGACTAAACATCACATCATACCCTTATCCCCTGATTGCCTCATCCCTCTTCCTAAGCCTTCATCCAAACGAGCCTAAGGGTGGAGGTCAGCATTTTCCAAGGCAGCATGTGTTAATAGAGCATGGGGCTCGCATCTAGAACGCAAAGTAGGCAAGGACGGACTCAAGGGCAGCTAGGTAGGTTAGTTCGGGTGACCGCCCTACTCAAGTTTCAAAATTTACTTATAAATATAGTAATTTTTTTTAAAAAAAATTGTTAATATATATATAGGTTCGTCCACCTAACTAAATATTGTTGTTTTGCTCACACAACTTACTTCAGAATTTTGCGTCCGTCCTTGAAAGTAGAGTTTTTCATGAACTAAATATTGTTGTTTTGCTCGCGCAACTTACTTCAAAATTTTGCGTCCGTCCTTGAAAGTAGAGTTTTTCATGTGCGTTTCATCCGCTTATGCTGTGTGAAGATTGACCACATTTGTAGGCTATTACCATTTGACACTTCAAACAATATATCATAGTATTTGGGGAAGAAAAGAAAAGAGTTGTTAAATAATAAAACCGTTTATATTCCTTCACTAAAAGTCCTAGTTTACCGAGTGATAACAACGGCCTGCAGTGAGCTTGGCATGTAGTGACCAATCCTGAGTCCGGATTTAAATATAATCCTTTTGGGGAAGAGTTTTTTCTTCTCCGAAAAAAAATTATTTAAAATTCAAACTGTCCCAAACATGGAATTGGGGGGCCTGTAGTGAATGAGCTCACTACATGCGTGTAGTTAGCTTTCTCGGCCGTCCGATCCGAGATCAACGGTCCGGATAAATTGGAGTGAAAGTTAATGTAAAAGTGGTTTTTAAAGTGTAAGACGATCTGAACCATTGATCTCGGATCGGACGGCTGAGAGAGCTCACTACACGCATGTAGTGAGCTCACTCACTACAGGCCTCCCAATGACGAACATTGCTCACTATACACCTATAGTGAGCAAACCCCCCACCTTTGTCACGTCCCAATTCCAATATAGGTCACGTAACTGGCCGGTGACGTTGTCACCAAGCCTCTTTCTTCTTGACATCAAAGCATTTCAAAACATAATATGAATAAAGCGGGTCCACAATAATAATAGCAGTAGATTGAAATGAAAAATCAAAGAAAGCCAATTGATCTTTGCACCTCTTTTCCATCGTTTGTTCTTTTTTTTGCATGTTATTGGTGCAAATTTTTAGTATAGACAAACAAAAAGATAATAGTAACAAAAATTCACATAGGTAAAGCTAAGAAATGAGTACAAATATACAAAATGAATGTAAAAACCACTGCACATGAAAAAATCGGTGTCCTCCATTTGTATAAGAAGTAAAGGAGCGGCTGCGGCCTTCATGAACCATTCCCAAAAAAAAAAAAAAATGGAAGTAGATTCTCTCTAGTTCAAATTCTGAACTAGATGAGACCGTCTAGCTCTATACTATCCATTTGTAGCAACTAATGGTTGGAATTATGAGCCAATATGAACCATAAATTTATACTACTAATGTACGGTGCAGATTTGGCTGTCTCGTCCAGTCCAGAACTTAGACCTTAGAACCCAAAAAAGTAGATTTCATAATGGAAGCAAAGGGTTGAGCCTGATTTCGCTTAATTTATTTAGATGACTTTTTGCACTTTTCGCGTAATTTATTTTATACGTACATTTTGGATTCCTTTCGTTAAGAAGAATGACAGAATCCAAAAAAATTGACTCAAAACTAACAAATTCGGAAAAAAATTTAAATAAATTCAAAAAGTTGAGCACATTAAGGCCTTATTAATTGATAGTAAGAACTCTTTTTAATTTGGCAAAAAAACCAAAAGCGGTTTTTTAGTTTTTTCATTTTGTCTTTATTTGATTTTTTTTTTTTTGCATTTGTTAGTTTTGCGACAAGATTTTGTGGTTTCTGGATTATTCTCGACGAGACAAATCTAATAAGTATAAATTTATGGTCAAACCAAATATTTTTTTGAATAAAGCTGAAATACTTGGATTATTGGTACAATTTTGGCTTCATTAAAAAAAATTTGAGTTTTGACCACAATTTTATACTTGTTAGAATTGTCTCATCGAGAAAAATCTAAAAACCACAAAACCTTAATACAATACTAACAAATGCAAATTTTTTTTGAATAAGGACAAAATGAAAAAAATCAAAAAACCATTTTTGGTTTTTTTGCCAAAGGAGTATGTCATTTTGACTTTTTCTTTTGTCTTTATTTGATTATTTTTTGCCCTTGTTAATTTTGCATTAGATTTTTGTGTATTATTGGTTCGTTTCAATGAGAAAAATCTAAAAAGGTAAAAAAATTACGATTAAAAAACTCATTTTTTAACAAAATCGAAAAAGGTGTAAAAATCTGTCCTTTTTTTGGCATATTTTTGTCTTTATTCAACAAAATTTAAGCTTGAGTCATTTTTTTTTACTTTTTAAATTCGTCTCGTCGAGATAAATTTTGTACACAAAAAGTTAATGCAGTATGAACAAGTGGGAAAAAAGAAATTAAATAAAGACAAAGAAATAACTAAGGTAACTTATTAAAATAGAGTCCGACTCGTACACCCTTTTGAAAATCATGACAGCTAAGAGCCAATTAACCCACACTTCCCTAATCCCTATATATATAAGACCACGACAGTCGACTCCTGATTCCCCAGCAATTAGGCAGGAGTACCTCTGTTTCCTCCTCTCTCTCTCTCTCTCTCTCTCTCTCTCTCTCCACGCCCCGGCCGCCCCCGCCCGGCCATGGAACCTCGGCAAAGACAGGCTCCACCCCCTCCTTCCACCAGCACCACCACTGCCAATAAAATCATCCTAGGCAAATACCAACAAGGCCGGCTCCTGGGCAAGGGCAGCTTCGCCAAAGTCTACCACGCCCAATCCGTAACCACCACCACCACCGCCAACAAAACTAGTACTACTTCATTCGCCATCAAAGTAATCGAAAAACCCAAGTCGCCGGAGCTCTCCGCCGCCATGGAACCCCGCATACTCCACGAGATATCCGCCATGCACCGCCTCAAGCCCCACCCGAACATCCTCCAGATCCACGAAGTCATGGCCACCAAATCCCGAATCTACCTCGTCATGGACCTCGCCGTCAACGGCGACCTCTCCACCAGGATCTCCCAACGCGGCCGCTTCACCGAACCCACAGCGCGCCGTTACTTCCACCAGTTAATCTCCGCCCTTCACTTCTGCCACCGCAACGGCGTCGCCCACCGCGACATAAAACCCCAGAACCTCCTCTTAGACCACAACGGGACCCTCAAAATCTCCGACTTCGGCCTCTCCGCCTTGCCCGATCTCCACCGTACCTCCGGCGATCTCCTCCTCCACACGGCCTGCGGCACACCTGCCTACGCCGCGCCGGAAGTATTCCGCCGCGGCGGCGAAGGATACGACGGAGCCAAGGCCGACGCGTGGTCGTGTGGGGTCATTTTGTTTCTCTTCCTCGCCGGTTACCTCCCCTTCGACGACTCGAATCTCGCCGCCATGTACAAGAAGATCTGCCGCCGTGAGTATCATTTCCCCAATTGGGTTTCGGGTCGGGCGAAGTTAATAATCTCCCAATTGCTCGACCCGAACCCGAATACGAGGATGAGCATCGAGGCGTTGGTTGGTCATGTTTGGTTCAGAAAATCACAATCATTGCCTGCCCATTTCGTAATAGGGCCAATCGTGGAGTGCAACAAATTTGCGAAATCAACGACGGGTATGAATGCGTTCGACATAATTTCGATGTCGTCGGGTCTGGATTTATCCGGGCTCTTCGAGAAGACGTCGGGCGGGGATAGGGAGAGGAGGTTTACGGCGAAAGGGTCGGTCGAGGTGGTGGAGGAGAGAGTGGAAGAGGTGGGAGGGAGATTAGGGTATAGAGTGGAGAGAGAGTTAATGAAGGGTGGTAGAGGTTTAGGGTTGTTATTGAAGGGGAGGGTAGTTTTGGTATTCGAAATTATGATGGTGGCGACGGAGTTGGTGATGGTGGTGGTGAAGGTGGTTGATGGGGTGGAGTTTGATCACGGGGTTCATTGGGAGGAGTTGAGAGTTGGGTTTGAGGATTTAGCTCTTTCTTGGGACAATGACGGGCAATAAATTCCATACAGAGCTTTGTTTCGGATTTAATTGGCTTTTGTACACGCGGCACTTATTCCGAATACTAGTTGAAATGCGCTTAAGCTAGTACATATGCTGAGTGGTAAAAGATAATTGATTTTGATGGAATGCTCTGAATAGTTGGAGGGATATGGTGGTAAATTTGTACAGTGGAATGTGTTTTTTCCAGAGTTTATTTTTGACTCTTTTGTAGGGAAAACTCATAACACAGAATTTGATCAATTTAAGCTAGCCTTAGTTGATGATGAGAGAATTGGAAATGTTCTTTGTATATCAAGTACTATTTTGTTTTTCATGTTTACTCTTCTAGTACTTGCAGATTGAATTTTCTCAATGGTTTGGTTTGTTTAGCCATCTGCTTGTCAATTGCATAATCGGACGTAGAAACTCTTACACAACCTTACAAACAGACGAGTTGGTGGATGAATGTGGTTTCACGGTGTATCTTAACCGTCCAAAAGCATTTTCGATGGTCCGGATTGGACTTTACCCTTTGACCGGTAAGAGTGTTCGGTGAAAGTTCGTAACTCTTACCAGTTAAAAGAGCGTTTAAAAATCCGGACCATTGATTTGTTGAAATGAACGTTTAAGATGCGTTTTGCGTACACGGACGTGCGTACAGAAAATATCAACTATGATAACTTGCAAAAGTTGTTGAAGGATTAATGAAAACGAACGCAGCCTTATTTTTTTGCTCTCGGTTACCGGTATAAACCACTGGTATCGCTGAGAGAGTTCATTCCCTTTAGATTCAGCATCTACTATCCACCACAGGTGCTAACCAGTAGATTAACTCAAAGAGATTTCAACTCGATGTAGAGAATAACTAGCACTAGTCGAAGATATGCCATCGTCCCTAAAGATTTACGACTGAGAGCGTCGGCTATCACATTTGGTAAATCTATATGCTATTGTTCCTGAGTGTGATGAAAATGTGATTATTTGCTATCCTTTCGGGATATGCTATTGAAATGAATTTGTGAGCTGAAGTGGTTTATTGAAATGAAGCTGTGGGTGTTTTACTATTTTATAAAAATTGGTGTTGGCTCGATGTTTAAACCTCGATCCATCTAAATTGTTTACGCATTTCTTTATATTATGTTGCTAATGTACATTCTTCTATACGTAGGGAATGGTGCAAAAATTTTTTTAAAAAAATATTTAGAAATAAATTCTCTTTCAAAGTCAAAATGATACAACTTTACGTAGGGAACATTTAAAATGAGGAGGGAGTATTTTTTACTTCTAACAGAGAAAATCTCTTAAATTGTCCAAAGTTACCTCAAATGTTATATTGTTGGATGTTACAGGTGTCTGTGATAGGTTGCGCTCATCTCGATTAAATTCCCTCCTCAGTCCGGTTAAAGGCAGACCATCTACATGGGGACTGAGAAATTCACAGAAAAAAAATCTTGCGGCCTGGCTACAAATATAAAATGTCGTGGGGGTCAATTGTGAAGTAAAGTTACATTTAATTTGTTAATTTTTATGCCAACTTACGGATTAATCTCTTAGGTAAATCCTGTCTTTCGACTAACGAATAGCAAAACTAAGACAGATAATAGTTCGAATTTTTGACCCCACTAACCAAATTTTTAGCACCACCATTTTCTATGTCCCTATAGTCACCTCTGTGAACAACTCTAAGTCTCTAACCATCTTCTTTGCCTTTTTCTACCAATCTTTACTGTAAAATGATTTTTAAGTAAAATGCTGGTTTACACTTACACTTATGTGAGTCATACACAATCTTGTCCACGTATTTCTTGTAAAATTTGGGAACTTTTTGTTCAACGAAATAAACTGTCATTGGACAAAATAAATAATTTTACATACGAACTTAAATAACTACGAATGATGGGGATTGGTAGACGTCGCTATAATCCGACTTCTTATTTTAACTCAAATGCTACGACATTCTAGAATTACCTATATAAAAGTCAATAATAAAAATAACCCTTTAGGCATGCGTAGCCTATGATATTTAAACCCTTTAAGTTATGCTTTGTAAAATAAAATATTTAGGTACTTGCATCAATATTTTGACCAAACAAACTGTAGTTCAATGAATACCCATGCTTTATAGCTCGGACTTCATGAATATTGAAGGATTACTTTCTGATTTTCTATGTCAGAAATCTAAAAATAAAAATACTAGCTAACATCGACACTTATAAATTCTTGAGTTAGCGACCGTCACTACTTTTTTTCTTGTTGGCTTCTTACGTAGATGTGCATATCACAGATGTACACATGTTAAATTTTGCGGGATTTATGAAAAAAGGAAGAATCATCCAGAAAATTTCTGGGACAAATTCAACTCTTGTAAGCACTTATTAAATCCTCGTTACACTTTCAGAAAGTCTATTTTGAGCTAACGTTTGAGGTGAAAATGAGATGTGCAACTATCTGACCACAACTATAAGGACAACCTGTTATGGAGTCGAGGCTAGCCGTGAGTTTTCGGGAGCCTGAAGAGAATTCTTCAAATAGAACTACCAAGTTTGCGAATAAATTATTGGAAAAGACAAAATCGAATTTATAAAAAAATATTATAACTTTTGGAAAATATTAGTAGAAAGTACTTGATAATCCTTCCCTTTTTTTTTGGTTTTTGTTAATTCATACAATATTACTTAAACTTCACTCTTCTCCCATTTTTAGCGGCAAGAGTAATGATTAACTAACTTTTAAATGTGGTACTATGTTAAATTCTATGGGCACCCCTTCATCTATTCACAACTCTCACATAGACCCCCCTACACTTTGCAATCGCCTCTATGTCAGGGCGATTTTAACGTGTAGAAAATCTTTGTGAAAAACACGAATAGATGAGGAGGTGTCTGTCGAATGTAACCTTTATTTATACATATAATATAAGAGCATAAAAATTTAGAATCTCCAACTTAACTAAAATTTGAAGGTCCAATGCATAGTACTCTCCAACATTTCTTTGATTTTGGTTAAGGGAATGTGGAATTTGAATCTTTCCCTTGGAATGAGAAAAGGTGGAAGAAAAGGGATTGGTATTGGTTGCTATATATCTGATGGGTCATTTCTTCTTTTGTATAAAAAGAAACAATGGATTTCACTAAGTCAAAAAAATCTAAACTCAAACCAGTAGTCCTTATTTCAACAAATGAAAACAAAGGCCTCTTCACTCACAGAATGTTTTTTGTCTTGGTCCCAATTTTTTTTAACTGGTGCCAATTCAATTTTAAACAAGTCCAAACTAATTTAATACTTGTGCCAGCAATTACCCGAATTAGTTAGACATTTCCATAAACAATATTTTTAGGATGCTAACACGTCTAGTATACGTACATATAATTATACTGATATCGATATATATTGTTAGGTATATGGTCGGGCTATTGACCTGTCTAATTCTAAAATTTCTAGTAGGTGCATGTCAGTGAGTGTCATAGACTCATACAAGTGTTCATCAGATAATTATTTTTTTAATCATCGACACAAACATGTTGAAAAAGTAACGCATCTCATGTGTCCGAATTAAGATTCTTACGTTCTTAGTATAGTAATAAATCAAGGCAGGTTTTCAAAATCTGGCCCTAACCTAGGTCCAGAGCTTTCCAAATTCTAACATAGCTGTACATATATGTCTTTTCAAGAAAAATGTTACAACATAAAAAAATGTAACTATAGATGTATATTTTGTCATGATAAAGTATAACTATAAATGATAACAAATTAAGTCTTGTGTTGTACTTGAATGTACAGTATCCACGCGATCGATGAACAATCATGATGATCGAGACCATTGATTTAGTTGCGGTAATTGATTTTCTCATTCTCATAAAAATTTGACTTGTTCGAGTTTAATAAGCTTCTTATCGGGACATATTTATTACTTGAATGATGTTTTTTGTCTGTTTAAATGTCTATCGACACCTAATCAACTTTGTTTTGGAAATGAATGAAGTATTCACAATATCTAAACGATAGACAGTTCTGATTTTCAAAAAAAAAAAAAAAAACACTCAGGGGGTTCTCGTGGAGTCCATTATAGCCCCGTTTGATATGAGGTTTCGTTTTGGAGGGCTTGGTAATAAGGTGGGAATAGGATTGGGATTGATAATGTGATAGGATTATTAATGAGGAGATGAATCATTTCCTCATGTTTGTTTTGCACATGATTAGATCATGGGATTACTAATAGCATGTTTGTTTTGCTTAGAATAAGATTGGGTAACAAAAAATTTGTTTTCGATTCTACCCTTATTTTGAAACACCATTTTTCATCAGCAGCTCAACAACATGTTTTCATGTCTTCTTCTTTTTTTTTTTTCTTTTTTTTTCAGATTTCAAATGAGGAATAACATTTTTTTTTTTTCAGATTTCAAATGAGGAATAACATTTTTTTTTTTTGTAGATTTCCAATGAAGATTTCTTTGAGCGACGTTTTCCAGTCATTTCTTGATAAAAGCATCCAAGGTAATAATAATAATAATAAATCCATTAATAATTGAACATTTTAAGTCTTTATTCAATTTTTTTCCCGTGTTAGTTTTGCTAGTTAGGCGCTAATTTTTTCTTTAAAATATGAACCACATGTTTTTTTTTTTAATAAAGATAACAATAATAATAAAATTTTCTTTTGTCTTTTAAAATGTTAAACATTTATTGCAAGGCGTGGTAAAAAACAGTTGTGAAAAAGTGGATACATTTTGCGTTAAATGCATGAGGGTAGTTGTATCAATTGCTTAAAATGGAGAGGACATAATTGTCTTTCTTGCTTCAATCCCATGGGACAGGTTTCACAATACCACACCCCCCTTGGGTTGGCCAATCCGGTAAAAATGAGGGATTCATAGTCCTATGGGATTAGCAATCCCACCCATACAATTCAAAACAAACATTATGCTTGGGGGGCCCTCCACTCTCCCAATCCAATCCCATTGTTGAACCCTCCTATTAAGTCAATAATGCAATAGGATGCATTAAATGTGATCCGATAATCTCCGATTTCGATGAAATGATGGTACAAAAATGATAAGTGTACAACAACCAGTTCCAACAAGTCTCCAACACACTCACATGGTGTATGGAGCCCACACACCATGTGAGTGTGTTGGAGACTTTTATTGTACATATATCATTGTTGAATGATGGTATCATCGAGACATAAAATCCTAGTGGTTTTGATCAATTGTCGTAAAAAACGAACTTGTGATTACCTTTGACATCTAAATGTAATTATAACAAACTATGTCTTGTGCTATAGTTGAATGTATACGAGTCAAATGACCGCGATACAGTGACAATGATCAAGACCGTTGATTTAGTTTTTTTATTAATTAGATAATTCTCATTAAAATTTGGCTCGATAAGATTTAGAAAGCTTTTTTATTGAGACACAATTTCTTTAATGATATGGTTTTTCTTTTCGATCAAGTGTGTAGTGATATCCGATAAACTTCATTCTTGGAACGAAAGATCTATTTTACATATAAGTATTCTAATCACTAAAAACGATCTCAGGTGGGGCCCAGTTCATACACCATAACAAATCAATACTTCGGGATGCATTAAACATCTTGTGATGACATTATTGTTAATATGCAACAATCTTCAATTTTTGGGTCGCCAATTGAATTCTCAAGATGTAAAATCCTAACGGTTTAGATCGACCATTTTAAAATATTCTTGGCCATTAAGTTAGATAATTCGATCAAGCACTTACATTTATCCGATTGGTCACTCAAAAACTTATTATAAAAGTTAATGAACGGTTTGGTTTAAAGTTCAATGCCGAGTCAATTTTTATAATAATCTATCTGAACCGTTGGATCTCATATCTTACCAATTGCATCAGTGTCACCAAAATCAGAAATCACCAGATATTGGTAAAATCAGAAATCACCAGATATTGGTGATTGCGTGATCGAAAGACATAAAATGCATCCTGGGGCATTAAAGTCTTATAGTGCACCACACAAGCCCCACCTAATTTTTTTATTTCTCCGATCGGAACCAATTATCTTTTAAAGGATCTGGATTAGACCATTCTTACCACTAGTGCATTGTTAGACACTTGATTGGACTAAAAATATCATTGTGTTAGTGAATTCGCATGCCGATGCAATGCTTCCTATACCTGATTGAGCCAAAACAAATTACAAAAATAATTTCAGTTTATCTATCTTTAACAAGTAAATTGAGTGCTTTACTGCTTAGGTAATGAAAAGTAAGTTAAAAAAGATAGGTTCTACGATTAAAAAAGAAAAAGTCATTGGATATTTTCCGATCAAAAAGAAAAGAGGAATGCACAGGCCGTACAATTTCAAGAGAGGAATTACCACCAGCTCCAAAGGAAATCCAAAATGCCCATGTAAAAATAAGATACATCTTTTCTACACGTAGAGGTAAAAATCTTAAAAGAAAAAGTAACCGAATATTTACAGGTTCGCTCTTCAAAAAGCTATGTATTCTCGTGAAAAAAGAGTGCCTTTTTTTTTTTTTTTGACCAAAGCTTTTCGGCTTTTGTTTATCATTTGGATAAACCAAACTTTTAATCATTTCAATCTTTTAATCATTTCAATCTCTTTATCACAATTGCTCTTCTTTTGTGATCAATCTTGTATATATATACATTTGTTGTGGTGAATTGATTTTCGTCACAGATGACGTGTCTGACGGACCCTATTGTGATAAAATTATTCTTATAATGCTAAAATAATGATGGTATTGTGATAGAAACAATGTGACTATCAATATTTTATTGTGACAAATGGATTTTTTCTCATTCTAAACTTATAATGACGAAATTAGAGTACCCATTGCAACAAAAAAAAAAAAAATTCTCCTCAACAGCTAACTACGAAATTTTAAGTTTTTGCTACAAATTTTTTTGTCACCGCAACATTTCAATATATTATAGAAATAAATTATTGTGACAAATATAAACTTTATGGCATCAAAATAATTACATGTTGTGACAAAATATTTTGTCACTACTTAGAAACTTCTTGTGACAAATTCTTGTTGTCACCACAGTTTTTGGTTTGTTGCGAGGAGTTTGGCATTTTGTCACAACAAACTCGTAGTAATGAGCTTGCTACGACAAAAGAGTGACAAAAATATTTTGTTGCCATAACAATGTCGCAATATTTTTTTCAAACGTAGTAACGAAAATTTTCGTAGCAAATCCTGAATTTGTTGTTGTCTCTCCAAACAGTTCTTGATTTTGGTTATGGAATTGTTCAAGGTAAATATTTGCAAAAAAAAAAAAGAAAAAAAGAAAAGTCTCAGTCCCAATTTTTTTGAACCGGTCATAACTCAATACTCGTGTATTTTCCTGGACGTGAAAAAAATACATTTTCATAAAAAAAATTGATTTTTTTTCTCACAAAATGAAATTTAAGTGTTTGAAAATACACGTATTCTTATAATGGATACTTAAAAGGGGACGGATTGAATACCAAACAAATCCGAACTAATTTAATAGATGTGCCAGCAATTACCCGAATTGGTTAGACATTCCCATAAACAATGTTTAGGATACTAACATATAGGGATATACACATACATAATACACTGTTAGGTATATAGGTAGGTTAGTGATCTGTCTAAGTTTAGAAATTCTAATAATCGCATGTTAACAAGTGTCATACAAGTGTTGATCACATACTTATTTTTTTAATAACAACAGACACACACACACAAAAAAGGTAACTGACCCGTTGAAAAAAAAAGCGCATCTCACATGTCCGGATTAAGATTTTTATTTCCTAATATAGTAATAAATCAAGACAGGGTTTTCAAAATCTGGCCCTAACCCTAAGTCTAGAGCTTTCCAAATTCTAATATACCTGTGCATATGGTGTTTAAAATAAATGTATCTCAACCACGTAATCATTCCAAAGTACATATCAAATGTCTATTGATTTTATTTTATTTTTGGCTCTTCTACCCTTCCCTCTGCCTCAATTAAAACTGGAACAAAAAAAAAATGCAATGTGGGCCAATGCTCAAGGTGGGTCTTGAGCGGTATCAGCGCATCGCCACCGGTAAACATATGCAATACATATCATCCTAAGGACCTTGTAGTGCATAAAATGCACTACACTGTGCAGTGTATATATTCGACCATCAATTTAGACAATGCACGGCTTGGATTTAATCTAAACAATAGATGGTTGGATTAAATTTATTGTTCAGATAAAACCAAACTGTGCGTTGTCGAAATGGACGATTGGATGATACACTACACGGTGCAATGGGGCAGGTTTTGATCTACCCCTACCCTAAATGTGGCAATCTCCCCCTGCCCAGCCTCTACCCTGGCCGGGTAATGGAAATCTACCCTCATACCTTACTTTATTGGGTAACGGGTTTACCCTACCCGCCTTCCCCCCCCTCTTACAATTGCCTTACATATTTGATCCCGGACAATCATTATTCATAATCACATACTTTAGTTTTTGCATTGCAGGGCCTGTCATACGGTTCACTAGATAATCGAAACCCATCATCTTTTGGGTCCTTGTGTAGATTATCGATATGAAAAATATACTCCCCTTGTCCCTAAATAAATGTCAATCTTCTACTATTCTGACCTGTTAAAAAAATACTTACATTTTTAAATTTAAAATATTTTTAATTTGCAATATGAATTTTGTTTGTTAAAGTTCACTCAGTTTTATAATACAAGGAATTTTAAAATTATAAATTGCAATATGTAAACTTTATTTAGGGACCGAGGGAGTATTTATTTGATTATTGCTTGATTTAAATTAAATTAAATTCAATGATAGATTTTCTTGTCGTCATTTACTCAAAAGAAGGTAATTCATAAACTGGGGTTCGAGGTTGGTGCTGTGGAGGGGGTGCGCAGCACACGTGCTGTGCAATCTGAGCCGTCTGCTTGGCAATCCAATGGTCCAGATCTCATCTTGATTGTGCAATATCCAACCGTTTGTTGTAAGATGAAATCTGGCCATTGCATTGCCGAACGGACAGCTCAAATTGCACAACTCGTGTGTTGCGCATTCCCTGCGCAACACCAACACCGAATCCCATAAATTGAAAGGATGTAGGTGAGTATAGTTTAGGTAATGTACAAGATAGGGAACTCAGATGTTTCTGTAAATTTCATTACATGTTCTTGTTACATTAAGGTGCAGTACCCGTGCTATGGAACAATTTCTTTTATAAAAGAATAGCCCAAAGATCAAAGGAATGGCCTTAAACGAAATACACCAAGAAAAACTAAGACAAAACAACACAGCTCATCAAACAGAGCTGGCCATAATAACAAACAAGCAAAACAGAACACGCAATAGGGGCAAACAACCTAGACTACTAGTTTAAAGATACACAAAAGAATACCCCATTGGGTACACAATTCCAAATTTTCAGAAGATTTGGGAAAGTTCTTCCAAGAAAGAGCACACGCCCTCACCACCTCCAATACTTTTGCAACCACTGCATTGTGGTGCACACCTTGCCGTTAAAAGACCCAACAATTCCTCTCGCGTCAAATGCTGTAGACCGTAGCAGCCAAACAGAGTTTGTAGAGAACACATTTAAGAGAAGGACACATTTCGGAGTTTGTAGACAACTTCTTTCTATTTTAGTAGATTAAATACACTTGCCATATGTAAGATGTGTTAGGCATAAAATTTAGACAACCTTAGCACTGCAATGGAAACAAAACTATAGGGTTGGTGTCGTAAGAATCAAAACTTAAAGGGGGAAAATGATAATTGAGAAAAAAGTGCCACCCACTACCCCTTTCATGTCCTAATCATCCAATTAATTAGAGAGAGAAAAAAAGTTACTTTTGGCAGTGGCTAATTAAAAGTTACCTCCAAAATCAAATGATGCAGGTGTGACCAAAGGATAACGAGTATAATAAGAAACAAGTTGTCATTTATAATATACTTTACTCAACTTTACCCCTCAAATTTATTTGAAACATATTTGGTGGATCTAATCCTTGGGCCAATAATAAGACACTACTTGATAACGAAGAGCTTTGGACCAGTACCATGGGAGCATTAGATCTGCATGTCACTTTCGTGTTCTTCGTTCATTATGAAACAAACAAAACCATAAGGCATTGCAGGGGGCTGTTATGCGCCCCCAGGGGACACCCCCTGACACACCCCTCCCCCCATTGGCCCCACCCCCCATTCCCCCAATACCCCTCCCAGTGACACACTTTTTCGGCCCAATTTTGTTTTTTTTTTTTTTTCTTTTTTCTTTTTTTCCTTTAACACTTTTTTTTTTTCTTTTTTTCCTTTAACTTTATTTATTTAATTACTTATTTAATTTAGTTTATTCAAATTACATTTGCAAGTAGATTATTTTTTACATTGACATTTAAACTTGACTTTATATTTTAATTAGTTAATTAATTTGCCTTAACAATGAATAATAACAATAAAAACTTCTAAAAGTAAATAATAGTACAATCGCATTTAAAAAGTAAATAAATATTACAATCATGTTTAAAAGTGAATAAATATTACAATTGACAACGTTCAGCCCTAATCAATATTGCCACCAAATTGTGGTCCTGGCACGACGCCCAGTATGTCGTTCCACAATTGAACACCTTCGTTATAAGCAACAGCCCATCCTGCAGCTTCATTCGATGCATTCTTCCACCACCATATTGGGATGGGTGGTACAGGGTGATGAGGGCGCAAAAAAAGTTGCACGAAGTGATTGTTAATACGGGCAATAGCTATTTCTTGGCGCTGTTGGACTGAAACTGGATGGGATCTCAATGGCAAGTGAGTAAAACAACTTTCAGCACTCGCGTCAAATGTATATAGTACAATGTTGTACCGTGATGCGATGACTATCCCCAAACTCATACATTCCATCCAATATGGCCGTGGAGCCGTAGGCTTCCAATAGCTCAGTGACCGTAGTACATCATCTGCCATATTTTGTACGGGATAAACCGCATTGTAGAGAGCTCTATTCTGATTAATTTCTTGGATAAGATCATGTCGTACTTGAACCCAGCATTCCTCAATGCCGTAGATATGCGCGGCTATCGCTCTGAATCCACAATGACCATCACCTTCTACGTCTTTGGTGTGGGACATATACTGCTGAAATTGCCAAGGTAAATACTGAATGTAGTTAACCTCTTCCCTCTCCCTCTCTTCCTCTCCCTCTCCACCCTCTCCCTCCCTGCATTTTTTCCTTTCCCTTTCCCTCTCAATGTAGATGCTTCTGTACAGGAAGGTATGCGCCTTCCACTTTGCTCAGCTTTTCCCACCGGTCGACCTCTATGTTCAGTGTTGTATGATGGGGCTCGAACACTGCTGTGAGACGGATCTGCCATATCCACAAACCTGTCTATCATATGCTTTCGCATACGTGGATCCATCCCCTGTAATATGTCAACCACACGAGATGTCTCGTCGGGTTGTTCTCCCTCGTCATTAAACCCAGTCGCGTGCATAGAGAGCCTACTCCAATGAACGTGGATACTGGATAGCGGAATTGACATGCCGTGGGAACGATAAGCCCTCAAATCGTGCATACATGGCAATCCGTGTGTTGTTCTGATCGAACAGCAGCAACTGCCGCTTGGGAGGGGGTAGGCGTCTGCGGCGGATTGTAGTTGAAAATCGATCAACCCCAGTGCATATAATGAAACGCGACACCTGATTTCATCAAACATGGCGTCATGTAAATGGTTGTGGCGTGGAATGTTGAGAGATTTCTGGAACGACTTCTTAATTTTCCCAAACTGAATTGTCATCATATTATCAATGCGTTCAAAAGATGTTTGGAGCGATGACATGGTTGTACCCCCCAAATACTGCTTTAGCTTCGAATGTGCAGACTCGACCCTGTAATAGAATAAGTGCATTTTGTTTAAATAGTGTAACAGAATATAATGCAGAAAATTTTACTCGTAAAGTTACAAAGTGACTATACCTTTGACTTGAATTGCTTCCGAGGTGCATACATGTATCTGTCCATGCTGTAATAAATCGCTCTTTGTACGGCGTTAACCATGTATCCGCAAGATAAGTTATGACACGCGGATACTGGCTATACTCTTCACACATGGTAGCCCACTTATGCTGGTAAGACGAAGTGCTAGATGAATGAATAAGGGACTGCCATGATTCGTAAAAGTCTTTAAAATACTGACCAAGCACAGCGCTGCAGTTCTTCATTACGCACTGATTTATGTGCCAAATGCAAAGGATGTGACGTGCCATGGGGAAACACTCTTCAATGGCGTTAATAAGTGCCAAATCACGATCTGTAACAATCACCAATGGCAACGATGCCCCCTTTCCAACCATCCACTTCTTTAAGGTATTCAAGACCCAGGTACATGTATCTTCCCTCTCGTTATTAAGATATGCGAACATAAGCGAGTAAGTTTTATTTGTGGATGTGATACCTACAATCTCCAATAGTGGTTTCCGATACTCATTGGTTTTGTATGTGGCATCAATTACCAACACGGATGAAAAGTTGACAGATAGCTCTAGACTTGTAGGATGAACCCAAACAATATCTGTGATTTCGTTGGTGTCTTGATTTATCCTAAAGTCATGGAGGTACCCATTCTTAATTAATTGCTCTAACACATACTGAGTAGTAGTTAGACCACCCCGTTTGACTTCCTTGTTTATGGAAATAGCGTTGTAAATGCTTCTAATTCCCGTAGTGTTTGACGGGTCTTTTTTCTTCAAAATACTAAGAATTTCACGAGGGGCGGTGCTGTTGGCCATCTCGACCACAAACTTTTTCTCCATTGGTTTTAGCCTTGATGGGTACTCGTGGCCCTCCATATTTTCTGCCGCCTCATGGTTATGGAGACCACATGAAACTCTTAAACCCCACTTGGTACCGTCTGGAGGTATTGGTATACCTCGCAACTCAAATGGACACTCACACTTTTTAGTCCCAGTATTCCTATGCAAGATTAGCCTTTCAACCCCACGGTGCGGTCTGTACTTTCCTCCTCTCTCACAACCAAGAATGCATCTCGGAACCCGGCCGCCTTTTAAATTATCAGATTTATTAATAACCACCACAATACCGTTATCGAGACCAACTCTCTTCACCCAAGCTAACATATCTTCTCTACTTTCAAAAATCTATAATAAAAAAAAAAAACGAATATGTATAAGTAAAACATTATCCAGTCCTATCATATTTATCTACTTCCAAAATGAATGACGAATATGCATAAGAACAACGGAAATAACTAACCTGATCAGTGCTAAATTCAGGTGTATAATCGCGACTGCTGAAATTGATGCTCTCCTCACTGGGAACATCATTCTCAAATGAGCAACCATCTGGATAGTAGTAGCCATCCATAATGTTCTTCGATAAAAAACGAAAAAAGAAAGAAATTCTGAATGAGGAAGAAGTGAAGTAGTAGTGGGAGAATTAGGAAGAAATGAAGTAGCAGAAGAATGAAGTAGCATAAATAGATAATAAATTCTGAACGTTTGTGTGGCAACAATGGCTGTAGATTCACATGTCTGGCATGCTGTAGATTCACATGTGTGGCAACAATGGCTGTAGATTCACATGTCTAGCAACAATGGCTGTAGATTCACATGTCTGCAGTAGGAAAGTCAACAATGGTTGGCAGAAAAAAGATCTCCTAGGATTTTTGTGCTGTAGATTCACATGTCTCCTTTGACAAAGACATTCAAATGCTTTGTAAAAACAAACAAAGACAGATAAATAAAAAACAAAAAGATAAATAAATAATTAAATAAATTAATTAAAATATATAAAAGAGAAAAAAGATATTAGAGCATATTAAAAAGATAAAAGAGAAAAAAGATATTAATAAAACATATAAATAAATAATTAAATAAAAATTGAATTAAATTAAAGAATTGAATTAAATAAATAATTAAATGAATTAAATAATTAATTTAATTTATATAAAGAAATGAAATAATATAAATAAATTAAATAAGGTAATTAAAGGAAATAAAGTAATATAAATAAAGTAAATAAAGTAATTATAGAAATTAAAGTAATATAAATAAAGTAATTAAAGGAATTAAAGTAATATAAATAAAGTAATATAAATGAATTAATATAAATAATAAAGTAATTAAAGGAATTAAAGTAATATAAATAAAGTAAATAAAGTAATTAAATGAATTAAAGTAATATAAATAAAGTAAATAAAGTAATTAAATGAATTAAAGTAATATAAGAGAAAAAAGATATTAGAGCATATTAAAAAGATAAATGACAAAAAAGATATTAATAATAGAGATAAATAAATAATTAAATAAAATTAAAGAATTGAATTAAATAAATAATTAAATGAATTAAATAATTAAATAAATTTATATAAAGAAATGAATTAATTTAAATCATATAAATAAAGTAATTAAAGTAATATAAATAAATTAAATAAAATAATAAAGTAATATAAATGAAATAATATAAATAATATATTATATCGTAATTAAAGGAGGAATGAGGGGCAAAACGGTAATTAAATCGTGTCAGGGGGTGGGGCCTGGGGCGGGGCGCGGGTGTCAGCGGTGTGTCAGCGGGGCGCGTAGTGTTTTCCCATTGCAATATTTTCTCTTTTTGTAGTCTTTACCATATGGTTAAGACGGGATCTGGGGATGTTGCAATCTTTTTGTTATCTCTTTTTGGCACTTAAGATTTTTTTTCCCATTTCGAATCTCTTAAAGATGATTCAAACCACTCATTATTGCTAAAGTTTTTTTTTATTTTTTAATGGGTTCCTACAAAAAAATTAGTTCGATCCAATATCGGTAAGAGCTTTTTCAAAATTCGCAGGGCTACCAAAAATTTAGTTCAATCCGATATCAGTAAGGTTTTTTTTTTTGAATTCGTAGGACTGCCAAAAAATTACTAGTTCAATCTGATATCAATAACGGCTTTTTCTGAATTCGCAGGACGCACTACAAATTCTGCAAAAGCCTTTACCATATCAAATCGAACTAAAAGTGATAAACTAGCATTATGACACTTTTGGGCCTGTTTGATGGGCTGGACATGGGCTTGGCTTTATTTATTTATTTATTTTCGTGATAGTGGAATTTTCATCACCAATAATATCAGTTCCGAAGGAAGGGCATAATAATAATATCCGGAGCCACTTCAAAGTTCAAAACCATACAGTGGAGTATATAAAACAAAAGAAGCAGATCCTAGTCATGGACTTTTGTGACATAGTTAAACTAGCATTACGACTCTTTTGGGCCTGTTTGATGGGCCGGAATTCTCATTTCTCTCTCTCCACTTATTACACTTCTCTCTAATTATTACTCTTTAAAAACTCATTCAAACACTATCTCAAAAATATTTCTCAAAACTCTCAACCAAACACAACGATTAATGTGCCCTTCCTTCCGAGGTGATATTCTTGGTGATAAAAATTCCGCTTCCTTGTCACCCAAACAAAATAAAAATTCCAAGCCCATGTCCAGCCGATCAAACAGGCCTAAAAGTTTCATAATGCTAGTTTATCACTATGTCACAAAAGCCCATGACCAGGAATGCTTCTTTTGCTTTCACGCACCTCGACTAATCATGGAAGATCAATCTCACCGTCTACTAACGGGGTCTCAATTAAAGTGCTCTGTATGGACTGGCCCCAAAGGAGTTAATAGTATTTACGAGGTTTCGAACCTGAGATCTTAGGAAGGAGCAAACTCCTAAGTCTCAAGTTTTGACCACTAAGCCAACCTCTTCGGGTTTTTAAGAGCTTTTCATTAGGCTTGATCTAATTTATTGCAGATCTCATATGATTAATGTATGTGTCTCGTTAGTGTAACTCATAGAATGTAATTTTCTTATCGCTTGACATCGGAAAAAAAAATGACTGGTAGGAATTTGATTAACTAGGTAGACTCCCAACTCACCAATTTGAGAATTTCTTTTGAGTTTTTATTCTCCCAATATTTGCTTATGATATTGGGGCTTTATAAAGTACTTTTGGTCATTCCACTAAGTTTCAGTTTTTTGGCCCTTTGAGTTTTTAGTTGATGTATGGGATGATAGTGACCTGTTTCAAAAAGCATAAGAAGGCCAAAAATATAAAAAAAAATAATAATTCACTTAGTGGAACAATCTTGCGGCTTTGATTAGGATTTAGGATGTAATAATTTTTTAAAAACTTTTTTCAACTATTCCGTCATCGGGAGTAGTTTTTTTCCAACATTAGCAACATTTTTACTCCGTACTTGTTATTCTAGAAAAAGAAAAGAAAAAAGACCGAATTTTAAAAGAGACTACTGAATAAAAAAACTAAAATTTAAAGAAAGTTGATTTTAGGTTCTTTTTGTATTTTTTTAAATTTTTTTTGCCCAAATGTGGTTCATATGCTTCTATTTTTTATCCGGTTCCCGTTCTCCCCAACTTCATTTCAGTATTTTTCAACTCATTTAGTCCCTAATATTTGATATTTTCAATATTTTTTAAAAACTTTTCGTCATTACTTATTAGATTAACCAATTGTCAGATGAATAAATAAAAGTATAAACAAGTGAGACCAAAGTAGGAAAATTTCCATATGAGATGACATTCAAGGAAAATACTAGCCATTTCAAACTTTTTTCGTCTTTAATGATTCTTTTTTGTCGTAGTTTTTTACTTTTTGTACCATTCTTATGGAGATAAATAATTAATCCAACAAACATTACGTGAATCTAAGAAAAATTTAGAAAAGATAAAAAAAAAAAATCAGAATAGGAAGAATTAGTCATTAATTTAGCTGGACTTGTTGGTATTTTTGCATTCGTGCAAGTGCAAAGACAAAGTACCAGAACGTAATTATATGGAGAATGGGCCTGAACCTTAGGTTTCAGGCTTTCTTGGGGGTAAATGTGTAGTATTATAAATTTGTGCGTCTACTCTGTGAAATAGGAGAAGATATTTATAAGTATACTCATATTTATCAGCTCTAAATTGCAAATCGATTAGAATCAGAACCCCTCCCGTAAAACTTTAGATCGAAGAAACCCCAATAGCTCCGGCACCAATCGCTGGCTCCGCCGACGATTACTGCAGGTACCCCTCTCTCTCTCTCTCTCTCTCTCTCTCTGTGTAACTGTGTATGTATGCGTATATACATATGACTCTGACCTCGATGATGAAGCCTCTTTACATCTCAACTCTACTAAGATGTTCTCTCCCGACTCACTATTTGATTTGGTCTCTTTCTCTTCTGGGAAAAAAAAAAAAGGGGTTTGCTTTTAATTATTTTTTAAATTTGAATATGTTGCACATTATTGTTGGTTATACATGCAACCTGGGCTTATCCCGCATTGGTTGAACAATTACTTGATATCCTCTATTGAACGACCCTCACAAATTGCAAATACTAATTTGGACTCATTCCTAAAGATTCGGAGGCGTTGTCTTGTTATGCTTGTACTGATGGTTAGGGTTTATGGAGAAACATCAATGTTAAGTTGTGGGGTTTACATTTTACAATTTAAGCATGAAAAAAATATAAATATGCATATCTATGATATTGCCGTGTCTCTGTCCATTTTTTTAGAATTGCCTTGTCCATGTCCATATCCGTGTCCTTGGCTGTGCTACTTAGGTTTGGATACAACAATAACAACAATAACATAACCCATTTAGTCCCCAATAATTGGGGGTATGGGCGGGGGATGGATAGGAGACAGACCTAACCTTTGGCAATAAATGCACAAAGTGGCTGCTCCCAGAATACCACTGAAACAGATGGATTAGAGACAGACCTAACCTTTGGCAATAAATGCACAAAGTGGCTGCTCATAGAATACCACTGAAACAGTGGTCCCCCTATACCGTCACGTTTGCTGCAGAATCATGCCCTCAAATCACAGCTAAAAGGCATCAGAGAGGGCAGACCCAAGAATCATTTTGATTTATGTGCACATTACCATGCTTCTTTCATTCAGCATCCAGAGCATTGGCGTTGCACAATTTGCTACTTAGGTTTGGATGCAGTGTTTTAAATAGCGATAGGCGCATCGAGGCACCATGGTCCCCTGGAGCTTTAAGCGCAAGGCGCAAGGCGAGGCGCGCGCAAGATTCTAAAACTCGTTAGGCGCTCCCAGGGCGGCGGTGCACCTTCTAACTATCCCGATTAATTGCCCGACTAGGCGCCGAGTACTCGGCCCTGGAAGCTAGAAGGCGAGGCGTGCCTTTTGAACGCGAGGCGCACATTTTTTTAGAACAAGTAGAATTCAAATATAGGTAATACTTTCAACATAAGCAAACATTTATAAAACATTCAAATGTCATAAAAGCATAAAACATAACATGTCAACAACGGAATAGTTTTAGAGACGCAACAAAATGATTAACGGCAATTAAATCTAGAGTCATGGTTGTCATAGTGTCATGCATAGGCATTAATCATCATCCTCAACACCATTAACTTCATCTTCACTATCATCATTTGATTTATATCCTTCCACATCTTCTTTTTTTTTTTTTTTCCTGATATTTAAAAAAAACAACAACAATAACAACAATAACATAACCCATTTAGTCCCCAATAATTGGGGGTATGGGCGGGGGAAGGATAGGAGACAGACCTAACCTTTGGCAATAAATGCACAAAGTGGCTGCTCCCAGAATACCACTGAAACAGATGGATTGGAGACAGACCTAACCTTTGGCAATAAATGCACAAAGTGGCTGCTCACAGAATACTACTGAAACAGTGATCCCCCTATACCGTCGCATTTGTTGCGGAATCATGCCCTCAAATCAAAGCCAAAAGGCATCAGAGAGGGCAGACCCAAGAATCATTTTGATTTATGTGCACATTACCATGCTTCTTTCATTCAACGCCAATGCTCTGGATGCTGAATGAAAGAAGCATGGTAATGTGCACATAAATCAAAATGATTCTTGGGTCTGCCCTCTCTGATGCCTTTTGGCTTTGATTTGAGGGCATGATTCCGCAGCAAACGCGACGGTATAGGGGGATCACTGTTTCAGTGGTATTCTGTGAGCAGCCACTTTGTGCATTTATTGCCAAAGGTTAGGTCTGTCTCCAATCCATCTGTTTCAGTGGTATTCTGGGAGCAGCCACTTTGTGCATTTATTGCCAAAGGTTAGGTCTGTCTCCTATCCTTCCCCCGCCCATACCCCCAATTATTGGGGATTAAATGGGTTATGTTATTGTTGTGTTGTTGTTGTTGTTGATATTTAAAAAAAAAAAAAAAGAAATCTGCTCAGAGTTAGACTCCGACGATGAAGAAGAAGTAGAAGGGAGAAAGAGAAGGAAGAAGAAGAAGAAGAAGAAGTAGTTGTTACCTGGTAAAGAAGGTAGATCGATCAGACTGCTGGAACTCTTCACCCCTTCAAACTGCTTCGAATGATTTTAGGGTTTGTCGATTAGACTGCTGGATGTTGTTATGTCGACAATATGTGTAGCTTTACCGAAATTTTATCTAGTGCACTTGGCACATGGTGTTTTTATCAAGATGAAGGGCTAGGATGTAATCCAGGCAAAAAAAACACAAAAGCACGCGCCTAGCTCTTCTGCGCTTAAGTGTGCGCTTCAGCGCTTAATGGTTCTGCGCTTAATCGTAACCCTATGAAACGCTAGAGGTGTGCCTCGCCTCGCCTCGCCTCGCCTTGCGCTTAACCGCACTTTTTTAAACACTGAATGGATGAATGGTAGAATCCTATTTTCACATTTGAAATTGCTTTTAATTACCTGGATATTCCCATTCCCAAATTCATTATTAGTGTAAAGTATGTGCGTGTTAAATTTTCTGGAGATTCCACTTACATATACCCAACTTTTGGGTACATGTCCTTGTATACCAAGGTTCAGGGTTTAGGAAGTTCGGCACCTAGGCACACCCCCACATGACACTCATTAGTCTCATCCTCGTCCTCGTATTATAGGTATATGTACTTTTAAACAAAAGGATTATGGACTACTATCATCCCATTGTTTACACACCATGTCTTTTGGGGCCTTTTTAGAAAATAGTTGGTGACTTCATGTGGAGGATCATCAGTTTTTAGCTGTTTGAGATCAACTGCCATCAAGATTCCTTGTGCATGACACTTAGGGATTCCTTGTGCATGACGTTACCAGCCACCACAGCATGTAGCTAGGGTCTTTGGTGATGAAGACAATGGGCTGAAACACTGTTTTGTAGCTTTTTTTTTGGGTAACTGGGAAATTTATTCGAAAGAATCAGTTCAAGAGGGAAAACCTCAAAGACAAACCAACCAATATGTACAAAGAATAGCCTAGGAAGTAGGAACTGAAAAACAGAAAGTAGTGGGCCAATTTTTAAGAAATAAATTTCTTAAGGAAGCATCTCTAGAAATACACTGTTTTGTAGCATTACTGTGTAGAAAGCAGGAAATTGATTTCCTTAAGAAGAAGGCATCTCTACTCTCTAGGCATTCTTGGCCTTTGATGCCAAGACATAAGATGCTTTTTGGAGTGTTTGAGGTAGGCTGAAATCTGATAAAAAAAAAGGTAGGCTGAAATAAGTTTTGTGGTGGAATCTTGTGTGAACCCGGTGTATTCTTTATGTTCTCCAAACCTGGTGTATTCTTTATGTTCTCCAATATGATTCTTTTCTTTGAGACTTGTAAAGTGTAGCATTGTATTCTGTGCGACAACGGTATGATTCTTTCAAGATTGGCCTCAATTTGCTCAACATTGAATGCAAAAGTGGGATTCATTGGGATATGGCGCTATTAAGAGTTGCTTCTGGCTTTTGTATCATTAAAACAATTTAGAGAAGATATTGCATCCACTTGTTTCTGATAGGGTATTGTATCTCACCTTGTATGAATTCTTATGTGAATTCGTCTCTGAAGAAGAATACCAGTGAATGTCTTCCATTTTGGTTGAAAGTGGGAACTGTAACTGTCATCTGAGTTTTGCATCTTTTTACAAGATAATTATCTGTTATTTGGGTTAGTTTGTGACGCAAGTTAGTTATCTTATACCATGCCTAGTTGTTTGCTCATTTCAGATTTTCAGGTATCTTGAGGCTTTGACCATGGCTTCTTCATACCTCCCAGCAACCACTGAATCACTCGATCAGGCTCAAGAAGCAAAAAAGCCATCAGAGGCGATCTCCATACTATATCGCATACTTGAAAATCCTTCTGATTCTCCTGAAGCACTGCGGAATAAAGAAAAGGCCATCTCGAATCTCTCAGACCTCCTCAGAGAAGAGAACAGGGCGGAGGAACTCAGAAGCCTCCTGACCCAACTAAGGCCTTTCTTTTCCTTGATCCCCAAGGCCAAAACCGCCAAAATCGTCCGAAGCATAATTGATGCAGTAGCAAAGATACCCAACACGTCTGATCTCCAGATCTCTCTTTGCAAAGAGATGGTGCAATGGACCCGCACAGAAAAGAGGACGTTCCTCCGTCAGAGAGTGGAGGCGAGGCTTGCCTCTCTTTTGATGGAGAGCAAGGAGTATTCAGAGGCACTAGCCCTTCTCTCTAGCTTAATCAAGGAAGTGAGAAGATTGGATGACAAGTTACTCCTTGTGGACATAGAATTATTGGAGAGTAAGCTCCATTTTTCTCTGAGAAACCTTCCTAAAGCCAAGGCGGCTCTAACTGCCGCTAGAACTGCAGCCAATGCTATTTACGTGCCCCCAGATCAGCAGGGAACAATAGATTTACAGAGCGGAATTCTTCACGCAGAAGAGAAGGACTATAAAACTGCTTACAGCTATTTCTATGAAGCGTTTGAAGCTTTTAATGCTCTTGAAGATCCTAGGGCCATATACAGTCTCAAATATATGTTATTGTGCAAAATCATGGTGAGTCAAGCTGACGATGTGGCAGGGATATTATCCTCCGCGAAGGTGGGGTTGCAATACCAGGGTCCGGAAGTTGATGCAATGAAGGCAGTGGCCCACGCCCATGCCCAACGGTCTCTGAGGCTGTTCGAGACCGCGCTTAGGGATTTCAAGGCGCAGCTGGAGGAGGACCCAATTGTGCACCGCCACTTGTCATCCCTTTATGATACTCTGCTGGAGCAGAACCTTTGCAGGCTGATTGAGCCATTTTCTAGGGTGGAGATTGCGCATATTGCTGAGCTGATTGAACTGCCGGTGGACCATGTGGAGAAGAAGCTGTCTCAGATGATCCTAGATAAGAAGTTCGCTGGGACCTTAGATCAAGGTGCTGGATGCCTCATCATCTTTGATGATCCCAAGACGGATGCTATCTACCCTGCGACTCTGGAGACTATCTCAAATATTGGTAAGGTCGTGGATAGCCTTTACATTAGATCTGCAAAAATAATGGCATAAGGTTCAAGCTTGGAGCTGCCATTTCTATGATTCGATGTTTTAAAAATCACTAGCCACTAGTCAGGAGGTGAAGGGCCGCCTAGAGCCTAGGCGCCGGCTAGTCGGCTACTTAATCTAATCGTTGGACCACCGCCTAGCACCTAGGCGGGGACGAGTCGGTCTAGGCGGTAGACTTTTAGAACACTGCTATGATTTGGTTGTTTGGTGCGATATTTTTAATCTGCTTAAGGGAAGCATTCGTACTTTGTTTTTCGGGGTGAAGTCAATTTACTTTTTCAAACCAATTTATCTTTGATGTACTTTTCGAACTAAGATGTTTTAGAACTGATTTATCTTTGATGCACTTTATGAACCATTGTTTCATGGATAGTAGACATTTCTCAAGAATTTATGTGGTTAAGCTGTGGCTTTAAATTCTACTTGCTGTGAAACCATGGAGAAGGGTGAAGGTGAAATGTGGACGACTCCCGTTTATTGGTATGTTGTGGGCTAGGTTTCAAAAGAGTGGTTTTGAACTGGGGGATATTAGATTTGTTTCAGTTCAATTTGATATTGAATGTGGCTGTGTTCAAAGGGAATTTGCGCCATTCCCTACTTATCCGAGATAACTCTGAATCTGGGTGGACGGTGATTGGTTTAGTCAAAATGAGACGGGGGATAGTACTGTGACTTCTGTCCGAAGTGCTTCTATTTCTCCATCTTGATTTACTTAAATTTCTGGTATTCTGAGATTCTGAAACTCATCGTGCAACCGAGACAGTGATTTTGGGACAAGGTCATGTATACTAAGTTCTTACTGAAGTGATACTATATTTCACTCTCTGTGGCACTGAAATTTCTGTCGTTTTCGTGGTCAACTTTTACTTACGGAGCTCGAGTTTTTTTGATATTGTTGGTATTCTCGCATTCACATTCTAACTAGCGGAAACTGAGCACCATACTGAGACTAACAGCCCGAGACACAGCAGGTCTTATTTTCGGATCCTAATAAATGGCACCTAATCTCAAAAGCATCTCCCCAAGCCATGGTAGTGTCTGAGAATAATTTTGCCTTGTATTACTAGGATATCTGTCCTGAATCAATTACCTCTTATGAATAAATTTTTTTTTTTTTTTTTATATAACTTAATATTACTCCAATGAATCATAGAGAAAATGTTATGAACCGTATTGCTGAAAAGTTTCGAGTTTTGAATATAAAAGTTACGAGACATTAAAAAATGTTGCGATTACCATGAAGTAACACAATATGAACTACAGAATAGGTACATATAGTACACAACTTTAATGGGTGTGTACTATAGCTCTTCTCAATTTAATTTTGTCCGCTCAGCATGTTACTACCCTGTACTGCAAAAAAGTTCTCCAAAATCCCAACGTTGAAAATTTGCACGTTTCACAAAGGCTACAAGATCTGTACTTAATAAATCGTAAAATATGTTGATATGTTCGTTCTCTATGGAGATAGAGACTTTACCAGTCAACCCAAAGTCGCTAATTGAACTTAGCAAAAACTCCAAGTGGTTGATCTTAGGAGCTAAAAAGAAGCAAATAAGCAAATCAACCATACCGGCCCAAGGTTTATTGTCTAAACGTGATGGTGTTTGTCACCGGTATGCATAGAAGTGGCTCCAGAATTTTAGTTGACGAAAACATATAAAAAATTTCTTTGATACACGAAATATTCTAGTATGTTTTATTTTGTTGAGCTACGCTATCTACTTACTCACAAATATAAGTGAACTTCTATGTATTTTGACACCGTACTAATCAGTGGCGGACCTACAGTCCCCCGCCCAAATTTCTATTTTGGAGTATATTTTGCATATTTTTTTTTATAGATATTCTTAAAAAAGTTATAAAAGTTCAACAATAATTATAATGTAGAACAATTTTCATTCCGAAAACACTAAATTATGGTGAATAATACCGTGCGATAATGATATTGCGTTTGTCGAATGGTATGATAACAACAATATACTCAAGATTAATTTTTAAATTTATCAAAACAGTCCCATAAAAACTCGAATGACTGAATTTAGTCGTGAAAAAAATCTTCAAACCAAAATTTCTTTCATAATGCAGGCCCCTCCAACTTCAATTTCTGGCTCTGCCGCTGGTACTAATGACCCAGTGCAGACAGTAAAAAAAACCACGTTTAACATATTGAAAATCCTTAATCAAGTCACAAAACTAAATGAACTTGAATAATGAAAAACTAGCAATCGCACAAACCAGTAGAAAAATATTAAATCACGCACGACACAAATATTTACGTGGAAAAACCCAAAACGGGAAAAAACCACGGGAAGAAATCATGCACTATAATCATTGTGTGAATACAAGAGATCTTACTCAATGTTCGTGTATCCTCACCACGAAGCCTAAAATCTATTTGCTGAATCCACGTTAATCACACCTCTGCATGATTGACGAATCTTGAATCCTCAAGCCTTCCTACTAATTGGCTTCCGAACTCCACAAAAGGTCTTTGTTCTGAAGAGAAGTATTGTTGATGTAAGAACACCCCTCGAAGATGATTTTGAGATTCAAAGATCCATCCAATCTTTGTAGTTTCTTCGAGGTGCACAAAATCCTAGCCGCCAAAAGAGATGGATGATGGAACAAAATGTGCTAGGGTTATACACAACAGAAGTAAATGTTTTTGACCTAATGTCGTAATATATATAGGGAGTAATAATGAGAAATAATCTGATGTAGCTGCTGCCTCATAAAATACCGGTGTAGCTTGAGCAAAATAAATCTTCTTCAAAATCTCCCAAGTAATTAAGGCCCATGTTGCTTGGAGCGATTCTCACTATCAAAAGACTTGACTAACAACTACCGCACTTATGTGGAAAACTAAAAAATACAAAATGTGAAATTCCTTTCCACATCCTAATACAGATGCTCTAAAAAATAAAATAATTTTAACATTAAAGAATATAACTCGATAAAAAGGGAATACACAGAAATGTGTATTTTGGTCATGAACGTGCCAACCCAAAAAGGAGCTCGGCTTATGGAGCTTACACATATTAAAAAGAACAAAGTTTTAGTGCATTTTTCGAACCCAGTGAAACACCTTATTAATTTTGATAGTAAGCCGCCCATGGGTAGGCAAAACAGGACCTCATGACTTTCGTAGGGGTACTTCTTGCGTTTAAGCTCTTTCTCATTCTGTTGTAAGAGTTTGGCGGGTATTGAAGACTAGAATATGGAAGGAAAAATTATTCCTTGGTCTTGAGCCACCGGCACCTAATACCCGAACGCCTTTGTCCATTGCACAATCTGTCGGATCCAGTATTATATGTATAGACTTCACGAAAAATATGTAGCGGAAAATGGTGTTAGGGCATCACAAGATAATGGAATAATTAATCGATATTGCTTAGGTTTTTCAACATTTCTATCAACTTCTGAGTGGAATTCTTAGCAACATAACTACAAGTTCCCCTTTGCAGGTGAGATGTTGGCTCTTTTAGTTAGGCTGATCATTCTTTTAGAAGCCAATCCATTTCTGATGTTGGCTCTTTTAGTTAGGATGATCATTCCCCTTTGCTGTTATCTTAGAAGTCAATCCAATGTTTTGCCAAGTTAAAATTTCATGCTCAGAGGATGGCGTAACGACCCGACCCGGCTGACCATAGATCCCCTTTCGGCCCAAACAATTTGTCTGAAAAGGTATACCTAACCATGTAGCCTAAGGTGGGTGTTAATATACCACATGAGGCTTTAGCTCCCAACGAGACTAGATAACCTCTGCCTCTAAACTTGGGGTATTACAGATGTTATATAGCTTAAAAGGTTTGCGCATCTCTAGTATGTTTTGTTGATATCAGTCATCTAGTTACATTCTTGAGAATAGGGATAGAACTCTATAATTTTTTCCGAAAAGGTAACAGTTCCTTAACGTATATCCTTCTTTTTATTTTGCGGGAGTTTCATGTGCCTTGTCCTATATGTTTATTTCGGACACCTAAAAATGCCGCCTAGAGCTATTGCAGCATGTGCAGTGATTTCCTAAAAAATGCCTCAATAGTTAAAATGCCCCATCTTTAAGGGGCATTTTCAACTGCCCCAAAACCCCATTACTGCTGTAGTGAATATATATATATAGACTTTATGTAAACTGAGTAATAGAAAATGATGTTAGAGCACCACGAGATAATGGTATATGTTAGAGAAATCACCACACATGCAATAATGGAATACAAAAAACGGTTAAGGAATCGACACAGGAATTTACGTAGTTCCCAAAACCGGGTACCTCTACGAAAGCGAGCGAGTCTGTTATTATGATAAAGTCGATCGGGTTTTACAATAGAGAGTATTTATAAGTCCTACTCTATTCCACTCCGCTCCGCTCGGCATCTAGCCTTCATTACAACTTCTCAGTGCCTCTCTATATGAGTCACAAGTTCCAACAGTATAATTACTCAATTTGGAAGGACCTCAATTCTTTGTTCTCCATAGATTTCTGTCAGATCATGTACTAAGTGTACAGACTTCACGAAAAAATGTGTTCTGAAAAATGCTGTTAGGACACCACGAGACAATGGAATAATTACTATGGAAGGAGCTCAATCCTTTGTCATGATGCTCTACTTTATCACTATGTCACAAAAGTCCATGTACTTTTAGAAGGGGAAAGGACTTGGACTTGGCTGACAGAGAAAAGAAAGGGAAGTTATTTCTGCAACGCTGTGAAAATCAAGATAAAAGCTGGTACATAGCTGAATTGTTGGATTAGGTGGTAATTAGAATATTCACGTCTCTATATTTTTATCAGGCAGAATCGAGGTTTACATCTGGTCTGGTCATTTCTCTAGGTACCATTTCTCTTAGCGCCTCATGATAATTCTTACATTCTCTCACTTGACCCATATAACGTTTCATATTATGGCGTTGCAAGGATGATACACGAATCTTTGTTATGGCTCTCGATTCCGTGAATGCACAAGACCAACGAGCCTTTGGCTACCCTTTAGATGACGGTAAGTTAAGAGATTGTCGTATACCTTTTTATATCAAATAATACGGAGTTAATAATTTTGCCCATAACATGCATCTCTGTCAATCTAGTTTCAAATGCCAGCTTTTTTTTCTTCATCCATTGACAGTAAACCAAAAGTTAGCTAGCTTTTCATTCATTATGGCCCCTATTCCTAACTATAGATGCAGAAGGTTTGTTCTCTCTCTGATTCTGTTTTCTTTTTTTCCCCCTTAATTTGAACAACAAAGAAGTAACATTTCATTGATAACAATACAACATTACAAAAGAGAGGAGAGAAGGAAAAACCTACGAAGTTGGCAAGAAACCAACAACAGTACACCGGGAGATAAAATTGATATACGTAAAAACCACGGTACCCTAGATCGCTATGGATCTCTTTTATATCTAATATTTTTAGAAATGTAGGAATGTATGAGTTTTCCTCTTTAGCAGTATCGTTTGGTTTGCTGGAAAATTACAAATATATGAGTTTTGTATCTAATTAATGGTCCCCAAAACCATGTTATCCATAGGACATTGTGCCGCAGGGTAGGGTAAGTATATTAGATATTGTTTCAGGACTATGGGACATCAATTTATCAATAATGCTTCGGGCGCAAACATGAGAATACAGATATATCGATCTGGAGCCGTCTGATGCAGTTGGACAACAATGCACTGTGAGATCTGCGTGTATCAGAAGGTTGTGTCTGGATGTTTGTGTTCTTAACATTGGTAGTAGGCCCAATTTTGATGACGAGAATCTAAAGTGAGAATGAAAATGCGATGTCATACTTCCATGACCGATGGCTACTATGTTGGGAAATAGATTTGAATATGAATGCGATTTTGGATGTTTTATTCAACTAAATATTTTTTCAAACGCCGATAAAAAAAATTCAAACTAAGATTAATTTTCCACTTTGGTATTCTCAGTATTTTCAACGGTATTTTTCCAACAGTCGTTCTCATCACATACATTACAAAAATACAATTTGACGAAAACAACTCACACTTTTAACTACAATGTGAAGACAGTATTTTTAGTGGAAACTCAGCCTAAGTGAATATCTGATCAATCTCCTCCTCCATAAAAACACTAAATTCTTAACTCAATCAGTTACAAAAATACTAGCTCTAATAAAAAAATTAATTGTCTTAATCTATGTGGAAGTTTTCATAATACATGGAAACTAAATTTTGGTTCCTACCCAAAATTGTTGACATCCAAACATAACCTTACCCGGTTAACTTTTTCACTTTTTGATTTTTTGTTTTATTAAAATTTTCTTTCGCATTTGTTATTTTTGGGTCAAATTAGGTTTCATATTTCATCTCAACGAGAGGAATTGAAAAATAAAAAATTATGACCCAAACTCGAATAAAGACAAAAAGTGCAAAAAGTCACACAAATAAGTTGAGAAAACATTCTTTACACCGCTGATGTAAACAAAAGTTTCATCCAAATGAATTGAATTGCGCCACATATCCATGTTCTACACTTCTTATACTTGGGACCATTGTTTGGACACATATCGCAATTTAGTCTATTTAGAGGAAACTTTTATTTACACCGGTGGTGTAAAGAATGTTCTCTGAAATAAGTTAGGCCGAATAAGGAATAGTTTTGGAGAAAACATTCTTTACACCGGCGATGTAAATCAAAGTTTCTCCAAATAGATTGCATTGCGCCATGTGCCATGTTTTACCTTTTGAGACCACTGTTTAGAGTCTTTAGACACATGATACAATGTACTCCCTCCGTCCCTTTTTAAGTGATCTACTTGGGAAACGTGTATTTTTGCGGACGTTTAAAAATGTACTTTCGCATATCGTTTTTAATTTTTTTTTGTACCAAATTAAAGTACTCAATGAGCACTGGTATAAAACAAATTAAAAAGTTATATAGAGAAATATGTTTTTTAGGGGTTTCAAATTGCACGTATTCTCGTATGAATCACTTAAAAAGGGACAGAGGAAGTAATAAATTTGGAAGAAATTTTAATTTGCACAGCTGGTATAAAGAAGGTTCTGTCACCATCGTTTTGGCTCCATCTGTCCTCAGTCTACGATATGTACTCACACCACGACCAAGTCAACCTTTTGTTTTTGTTTTTGTTTTTTTTTGTGGTTGAAACAACCAAGTCAACTTTGAGCTTCCCCCCGTAAGCAACTTGCCCCATAACTATTCTGAACAACAATGGGCCAGGGGAGCAGTTGTTGCACAAGAGAATTTTGCAGTGCCGAATGGGTACAACGTGGTGCAACATGGTATCCGTAACACACATCAAAACGATTCATCTCAATAATTAATGGTTCGAATTTTAAATAAACTCTTTCAGAGAAGAGGAAAATACTTAAATTCTTCCCTGAAAGAGTGTATTTAAAATCCGAACCGTCTAAAATATTTTTGGACAGCCAAAATGTGCACTGGCACTACTACAATAAACTTAAATGATCACGGGTAAAAACCGTGATCTTTATAATTTAATCACGGTTTTAAAACCGTGGTTGATGGAGCCGTTATTAAAAGTCTTCAAAATTCAACCACGGTTTATGTCTGTAATTAAATGTAAGTCCAAACTGATATGGAAACACACAAGGCGTGATGATAAACAAGATAAGACCACGGTTTGGACAACAAACCGTGGTTAAAGATCGTAAAAGATCACGATTTGAACAAAAAAACGTGTTTAAAAACATTATACAATTACGGTTTACATGGCAAACCGTAGTTAAATCAACAATATTATCACGGTTTGAAGATAAAACTGTAATGAAATTAGTTTTAAGATCACGGTTTAGACAAATAGTGTGGTTAAAAATACTATACAATCACGGTATGCTCAAAAAACCGTTATTTAAATTAATTATATCATCACGGTTTGGACAAAAAACCGTGATTGGATTAACTATACCATCACGGTTTGGACATAAAAACGTGTTATATGTATTTAATGTGACGTGTCTCGTGGAATCATCTCTACAACCTCTCAATTCTTATCACAATATGCATTTGCTAAGAATTGAACCTCCAACCTCCCAATTCTTATCCTAACACTCAACTACTAGGCTACCCAAGTCTTTCTGTCACATTTCCCAAAAATTATGTATATGTATTATCTTTTCATTTATTTCCTTTTTATATTACAACAAATACGTAATATATTTTACATAAAATATATATTATATTATATTATATATTATGTTACATTACATTATAATATTTTAATTTATAGAAATTATACAATCGACGACGTAAATTTGGTAGTCGTAGATTAACCTTTGGTGACACCTAGTAATTTACTAGTAGACACTAACAAAAAATTAGTTAGTGACATGTTTTCTCTTTCGAGACTAACATTTTTTGTTGTTATTATGTCTCTGCCAGATTCTACTTTGGCGACTAAGCTCATGTTTTGGTCGTCAAAGGCATTGCATGAGGCGACAAACATTTGTTTCGTCACCAAAAGTGATGCATAAGGCAACAAAATTAAAAAAAAAACTAAAATAAACAATAAAGTAGTTACTAGTCCATCAAACTTGTAATCGGAGTATGATTAAAATATGCTAACACATTTTATCAAGGTTCAAAAAACTGTGATAAAAAAGTTTTTTTTTATCACGGTTGTAACAAACGTGATTAAAATAAACACATTTTATCACAGTTTGTAACAAAGCATAGTGAAAATAAACACATTTTATCACACTTGTAATCAAAGTGTGGTTAAAATATGGGAAACACATTTATCACGGTTGGGAAAAATGTGATAAAAAAGTTTTTTATCACGGTTGTAACACATCGTGGTTAAAATAAACACATTCTATCACGGTTGTAACAAAGCGTGGTAAAAATAAACACATTCTATCACGGTTGTAACAAAGCGTGGTGAAAATAAACAGATTTTATCACACTTGTAACAAAGTGTAGTAAAAATAAACACATTTTATCACGCTTGTAGGAAAATGTGATTAAATTAAGCAATTATAATCACAGTTCTTTTAAACCTGTGATAATTATGATTAATCACTACGGTTTTATTAGCAAAGTGACATTAAAAACGCACCTTGCATTACTTTATCATGGTTTCATCAAAACCGTAATCTTTCAAATTTTCTTAGCGTGATCTTTATCAATTATTCTAGTAGTGTGGATACTGCAATATAGTACCCGCTCAGCACTGAAAAATTTCGCGTTACATAAGTATTTACTGGAACAACTTTTGGACATGCTGCGTTGAAGAATAACCCTACCAACATGGTAAAAAGCAAGGTAAAAGGCAATCACCCAAACAATCACCTCTATTGCAAATTAAAAGTGCTAAAAGGGTTTATTACAAATCTCAAGACAGGTCATTCTCGTTGTATATATTCGTACTAACTATTTTTAGCATTTTTTAAAAACTCCCATTTAAATGCACCGGCGAAGTACTGACAATTAATCTACCAAGTGCCAAGCTCCCTTCTCCATGTTCCACAAAGGTTGTTGTTTACATATAAAATTAACAAATCCAATAATTAATTGACACGTAATTGAAAATGCCAAACGTTGGCAATTACCTGTTGATAAAGATACACTGGATTAAAGGAATATAAATGATTAAATACGATGTCGTATTGTGTTCAAAGATGAAAAGCAGTTATTGGTAGTTACAAGCCATTGCTGACGTAAAGGGTGGTTTCGAAGCCCTGATATTAACTGTTAAACATATAAACTCCACGTGTGGACTTGGGAAACAAGGCAAATTGACAGTTATAACATGTGGAATACTTATCGAAAGGCAGTTATTCACCTTAAATCATTTGAGTTTGTTTAAACAACTGCACAGATTCAAAATCAAAGCTTCTGGAGGAAGAATTAGAAGGATTCAAATTCAGACGTGGAGGAGGAAACAACTGCCAACTCGAAGAATGGAAGTTAGAGTTCGAAGCAAGCCAATGTTCAAATTCATTGAGCGGGAAGTTCAAATGGCAAGCAGCGTCTATAAATAGAAGAGATTGAAGAGTGAATAACCCCGGACAAATCTTCAACAAACAGCTATCAAAAAACTGATGCTTGGTTTGTTCATTGGCAAAGTAGTTTAGGATTTCGAACTCAGTTCGAAGTAGTTTAGGATCTCGAACTCAGTTCGAAGTAGTTTAGGAAGTAGATTAGGAAGTAGTTAGGATTAATCTCGGTTGTTCTTGTAACAATCACCCGTTCAAAGTTCTTGTATCTGAAGTTGGAGACAATTTCGAAGTAAGTTTACCTTTGATTTATTAATCGAAGTATCTTGTTTCTTTTCGTTCTTCGATTTCCTAAGTTTGTTGGTTTACATTTCTTCACTTGTCAAAAAAAATCCTCTTAATTGAGGTAATTGAACCAATAAAACACAATCGCCTGATTAGATTTGGTTTTTCCAAAGTTAATCTGAGGGAGGAGATTGAAACTCTCTCTGGCATGCTCGCACACAATTATTTCCATTGCAAAGAAGTAAAAAGAACCAAAATATTTTTTGGCACGCCCAGTGGGACCCCTGAAAGTGTTGAATGGCTCCAAAACTTAGGAAGCAAGTGGATGATTTTCAGGTTGGCCAAACGCCAGAAGATGAGAACAATGTTAATTCTAAAGAGAATGAACAAGTCGAAGGCCTACAAATAGGACCAGAGACTCGTACCGGTCAAGACTTACACACAGGGATTGGCCAGACTTCTCGACTGAATGTTAGGAATAATAAAACTGTACATGTTGATGACCCAAAGAATCCAGAAGTTGGAGGAAATGTGTCATCTAGTCAGTTTGCTGAAATGATTGCCACATTTAAAGAACTGGCTCAAACCCAGAAGCTTATGTTACAAAAGTTAGAAGAGCAATCAGGGTTTAGGCATAATCCTTTGCCTTCATTTGAGAAGGATAAAGGAGAAGCTAGTACAAGCAAATTTAAGTCAAGGCCTGGAAAAGAGCCTATAAATGTAGATGATATACCAGAATCTTGGTATGAACCTGCAAAAAATCATGATTATCAAGCTCCTAAACCTAAGAAAGTGTTCAAACAGAACACTAATGTCCCATTCGAACCAAACTTTGATGGTTTAAATGAGGATAGAGGTTTTAGAAACAATGATTACAGGTTTAATGAGTATGTATTCACTTCTGGAAGTCATTTTAATGAGAAAGATAGGACCAGTGCAAAAAGGCCTAATCCAGAGATTGGAATTCCTAAGTATGCAGGGATACCAGAGATGGGTAGAGTGCATTCGAGCTACTTGTATGAACCTTTTGCAAAGCAAGAAGGAGGTTTTAAGCAACATAGGCCTTTTGATGATCCTTTTCAGAGGTTTCCAGAAGATAACATGCCTAGAAATGCTACTTGGGAACCACCTGTTAATACAAGAGTGCCTCTAGGAGAACGTCCAGCCCTTCGAGATGAAATATTAGGCCTCATGCAAGAGGTATATGGACCTTTGAACCGAGGGGTACAAACCCAAATTTATAGAAAGCCCTATCCAGAATGGATAGATAGGCAGTTCGAAGTCCCTAAGGGGTTCAAAATTCCAGATTTTACTTTGTTCCATGGGGATGGAAAACAATCAACAACAGAGCATATTGCCAGATTTACGGCTCAATGTAAAGAATTAGGCAATAATGGGTTCGTTAAGTTGAAATTGTTTTCTAACTCTTTGACAGGAACAGCCTTCGAATGGTACTCTAATTTAACACCAGAGTCAGTTCCAAATTAGCAAAGGATGGAAGAATTATTCCATGCACAATTTTATCAAACTGAACCTGAAGTCACCATGGCTGATTTAGCAAGATTAAAGCAAAAGCCTGATGAAAAGGCTGCACACTTTATTGCTAGATTTAAAAAGGCTAGAAACAAGTGTACACTTCAACTAGCAGAAGTTGAATTTGTGAGAATAGCACAAGATGGTTTAAGTAGAGAACTTAGGAAGAAGTTCGACTCTACGGAGTTTAGAGATTTGGTTGATTTAACTTACAAAGCTTCTAGATATGAATCTTTGTTAGAAGAAGATGTCGATAGGAATAACTCTTCTTACTCAACCTATTATAAAGACTCTACTTATGAAATTGATGCTGCTGAAATTGTTGAGCATGATCCTTGTGTGTGTGAATGTTTAGTTCGAAAGGATTCTTCTATAGCACCAAGGACTAATAAGAAAGTAGTTAGCAAAGTATATTCATTTGATGTGTCTAAAGCAGATGAAATTTTCGATTATCTCTTGAAGAAAAAGTTTATCAAACTTCCTGAAAATGTTAAACTTCCAACTTTGGAAGAAACAAAGGGAAAGAATTATTGCAAGTGGCATGCTTCTTGGACTCATTCAACTAAGAATTGTAATGTTTTCCGTGACAAGGTTCAGGAGCAAATTAAGAAAGGAAGGATCATGTTTCCAGAAAAGACTATGGGAATAGACACGGATCCATTTCCAAAGATTGAAGAAGTAACTGCTAATACCAATGTGCCAACTTCTTTAGCTAAAACAGTTCAAAGGTATGGCAAAACAGACAAGTTCATGTTGGGATGAACTCTATTCAGTTTGGAAGAGGAAAGCCAAAAGTTGGCCAACTTCGAAGTAATGATGGGAAGACTCACCGGCAAGATTATGCAACGGGAAGTTCTTCTAAAAAGGGTTTTAAGCAATCTCATCTTCCCATGCTTAAAGCATCCTTTCTGGAATGCTTATGTATGGAATGCAGGGCTAATTATCTGATTTTCAAAGATTTGGATCGACAAGGGGTTGATTTATTTCCAAAAAGGATGAAAAGGAAGGCTTTGGATCAAAATAATGAAAGAAAACCATGGATAAGCCCAAGTCATGGAAGAAATGAGAAGCCTTGGCCAGTATCAAAGAGAAATATACCTTCTAGTCCAGTTCCACCAGCTTTGAATAGGGATTATCCTCCTTTGAAGAAGGTTAACACTGGAAAGGCCCTAATGGACCGAGAAACTGAAGGAGAAGGGGAACAATTCACCTTGGTAAAAGGAGTTCCTGATTGGTTTTTAAAGAAGGTTAAACCAGAACTCTTCCAGGGATATAAAACCCCTTCTAAAGTTGGAAACAAGATGGTCAAACCTCCAAATACTCCTGCTGGTCAATGGGTGGTGGTCAGAGATCCAAAGACTAAAACACCTCAAATGATCCCTATGTTGACAAGAACTCAGAAGAGGAAGTTGCAAAGGAGGTATACTAGTTTCCAAATGGAAGAATATGCCACCAAGGATAATCATAATGGGGTAATAAGTTTAACCCAAGGTTTAACAGGCTTCGAAGAGAAGATTTTGAAGAATCTCTTCGAAGGGGGTTTACTCAATCAGAGAGGGAAACACTGGAAAATCTGGCTGCAAGAATGGACAGTGAGGTACCTCGAAATAGTCCAGCTTCACCAAACTCCTTGACAAGCTATCAGTCTGGCTTATTGGAGGCCATGATAGTGGAACAGGAGGAAGGTGGAGGAATGAATTCATCTCCTGTTGAAACATTGTCCCCCATGAAAACTTCTGCAGTGGAGTTTCCTGAAAATATGGACACAATAGAGGATGGATCAGAATTACCAGTACAGGAAAAAAGAACCATTCAGTTTGGGACTCTGCCTGAAGTTCAAATTAACATGGTTTCTCCTTCATTTGATTTTGGACCTTTTGGACCAGACTGCTCACCAGTTCGAAGGACGCTACAACCAACAGTTGCTCCTATGGAAATCATTGAAGTATCAAGTGATGAAGAGTATAACCTTACATATGATAATGGTTGGAATGATGGTTGGGGAGCCTTGGTATCCAAGATTCAAAAGGAAGAAGAAGAAGAAGAGCTTATGGTTATAACTAATGCTATTGAGGAACCAGAAGTGACATCTAAAGAAAGAGCAATCTTTGTTTCAGAGACAGATTCTGATTCTGAGTATCCTTTGATTGTGGATTTGAATTGTGCTGATCTTTCTTATCCTTTCAAATCGCCTTCGAATGATATGAGGCATCATTTGAAGCCATTATACATATCTGCATTGTTTGATGGGATTCTGTTAAACAGAGTTTTGGTTGATAATGGTGCAGCAGTGAACATTTTGCCTTCTAGGACTTTGAGGAAGTTAGGGAAAGAAAAGGTTCGATTGATCCCAACAAGCACATCTATTGCTGGTTTCACTGGTGAAAGTAAGAGCCCTAAAGGAATTGTTTCTATACGCCTGAAAGTTGGCCAAGTAGAGACTGATACAGCCTTCTTTGTGGTGGATACTTTTACAAGTAAGTATAATGCTTTACTTGGTAGGGATTGGATTCATGTCAATGGTTGTATTCCATCTTCGATGCATCAAGCCCTGATGATTGTGAAGTATGAAAATGGGAAAGAAGTGGGGGTCGAAGAGGTGAAAGCAGATCCACATCCTTTCAGTACTTCAGCAAATTGTGCAGAGGCTGAAATGTACAAGCCTAAGATTATTCCTCTGAGTGAAATTGCACAGCCTGCCACCCCTCCATCCAATGTGTTGGAAATTGGAGAATTGGCGGAGTTAAAGTCTAAGCTTAAGCAAGCAGTTGATTATGAATCAGACAACCCACCAGATAAGGCTGCTTGGATGTGAATCCAAGACAGAGTTCGAAGAGGCCAACTCATTGGCCTTAGTTAAATTCATGGCTCTAGAAGTAGAGCAGAAGTTACAAGAAACAAATGAATGGGAGGAATTATTGGCTGAGAAATCTGACTGGGGGTTGAAGCCAACGGAATTCGAAGAAGCCTTTTTAGGCTACATCGATTCCCAAGATCCTTTAGAAGAAGTGGAATTGGGAGATGGAATTGTTCCAAACGCTGTACAAATCAACAGAGAGCTCGACGCTGCTTCGAAGGCCAAATTGATCATGGTGCTTAAAGAGAACAAAGAATGCTTTGCTTGGAGTTATAAAGAATTAACAGGTTTGAGTAGAGATTTGGTTGAGCATAAGTTGCCTACAAAATCTAATTGCAAACCTTTCAAACAACTACCAAGAAAGATGTCTCCCGAAACCATTTTATTGGTAAAAAAGGAGATTCAAAACCTTTTAAATGCAGGTTTTATCAGAACAGCAAGATACATAGAATGGTTATCAAATATTGTTCCTGTTATCAAGAAAAATGGGAAGATTAAGGTGTGCATTGACTTTAGAAATTTGAATATTGCAACCCCTAAAAGATGAATACCCAATGCCTGTAGTAGACATGTTGGTGGATAGTTCTGCAGGCCACAAAATCATGTCTATTATGGATGGCCATTCAGGGTATAATCAAATTTGTATAGCCAAGGAAGATGTTCATAAAACTGCATTTAGGGCCCCTGGTAATCTTGGAACCTTTGAGTGGGTTAAAATGCCTTTTGGGCTAAAAAATGCTGGTGCTACTTATCAAAGAGCTATGAACACTATCTTCCATGAAATAGTTGGGGGTTTTCTAGAATGCTACATAGATGACATTATTGTCAAATCAGAATCTATTGATGATCATGTAGAGCATTTGAAGATAGCTTTTTCAAAGATGAAGCATTATCAACTGAAGTTGAATCCTGCTAAATGTGCTTTTGGAGTAATGGCAGGAAACTTTCTAGGGTATTTAGTCCATAGCAAAGGTATTCAAGTTGATAAAAACAAAGCTAAAGCTATTATAGAGGCTAAATCTCCTTCAAACAAGAAAGAACTTCAAAAATTTCTTGGTCAATTGAATTTTCTTCGAAGGTTTGTATCTAACACTGCAGGGAAAACTAAAGTCTTTTCTTCTTTGTTGAAATTGAAAGATGGAGAGGACTTCGAATGGACAAAGGAGCATGATGATGCTTTCAAGGCCATTAAGGAGTACTTAATCAATCCACCAGTTCTTGTTCCACCTAAAAAGGGACAGCCTGTTCAGCTGTATTTGGCAGCAAACCATGACTCAATTGGGGTTCTATTGGCTCAAGATAATGAAGAAGGGAAGGAGCAAGCTATCTATTATCTAAGTAGGTTTCTTAATGATTGTGAAAGTAGGTATTCTGCAGTAGAAAAGTTATGTTTAACTTTGTTTTTTGCTTCGAAGAAGCTCAGGTACTATATGATGCCTAGAGTAACTTATGTAATTTCCCAGACTGATGTTATGAAGTATATGTTGTCTCAACCTGTACTCAGTGGCAGAATTGGGAAATGGATTGTGTCTTTAATTGAATTTAATCTAGAATATGTTCCTCAAAAATCAGTTAAGGGACAAGCTTTAGCCAATTTTTTAGCTGATCATCCAAATGAAATTGAGACTCCTGAAATAGCAGATATTGATATTATAACAATTAAGCCATGGAAGATGTGGTTCGATGGTTCGAAAACATCTCAAATGGCTGGAGTTGGAGTTGTTTTAGAGTCTCCTCAAGGTTTGAAAACCAAATTTGGATTTCAGATAAGTGAAGGGGAATGTACTAACAATCAAGCAGAGTATGAAGCCTTAATTATGGGACTAGAGCTACTGATTGCTCTAAAGGTTGACATAGTCGAGGTGTTTGGAGACTCTCAGTTGGTTATAAACCAAGTGAAAGGGGATTTTGGTTGCCATAGTATTGGTTTAAAACCTTATCATCAATATGTGAAATTATTAGTTAAGCAATTTCATATGATTACCTTCACTTATGTGCCAAGATTCTTTAATGAAGAAGCTGATGCAGTAGCACAAAGAGCATCAGGATTTAAGTTTATCACTGCACTGATGAAAATAGAGAGTTTTGTCAGTTGACTTTAAGGAAATCCTTATCAATGCTTAAACATAGATATACTGATCTCGAAGTATGTGAAATCACTACTTCTCCCAGTTCGAACGATTGGAGACGACCATTGATTGATTATCTAACAAAACCTGATGCTAAAACAGACAGAGCAACAAGGTTGAGATCTGTTAATTACATTATGTACAATGGAGAATTGTTCAAGAGAGGAGCAGATGGTTTATTACTTAAATGTTTAGGCAAGGTTGATGCCTTTAGAATTATGGCAAAAGTCCATGAAGGTATTTGTGGGGGCTCATCAAGCAGGAATCAAGATGAGATGGTTGATTCGAAGGTATGAATATTATTGGCCTACTATCCTTAAGGATTGTATTGATTATGCAAAGGGATGCCAAGCTTGTCAAAAGACAGGGCCTCTCAAACGATTACCTATCACTGAATTACAATATGTAATTAAGCCTTGGCCATTTAGGGGGTGGGCAATGGATATGATTGGCATGATCTACCCTGCGTCTAGAAGTGGTGACAAGTTCATTCTAGTTGCCACTGATTACTTTACTAAATGGGTGGAGGCTCAAGCTTTTGAGAGTGTATCTCAAAAACAGGTAATTGAATTCATTAAGAATATCGTCTACAGGTTTGGATCTCCAGAAACCATAACAGTGGATAATGGATCCATTTTCGAAGGAAGAGCAGTGAAAGCTTTTGCAGCTTCTCATGGTGTTTCTTTGATCAACTCCACTCCTTACTATGCTCAGTCGAATGGTCAAGCAGAATCAACCAATAAGATTATCAAAAGAGGTATTCAAAGAATGGTTGATAGAAATCCAGAAGAATGGCCAAGCTTACTTTTAAATGTATTATGGGCATATCGAACCACTAAAAGAACCAGTACAGGTACTACTCCTTTTGCCCTAACTTATGGACATGATGTTGTTTTACCAATGGAAATCGTGGTGAAATCACAGAGAGTTGCTTCTCAAAATGACTTAAACATTGGAGCATACCATCAAGCAATGTATATGGAGCTCGAAGGGATAGATGAAGAAAGGATTAAAGCTCTGAATCAAATCATGTTGCAAAAGTCGAGAGTGGCTAGAAGTTACAACAAGAAAGTGGTTGTTCGAAGCTTTGATATAGGTGATTTAGTATGGAAAGTGGTATTGCCTATCAAAGAAAGAAAGCAAGGACTTGGGAAATGGGCCCCAAACTGGGAAGGGCCTTTCCAAATTCATAGAGTTCTTAAAAGAGGGGCATATCATTTGAAAGACTTAAATGGTTATGTTCATAGAAGAAAGATTAATGGAAGATATCTAAAGGCCTACTTCCCAACTATTTGGGAGTCCTTTAGTAGAAGATAAAACTAAGTGTAGTTTGTCTTCTGTTTTGCTTGTGCTGTTCAAGATAAATCATAAGGAACAAGCAACGATTATGTTTTGAGTTCAAATTCAAATCAATGAGATCAACATTCTAAGCAGTCATAAAGTAATGCAATTGAGAAAGAATAAGAGTTTCATTCATTACTTAGAAACTGTACAATGGTATCTTTTAAGTCACTCTATACATGAGCACCTCTGGTACAAACAAAGTCATAAATTTCCTTTTGATCAGAGGTTTGTTGTAGTTGACTTTTAAGATTTTTAATAATTACAACTGATTGAGAAGCTTTGTTGGTAGAGGTTTGCATGCTAGAGTTAGTCTGATCAATTTCTCCTCTAACTTGAAGCAAGGTTTCTTCCAGTCGAGCTTCTTCTTCTTTCAGATGACGAAGCTTGATAGCATCTTGATCATAAGAAGAAATCACACTTCGAGCTTCATCATTTGCACTAGATAATGCTGCCTTCAAGCTTTCTCTTGAGAGGTGTCTCTCTTGGACCTCCCAAAGCTGGTGAGCCTTCACTTGAAACTCAGAAGCTCTATTCAGGAGTTGTTTATGAAGTTCTTGAGAAGCAGGTTTTAATGCCCAAGCAGCTTGACAGCAGATATCTAAGTGCACCTTTAAATCTCCCTCAGCCAGATTTTCAAAATTCAGCTCTGAGAGTTGTTGGAGGATCTCCTTCAGTTCTTGAATCTCTTCTGGAGTAAAGGTAGGCTTGACTAACTCAGGAAAAGATGAGCCGTATTGAACTTTGAGTTGGTTAATAGGAGATTCAGAAGAGGGAGTTGGAGCCCTGGGATTGGTGATTCTCTGACAGAAATCACTCACTCTTAGTTTGAGTTGCTCCAATAAGGAAAGATCACCAACAGGGGTGCTAGTAGAAGCATCAATTTCCTGCTAAGAAAAGAATATATAAGCATATTTAGGCTCAATCCTTTCAGAAAAGTATAATGGTCATAAGCTTGAGGTACAATTAGTTTATAATACCTCAACTGTTGGAATAACAATTCTTACGACTGGATCAGGACTTGTTTCTTCAACCACTATTTCAGGTTGATCAATGGTTTTTGTAGCTGAAATACTTGATACAATCTCAGGAAATAAACTTCTGTCATCTTTTGAGGCAGAGACTTCGAAGTGAACAGGTGGATCAGTAATATGTTGTTCAGATACAGCCTCAGGTTCAGAAGTTGGTTTCTGCAAAGGATCCTTACTCAGGGAAGCAGGGGTACAAACTCCAGTTGTTTTAATGGACGAGTCAAGCTTTGGTTGAGACATTACAGCTGCAGGCTCAGATACTTGTGTAGGTGATGTAGAAGCCTCAGCATGCTTGGACTTTGTCCTCCTTTCTGAAAACAAATCAGTATATGAAATTGAGAAGTAGGAGTGAAGTTTGAAGGCCTTGATGAAATTAAAGTTACAACAGCTTACCTTTTACAAATTGGCTTATAGTAACATTTTTAGTCTCTTCTTCCTGTGGCTCTTCAAGTAAGATTTTTCTTCTTCTTCTTGAAGCCTCATAAGCTTTAGCAAATGTGGTGTCCTCTTGGCTAGATTTTTCTTTGGTAGCCAAAGTCTTCTTCTTTTTCTTGGCTTCTGAAAAAGGCAATAGAATGTTGGTATCTTTTGAAGAACCAAAGAATTGATAGAAGTTAATGGAATAAGGGGCTACTTGGTTTCGAACTTGGAGAAACAGAAATGTAAGCAGTTGCTCTCTCTTTTCTCAGTCTTTTCTCATGACCAGCCTCTGTATTTTGAATCATTGAGTAAAGAATAGAAAGAATTCGAAGCCATAACACTTACACAAACCATTAAGAATTACCTGGTGGAGAGGGAGTGAGTGTAGTTCTTTGTTGTTGAGATCTTGTCACTATTTGTGGTACAGATCGAAGTGGTTCGACATTCAAAGCAGCAGGCATTGAGGCAAAAGATTGCACTTCTGGGGTTTCCTCTTGATGAGCTGTTCGAGACGTATCTCTTGGACCTCTCCCAGAATTATCACCTGATATTGAATTAGAATAAGTTACTTCTTCAATACCAATACCAATGTCTCTGGTAAAAGTATTGACAGGTGCAGACTCATGATATAATTCTATCGAATTGTGCAACCATCTAGAAAATGCTGGGAGAGGAGGCTCTACGGTCATAGTAAATAGGTATGGTTGAAATTTTGTTCTAGAGTTCTTAAACTCTGCATTAGAAATTGCAACTTGATCATTGTCAGTCTTGTTTCTTGAAGTAAGATCAATATTGATTTCACCAGGATAAGGACAAAGAATAACCTGTACCAATCCAAATTGCCTGGCAAATTGTGCAGGACAATAGATTTCAGCATGAGCTTGTCTGCAACCACCCACATAAGCTCCTATGATAATTTCTCTTGGGAGAAGAATGCTTGCCCATGCTTCACGATAGGCAGGACTACCCCTTTGTTCCATAAGTCTGCTTATCCACTTTGGCCCAATACCCCAGTGTTGAAATGGAACAAATTCTCTTTCTTCTTTGTCCTCTCTTAGCTGATGAAAATATTGTAGATATCCAGCCAAGGTAAGGGGAGTTGAAGCTAAAATGGTGTACCTGTCCCCATAAATGCTCAGAGGAGACCTTTCTGCAACCTTTTGATCTGGAAAATAAGCCAACAACCAGATTTGCAGAAACCAGAGAGGGCCTCCTAGGTTTTGATTAAGAGGTTTAGTGTGATTATCAAACCCTGCCTTGTATACATAACCTAGAAAATAAGAAGCCAAATCGATGGTTTCACCTTTCGAGAGGGCATAGGCTAAGGGTGCGAACTCTAGCACCATTTTCTTACCACCATGGCAAAAGACCATTTTGCACAAGGTATACCATATATATGCAAACATCTCTCTATCAGATATGTTATCCGAAAATCTCCTTTCAGCTTTTAGAAATCTGCTATAGGAGGCATGTTTTCCATCATACTCAATCTCACCCAGGAAAGAGACTTCAGTAGATGAGGCAATGTCGAAGAAAAGGCCATGGGGAGGGAGTCCAATGAGGAAAGATACATCTAACACTGTGGGAGCCATCATCCCACAGTTAAATCTGAAACAATTGAATGATGGATCCCAGAAGGCCAAGGCAGCATGTATAAGAGAAGGATTTTGTAAAATACCATTTTGAAGGAAGGTAATGACGTGTGATAGCCCGATATCTATTAATTCCTTCTCCTTGGCCTTGAACATGCGTTCGGTCCAGGCTTCCCATTCTTTGTCATAGTTGGGCCAGCAGACGAAATTCTTCTTATCCCATTTGGAGAAGTATAGGAGTCTGTCTTTCACAAGATCACTCTGTTCAAGAACGGGGTAACATGATGTGAAATCTAAAGGAAGTTCAAGAAATGAAGGCCCAAGGATTTGAGTGTTAGGTGAAACAGGGTGTTCGATGAAAGTACGGTTTTGTAGTTCGCCAATATCAGACTGGGATTTCAAAACTTCTCTGGTCACTAACTTCCTAAGAGCAAGGGAAGGAGTGTCTTCGAGCATTTCATTTCCAGAAGCCATGACTGTAAGAGGTTGAAAACCTAGGAGGGAAAGCGGAGTGTTTGAAGGTTTGAATGTGTAATGAAAACGGTTCAAGCCCTAGATTTATACTTTGTGATGAAACGGTGTATCAGTTCGGGGCAAGTATTCTATTTAAGGCAATTGGGCTTATATCATTTTAGGCCCAAATTTAAACTTTAACCCGTAAATAATATTTCTTTTTGATTTTTAAATCATTCGTGTTTTAAACCATCTCTCATTGGTTTAATATCTTCACGATTGTGATTTTCAGTAGTTCGAACTGGTTTTAGATACCTTCAAAGTGCTTCGAAAAGCATTGAGGAGTGCAAAATAAACCATAAAAGAACTGGAACTGCATTTACATAAAGGAAATTACATGCTATAGATGGAAATCCTATTACATCGAAGAGATTTAAAAACGTCTACTTTGATGGAGTGGCGGTTGGAGTAGGGATAACTTGGAAGTAGTGAGGAAAACTCCAAGTTACTAAGGCATGAAATTTTGCCCAAGTAAAATCAAAAAATTCTTTTTCCTTTATCCTGACTTCAGCTTCTCCATCTAGCGTGAGTTTCTTCTCAATCAGAGGCCTGATCTTCAGGACCAGAGCTTTGGCTTTGATTTCGAGCTTGGCCAACTTTAGAGTATTTCTCTTTGCACAGCTTTTGAACCTCCTTCGAAGTCTTTTGGAAATCCCAGATGGAATTTCGAAAGGCTTTTCTTTCAGATTTTCAATCTTATTGTGAAGCTTAACAACTTGGTCATGTGCTATCTCATAGTCATGAAGGTCTTGGTTGAAAACATGAGCAGCACTGTTGTTCTTCATCCACATTCGAAGGAGAGGAAACTGGCTTAGGAAAGAATGGAGGAAAGAGCCAGTTAACTTAGAAACAGAACATTGAATGGTCTCGCAAGCCCATAAGAAATTTTTGCAAGGGATATCTTCTTCAAGAATCCCTATATCCAAAAATGCAAAAGCAGCCAATACTTCTTTGGCTCTAACAGAATCAGATTGTGGGTAAAGTGAGTAAGAGTAATCAGCTTGAAAGATAGTGGGATCGAAGTTGATACTCTTCAATTCCTGAAACCAATCTGGATTGTCAGGAAGGGTTCGAAGGGAAAGGTTGGAAGGATCAACAAATTTTCCTTCAAAATGAGGCCTTCGAACCTCATGTAACCAATAAATATACTGACTTTTGGCTTTCTGTTTAAGTTCACCATAACCAGCGAAGCCAGATTTTTCATCTTCACATACTTTGAAGAACGTAGGAGTCAAGTAAGTGGCAATGAGGCTATCAAGTACCAGTATATTGGGATCACGCCTAATTAGAGGAGATAAATATCTACTCATAGCCAATGAGCGATATTTGCTCCAACCCCTGTAACCAGCAGGATCATCCATTTTTACCACCACTATCTCAGATGGTAAACCCCATAGAAAGGGTTTAAAAGAAGGAGAGGTTGGAGGGTTCCATGGATCAATAGGTTCAGAATCTTCTACTTGAACCAAAACAAAAGAGCGATCCCTTCGAATTTCACCAACAATTGGTGTAACAGTATTTCTAGTATTGGGAGGGATTGGGTCTTGAATAACCAAGTGTTCGAAGGCATTTTGAGTATCAGAAATGTTGGCCATGGTTAAGTTGAGCTTGAGATAAAAGGCAAGATTAGAACGAAAATTGGTGATTCATTTTATCAGTGGTTGAGTGCCTTTTATAACTTAAAATCTGAATTTGAAACGATTCAAATCTTGTAAATAGAACGTGGGTGTTAACTGCCCATTTTCCATGAACCTCTCGCAGAGACCGTAAGAATCGATTGCAACTGCATCATTGGAAGTGGTGAGAACTGCCAATAACTTCTGCTTTGGAAGTTTACAGGAATTCGAAGCGGCACAAGGCACATTAACACTTATTCAAATGCCTTGAACAAAGATGTTAATGTGGGGGGTATGTTTACATATAAAATTAACAAATCCAATAATTAATTGACACGTAATTGAAAATGCCAAACGTTGGCAATTACCTGTTGATAAAGATACACTGGATTAAAGGAATATAAATGATTAAATACGATGTCGTATTGTGTTCAAAGATGAAAAGCAGTTATTGGTAGTTACAAGCCATTGCTGATGTAAAGGGTGGTTTCGAAGCCCTGATATTAACTGTTAAACATATAAACTCCACGTGTGGACTTGGGAAACAAGGCAAATTGACAGTTATAACATGTGGAATACTTATCGAAAGGCAGTTATTCACCTTAAATCATTTGAGTTTGTTTAAACAACTGCACAGATTCAAAATCAAAGCTTCTGGAGGAAGAATTAGAAGGATTCAAATTCAGACGTGGAGGAGGAAACAACTGCCAACTCGAAGAATGGAAGTTAGAGTTCGAAGCAAGCCAATGTTCAAATTCATTGAGCGGGAAGTTCAAATGGCAAGCAGCGTCTATAAATAGAAGAGATTGAAGAGTGAATAACCCCGGACAAATCTTCAACAAACAGCTATCAAAAAACTGATGATTGGTTTGTTCATTGGCAAAGTAGTTTAGGATTTCGAACTCAATTCGAAGTAGTTTAGGATCTCGAACTCAGTTCGAAGTAGTTTAGGAAGTAGATTAGGAAGTAGTTAGGATTAATCTCGGTTGTTCTTGTAACAATCACCCGTTCAAAGGTCTTGTATCTGAAGTTGGAGACAATTTCGAAGTAAGTTTACCTTTGATTTATTAATCGAAGTATCTTGTTTCTTTTCGTTCTTCGATTTCCTAAGTTTGTTGGTTTACATTTCTTCACTTGTCAAAAAAAATCCTCTTAATTGAGGTAATTGAACCAATAAAACACAATCGCCTGATTAGATTTGGTTTTTCCAAAGTTAATCTGAGGGAGGAGATTGAAACTCTCTCTGGCACGCTCGCACACAATTATCTCCATTGTAAAGAAGTAAAAAGAACCAAAACAGTTGTACTTAATGCTACCTCTATATATATAGTCCAACCAAGTCCACCCAACAGTAATACTGTAAATGGTAGTTTGAGAGGCTAGGGGTAGGTTGAGATTTCGTGGGCAGCAGTATTTGGAGACCAGAGAGTCTTATTTCACTCTTCCAAGCTCTCTCAATTAATTTCTTTTTCAGTTTTACTAATTTTATTTATCTTCATGATATACTCCCTCCTTCCCTAAATAAATGTCCGGACCACAAACCTAAGCCCTTAAAAACATCCATTTTTTTCTTCAAAAAAATTTTAAAAAGGACAAATAAATAGCTTGACAATTAAACTATTTATTTGTATTTTTTAAAAATTTCTCATAGCAAAAAGTGCATGTTTTTAAAAGCCTAGGTTCGCGGTCCGGACATTTATTTAGGGACGGAGGGAGTACAAAATTTCTTTTGCCGCCAAAAAAAAAAAAAAAAAACTGTAATTGCATTGTCCTTTATGTATAAAATTTTTAGGCCAGTATTATGCATTTATTTTTTTTTTTTCGAACAATTGAATGTTTGTATGTTAATAGAGTTAGATTATTGCAGAACAATATCGTTTCATCAAATGAACTTGAGACCTCACAAACTACATTTAGATGTCCACTCACGACCGCTTGGTCCACCACAGGATAAACTCAATTCCCAAACTCTAGAACAAGGACCCATAATTTAGGGCTCCTTAAACTTTACAATAAAAGAGTCAAGAAGGAAAATAGCATTGCTTCTCTCAATCACAAGTGTTAATTAATTAACGACAGGTGTATGATTCAATTATGACGAGGCATGGGTTTCGTGTGGAGTTGATTTCTTCTCTACCACTTCTATTTTCTAAACATTTGGGCCCAAGTTCGGTTGGTGGTTCTTTGTTAGAAGTTTCAAGCATTTAAGACAGAAATTGTAAGGCCCTCTGTTATTGGACAAATTTATACTCCCCATAATTTCACTTTATTTTATTCTTCAAGTGAAAAAGTCACTTATTTCATCCAAAAAATTTACTGTTTATACGAAGACCCGTTTTATTTTCCAGATAAAAAAATAAGTTACTTTCGTATATAATTTTCTTCTTTTTCTACTTATGTAGGTATCTCAATTGAATAATGCATAAGATTTTGCAAGAAAGTGTTTTATTTTTTGATAAAAAAAAAATAAAAAAACATAGTTTGTTTGTCACAGATCAAAATTTTGGGACGAATCAAGTACATAAAAATCTACCAAAATTTAATGAAGGAACTATATATTAGAATATGAGCTTTTACATAACTTTCAACTAAAAGAAAATGATTCATCTATTAAATAAATAGGAGAGTACTGCAAAAACATTTTCTCATGACTATGCAAAAATATTTTCTCATAACTATGCAAACATATATTTTTGCACTCCAAAATTTAAAAATTCAGTTTCCAACTACGCAAATCAGCATATGGAGAGGCGTCTTGGCTATACTGAGCACTCATAGTATTTCTCGGCTTCCAAAGAATGATCTAGAGTTTGAGTCTATAAAGAGACAGTGAATTTTATTGAGTTGTGAACTTACTAAATAATTTCACTCTAACCTCACTATGCATATAGTGTTGGAAAAAAAAAAAAGGGAAAAGAAAGGAGCATTTATAGATAGAAAGGGAAATACTCGTGAGAAGGTCAAAGGCAGCTTTGAGTTGAGTTTTAGTCATACCTGTCAACCAGACTTCTGTCACGGCCATGTTTCCTTTGGAGTCTGTCACACGGTTACTGTTCAATTTTCCCAAACTGTCTTCAATTTTCTGCCAAATTACCCCGGGGTTGAACAAATTGGGTAACCAGCGGTACTATATACCGGGTACAGAAGTTTCAGAAATTGTTCAAAATTTGAAATCAGTGGCCCAGATTCTCTTGGAGTTTTATTCAAATCTTATCTTCCCCCTTTCACTTTAGTAAAACTCCCGCAGAAAAGTGAAACCTGTAAATTCATGAAATTATTCAATAGTCCAGAGCACCGTCGTGTGGTGCTCCAGACCACTCCACGACCAAATATTCTCGTAGAGTCAACGACTAAGTGTATGAATCTCACATAAATATGTGGTTCTAAAGTGGTCCAGAGCAAAGTTTGTGGCGGTGCTCCCGAACAATTGTATAATTACCCGTAGAATTGATGTCAAGTACTTTGTTCCCTTCTATTAGGATTCCTTCCGGAACACTATGGACCACTTTTGTCTAATTCTTAATTCAATTATAACGGTTTTATTTATGTTAGTTGAACCTCCACACTATTGTATTTTCACTTTTGTGGACATAAACTAACACCAGTCCATCTTTTAGCATCATCAAACCTACTAGCTATTAGATCCCGTTAGAGGTGAAACCGGTTCGGTTCAATTTGGTTCTGCCACATATATGAGTGAACTAGGAAAACTCGATTCGGGAGTAATACTTAACCAAAACCGGTTTTGTAGAGGTTGTTTCAGTTCGTTTCGGTTCGGCTGATTTGGTCCGATTTAGAGGTCGGTTCAGTTCTGGGGGGAAGAGATAGAGGGAGAAGAAATCGCCAATATATAGGTATAAACGTATCAATTCAAAAAAAAAAAAAAAAAAAACATACATATACATATATACACCAGATGGTCCAGACATACAAATTTACAGTCATAGTTTTCAGTTGCTTTGCCAAGATTCGAAATTGAAACAGAACGAGTCCTGATAACACTATAAAGTACACACACATATGTATACACACATACATACAAATCTACATCATCAAAAATCAACCTCTGGAGGCAAACGATGACGGCGGCTCTGTAGACAACGATGATGAAAACGACGATGATGATGACGCTAATGGAGAGGACGATGATGATGTTTGATCTCAGAGAGAGAGAGAGAGAGAGAGAGGAGGAGGAGGAGGAGGAGGAGGGGGGGAATCTTCTTCCGATCTCACTAGGGAGAGAGAGGGACGACGAGGTGATTTTATTTTAGGGTTTAGCTGAAATGATTTTGGAGTTGGTTCATGTATATATATATTCCCGGTTAGGCTCCATGGGGGCCATGTTAGGGGCTACTGTACGTTTATACTCAACAATACGACGGCTTATACGCCTCCATGCCAGCAGAATATCATGATTAGATGCTCTGCAAAAAGCTGATTGGACAAGGTTTGAGCGCTCAAAGGGTGACGTCATGGTTTGAGCGCTCGAACCAGAAGTTGGAGCGCTCAAAGGGCTTTGAGCACAATGGGTTGGCTTGGCCTATTTTGGTAATTGGAAGGGTATTTTGGTCTTTTAGGTTAGTTAGGGTTGTTTGAAAAGGGTTTATAGTGGTTTTGGGTGGTTTGGTGAGTTCAAGCTTTAATCCGAGCCTCGAGGTATCCACAGTTGATCTATTTCATCATCGAGAATGTTTGAGAAGTTTCTTGCGTCAAAATCGGGGCGTCTACACTAACGTTGACTCAAAAAAAAAAAACCTATAATAATGGTTTAGTTTGTGTAGATGTTCAAAATAAATTATTTGGGTTGATAGCAAATATAAAGAGTAGGGTCGTAATTCATTGATCAAAAAGTGCACAGACAAAGTAAAGATTGTCTTTCTTTTTACTTTTTGATAGACAAATAAAAAGTATGGTTGGAGATGCTCTCCTCAACTGAAAGCCACCATGTATGATACAATTGTTGCCACCTAGATTAACGTGAAAGCCATATCCTTCCATGGAACCGAATCTAATGTAATACCAAAATTCCAACCAAATACACGGAAGCCTAACTCTTTGTCTTGTCTCTATAATCGTCTCCTGCCCTTTTGCCCCCAACCCCGACCTCCATCACTTAATCCCCTATACCCCTAATATGCCATTTTCGTACCAATAATTGGATAAATATTCATTGAAATAGGTTATTCAAATGTCATGTGTAATATATCTTACCCTTTACTTTAACAATAAGAAATAAAATTTAGTAGCATTGTTTATTTCATTTCGGAAATAATAACAAAATTGATGAAAAAAGAAGAAGAAAAAGACAAGATTTGTTTAGCCAATAGACTTACTTGACTTAATGTCATCTTTAGATCTTGGATGTCTAAAAAAAGTAAATACATGCATTTATTTTTATAGGGAACCAAACAACGAATTGATTTTCGCTGGTTTACCTATTGAATTGTTAGTTTTGCAACTGTGTGAAACAACAGAAATCAGCTCATTTCCCTTCATTTTTTCTAACAACATTTCTTTTTATTCACACGATAGCCGATAGGATTCTAAAAGGAATAATTAGTCATAAATACACAATATTTTGCCTATTTAAAGGGAAGGATAAGGAACATTTGCAATCAAACATAAAGACAAAGAACATTTGCAATCAAACCTAAAGATACAATATTTTGCCTATTTAAAGGGAAGGACAAGGAACATTTGTAATCAAACATAAAGACAAAGAACATTTGCAATCAAACACAAATACACAATATTTTTCCAAAATTTTGCGAAAAACAAAAGAAAGTATCCGTAACCTTAAAACTTTTTTTTTCGAACCGGATAACCTTAAAACTTAGAATTTTTGAATTTGATGTTAGAACTTAGAATAATAATTTCTTTCACTACCGTTACCAAAATAAATGATCAACACGAGGCATAGGTAACAATGTAGATACCCAAGCCATAGGTAACAATGTAGAATCCTTGAACATAATAAACCCGCAGAGCATAAAGACATGCTAAAACAAATGTTCCAACCCATCTATAAACCGCATGAGGTGTAGTTTTATCCAAATAAAACTGGAAAAGCTTCGACATATCGTGCCTCCATTGATTCAAAGGCGCTGCCGCCGAGGTAGTATCAGCTCCAACACTCTCCATAAAAAATGAGCTCAACAGCCCTACAGATCTAACAAAAGGCTTCAATTAAGCATTCACCAAAGAATAAGCCCCTAACATTAGAATTTTTTTAAAATTTGTGACATTTCACTAATTTTTTTAGTCGCCAGAAAGTGGTCGGCCAGAGGTGGGGTTATGGTCTGCTGGAGGTGGGGTAGTGATTTTTTTGAATTTTATGTTCGAAATTAGAATTTTTAAAAATTAGTGACATCTCACTAATTACTTTGGTCGCCGGAAGTGATCGACCAAAAGTGGGGTGGTGGTCGGCCGGAGGTGGGGTGGTATTTTTTTGAATTTTATGTTCGAAATTAGAATTTTTAAAAATTAGTGACATCTCACTAATTTTTTTGGTCGCCGGAAGTGGTCGGCCAGAGGTGGGGTTATGGTCTGCCGGAGGTGGGGTGGTGATTTTTTTGAATTTTTTGTTCGAAATTAGAATTTTTAAAAATTAGTGACATCTTACTAATTTTTTTGGTCGCCAGAAGTGGTCGGCCAGTGGTGGGGTGGTGGTCAGCCAGAGTTGGGGTGGTGATTTTTTTGAATTTTATGTTCGAAATTAGAATTTCTAAAAATTAGTGACATCTCACTAAGTTTTTTGATCGCCGAAAGTGGTCAGCCAGAGGTGGGGTTGTGGTCGGCCGGAGGTGTGGTGGTGATTTTTTTGAATTTTATGTTCGAAATTAGAATTTTTTTAAATTAGTGACATCTCACTAATTTTTTTGGTCGCCGGAAGTGGTCGGCCAGAGGTGAGGTGGCGGTTGGTCGGAGGTGGGGTGGCGGTTGGTCGGAGGTGGGGTGTTGATTTTTTTGAATTTTATGTTCGAAATTAGAATTTTTAAAAATTAGTGACATCTCACTAAATTTTTTGATCGCCGGAAGTGGTCGGCTAAAGGTGGGTGGTGTTCGGCCGGAGGTGCAATGGAGATTTTATTAAATTTTATGTTCAAAATTAGTATTTTTAAAAATTAGTGACATCTCACTAATTTTTTTTGTCTTTATGTTCGATTGCAAAAGTTCCTTGTCCTTCTCTTTAAAAATGTCAAATATTTTTTGTTTTTATGTTCGATTGCAAAAGTTCCTTGTCCTTCCCTTTAAAAATGTCAAATGTTTTGGATTTTTGGCTAAGTGGCCCATTCTAAAATATCAAAATATGATGGAAAACTTGGTCAAAACTCCTTCTTGACCCAGAAAATAGACTAAAAATTATCTTTTATAGACAAAACTACTCTCTTCTATATTTGATCCTTCGCTCCCTCATTATTACCACCACCAACAACAACAACAATTCAAAAAATGTGGAAGTCAACTCATAATTATGTCATCAATTGTGAAAGTAAGTTATATATAAATGCAAAGAGTGAGAACCCAGTTTTTTTCACTACAATATTGTTTTAATTGAAATTATTGATGTACTCACTGTGATATACTATTTACTCTATCTAGGTCTTGAAATTTCAATAAAATGTTTTTCTTTGTCCTCGTTCGTGTAGGAGAGAGAGAGAGAGAGAGAGAGAGAGAGGACTTTGGTATAAAAATCATTCAAATAGTGCATGAGATCATGATGTTTGTTCAAGTGTTGTCCCTTGAGCTTCTAAAATTTAGATTGACCGGCACTAAGTTCTTACGAAATTATTGATGTAGTCGTTGTGAAAAATTAATTGCTCTATCAAGGTAGTGAAGTTGCAATAAAATGTTTTATTTGCCCTCATCTGATGACCAATTTCGCGGAGTGAGAGCGGGAGAGAGTGACGATTTTGGGATATAAATTGGTTAAAATAGTACATTGGGTCATTGTTCAAATAAAGTTGTCACTTTTAGAGCTTCTAAAATTTACATTGACCAGCGCCAAAGTTCTTACTTAAAAAGTAATTTACTAAATTATCGATGTAATCAATTTGAAATATTATTTACTCTCTCTAGGTAATGAAATTGCAATAAAATGTTTTCTTTTTCCTCGTTTGTATAGCTGACGGACATTTTCCAAGAGAGAGATAGGCGACTTTGGATAGAAATTGTTAAAATAGTACATGAGGCCATGTTTTAGTAAAGTTGTCATCTGAGCTTCTAAATTTAGATTGACCGGCGCTAAGTTCTTAATTAATTAAGAAAAAACTTATGAACTCGTCCTCTCAACAAAATAATGACCCATGCAATCCTGAAATTCAAACTATCTCATGAATACCGTAATTACAAAATTAAAAATCATGTCAATCTTTTCAAATTCAAACAGTAAATACTCATTCAATATTGAGCTAACTTACACATTAATGTAAAGAAATATTTTTAATCGATTCACATTTTGAGTAGGAAAATTTATACTATGTTTGTCAATGCCCTGCAACAGAAGATGGTCAAAATCAAATTTTCACTTGCCAAAAAACAATTGATGAATTATAGAGGTAATTAAATAATCATTCTTTTCTTGGACTTGACGGAAGTTTTGATCCTGACCGCTTTTTGGTGATATGTTTTCATCCTCTTTAGATGTGATTTACTGTTCTTACCTTATTATAATAAAATTTGCAATCCAAAAATCTGGTACGTGTCCAACCCAAGCAGCCGTATGGAGGGCGGAATTACCACCAATTTCTCTACAAAATGGATTGCCTTTCTCCAGTCTCGACTACTACGTAGAGCACTGTCTCAAAAGATTCAGTGATTGGGGCTGTGGTCGCACTTTCATCTTGGTCAAAGAATCTTCCAACCGGCCGCATTCCAATCACCTTTGAGTGCAGCTTTGAGCAATGGTATGTACCTCATGTATGCATCCTCCTCCTCCTCCTCGAATTGTTCTCTGTAATGAGTGGAAAAAAATTTGGGGTTGTGTCATTATTTCTCTGTTACTAGATTTTGTTGTTCTCTGCAAAAATCTGGTGGCAATGGAGGTCGGTTATGGGCGACACCGGAGAACGTCCGACCGGGTGACAGGATGGGACAGAAGGTTTGGGACGGAAGATTTGGGATGGGGTGGGCGTTGAGTTTGGATTAAGATTTGGAAGAGACAAAGATGAAGAGAGAAGAGAGGAGAATGATAAGCAAAATGTAAATTATGGGATATTATCCTGTGTAATTCTGAAATTATAGCCTAGGACCTTGATATTTATGATTTAGTCCCCAAAATCACTGGCTATATAGGGTAAGAACAAATCGAAAAAATTATACTCCCTCCATTCCATTTTTAGTGTCGACTATTCCATTTTGGGTTGTTCCTTAATAAGTAAGTGTGTGTATTGAAAAGTTAATGGGTAAAACTTTGTACATTTATTATTTTGCCATTTTGAAAAATTAGTGGGTAAAGAGTTGATGGGTAAAAGTGGAGAATAATTTTAGAAAGTTGAGGTAAAAGTTGATGGGGAAGGTGTAAAGTGAAGGTAAAAGTTGATGTGAAAGATGTAATGATGATGTTTCTTTAATGAGTTAGATTTACGAAATAACATAATTAAAAAGGGACGAAGAGAGTATTATTAATAAGGAAAAATTTGGGGTTTTTTTTTAATTTTGGGATGAAAACATAACCCCTAAACATGGACGGGATGGAAAAATAAGTAGAGATGTTCATGAGGATGGATATTTAAGTACCCCATAAATTTGTCAGTATCCATAAATTGTTTAAGATTTGAAAACCTATTAAAACAATATTAAAAATGATGATATCTTGTTCACTTCAGAACATTTATCCAGTAAAAAATTGCTAAACTTGGTGCTATATGTTGGAATTGATAAATCTATAACCTACAATATATTTGAATAACAATAATTTAACAAATTGAAACAAATTTATCAATCCGAACAAAGATGACAAATTTGAAAATTTGAATATGGAGAGGGAGAGAGAGAGAGAGAGAGAGAGAGAGAGAGAGAGAGAGAGAGAGAGAGAGAGAGAGAATTAATTGCTATAATCTCTCTTCTTTAATGTACATGGCATTATTAGCTATTCATGCCAGAATATAATCTTAATCTGACTGTAACTTTAGGTCCTCTGTCAAACTAAACAAACCCAGCGTAATTAATCTAAAAATCATTATCTGGTGGCCAAACAGGGAGCACGAATCCACATTCCCTAGATGGGAGCTCGCTCTCCTCCAAACAGGAACCTGCTCCTAAATAGGATGAGAGCTTCCACACTAATTTTAAGGATGAAATTCTCACTTTTCTTTCCAAATATATGCAAGGAAGAATAAAAAGAAAAAATATGTAGATTTAGGACTCTCTTTTTCTTCTTGTATTCTTCGACTTATCTACGTCCATATATTTGGCATAAAAAATCTATTGAGATGTCATTTCTCACTCATGTTTATATTTATAAAATGTTTATATACACCATTTGCAAAACTATATATATGTTCATTAAAAATTATCCGCGGCCTGTTTGGGAGCCTAATTATTTTTGCATTTTGCATTTTGGATTATGAGATATTGATTTTTATAGTGGCCAGAATAGATTATGAACATGGTAGACTGTTTGAAAAATATGTGCAGAATGAATTTTACAACAAAGTAGTATTGGGGAGTATAATCATCAAAATAGATTATGAATTGATTTTTTACCATGTTACCCTTAGTTATTTATTATTTTTCCTTATATGTGTATGAACTACCCTTTAAATACATAATTACCTTTACGTATTATTAATTAATTATCGTTTCAAAAAGATTTTACAAAATCAATTAAAATTATCATATGGATTTTTATTAATTAAAATATTTCAAATTAATTTTGCAATATATAGATTTTGCAATTACTAATTAAATATCGTTTGTAATATAAAAATTTTGCAATTATTATTTCAATACTATAACTATAATATTGAATAAAGGAAGGAGTAATATGGTCATTTCATTCGAAGGATAAACGCACAATGTAAAATGAGATTCCAATTGTACCTCCACAGTTGAAAATGCATTTTGTTAGAATGCTTTTTAATAATCCGGCTCCAAAACAGCCAAAATGAGAAACTTGAAATTGTAACATGCATGAGGCTCCCAAATGGGGTCTACATACCCCACCCCGCTTCTGCTCCATGCAATTAAGGCTGCACCTATAGGACCTTTTGACATTGATGAAGAAGGAGCTTTCATCATAGTAAAATAGTGGTTCACCATGGTTTGGCATATTAGGGACCGTCCTCCAATTCATTAACCAAAGCATTGTTTGGGACCATCTAGGAAAACAAAAGTAGTTGTGCTCTCACTTAATTTGCGTGGCCGTCAATGGAAATTGTGTACAAATCAATTTGTCAATGACCTCAAGATTGGAAATGCAGTTTTAAAAAAAAAAAAAACACAAGCTATCCATGTGCAATTGGCTAGTCCATTTCCTTGTTATCTAGCTTAGATTTACAATTTTGGAACTTTGAAGCAAGCCAATGTTGTATACCTATATATGAAGTTGTTAACATCTCAAGGAGTTTTCAAAATGGATAGTGATTTTCGCACTTCCTTTTTTACACCCGTATTTTATTAGTAATTTTTTTTTGTGTGCAATTACAATGCTACCCCTTCAATGTGCACCCTTTTCACACAGGACAACTACGACCCAACTATGGGTATACCATTTGGTATTTCATTTGGTGCACACCAAATGGTGCAGGGTTGTTTTTTTTTTTTTTGACGACTAAAGTAGAAAGATTAGAACATTGGGTACTAAAATGACAGTTGATACTTAAAAGGGACCATTCGCTTTTGCCTTTTCTATTTTTATTATTAAGAGTTGTCCAGGTCAGCTTGCGCGCATCTCAATTAATTTCGAGGCCCCGAAGTGAACAACTGGGCAAACCTACAGTGACCACTAGGTTTAAACTACATTTAGCCTCCATGAGAATGGAACATCCGAACATGTGACTTGATAAAGACGCTAACTTGACCAAACCTTTGGAGTTGACCATTCACCTTTGTTACCCTTCCTCACATTTGAAAAGTTCCATGTGTCTACAATTGTTAATTTTTACACTCCTCTCCTCACCATCTACCTTCCTCTTTTTTAATATAAAGTAGTACATCAGTACAAAAAAAAAAATTTATTGACCAACACAAGAAGATTTTATTAATCAAAGTACAAGGACGTACAAAGATTGAACGGAATAAGTGGAACGGCATCATATCACAACGCGATTAAAGCATTCCAATGAGAGCGACAATCATATGCCACACTTAACCCCAACGAAGTTGATTTGATATCAAGAAGAAATTCAGCAAAAAATACAAAATCCATGGTGCTAAAACAAGTAGCATAACAACAGCAGTAGCAACATGATCACCCAATATAGAGATCAATTTTGGATTCCAAGTTATCCTGAGCAGCAGCAGCATAGATACCATCTGCTGCACCAATCCAGATTCAGAAGTTGAACTCATAATCCACCTCCGGTTAAGAGTTGCATAGGTAGACAGATTTCATCTCTGAGAATTGGACTCAAAAACATGACTAAGCCACACCAGCTAAAATGTTGCAAAGGTATTACAGGTTATAACAGTAGTATTTCACACTTTGATGCTTCCTCTTGTTCACCCTTTTGGAGAAAGATTTAAAAGAGACACAAGATTTTCAATAGCCACCTAGACTTGAGACAGACTACTCAAGACTCGAGACCTATAAGACATAAATTCCAGCAAAAAATACTCAAGGCTCAAACTTGCAAACCAGACACAAAAACTCAGACACCAACACCTCGTAGTATGTAAGTACAATACCATCAAGTACCGGATAAGTCTATCTATCCTTTTTTTTTTTTTTGACAAACAATATCAGTCAATTTTTAGGATTAAGATAAGAGATAGATGATAATCCGTTATGAAATCATTTAATAACTATGTTTGATTTTTTTTTTTTTTTTTGATAAAATCGTCAATCACATAAATTCAAGGGCCCGAAGACTTAAAAATTTCTGCAGACAGTACAAAGATTCTACAGGAAAATAAAGGAATGAGTTCCAAACTACCAAAACCTAGACTAAAATCATCCATACTAGTAGGTATAGTGCCCGTCCAAGATTTGGCAGCCGAAATTGACGAGGGAAATCCCAAATTAAAACTAGAGAACGCGCAGGTGGAATCATTCCAAACAAGAGGATCTAAATGCAGCACCCACAAACCAGAAAATAATAAGGAAACAACAAAACAAACAAGATTTATATTGCATTTTTTTTAGATACATATTAAAAGATATAAGCAATCAAAAAATGACATGGATTCAAATAGGGACTAACAAATCCGGATGGAGGGAAGTGTTACCCACTCAAGACTCATCCATCTAACTAAGATGTCAAGAGTTGGAATCTCCATACACCTTTGTCTGGGTATTAATTCTGTTGTATTATTCCTCCTCTTAATGAGGCTATTAGATTATTTGAACTTGTAGCGATTGTTAACTTGTTTTAGTTTGATATAATTATGATACCTTTTTTTGGTAAATAATATAATGAAAAACCAACAATTTGCTGAATCGGAGGCCTATAGTGAGGGACTTACTGTACCCCTATAGTGAGTTTCATCCAACAATCCATCTCGGCACCAACGGCTCGGATTTAATCCGAATTCTAAATGATCTGAGCCGTCTGTTGTTCATATTTAAATCTAAATGTTCATTGTCGAGATGGATGACTGAACGGTGCAGTGAGCTCCTCACTAAAGGGCCCTTGTTCCACAACTTGCACGTTGCCAAAGAAGTAGGATATGCGTCGAGACTCAAGAGTGGCCAATTTATTCCACTACAGTTGTACAACGAGGTCAAACTAGTAAAATTAAGCGCGAAAACTCCCTCCGCTGGCTAAAAATTAAATGCCCTTCACACCTTCACAATTAAAAGTTCGTTGGGGTAGTTGCACCCCCCACCCTCCTTCCTCTCTCTCTCCTCCCCTTTCTCTCTCTACCCTCTTTAAATCCCCCCCCACTCTCCCCCCCTTCTCTGCAAAAACCATCCCCCTCTCCCCCTCTCTCCTTTCTGTCTCTCTCTCTCTAAACTCCAATTACATCTCTTTAGCAAGAGGCAAAACAACAATTCGTTTTGTGCTCGTCGCGCGGCTGCGTAAACTCCAATAAAATCTCAAAACCCAATTGGGTGAAACCTCCGATTCCTTTTTCCCTTGATTGGCTTTCTGGGTTCTCGCTCAATAGTTCAAATTTCCAACATTTCCCATACTTTGGAAAAACAACCCCAATCTTTGGGCGTTTTTAAAAAATTTACCGGGCTTTCGATACAATTCAGTCCTCTGAAACGATGGCGGAGCAGATCAAACAAAACCCAGAAGAATCCCGACAGAGGAGAACCACAACGCTGCCGAATTTCCTCTTATCGGTGAAGCTCAAGTACGTGAAATTGGGTTACCACTACGTGATAACCCACGCCATGTACCTCCTTCTCACTCCTCTCCTCATCGTCTCTCTCCTCCACCTCTCCTCCCTATCCCCGGACGACGTGTACCACCTCTGGTCCCACCTCAAGTTCAATCTCGTCACAGTCGTCCTCTGCTCTGCTCTTATGGTTTTCCTTGCCACTGTATACTTCATGAGCCGGCCCAGAAAGGTATTTCTATTTGGCTTTAAAAGCAACTTTACTTTTTTTTATTATTATTATTATTGGTTCTTCTATTTGGTATTTCGTGTCAAGCTTTTGTGTATTAGTATGGGTTCTTCTGACGGGAGAAATTATAAAAGTAAAAAATTATGATCCAAACTTTTTTTTAATACAGACAAGTCAAAAAGTCAAATTTTTTGACTTATTTTTTGTTTTATTTATAAAAAAAAAATTATCTTTGAATGAAATTTTTTTACTTTTCCGATTTCTCTCGTCAACACAAACTAATAATACACAAAAACCTACCACAAAACTAACTAACGAGAAGAAAATCAAATAAAGACGAATAAATATGCAAAGTGACTTTTTAAGCCAATTAGGCTTTATATTATATTTAATATTTTGAGCATAGGGTCGATTTTTGATTCGTGTGCAAAAGTTTTAACGGTATCCAAAACTCTTTTTGGGGGATCGTTGTATCTTGGGAGTTGAGCAGCCAGCTGGACGTTTCTTCTCGAGGAAGTGCGTTTCGTGTCTGCCAGTATTTTAGTTCATTCAGGGATTCTAACGAATATTTCCAACACAGGTTTATCTGGTAAACTTCGCGTGTTATAAACCCGAGCCGGCCCGTATGTGCACCCGGGAGCTTTTCATGGACCGATCAGTCCAGGCAGGGACTTTCACAGAGGAGAATTTGGCGTTCCAGAAGAAGATTGTAGAAAGGTCCGGATTGGGCCAGAAGACGTATTTTCCGGAGGCGATTTTGCAGGTGCCGCCGAACCCGTGTATGGCGGAGGCGAGGAAGGAGGCGGAGATGGTGATGTTTGGAGCCATTGATGAGTTGCTGGAGAAGACAGGGGTGAAGCCTAAGGATATTGGGATACTGATTGTGAATTGCAGCTTGTTTAATCCGACGCCGTCGCTTTCAGCTATGGTGGTGAATCATTACAAGCTGAGGGGGAATGTTTTGAGCTATAATCTTGGCGGGATGGGGTGCAGTGCTGGGTTGATCTCCATTGATCTTGCCAAACAAATGTTACAGGTAGGTTTGTTTGTTGAATGTGTTTTTTGATTTGGGTTTTTCTCTGTTTTTCAATTGGTTTATTTGGAATGGTGTGATTTTGTGTTTTCAAATGGGCAAAAGGGTCACTAAATTTTACGGAAACTTGTGCAGAAAAATCAATACGGGTGTGTTTACGTAAGCTGACCCGAACACTGTTAGTTTTAGAAAGAGCATTTAAACCCGTACCGGTCATTTTGAGTGCCTTGTTTGTTATCATTTATCAAGTGAATTGCACATTAAAATTTGTTATGTACTACTAACAAATATTCTGTTACTAATAACAGGTGCACCCAAACTCTTATGCCTTGGTAGTGAGCATGGAGAACATAACACTAAACTGGTACTTTGGCAACAACCGTTCAATGCTAGTGTCAAACTGCCTCTTCCGAATGGGCGGCGCCGCCATCCTCCTCTCCAACCGCTCCTCCGACCGTAGACGCTCCAAGTACCAACTCATCCACACTGTCCGCACCCACAAGGGCGCGGACGATAAATGCTACAGCTGCGTCTTCCAAGAAGAAGACGAAAACAAAAAGATTGGCGTTGCCTTGTCAAAAGACCTAATGGCCGTAGCCGGAGAAGCCCTAAAAACCAACATCACAACCCTCGGCCCACTCGTCCTACCGATGTCCGAGCAACTTTTGTTTTTCGTAACCCTTGTCGCCCGAAAAGTGCTCAAAATGAAAATAAAACCCTACATTCCCGATTTCAAATTGGCTTTCGAACATTTTTGCATTCACGCCGGGGGCAGGGCGGTCTTGGACGAATTGGAGAAGAATTTGGACCTGAGCGATTGGCATATGGAGCCTTCAAGAATGACTCTAAACCGATTCGGGAATACTTCCAGTAGCTCGTTGTGGTACGAATTGGCGTATACCGAGGCGAAAGGGAGGATCAGGAGAGGCGACCGGACGTGGCAGATTGCGTTTGGATCGGGGTTCAAGTGTAACAGCGCGGTCTGGAAAGCGTTAAGGACCGTCAATCCGGCTAAGGAGAAGAACCCTTGGATGGATGAGATTCATGAGTTTCCTGTTCATGTGCCTAAAGTGGCACCACTTGCTTCTTGAGCATTTTTTTCAAAAAATTTATTTTGTGGTATTTCCATATTAGAGGGGTCAATTTGTATTTAGTTATAATAACATTGAATTGTGCTATGTTTCTAGGGAGAAAATAGTCAGAAATGTTACTAATCCCCCTTTGCCATTTTTTTTTGTTTCTTCTTTTTTTCTTTTTCTTTTTTTTTTCTTTTTTTGGGGGGGATCTCAATGTTGAAGAATTGATGTGGTTAATATACTCCAGAATTGTTGCATAATTGATTGTCGTTTTTTCATGGCTGGATAATGGTCCTCTCTACAAACATTACCCCTTGATTGCTACATTTTTTTGTGAAAGCACTAATGCAACTATGTACCAATAAACTAGTGCTGCAACTTATTGGTATTGAAGACATCAACTATGTATATATTTCTTAGTGCTGCAAATAATTGGTAGAAAGATTATGGTTTAAAACTAAGCCAGCTTATCTAAAAACTGGTTTTTCACTATTTTTTATGTGATGTATTGTGAGAGAATGATATGTCTTAGTTTTTGGAAAAAAAACTGTTTTTTGTTAGTGGAACACCCTCGGTTTAGAAATATTTGTTCAAACTTATTTGTTTATCACATATGACAATTCGAGGCTAGTTTTATTTGAGACCCATCTTCTCTAAAGCCAAAGCTACTAGCTTCACGAAGCAGTTGCATCTCGACCACTCAGTATCTCTTGCATTCAATGGTCTAAATTTGTTGAAAATGCTTTTCGGGAAGAGTCTATTCTCACCGGTAAGATTCTTTTTAACAAATTTGAACAATTAAAAATACTTTTAAACAACAAAAATTGCACGAATTGCTCTATGCAATTCAAACCCAGGCTGCGAAGAAGTCATTTCCTTCATTTGACCAGGTAGCTACAAATAGTTTGATTTTTTTGAGGAAATAATGACATTGAGTAAAGCAGTACAAAATTTTGATGGAGTGGCATTGAATAGTTTTGAGTTTCAGAGGAAATAATGACATGAGTATAGTACAAAATGCAAGATTGAAAAGCTTAATGACATGGTATTTTGAGCTTTGGTTTGTTTTTTTTCCCTCTTCTTCTTGTATCCAGGTGTCCGAACCAGCTTAGACTTGGTTTGTTTATAAATTAAAGTGATTTCCGATGAACTTTCAGCAAATTGAGTACTAGTAGGGTTCGAATAACTGCCTTCGTTAGGGTATTTGGGTCAGCTTGCCGACGGTTCAAGTAATCCGCTCTCTGATCCAGTCAAAAGCATCATCCATGCTACAACTAGGGAATTCACAAGAAACTAACTTCCTTACAGCCTGATCCTAAGAATCAAACACTGATTAATTATGCTTGGTTTGTGCTTTTTTCCCTCTTCTCGTAATCAGGTATTCGAACCAGCCTTGACTTTTGTGTATAAATTGAAGTCATCTCGGTTGAACTTTCAGCAAATTGAATATGTCTAGTAGAGTTCGAATAACTTCCTTTGTAAGGAGTGTTTCGGTCAGTTTAAGTGTAGTTCGACTAATCCGCTCTAAGATCCAATCAAAGTCAAGTCATCCACACCAAAATTAGGGAATTCATAATAAATTACTAACTTTCTTACAACCTGATTCCAAGAATCAAACACGGCTCAATTACGTGGGAAGCAAATTCACTGACTAACCGGACCAACCCACCTACGCACTAACCAACCGCACCATGACTCCTCGAAGTTTGAGGTTTCCCCCAAAAAGGTGAAACAGAGCGTCACATTGAATCCTCTATTATTGACACATAATTTCATTGGCATTTAAGATACCCATAAAAGTAAAACAAACAAAGCACATGGACTTCAGTCACCAAGATTTAAGGGTGAGAGCCCACTGGACATCCATACACTTGCTGTTTCCAACGTGAATGAGTTAGGCCCCACCCCTGTGGGAATCGAACACAAAAATGATTGTGACACAAACTTTGTGCCACAACCAACCACAATCCTACTCACATGGGGTGTGGGTCTCACATGAGCCCCACGTGCGGGCCCCACACCCCATGTAAGTGGGGTTGTAGTTGGTTGTGACACAAAATTTGTGTCACTATCATTATTCAATTGAACATGGGACCGGGACGATGCAGTCCTAGTCCACAAAGATGGAACCAGCTGTTTTTCCTAGTGATGGGAAGAAACCCTAAAAACAAACTTAAAAAAAGGGTTTTTAAAGGGGTTGACAGCTTTGCATATTCAATGCTCTGTCCGGTAGGCCCTTTACATTGCATGGCAAGTAAGGGGGTGTTTGGGAGCTTACTTTTTAGCTTTTGATTTTTGACTTTTTGGTTTTTTGGTTTTTTGGCTTTTGGTCAGAATGAGTTTTGGATGTGGGAGGAGTGTTTGGGAGAAATGTGCAGAATGTGTTTTGGAGAGGGAAAATGAGAAGTAGAAATAAAAAAGGAGCTCCAAAGCTCTTTTTGACTTTTGGCTTAGAATTTGCAAAATGGAAAATGAGTTATGAAAGAATGTGTTTTGAGGGTTGTCATCCAAACACTCAAAATGAGAAAAATAGAATGTGAAAAGTAGAAAAAGAGGGGGCCAAACACCCTCTAAATGAAGAAGCTGTGATCAAAAAAAAAAATGAAGAAGCTCAAAAATGTTAAACAAATCCTTGGGGAATTGAAGTTCTCTTGGTAAAGCTTCTGTCTTGATAATGCATATTACTCCCTCGGTCTCATTTTAAGTGTATTCTACTAGGAATATATCGAGCTTTTAAGATTGAGAATTTAGTTAAATGTATTTAAATTGTATGTAACTTTTATGTAACATATAACAAGATCTAATGATCTATCACGGTACTCAATTTGACGATCCTACCTATTGATTTTGAAAGAGTCGATGTGTTTGTATCATCATCAGTGCAAGAAATTAGATTAATCAGAATCAATGAGAACTTGTTCGAGTTGTATTGAACATAAGAGAAGTGGACGTCCACTTCTGTTGTACTAATTATTATGCGTCATTCAATTGGATACTCACATCCGATCAATTTCATTCTTGCACAGATGATGAGTATTTCGAAGCCTACTGAATGAATGAATGAATGGCTCGGATGGTGAATGGTTCAGAGTAGTTGTCTGTAAAAAGATTTTGGCTAAATCCAAAAAATAGGTTTTTGGGTTTTTTTTCGTTGTCTTTATTCAAATTTTTTTTGCATTTGTTAGTTTTCGGTCGATTTTTTTGTAGTTTCTTGGCTTATCTCAACGAGAGGAATCTAAAAAGTATAAAATTATTAGCCAAACTTAAAGTTTTGTGAATAAAGACGAAGAATAATCCAAAAAACCGGTTTTTTGGCTTACTTTTCGTCTTTATTCACAAAACTTAAAGTTTGGCTAATAATTTTATACTTTTTAGATTCCTCTCATCGAGACAAGCCAAGAAATCACAAAAAATCGACCGAAAACTAACAAATGCAAAAAAAAATTGAATAAAGACAAAACGACAACCCGCAGCCTCTCGGAAATTTTGATTCTTTTGAACTCTGATTCTTACAAACATCAGTGTATACCAAATTTATATGAAAGCATCCTCGTTTATGTCACAGATACTTCACAAAAGTAATCGAATACTCATGTGTTCAATACATACAATATATGTATGACATGTTGCTCTCTTACTCTCCTATCTCACATAATGTTGTTCTATTCCACAAAATAATTTGAAAATATAAAAAGAACAATGTCCCTTTATTACACTTTGAGTAAACAAGTTACAGATTTGATTAGACCAACGTTAATTACGTAGTTGGACTTTTCACTCTTACCCGAGTCAATATAACATAATTTATGGCCGATCAAATATATGAAAGTGATACTCCTAAATACGGCGATAATTACGTGCTTGGACCTCTCACTCTTACTGGAATCAATAAAACATAATATATGGCCGATCAAATAAATGAAAACGATACTAAATTATTCACCCTTTCACATTTTGAAAAGGTAAGATATCTGGTCCCATGTACTTCTCTGTGAGATTGATCTTTCGCTCTCGGTCTCATATCTCGCTTTATGCTTCGTATCACAATACTCGCTCTCACTAAATTTCATACAATGAGATGTTATCGAAAGACACTTTCAGACTCTCGCACACGCTTACACACGCGCATTATATGATTTGGATTTTTGTGTAACAACTAGTAACAAGATGATTCAGGACTACCAAATGATGACATGTGGGTCAAGGTTCGACTCATGATATACATACGTTGACTTCCCAAAAATCAAAATCAAAAAAAATAGTCAATTGTCCCTTAATTTGGAAATTCAAATTACTTGTGTCAGAAGAAATTATGTTGCTTGATTTGCAGTACTTTTTAAAAGGAAGAAGAAGATGCTTTTGGATCCTGTAGGTGAACCGTTGTTCTTCCACTTGCGAAAATTGATTTTGTTTTCTCTCTCTCTCTCTCTCTCTCTCTCTCTAAATTAGGTGGCCGGTTTCCTCTTGTCAGTCAAAATGGTTGATTGGTGGGTCAATGAATTCTGGATTTAATTGGGACCTCCTTCTTGTACAACACTGCAGCTTGTTCAACAATAAATTCATGCGTGTGGCATTTTTCTTTCCTTTTCTACTCTCTTTTTCCGCACTCAATCACACAATTGATCGGGTTCAATTCTTAGAATCAAGTCACAAGAAACTAATTTATGGTGATTCCTTTACGTTTGGCGTAAATGTCTATCTTTAACCAAACCGGGAAAGAGATTACTCAAAGTGTACTTAAACTGACATGGACAAATGAGACCGTCACGAAAAAGTACGACCATCTTGCATTCGTGTGTAAAAGAAAAGCAGACAGAAATCCCAATGTGTTGCGTAGTGGGAAAAAGATATGTATCGTTTGTAAATTGTAATAGAGATGGAGATAGTAGGGTTGGCCTCGTCAAGGCTTATGACTTAGGAGTTTGCTTTCTCTTAAGATCTTTAGCTCGAAACCTCTTAGGTGCTACAACTCCTTTGCAGTCAGTCCATACGGAACATTTGTCCAGTTTCAGGTGAGGGCCCCGGCTACTGGTCAGTGGGTTTATGGTCTCCATGATTAGTTGATGTGCGTATAAGCTAGCCCGAACACCTGGTTATCCCCCAAATAAAAAAAGAAGAAGAGAGAAATGGAGATAGGACACAATATACAACTTGAATTTCTACACTGACAATGGTGACAAAATGGGTTAGAAATTACGAAATTGTAAGATAGAAAGGGTCTTTTCTTAAAAAAAAAAAGAACTAATAAATTAAGAGCCTGCGAGTGTTTGTTGTAACGAATTGAAGAAGCATATACTGCAAATTTTTTTACCAGAGAGGGTCAAAAAAATCAAAATCAATGAAACTTGTCGATGACATTGTGAGACACTTCTTTTCGTCTTTAATTTTATTTTTCGCAATAGGCGAGAAGCGAAACTCGTACAGTTTCCAAACCCAAAACGTGTGACAGCTAGTGAAAAATTTTGCACGAAATCGCAATTTATGTATCACTATCGAAACAAACATTTTGCGTATAGGACAATTGCTTAATCCGTCAAACACTTATTTTTTATATGCCTATAGTCCGCTTATAAACACGAGAATAATATGCCCATGCATATACAAATACGCAAATTTCGCATGGAAACTTTTCAATTTTGAATTAATACGCTGAGGTAGAATTCGGTGGACTAATTTATGAAAAGGTAAGAGTCAAAGTATGGTGTGAATAAATGAAGGCTTGTGAAGTAAGTAGGAGATGGAGTGCAAGAGTGCATGAGAAACTAGTACACCTAAAGTGCTTTTCTTCCACGACTTCGCATGTTCGAATCGTACAAAATCCAAACTTTAAGGCACTGGAGGGTTTTCCCGGTCATTAACTTCAGGGCATCGAGATGAGTTGAGATGCGTGTAAACTGGCCCGGACATCCAGTTGTCGGAAAAAAATTGGGTGGACTAATATTTGATGAAGGTAAGAGTCAAAACTTTTAGGCGGTGGAAGGTGTGAACAAATGAAGGCTTGTGAAATAAGTTGGAGATGGAGTGCAAGAATGCATGGAAATTACTTATTTTTGGTTTGATAATCTAACAATGGTGGTTACTGGTATCGTGCACCCACATGCATATATTAACCTAATGGTGATTGTGACTGAAATTGTTGATTACTTCACATCATTAAAAGGAGAAACCTGTAGAACAAGTTTGACTCATATTTCTTATCTTAGTAACTTAAAGAAGAAAATGATGCATATATGGTACGTAACGTGGTTAGCTAAACTAATTTGTAACATGTGTATGCGCGTAAGGCATACCGAAGCTGAGGGGTTTGGCTAGGGGTGGGAATTTATGACACGACCCGAACATGACACGAAGTTAGCGGGTCAGTGTTGAGTATTTTTTACACGAAACACGTATATGACACGACCCGAGAACACGGTTAGTAAATAGGTTGGGTTAACTTGTTCTTCTATTCGTGTCGACACGGTAACCCGAGAATGACACGAATTAACTTGCATAAACCGAGAATGAACGAGAATTAACCCGCATAACCTAATAATGACACGAATTAATCGTGTCCATTCGTTTTGTACTCGGGTTAAATTTGGCTAAACAGGTTGTTTCCAAGTTAATCGTATCATGTTCGAGTTGACACGATTAACAGCAGGTGGGGTTAGAGTTCATTTTTTTTTTACACGATTAGTTAAGCAGGTCATTTTGACACGAACCCGACTTGACATGACACAACGCCCAACCCTAGGTTTGGCTAAGTAGGCATGAGAAAGCAAAATATGTGCTTGTCTTTCATGAGATTGCATGCTCAAATCTCAACGGATGCCAAACATTCCAAATTTTGGGGCCACTAGAGGGCCAGTCATTATAATTAGGGTCCCGGAATTAGTCGAAGTGAGCGCAAATTCGCCCGAACTAATCGGAGAAAAAAAAAAAAACAGCGTTCGGGAAAAAATATTACACGTATGAAATCTAATAGAAAGACGTAGCAAATGACCAAAAGAATTCGTAACGTGTTGAACTATAAAAAAAATGGGTACCATATGCAAAATGAACTTGTGGCTAACGATAAAATTCACAACTTAATTAACCATAAATACGAAACCTTGATATGGGACAGGCATTATGACGGGCTGGCAATGTCTAGAAAGAGTACTATGTGTACCCATACTGGTCCAAAGGAGTATAAATAAGGCCTAACTTGGGGATGATATGTTTGCAACGTAAGCCGAAAGTTATATGGAGTTATGATGGGTTGGAATGGGTCGATTTTCGAGCCGAATTTGCATCGTACGATGAAAGTAATCCTCGTGTGATGCAAAATGGAATTCACTACACTTTCACGTGATGATTCGTGCCATTCATTTATGGCTTATTGTGTTTATCATCTAGACAAAAATTTGGATTGCAAAAGAGGAAAAATGAGTCCAACGTTAGTTAGGCGTCGATCATTTGTGTTGAATTCCAACCGGGTTTGTACTACTTTTTCCGTTCTACAAAGTTAGACCACTACAAAAAGACAAACTTTGTTTTTTTTTTTTTTGGATAAATGAAATAAATAATTTTGTGCATGAATTTTTTTTAAAAAAAATTAGCCCAAATTGAAAGAACTAATTGAGATCTAGTATGCTACAAAGATTTTTTTTTTTTTTAAAAAGTATGAAAGTACTTTATTTTTTAACTTTAAAATTACACATATTTGAGACAGACGGAGTACATGATAAGAGAATTTGTGGTTCTTGTGTGTCAAAGTTAGTGACATGTAGTAGGGATGGCCATTTGTATTTCCGTGTCCACATGACTAATAAATGAGCCTAACTTGAATAAGGGAAGTAAGATAACGAGCATAAAAAACGGAATCTTTTCCCTACTATCCTTCGCCTTTGATTTGGAAAAACAGAATCTTTTCCCTACTGTCCTTCGCCTTTGATTTGGAAGCATGGTGGAACGGTACAATGCCTCTTTGAGTCTCTTGATTTTCGAAGTGTATGAAACCCGCTATTTCAGTGGTAAAACTTTCTCTAATCAGCCTTTTTGTGCATACAACACCAAAATTAGGTCTCCCTTTTATCCTCCCCACCGATACTCCCATCGGTTAGGCTAGCGAAGGAACTGCTGCCATTGTTGTTGCATTATAGTTAACTGTGAGCATGTCTTCCCTTCAAATGCAACTAATCTGCTGTCAACAATGACAAATCAAAGTGTCCACAAACCTCTCTCACACACATTTCCAGGTCGAAGGCTACAATGGCCGAGACAACGCGAAGCGTAAATGTGTTATTGGAAACAAAACAATGTGTTCTTAGGTATCCCTTATTTTTTTTGGTAGCTGCATTTTCCCTATTAGATAGAGCTCGATAATATATTCGGCTCTGCTTTTATTGTTCTCCGTCGGAAAGAAAAACCTTTTGGCAATAACAATAGTGGTTAGGAGGGAGACAATTGGAGAGAGTTATATGAGTTTTTGTGATTGGTTGTCAGACTCATGTTGTCTTCCCTTAATGAATCAAACCAGTAATGCTCACCAAGTGAGAAAAAAAAAAACCAGAACAGTTCAAAACGAAGAGTAATTTGAACCCAAAACTAGGTTTTAAAGTACAGCTGGTTGGACTCAAAACCCGGGCACCACAGAGTTCAACGACGAAGATTGTCTGATAGTATGATAGGAGGTTTGGTCTCACTCTGTCTAATGATTCAGCTCTACTCTCGTACTTAATAAATTTAACGGGGTGACAAATATTTGGAAGTAAGTTCAAAATCCAGAACGATAAGACAGATGGTTCCGAATTTCCCTCTCTTTTTTTTTTTTTTTTTTGGAAAGAAAGAAAGAAAAAAAAAAAAACACGATAAAGCAGACCAATTCGTGAACATTGTACAATGAACTACAAGGATTACATGATAGATAATATTCACAGTAAATGTCAACTGACTACCTTAACAAGATTCTCATATGCTATCAAGAGCAAAATCACTAAAAACTGCAGACACAGCTAAGGGTTTGAGTTACATACCCCATATACCACGAGCGGTTGCCACCTTGTTGCTTGGCCGAGAGGTTAGTTCATACAAAATCCTGCCAAATGCATCTGAATACTTCCCATCTGAGAGAAGTATCTCCGCAAAGGCATTCTCATAAGCCAGAAGCAGATTCTTGTTCTGTGGTTCTGAGACGAGGCTCTCCAATATTGTTGCTGCTTTCCGGCAAATATCTGGGACTGGATGTGGGGCCTTAATCACTTTAAGAAGTCGATCAACTGCCCTGAAATTCGATACATTGTAACAAATTCAGCAACAGAATGTTTTTCGTAGTTAGTTTCTGACAACATAGTTTACGTTGACAATGTCGAAAAGAACAGTAAAGACTAGCTTTCTCATGATGGGTTTTTTTTTTTCCCTTAATTAACATATTTTAGAATTTGCAAAAGCGAAAGTCCGTTAACACAAACACTTTGCACAAGATGGTTATGTGGCGTTGTATCATTGGGCAATGTAAAATGGCATCTTATCCATTGTCCAATGATACCGTGCCACTTAAGCATGTTCTGCATATTCTTGTGCAAAGTGTTGTGTTAGTATCACTCCTCTTTTGCAAAAAAATCACAATCCGATTCGTTGCAACAAGAGGAATCGAAAACATAACAAGACGATAAATAATCCCCAAATGACATCATTTGACCCAAAACTGATAAAAGTTTAGAACAACGAAAGCAAACAAAATAAAAATCCATAAGTTAGGCCAAAATCAGGCTCATTCACCATCGTTCACTAGCAAGCTTCACACGGCAGTCCATGTTAACTTCAACAAGGTGATAAAGTGCACCAACAGCAGCAGCTTGTGCATCAACAGCTGGTAAGCTCAACAGATCAACTAAACGTTTATAAATCTGCGAAATCCACAAAACCTCGGGGCATTACTCCCTGTAAACAATAATCAGCTAATTTAACTACTCACTTATCTAACAAGGGGACATATGAGCAATAATATCAAACCTGCGGGCCAAAAGGAAGAATGAAAGTTTCATTATCAGGATTTAGTATTAAACGCCCAATTAGCTCTGCAGCTGCACAATGCCAGGCTCTGACAGAAGATCCCAGCATCCCCACGAGTGCTTGGACCGCACGTTTACCCCTTGTTTGGCGAAAACGGATGAGGAAATTCTCGATTAGAATGCGTTTGTTCTATTTCCCAATAAGAAATTATGAAGTTGGAAATATTATCACAAGATTAAGTCCAAGTTCTTACGTTATTTTGATGAATGAAGGCTTTGACGAACTAAAGATTCGAAGATCAAGGAGTGGTACCAAATTAACTACTGTCTCAAGGGCATTTGTAACAAGTTCCTCGTCCTCTGCAAGTATTGAAAATTGTTAGAAACAACTGCATACTAGGAATCTAGAAAGTAACATTCACTTCAGGACTGCCAGATTTTTAACCCGCAAACTTTGCAGAGTATGTCAACTTTACATTAAGGAGGCAGAAACTTCCTTGGATGTTTACAAGGTCAGTGAACATCTTTTGTTCAGAATCCTGTTGAATTTCAATACAATCCTTCATCTCCCTGCTTTTCATTTAGCTTGGTTTTGGCTCATATAGAACTTGTTTAGGGAGCAGGAATTTTTGAAATGACCAAAAATGAAAATGACATACAATGGCAGTGAAACATTTCCGGGTTCCTGGGGTGAAATGTTCAGAAACATAAAAGCATAGTCTTTAAAGACACGATTCTTGGTGAAAAATACCAAATTAAATCATTAGTCATTACAGTCATTCTTTTTGGCAATAATTTCACATTTTAAAAGTTCCCAACTCATGGATTCTCCTTGTGCTATTTTCTTATCCCCTTAAATTTTTTCAAAGTGCATCCCTAAACCTATTTGTTTCAAGTTTAGTATTCTTCACGGAGCCTGTTCCCAACCCAAGAGGAGGTTTACCCAAGCCACAAATAATCCCGTAATATATTTTGAGTTTAGAAAATGTTCTAAAGAACCAAATGGAGCCCAACTCCTCGTGGTCAAAACATTTAGTGTGATGAGTTCAGTTTAACACACAGATCACCCCACCACATTTAAGGATGGTACGGACATGTTGCCTTTGGCTCCAACATATATCCTGACAACCTTCCATTGATGAAATATCTTATACTATATTGTTCTGCAAAACTTTGGTATCTTGTGCATGGTTGACATAACCAGCTTTTGTAAAATCCAACGACAGCTATTTCAGTAGCCTGCATTAAAGCCATGCCACTAAAACTGTTGTCCCGCATTCCCACTTTCATCATGCCCTATGAGATCCAAGGTTCTCTTTTTCTTAGGTCTTCCATAATCTAAAAGAACTTGCCACCACCCCCACCCTGCTGCACAAAAAAAAAAAAAAAAAAACGAAAAAAGGATCTGCTATAAACTTGGAGCCCACCCCCGTTACAAAAATGAATATGCAGTAATAAACAAACGAACGAATTAGGTTCGTCACTTGTTTTGGCAAATAAAACTTAAAACCCTAACCCATAAATTTACCACAGAAAAGCCAGTAGACAACCAACAATGCTCTCCAAAAATACTGGAAATACAATACCAATATTCCACACCATTCAGCAATGACAGATTAGCAACTGTGTATCACGTGATTCAGGTCAGAAGATCTCTTTAAGAAATTTCCCAGATTTTCAAATGAGTTGAAACATATCAATATGTAAGAGACACAAACTCACAAAGATATCATCAACAAAAAACTAAGAGAAACATTTACGTTGTTTATCTTCCGTAAGACCAAAAAATACGGCAATTAAAACTGACAGTCACTGGATGAAGACCCATTAAGGCACCACAAATAAGAAAACGAACGATTCTCAGTATTATGGCTAAACTTGTCACCTGTAATGTGGTCTTCAATGCACTGAAAGAGTGTTTCCAAGCAATGACGATGCTGGCCCATTACCATATCGTTTTCGGACATGTACGAAAAGTTGCGGATAATATTTGAAGCTGCAACAGCACATTGTTGCTTCTCCATGCGTCCTTCATCATCTAGATTAAACAGGCTATCTTCATTCAACCACCACTCTGAAGGATGAGTTTTGGTTGTTCTGGTCTGTAAAGGTGCCTCTGTAGTAGAAGGTCCAAATCCCACACTGCCATCAGAAGACCATCCAAAATTCAGGTCCCAACTCAGTAGAGCAAACTATATGCATGGAAACTGCAAAGATTACTTAAAAATTACAATGTCAGACTCACGTAGGATTGGGAACATCACTTGAGCTCAAACCCTTGTACTCATTCCCAAAACCGGTCACAACAGAGTTTGCACCTAACAATCTCACGCGCGGTGTTCTTACAAGCTCCCTCGGTAGGGCTATATCACGCCAATCATCAATCTGTTCCAATTTTAATCAGTATCACGTACTCCCTCCATCCCCTGTGTTAGTCTATTTTTGAACTTCTGAAGGCAAAGAGCAAATTTGATTAAATTTACGCTCTTTCTCTTTTCTTTTAAATTGATGTAACGGCTCCTTGGATCAAAAGTACAGAACCACTTTTGCTTCAACATTTCAAACTAAATGGCACTTTCAGAAAGTTAGAAATTTTAAAGTGCAATAACTTTGTGTCCTTAAACAGTTAGATTGCCCAAAATGGACCAACTGAAAGGGACAGGGGAGTACAAAAGGTCTGTGTAGAACAATATGGCAATAGAACTTTTAAATAAGCTTAGGAAATTCATAATCACACGTACGACTTGGAGAATAGCATCAAGCAACCCAGGTACTTTTGCAAGAGGATCTTTACGCACGTCATCCTTTTCTCTGAATGAAAGCAAAGTGAGAGTATTCAATGCCCACGTCAGCTCACTTTTCAATCCACTTTGAAGAGCCAGGACTATCCTTCTGTTATTTTGATCTGGATAAATAATAACACCAAAAAAGGGATTCCATAATCAAATAAATGCATCAATCATATATTGACACCCGTAAATAACTAAATAAAAATGCCTCACTTTTTTATTTGAACATCTTGCAGGCATCAGCTTGCAAGCAAGATCACCTATCATTTGTATCAGCCAAGAGCATATGTAGAATGCTGAACAATAAGTAAGCGACACAAATAGCGCCCTAAAAATACCTCAATGTCCATAAGATACCAGTTCTGCAGTACTTTTTCCTCGATGAAGATATAGCGCTATCAATGATTAAATATCACTAACAAATTCTAACCGGACAATGATTATGCTTTGAAAAAAGGACTTGCTGGGTTACCATCTTAACAAATGGAAGTACCTCAAAAGATTTGGCCGAAAGAGGAGCTAGCTCCAATTTGCCCAACAATATCAAGTGAAAAGAATAATAACTTCTTAACAGAAAGTCTGTAAACAAGGTTACAAGAACGTACTTTTGTAAAAGCCCACGAAATAATTACTTCCATGTCCATACCCCAAAGGTCTCCTAGGATCAAGGCTAAATACAACTTATTTTCTAAAGCCCGAGAAAAACCCAAACCTTCTTATTTAAAAGCCCAACAAAATTAAAAACCCTCCTTGCTCAAAGGCGTTCACGAGTGGAACTTATGGAAAAGAAAAAGGTCAAAACTAGTTCTCCAGTAGGTAATAGTGAATACGAAACAAATCTTATTTGACTTAGTAATTAAATTTAAAGATGCCAACTTTAAAATTTTAGCCTAAGGCAACCAAGAATACTGGTCAGCTCTGTAAATGTGGCACTAGCTGTGAAGGCTCTCTTTCACAAAATGACAATCTTGTCATCCTTCGGAAAGCTCACAAAGAAAATTTTTTTCAAGAAAAATGCAAATTCAAATCCATTCTAGGCTTAATAGCAAGCTAGGCATACTTCTTTTCAAGTCTAATGGGTTTTCTACTACCATTTCTAAAGCAACATGTGTATCATAATGTTGTACGGCAGGCCCCCCAAAGAACACAGCCGCGACCCAAGGATCGTTGATGGTCATGATAGTGTTGGAGAAGTAACAAACCAAATATATGCAAAATACATACACAGAAACCAAATCACAAACAAAACAAATAAAGACAAAGATATCCATGGCTCTGCTTACTAGGGTATAAACCTACTCCACGGAGCAAGCAAACCAGAGACGATTCCACTTATGTGAAGAGAACAATGCTCCGAAGAGCTACAATGGTGACAAAAGCAAACTCTAACAAAGAGACAAATTCACCAACCGCAAAATACAAGTTCTCTCATGAAAATACAATTGAAATCTCTCACCAAAACTCTTTCTCATCAAGTCTTACTAAACCTAAGGTTTCAACCATGAGACATTAAAGACAAAGATCTTCTCAAGCCCGCCAAAGAGGGGCACCTAACGAACCATGAAGATCTAAAAAAGAACCCTAATGTTCTACCAAGAACCCCCATGGGGCTCTCCCAACGAACTTACAAGTCAAACCCTAATTAAGAAGGTCAAGCTCTATTTATAGCCAAAGATGCTTCTTGCCCAGACTGATTTCCTTGCAGCAAGTTTTAAATCGACAAGGAAACTCCAAAAAAATAATAATAATAATAATTCTTTAGAAAGAAAATCATGCAAAATATGCGTCGACCATCCAGATGGACTTGACCACCGTCCGGACAGAAATTACTGAGGCCTCGGAGTCAAATGTGTAAACGAGCATTCCGCCAACCATGACCTCATCCGGACAATGCATACCAAATCGAGCCAAATTTCTCACACATACATTAAGAGTGGAAAGTTACGAACAAAAAAGAATAAAGGTAAAACATATTTGAAGTAGAGCAAAAGACCACTTTACGAGTACTAGTGGAAAATTTCTTTAGCGCCCCACGGCTTATGAACTAGCTCGACTCAACCCTAGGGTAACTTAGCTCGTTAATGTTCATAAAGCTTGAGATCTAACTTGCTAAAAATGTAACAAAAACTCAGAGCACACTAAGGCCCAGTTTTCCAAAAGATTTTAGCACCCAGGTGGCCAGGTGCTAAAATCATGATATTTCAAATCAAAAAATGAAGTGGTTCCGTGTATCGTTTTTCGATTTTTTTCGCACCAAATTAAAGTACACTCGTGCTAAAATCTTTTGGAAAACTGGGCCTAAAGCTTGGCTTCACGCCTTAGCATTCCTATTTTAGACCATTCAAGCTTAAATTCCCAACAACCCAAATTTGTACCCTCTAGCCAAGAAATAAAACTCCTTATTTACAGGGCCGGCCCAGAAAGGCTGATATTTTGGGCACTCTTAACATTTTTTACAAATGGGCTAGACTAGGACTTTTTTTTTATCCAAATAAAGAAGAAAAAAAAAACCCATTATTAGTTACAAAATAGCCCAAACCATTGTAGCCCAATCTAAAAAAATAGGCCCAAAGATAAGTTTTTAAAAAAAAAAAAAAGGCCCAACATGGATTTTGTCTGTAAAATCCATGTTGAATGTATCCCAAAATCAAAATATGTATTGTATCCTGGCAAAGGTTTTTTATTTTAATTGAAAAATGATTAGTTAATTGAAGGATGATTATGTGATTGATTAATTAAAGAAAAATTAGAATGCTTCAATTTCTCTCAAAATCGGGAAAGAGGAAAAAAATTCATCTTCATAGTTTTGGGTTTACTGTTTCTTACTAATTTGACTTATGGATTTGTCATATGTCGAAAAGTTTTATACTCTTTGAACTCGTCTCAATGGATTCCATTTTTTTAGTGTAATAGCTTCATTTTTTTTTTTTTTTAGGGGGATCACTGTTTCAGTGGTATTCTGTGAGCAGCCACTTTGTGCATTTATTGCCAAAGGTTAGGTCTGTCTCCAATCCATCTGTTTCAGTGGTATTCTGGGAGCAGCCACTTTGTGCATTTATTGCCAAAGGTTAGGTCTGTCTCCTATCCTTCCCCCGCCCATACCCCCAATTATTGGGGACTAAATGGGTTATGTTATTGTTGTTGTTGTAATAGCTTCATTTTTTGATGCCATAATAATGGAATTTTCTTTACCGATGAATTCATTTTTCGATGCCATGATAAAATGACTTGGTAGAAGAGGTGGATTATACAAGTGTAATTGACACTTTTGCTTCTAAAAACGCAACACGAGTAATATTTAAGTGATAATCGTGCGTTATATATGTATTTGAAGACTTTGTGTTTTGACTTTTTTGTTACTATATAATGATTAGTAGAACTTTATAGTGTCTTAGCTTTGTCGTATTGTGATTGTTACTAGAAAAAAAAATTTCAGTGTTATAATCTTAGGGCACATTTTTTAGGCCAGGCCTAGGGCAATCTAAACCCTTGGGCTGGCCCTGCTTATTTAGAGTCTTAAAAACATAAGTCATTGTCTAAAGTTAGTTGCACAAAGCAGTTGCGGGAGGAGGAGCGGAAGTGTGAGAGCAAGAAAACGTAGAATGTCCTATGGTAATGAGGAGCATATATATTAGAAAATCATGGCCACTGTGATTTTCTATTTGAGTTGCTTTTCGTATCTCATTCTACATCACCTAAGAGGAATTCCAACCGCAATCCCAAATTCAATTTGGCACACCACTTGTCATAAATGATTACCTTTTCAAAATGTTCCAACCATGATGCCAAAAAGGAGATCAAATCTTTCTAGGTAAATGACATGAAGCTCGACATTTCAAGTCCCAAGTCAAATGAGTGATGCCCAATAATATTTCAACGTAAAAACTTTTGATTGGACATACTTTGGATAGACTTTGGTAAAATAGTACTCCTTCCATCCCAAATTGGATGTCCATTTTTGAAACTCGTGCCATTTTTTAATTGTTATATCTTTCAATTTATAATGTTTTTCGTAATTGTGAACACTTTGTATTATAGAACTCAGCGAGAACTATCAAACAGGATCCATATTGAATATTTTTGGAGATTCATATTGAAAGATATAAGCGATTGAAATTGACACGAGTTTCAAAAATGGACATCCAATTTGGGACGGAGGGAGTATAACACAAATTTGACACTTTGATCGGAGATCAAGACTTCTATGAACGTCAAATTGCTGCATAAGGTTTCAAAAGAAATTACCATTTCTAGAATTGAAGGAAAGGTTGGAGATGCTCTAATACAACAATCTTTTTTTTGTTTGTTATTCTGCACTCAACTACCCATTAAGTTTCTGGATCAACCATAGCGTCAAAGTTCTCGAGTTCAAATCTTCCTGACAACTCTTCCAGCCCCTTTGGAAGGCAAGAAATGATGAGATGAGAAAGGGAAGGGGCAAATCCAAAAATTTCATTTTAGTACTTTTCTCTCCATTTCTCACCAAATGATTCAAACCAAATGAGTGATTTGGAGAGAATCTAATCCTTTCCTTTCTTTTCTCACCAAATCACTCAATCCAAAGGGGCTGTTAGACTTACCTAAATGGAGATGTCAATTTCCACATAACTTTCAAGCAAATTAGCATCTCTAAATTTGTTAGCTTTACCACCTCACCACTTTATTGCATTCAATCACACATGAAGTGTATTGGCCAGAATGTTCTAAGGATCAAAAGGTCCACCCTTGCCTGCCAACCGAACCAACTCTCAACGGATAGGCCCTTCGGCAAGGTCAAAGCATGCAGTCAAGCTGCACGAATTGTGCCAACCTGACAGGCTCGGAACACATCACGTCGGATGAAACCGCCTCGGCAGTAGAGTAAGGCTGATCTGGATGTGTCTAGATGAACGCTTCAAACCGATGGGTTCGGTGATCATTATATTGGCAGTGTTAGCTTGGCTGAAAATTGAGTCCTGCAGAGCACCACTGGGGCTCACCTAGCTAACGTCACCGAACGGCTAGGACCTAGGGCATTCTGCTCGGGCCTAAGCACCAGCCTTGGTCATAGCAAGAGCAAGTCTGCTGAACCAATGGGTTCGAGGTGTTCCAGCCAAAGTGATGGGTTCCAAGTATATACAGCCTAGCGGAGGATCGTGCATGCCTAACATGACAAGTGTGACATCAGGCGTGCAAACAGCGAGCAGGCGGCATGTAGATAGTATCTGCAGAACCACATGATGGACCGGGAAGTATTCCCAAACTCGTTGACTTATCAGATGCGCCATGTATGACTTCATCCAAAGCGGCGGATCTGCTCGAGACACACTGACCTGACCATGTGCCGTCGGGTATGAACGGCGCGCATGAGATACACAAGCAGCTTGGTGAGCAAGTAAACCTCTGCCTACAAAAGGCTCCCTCACCAACCTCACTCGGGGGTCTAAAAAACTCTCTCTCTCTCTCTCTCTCTCTCTCTCTCTCTCTCTCTCTCTCTCTCTCTCTCTCTCTCTCAAACTTCTTCCTTCATACATCTTTTTCGACGACTTACTAGACTGTCGGAATGCCTTCTCGGACTCCTAACAGTCCAGGCTAGGCACTAACACGGGTGCTTAGTGTGTAGGTCATCTTCTCAGGCCAACTACTAAGGTTCAGACAAGGTCAGCCATCTCACCACCATTCCGTACCAAACCAGATGCTCAAAGGGGTGACCCGGTGAAGCACCTCCCTCAATTATCAATGTATTTTCAAGTAAATCGAGGTTTATAAGTAGGAGTTTAACTAAAAACTCCAGGTTTACAGTTTATCTACGAACTTAAACCGTTAGATGGGAAAAGTTAAACACTTTACTATCCGTATCCACACAGACATACTCCTTCCGTCCCAAATGCATTGTCCCGTCCACAAAACAAGACCTTAAGAGTAATGTACTATTAAAATAAAATAAAAAACTACTATACATTTTTGCATTATAAGTAGGAGTTTAACTAAAAACTCCAGGTTTACAGTTTATCTACGAACTTAAACCGTTAGATGGGAAAAGTTAAACACTTTACTATCCGTATCCACACAGACATACTCCTTCCGTCCCAAATGCATTGTCCCGTCCACAAAACAAGACCTTAAGAGTAATGTACTATTAAAATAAAATAAAAAACTACTATACATTTTTGCATCAGTTGAAAGAACTCATTGATAACTACTAACTTGCAAGTAAAAATTTAAATTTTTCTCGATAAAAACACATTCTCTTCGATTCTTGTGTTGCGGACCGGACAAATTTGGGACGCAGGTAGTATAAGCTACAAAACATACAACGGAAAAAAGGCATCAAAGCACAATTACATATCCACCCATTTCAAGTAACAGTGTAAGGAGAAAATAGAAATCTAGGGTTTTGAAAGACTGACCGGCGAAGGAGGAGTTGACTTGAAGAGAAGGTCCGAGGAGGGTTGAAGGAGAAGGCGTATCGGCGGCAACAGCAGCTATTGCGGCGGCGTTGGCGTTGTTAATGCTCCCGCTACCGAACGGACGGCCTCTCTTCGCCGGCGGCGCGGAGGAGCCGGCTCCCCAAGCTCCCCCCTGCTTGCTCTGATCCCTCTTCTGCATTTTTCTCTTTCCTCTTGCGCTCTTCTGCTTCCCCGATTTGTTATACCAGCACTGGTTTTTCAGGAGGAATAAAAATAGGTGCGGCTAATATTGACTTATTTTTGGTATTTTCATTATTATTATTATTATTATTATTATTATTATTATTATTATTATTATTATTATGAACTTTTATTAGATTTGATTTAAAATTTTGTGAACTGTTGATCTGTCAAAAGGAATAATCTAAAATGTCAAAAATTACGACAAAAAAATTTAAAAATGTTCGCTTAAAACGAAAGGAATTTTTTTCAGATCGTAATCGAGGGTTCTAATATTTCTCTTAAGAATAACTAAGGACTCGTAATTGATATTCACGATTGAAATATTGATTAAATTTTATCACTATTCAAGAACATCGTTGACTCATCAGTCCATCGATGCATCCATTCTTCCGTGAATTTTTTTTTACCACTTGAAAAAAGACTATCATCAGTGTTTAAAAAAATGAGGAGATTTTCAGTTTTTATGGTGTCCTCGATTTTACTGCTCTTTTTTACATTTTTTCCCATATTTTTTTTTTGCATTTATCGTGTCGAGATAAATACTCTTTTCGTCCCAAAATTTTAGTCATGTTATTATTCTAACTTGATGAAAAAAAAATGGTTTATATTTTTTGATAGATCTCGATTAGTTTTATTAAACAGATTTTGCAAAATCTTAAAAATATTATCAATTGAAAGATATAGACAATTGAAAAGTGAATAGAAAAAGTGAAAGTAGACTAAAATTTTGTGATGGAAGGAAGTATTTTTTTCCCCAACTTGAGAAAATTACTACTCCATTAACATTTGATGCAAAGCTAAAAAATTCCATTAGACAAAAAATAATAATCCTATCATTTGTTAGGCCGGACCCGAGTATGGGTAATTTCAATGGAGTAGAAGCTCGGCCCATAATAATCAAATTTCGAACAGATTTAGGCTTTAGCCCGTAAGTGTGTGCAACAGTGCAACTCATATTTGGGCTTTTACAGAGCCCATCATGGCCCACCTCCATACTTTTTTTCTCAGTGACCTCAATTTTTTTAAGGGTGCTGATTTTGGGACTCTTTTTTTTTTATGCAAGCACTTCAAAATTTAATAAAGTTCCAAAACTACCCTTTTTAAGATTATAAAAATTACTAAAGACACTTCACCCCCAAATTATCTCCTCATCTATTAAGGCACTCCAAACAGAAAAATGAACCAAAACTAAACATAAACATTGGGTTCTAAACATAAACATTAACATTAGGTTCCAAACATTAAATATCGACAACATAAATATTAGGGCTCCGTTTATTTGGATGTAAAATATTTTCTGATAAATATTTTTACTTATTTTCGGGTTTTTGGCTGGTAAAAAAAAGGTAAAATATTTTACACCATTAGGGAGAGAATGTTTTACTCTCAAATATTTGGTAAGTTGTTTTCCAAAAATCACAGGCAACCCCCCAACCGACCCTCAACACTTCAAAATGTACTAATTTCATTCTCTCTCTCTCTCTCTCTCTCTCTCTCTCTCCGCACCGCTGCTACAAATCAACCACTGTCCCGCCTTATGCTTCACTGTGTGCGGTGGCGAAAGCAAAACATTTTCTCCCCACTTCGAGGGGAGAAGACCTCCGATTGGCTTTGAATGAGGAAAACCGGACCTTTGAACTTCACAATTGAAAACTTTAGGGGTGTCCAATGGATCACCCGATCCGTCAAACCGCTCAATCCGCAACCGGATCACTCACGGACGGTTGCGGATGTTGAAAATGAAAACCCACCATGAGCAGTTCGGTTCCGGTTCCAACCGGAATGGCCAAGAACCGGTTCGTGGACACCCTAATTATGACAAATAATATAATTAACGTTAGAGAGATTCATGGGAGTTGGTTTTTACATGTTGACTTTATGTTTTTACATGTTTTTTAGCTCTCATCCGCATGTTTTTACAAACCATCAAACCAATCCGCAACCTATCTGTTCAATCCGCAACCGAACCGATCACATCTCCTAGAAAATTTATTATAACATTCAACTTTCCCTTTAATTGATACACGAAGGTCGTATTTATACACGACCAAAGATAATATTTCACTAACCCACTACCCTAAAAATTAGAGACGCTAACTTATTCCACTAATCACATCTCCTACCACTCACTTTCTAACAATTAATAAAAATAAATAAATAATCATTTTACGAAACATGTACGTAACATTCTTAGTAATAGTTCATTTTTTTCTTTATCAGTTCTTATACTTGGATGATCTTCAATTGATTGCATGTGGGGGTCATTTGGCCCAACTTTCTGTTTACTTTTGTGCAGTGCCATTTTTTTTTTTTGTTATCTTTTCCTAATTTTCACTAAATTTGTCAAATTTTCACGTCACGTCATTCGTCTCAATAAGAGAAATCAGAAAAGCATAAAAAAAAAAAATAACAATAGTAGATCAAAGTTGAAAAAAAATTCCTATAAAAGGACAAAAAAGACCCAAAAGATTATTTTTTAAAAAAGCAATTGGAAACGATCTTTAAAGTTACCCAACATCGTAAGGCTCTAGTCAATGGAGTAGACTCCTATCTAGTTTTGTAGTAGTCCAGTCCCGTCTAGTTTCGGGCCTTTGTGGACGTAATGTAGAGATTGTCGAGTGTGTCGTCCGCATAAAGAATTAGCTTGATCTAACATCGATAGCTACATGGACAAAAAAGATTTGTACAGGAAAAAATAGGCAATTTTAGTTTCAAATTTTTTTTCACCATCTCGTTTTTCTTGTACATATTTGTTTTCCTCATTTACTTATCGATATTCAATCAAGCTAATTTTCTACGCTGATGATATACTCAAGGAGCTCTACAAAATGAACGATTTCACCCGGGTCCAAAAAGGGCCAAGACTTGACCGGATTAGATCCAAAAAAAAAAAACTGGACAACAGACTGGTCCCTATTAAATGGACCATTTGTAGTACCCAGTGCCCACTTGCTTTATGTAACAGAGGAAGGGGGTATGGCCTTCTGGCCCACAATATAACATGACCGTAATTTTACACAGGCCTGGCTACATAATAGGACCGACACCCCACATGGTGGTGAGTAGAAGAGGAAATACAGTAACGAGTAGGAGTCTGAGGTTGTACAGTCCTTATTAAGAATTGGGCCGACACAGGCCGTGGTATGTTGGCCCACTTTGAGCTCACCTCCACTTTTGAGCCTTTCATCTCGTTGGGTTCAGTAAGAAGAGTTTGTCATTCAAAAAAGTTAGGTTGATTGAACATGTTTTTTTTTTTTTTTTTTTGATAAACAAGCTAATCCCATAAAAATATAATATTACATATTGTCCATAGCTGCCTTGGCAAGATTATGGGCAGCGGTTACAATAGATCTATCTACTTTTATGACTTTAACATAAGCAAAACTAGAACATAGATGGCAGAAATCCAAGAGAGCAGGTTGGGTAAGAACTGACGCATTCATTGGGTTGTTGAGACCTTTGACAAACTCCAGGCTATCAGTAGAGATGCACACTTCCTTTAAATCCTTACTCTTAGCCCATTGCAAAGCCAAAATACCTGGTGTGGCTTCTTCCGACCCTTACTCAAATTGTACGGTGGAGATTTAATCAACAACATTAACTGGGAAAGGGAAAATAAGAGTGCAACAAAAGAGCCTTGAAAATTTGGTTAAAAATTTGGATTACCTCAGATTTGGAGAAATATTTGAGTAGAACTCAAATTTGGTATTAGTTTGGATGAGGAGTGGAAGAGAGTTTTGGATGACTTTTACTCAAATTTAGAACTAAATTTGAGTAAGGAGTGGAGATGCTCTAAAATCATCTCCGGACTTTACTCAAAATTTTCCTCAAATTTAAGTAAAAATTAACTTGATATCATCCACTATAACGGCAAAACCAATTTTTACTTCAAAAAAACATTAAAAAACCAGTTGACTTATGTTCTAAACCTAGAACCACCGTATATCTGGCGTCTGTCACTGCCACGAGAGCACACCCAAATCCTGATGACTTTCGCAAATCTTAAATTGACATTAACCCAATCGACTTCTATTTTGGTTACTTAAATCGTAGATCTCGAAACGCAAAACGCATAACCACCTAACGACGACTCTACTCCATGACGACCTTCGCCGCTGCTAGCCGACCCTCTAACAACCCTTGTTGTTTGCCGACACTCCGCATCAGACCTCTCACACGTTGAAAAACTTGCCGACAAACCTCTTAGACACTCGTTACTACCACCAACTCTCATCACCACCAAAAACCACGACCACTAATATCGCTCACCACCACAAGCTACCAAGACCGACCTTCCAAAACTAATCCTTAGAAATGTAGGTAAGGGTTTGGTTTTCCCTTGATTTGGGTAATGATTTGAGTAAAACTCAATTTGGTATGGGTTTGATCAAGGACTAGAGGTTGGTTTTGGGTGTTTTTATCCAAATTTTAAATTTAGTTCTGAATTTCAGGGTTGGAAATGCTCTAACTACATAATAGAAACACCTTTGTCATCACACGTTTTAAGATGATTCACGATGTACTTAACTGATGGGATTCTCAAATCATTATAGCCCTGGCTTGGCTCATGGGAATGGGAAATGCTAAGTTTCCAGAAATTCTAGCTAGAAATTACGCATTACAGCCACTCACTCCAATTTTTTAGGTAGTTTTTTAGTACAATTTATAGGTATGTAGCACTGCAACCGGTGGTAGAACTATAATTTTCTTATAGGGGTACGTGCCAAATTTGAAAATATTCGAGGCTGAGAAAATGGTTAAAATGCAATCGTAACTCTATCAAATATTCGAGTCTTGAAAGTCATCTATAATTGCGTCTGTGCTAAATTTCAAGGCAATTTCCTTTTTAATGTACAAAAATATAACATAAGAAATACACATATTACTATGTTATATCATCCATTGTATTTCGGAAGATATATGTGCTTAATTTCGTCCAAACATGTGATTTTCAGTACGTTCCAGATCTCAAAGGCTAAAATCGAAATGTAAAATTAAGTAAAATTATTTAAAACAAAGACAGTAGATCTCTCTCTCTCTCTCTCTCTCTCTCTCTCTCTCTCTCTCTCTCTCTCTCTCTCTCTCTCTCTCTCTCTCTCTCTGTGTGGTTGGTAGCCTAGAAGTGGTTGTAAGTTGTAATGTTCCTACAAAACTTCTTTTCTTTTCATTGTGTTATTACTTTCTCTCTCTCTTTTTTTTTTTTAAGAAAAATTCTAAAATCAGTATATAAGAATATGTAAAAGTGTATAAAAAGCGTATTGAAATGTGTAAAAAGTATATAAGAATATGTAAAAGTGTATAAAAAATTTTAAAAAGTACATTGGAGTTGGTTTTTCATTTTTGGTTTTCTTGTTGCCTAGAAGAAACCCAAAATTAAACAACTTCATTTTGTAATGTCAACAACCAAACCAAGGGTGACTTTCCACTAAAAAAACCGTCTTCCCTTCGAGTCAAAAGTGGTTTTGTTTCAGCCATTCTGATATATGTGAAGAAAATGACTCTTAGAAAAATACCAAAAATGCCGTCGAAAATACTGAAAATAGCACAGTTAAAACTCAACCCGATAAAACAAAAACCTGAGGGATACGTTACAATAAAGAAAAAATCATATGACAGAAACCTAATTAACTCTCCTTTATGCCCTTTTACTAATATAATCTCTTCTAAACTGCTAAAATATGGGGCTATAATTTAGAGGGTACAAGGTACAACTACCTTTTATTCCAAGACAAGGTGTACTTTTACCTAAAAAGATGCTTTATTGACATTAAGCATAATTTTGCAGAAATATAAAACCTAGTACTCCTATACTCTTAATTAACCAGATCAACTTGCTTTATTTTTAAGGTTAGAATTTCGTGATCAGTCACTATTCATTGATTAGTGGATTAGGACTGAATTTGATTTCTAACCTGTCCTTCATTTCAATTTATTTTTTCCTTGAAAGTGTTGTGTTTTTTTTTTTTTTGAAACACATCAAGTATATCATATCAAAGCATCATCCGGCACCGATTACAACGAAATACATGAATGAAGCCCTAATCACTAGCAAGTGAAATGAGAACGGCAATAGGCTTACTAGGCCACCGACTCACAGACACACCTGCCGAAGCAGACCCGACGCCTAGAGGACGGAATGATGAATCCGACTCGCAGACACACCAGCAAGTGTTGTGTTTGTTGATTTCGTAACTTTTAGCAATTTGAGTAAGGTTTGTTGATTGATCCCCATCTAACTTTGGATTTTAAATATAGGACGGCTTGTCTTAAGTCTGGCCGTGGACGGCACGGGGTGTAATCCGGCCATTTTCGACCCATTTAGGGTTTAGTTCAATTTATCAGGCTTGTTCATATTGTCGAGTTCATTGAGGAGAACAACTAAGGCAAAAATTCATGTTAGCTTGAAGTTGATAAATACTTGATCGATGTACTTTTAGGTTGAGCAAAATTCCTTTCAAAAAATGTTGAGCAAAATGAAAAACGGGGCTTACAAGCTTAGAAAATGGCAATTCTTTCGTGTGTTTTCCACAGACAGCGGGAATGAATTCTATGAGTTGGTTGACAAATCTGTGTGCCACACCGAACAAGCAATATCTAGATATGCTTGATGTACTAGCCAAGGGAGCTCAACTTGTTAGAGTATGAGGGATTCACCTTACTCAATAGAGACGAGTCACTAGGCGACGAGCTTGTACAATAGTATGAAAGTTTCTGATCATTGAACGAAACCCGGAGAAATGGCTGATCTGCACCTCGTATAGTCCACGTCCAAACTTGAGGCAAGCCGTCTCCTTTTCCAAACTTAGGCTCTATTTGGAAGTTAGGGAAAGGAAGGGAAAAAAAGAGAAAATATTAAAGGGGAAAATAGGGAAAATTAAAGAGAAATTAAGAGGAAAATTGAGTTAAAATTTAAAATTTTCCCTCTCCTTTTCCAAGAACCAACCAAGGATGGGGAAAATTTTAACATTTTCCCTTCTTGTCTACATCTTTTCCTAATTTCCAAACAGAGCCTAAAAACTACAACTCAAGAAAAGATGCAAGTATGAGTTTGGCCATGTTTTTAGAAATTGCTACAGTAAACACACCTATTCTTCTATGCATATAGTCCTGTATGCAGCTTTTGAATAGTTTTGGATTCATAACAGTAATTTACATAAACTCGCAAGAAAATATTTTTGGACAAAAAATGCTGAAAGCAATCCAATGTTGTGGAAGTAATTTTGAAACCTTTTTTATCTGCAATTCCCAAGTACTATTTACTTGTAAACTGTGAATTTTATTTTTGGTGTAAAAAAGTTAAAATGAAAACGTCAAGAGTAATCTTAAATCTCAGACTTTACCTCTCTGGGATTGTCAAGTGGGCATATATTGTGCAGATTGGGACATTTGATGGTACTAGTGGCATGTCTTTATATCTAGATTCACTATAACCAGATGGTAAGTAATTCCAAAGTCATTTCATCTGAATCTCACTGAAATTTGCAAAAACATCTTCTTTTGAATCTCTTGTGTAGGAGTATATTGTGTGCTTATAATCTTTATTTGCATCAAACAAATTACAATAGGTTAGTTCAGATGTGAGCAATGTCTAGATATGGTATGAAACCACTAAAACCAAGTTGCTATCTAAATTAATTACAAATTTTCAATAATCCTAGGGTCCAATATTCTCACGGTCAACTTGTGAAGAGCTCAATTAAAGTTGGAAGAAAGCTATGTGGGGACTGACTCAAAGGAGCTGATAGCACTAGAGAAGTTTCGAACATGAGACTAGCGCAGCAAACGAGCCGAGTCAAGTCAACCTTTCCTGTGTTCAAGCTTGTTGTAAAATTTTACCAAGCTGGAGCTCAAACATAGTAAATAGTTAACGAGCTAAGCACGAGCCGAGCCAGTTGAAGCTTGACTCAAGCTCGAGCTCGTTCACAAGCCAACCACAAACATATATTCCTGCTTGCATAAATTTTAATTGAGCATTTAAAGATTATCCTACAAGAAAAAGGTTCTATTTCGAAATAGTGATACAACTAACTATAGTTTTTGAGTATTATACATCAACATATTACTTTCGAATTAATAAGAAGCAATGTAATCTTCTCTTAAAATAAAATGGGCCTTATCGAGCCTTATCATAATAGTTTTTAGAATTGTTTATTAATTTTTCACGAGCTCGAGTCAAACCGCGCATACTAATGTTCAAGATTGTTTATTAATTTTTTCGCAAGCTCGAGTTTGAGCTCCAGCTTCATAAAATCTTAACGAATCAAGCTCGAACGAGCCCAAAATGAACCAAACACCGAGCTGTTCATGAACGGCTTGGTTCATTTGTAGCCCTACATGAGACCTAAGGAGGGACTAAACTGTAAACCCCTAAGTTCCAGGTTCGCATAAACTGACCCGGACACTTGAGTTTGAACCAAAAAAAATTAATTGCAATTTCTGTAGCAAATAGTATTTGATTTGGATATGTACTTTCACTTGGTCCGATTGTACCTAATACTATGCAAAAACCTGTAATTAAACGTCTCTCTCTCTCTCTCTCTCTCTCTCTCTCTCTCTCTCTCTCTCTCTCTCTCTCTCTCTCTCTCTCTCTCTCTCTCTCTCTCTCTCCCTAATTGGTGAATTATAGTATGATCTTTATCGTTATTAATTTGTGGCCTGATTTGGACTTAATCTGGTCACTATCACTATTTGTGTGCCTCAAATTTCAAAAAGAGAGTATTAATATGACTGTTGGCATCATTCATTGAATTTTAATGTAAGAAGGCAATCACACGTCGCATTGATAATTAAGGTAACGTTGTTACTTTAAATTTGAAGGGTTTTGTTTGGACTTAAATGTCCTCATAAACAAACCCATGAGGTCAACTACTAAGTTAATTAAGCCTGAGTGAACAAATTAGGTTAAATTTTCACTATCGTCTAAATAATATTTTGAATATTGTTTCATGCTTATTACACCAAGAAAACCTCGTGAAATGAGTACTTAAAGGCCCATTTACTTATCGGGGCCTATTATTATATTTGCTCATTTTCCGTCGTTATATTATTTGCTTATTTTGTCCATATGTTAACTCATAGTACAAAATAAGTAAATAGGACATGAAGCAATAAAAATTAAACATGCCCTTGCTATGTAAATTTTTTTCATAAAATAGGTATAAGGAGAATAGCAAAAAGGCTCTCTCACATCGAAGAGTTTTTGTGTGTGGATTCACTGAACAGGGGGTGTGCGCTATCCGGGAAGGGACAACATGCGTGCTAAACTGTTCCTGGTCGTCCATGCTCGGGTTCTCAAGTCAGAACCAAAAAAGAATAGCAAAAAATAGCAAAAATTGAAGTATTGCCCCATCTATGGCTACACCATTTGGGTGCACACAACATTATATGGGACTAATTTCAAGGTCCCACACTAATACTCCGAGCCGTTCAATTTACATAAAGTTCTGTTTTATGGGCCCTAAAAAAATTATCTCATTCAGATATCGGTTAAAGCTTGATTGATTTATTCAATTTTTATCCGCCACAAATTCATGGACGAAAATCAATCAAGCTTTAACCGATATCTCAATGAGTTGATTTTTTTTCAAGGACTTAAATTTTTTTCGAATATATTAAATGGTTTCGATCATTTGTGTGAGTGCCCAAAACACACAAAGTGGTGTACATTCGGTGTATACCAAATAACATATCCATTGTTTGTTTATCAACAAGTGCAATCATTTTCTAAAGTAAAATATCAATTCACAAATTTATAAAGGAGATAGTAAGAAACCCAAACAGCTACCAGTGTAATCAGAACTCAAAAGCTCCTCCGAAGTTTGTACGAGGATTTAATTGTAACTGAAGCACTGCAAAAACAATAAAATGCATGCTCTTTTGTACTTCATTAAGCAGACCTTTTTGGATTGTTTCAATTGGGGTTTTGGCCCCTTCTGTGTAATAATATAGTTTTGGCCCAATAATCCACCTATTTTGGCTTTATTCAAAAAAATTTGAGTTTTGACCATAATTTTATACTTGTTAGATTCATCTCGTTGAGAGGAATTCAGAAACCACAAAATCTTGATGCAAAACTAACGGATGCAAAAAAAATTTGAATAAGGACAAACGAATAATCCAATAATCCGGATTATTGGATTATTACCCAAAGAAGGCCTAAATAAACCTTGTTTGTTTGGGTTCTCAAAACCCACCCTACACGGTTTTCAATAAAATTTCTTTCTATCTTTCTCTACTCATTACCCCCGGAAACCTCTCTCAAAACCCAAACTGAACAAAGAACTTCTCATATTTTTGTGATGAACATGCTACTTACACATCCACCATAGGCAGCTCCACCCTTATTGAAGGGTGGTCACCTAAACACCCTCAGAAAAAAAAAAAAATTTCTTCAGAAATACATGTAAAAATTTTAATTTTAGTTTAGTATAGACATTGTTGAACACCCTACTCACAAATATTTGAACACTCTACTCAAAAATATTTGAACACTTTAGCTCAACAAATCAGTTCACATATTAACTTTATGTAAACAACTAACTAAAATCTAAAGTCTTCTCGTAGATGATCGATGTACACTCAAGTCTTTTATATTTTAACATTTATATCGGGTTTGTTTTAACATTTATACCATCACTCATCAATCCTGGTAATTCACAAGAAAATCCTTAATACATCAGTTCAAAATAAAGTACACACTCTTTACGACAAAAATTAGGAAAATCAAGGGGAAAAAAAGTATCTATTGTATTTGATATCATCCTATGACTTCTCTTTGAGCAACAATCATTTCTTTATATAAGAAAATAAATATCCGTGTGAACCGATTTAGCACACAAATTTTAACAATAAATATTAATGTATTTTATCTCCTGATTTAGTTTTACTTGACCTAATAACATAGGATTCGCTAAGAAAATTTGTGATATCTTATGTATTTTCATATCATTTGGCCTAATTATTCACACTAATATATGAAAAAATTGTATGTATATACTAGTTAGTAGAACGAGTAGAGTTAAGGTAAATCTTGAACACCGTGTTCAAATTTTCTAGAGCTGCCACTGACATCCACCGACTACACATCCAAGGGCCGCGAACTCATTTGTGGTTGAATATGTTGTCGATGGATGTGTCTGTAACATTGTTATTGTGTAATTGAATACCACAGATGATTTGAATAAATAAACTTCAAGAATCTGAGACGATTCGCGACCAGATTTTTTGCATAGTCATTTTTGTTAATTAGTTAGCCTAAGAAAAATATTTTTAGCACTGAAGTCAACCCTAATCGTGTGATTTGGTTCTAAGCATTTTTTATCTTTTTGGAGTATACTTACATCACATCGTTTTTGTCTTTAACTTCGTCACCAAAGTGGCCGGCTGGGCTGACAACCTCCCAATTTTATGTACTCCATTTTCTTGCACATATTCTACACATAGTTTTCAATTAAATTGACAGACTTCTAGGGATTTTCTCTTATTTTTTTGGTCATGTATACGTAATCAGATATAAATACATGGCTGATTAGTTAAAATAAACAAATGCAAAAGCCAATGTACTATAATTAGGATAGAAAAGATTTATAAACTCCTGAGAGAATTTTTATCGAATTTTTTTCACTCTCTCCATTCAGCCCTCCCGGTGAAGATCCTGACTCCATCCCCAATTCTATGTCATGTTTAAATATCAGTGGACCTTTTAGTTTCAAACGAAGTGTGCGTACTTCATTTTCGTAGTTGGTTAGATGGAAGTATGGACCTTTCTTAAAACTATGTCGAGGGTTTCCATCAATTTTTTTGTTAACATTTTTTTGAAATTTTTTGTCAACTTATTTTTGCATATCTACGTCCGTTTATGTGGCTAAAGTGGTTTAAATAAGTTTTAAGAAGTGCGTAATCTAGAAGCTTCATTTTGATGCTTTCGACTAACAATCTATGGCGAATTAACTTCTTAGTCCAAACTCTAGTGGCTAGCTGGCTTATGGCCTCCAAAGGCTTAAGTGCCACGGCTGCGTTGAACTAGCTCTCCCACATCGAAGAGTTTGGGTGTGTGCATGTTGATTTAACGAGACACTCCTCTAGTCATCTGGTCATCAATTGCCCAGTGTGAGAGTTTTGTGGGTTCCCCAGCCATAAACGAAATAAAATAGCGAAAATTGAAGTATTGCCTCAACTACAGCTACACAATTTTGGTATACATCACATTATATGGGACCCATTTCAAGGTCCCATAATAATACTCTGAGAGCTGTACAATTTACATAAAGTTCTGTTTTATGGGCCCTGAAAAAAAAAATTAGCTCATTTAGATATTGGTTCATTCAGTTTTTATATATCCCCTACAAATTCAAGGACGTGAGATGATTTTTTCAAAGACCCTTAAAAATATGCTTTAAATATAATATTAAATAGTTATGATTATTTATGTGGAAGCTCAAAACACACAATGTCGTGTACATTTTAATGGCATACCCATTGTTTGTTTGTGTTTTATCAACAAATGCAACCATTTTCTAAGGAAATCGAAATTGGCATTCACTTTTTTGTGTTTATTAGGTGAAATTACTAAACCACCATTATACGATCATAATTACATTTTTCTTTGTTTTCATAATTGCAAGAGTGATTTTTTGTAACTTCAACTAATAGAAACAAAAAGGAAATGCCAATATCAAAATGGGAATTGTCAATTCATAGATTTATGAAGGAGAAAGTAAGAAATCCAAACAGCTACCAGTGTAATCAGAAAAAGCTACTCCGAAGTTATACGAGGATTTGTAACTGAAGCGAAAACGAGTAAAATGCATGCTCTTTTGTAGGAGCACTTCATTAAGCAGTCCTTTTTGGATTGTTTCAATTGGGGTTTTGGCCCCTTCTGTGCAATAAGCATTATTTATGCGTGAAGAACAGTGCTAATTAAACATCCACCGACTACAGATCCGATTATATATGACTTCATATAATTCTGATGCACGTGAGACTCACAACATCAAATGGCTGCGAAGTCATTTGTGGTCGAAACTGTTGTTCGTGAATGTGTCCGTGACATTTTCATTGTGTAATTAGATACTATAGATGATTTGAGTAATAAACTTCAAGAATCTGAGACGATTCGCGACCGGATTTTCTGCGTAGTGTTGTTTGTTAATTAGTTAGCCTAAGAAAAATATTTTTAGCACTGAAGTCAACCCTAATTGTGTGATTTGGTTGTAAGCATTTTTTATTTTTTTTGGAGTGAACTTACGTCAAATCGTTTTTGTCTTACCTTTGTCACCAAAGTGGCCGGCGGTGGCTGACACACTCCCAGTTTTAACTTTTACAGTATGTACTACTGTACTATTTTCTTTGCACATAATCTAAAAAGACAGAGAAAGCTTTCGGTTATTACCCAAAAACCCGGAAAAAAAAAAATCTAGAAAGATACTGTATTCGTCACTACATATTTTTTTTTTTCCATTTGGCATTTTCCGGAAAACCTATGGGTGCCGACCCATAGGTACAAAAAATGCACAAAGCACATTCGGGGACCCACTTTTGGGTCCCACACGAGTGATCCGAATCTTTCATTATTCTTAGAACATTTTTTCGAGGGGCCCCGAAAATTTCAGCTTAATCAGACGGTTAGAAGTGGTCGAACCGAAGTCCCACTGTTTCAAGCAAAAGATCCCCTCGGAAAAATGTTTTAAGAACAATGAACGGCTCGGATCACTCGTGTGAGACCCAAAAGTAGGTCCTCGAGCGGGCTCTGTGCATTTTCTGTGCATACACGTCTATACGTGTAGCACCGTCCGACATTTTCACTACACTTTTACTTACTATTTTTATAAAAAATGGATCTACTTTTAAGGACGAAACGAAAAAATGTACCTAGAACTAAGAGCATTTTCAATCTTTACTCATTTCTTCACCTAAACCCTTTTTTTATTAAAAAAAAAAAAAGAGCAAAATCTCATTTCCAATGCTATTACTCATTTCTCTACCCAAAATGGGTTTTGCCCATTTCTCTACCCCAAGTTGGGGAAATCTTAGCCTTGACCCCATTTTCTTTGCCTTTTTTGTCAAGGCTTTTAATCTTATATCTCATAGGAGTATTTACCATATTGACATTTTTTTGAGTAAAAATGAGGTTTTGCCATTGGAGATGCCCATGCCAAAAATGACTTTTTACTCGAATTTTGACTCAAATTTGGCAAAGAATTAAAAGGGTTAGATTGGAGATGTTCTAACTTTACAAAACGATCACTTGTTATAAGACAACAAAGAACGAAATACTGGACTCTCAAAAGGGACGGAAGGAGTAATAAGTAAACTCATCTCTAAAAGTTCAAACAAATTTAACATAGTTTTCAATTCCAATAAATTGACCAGGCTTCTAGGGAATTTCTCTTATTTTCTTCATGATGTATACGGAATCCGGATATCAGATATAAATACATGGCTGACTAGTTAATAAACAACTGCACACAATAACTCTCAAGCCAATGTACTATAAGGGCAGCAAAGATTTATAAACTCCCGAGAGAATTTTTGTCGAATCTTTTTCACTCTATCCATTCAGCCCTCCCAGATAAAGATAAAGATCCTGACTCCATCCCCGGGTCTATGTCATGTTTAAACACCAGTGGCCTTTTTAGCTTTAAAAAAGTTGTTTGTACTTCATTTTAGTATTTGGGTAGATGGAAGTATGGAACTTTCTTAAAACTATTTCGAGGATTTCTTTAAATTTTTTGTTAGGAGTAACGTTTTTATGAAATTTTTGTCAGCTTATTTTGTGCATCTACCTCCTTTTATGTGGCAAAAGTAGTTTAAATAAGTTTTAAGAAGTTCATAATCCAGAAGCTTCATTTTGATGCTTAATTCAACTAACATTATACGGCGAATTAACTTTTTAGAATAATCTAAGCTCCAAGACAATGAAAACTCGAACTACTTCTCAACTAAGCCATTAAGTTTAACTACAGATGCACTAAGATATCGATACAAATGTGGTCATAAATATGGTATGATTAAGCAAGATCATTAACAAACAAGAGGATCAAAATTTGTCTTGATGATCAGGTATGTTAGAATGTATCTCACGTCGTTCATTTAAGCCACAGCTAGTTTGATTTTAGGTTTTTACCCTAAAAAAAATCTGTTAAATTTCATTGTTTTCTGTGAATTAGGATTAGTGTACATATTCAATTTTTATGGAACATCCAATAATTGCCAATCACCTTTTTTTTTTGTACGTCGGAATTGCAAACCACAGTACCACACCCCATGTTACTCAATTCAAAGTGGGTTTTAAATTAAGCAGTTCGAATCATATAGGAAAAGGTGGAAAGAAAAGTATAGGACCCTATCTATGGGACCACATGTCACCAAACGGCCAGAAAATATTTTTGTAACGGATAAATACAAAGAAGGCTTCTGAATTCTAAGGCAAACACGTCTGTTGTATTTTTCCTTGGATAATTTTTTTGTGAAATGGCCGTTTATGAGGACTTGTAGTGCGGTACTGGCGTATTTTAAAGTATTTTAAAGTGTAGTGCACCATTCGAGTCGTCTAATTTTATTTTTAATGGTTAAAATTTTTTTAAATTATATTTTTTGAAATTTGAATTATTGATTATTGCAAGGACAACTCATATCACACACTATAACCCTGTAGTGTTGGCTTAGTCCCTTGTTCCCTGTTTGTGAAGTGAGGCGTTCCAGCTTTTTCAATGTGCACTCTCTCTCATGTCTCATAGCACCCAAGCACATTACAACCTTATGGCCTTGCAGTAATTATTAAGGTGAAACTAGGAGTGTCCTCAGATCGGTTCCGGTCGAATGGTTCAGTTCTTGATCCGATCTGCTCATGACGGATTGTCATTTTTAAGACCCGCAAATGTCCGTGGGTGACATACGGATGGATCCGTTCGGTTGCTGATTGAGCGGATCGGGCGAATTTGGCGGATCAAAGAAGGATTATTAGGCGGATTGGGCAGATTGAGTGGATCGAAACTGAACCGTATCCGTCAAAATAATAATATTAGGATCCGTATCCATCGGTAACGTACCTCGGGTGAGTAAACGGACAGATTGGTTTGGACAATTTGGGCGAATCGAATGGATCGGGCAATCAGCTGGACAACTCTAGGTGAGAGTGTGTTCCCGAACACCATCTATAACATAAATGTAGAACTCGTACACTTAGCAATACCAAATTCTAAAAAAACAGTTTCATTATACGATACACAAAAAACACAGAATTACAAATTGTTGAACAGAATCGAAATAAGAAAAATACTAACTGGATTGCAAAAATTGATTTGAGTCCTGTGTCAGACACAGTCCCCTTAAGACAAATTTGCCGCCTATTGTGGGTGTTGTAAGATTCGTTGGTGTCTATCCCTCAGAATAAACGGCAAACCACAAGCCGTTGGAACACCTCCGTCGACTGCCTTGGCAAACAAACGTGCTTTTTTCTCTCCATCAATCAAGAACCGAAAATCAGAATGGCACAAAGTGAAAATTTGAATTTCTGGTGTCCTTCTCAATTCGGGATTGAAAAGATATAGAAAAAATAAGACCTAAGAGCTGCCAACAAGCAATCAATACTTGCAATAGTTGTAATGAATTAGAAGCCTTAATCTCACTTTATGAGGGGAAATAAACCAACCGTAACTGTTGGCTTTTGATTTCCAACGTCTAGGTGCAATGAACCCGGAAGAAGTTCTTTCAAGCTTATGTCATTACTTCACATTATATATAATCTAGTTAATTAACCTACGAACATCGTATCTTACCATAATAATTTAGTGGGGGCACCCAATAATTCTTTTGTATCCTAGAGAGAGAGGCACCATTGTCGACTTACTGTGACATAATCTTAGTATCATATCTAGACCATACACGTGGCAGAGTATTTTTTCGAAATGGTGATCAACGTATAAATCAGGAGATGCTTATCCCCAGGAGAAGTGATAAGGCGGTTGCCTTATTTTTAGGGGGATACATTTTTAAAATTTGAATTATCTTAAGCCGAAAACACATGTGATAATTATCAAGATAATGGTTAGTTATTTTCGGCCAAATTGAGAACGTGGGACAAGCAGTTAGCAAAAGCGACATAAAAAACGCACAAATCGAGGAACATGATCCAAGAACATGGGCGGTTATTCATAGCGGTTACGAGGCTTATGAAGTTCTATAAATACAAGCCTTAGTGCAACTTGGCAAAGGTCCACGCACCAAAAGCTCACAACAGCATTATAATTGTTTTCCTAACTATCGAGTTAGTCGATTGTTATTCCCTCAATCATGTATGTCACCTCTCATCTCCTATCTTTCTCTTCTTTCTCCTCTTTCTTCTCTATGTAATCTTCTTTTATTTTTTATTGTTGAAGTCCTTGTTCAAGGCATTCGAACCTTTGTAACTTAGTTCCTCTTGATTAAGTTATCATTGTTGTTGGAAAAGAATTTATTCAGACTTTAGGTGCTTTTCTTTACTATTCTTATGGAGATCTCCTATCTCCTGGCACGCCCACTTTCTCACAACACCATTTGGTGTTGGCATTAACAATTCTCCTGTTCCTAGAGAATTTCGTGTCAACATAGTGTCGACATATCTTGTAATAATCTAACCAATTAACCGGAGTAGATAACATTGTATCTTTCCACAAAAAGAAGTAGAAGAAAATTGAGGATTTATTCATACATTTGAGGGTTCTTGGGAGTTAGTTGATTTTATTGCTTTCAGATTTTGTATAATTGGTTATAGGTATTGAGGTTAGAATCTGTAAAAATATTTGGACAATCGTTTAGCAAAAATAAAAATGGTATTTAAACCATGTATGCTGCAACAGAAAGGTGTTCGAAAGTATAGCCTGGAAAATATATTTTAGGCTTATCTACTACTACTATTTTAGTCCCTATAGTTATAGGTAGGTTTTAAATTGGTCCTAATTTTTGATATCTCAATTCTGTCCTTATAGTTATATGTAAGTTTCAATTTGGTCCTCCTTTTTGTGGATGTTTCAATTTCACCCTTGAGGTTTTCCCTTTATTTCTATATGATCTAGTCTGATTAAAAATCAGTCCTTTAGGTTTAAATGATTAAGCATTATACCTCAAAAGCTTAAAGGTCATCTTTACTTTCCGTAGATTTTTAAACACTCCAAAAAATATTTTAGAATCATATTTTAACAGTGTGGGCGCCCTAAAAAAAAACTTTTATTTGAATCCTACATAATAAATTTAACTGTTCTTGATATATTTACGAAAATAGATTTATTTGTATGTAGAGATGTTGATTTTGTTTGTACGATTAAAAAAGAGTATGTAGAGGTGCTGACTCAATCGATATCTACTAGAGTTATTTGTTATTATTAACTAACAATTATATTCCTTATTCTTCTTATTTTTTCTTTTCGATAAGTTCTATTAATATTCTTGTTAAAGTAGTAATATTGTGTTCATTTATGATACATAGAGAAGTGTTATCATTTAAAATTGTCTAATTGTGATTCTTCAATGTATCTTATGATTAAAAGTATTAGCTATATGGTGGACAAGTTGTAAACCAAGCTCTTAAACCCTCTGTCTATTTATGCAATTAACCCTCCTTATACCCCCCCCCACCCCCCGCGCGGGTCCTTCCCGTCCTTTTAACTGGGAAACCCTATACCACTTTTGACTGCTATGTTTACTCTCTCTGGTGTGGCGATTCATCTTCTCGACCGACAAACTTTGGCGACGTGCGATCGTTGCTATCCACCGGCGGCTCAGGTAACTGCTCCTACTACGTTCATATTTCTGTGGCATCTCTCTCTCTCTCTCTCTCTCTCTCTCTCTCTCTCTCTCTCTCTCTCTCTCTCTCTCTCTCTCTTTATTATCGATTAGTCTGTGGTTGGATCTCGTGATCTTCGATTTCGTTGTTTTGAGGAAGTGACTGTTGGGAGTAAGTTCGTCTGCATTGAATCTCGTAATTTTCGATTTCGTTGTTATGAGGAAGTGACTATTGAATAATCAGTTCGTCCATGTTGGATCTTGTTATCTTCGACTCCGTTTGTGTTTGTGGTTGAATAATCAGTGCGTTGTTTGTGTTCGTACCAATGATGCATACCCTAAGCCCATTCACTGTGGTAATAATCAGTGTGTGTGTTTGTGTTTGTGGCAATAATCGCTGTGATCTCCTTATCTTCGATATAGATTTGTGTTTGTGGCAATAAATTGACTCGGTTATTTATGTTTGTGTCAATGATGCATACCCTGAGCCCATTCACTGTGGTAATAATCAGTGCGTTGTTTGTGTTTGTGACAATAATCACTGTGATCTCGTTATCTTCGATATTCATTTGTGTTTATGGTTGAATAATTAGTGTGTTGTTTCTGTTTGTGGCAATGATGCATACCCTGAGCCCATTCACTATGGTAATAATTAGTGCGTTGTTTGTGTTTGTGTTTGTCGCAATAATCACTGTGATCTCGTTATCTTCGATATTCATTTGTGTTTGTGGCAATACTCAATGCGTTGTTTATGTTTGTGGCAATGATGCATACCCTGAGTCTGTTACATGATGAAATATTAGCACATTCTTTGAACACCCGTACCTATTCTTGTCAATGTGAGTGTCTCTTCTTATGACAAAATTATGATTAAGTGAAGTTCTGAATTATGCATAAAAATTTCTATTTTCCAAACACATTTTAGGATGGCAAGACTAAACCGAACACAATTGAGGAGGATAGAAGATGAAAAGGCATTTCTGGCTTTTACATGCATTTATTACAACTGCTTTGAGTGTGTTTCGGTTGTGCTTCTTCCTTGCAAATCTGATTGTGGAGCCCCGTCCACAAAAATATGGGCATATCCCATCGTCAAAGTTGAATGGGGACTATGTTGGTCACAATCTAATTTTCAACTTCACATGCAAAGTATAATTGTGCCTACCCAATATTCAATTTAGAATGGGTGCTAAGTACATTTCAACTAAATTGACTAATTTGTCTACATATCATAGATGAGGTTTGGATTACAAAAAAAATATCAATAACAAATAAGTGGAAATATCAACAAAATAATTTGTAAGTTCTATTCCTCACAAATTAAAAAAAAAAAATCACTAAGTTTTATTCCGTACAAAAAATATATATATTGAAAAAAATTTAATTATAATACCTTACAATTTTTTAAATTTATAAATTATTTAATTCGTCTTTTATTTATATAATTAAATTAATGTTTAATCTACAAATAACCATGAACAAGGGTAATTAGATCATTTGACTGGTTTTTATAATATCCCCCAACTTTATACCCCCATATAAATATCAAAACAAACCAAGTACTATTTTATCTACTTTTCATCCAAACCACATATTATTTAGTCCCCCGTCATAAATCTCACATCACTGTGAGTCCCCCCTTACTAAATAATAATTCTTATTATCTTATACCCCCTTACTATTTAATCCCACCAAAACCTATCCCGCATCCAATCGGGGCCTTAAGGACTAAATCGACTCAAATAAAAGTTTTGATGAGGACTAAATTGAAACTTGAGCAATTGTTTGAGGGATTAATCGACTAAAAGTATAAGGACTAAAATTGAAGATAAACATATATGTTAATTTCAATTTTGACTATTTTTTGCGTTACTATTAATTAGGGTAAAATATGCAGTGGTGCTTGTAGTTTGTTCTTTGTGTCACTTTGGTTCCTCTAGTTTTAATCGGCTCAATTTTAGCCAGTAACTACATTTTTGTTGCCAATCAAGTACAATAGATAACTTCCGTTAGTTCCCAATTCTGTGCGCGCGCGCGCATGTAGCATTGTTTTAGCACCAATCAATGATTTCTTGCAATTTCAATATGGTGGTTTTGAATGAAGTTGCCACTGAGGTGCATAATTCTTTTCCGATAGTGAAATCAAGAAAGAGGAAAAACTCTTTGAATTGACAATGCTTTGAAGTTGTGTATGTATACATATATGCTAGTATAAATTTGTAGTTGGCCATCTATAACAGTCAAATACATCGAATTGTAATTTTTTCGTTCCTATTGTATAACATTATCGTAACCATTTAGTAATTACTCCATTGTTGAATACAAAACTCCTTGATCTCACTTAAAGTGTATCATCATTTCTTTTCCTCTTTTGTCCTTTTCTTTTTCTTTTTTTTTCTTTTTTGAGAAAGAATATTTATCCAATTCTTAGATTAATGAATAGTGTGGAACACACCACTGTGGGTTTCTTGTGGGCTTGGCAATAGGCTGTTTAATCAAGATTACAACCCACAAGCAACCTCCATTAAAAGACACACACAGAGAGAGCTAGAGTAGGTGAAGGGTAGCTTTCATAAAGGTATTATTATTGTCAAACTTTAGGCAATTCTTTTTATTATTTGGTTTTGTACAAGAAAGGGACCCCACATTCACTAAATTTAAAAGGGAAAAAAATAGGGCAATGGACCCCACAATTTCTAATTTTTATTTTGAACTGACCCACAATTTCTAATTAGTAACAGAACTTTGTAACGGACCCTACCCACAATAATAGTAAGATATATGCAGCATAATGATTGTGAGATATATTAAAATAACCATCAAACAGATAAAGAAATTAGTGGATATTTGAAAAATAAAAACCAGTGGAGATGGAGCCTATCTGCTCAAATGAGCCAACTGATTGCGTTTTTTTTTTTTTTTTTTTTTTCTTGGAGTAGGGTTTGATTTTTATTGTTATTTTTCCAATCAGAGAGAGAGAGGTTTTTTATTTTTTATTTTATTTTTTTCAAGAGAAGTAAGCAATCCAATATAATAATGAAATTACAAGATACTCCCATGTAATGATTTCTCAAGTGATTCCAATTGGTTACCGTCAATTTCTTGTGTGACGTACATGCTTCGTCTATATAAATTCTCGTATCTGATAATGACGACAAAAGATGCATTTGTAACGTTTCGAAATGAATAAAGTCAAATGAAAAACTATTTGGTTTGGAAATAAGTTTTCACTCCGTCCTCTATTCCGTTCATATGACTCACAGAACAAGAAGTCCCTGCAATGCGCTAATACACAACGAGAGTACACCTTGATCGGTTTCACCAAACTCTAGCCATATTTTTGTTCAGTTTGCAGAATTTATTGAGTGGATCATCGAACGAAATTAAAATTTTGTTCCTAAATGAAATAGATTTTACGTGTGATACCAAGAATAAATTATAAGATAAATTAATCCGTCGTGATCATGTGATTACCTGTACTCAATTTACTTAATAATAAGTTAGAAAAAGTGTTCTACTCGCTCAATTTAATAAATGGTCATATTAGGACGACCAACGAAATATCATAGCATCCACCCAAATTCACAGCATCAATATCAGTCTTTCTACTTTAATTTTAAAATTAAAGTAGAAAACAAACTCCTCCAAAACCTCAAAAATCAGTCTCACCAAACGAACTCACTAATTTGAAGGTTTCTTAACTTTGCTAAAGTAACTTAACAAATTAGGTGACCTACTGTTCACTCATCAAAAGAGGAGGGGGGAGGGAAGTGTAAAAATTTGAATAGAGAGTCTGATTCTGTGAGTTTTTGATAAAGCGACTTGCTGAAGTTTGGGTAGAGAGTCCGATTTTGTGAATTTTTTGAAATTGACTTGCTAAATTATAAAAGATGTTATTGAGGTTAAATTTGGTGTTTTTTTTGTGTGTCAGATAAGATGTCCTAACACAAACACTCTTTTTTATGTTTGCATTTGTTGTTTGAAGGAAAAAAAAATTATTTTTTGTGTTAAAAGTAAAGAAAAATGGATTTGAATTTTTTTTTTCCGGTCCTTAATTTGGATTGGAATGAACGATCTCGTCCATCGCAACTCAATAAAAGGTAAGAGTTTTTAAGTAAATTCGAACCGTTGATTATACCAATGTATGATTCATATTTCGACTGTCCCGTCCAGTCCAGTCCAAATTAAAAACCGGAGAGGTATCCCATCCCAAGAAGAAATTATCCTTATCCTAATTTCCCTCTTATTCTATATCCATTGCTGCAGAACACCCAATTCTATGTCAATATATTCTTTGCTTTGCTTTTGGAGCTTATACATCTCGTTCTTGGACCCAATGCATCCCTTCCACGGTTCCACCTGTCCCCCTCCTCAAAATAAAAGTTTCAGAGTCACTTTCAGAAAGTCTGAAAAAATTTGTTTACTTGGAAACAGATTCTCTGAAAAATTGAAATAAGCAGGACCATTTTTCTAAATAAATAACAAAAAAAAATGTTTTTGTTTTCTAGCCACCAATAGATTGATTGAATGTTGATAAAGTTTGATTAATACTGAGAGCCCGGAACAGCTCAAACCTAGTACCTCACCCCTTAAAGTAATCACAAAAGAATATGCCAAATGGGCACAGGGTTTGAAATGGATAAGATAGGGAAAACAAAATGTATGTTAATAGTTTTGAATTAATTTTAAAAAAAAACAATTTTTGTACTTCACCGCTGTTATAAAAAGCAGTCCACAATCCGTCTTCTAATGTGCTTTGAGAATTGTGTTGTATTTAATTTTACAATAAATCTATGGGTACCTCTGGTTTGTGCACAGATGGTGCACAGATTTGCCCACCGGACCCGCTTGTGAATTCCATACAAATAATCTGGAACATTCATTGTTTTTAAGAGACTTTTCTCGTGGTACATTGGATCCTACACTCTAAATGAAAAAACGGTACATTTGATGAAAACACTTCTAGTCATCTGATTAAGCTAATTTTATACGACTCCACTAGAAAAAATATTTCAAAATCAATGAACGTTACAGATCACTTAGTTGAGATCTAGAAGTGGGTCTCATGGGCCGATTTGTGCACAGACCATCGGTACCCATTGCAACTCTCTTAATTTTAAGCAATCAAACAAACTATTTCAGAGTATCTCTCTAAAGAAATGGAGCGCAAAATGTTTTTTTTGTATGCCTTTTATGAAACTCAAGTCTGGGTGCTTTGGGTAAAAAATCAAAAACCAAAAAACCAAAAAACCACTTTTGTCCTTATTCAATTTTTTTTTGCATTTGTTAGTTTCGCATCAAGATTTTGTGGTTTCTGGATTCCTCTCGACGAGACGAATCTAACAAGTATAAAATTATGGTCAAAACTCAAATTTTTTTGAATAAAGCCAAAATAGGTGGATTATTGGCCAATAATCCAAGTATTTCGGCTTTATTCAAAAAAATATTTGGTTTGACCATAAATTTATACTCGTTAGATTCGTCTCGCCGAGAGGAATCTAGAAACCACAAAATCTTGACGCGAAACTAACAAATGCAAAAAAAATTTGAATAAGGACAAAAGTGGTTTTTTGGTTTTTGGTTTTTGGTTTTTTACCCAAAGCACTTAATAAAAAATGATAGTATTGGAAATGGCAACCAAGCAGCAAAGTTTCACCAAGTTCCATGAATTTTAAAAAAGAAAAGAAATTAAAAACACAAAAAATAGAACATTTTATTAAAGAAAAAAAAGACTCTCTCTCTCTCTCTCTCTCTCTCTCTCTCTCTCTCTCTCTCTCTCTCTCTCTGTGAAACAGCCAAGTTTCAGCACTCCAATAAAATGCAAAAAGAAAAGGAAAAAAGTGAAGGAAACAAGAGAATATGTCACGTGACAGTAACGGCAATCGAGACGGCACGAGCGTCTGCCGTCATCTACCCCTCCCATACTTTTAGAACTCTGACCCCTCAATAGAGTCCTGCTACGTGCACAGATGCACGTGTACAGACGGCGTACCGACGCCGTCGCCGACGCCGTCGTGGGTCCCATTCGGTTGATCCGAGCATGAAATGGGGTGATTTTGGATCGAGCTCATACAGCCGTCCGATTGCCTCGATTCCCGCGTTGGCCCACTCGAAATTTGATTTTGAGAAGGATGAATGGCTCGGATCAACCAGATGGGACCCACGACGGCGTCGGTACGTGGTCGGTGCAAGGCAGTCGGTCCCCTTATCTTTACTGCCCTCAATATTCTTGTTTCTCAATATTGTACACATACACATATTTTTATTATTATTATCTCAGCCAAGAAAATTTGTTTTTAACGGTTATTGATGTCCTAACCAGCTTGCGCATATTATTCTTCTTCTAAATTCGGTTAAAGGCAAACTATTTACCTCAAAACTGAGTGAATCACAAGAAATTTCTCTCTTCCAACCAGTGGCGTAGCCAAGAATCGAAATCGAAGGGGCAGATTATTAAAGAAATCTTGGTTCAATGAGGCGGTTTTGATAAATTAAAAAAAATTAATCTCGAGTTTGTTGTTATTATATCACTGTTGTTATTATATCACTCGACGATCGCAGTGTCATTACTATTTTCGAAATGAAAATTTTATTTACATTTTAATTATTGTGAAATTTAATAATTTTAGGGATAGCAACGAGTAGGGTATGGATAAGGGACCCTATTCTACCTCCGATCCCTAATTGGAAATTTCTCCCCCATCCCCACCTCCATACCCAAAAGGGATAATGGACAATCCACCATACCCGCCTCTCATTGGGGATCGGGTATATTCGGGTAATCCATATCCAAACTAGTGAAGAAGAAAGAAAGATAAGATCTACAAAAAAAAAAATTGTGTGTCCTACAATAACAAAAAAATGAAAAATAGAAAAAACCATTTAAAACAAAATAAAATAGAAAGTTACAAAGAAACATCGTCCAACAAGATTATATAAAATTTCAACAACTACCATCATGAAACTTTTTTTAACACTTAAGTCTGTAACAATGTTCACAAATTATACATTTATGCACACTTATATACACGCACATACATATACATTTGTATATACTATATGAATGCATATATACAATTTAGAACGGGGCGGATACAGGTATTCAGAGGTGGGTATCACAAAATTATACTCGCTCCATGTTCTACCGGGGATTCTTTAAGTTTCACCATACCCGCTCCTATTGGAGGAAAAATTGAGTAATATCCTCCTCCAAATGTGCCAGGGCGGAGCGGGTAGCCATTGGGTTTGGGGAATTTGCCATCCCTAAATAATTTCTTTAAGAATATCGATTAAAAATAAGCAAAAAAAAAATTCTCCCAAATGGGAAATTGGGCTATATAGCTACACCCCTGCTTGCGACTTAACCTCAAAAAATTGGAATTGGGAGGGTCTGTAGTGCGGGGACTCACTACAGGGGTGTAGTGAGTCTCATCCGGCGCCCATCTTGGCAGCGACGGCTCGGATTTAATACAAACTTCAAATGATCCGAGCTGTCCATTGTTTAGTTTAAAATCTCAGCGTTTACTACCGAGATAGATGGCCGAATGGGTTTCACTACAGGGGTGTAGTAAGTCGCACAAAGATTTTGCTAAAATCAACACTTGATTTAAGCAAATGAGGAGTTGACTTTAGCAAATGAAAAACTAAGCATCCCCCGGTTTCCAAAAAATTACCTAATTTCGAACTTAAGATGTTTGAATTTACAACTCATCTCGTTAGCCACATAGCTACCTCTTGGGTTGAGGAAATGTAATTGCATTAATAACAATTATAAAACCATAAACGTCCTCCGTGTTTCCTCCCGAGAAACCGAGGAGACAGAAAGCCCTTGCTTTTAAATTGTTTTCGCTATTAAATTTGGGTAACGATTCCTGTACAAAGATGTTGAAACAGATTCGGATAAAACAAGAATCACCCCATTAAAGTAAATTGATTATAAACAAGAAACTCATGCACATCAAACTCTTTAGGACAATATTTTGTTTGGACATTATAACAATTTTGTTCACCTTCGCCAAAACAACAAATTTGGCGATGGTACCTTTACCAACATTCGATTCGGGGTTCGGTACGTCAAGCGTGCTGTTAATATGATCAAAACCGATAACCGTTCAAAACGAATATTGATCACACGTCGCTATCCACGTCAATTTTCGTATTGTGACAAATCGGTAGACTTCTTAAGGTTGCTACATAACCAAGGGAATAGATGTCTCAATTTTCCATTTTCATAAATGCACCGCGTTTTTTGTCTTCCAGTAAAAAATTTACATAAAACTGAAAGGAATACGTAGAATGCATTTAAATAAAAATGTCCGATTAGAAAAAGAAGGATTATAGGATTATCCAAAATTCTAGTTATATATACTCTTTTTTTCCCTTCAAATATACTCCATATATGTACCTCAAAATAAAGTTCCCCCAAAAGAAAAAGAAAAAAAGAAGACAAAAAATCCAAAAATTATTCTCTCTCTCCGAGTAGAGAAGCCAGTCCGGTGACGACCTTGGTTCCTCTCTCACAGCTCTTCCGTTCAATCGCCGGAGGCTGCCAAATGTACTTCTTCTCCTCGCCTGAATTCTCCACCGGCGACAAACTCTCACTGCTAACAGCAGCAATTTCCTCCCACGACGACGTTTCCTCGCTGAAAATGAGTTCCAAATCACCGCCGTTAATGCTCTCCTCCTCCTGAACGGCGGCGTTAGATGGTGCAACGGCGGCGGCGGCGGTTTTTCTGGAGTGAGGAGAAAGCCATTTGGATCTCATGTACTCTGCTTTCCTCCACGGAGGAATATGCATTCCTTTCCTCTTTAGGCTCTGTCTCGCTGCTTCCGAAACGATGGAAACAATGTGGTGGAGACGGTCGGATCCGCCGACGAAAATGTGCGGCAGAGATTGGAGGATCGATTTGTATCCTCCCGTCGGCCGAGCGATCTCGAACTCAGATCTGAAGTCGATGTCGATCAAGAGTCTATCTCCTCCGTCCACGATCACGTCTATGTACTCGTATTCCCCTGTGTAAAATTCAAAACACGTATATATAAGAATCGAAGCAACTTCCATCGAATTAAGATCTTTAATTAAACAGATGTGCGAGGATCGAAACAATTTCCAGTTAATTCGTGCTAGATTTTCAAATTAAGTGAGAGAGGATTACCGGCTGGAAATGAAGGAGATTTCTCCCAACGCGATTTGCAGATTGAAGCGTCGTGGCCGAGAAGCAAAAGGCCATCGGTGACAATTTTGATCAGATCATCCTTTCGCTTGCAAGTCTTGTTCTTGTCAAGGATCTTCGAAGTGTCTGCTAAGAGATGTCTCTCAGCAAGACTAGCACACTGAATCAAACTCTACAAATCAGAAAGAAGAAGAAACAAAATCAGACAAACCGCAAAATGTGAATTTGAGAGATTTTGTGTACGTGATTGTAAAGCAAGCATTTTACCTTGAGTATATCGAGAGAATCAGCCGGCGAAGGGGCCGTAATCGAGTCGCCAAAGCCACTGCACAAATCGAATTCGTCATCGGAGCTGTCATTACTGTTCCCGTTGAAGCAATTACTACATCGGTTACGGCCACACTTAACAGCCGATTGCTTTTCATTAGCGCTCTCCTCGATAAAGTTCCGCACCATTTTCGCCAAACAAACAGAGCTCGGCTCGAACTCGGCAACCACGCCGCCGTCGTTTCCATTCTCGCCGGCGGCAAGCTTCTCCGCCGACGAGTTCTTCAAAACACCGTCGAAGAGCTTCTTCAAGCGCGATTTCAGTATCGGCTTGGCTGTCGCCGGTGCGACTTCGCTTCGGATCGATGATTCTCTGTAGGCTTGAGAATCGAGAGGTTGAATCTTCATCGGAAAAGGCATCCTACGTCGTCGTCGTCGTTTCAGTTCTCGCTTTCTCCATTGTTTTCTTAGTCAGTGCCGCTCCATTTCATTCAGTGCTGGTATTAAAGACTCTTCCTTTGCTAAGGTAACAGTGAAAAATAATTCGAATACTTAAAAACTGTACCTAAAGAAAGGAATTAACTCTCAAAAGCTTCACCTTGAACAAGATTATCAGAAATTCAGTTCTTCGAACAGTTAATTGACACAATCTCGAATCACAAGTAGATTCATCATCGTTTGATTAATCGATCGCGTAAATCAAAATCCGGTCGAAATACCGAATCAAAAATTGAAAAACAAAAAAATTCTCTGCTTAAGAAAAGGATCGAAGGATTTCCTGGAAAACAGAAAGGGAAAATGGATTAATGTGTTCCCGATTGGGACTTTTCGTGAAAGACGTGATGGTGGGGGAAGGAAACGAAGATATTTCTAGTTCGAATGGCCGGAATTTTCATTTCCGGTAGCCGGCGGTGGGTGCAGAGGAGAGAGAGAGAGATTGGATTTGGCGTGTAGTGTTTAGTCTCTGTGACGAAAAATAATGGATTGGGGGTTTTGGGGGGTTTTAATAACAGGGGGAGTGAGACGGATGGGGTGGATGACGTGAGCAATTTTGTCGGTAGTGATGACGTGGCATAAATAATTCACAAAACACAAAAAAAAAAACAATCAATCTACAAGACTACAACCACAAAAAATATCCACAACCACAGCCATTTTTCACAGATTTTCCCGATTCCAGATCTCCTATTCCAAAACTCTCTGTTCTTTGTTGCAGGGGGTTTAAGCCATTGGATGATGAATTTTATTTTTATGTTTTAAAAATTTGTGTGATCCAACAGCTTAAACTTCCCTGCAACAGAGGAACAGAGGGAATTTGGAACAGAGAATCTGGTTCCATTTACCCACACACTGACGAAAATCTTTTGGGTGTTGAATGGGCACTACGTGCAAATAGTGGCTGGCTAGCTCATGTTGTAGAGTTTTTGGATGTCCCATATTGCATCTCGGGATCGAGTCACATTCTTCCATTCCCCAATGTAATAGATTATGAATGACGAATGCAAAAAAAAAAATGGGACTACGTGGTTGAGCCTGTGTGGTACGAACGTTGCATCCGAACCGTTAAAAAATGTATTGGATGGCTCAAATCGAAACCTTCTCTTTCCTCTCTCTCTCTCTCTCTCTATATATATATATATATATATATATAATTTAGACCGTGCAAAACCGAAAATGGACCGTCCAAATCCCTTGTGCGAGTTCCACGTGATACCAACTCGGCATTGAAAAATTGCGCCACATTGACCGTAAGGGTTGGGGCATGTGTGGGTCCAGTACTTGTGCAAATGTGGGGTCAAGTATTAATGTTGAGTTTCTACTACGCTTGCATTTTAGTTATTTTGGATTATAAATTGTCAAATTAGTTAATGTACATAATGAGTATGATCTATTAATTTGCAATTTTTTTTTATTTTTATTTGTCATTCCTAATTTATTACATAGAAGAAAGAGGAATGAGACTCGATACGGAAATATAATATAAAGCATCTAAGAGCTCTACTGTTGAGTTAGCCACCATTTGTTAATTTGTACTACTACAAGTACTGAGATTTCTTTGTACGAATTCGAGCATGAGTCATCTGATGTGGTGAATTACGTTTACTTTTCGGGGCCCACATGTACGAAATGAGATCGAGTTCTTCTGTATGTGTGCACGGTTTTTCCCTGTGCTACATGGCAGTCATTCCAATCAAGTTGGGTCTGATCAGGGCGAGACCACTGACCGGCTAGCCCGAAAGCGGGTGTACCGAAATGTGTACGCAGGGTAAAATTCACGGACTGGATTAAAAATTGAATAATAAATCGATTACGCTCGCTGTGTTTTACAGTATTTGTGTAAGACTTTATTCTTGAATGAATTTTATGAGATAAAATTTAATTTTGATCTAATTTTGCTAAAATTCGTTGAGAATGTCAGATTTTATTAAAACTAGATTTTATGAGATCAAATCCATTTAAGAATAAGGCCTAACTTACACAAATAATCAAATTATTTGTGTAAGTTTCCAAGATAGGTCATATATCACTCTGCATACGCTTGGTTTGCATATTTTGATGTACCCACTGCGAACTGTCGAGTTAGAGCATCGTTACGTGGAGCATCAAATATCCATTTTCATCAAATAGAGAGCCAAAGCTGAAAAACAGCCCCATATCAGACTCCGTATCCTCTTTCACCAAACTGTTGATCTTTTAACTTTGCTACAGTACCGCACCAAATTTGGTGCGGCTCTGTTCACCCACCATGACACTATTCACTCACTGTTCATGCACTGTTCATGCACTGTTCATTAAGTAAATTACCCTGACTCGACTCATAAAAGGGCTCGGCTCGTTTATGACCGAACCGAGCTTGAGCTCAATTTTTACAACTCATTTACCTAATGAGCCAAACTCGAACATTACAAAGCTCGGCTTGGCTCGATCATGGCATTGCCTGACCGAACTTACTCAGGGCCAATCCTGGGTAAACCCAATAAGCCCTTGGGGGTGGGTAACCAAAAAAATTGAGCAAATGGATATCCACTCTTTTTTGTTTTTTAGTAAAAATTTTACACATTAAAATTTCATTAAAAGACCAAAAATTGGGTGTGATTCGTGTTAGCGAATGGATATCCACACTCTTTTTTGTTATTCCGTGATTTTGAGCATTTTGAGTTATTGCTTTAGTGATTCGTGTTAACTCAATATACCCATTGGTCCCTAGTTCAAGTCTTATGTGGGACTTCTTGGCAAGTATTTGTTTTCTTATTTTTATGCTCCTAATATACAATTTTTTTTTTTTTGTACCTCAAAATTTCATTAGGAATGCTTTAGTGATAGTAGGTGTTAATCGAGACCAAGGTTTCAATTTTTTGCGCATCGCAAATGTTGATAAGTTTTTTTCTTTATTTTCTATCGTTTATTATATTTTTTTTAGGTTTTAATATCCAATTTACAATTAAAATAATTAATTTCACTTGACAAATTCTGGTTCATCAATTCTCTTACTGTTAAAAATAATATTCTTATAATTAAAATTAATAACTTGATTGGTTGGAGAAAGCGTATTGTATGAATGATACTTCTTTGTATTTGATTCATTTTTTTTCCAACGGTATAAAAAAAAGTTTAGTAGTTCATTTTAATTAAATTACGAAGCTAGAATACCATGTTTGATCTTCTTACCTTAGAGTCTAAGTCCACCTAGATTGATTTTTTTTTTTTATAAAAAAATCCAAGGGACCCATTTTTTAAATTCGCATTAGGCCTCCAAAATATGAGGGTCAGCCTCGTAAGTGGGCAACAAATTTAGAGTCGGATTTTAGCAAGTCAAATATCGGGACCGGCCCCTACTTACTCACACAAACACACATACTCAACCCCAAAACATGTGAGTGTGTGTGTTTTATGATTTTTCCTTTTCCTTTTTTTTGGCCAAAAAAATAGACGATTTTATTGATAAACTAGAAAGAGAGCCAAGAAATCAACTAGCGTATCCATCCTCAGATAAAGGATTGAACAAGTGGAAAGGCGTCCCACGTGGAAACGCCTAAACCTCCAAACCCTCTGCTTGCCAAACAATGGGTTACACTACTATTAACGCTATGTCTAACAAACCGAAACTCACACTTACCAAAATCACACGCCAATCTTCTAGTTTGTGATCAACAAGCCCCTGCAACAGTATCGATCTTGCTGCAATGTGTAGTTGTAGAATTTTCAAATTGGAAATTGGGTTAATTCTACCGTAGTTAGGATTTAGGACTAGTTAGGGGGCTAACCATATCGTGCAAGTTAGTCTAATCCTAAACCTTTTGTATTTTCGAAAATTGCTGAAGAAACATGCAATACACAAATACTTGCACACACACTCACAAGAAGTAAGGGGCACGCAAGGTATGAAAAGTGATTTTTTTATGTTCATATATTCATTAGCGGAATCACGATTTGAAATTGGATGTGGCATCCAAAATGATCTATATACTGCCACATTTTAAGAAAATATAATTTTTAATCCGCTCCAACCGAGAACGTATAAAGGGTATGTGTTTATTAGAACAAATCCAGATTTATTGTAAAAAAAAAAAAAAAGAACTCGTTGATATTTAGTAGCTTACTGAAGAAAAGTAAGCAATTCTTTGGACAAAAATGCAGTCATTTTCGTTTTCGTTCTGTGGACCAGACAATGTTTTTTAGCATGGAGTATTTGATACAGAATGGCGCAAAAAAGTTCATGTATCAGTGAGAGATTGAAACCCAAGAGTGGCCCGTGCCAGCAAGCCCCTCAATAGTCCCGCCCTTGTTCATATTTGCCCTACTTTTTTTTTTTTATCGTGATTACACAAAAATATACGAACAAAATTCTATACTGGTAGACATAATATGATCATGAAAAATGGCTTTCTTTCCTAATTTATGCACAAATTTTGCATTCCATTTATGTACAAACCTGCCCTACCTTCTTTTCTTTTTATTTTGTTCCTGCAGTATTTAGTGTATCACGGAGCAAATATCATTCTGTGGAGTATATTTTTCTCATCCAATTTTGGTTTGCAAGGCTAAGGTCTAAAATTGGTCAATTGATCCATTTCCGAAACAACAAAAAGAGAGAGGTTGGATTAGATTTTTATGGAAAGCAAAAACTTAGGGGTGTTTGAGAGCCTCATTTTCAGCTTTTCATTTTTAACCTTTTGGTCTTTGGCTTTTTGGATTATGGCATAAAGTATTTTGAATTTAGTAGGAGTGGTTGGGAGAAATGTGCAAAATGCATTTTGCAATGAGAGTAGTGTTTGAGAGATATGTGTAGAATACATTTTGTACGTCCTTTTTTTTTTTTTTATGAAAATGGGGAAAGTGTAACTCAAAAGAAGAATGCAAAAAAAGAAAATGTGAAAAGCTCCTCTACATTTTTTTTGGCTTTTGTTTTCTATCAACCAAAAACCATAACTCATTTTGGTAGAATGGATTATTAGTGATGGCTGCCAAACGCCCAAAAGATGAAAAGCAAAAAATAAGAATATGAAAAATAGGCATCTAAACACTCCTTCACCCCGTTTGGATGCCGGAGATGATTTGGGTGGATTTGTAATGAGGGTGGATTTGAAGGTGGATTTGTAATGAGGACGAATTTGATAATGAGGGTGGTCCCACCTCATAAGAAGGGTGGATTTGTTAGTGAGGTGTTTGGATGGTATTATGAGAAAGGTGATTTGGAAGGTGGATTTGATAGGATAAGAGAGCAAATGACCTATTTGCCCCCAATTTATTAATTTTATTAAACAAAATGGATTAATTTCATTATACTAACAATAAATGCATAATAATTTTTAAAATACATAATAATTAACCTACAATATTATAAGCATACTAAAAAAAATTCCGGGAAAAAAAAATTACAAAGTGAAAAAAAAAATTGAATTAGTCACACGCAAACCTTATTATGAAAAATAAAAACAAAAAAAGTGCCATGAAATGTGGCCATGGTTTTGGAAATGTGACCCACTGTTTTTTAAAGGAGCCATTGGAATGGACCGGCTGGTTGACCGGCAGCATAAGTGGCCGGGAAACTCCATTGTTGCGCCGGAAAGCTCCATTTTTTTCCCCGGAAACTCAATTTTTTGTCAGAAAATTCCATTTTTTGGGGGGGAAACTCCATTTTTCTTCGGGAAACTCTATTTTTTTCGATTCTCAGATCCATTTTTGACGACAAGTTTTTCTCCTCTCCCTTCTCGATGGAAATCCAGAACCGGTACTCGTACAAAACCCTCCAAATCACCTGGATTTGGAGGGGTAAAACAGGAACGAAAATGGCAAAATCCACCCGGATTTGCTAACGACGGGGTTGAGCCTATCGTTAGCTAACGAGGCTTCTCCCGGATTTGTAGTCCCAACAGTGTTTAAATCCGGGCGGAGATGAATCGGAGAAATTGCTGCCAAACGCCGGAGTAAGGTGGGTCTCGGATTACATATCCGGGTGTTCTCCAAATCCGGGTGCCTAGTCCCGCTGCCAAACAGGGTGCTTGAGTATTATTAGTCCTCTATGATATGATTTTTTGGATCATTGTGTATTGAGCTCGACTTAGGCCCCGTTTTGTTAAGTGTGTTGTTAAGTGTTTTGATTTTTTTACGCTTTACAAGATAAGTCATTTTTCTCATATACATCAACTAAAAAAACTTAACAAATCAAAAAAAAAAAAAAAAAGACAAACTTAGTGAAATGGACCTTTTTTTTTATGAATATAAATCTCACATGATCAAAAGCAACTCTAACTCATCTCCAAAATACAAAATGGAGAATGGATATGGCATATTGAAGGGGGATTTTCTAATTTTTTCCTTTCCTTCAACTTTTGTACGTTGTAGGAGAATTTTGGAGACCCATCGTCCTTTTTTAGAGATTTGTTCATCATCGGAACACTATTATCTTGAAATGCATAATTCTGAATGGATCCAAAACACTATATCAAAACCACTGCAACAAGTTATATGTCTTTTGATGAGGCACTTATCGATATTCGATCAAGCTTATTTTTTGTACACATGTAGAACTCGACCAGCTCTACGTGGTGAACGTCTCTGATCATTGACACGACACTGGCATAGTGGCGCTGTACCCGCACAACATGCTGCACAACACACTACCATGCTGCACCCACTCCAGGTTCCTCTAAAATGAGTATCCCTTTATCGCAACTCGCTGAATTTAATTTTCTCATGGTTTGACATTATAAACAAAAATGTCTACATTGACATTAAACTTTATTAAACCTTTTAATTACTGTTTCCTTAAATTCTCTTGTAACTTAGCGTAATCCTCTAACAACTTTTTCAGAGTCTTGATCACTTGCTTTTTCATTGATGTACAAGTTTTAAGTATTTTTTGTAGAATTTTCCACACGGCACTCTCTCTTGACTGTTCAATACCAATAATGCCTCTCCCTTGCTTGCTACCAATTCCTACCTAGATAACATTATCTTTGGGGACAAAAAATGCTTTTTAAATAGAAACTTCCATTTACGTCACAAATAATAAAATGATTTTAAATATGTTCAATTATAAGTACAAAAAACTTAATAACCCCTTTGTTAATTTTAAATAATGTAGTCGTATAAATTAAAATCATGTTGTCATTTAAATATACAATAATTCAAAAAAATTAAATTAATAACGGTACAAGTATAATATGTGAAGTCTAAAATTAGAGAAAATTTGAACAACTCAACTTCTTTTGGACCAGTGTAGTCCAGTTCTGTGCTATTGTGGGCCCAGAGCTCATAATGATGATCGGAACCTTTTATTGTGTAGAGATTGTGACTACATTGTCCAAGGCCCCGAGCAACAAATCCACTTGATCAAACATTAATAAATACATGAACAAAACAGATTTGTAAAAAAAATTGTAAAACTTAAATTTAACATTTTTTTCCCTTGGAGTACAAATTTTATTCTATTTATGTATTTATCGACGTTCAGTTTAGTTATGCGCGAATGACTAGCTTCACAAATTATTTTAAGATCGGGAAAGACCCACAAATATGGGGGGGGGGGGGGGGGGGGGGGGGGGGGGTTGTGCATCCCATTCACAGCACTGTGCTGTGCAGCCATGGCGCGGCTGTGTCGGTACATTTTCGATGATCAGAGATGTTCACCGTGTAAACCTCATCGAGTACTACAAGTTCGCAAAAAATCAACTCGATCGGATATCTTTAAGTATGTCATCAGAACATAAATACTTTGAAAACAAATGGAACATAAATGGACACAAACACTGGATCAAAACCATTTTTTCATGATGTTTGTGTTCCGATGAGGCACTAAAAGATATCCGATCAAGTTGATTTTTGTCACACTTGTAGTACTCGACTTGGTCTACACAGTAAACGTCTCTGATTGTCAAACAAATGTCAGCGCGGCGCCGCAGTGGGTCTGCACAAAACTGGATGGGAGCTTGGTCCGGATGCAACACAACTTCAAAGCCAATGACGTACTCCTACTACTTTCCACACAGAAGAGGACGCTGTAGATAAAAAAGCCACATCAACTAATTACTACCCCACAGGTGTCCCTTTGGGACCGCCAATGGTATGCTTTCTGCGTGGGTCACATCGGGCTCGGGACGGTGGGTGCGCAAAACGCATTACACCGTACGGTGTACAGTCCTGCGTCCATTTCCTTAATAAGCGGCTCGGGTTTAATTCGAGCAATGAATTAATCTGAACGTCTATTGTTTGGATTAAATCCGAGCCGTGCATTGTAACATTGGACGGCTGGATGTAATGCACTATAAGATGTAGAAGTTTTGTGCACTACAAGGTCGCCTGGTCCGTGTCACATTAACGAATTTGTCTATAACCATACTCAACTTACATAGTTACATACCTAAACACACACGCACACACACTCACAAAAAACCAAGGGACCCACACACTACATCTAGTATTTGTCGGCCCCTTGGTTTTTTGTAAGCGGGTGTTTTTTGGGTGTGGCAGTAGCATTATTGCCCATTCAAAGGACTATAGGAAAGAGAAACCTCATGTGTAGTTCAAGTGGAACCAGATCCCCTGCTCCTCTATTGCAGAGAATTTTGAGTCGTTGGATCACACGCAAATTTTTGAAACACAAAAACAAAATTTACCATCCAACGGTCCACACCCCCCTGCAACAGAGAAACAGGGGGGTTTTGGAACAGGGAATCTGAAACGAGTTCAAGTGGCAATCAGGATAATCTATGAACCAAGAATTTGAAATTTAAAAAATCCTCGAGGCCAGATCACGAAAGAGAGGTTTCTTGTAAATTTTCTAATCCTAACATAGATTGTCTGTCTTTAACCGAACTTGAAAAAGAATATTCGAACTGTGCGTTAATTGGGCCGTACACTCTTGACCATTGGAAAGGGAGAGGGGCGACGTTAGAGGTGGTTTTCGTGTACGTCCGGTTCTGCACGTGGCGCACGAAAGCAGGGAGGCCCAGACGATTCGTCGTCGCCACATACTCCTATTTCTTTGACGTTATGAAGCTTCCAATGGACTTTCGCCGCGTGTCCTGGTCCAGTAAAATTATTCAAACCGGTCCCACTGTTTTAACCATCCAGGTCTATTCTTTCTTTAATGACACAGTTATGTCTTATTAATTTCACTTCTGGGAAATTGGATTAACGATATGATATGTCGGTTGGTATAAAGTGCACCAAACTAATATTTTTTGGGTTAAAAATTCCTGAAGGGACGAATTTTTCCTTTGGCAAAAAAGGAAAAAACAATTTTTTGGTTTTTTCATTTTGTCTTTATTCAATTTTTTTTACACTTGTCAGTTTTCGTTTTTTATGGATTCGTCTCTTCGAGTATAAATTTATGGTCGAAACTAATTTTTTTTAATAAAGCCAAAGTTAAACCAATAAATAGATTTGTTTTGGTTTATTTTTTTATTTTATTCAAAAAAATATTACTTTTGACCATAATTTTATACTCTTTGGATTCGTCCCGTCGAAACGAATCCATAAACCAAAAAACTAGACACAAAACTAACAAATGCAAAAAATAAAATAAAATAAATAAAAACAAAACGAAAAAACCAAAAAATCACTTTTTATCTTTTTTGCCAAAACACAGTCATTGTGGATGAGTATGCGTCTCAATTTCCATTACGTGACACCAGGGGCTAAGCGAGAATTTTCGGTGTGTCAAGAATATAAGACATATTTAAAAACAACCCGAAGCAACATATTTTTTTTGCATACTAGTTTGATGCCTCCGTTCGCGCACAAAATCTCGTGCTCGTGCTTTTGTACTTTATTATTATTATTTTTTGTTTGTGCTGGTGATGTTTTTCAGGAAAATGTTGCTCTATGATTTTTTTACTTACAAATTTCCTTTGGTCCATAGTGGCTATTTTCATTCAGTCTAGGATGAGTGTATGTACTAATACTAATGTAGTTCATGCAATTTGTTGAAGAAAAGTTGAAAGAAACCAGCAACAAAAAATAAAGAGTTAAGTAGCAATATTCTATGCATTGAATATTTGAACGTAATTTCCCAAAAAAAAAAAAATAGATGTTGCAGGGAAAATAAAAATACCACTTTCAATTGTGCAACGATAATTGAATGTGAAACTGAGTAAAGAACAATTGCATGTGCTGAAAGGCATAAAAAGAACCCAATAGCTCCATTGTGGTTTATATGATTCTCCAAAATCAGTAAAACCTAGAAATAAAACCAAAATTAAATTTGCAACTAAAAGAAATAGGATTGTATAATGAACAAATGATGCAGTCCTTATTGTAGAATCCCAATATAGGTAATCCGCAGAAAACTACTGAACCCTGGAACGATCAACAAGCCTAGAATAAGATGTGGCTCTTAACTGGGGTTCAAGGAAGGTGGAAAAAAACATAAATGAAAAGATTTTATGAACAAAAAATAAGTGAACAAATAGTAATTGCAGTTCCAAAAATAACTGAGGTACAACATAAATCATCATCAAACTTACCATTGATGTCGGAATCGGGGGCCCTATAGTGAGCCAAACTCACTACAGGGTGTAGTGAGCAACAGTGGCCGTTGGATTCGGCAATCAAACTCACTACTCTTACATGGAAGAGTTTCATTTTTAATCTGAGCCATTGATTGCTGAATCCGACGACCACTGTTGCTCACTACACCATGTAGTGAGTACCCTCACTACAGGGCCCCCGGTTCCATTGATCTCACTTTTTGCCTTTCCACTGTTTTGCGATTTTAAACCAAACAAAAAACTTATGTCAACAAATACAACTTTCTCATCTTACAAACCGACATTATCACTCTCCAGTTATGAAACTCTGGTTTTCATTTACTCGAAACTATAGGTGAAATTTCGGTAGCAATTGCTTTGATCATTTGCAAATTCTAGCACCACATTTCCTATATGATTTGAACAAATTATTCAGCATTGATAACATGTTGCACAAATTATAATCACTCACAGATAGAGAGAGGAAACAATGGTCACTCAATTGTGAAGAATATGACTTGCTAGGAACAACAGTATCAAAAGGCATTGAATAACTTTGTGAGCGATTGAAGTTTATAGCTAGAAAAGAGCTGAATAAAACAATGATACTGTTAGTAATGACAATTACAAGTCGTGCACCACAAATAAACTACTCCCTCCGTCCCTTTTTAAGTGGTCCACTTGAGAAACGTGTATTATTGCGGATGCTTAAAAATGTACTTGTGTATAACATTTTTAAATTTTTTTTGGCACCAAATTGAAGTACTCAATGAGCACTTTAATTTGGTATAAAACAAATTAAAAGGTTATACAGAGAAATGTGTTTCTTAGGGGTTTGAAATTGCACGTATTCCCAAATGGATCATTTAAAAAGGGACGGAGGGAGTATATTGAAAACAAAAGCTAAGGACGATAAAGCGGTAAAGAAAATCTTGGAGCTTAGTCCAAAATATAGGGGTGTAACCGGTTCGGTTTGGTTCGGTTCAAAGGGGTTTTTGAGTGAACTGAATAAAACCGGTTCAGGGACGACTAGGAACCGGAACCGAGTTTTGAAGGTCGGTTTGGTTCTGGGTTCGGTTCGGTTCGGTTTTGCCAGTTCGATCGGTTCGGGGGGAGAGAGTAGATCAGAGAGAGACAGAGAGGAAATCACAAAAAGATTTCTGGGTATAATCGAATCAGGACTACCAAGTATTATCCAAAAAAAATCCGGACTACCAAAGATATATATACATACACAGATCTAAGTTATACATACACAAGAATGAAAGAGATCTAAGATACACAGATCTAAGATACGAGATATGCATACACGATTGAAAGAGATACATTCGCGAATGAAATAGATACATACACGATTCACATCTACATACACGAATCAGAAGAGGCTTTCCTCGATCTCGATCTATATACACATGCGTAAGGGAGAGAAAACGCCGGAGATAGCAGCGCCGGAGATGGGATCCACGTTGTGCAGGTGACTGTGCCTTGACTAGACGGATTCCCCTCCATCTTTACGCCGGAGAGAGAGAGGGAGAGAGAGAGAGAGAGAGAGAGAGAGAGATGTCGGCGGTGGGAAGGTGTTTCTGGAGAGTGGTAGAGAGAGAGAGAGAGAGAGAGAGAGAGAGAGGCTTCCGTGAAAAACTGAAAATCAAGGGATGATTTAAGAATGAAAGGAATACCGAATATATATAGGAAAGAGAATCCTAAGAACTAATAAATAATTTTATTACGTGAATTGAATCAACAGCGTTGGCTGGCCAAGTGGTTTGTGCTAAGCATCCCTTGTGTTAGGTCGTGGGTTCGAATCCCACCTCTTACCATTTTTAGCATATATGTATTAAACCGGTTCGGTTCGGTTCGGTTCGCCTCAAAATCACTTGAACCGGGAACCGAACCGGTTTCAAAAAAAATTGAATTATGAGAACTGAACCAAACCGAACCGAAACATTTTAAAAACCGAAAAAATCAACCGGTTCGGTCCGGTTCTTGAATTCGGTTCGGTTCTTCGGTTTTTTTGTTCAGCCCTACCAAAATATATTTCTTGGGACATTGCTACACGTACAGATACAAGTGCACATAAAATGCACAGATCGTGTTCGGGGTCCCACTTTTGGATTGAAACGTTGGAACTTTGGTTCGACCATTTCTAACCGTCCGATTGAGCTGAAATTTTGTGGGCCCACTCGAAAAAATGTTCTAAGAAGAATTAACGGTTCGGATCACTCGTGTGGGACCCAAACGAAGGTCCCCAAGCATGATCTTTGCATTCTCTATGGGCCGGTACCCATAGGTTTTTCGTATTTCTTGTGGGACAAAAACTAAGCCACTTAAAATGCAAAAGTTACACAGCCCAGTCCATTGTCCAAAATATATTTCTTTGCATGCTTGATGCTTTTGTTTGTTAGTTGCCGATGTCTTCTTGTTTCCTTTTGACATGGACGCAACAAAATTTTAAGCGTTCTTGGACCTTTGGAAGCAACAAAAGCTCTGATAGTCTGATCGACCACACTGGTAACATAAATCGACCGTGTATTTCTCTCTCAAAAGCTATGCGAAGTCTCTCTCTCTCTCTCTCTCTCTCTCTCTCTCTCTCTCTCTCTCTCTCTCTCAAAGCATTTATCTCTCTATTGACCACACCGGAAGGGATGGAACCGCCATCGACGTCCTCCAGCGTCAAGGTACCTTGTTCTTCGAACTTTTCTCTCTCTTTTCCCTCTCTCTAAATTTCTCTCTTTATGTGTATACGTATAGATTCTATGCATGTGGTGTGTATGTCTAAAGAATATCCAGTGTAGCACGTGGATGCTCCGAGGTCCATAGAAACAAATACTCCTAAATTGAGTGTTCAATTTGCTCACTCTCAACCAGGCAATTATCCAATAGCGGCTTGTACAAAACAACATGCCACAATCACAAATAGCCATTGAATACCAAGGGAATTACGAGAATAGAGTTTAACCAAACACAAAAGGGTAAAAAGAAATGGGAAAGAAATGGGAGAAACCAATTAATCATGAGTTTTGCTATTTGAAATTACAGGTTATTTTAAATGGGAGGAACCAATTAATGGCTTAGAGATATTGTTAACTTGTTCCACACAACTCTTTTGCTTCATTAGATGTTTTGTCTTGTTTGAGTAAATAAGAACATGAGTCATACCCATATTCCAAAAAACTCTTTTGTTTCATTCAATGTTTACGTAAATGACTAAAAGACCAAAACAAGAGGACAAAATAGGACCACAAAACACACAAAAGGCCAAAAGAATGAAAAACCACAACTCATTAGTAACTCAACTCTTCTCCGTAGGCCAAACCGTTCAAGCAAACAATAGGCAATATACATACTAATGCCCAAAACTTAAAAAGAACAAGAAAATTTCAAAGACTAACCTATCACTAATGCCCAATAAAATCACATAGATAAGGACAAAAAACCGTGAGAGAGATTTTTAGGTTAAGATTATGTAGTTATGACTGAAAATTTTTAGGTTATGATTTTTTGGGCCAGCTGTGCAAAAAGTTGAGAGAAACGGGAAGTAAGTAATTGGATACTGTGGCGGTGAGTCCCCCTTGGTCTATAATTGGACACTGTGGCGGTGAGTCCCCCTTGGTCTTGGGCCAGCTGTGCCAAAAACAAAAAAAGAAACGTGAATCAATTGGATTAAGAGAACCTCATGGTGGTGAGTCCCCCTTAGACACAAAAGACCGAAAGTGGGGCGAAATTGAAACTGGAAATAGAAGCGAAAGCCAAACGGAGGATTTCCTTTTAATATAGAATGATTCGGGATATTATTGTTTATGGAGTCAAATCTCCAGTAACCTGCTTGACCAACGTTTCTTTGGCATAAAATTTGATTAAACATGTTGATGCCTATGCTCGATGTACAAATTACCAAAATAAAGAAACGATGACCAAAGAAAAGTAAGAATAATAAAATTTAAACGGATTGAAAGCTTATTCCGAAGTTATGATATTCCAAAAACATCAATGAAAAGTAAGAATAATAAAATTTGACCAAAGAAACCCTCATTTAGCTCGTTATATTTAGAAAGGAAATATAACGAATTATAAAGGTGCTGATAAATTTTTTTTTTATAAAGATACTATTTGTTTTGGTAGTTTCCGGATTGAATGTTCATATGCATAACTCAAGTGTGTGCGTGAATCTGTGTGTGGGTGCGTGCGTGTATTTACTGTGTCCCAGCTGTGTCCATGTCCTCATTTATTTACAATTGTCGTGTCCCGCGTCTTAATCCATGTGCGTTTCAGTCCGTGTCAGCGTCAGTATCTGCCCTCACTCCTCAGCATTTTAGAACCCAATGTTTTGTACGATGTCATTTGAAAGTTATTATTTTTTTCTGGTACAATGGTGGTTTGGAAGTTCCAACCAACATATTGATGTTATCGATGTTCGTAACTTGGTATAACATGCATGCACCTAATTTAGATTTATGAAAGCAAAATATCGCTAGTGAAGTACTTCAAATTGCTAAAAGAAACACATCACCACATGATTTTTCAAGGATGAAACTGAATGTTCTCATTTCATTCATCTTTCTGCAGATTCTCATTCAGGGGCAAAAATTAGCAAACCGAAAAAACAAGCCAGGGCCCTTGTTTCACACGGTTTCCTTAAAGCAAATTCGCCGCCTCACCGTAGGTGTTTGAGGGATTGACCGACGTCTGCTTCCCAGGATACAGTGGCTTACGACAATCAAACGGTAACACCAACCGGATTGCCCTGTCGAACGAACTAGTGTCTGTACTCTCTTCCGAAAAACTGGATGCAGAACAATGGAATAAGAGACAGATTTTTGGTGTGTCAAAACAATAGAATGGACTGCCTTTATATAGGAGTTGAGAGGAGCCTCTCCATTCAATGGGGCATTAACTTTGCAAATTGAATTTGCAAAAAACTGATATGCAATTCGTGTATTCATATTCTTCCGTAAACGTAGCAATTCGATTGATATTCAAAATTGCAAACTGAAACCTAATCAGTGCACTAATCAAATGAATATGCCGTTTGAAGAATCCAATTGCCTTGGCCACTTTAATGAGCAATATCCTCACAATTGATCATCGACCATTACACTGGCCGTGAGGATTTAATGAGCATGACTAAGAAATCAAAACTGATTTCTTATCCTTTTGTGGGTCCAATCAAGTGTGTACGACTCGTACCCGAATCCACTAATTTCTGGGTTGTACACAATTATGAGGGAACTTAGGCCAAGCCCATTTACTCGCCTAGCCAGCCGGCCAAACCCAAGCCCAGGCCAAGAACCACGGACCTCGAACCTATAGTCCCGGTCATGGTCCGGTCCGAACAGGCGGCGGCGGCGGCGTGCGTGTGGTAATTGGGTCGAAGCCCATAGCCCACAAAGAGTGCGTGCTCCCTCCTTAGAAAAAGTTAGGCCCACTTAATTTGAGAGACAATTTCTCATTCATTCTCTAATTGGAATTTGCCCATTCCTCTCCTAACATAGGAGTGTCTATTGTCACTAAGGGCCCACCTCACGTGGTGTGGGTCCCACTTTAATTTAAGGGTCAAAACCCATAAATAATTAATGGAAAAATTCTAATTTTCCAACAATCCCCCACATGAATGAAATTGGCTAAAACTGACACGAAAAACAAAGGAGACTCGAAAGACCTGGAGAGAGAGTACAACGGATCAATCCCGCATAGGATAGGTAGCTTTTGGCCTTGAACCTTCCCTTGTGAAGACCTATCGAATTTACTGGCTGACCAGTGTGCGGTCCTGCTTTGAACTGTTCTGCCGTTTGTGTAAACCGAGACAATAGGAATCACACGGAACATCACCTGACACAGTTCTATTCTCACTATTGTGTTCGTTTTGGTCGTGAACACTCTTCCTGGTTCTGCAAGTATTTTTCTCGAGAATGTTGCCAAAATTCTCAAAGAAGCGGCCCTCACTTCATACTCACATAGGTGACCTTCTTATAAAGAGTATCCTGCTATACCCCGCTCGGTAATCCGACGCATAAGAGTCATTAAAAGCAATGCTTAACCTAATTTCCTTTACAGGTATCACTGTTTCACACCATAGGAATGGGCAAGAGATCTAGTCTCCTCAGTGATCGTTCTCGACTACTCGCAAAAGATAGTCTCATTGAACCTAGATCTTGGGATCTCCAGTCAGCTAGGTTGGCTACCCCCACGGTAACTATGAGCGTAATGGCGTTAACCCCATTCCCTTCGATGTTTCCATCAACTAGCTCTCTCTTTTAACATTTCAGTTAGCGGCCGCAATGTTGTCATTTGACTTCACTCAATCAACAATGACAATCCCTACTCGAGAGCAGTTGTCTAATGCATGTCTACTATAGGGAAAACAACCCAAGAGACAGCTGCATAACCAAGTTTGAAGACATTTTTCCAAACAATTCATTTAGTTCGTCAGACTCCCAATTATCCGAGAATATGCTAATTACTCCTTCCCCCACATTCTAGGATAAGTGGAGATTCGCAATTTCACGAAAGTATTCAAACTATTTTTGCCTAATACCCCCACATTCGAAGGTAATCATAGATTTATGCATCACCCACATGTTCTATGAATCTTAGAACTGATCGACATAAATCTTATAAACAATTTTGTTGATAGCCTCATTCTTGTTGTTCAACAAGTACATATACCATTATCTTGTGCTATCATTAACAAAAGTATAAAAATACTTATTGTCGCCTCATGAGAAGACATGCTTCAATTCACACTTTATTGTGCATTAAGTCCAATGACTCGGTGCTTCTCTCTTGTCAATTAGAAAGAAGACCATGGCATCTTTGCTTCGACACAAGTCTCACACTTGTGCGATTTCTTATCAATTTGGAAAGCAGATATGTGGTCCTCGTTAATTAATTTACGCAACATAATTAACACACCACAAATCAAATGACACAAGTGAGGGAGCAATAGGGTACGCAAAAGGGAAATCCATTTTATTTATAGTGGGAAACATAGTTATTACAAATAAACTTGGAAAGAAAAACCAAAAACAAATAGACTAATTAGCTCTTTCCCACATATAACCCACCCTTGGTGAGTGCCACCCTATCCGCCTCAAGCTGAGAGGTCGAGATCAGAGACATCTCTCGCGACTGCCGACATCTCTGCCAAATGTGCCTGAGCCCGCGAGTTCAGAGGTTTCTTGCACTCTGATGCTCGGTGCCCAACCTTGTCACAATTGTAGCATTTGCCTTGAAACTGATACTTCAGTTTCTTGCCAATGCCATCTTTAGGTCCCATATTGACCTCCTTCCTTTTCTGCTTTCCAAACTGTTTGCCAGCATGGTGCTTCTTCGTTCCCGAAGACTGGCCATGCTCCACCATATTAGCCTTGGCTTCATAGGTATTCCCTGCATCCCTATCAGCCTTCTTGCTATCCTCCTCAACGCGGAGCTTGTAGATCAAATCCTCCATTGTCATAGGCTTCTTCTTGTGCAGCAAGTACTGCTTGAAATCTTTCCAACCAGTGGGTAGTTTAGCAATAACAGCCGCCACTTGGAAAGGTTCACATATCATCATTCCTTCGGCTAAAACCTCGTGTACAATCAGCTGGATTTCATGGACTTGACTCATTACCGTCTTAGAGTCAACCATCTTGAAGTCCAAAAACCGGCTGACAGCAAACTTCTTTATGCCAGCATCCTCGGTTCTGTACTTCCTTTCCAGGGACTCCCACAGTTCCCTAGCAGTCTTCTTGATGCTGTATACAGTATAAAACGCATCACTTAAGCCATTGAGAATATAATTCCAGCACAAGAAGTCTTGGTCCTTCCAGGATTGCACAGCTATTAGACGCTGTCTGTCTTGCTCGCCTTCGGCAATGACAGGAGCATCCTCTCTCAAATACCCCGCAAGGCTGAGAGTTGTGAGGTAAAACAGCATCTTTTGCTACCACCACTTGAAATTCGCACCATCAAACTTCTCGGGTTTCTCCCCGTGGTTCACCGGAACCGAAGGAATTGCCGTAAGAATCGGCTGAGCCACCGACGACGAGGGGATCTGAGTGTTTGGGGTTCCAGTTTCACTTGTCATTTTTTCTGAAATTAAGATCATACACAAGTTAGTAATCAAGATCTTAAAAATAAAAATAAAGAATGCAACTGGAAAAGTTATATAATCTGATTAGGATAAGTATAACCAGTATACAATTTTCCTTTTCTAGAAACTCAATCAAATTATGCATTGTTAGTAGCCCAAAGCTGCGATATTACCACTGACTTAAAAACAAAATAGATAAATAGAGTAATTACACAAGTCAAATGGATCAGTGATACAGTACGTCGCTAGAAAGTAAAGGCCAAATCTGTTTTTTATAAAATCAGAACATAATGGACAAGGACATATGCTAATCTTGAATGTAATCAACACTTTATCCATGGTTTCCCAAAACACTAGCCCACGTTTCTAGAAAACAGATTAATCACAAGCTAGAACCCTTTTTTAACTAACTCTTGTTCTAAGAGAAAAACAGATTATAATTAGCAAAAAGCCAAGAACATTTCACTCAACCGAGAGCATCTTTCCAGTATAGTACTTATATAAACACAAAGGAAGCAATTGGTCTATGCCATTACTCCACACACTTTAAAAAATTATATGGTTTTTTAAAAGACCAAACTCCACAGATTAGAGACAACAGGTGTTATTGAGATTAGATTCTTATTGGGATTTATGGAAAGCTCAACACTGAAATGAGTTATAACAATCGTCTCAAAGAGAATCTCACGAATTGTTCCAAAACCAAAACAGTACCAATTGCCCAGAAACTAAACTGTTCTTTAAAACTGTTTTCCAAAACCGAATTTGCTTTAAGATTGTAGGAAAAATCAGTGGAAAAAACAGTAAACACATAATTAAATTCTGGAAATTAAAAAATATGAACAAGAAATAATGGAAACCGGGAAAAAATTAGCAAACCGAAAAAACAAGCCAGGGCCCGTGTTTCACACGGTTTCCTTAAAGCAAATTCGCCGCCTCACAGTAGGTGTTTGAGGGATTGACCGACGTCTGCTTCCCAGGATACAGTGGCTTACGACAATCAAACGGTAACACCAACCGGATTGCCCTGTCGAACGAACTAGTGTCTGTACTCTCTTCCGAAAAACTGGATGCAGAACAATGGAATAAGAGACTGATTTTTGGTGTGTCAAAACAATAGAATGGACTGCCTTTATATAGGAGTTGAGAGGAGCCTCTCCATTCAATGGGGCATTAACTTTGCAAATTGAATTTGCAAAAAACTGATATGCAATTCGTGTATTCATATTCTTCCGTAAACGTAGCAATTCGATTGATATTCAAAATTGCAAACTGAAACCCAATCAGTGCACTAATCAAATGAATATGCCGTTTGAAGAATCCAATTGCCTTGGCCACTTTAATGAGCAATATCCTCACAATTGATCATCGACCATTACACCGGCCGTGAGGATTTAATGAGCATGACTAAGAAATCAAAACTGATTTCTTATCCTTTTGTGGGTCCAATCAAGTGTGTACGACTCGTACCCGAATCCACTAATTTCTGGGTTGTACACAATTACGAGGGAACTTAGGCCAAGCCCATTTACTCGCCTAGCCAGCCGGCCAAACCCAAGCCCAGGCCAAGAACCACGGACCTCGAACCTATAGTCCCGGTCATGGTCCGATCCGAGCAGGCAGCGGCGGCGGCGTGCGTGTGGTAATTGGGTCGAAGCCCATAGCCCACAAAGAGTGCGTGCTCCCTCCTTAGAAAAAGTTAGGCCCACTTAATTTGAGAGACAATTTCTCATTCATTCTCTAATTGGAATTTGCCCATTCCTCTCCTAACATAGGAGTGTCTATTGTCACTAAGGGCCCACCTCACGCGGTGTGGGTCTCACTTTAATTTAAGGGTCAAAACCCATAAATAATTAATGGAAAAATTCTAATTTTCCAACACTTCATTCCTTGCCGTGTCAATACAATAACAAAAATGAAAAAAAGGGGATTGTCAACGCTTATGGAAAAAAAAACGATTAATCTCTATCAATAACAATCCACAGATATTTATCCAATTATAATCTTTATTTACTTTCTACTTGTACATAAAAAAGCATTTAAAACAGTTCTTACTCTTTCTATTTCTAAAGCACCATTCACTTCATATTACAGTAATCTGAAAACTGCAGGTTAATAAGAGAGGTAGGAATCAGAATAAAAATAATTATGGAGTCATTCTCTAGTGTTACCTGATTACTTCCACAACACCACGTTACCCGACATGCTAAACAAACATTTTCGATGAATCAACTTATAAATGATAGACAATTCCAAATGCAGCGCATAGACTATGACTCTCCCCTGCATCAACAGCAGGAGCCTCATTGCTCGGTTTATAGACCTTTTCTGTTTCATTGCTTGCTGACTTCCTGTACATTTGCCGCAAATTCATAAACAAATTTTTCCACACTGATTCAAAGCGCCCCTAATTCATGCAACAACTCTGATCACATTGAAGATCCTGGTTGAATACTAACATACTACACCCTCTTTGTTTACCGTCATTTCTTTGATCTTTATGCATTATTCTTTCTTCTCATGCTCCGTTGGGATTTCGCTTGAATAGACGTTTGACAGACTGGGCTTTTAAGTCCACAAGGCTTGGGCTTCAACCGCCAGGGGAAGAAAATGTCGAAGCCACAACTTTTTGGTGAAGGGTAGGGTTGTGTAACACATGATCGCCCACTGGAATTGCCTGATGGAGGAATCCTTTTATTCAAATTCTTGGCAATAGTTAAAGCAGACGATGATGCAGCCAATGCAGCAGCATCTGGCAGGAATCGCTGGATGATGAAACTCGGAGATTGAGCACGGCTACTCCCCTCAATTTCCAAATTTAGCCTTCCTAATCCATTGCAATATGTTGATTCGCCTAGTGAGAACACGTCGATAGCGTCTGAGAAAACATCATGCCCATCATCATCAACATCACCATCACAGCCTTCGTCGCTGTTCAGCTCCTCCTCCTCATCATCATCATTATCTTTATCAACGTGACATTGATCTCGGTTACGTACTTTTGCTGTTTCTTTTGGCGGGTTCCATCTACTTGGTGGGAGCTTTGGAGTGGGCACATCAATGTCAACAGTGTCACAGTTTCCTACTTCTTTAGGCTTTCCAGGAATCTGTTCCCAAGAAAATGGTACCCTGTTGCTTGTATCGCGCCAAGTACCTCTTGAGGCTGTCCGCACAAATTGTAAACTGGCGGCACCATTGGGGCGCCGCGTTGACAGAAACGGGGCATTGTAGTCCAGTCTTCTAAGGCATTTTGTACCTGTACATTTCTCTTCTTGTTCCTCCATGGATACAACAGTATCATTTCTATTTCTGATCCACGAATCAAGTACTAAAAATAGGTGGAAAAAACTTTGGTTGTCTTGCTTAGGTAGGTGGGTCTACATAAATTAGCAGCAGTTGGAAGCAATAGGTATCTTGTGCAACCATTAAAAGGCCACCTTTAAAGGACGCTCACAGGCGAGGTAGAGAAAGAACCTTCTGTCCTCCTTAGCACCTGGACATTACCAAAGTCCTCCTATTGTATGCTGGATTTTTGTTATTTTTATATAGACCAATCACACATATCTTCCATTTCTACTAAAATCAATATTGATTTCTACTAAAATCAATATTTACTTAAATGAACAGTTAATTTTTTTTTTTAAATCAAATATTCTTATGTGATGTATTGTGAGAGAATGACCTGTCTCGATTTTTAAAAAAAACAGTTTTTTGTTAGTGGAACACCCCCTTAAGTTTCCATCCTGGCATTAAAATTGAGTGCGGTGCCCTAGGTGGGGGCAGTAGGGCACTACTTTAAGGACAGGTTGGAGTTGGATCAGCTACTCATTTATGGTTACGACTGTTTTTTTGCATGCTTATCTGATCATCGTCCTTTAGGGTCCATTACACATGCAAGGACATTCCCCCTACAGTTGTTTGTCTTTTTCCGGGCTTTTTCCGGGGAATTATTCCCATGGGAAGAGCAACGCGAACCAGCATATTCCGATCGCCTATCTCAAAAATCGACGTTCCAAATTGGAAATGCTTTCTTACCGACTTTGACAGGTAAGAAAGCATTTCCAAATCCAGAATGTCGATTTACGGGTCAAACTACGGTCAGGATGTGCTAGTGCGCATTTGGGGTACATGTAGTGGTGCACCTATATCATTTTCGTTGGGAGAGTGGACTGCCTATTACCACAATGAACAAACAAAACAACCCCCCCCAAAAAAAAAAAAAAATTGTATACAAGCCGTTTAATCTGTTTAAAATATACTTTTAAGGTTCTTATAAAATGTCGGCTCAATCAAATTAGTAAGGGCTTTATTTATTAATTCAATTTTTGATACTTAAATTCATAGTAACTAATCAGTTTACACCTTTTTCCCCACAAAACTCTACTGCTCTGAAAAACCCAACTCTGCTGCAGGTATCGACCACTTGGGTACCGATGGGTACAGGCAGCATGTGCGACCCTCTTAGAAAGTCCCGTATAAAGGATCCGAATCGGTCAAAAAATTTCAAATATTTTAGGAATTTTTATCCACATATATAGATATTTTACGATTTTTTTTTTTCACTAGAGAAATTTGTAGGTCCAATGCCATAGAATTTTTATTAATTAACTTAAAAATTACTATACCGCGCGAAAATATTTAGAGCTATGCAGGTCCAGGGATATCCTTCCACCCTATAGCCGCCCTGCCTGAGGCACTAGTGATAAAATGGGTAAAAAGGTCAAATCCTAGCTAATAAATTACATCTATTAGCCAATCAAAACAAGAAATGGAGTGAATTAATATCAACTAATATGACCTTATATTCCAACCAACCCTAGCTACATGCCACTTCAAAATATCTTTTGTTCCTTGTGTCATTTTCAGAAGTTGTTACCTAAAAATTGTATAGAGTAATTAAGAAAAATATTTGTTGTCAATTGTAAAAGGTTGCCTATAAACCTATACAAGCCCAATTCACCTCACCCTAACTCATAGTAATAGGGGCTTTATTATTTTATAAAATTCCATGTTCATTTAATTGTAATTTTGAAGTTGCTTTGGTAGAAATTTTAGTACTAGTTTTTTTTTTTTTCAAGTGAACATATTTGGTGAACATAACCACATATTTAGTGTGGTCAGTTTGTAGATTCTGAATTCAAATTTTCATGAAGGAGGTGCTCGACTCTTGTTGTAACCACCGAAAACTAATATGTAAACTATTTTCGGCAAAAAAATTAGGCATATTTGGTGACAATTTCGAAACATACTATTATTGTTTCCCTAAGAATTTTATTTTCCAAAGAAATGTCGTCGAAAATAAGTTTTGCAATCCCCATCGAACTGGGTTTTTTTAGGTATATTTAAACAAAAACCTGCCTCTATCAACAAGCTAAATAAAAGTAGCATTTATACAACAGGATCCCAATAATAGGGCTCGTTTGGTTCCTCATCTATTTTTTTTCTCTTTTGCTCAGCCAATTTTTTTTTTTTTTTTTAAATTTCTCAAAATACGCAAATAAGCAAAAGAACAAAATAAGATAGGAATGTTTGACTATCACTAGTTTATTTGCTTATTGTCGAGGGTGACGATAACTTTGCTTATTCTTTTAATTGCTATTGTATTTTAAGCAAATAACATGGGTAACCAAACATTTTTAGAAATTAAATTATGTCTTGGTCCATCGATCATGAACTTGGAAATGACTTTAATTTGTTGATATAAATTGAGAGATTATTTAGTGATACTGGAAATATGGCTTGAGAATCCTCTCCATCGTACATTGGTGTGGTCTCCGTATTTAAATCGCATATTGTGAGGTGAAAAGTGCTCCTAAATATTGCTCCAAGAGCCCCGACTAATTTAGCCCATAAACGTTATTTTCTCAGCCAATTCATTTTTTCTGGTGACTGAACCGAAGAAGGCCAAAAGTTCGACTATCTAACTATTTTAAGTTTCTATGTAATTAATTAGGGTGCTTAATGCACCATTGATACTCATTGAAAAGAGAATATATGTACAATGTAGTTTTTTGAGGAAGTCAAATGTGAAAATTTGTGAAATACAATTCCCAACATAATCTTTCTCCCAAAAATCAAATGCCTAGAATTTTCTATTGCTCAAGCTCCGCCTCCAAGTGTCATTCGGAGCTCTTACTGGGATCATTTACGCACTTTTCATGAGCCCATTTTGATGATCATAACTATCTTTTTTTTTTTTTTAAATTCGTCGAGAATTTTAACCACATGAAACATTGTGTTCATCAGAGACAAATTATAATGATTGTAACACAATTAGCATGATAAATATGAATTTTTATATGGTTGATGTTCTCAACAAGCTTAGAAAACTAAACGACTTCGATCCCTAAAGATGACCTAAGAAGAGCCTACAGAAGCCTTCAGTTGAACAATCCAACCCTTTTTGTGAACCAAAGATGATCTGGAAATCCATTTTTACTTCTTCCAAAAAACAATCATGCTTTTCCCATCCCTTCTTTTTGGGGCACCACCAAAGTTTTAAATACCGGTTTTGGGACACATAACGGTAACGGTTTTAGTGTAACGGTTTCGGTAGTATCGAACGTTATGTAACGGGAATCGGGTGTAGCAGTCTTGAATTTTTAAAAAACATTTTTTGATAATAAAAAAAAATTTAAATTGCTTAAATAATCTGTAACGGTCGAGTATTGGCTGTAATGTGTAATGGTCTGTGAATCGGATACAGACCGATACGTAACGGGAACCGGCCGATACTCATGCGATTTTTTCCTCTCAATGGTATACTAGGGTGTAACAGTATCAGAGAAGCCAAAAACCGTTACGTAATGGCTGGTATTTAAAACCATGGGCAACACTGCATATTGCACCAGGTCGTACAAAAACACGTGGTAGATAAAGGTGTTGGGATACCACGTGACGATATCCAAGACCACATATAATAATTAATCCTTCTTTTGGGTAATGATGAATCATGGAAAGCAAAAGCCTAACAATTAGTGAAACTCAATTACAGTTCTTGGGTAAAGCTATGTCACTAATTTGTAAGTTTGCTTTTTAGTGTTAGAACTTTAATGAGACAAGACTCTTGATTACACTTTAGTATATTTCATTTTCATGATTTCCCCTTGGAATAATTGAATTACTTTAGCAGTACTCATTTTTCACCTCTTTTGAGACTTTTGGGAACATGGGATTGTTATAGGCTTTTGGTTCACCATGCTAACTTTTCTGACTTTTAGACAAAGTTGCTGACTTTATGGATTGCATTAGGGACCCCAAGTCGCGACCTTCAAATTAATTTGGCTTAGGGAATCCATTCACTTGAAAATTTGATCTTTACTTTTTTCCTGAGGAAAGCAAAAAAATTCCTCCAAATTTTACAAAATCTTTAATTTATTCGCACAGATTTTCAAGAACAGATCATGCACAGACATCCTTGGCAGCTCCACATTGGATCCCATAAAAATAATCCAAATCCTTCATTCTTTAAAAAAATACTAATGTTAAAAAATGAGTTCAATCAGATATTGTTGAGAAGGCTCTACCTAGTTGCAAAAAAAACCGAGCAGAGCTAGCCTTATCAAAAGACGCTACCTGATTGAAAATATATATATATATATATATATATATATATATATATATATATATATATATATATATATATATTTAAGTAGATCATTATCAAAAGGCGCTACCTGATTGCCAAAGAAAAAAAAAAAAAAAAACAAGTAGAGTGTTAGCAAAAGGCTTAACAATATTCGATCGAATTGATTTTTTACAAAGACGCATAAAACAATATTTATAACAATGAATGGTTTGAATTATTTTTGCAAAACCCGATCTGAGCCTGACAAAGATGTCTGTGCATGATTAGTTCTTAAAAATTTGTGCGAATAAACTTTCTCAATGTTACACATCTTTCCTTTTTAGTACAACACTAATGATGAGATGCCCATTTCATTGGGTTTGTTCTCATGGTCTGGAATGTGAATATCTGTATGATCGCACTTATGTTGCAGAACCTTTTTCTTAAGTAAGTTAATTATATTTTTGCTTTACCCAAAAAAAAAAAAAATCTTTCTTTTTTGCTAACTTAAAGCATTTACTGTACTACATTTGAGTTATACAATCTCATTTAGCTTACCAATATTCGTTTTACAAGAAGAGAAAATCCAAAACTACAGTGCAGAGGAGAAATAATACACCTTTTCAAGAATTTCATCAAATTCAGTCCTCACATTAGCCTTCTGAAAGATATTACCTTAAATAATGATGAAGATTAACAACATCATGTCCGAGCATAGGATATTTATCTTTAAATTAGTGTTAGTGTTAAAATTCACAATTTGATTGAAATATAATGTTCCTTAGTTGATTGTAAAGAAAAATCTGCACTATAGATAAATGAAGAAATGCATTTTTGTGGAGATTTTTTTTTTCTTTTTTCCCTTTTTTTGTGTGTGCGCGCGCGTGTGTGTGGAGGCAATAGGTTGTCCATTCGGGGACAGCATGGATGCTGACTGATCACGGCTGTTCGTAGTCGGCCATAGACGCCTCAGATCACATCTTATCAAATAAATCTGAACCGTCCGCTACCGAACAGATCTGAACCATCCATGACTGACTACGTACAAACGACCGTGACCAACCCAGCATTTATGCTCTCCCTGAAAGGACACCACCATCCCGTTCCAGTTCCAATAGTTTGGTTCGGGGATTTGCTTTGCCTAAATTGGGTAGATACATACAACTGGATCACTCCAAAGTTAGTGTCACTTTTTCTGCTAAAGTTGAGGAGCTTTATAAATGGGTATAGATATGCATTTATTGGTGCTTGGCAGATGAAATGTCAAAATCCCAGTGGTTCACCCCCACTATAGGGATACTCCTTATTCATGTTTCCCATCAATGTCACAGGACTCACAAATTTGGGTCCTAATCAAGTACCAAAATAACAATGAATTAAAGGTGAAGAGCCAATTGAATAAATTAACAGAAGGAAAAATAATCAATGGCTCATTATATAATAACCCATTTTTCTAATATTAGCTTTGCAATCCAAGTAGATTTTTTCATATTACTCCTATTTATTTGTGGAATTTCACCGGCAAACCCGGGTTTATATATTTGGCTCTCGTCACTTAGTCGTCGAAAACTTCGAACATTTGATAGTACTTGTAAAACCCTTATATTTTTTGAGGTTGGTTTTGGTTTATCTTTCTATTCTCCTGTGTTTTATTCTTCAATGTGTCTTTTCTATCAAAATTAGCAAATGCCCATTTATGATCATTAACAAAGTAGATGATCAAGACAATTGTGAAAAGTTGAACCTATATTTAGGAATATTTTTCTTTTGGTGTGAATAGGGTACCCTCATCTTTAATTCCCATTAATGAGAATATAATCCTTTTGGATAAGTGTGGTGACCTACCCAAGTCCTTTGCATTAGGACTAGTCTAGGGTACGGACTTAGGCTTTTGGGACCTCCGGACCTATTGCAAAGCAATAACAATATGCGTACCCAACCAGATCCACCGATAGGCCTATTTTGCCTAATAAGTCGGCTCTAAATTTCTGTAGGCCTCAGTCAAATCAGTAATCAGATGTTCTTCACATTACTCTTTTGGTTTATCCAATTTTTGGGGGATTTTGGAATGCCGTCGCCCGTCGGCTAGAGCTCCGAGAGATTTTTGGTATAATCAATTTTGAAAGGGTTAACGATTTCGGGAGAGAGAGAGAGAATCATTTTTTTTTTCTAGACTAGTTTTCAAATCGGGTTGAAAACAACTAGAATTGAGCTCAAAATTTTACTCCCTAAGTAAAGTGAATCGTAGTTTTGGGCTAAGTTGAGTTGTAGTTTTTGGACATTTTTTCCTTGACTTAGTATAACAACTACTAGTACATGGGGCCCCCAAAATTGGTTTTTTTGGGAGGCCCCAGACCAATGCCTGTTGAGCCCTTCCGCAGGGCTGGCACTACATGTGGAGCTCACTCCAGAGCCTCACCTAAATTATCCAAGCCATTTATTAAATTTTAAAATAATTTATCAAGTGGCCTTGCAAGAAAACAGATTAATAGATGAATGTAGATGCTTTTGATTCAATCTTCTACTCTAAAAGAAAGTCACTTCGCTTTTTAGGTTGTTTTTATTATATATATATTTTTTGTATTTGTTAGTTTTGTGTAAACTTTTGTAGATTATTGATTCATCTCGACGAGAGGAATCAGAAAAATAAATAATTATGATCGGAACCCAATTTTTTGTGAAAACATCCAACTTTTAGCAACTTTAGCCCTAATGCAAAAAGTGCTAAAAGTTGAAAACCCAATTAGTGCTAAAAGTTGGATATTTGTAAAAATAAAATTGTTTTTCCGTCGAGACGAACGGATAATCCACAAATTTTTAATGCAAAACTATCAATCGCGAAGTTTTTCCAATAAAGACAAAACCCAAAAAACACTTTTAGCCGAATGACTTAGTTTTGAAAACTTGTCGTAAATTTTGGATAAAAATTAGAAGATTGGGAAACAATTGTAATTGGTCAATAAAAATAAAATTAAAGTATTTTTCCCCCCTGTATAAGCAAATAACATACGCCTCTTATTTTCATTAACTCATTGTAGATATGGGGAAAGCAATAATTTGTAAGACAAATTGTAACGACCCGAATTTTTTGTAAACAAAAAATTTTGTTTAATAATTCGATAATTAATTTTATTTTTCTATTAATTGGAATATTTGCCTATTAAATTATTAATAAATTCTTTTAATTCGAATAATCAGAATTCTAGCCATGCATGCGAGCGTACGAGACCGAGTAACACACCCGTTACACTCTGGTAGCACCCGAAGCCCGCTTTTAATACCCGGAACTAGAGAGAGAGAGAGAGAGAGAGAGAGAGAGAGAGTGGAGTGTGTGCCTGTGTTGTGTACTCTTGCACATGCAAGAGTTAATGCATGCACACTTGTGCAAGTAAAGAGGATGCTTGAGGGAAATTTCCCAAGTTAAGGTTTTGTACCCAAGACTAGTTAGAACAAGCCTTGCTATTTTAGGAGCAACCTATACATACCCACACAATACATGCTTAAGAGCACATTTTACACAACCTAGGCCTATTTCGGCTAGACCTTGGCCTCCAAGCTTCCATGAAACATGGTTCCATGTTTTAAGGGAGAATATTCTCCCTATGTATAGCCCATTAAGGCTACCCCTAGCTACATCTTGCATGCACATGCATATTGTGTGTATAAGCCCCTAAAAACACCTCATAACAAAGGTGACCATGCAAATTCCTACACAACAAGAGGCACAATTTCTTCCCCACCTCATTCCCCACGTTGGTAACCCAATTGTTTCCCATGGAAATCCTCCAACTTGCAAGAATAGAGCCTAGAACCTAGCCTAGCCCTAGAGTAGAAGTTATAACTTCCCATGTGCAAGTAAATGCACACATTTAACACCCTACATGGGTGAGGTTCGGCCAAGGGGTGTGTGTGAGAGGGAGCTCTCATTTGCTATAAATAGCCCACTCTTTTGAAAAATTGAATAACTGTTGATGAGAAAATAGAGATGAGAATGAAAATGAGTTTTGCAAAAGAGAAATGAAATTTTTGGGAAATGAAATGAAATGTGATGAGATGAATTTGTGCCACCTCAAGTTCACGGAGAGAACTTGGAGGAATGGTTTTGATGCGGTAGTGCAGCGAGAGCACTACTTCTAGTTCGCGAAGAGAACTTGGATGTTTGGGTTAAACGTGCACAACACACGGTGAACGAACCTTGCAAACAGGCTGTTAAGTTCGTTGATGCAAGGCGGCCGGGACTATGTCGTGTGAGTCGTGGGGTGGAAGGACCGTGCAAACAGGCTGTTAAGTTCAGTGATGCACGACGACCGGGGCCTCGAGCGGAAAGGTTGGTACGGTCAGCTGGACCAATAACTTTTGAGTGGTGGGATATATGTGAAATTTGAAGAAGAATGCTGAAAGAGACACTGATATGAAAAAATCAATTCTTGGGAAAACTGATGATAAATGAGTTAAGTTGAAAAAAACTGAATGAGAACTGTTTTGAGAAAAATGACACGTGGCACTGTTTTGAGGTACTGAAAGGGTAATACTATTTTCTGCGCATGTTTACTCTGATCCGCATAGACACGCATGATGCATTGCATAGTTACTGTTCACAAGTATCATATACTGTTTTTGAACTTATTGTTCTAGAATTGCTACTTAGAAATTTAGTATAGTGAACTACTGGGCCTTGCTCATGGTGTTGCACTTGTGTAACCCTGGCATAATACCACGGTGTTGCCTGTGCGACTCTGACATATTATGTCAGATTATCGAGATGGACAGAACCGATACTGTGGAGATCAGTCCTATGGAGTAGGCAGTGTTGCCGGAGTGGGGAATGACCCGGCGTAGGGATAGACGAAGACCTAGAACCAACCCGGTTGTTATTTATATAGTAATTTGAGACATTATTATTTATATTAAAGTTTAAAGTTAAACTTATTTATGGTTTGTAATAATAATTAACGTGCACAAATTTTGAGGGCGTTACACAAATAGTTCACATTTCAGTGTCAGAATAATGTAGCCTAATTTTATTGCATTAAATTTCAAATACTGTCTTTTTCAAAGCAAGAAAAAACCCTCACATAATAGTTCATAGACCATAATGGTAAACCCCGGCCGTGCTTCCAGTGGACTAGCTCCAGTCTCCATAACTCTAATAATTCCCCTAATCCCGCTGATGTATACAGTTTGACAAAAAAAAAAAAGAAAGCGCCATAACGGTAGCCATCACGGTGTCATTGACGTGTGAAGTATAATAATCAGGATTCTAAACACAAATGGTATTTCTTAACTCGCAAATAAATGACAAACAAGTGATATTAAATATTCTAATTAGGTAATAAATTATAAAAAAAATCAAATGTGATTTAACTTGACACCACCAAAGTTGCATGATGTCACCCACCAGAAAATCATTCAATCAACCCTTAATTTCTCCAATCAACCTTTTTGTACTAAGGGCATCCCCAGTCGTAGTAATAGTGTAAGAAATAGTGTAAGAATTAGTAAAGTTAGCAAACATTTTCTATTTTTTACGTCCCAATGGTGTAATTAGTGTAAGAGTGTTTGGGTCAGAATTTCCGAAAAAATTAACTGCACAAACACAGTTATGCTGTCAGATATTCACAAAGAGAGGAGAGAGAGAGAGAGAGAGAAGAGGGAAGTGGCAGACTGGCAGGCGTGTGGCAGGGGGAGAAGAGAGAGGTAGGCGCAGGAGGAGTCTGATGAGGAGAGAGGGAGCAAAAAAGGAGTAGAAAAGTTGGGTAAAATGGGACCCACTTCTATATTTATGTACACACTTTTATATTTTTTTAATTTTTAACAACACTTTAACAATACTATTGCAACACTTCTTACCTTAACAACACATTTTGTCATAACAACACCAAAATGGGACCCACTTTTAACACTTTTGTGTCATATAACAACACATTTTTAACAACACGACTGAGGATGCCCTAATAAATTAGTCACAGGCTAAAGTTCCATTTTTTCTACTTTAATGTGGCATGAATTACCTATCTTTTAACTTATAATAGTAATTATGATTTTAAACCTTTATTGAACAGTATTAAGTCAGATATATCAAAGAAGGTTGATATTGTATATAAAAAAATGCTATACTTTAAAAAGTGTTGATAGTTTTTTTGAAAGGTGTGAATAATGGGAAAAAAAATCAATCTTTATGAGACGGAGAGAGTAATTAATTGAAATTCTCATCGTCAAGTGCTACCTCAAATTCATATTGATACCGTTAAATTGTGCACCCTTAACGCGTGCATGCAATTCTTATAGTAACATGGAAGATAAGCAAATATTCGCTCGGTCTCAATTTGTTTGTCCATTTTTGATGTTCTTGCCAGTTTTCAATTTCTTATATCTTTCAAAATGATTCTAAAAAAATTCTTACAATAATGACAGTAAAATAGGGGTGTAAACGGGCCGAGCTTTCTAGAACTCAAGCTCGGCTGGTTCATAATGACCAAGGTAATTTATTTAACAAGTCTCCTTAAATGAGCTGAGCTTATATAAACAAATCGAGCTTTTGTAAGCCGAGTCGAGCTTTACCTAGCTCGTTTACTAAACGAGCCTAAAACACGAGCTCTAGCTCGGCTCGATTACTAAACGAGCCGAGCCTTAACGAGCCGAACTAACAGCTCAGTACGTTTGCAATTCTACCGTAGAAGTCCCTGGTGGTGTCCTTTCACAGCTGCTGTGGATTTATAATGGGATAGTGTTTGGTATATGAAAAATTCTCCACAAATTCACCCAGAACATGCATCTAACGGGTGAAATTCACCCGGTACATAACAGTGTACCGGATGAATTTCACCTGTTAGATGCATTTTCTACCGGATGAATTTCACCTGTTAGATGCATTTTCTGGGTGAATTTATGAGAAACTTTTCATGTACTGTACAAGACCTCATTTATAATGGAGTTCGTTCCAAGTAGTAGAAAATTTGATCTAAACCGGTCACATTGTTAAACAGGACTAATAAAATATCCTGGTATGAAAAGTCAGATTTACCCAAAATCTTTATCTCAGAATCTCAGTGACGGAAGTATAACGTTATCAACCCGACAAATATAATTTTGAAATTGCACTTTAAAATAAATATTACCCTTCAATCATGTAGAATACCCATGTCCATCAACCATCGACTTAGATTTTTACGAAGGTCCGAACTTAATAGTATTAAGGGTGAAGTAATTTCTAGATTATATATTACCTAACCGTGGGTGATTTAGATGAGCGATTTGGAATAAAGCCTAACACTCCCGTCACGTGCACCTCCGATGCACGAGGAGGTATGAATTGATGAATAAGACGATTGACTAGGGCAACAAAGACTTTATCGTGTGAGGTTATGTCACTAAAGACCTAACTCTGATACCATGTTAGATTTCTTAGTAGACCTAATTGAATTTGAGGGGAGCTGGTAGCATATCATTAATATGCTACTATGTTTTCTAGGTTTCGAATTTTTTTTTTTTGTTTCTAGGTTATTATTCATGTTCCTAAATTTAGATTTTTGTTATGCAAATTTCCTTTGTTGGTATAGGTTTCTAGGTCATCAAGTTTTATAGTCTAGATATAAAGACATGTTAGGGTTGTAACGCCCCGAAATTTCGGTTTGTTAATTAAAGGATTTTGAAGATCTTTGAGCTGTATTATTTTTTTTCGAAAAGTTAAATTAGAGAAACACAGCCCAATTATTACAAACATTGTTTAAATATTACAATACCGAATAAAGTTGAAAGTGATTTATTACAAACTTCTACACATAAAGTACTAAAATAAAATATGTCTTTATTACAACTTGAAATCTTAATAAAATACTTAAAAGCACAGAGCCAACAACTAAACTACTGGTTTAGCCACGGCTCGATCAACTCAGCAACTTCTTCAACGGCTACAAGATTATCTTCTGAATACCCCATATTGTTGCCTGTACCTGGCGTCAAATACCATGGTAACGTAGTACCGTGAGTGGTGACACTCAGTAGAACAACGTAAAACTACCCTTACCCCAATGTATGAATAATTTCCAAAATCAAATAACCACATATAATATTAACCAACAGAACCTACTAATTTTACTCATAAGTTTTATTAACGTAGTCAATCATATGATGTTCCCATTCACCTAGTTCCCATACACTGTGTTCATTAACGTGGTCGATTCTACGATGTTCCCGATCACCATGTTCCCATACACTGTGTTCCCATACACCTATGTTCCCGTACGTTATGTTCCCGTACGCCACTTTGGACACGGCTCAAGACATAACACGGCTCAAGACACGGCACGGCTCAAGACACAGCACGGCTCAAGACAAGGCACGGCTCAAGACATCCCTATCCTTGGTTCCCGTTCGTTATGTTCCCATACACCATTGTTCCCATACACTGTGTTCCCATACACCTATGTTCCCATACATTATGTTCCCGTACGCCACTTTGGACACGGCTCAAGACATAACACGGCTCAAGACATGGCACGGCTCAAGACACAGCACGGCTCAAGACAAGGCACGGCTCAAGACATAACACGGCTCAAGACCAACCCGTCACCACATTCCTTAATCTCATCTTTTCCACATTCCATACTCTATCTCATTTCTCATCGTCACCCCCAATCTCGTCTATCCAACCATTACTTCAATCAAGAGGTACAAACCCAATTTCATCAAATGCGGAACTTAATAGATAATACCACAACAGCAATTCAACAAGGCATATAAATCCCGAAATTACCGGTTACCATCAGTTTACAATCATAACAAAATGACATACCAATACTTCACCAAAAATTATGAAATTCAACAGAGTAATAGTTCTCTATCTTAGGAACAACTCCTGTGTTTATACCTAAGGCCGAATCTGCTCCTAAGCTGGGTAAAAGTGCGTACGAACAGAACATGTCAAAACTGCCTCAGTTTACTAAAATTCCAATTCCCGAAGATCTAACCGTTGGATTTGGTCCGTTCACGTGTCACTACGTAGCTAAGACGTCAAACTGTCTTTCTACCAAGTTTCATTGTAATCCTACGTTTCAATCGTATTCTACGGGTTTCCAAAGTTTCTGCCCGAATAGAGGGAAATTGTTGAAACAGCGATTCGGACAGCCTTAGTGTTTCTGTCATAACTTTTTACACCGAACTCCGTTTGAGTCGAATTATATATCAAAACGTAGGGAATTTGAAGAGCTACAACTTTGTAGTTTTGCACTTTTCCTAATTTTACCTCTATGTGGCCGGAAAACGTGCGAACAGTATCCGGCAGTGTGTTTCCTGAAGCCAGTCCGTGTACACTCGTTTTTGGTGTCGAGAGACGTTTTTCTCACATTCTATCGATCCGTAAACTGATCGGTCCGTACATTCAACACAATATAACGTTACCTACAATCCTTACTCCCTAAATCAAGGATCGGGTCAAGATTTTACAAAAATCATCATACAGAAGGTTAAAGCAAGTTTACCGAAGTTCTACCTTAATTCCTGCAGATTAAGCGCGTGGATGAACGATCCGCACCGTTGGGAACGTCTGGAACCCGACAATTACCCTAGGCTGAAAAGGGCGTTACTAGCGTGTGACCCGAGAGGGTCGATCTTGAGACGAAAGAGAACGTAGATACTTGAGAGGGAGAGAAGGAGGTGATAATTTTGGGGGAGGGAGAGAGGGCGTAGTCTGATGAGAATTTGGGAGGGGAAAGGCATGAGTAATGCCTTATAAAGAAAAGAAAGGGAAGAACATGGGGGAGACAAGTATATGTGGAAAGAAAGAAAAGAAAAGAAAAGAAAGAATTATGGAGGAGAAAAGAGAAAAGAGAAAAGCAAAAGTAAAAGAAGAAAGAAGAATAATTGGGTTTATTGCTCTGGTGTTTTGGAAGGCAGGCGTGGAAATTGGGTGCGCGCGAAGCACGACGTGATAGAATGCAGTACAATTTACTCCGGGCAGTGTTCGAACTGTCCAGGCTACGATTTCAGAAAAATACCAAAATATTCGTACTGACTTAGAAAATCGTGGGCAACGTCACTGTGTGCTCGGAATCGTTTGGAAAAATCTCAAAAGTTGGGTAAAAATCAAATTACGAAAATTAGTATTTACAAATATCACAAATTTATATTTTTAAAAATTTGGGATATTACAAGGGTACTGTTACACCTCAATGAAATCAAGCGTTTTCTCAATCCACATTTCCTTTTTTTTAGGTAAAGAGGTAGAAGAAAATTTATTAAGCAAAACCGCCGGCCAAAACCGGCAAAACAAAAACCACGGCTGCGAAACTGCCGCCCACATCTACAAACTAACGTCCGCAAAACCGCCTAGAAAACTAACACCAGAAAAAAAAAAAAAAAAGTGTGTGGACACCCCTCCGAGGAATTCGATTCAGAGTCGCCACCCGGGTTTTAACGGATTGTCCCCAAGGAACCGAAGTCGAATGACTCGTGCTTTTTTTTTTTTGGGGATAAGGTTTAAAACTAGCCCGTCTTCACCATAATATCTTAGGTTCAGGAGCTTGGTTACGAGAGGGGAAGGGTTTTATGGCACCCCCCTCGCCCGACCCGAGAGTCGGTCTCCACTTAGCATTTGTGGGATTTAGAAAATGTTTATTATCCAACTTTATTCACGTAACAAGGGGAACCAGGAATGGGTATCAAGTAAATAAGATCACAAATGAAAATGCACGTGAAGAGGTAGATGCCTGTGCAATGTGTACAAAATGATAAGTTTATGATGCATGATATAATAGATGGCACAGGATGCATAAAATACGTAAAATTATTAGACTTAAACCAACAATGAACATAAACTATTACATGAGATGCATAACCAATGGACAAATCCATGCGATGATCTTCTACAAAAAAAAAAAAAAAAAACTAAAATACGATGAAATGACAATGGACAGAAGTTATATTGGATAAGAATAGTTAAATGAAAGCTATTTACATCAAAGAGATCTGTTCATTGTTCTGGATTTGAGCACTCAAGTAAGGGACTTGAGTACTCAAGTAACTACATGAGTGCTCAAGTCAGGTATTTGAGTGCTCAAGTCATAGACTTAAGCCCTCATGCCATCACCCCTTTTTGCTTTTGTTCTTGCTTCCTCTTCCCAAAAATACTTTTTTTTTCCTTCCTTTTCTTCATACTTTCAGATCTAAGAAACCCTTTTAAGAAGGTCAATGAATGCCAAAAATTCTATTTGAATGGTAAATAAGCTACAAAAATGCATTTCAGCCCTTGACATGAGTTAATCAGAATGTGAACAGATAACCTTTGATGTAAACAACTGATATATGTGATTATAAATGAGATCATACTAATTAAACACTAAAAAGGATGATTATTAGTGAAAGGACCTGAGCACTCAAGTCGGATACTTGAGCACTCAAGTAGTGAACTTGAGCACTCAAGTTATTTTCCATATCATGCTTGGTTTTTCCCCCAATGACCTCCCTTTTGCCTTGTTTTGTTGAAAATTGGTCTGGTGACTTCCTTTTATCATGTTTTGAGTAAGATCAACAAATATCAAGACCAATAAAGAGGTTTAGATGCATCTTTTTAGTGTTTTTATGCTTTAAAAGCACCATAAAACCCCTTTATTTGGACTTATCAGACCATGGACATGTGCATTATGATGAATATAGCCATAAGAGGGAGAACAAACACGATCAAAACATGAAAATAAGATAAATGAAGAGATGTGCTAAAAACACTTGAGCACTCAAGTTACTGACTTGAGCACTCAAGTAACTTACTTGAGCACCCAAGTCACTAACTAAGCTTGATGCTCAAAACCTATTTCTTTGTTATTCAACACCAAAATAGACCCATAACTAGTATAAGGGACTAGTATGAGTCTATTGACTCCCTCAGGAGTGCAAAAATGACAAGATTTCAAGGTATTTCTACCTTTAAAGCTTGAAACAAGGGCTTTAAGATTGATGTTTGGAGGATTAGGCTTGAGTTGGGATTTAGGGACTGATTTTGGACTGTATGAGTGGATTCTTGACTTGAAAGTGGGTTTTTGACACTTTCGTTGGGCTTTATGGGGAGAAACCTAGGGTTTTGAGTGGATTTTTGATGATCAATGAAGTGGATGGCTTTATATCTGGGTTTTGATGATGGAGAGGTACTGGAAATGAGATAAATGAACTAATCCATGGTTGGAAGGTGCAAAGTTTGAAGGTATTTGGTGGATTTTGTGAAGGAAGATGGATTTTGAAGTGTATTGAACAAGATTATCAAGGTTTTCTGGGTTGGATGAATGATGGAGTGATCTGATTGTAGAGAGAGAGAGAGAGAGTGAGAATTTTCAGAGAGAGAGAAATGAAGGAATGGGTTCCTTTTATAGAGAGGATTTGGGGTCAAAAATGGGTTTGTAACTTGGGTTAGGGGTCTTAGGTGCAATTTAGGTGTAATAAACCAATTAGGCATGTGAGGTTGAGTATATGAGAGGCAAAATCACCATAGAATCAAGAGGAGATACGATTACACAAGCTTTAAAATGCTGCTAGAAATTTTCCCACCCAGGCTACTTGAGTACTCAGATTGCTACTTGAGTGCTCAGTTTGTTACTTGAGTGCTCAAGTGTTTTTGAGGATTTTTGATCTCCTTGAACGTTTTGCAGGTTATTTTGGTCTTTTGGGTGGGTTTTAAAAGGATTCGAGGGATTGTGAGTGTGGGGGTGTAATCAGCGATGGATCCTTCTCAGATGACCTGCACACAAAGCAACCCGTTAGAGCCCCACCGACCTCTTGCCGGCGGGCACTCCAACGGTCAAGTCAGCCTCCAGTGAGAGAGAGAGAGAGCATATAGAGGGTAATTTAGGTATATGTGAGAGTGTTTACCTCTAGGGTTCCACCCTTGTATTTATAGCCTTCCATATATCTTGCTCTCCAAGATAAGCATGCTCACACACGTGCACATGCTCACACACGTCCGATGATGTCATCTCTCATTACACTGGGCCCGTCGCCCTTATATAGATTTTTCCCACTACAATAGCCCCTCAACTTCTCGTCCGTCCCTTATGGACGCGAGGAGTTAATCTTCTAACTGTAGGAACAAATCCTTTTCAAAAAACTGGACTGTGAGGTCCTTCAAAATTTCAAACCGGAACTTTAAGATCCTCAATATTCTGATATCAAACTGGACCGTCCTCAAATAAAACCAGAGCGGTCCTCAATCCTGAAATAAAACGGGACCTCCAAGGTCCTCAGGATTCAAATCGGACCACCAGGGTCCTCGAGTCAAATTGGAGCAGTCCTCTTTGCACTTAACTTTTCTGAAGATTCTTAGCCCCCGTCTTGATCGTAGACCTTTGCTTAACTCAAGCTCTTCCTCGCTCGGGCATCCCGAGAGAAAAGTAAACAATCTTCTGTGTTGGCAATTAAATACTTATGTTCGGCCAATCCGCCGCATCATCGCTTGATCAATTCTTCCACCAACTAAGCCTTCGGCACTTGAAGGTTCAGTTCGGCCAAAGTGTCGCGCCATCGGTTGGCAAAAATACCGTCAGCTCTATTGTCATAGCCGACTCCATGAAATGCTTTTAGGAAACCTCTGGCTTTTAACCAACCATCTTGATTCACTTTCGCTTTTTCTTTCATGAACTTTGTAATCTTTGTAGGTGCTTCTTTGCCTTTCGTGGACCGACTCCTAGCACTTAGAAACATGCCGTGTCCAAGGTCTGTGATGTTGTTTCGTGATGGCCGACCTCATACATATCAACCGGTCATTCCATCTCTCTGCGAATGCTTCTTTTCCCAAGCATCTTCGAGTGCTTCTTAGTACCACATACCATCCCCTACCCCCCACTCTGGGTTGGGCTGGGACTAGGTCTAGTGCAAGCCAGAGTATTTTATAAGCAATACATACTCCTGTAGAAGAACATCCACATAGGACTCGGTCTGGACCAAGCCAGAATCAATGATTTCAAAAACCGTCCCCTTCCCCCCATTCTGGGTTGGTCTAGGACGTAGTCGTTTTGACAAGAAAACTTCACAACTTTTGATGAAGACCGAGGGCCGCGCCCTCTCTTTAATACCGAAGAGCACATTTGCCGATGATTGCTCCTTCCAATTAAAACCGAAAGCCCCGCTCTCCCAACAAAATCAAGAGTCACACTCCTTTGATTATACAGAGAGCCCCACTTTCTAAAAAATCCTTCACTTTGGATGAATTTAAACTTGCCGAATACAACATCATTGCTGCCTTGTCGGCCATACCAATCACACTGATTCCGTGCTTCTCATTGTAAGCGGTGAGGCCTGATCCCGAGCGGATCTCTCCTCTTTATCGGCAACGAGGCCTGATCCCGAGTTCCCGAGGATCTTCCCCTTTGTTGCAACGAGGTCTGATCAAACGGATCTCTCCTCTTTATCGACAACGAGGCCTGATCTCGAGTTCCCGAGGATCTTCCCCTTTGTTGCAACGAGGTCTGATCAAATGGATCTCTCCTCTTTATCGGCAACGAGGCCTGATCCCGAGTTCCCGAGGATCTTCCCCTTTGTTGCAACGAGGTCTGATAAAATGGATCTCTCCTCTTATAACCATGTTCTCTCATAGAACCTGCAAGTGAAACAAAGCAGACAAGCAATTCTTGCAACAAATGGGCACGGCCACAAACATCGGCTCGGCCAAACAAGTCGTCCACGTTCAATCATAAACTACACGACTAAAATTTCACACAAGCCATAAATACTTGGTTTCAAAACCATCAAAACACTTAATACCCGGCTTTTAAACAGAACATTTGGCATGCAAACAAAACATTCGGCCGATACATGGTGAATACTTAGTTTTGCTTTAAAACTATCAAAACAATGAACACAGCCATCGCCGCATAAGGCCACGAGATTCACCATAAAAATGATTACGGGATTCATACTTTTCTTCAAAACCGTCCCCTTCTTGGTTTTTCTTTAAAAACTACCAAAACAATTAACACTTAGTTTTTAAAACGGTTAACACTAAACATCTTTTAATTTTTTGGTAAAGAACCGGGGGAGTCACCATAAAGTAATCATGCACATCAAATAATACCGAAGCTCAAAGCAAGCCCCTCACTACACCATCAACATGGCCATGAAACTTGCATGCATACTCGACAACTTAACACCAAGATAATTGCTAAAAATAGCCCTATGAACTCATAAATCATGATTTGACACTTCCAGTAGTACTTTAAAGCGGTAAAATAATACGTACCGATAACTTTGGTATCGAATCACCTCAAACGGAGGCCTCGGTTGAATCCAGTACGTGAAAATTAGTCAGGTAGATGTCTTGAACCCTCCAAAAATAGTCTCAACCGGTCCAAAAATATTTTGAACCTCAAAATGCCCTCTAAATGGCATTAAGACCCAACAATTTGCACGTTGAATCACTTCAAACAGAGTCCGCGGTTGAATCCGGAGGGCGAAAATTAGTTAGGAACATGTCTCGAACCTTTTAAACGTGGTTCCAGCCGGTTCAAATTCATTTTTGAACCTCAAAAAACACTCCAAAATGGTATTTTGGACCTTTAAAACCTCTATTGACCCCTCTGACAGCCCGATGGCCCCTCTGGACCATCTCTGAACCCCCACATGGCCCTTATGACACGTGGAATGGGCCTTCTGACAGCCGATGAACTGTTTGACCAGGCGCGTGACCTATTTAAACCGTTTACGACACGTTTGACCTGATCGCGTGACCCGTCTGACGTTTTGACCACGCGTCTGAACCTTCTGACCTTCTTCTCCCCACCAGTCGCGCGTGTAACACACGTCGCGTCTAGATCTGACGCGAGTTACACGCGCCGCACATCTCCGGCGCGTGTGGCCGTCTCCGACGTCTGACGGCGACGTTCCAGCCACCATTGTGTTCGTCTTTCCAAGGGGAACAAAACCCTATGTTTAGAATTTGTTTTCGATCAACTTTTACACGAACAAAGCCCAAAAAACCACTCGGTGTCTCTGCCACTCTTTCGCCGTCGTTTAAGCAGCGTTTCCGGCGTCGCCCGACGTCTTTCGGCGAATTTATTCACATCTTCAAGATCGTCTTGACGAGACGAGCAAAACTCCATGTTCAAATATTCTCCCTGATCGCTCTTAGTGAGATCGATTCTCAATAATGCTTCTGCCATTCTTCCGCCGCCGGCCGCCTTGTTCATATCATGTTTCCGGTGTTATCCGGCATCTTCCGGTCTCGATCTTGGTACTTCTGTGATCGTCTCTTCGAGGCGAACAAAACCTTATGATTTATTCCCGTTTTTGATGTAGTTTGATCAGAGCACGACCACAAAAACCACTCGGTGTTCTTCCACCGCTCACGCGCCTCCTTCAAACGGCGCGTGAGCCTTCGTCCAGCATCTTTCTGCGTCGTTCTTCACATCCCCGTGATCGTCTCGTCGTGGGGAACAAAATCCAGTGTTCAGATGTTGCAATCGACGACCCTAAGTGAGATCGGTAGCCAACAGTTCTTCCGCCACTCGTCCGCCGCTCGCCGTCACTGTTCAAATCGACCGTGAGGGTGATTCCGGCCACTAAATCCGATGTGCTACACACCGTAGCGATCGTCTCTTCAAGAGGAATAAAACCTCGTGCTCAAAACTCACACCTGATCTCTCTAAATGAGATCGATCGTCAACAGAACCTCCGCCCGTCTTGCGCCGCCTTCCGCCAAGCTTCAGACTGACCGTGAGCACTATTCCGGCCACAAAGTTTGATCGTGTGACCACCTATAGACTCGTCTCAGTCAGATCTACCACCCTTGCTGGTCTGATCCTTTCCTTGAACTACCCAGACCATCCTTGCATCTGTGGCTACTGTGCTCTGCCAGAACCACCACCAAACCGCCAGGAACTGATCTACAACCAATCCATCTCCGCCCGAGAACCACCATGAAAACACCAAAGACTCGATCCCAGCAGCCACACCAATTGTGGGGGGTGTAATCAGCGATGGATCCTTCTCGGGCCTCTTGCCGGCGGACACTCCGACGATCAAGTCAGCCTCTAGCGAGAGAGAGAGCATATAGAGGGTAATTTAGGTATATGTGAGAGTGTTTACCTCTAGGGTTCCACCCTTGTATTTATAGCCTTCCATATATCTTGCTCTCCAAGATAAGCATGCTCACACACGTGCACATGCTCACACACGTCCGATGATGTCATCTCTCATTACACTGGGCCCGTGGCCCTTATATAGATTTTTCCCACTACAGTGAGCCTTTCGGGACCTTGTTCAAGCCTTATCGCGATGTCATTAGTATCTCCTCATCATTGGGAATGCTAAGGATTTTCACGAGTTTAAATTGGGGTGTCTACAGAGAGCATGTGTTATGAAATGTGGATTCGACGGCGGCAGGCAGCTGTGGGTGACAGCTCCGGCGACTTGCTCTGGAATTGTTTGCTTGAATCACCATGTTTGCAAAAAGAGGTATTGTTAATTTCCAAAGGAGATAAAAAGAAGTCTGACCAATGAATTAACATGGAGTAAATATGTCAATGGTTTTAGGGTACCGCTACGTGGTCCCCCAACATTACTTTCTATCGTACATTCACGTAGAGTTCACACACTTAATTTAGGGTCCAATATAAATGTGTGATGGAGCAGGGTGTTGAACGTGACGATGGCCCAAGAGCACTAAAAAAATTTCCAATATTGCGTTTTGCTGGATGTCCAGGCCAGCTTACACGCACCTCGACTAACTCCGGGGCCTTAGAGATAACGACCGGGCATAAACCCCAGTGGCCTCAAGAGTTTGCTGACAAGGAAAATCAAACCTAACTGTCCAATCTTCTTCACTCATCTCTCATTTCTCATACAGCTAGCCCATTTGGAAATCTCCGACTTCAAGAGTTTAGTAATAATTGTTTGGGTAATTAGACAGTTGAGAGTCAATTATTTTTCAAAATTGCGAGTTGTTAATCATGGATTATAAATTTTACAAAAAGATTGTGATTGTAAGTATAATAAGAATTCGATGCTCATCCGGAAATGACTTTTTAATATTGAGTTCACAAGGTTGTATTTAAAATGCATTTTGACACAATACCCTCAACAAGCACCTATTATAAAAATAAAAATAAAAATGTAAAACTACCTCGGCCAAACACCCTCTGAAAATTATTCATCGAGTCTATTGCTACTAGTTTATTAGTACTGGTTATCTTCCATAATCCTGAAGGACGAACAAAATAAAGAGAGAGCTTGTGGGATCCACAACCACATAATAATGCATTGGGGTGACGAGATTATTAATCTCTACTCTTTTAATCTTATACAGGAACTATCCAGTCAGGGATAGTTCCAGTCCGGGATTGTCCGAACGAAGCCCTTCCCTATTACATTTTGATGAGTTGAACCGTTCAATGTGTTTAAAGGTCCTTACGAGAAATCATCAAAAAAAAAAAAAAAGACCGGGAAGGGCTTCATCCAAGTAGTTTTCGATAAAACTATATTTAATCAAAACTACTCAGATGAAGTCTTTCCCGATCTTTTTTTTTTATGATTTCTCATAGGGACCCTTAAAAACATATTTTAACATATTGAACGGTTTGGATTATCAAAATTTGATCAGAAAATGAAAGGTATTGATGGTGTGGACTTTAAGAGTAGTGGACTAGAACATTGAGTAAAACTGCTTTATTTATGAATCATGATGAGTTGGTACAACGTAAATTATCTGAAATTTAAGAATAATAATACCTGTTTGTTTGTATCGGTAACAACAAGGTTTATGTCTTAAATATTAGTTAAAAAAAAATAAATTATTAAATGGCAATAATGACTGATGAGGACATAAAGTTGTTTGATAGGGATAGGTACTGTGAGATGAGGAGTACAGATGGAGCACTCATGGGCTCGGAGATTAATTTGTGGTTCCATACAAATAATCAGACCCGTTCATTCATTTTAAAACAATTTTTTCAGTAGTCCCACGTGTAAAGACGGAGTAGGAATTTTACCATGCAGGGCTGAATTTTTTTTGTAAATACTACTTTGTAAGGGTGAGCCTGTATAATTCATAGAAAAATTTACATTCTTTTATTTTCTACTCCATAGAGTTGTAGAGTTTTTTCTAAAAGAGTTTTGCGAACCTCCACACATTAGTTTGGATAGCATTACACATTGTACGGATATCAATATATTTTCACGGTTATCAATACACTTTTTTCTAATGTTGATATATTTTCTACACATTATCCTCTATCCGAAGGGCTGAAGTTAGCATATTTTTATACAAAAATATCATTTTTTTTTTCAATTACCCGGTTGAGGTTTTCAGGCACTTTAATACCAAGGGACCATTTATTTATTTGGTTGCAGGTCCAAGCTCACCAGCAGGGTTTTCCAAATAATTCTAATCCGTGCTTTGGAAAACGATTTTTTAAAAGATTTATCGGTCCTATCTTAGGTTTTCCAGTGCGTTCATATCTATATTGGGATGCCCGATGCTCGGACTTTGCACAACTTCAAGTATTCTTAATTATACAAGTTTCATAAGATTAATTTAAAAATATTCTATAGGATTGACCTGTCTTGAGTGAAAAGAAATCTTAAAATTCTTATGTGTGTGTTTGTTTGAAGAATATCTTAAAATTTCAATTTATCAATAATTTTTGGTCCTTTGTATAAAATTAAATGAAGGCTATGAATATATACACAGTCTCGTGTTTTTCTTAAATCTAACAAGTAGAGATATATACTTAGAAAAATACTCGTTATTAATGTAAAAGTGCATCTTGTACATACCTCTTTACTACGCAGAAATCATGCATCTACCACTGCAGAGTGTAGAAGTGAGCTATGATATATCTCTAAGAGCATCTCCCCCTATACTTCATATCGTTGAGATGAAGAATTTAACCCTGCAACCATACTTCAATTCCATTCTTCAAAAAAAGAAATATCATGTTTGATTTCTGTATGTGGAGAACCAAATAAGAACCGAAGAACATCTTCAAATTCATTTTGCATTTTAAAATACATTTAACTCGTGATTTTAGAACTAAACATTTATAAAAATACTACCATTAGAAATGTAATATCAATATCTTCAAAATGAGATCAATGTTGTGTAATGACTTGGTTCTTCGCGATAATTTTTCGACTGATAGTTTAAATTTCTAATTTTATAATTAGGTAATTACATAACTCAGATACGAACTCTTGAATTTCAAAACTTGCACTTTAGGCCCTATCTTATTAAAATTCTTTTCATATTAAACCCTAAATTAATATCACATATATTGTGACTACAGGCGTGCACACGCACACACACATACCTATCCGATTTCTCTCTCCCCCCAACCTTACACACTACCACCAACCAAACCACTCCCTTAGTTCACCCTTTATCTTGCAAAATCAGAAGCCCATAGTACGCTAATCCCATCCGTTAAACTCCCTCCTATCACCTTACCTCCCATATGGGTTCCTACCATTCCACTCCCTAACCCCCTCCCTTTTAAATTCCTCCTCCCCTTATATCCCCTTATATATTCCCCAATTCAGCCCTTCTACTCTCTCCCATTCCAAACACTTTCACTTTACGAGGGAAAAAGTGAGGTTCAATAATGGAGTTCTAGAGAGAAATAGAGAAATTTTGGTTCACATCACACCTCCACCACAACCACACTTTGAATTCTTGATTAAGATCTACCATTAGGGTTCTAGAGAGCCACCTCCAGTTCAATTTTGCCAAAAACCCATTTCTTCCAAAATCTTCCAAATTCAAGGTTGAAACCTTTTGACTATTGACTCTAGGTATAATGTGTTAAAAGTAGCCAAAATATAAATATAGTTTATGGGCCTAAGGATATAATTTCACTTCCAAGTTGAAACAAGAAATAAGTAAAAATAAATTACTTACGAAATTTAGTCTAATCTCAATGTTTGACAGTTTGGGCCTCTCTTTTTCGTGGCTTTGTCTTGACAACAAGTGCAATGTGTGGCTATGAGACATTTGCCCTGTTTCTGGCCAATCCAGGTCCTAGTCTAAGATAAACTACCTCTATGGTACGGCAGATAAAAAGATAGAGATTAACAAATTCAACTATAATAGTTTCTTAGACACGGTAGATTGGAGGTACTTAACCAACGGGGCTAGCTCAGTTGGTCAGGACTCTTGCATCTCACTAGGAGGTCAGGAGTTCAAATCTCCCTGCCTGCGTGCATGGACTTTCTGTTTCTTTGTTTCTTTCTTTGTATCTACCCTGTAACGGGCTTATTTCTTGTATTGATTAAGTTGTTGGGCTTGGTTGCCTCGTGGACTCTTACAATTCATGTAGTGTCCCGGATTTGTACTTTGTACTTCATATGTGATATAATTGATCTCTCTTCTATCGATTGACAAAAAAAAGAAATATTTTGACAAGTTGTTGGATAAGTGAAGTATGAGAAATATTTTCTCAAAAAAAGTATGAGAAATATGATGGAAGCGATACTGATGAATAAGATTGGCAGTTTTAATCACGTGATAGTGTGTAACTAAAATACTTGGTAGTGGTTAATGAAAAAAGCACTTCAAAATAATACAAAGGCGACCAACAATAGTAGTTAAGAGGATTGACAATTTTAATATGCAAATATGATACATATCAACAATAACTTTGCGCAAATGTAAATATTACATAATTTTAGTGAAAATAACCTCTCATTCTCGTAATTGTCTATGATACATAAATAGTTGATGTCGTGCCAGAGCACGTAACGACAAGTATCATTGACAATAAACTTTGACATAATCTAATACAACCAATGCAATAAAAGCTCACAAACGATTGGTTGTTTTTTTTATTTATCAAACCTACATATGACGGGTTTTACTTACATATGATAATCAATAGAGTGTCCGACCCTAATTTACGAATATAGCATTGTTACGAAGACAACCTTTAGTTTCATTTATTTTGAATGGAAAGTTTAATTTTGTGTCACAAAAATTGAGTAATCAATTCATTTTCCTACTCCCCAAATCTTAACAAAGGTGGGAAAACTCTTCACTCATTTCCTCTCCTTTTCTTGAATATCCAAAGCAGTTGGAGAGAGATCATTTCTTTTCCCCTTCCTCCGAAAATCACCCATTCCAAAAGCGCTTTACTTGCAAGTGGTGGTTACGTTATGCGGTAGAGCTCTTGAATGTCCCACATGCATCTCGAAATCGAGTCTCAATCCCCTCCTCCCCCCATGTAATAGATTAAGAATATTGAATGACCAAAGGAAAAAAAACCGCTTTATTTTCGTCGAAAATAAGTCAATTCACAAAACGAAAGAAGAAAGAAAAAGAGAACACAAAAAGATGCAAAACAACCAAAGGATAAAGTTGTCAACAACAGAGTGTGGGCGAGAGGAAAGTTAGAGAGAGAGAGAGCAGAGGGGTGTGAGGCGGCAGAAGCTCTCCCTGGGTTTTTTTGCCCGGCGGCCGCCCACTCCCCCTCCCCCACCACCCCCTTCCATCTTCTTCCTCCTCCCCTCCTCCACTCCTCTCTTCTCCTACTTCCCCCATTTGGTTTCCGGTGACTCCCCATGTAAATCGACCTCCTCTCCTCTTTGCATGGGCGGCCGGAACCGATTTTTGGGCACGGGGGGAGCCGGATCTGAGGTTTTCAGATCCGGACTCCCAACATCGGCGGCAGCGGCGACGGTGGCGTGACAACTCCGGCGATGGCTCCGGCGATCTCTTTTTTCCGTTATGTTTTCTTGTTCTCTTTTTTGTTCTTTTTTGTTGTAGTTTTTAGATCTTTTTGGTTTTTTTGTTGTACTGTTTGTTTGATTCAATATACTTTCTATCTATTTCTCCAAAAAACCAAAGGATAAAGTTTAAAAAAAAAAAGTGGAAAAATTATTTCAATTTTTGGGCAGCGTCACATGGTGCGCAACGGTGTAGTTCACAATCAGAACCATCCATTCGTTAATCAGTGGTCCATATTTCACCTAGAGTTTTGTAGATCTGAGCTGTTTAGTACCGAAATGAAATCTTAACCATTATTTGATGAGATGGATGACTTGGATTAGGTACTACACTCATGTAGTGCTATAGGAACCCATGTTGGAGCCCTGTGGTGGTACCTATAATTATCCAAAAGTGACATGTACCAGACATTCTTGCCCTGTCTTTATCCCTAACCTACACCAAAACTCTCGCTTTCTATAGAAATTATTGTGATTGGATCATTGCTTGGGAAATTATTTGAGTAAGCTCTTTTAATTTTATGTCCCCTTTTATAGTTTTATGTGATATTATGAAGTTATTTTTTTTATATGTTTTTACACAGAAATACTATCAAATTTTAATTTAACATAAAAGCAAGTTACAAAGAGAGTGCAAACTCCAGATAAGAATCGAAGAGACTTTAAAAAGTACTAATTTCTTTCTTGTTACAGATAATAGCAAGATCTACATCATACTATAACGCACGTGTATCAAAGTGGGAGCGAGAGCGAAAAATCGTATTTACTATTTTTGATAACATCTCATAATAATAAAATTAGTGAGTGCTAGAATTAAGAAAGAAAATGTAAACCAAATAAGATTTTACCAATTTTGACTAAAGACGAAATGTTACCTAAACCCATGCAAACCTATATATAGCATGTACACACTTCGAGATTGATAAACTGGTGGCCACTTGTGGGCTTTAGAGCCTGCTGGGCCAAGTAAATTGATAGTGGAAACTACTGGGCCCAATAGATTGATAATGGGCACTTATCGTTTTACAGTTGTCTTTACTTCTGGGGTCATATTCTTATCTCATGCATCCCAAAATTAATAGGCAATGAGTAGAGAGCTTCTTTATGTTACTAAGTGATCACTCATTTTATTCCCAAGTAATGTGAGATTATATTTTCCTTAAGAACCCTTTCCTGGGCAGCCGCATTTATGATCTATCACTTGTAGCCTCTTTTGGGTTTTATCATCGTGCAACCATTTTGCTGGTCTGTCATTGTAGTGTGTGGATGGAATGGGTCCTGCTCTGATAGTATGTGGAAACTTTATATCTATCTCAAAACCAATTGACAATGAGTGGAGAGATCTCTCATGTTATTAAGTGATCACCATTCTATCCCCAAGCAATGTGGGATTGTATTTTCCTTAACAACACATATATTCATATAGTACAAATAATTCACCAGTCTGAGAAGTACAACAAATGACGCATAAAATCAAAAAAAAAAAAAAAAAGGACAAAAATTTACAACAGTGGTTCTGGTGAATGTGGTGGGAAAATTCGTAAGTAATAATTAATTCGGAGAAATTGACTTTAAATAAGCATACATCACTTCCAAATTATATCAATTGGAAGTGTAGCAGTTGTTAACATGCTTTCAAGTCAATGAGTGGAGAGAGATAGAAAGAGAAATGAGGGAATGATGATGTCAACAAAACTAAAACTAAAACAAAACTCTAAACCGAACAGAGCCCTGATCTCCAAGACTTCCTCGGGTTTTCATGTCAAATGCTTATGTAACGAAGTGCCCATTGAATTATGAACTTCACCCCATCTTGTTGGCAATTTGTGATTTGTTCCCTTTGGATTTTTGGTTTTCGTTTTCGTGTAGAGTGTCGTCATGAGTCATATCCATGTTGGGCTAATATGGACTTATTTATAGTTACCGAAGTCAAGACCCATTGGGAGAAAATGTCTCACTTATATAGGGATTAGGCTTATTTTGACGCAAAAATTTAAGCATGATTTTTGCTTTTTGGAGTTTCAAAAAGTCATTTGTTTTGGGCTAATAAGTAACTTCTACGGCATTTTAGGCCAAAACAAGTCAAAAAAGCCTTTTGTTTTCCCCCCTAATAAATCAAAAAGCAAAAAGCATGCTTAATTTTTTAGGCCAAAATAAGCCTTAATTAAGATAAGAGTAATCTGGTTTAGACATCCTATTTAGTTTCTTTGCGAGAAGTTTTGAAAGACGGATGAGTCCTCAACTTGATTACCGCAGTTCAATTTGCCTGACTGTGACAAAAAAGTGAGACAAAAACTGAAATCTACTGCTGCAAATGAGCTGAATCGAGCCGAGATATAAGATGTTCATGTTTGTTCGTTTAGTTTTTAAATGAATTCGAGCCGAGCTTGAGTTCAATGAAAATATGACGAGCCGAGATTGAGCCGAGCTTGCCTAGGTTTAAGTCAAACTCAAACTTGTTCACGAGCCTTGCCATGTATATTTGTGCTCTCATACAGCTCTAGAACTTTAATAAAAAATTTATTTTGTACATAAATAAGTACTATATACAAACATAAAATTATAAAATCATATTAAAATTTAAGTTTATAGGACATTTAAAATCTTATAGATGAATAAATTATAAAATTTTCATGATGTACTTGTAAAAGTTTAAACATATTTAAGCTTATATGTAATATTCTTATGAGATATACATATATACTACAAGTTTGCGAACTTAATCAAGCCGAATGCTGTTAGGTTCATGTTCAGCTCACTTAGTACTTGAATCGAACTCAAATGAGCTTTTACCAAGCCGAACATCGAATAGCTCACGAATGGCTCAGTTTATTTGCAGCTCTACTGAAAACCAAACCCTCTCTTTATATATAGCAGGGAAGATGCTCGGACAAAATTATGCTCCTCCCCCAAATAATTTTTGATCGGACTCCGATAGGTACATAAAAAAATAAGATTCATTCAAGAAAAAAGAAAAAGAAAAACGAGAGCAAATTGGACGGGGCTAAATGTAATGTTTTTCAATCCTGTATCGTACCAGCAATAAAACAGAATAAGTTACATGTTAAAGCATCCAACTCAAAATCAATTGGCAATGAGTGTAGAGGCCGCTCAAGCTCATATACTAGTTTTTGAGGTGATAATTTGGGACAAATTTCAACATTGCCCCGCACGTGCGACCCCTGGCTCGCACGTGGAGAGGTCAACAAAGGATCCGAAATATATGGATCACAATGAAACAAAGTGCAACTATGACACAAAGGGGAAAAGCCTCCGAATACCTATCTCTAATACTATGTTAAAGCATCTAATTCAAAACTAATTAGCAATAAGTGGAGAGGCCACCCAAGCTCATGTACTAGTTCTTGAGGTGATAATTAACTGAAGTGGAACAAATTTCAACATACCCTGGTGTCTCGCACCGGCCAAAATACTGGCATGTACCTGTCAATAGTGGCGTACACCAGTTGAACAAAACTGGATTCTACTAATGGTAATTGGTATGTGATCTAGATGCCAATCCATTCATGTCTTCCTCATATATGTCCTAGATGCCAATCCATTCAAATATGTCTTCCTCTTACATGTCCTAGATGCCAATCCATTCAAATATACATGTCCTAGTCTAGAATAGACTGGACTCACGACCTTATATGAAGACTAAAATTACCCAAAATCGGAACTTCCTTTTTGTCAAAGGCCAAGACTTTGTGGCTTCCTGAAGGGTCAATAAAAAAAATGTAGTAGTAGAGTAGTATTCAATACAATATGGATCTTTGGTATAAAGTCTTGACTGAACAAGGATGAAATGTGTTACATTGATAAAAGGCTACAAGAGGGTATACCCGCGGGAACATGGTTTTTTATTACGTCGTGAATGTATAAATTTTGACCATACGAACATGTCACATGAGCAATCGCACAAAGACACATTTGAAACCAACATTGTATTTACACGAAAACTATAGAAGTTCAAGAGTTTGTATATGCTAGCTTACACATATTGTAAGATCCAAACTATCATACGCCAAAAATACCGTAAAAAAGTCAAGAGCCGAGAGATAATCTATAGAAGTACATTGTTAAAAAGTCGGGAGCCGAGAGATCGTCTGCAGAAGTATATTGCTCCGTATAGCAACTTCCTTGGCAAAACATGTGTGATCCAATATCCTTGCAGTTACAAAACTGAACATGAGGACTCATCTCTTGTAAAAGAAGCAAGGCATTCCTAAAGAAGTTCCCATGACTGTCTTCTGCAAAAATTATAAAACAGAAATTTGAAATTAGTTCGAGACGTTAACCTTTCAAAGAATTTACTTTAGGAAAAGAAGTCTTAGTTTTTCCATTGCAGCCCAAAGTTCAGCTACAACATTCAAATCTATATCAACGATCCGTTGAACTACTTAGGATAATGTACCAGTACAGGTTCTGAAAACCACTCCAATGCCAGCCCTTCCTGAATTAGATATTGAGGACCCATCACCCATGGCCATTAAGATTTCAATAACAGTAGTGTGAAGATGCCTCTAAATCCAGAGAATGCAATGAATAAATGGTTTTCGGTAGTGATTTTCGCACTCCCTTTTTATTACTATTTGCACTCTATTTTTTGTTTTATTCACTTGAAATTACCATTTTATCTTCGCTAGTGAAAATCAATTGCCAATGGTTTTTGGAAAATGCTACAACATCCCCCTTGTGGTGTCCTCCAATCGTAATGCATGTAGCATCTTCTAAAGATTAATGTTACACTATTGAGTGGTTAATGTTATAGGGCACAATGTCCCGAGACAAGGGGGTATATTGTAGCAGCTTCCATGGTTTTCTCGAGGAATTCTTCAAGCTGGCGTGGTGGAAGTTAAGGGCACAATGAGTTGCATATCACGTACTGAATGATTTAACACAGCCAGTCCTACGGGCTTTTAGCTAAGTGACTAAAAAGGTGAAACTAGGCCTTAAATCTTTTAACACAGAGAAACAGGCTGGATTGAATGGGCTGGGCCAGCCCTTTCCATTACCCAAACACAAATTCGAATCCAATACTGAAGTCCTAACAATTATTAGGTTCTCTTGGGATATGATGGAAAGTGTGGGGTGGATTAACTTTTTAGGAGTTTATTGGTATGGAATTTTTTTGTAATTTTCTGGTTCGGGTCAAATTTTTTACATTATATTTTCGTTTCGGCGAGAGGAATTGTTAAAGTATAAAATGATGCACCAAAATTAAAAAAAAGTATATAAGATGGCAAAAAGCTTCAAAAGTACTACTATTGTCAGGCTTTCAGTATTGGATTTGAGTTTGTCTGGGGTAATGGATGGGGTAATGTTTTCAATATAAATGTGTGCCAATCACGTATCAATTGATATCGATCGACATGTTTTGGTATGTTTGAAATTCTTAACGAGATTTACAACGTGAACGATTCCAATCATTGTTTTGAGCCCGGTATGGGCCCACAAAATATAAACTGGAGAGAAACTGAAGAGGAGCTGGATCAAAAAATGGACCATTTCGAGATTGAGAGAGAGAGAGTCTCGTGGTTGGGTTTCCACCCCCATGCCCCTTTTCCCCTTCTTCCCCTAGCTTTTGTTTCTCATTCTAATATCTTCCTTCTCTCTCCTCTCTCTGTCCCCAGGTGATCTGGCTTTCTCTCCTCTTCTACCTCACGGTTATGAGTTGTTGAGACTCTTTTCTCTTGGAGGCAAGATCTCCCCTTTACCCATAATTTTTGGACTCGGGGGCTCAGATATGGGAACCAGCTATGGGTTTAGACTCTTAGATTCGATTGACTTTGCCAATAGATTTTTGGAGCTCTCCAACAACGGCGTGACAACGTCTGCAGCGAATCCGGTAGTGCTCCTTCACTTGTGGTGGAACGAGCTTCAGAAGGTGCAGATCTGGTCACTCTACCCTCCTTCATGATTGCATCTGATGGGTCTGCCCTCGACCTTGATTTTTTAAAGATTTTTAATTATATTATTCCGTTTCTATTTATTTTTTTTGTATTTAGAACCTGTTGAGTCTATTGTAATCGTTTATTAATTAGAGTGAAGGTTATGATTCCCTTGGAAAAAAAAAAAATCAATCTTTGAAAACATACCTCCCTAAAGCTCTATTTGAAACTTGTAGAAATGAGAGAAAGGAAAAGAAAATAAAAAAAGAAGAAAGGCCTAAATAAAAAAAACTTCATCCCTCTAATTCCGTGGAGGCCTGGTCCGAAATTAGGGTTTTCCACTCGGACTCCTTTTCCGAACCAGCTCGACTTCTAAACACCTCTGACTCTCTTCAGTTCTTCGCTTTAATCGAATATAATCAATCGACGACGCCATTAGAAATATTCGATCTATTCCGTTAATCCAAGGTTCGATTTCTCCATCAAAAGTCTTGATTGTGTCCTCTGTATTTCTGTTGTTTTATGGACCCTGCTAAAAAATGAATTCAACCAATCTGTGATATACTATACAAACCCATATGTATATGCCAATCTTGAATGGTATGTTCATGACTGTATTTGTTTATTTTGGTAAATTTCAGGTAAAGATGGGGGCATTGATGTCCAGGTTCTGGTTCATGTTGTTTCCTGCAAAGGAGTACAAGATTGTTGTTGTTGGGTTGGACAACGCGGGTAAGACGACGACGCTTTACAAATTGCACTTGGGCGAGGTTGTCACCACGCACCCTACGGTTGGGAGCAACGTTGAGGAGCTTGTTTACAAGAATATACGATTCGAGGTGCGATATTAAAAGGAGTTTATATTCTTGCTCAAGTGTTATTCTTGTTGCCAAAATGGAACTATGCTTGATGGATTGTACTTTTGGGGATTCTTTGCTTGGCTTGATTTACGTTAGTTCTTTTGGTTTTGGGTATGGATCAGTTCATAGTGTTTGTGTTTGGCGGGAAATTAGAAGGCTTTGTCAAAATAAGAAATGGGTTTGATAGTTCGGAGATTTACTAGTTGTGCGGGAACTGGGAAGTGTTGTGTTGGTTGCTTAGTGTAGAGCTGATTCAAGAATGATTGGGCTAGCGTGGTTTGACAAAGACAAAAGCTGTGTATTTTGATCTAGCTTTGCTTGATGTGGCTTATTTGGAGAGAGCGGAATAATAGATATTTTGATAGGGTGGAGAGGCTTATGTTTAGGTTTAGGAGTCTATTCTTTTGTAGTTTGCATAGTCGGGAGTTGAGGGTTTGCAATCCTACCCTCTATCAATTTCTTGATACAATAGATATGTTTGAAGTATAGTGTAGACTGTAGAGTGTAGTGGAGTATTGGGCTTAGTTGCACGAAGCGAGAGCGGGGACGGGGGTGGGAGTGAGAGTAGAAGCGGGTGCGGGGGAGCGGGAGTATATAGAAGCTCCATAGGTTGGGAGTAGCGAGGAAATTTTTGATTTATATATATATGAATAAACTTATCTATTTATATGCATTTTACATATGTTTTATAGTTGCAAATGGAGCACGTATATAAACATTTTATATACATAAATATGAGTGAGAAATGACATTCCAGTAGATTCTTTTATGCCAAATATATGGACTAAACACGTAGATAAGTAGTAGAATATGAGACAAGAGAGTCCTAAATTTTTCTTACTTCATCCTTGCATGTATTTGGAAAGAGAAGTGAGAATTTTGTCCTTAAGATTAGCGTGGAAGCTCCCATCCTATTTAGGAGTGGGTTCCTGTCTCGGGAGCGCGGATTAGAGTTCCCGACTAGGGAGTGTACCCATTTTAGAAGGATCCTGCTACTAAGGTATTGCGGCTTTTCCTACATTGGTTTATGATTCTTGTTTTATTATCGTATTTTGTGCTTGGTTTTCTTTTCTGCATGGGTGGCCTCCCTTGATGTCTGTCTTATAAAATTTATTGATTATAAACTAAACAGAAAAAAGAAAGTGAGACCTAATTTTCTTGAGATGCAGGGTAAGGATATTCCACATACTTCTTGGTGACAACTGTCTCTTTGTGACTTGTTTTCTTGACTTTCCATTATATTTACTGGCTTTGCGAACTTGTGTTTTTTTCTGTAAGTATTATATTATATGGCATTATGTGTGGAGGATTTTCAATAGGTGGAAACATGTGGGTAGATGTTGGTTTTAGGCTTTTAGCTCTTTTTTTGCTTGTATCTTTATGTAGAAATTTGGCTCTCTTATGTAGTTAGGAAATGGGAGGTTCCCGTCTTGTGGGATTGCATCGCTTATGTAGTAATACTCTGGCTGTTCAACCTTTAGTGTTCTTTGTACATTCTTGGTTTGCACCTTTACCCGTACATTTGAGTTTGTTTATTGTTCCCTGTGGAAAGAAATCATTTATGTGGAAACTATGCATGAATGGATAAGAATAGTTCACAGGCCTTATTTTAGTAGCATATTTTGTGAAATTAATCAAATATTCTTGTTCTCTCCGAAGATCGTAACTTTCTAGTTAAAGTATTATAGATTTATAGTAGCTTATCAAAATAGCATGTAATTTGATAGTGATTCCAATTACATTGAATAGCTTACTATAAAAGTAGTTTGAAGTGCAAAGTACATTTCATTCCGGCAAGAGAATTTAGATCAAGTTATGCGATATTTATTGACACTATAAATTTTTGGTAGTAAAAGCATGAATAAAAATTGTAGTCTTTAGATGACACATTGCTATGACTGTATTGGCCCCTCATCTTTCAACGGCGAATGTATTGGTCGCTTGAACACAAGTTTTGGATCCACAATTGCACAGATTTATGTTTAGAACTTAAACGGCACATTATCCTAGTGAAAATTGCAATAGACGGGGATTTTTTGCGGGAAAACACGAGAAGTTTTGGATGTGGCATACAAATGTGCGGGAGCTCTTTTTGGAACCCCTTAAACCGTCCCCTCTTCCGGTCTTCCCTTCTTGCGTGTAAAAGGAAGAAAGAAAGAAAGCTATGTGTTTGCCTTAGTTTGACCACTTCTAAATTCAATGACAAATGTATTACTCTACATTTAGGGTGTTAATATATTGTCCAACAAATATGGTGACTGGAACATGTCCATAAAGATTCAGATAATTCACCATCTTACTCCACTCCGGTATCTATAGAACAAATTTACCATTTATGTTTCACAGGTGATTGATTGTTGGAAATTCTCTGTTTCTCAATTGGCTTTTTTGGTGCATTCTGTATTTGTTTGTGCATCAATTTTGTATGGCTGTTGCCAAACACTTTTTGTAGGAATTTTCACTTGTGGTTGCTGGATAGCGTTGTAGTTTAGCTGAGTGAAGCTCGGATAAATCTTTTGTGCATTTTAGCCTACTTTGACTGTATCGGTTCTGGTATATCCTCTATATGCATGTTCACACCTATTGAAACTTCACAGGCTGCTGTATCACATCACATTTCCATCCATCTAGGATGGTAGTATCCAGCAATGGAAATTATCCACGATTGAGTGGCTTGAATGGTATTGCATGCTGTTTTGCTTAAATTTATGCCCTGGGGAAGTTATGAAGTACAGCTGCATTGCTGGTCACAAAAAATGTAATACTACTGCATTGGACTGAACACTTTTTCACGAGACACTAATTTCTATGCCAAATGATATTGTCAGGAACCAGAGAGGTTAGCAATGCTTGGTCTACTTTTGTACAAGTATGGAGGGAAAATAAAGTACATCTATGATGTAATTTTAGTAAAGAACATAAGACTAGGAAAAGAAAGTGTAAGGATAGGATATGGTCATGTCTAGCGCTTGTGTTTGTGGTGGCTAGTCCTTTCAAGTAGCCTGTTACTTCCAAGTTAGATTTCTTGTGGAGATAATATGGCAAAGGGTATCAAACTACCAAATTGTGATGAGCTAATTATATGTTGTTGTCATGATCTTGACTTTGGTGAAGCATCGGCAACATGAAAGGCTACAGAGACCAGAGGCCTTAAAACAAGCGAACACTGGACCCAAGTGAATTGCCTCACAACATTTAGAATATACCTGTAGACCCTCTCTAGGTCCATCATGGCAATAGGGTTTCCCTTTTTTTTTTTAATATCTTTTGTACATGTGGAGATCTGGCATCTTAGATATTGAGGGCCTTTTATGATGGTGGTGACGTTCAGCCACTTAGAGCTTGAACTGTTGAGTCACATTTGGCTCACTATTCAAGGATTGTGCCTTTCGCCTTTTCTCCTGTGGTGAGATCTGTAAGCATTCTTGGGTAAGCTATTGAAAACAAGTATTTTCGTGATTGATCAGGTATTTTTATTTTTGAGTCGTGGTAGAAAAGTGAGTTTTGTTTCCAGAGTGTTTCCAACTACAGATTCAGTAGAATACTAGAATGAGAGGAGTGCTTTTAAGTCCGTGAGGTTCAGTAGTGATATCCCCAAGGCTACCCCATGTTTCTGCTCATTGAATGGTCCGCGGCACTGTCTGAACCAATGATGCATTTCGCTTTTGATCTTAACACAAGTGATTGCCCTGAATATTGAAGAACATTTTGCTTCTTTCCTAATTAGATAAACAACTGAAGGTGTTCCTTAGATCTGGAGTATATAATGAAGTTCATCTTGGTTTTGTATCTGAATCCCTTTCCCTCCTTGTTCTCTTCCTTCTGGGCTGTAATTGGTATAATCTGTTTTTGCTAATGTTTCTTCATCAGGTCTGGGATCTTGGCGGACAAGACAGACTGAGGACATCATGGGCAACATACTACCGCGGTACTCACGCTGTCATCATAGTTATAGACAGCACAGATAGAGCCAGAATTGGCATTATGAAGGATGAACTCTTCCGGCTTCTCCCACACGAAGATCTCCAAAATTCCATTGTACTTGTTTTCGCAAACAAACAAGACATAAAGGACGCCATGACTCCAGCTGAGATAACCGATGCTCTTTCCCTTCACAGCATCAAGAACCATGACTGGCACATTCAAGCTTGTTGTGCCCTCACAGGAGAGGGGCTTTACGATGGTTTGGGGTGGATCGCACAGCGAGTCTCTGGAAAAGCACCGAGCTAGACCATCACCAATTTGTATTTCTTGTGTTGTAAATTTGAGGGATTGAAGAGGGATTACATTGATAAGATCTTGATTTGTATACAATCTTTCTCGCGTTTTTGGCAATTTAGTTTTATTTTTGCAAGAAATATTTGTGATCTTCTGCACACTGTAGCCTTTCATTAACATTTTTGGGGACAAAATAAATATGTACTTTTGGGGAAAGAATTCTTGGATTTATCTTCACATTAACGCGCAACTACAGTTGGCTGACAGTCACGGCCATTGGGAGAAGTCAGCTGGGAACTGAAATCTTAATGTTATAGCATCTCTGGTATCACAGTAAAAATGTCGTACTTTATAAGACAGTAAAAAGGAGTAGAATTCAATTAATGTGGGAGCATTGTGCGTGCGACGTGCCATGATGAGCTACCGCATCTAAGGGTGAAGCTAGGAATACAATCAGATGTTCGCTGTTCAGTATCTCGAGTGCTCAAGAAGATGGATATACCGGTCTCTCCATACTTATCCATAGCTCTCTAATTGTGAGCTCTGCCACTAATTCGAAATGATGATCTGAACTTCTTAATCATCTCACGGAATTAATCATCTTCTGCTCAAAGGAGCATCACATTTGTAACGCAAGACTTAACCGCATTTGGCAAGTACAAGAAACACGTCTTTCATTATCAACAAAAGCAAATGAAAATTATGGTTTTCTGCACAAAGGAGCACCATTATGTTCTACATTTCAAAAAACCTGTTACCATGTGCGTAAGATACCCATACTCAATGCTTTCAAAAATTGAGAATGGAAGTTGATTCTCCGCTAGAAACCTGTCACAGAATCCAGCATCTACAACCCCGCGAATGTTTGGGTCCTTCAAACCATCGATCCCAGGAAGGATCCATTGGGCCATTTGTTCTGTCATTCACAGAAAAACCGAGTCCTATTAGAGATATCAAAGATTGATGGAAACATGTAATTTCAAAGGAATATTGTAGACAATGGGATACAAGAGAGGACCTACACTGGAAGTAATGGATCTGGTTTTGTTTCGACAACACCGATGATTCTACATGAAAAAATTAGATACATAAGAGAATTCCAAATGGTCTTAGATTCAATCACATACTACCATTTTGTAAATGCAAATGTTTTTACGTACTTACTCTTTACACGCAGTTGAGGCTGCTTCCATTTTTTCAAGTTGTTCCAGCTCTTCCTGTATCAAGGGTTTGGTTATGGAAAATGACTGTGTTCCAGCAAAAAGTGTACCGTCTAATCAAAGCATGCATGTAAAACAACATTCAACAGTAAGAAGATAGGGACGATTTATAATCCAGAAAATGCTCCTGGACAAACTTCTTCGAGAGTAGAGTGGCAGCTTAGTCGGACACCAAGTGTTCAACAAGCTATGAATCCAAGATTCGCTCAGAAGACAGTTCATGAGACAAGAAAGAAGATCTCTTCTTTCAGCAGGAAATATAGACTCTACAAGCCTAGGCTGATAGATTTTATCGAATTTTTGTTTTCAGCAGGAAATATAGACTCTACAAGCCTAGGCTGATAAATTTGATCGAACTTCTGTACCGACATATGACTAAGTCTCACTGAACAGGCCTTATATTTTCCTCAACTGTTTCGGTTTCGCCATGGGGTTTCATTAGCAGTTGGATTTGACCTGATTAGTTTTCATTTCAGGATATGTGATTCTTACAGTAATTCATCAGGAATCTTTGTACATGTTATTAAGAGATATGTTACATGAGCAAAGGTATGAGAGTCAGACCATCATGAACCGAAATATTTTTGATACGGAGATAGGTGTCGAAAAGTTCGGTATGGGTACACCGTACAGCTGTATAGGTAAACTTCCTGAAGACTTACTTGTTGGGTATTTTTTTTTTTTTTTTTTTTCCTTTTTGCACAGCTACTTGTTGGGTATGTTGTGTAATTTTCATAAAATTCCTAAATCATCGACAAAAAATAAGTAAAATGTAATACGACTAAGGAAAAATATTAAAATTTCTATTCTCCATACCAGTGAAGGTTAGAAGTGTGTATTTTCTAGCTGATGTGAGGATCTAAAAATTGGGTACAGTAGTCGGACACAAATCTCACACCCTTATGCAAACGTGACACGGATGTTGACATACATTTAGAAGAGTCCATAAAACATTGATAAAATCACAAATGTTAATGGTTTACGAAACGATGAACACTATCCCGTGTGCAAATGCAATTTTTTTCCAAAAATCCTAAGAATGAACAAATAGGCAGCAAACTTGGTATGAAAATCACTCAAAATATGTTGTGCCTTGTTTAGTAGTGCAATTGTACGTTTTAGATTCATAACGGGAAAGCATTCACTAATATACGGGAGTGTATTCACAACCATAATGTAGAAAAAGTATTCGGAGGTCATGACAACCAACTCATCTCTCCAGAAACACACACACACACAACACTTGCATGATGACTACACAAATAAAAGAGCAATTCAACTTTTGTTCTGGATGCACACTTGTCTCTATTCAAATGTCGAAGGAATAAGTACGCAATGCATGACAATAGAAGATGAAAGAGAACACCATGGGAAATGATATTGAATATTTCAAGCAAGTCATGTAAACTAGAAGTTCCTTAAACTGGAAAATATAATATCCAACTGTTCTAATTGCGTCGCTTTTCAATTCCTCTTCATTCATCGTCATTAAATATCAACTACACTGTAGAAAACATATGAGCCTTAAACTAAGGCAACATTGGCTAAACTCCAACGGGCATAGAATCCCAACCACCGTCAAATTGAAAGTAAACAACAACAAGGGAGTAAGCAGAAACGATGAACATTTTATAAAAGCAAAAATCTCTTACCGTTAAAGAATGTCGAAGTCAACCTTCCACCCCATTAAAAACTTTGTTAAACAACAAAACTGATTTTATCATTATGGCAAATCCACAAAACATTGTAGCCTATCCTCCTATTGTCACTTGGTGTTTACTAACAGCATCAAAAGAGTAAGTTATGTCAGGATCCTAACACAATATGCGAGTAAGTAATAACCACTCCTTCCGATAGTAGAGTCAACCAAATACAATGAAACTACAAACCAAATGAAACCAAACAAAACTAAGCCATATTGTCCTTTTAATTGGGGTCGGCTAGACGACCTCTTTTCAGCCATTTCTGCTACTGCAACCAATGTAATTATCGAAAGAATCGCAAAAATGCTCATAATCAGTAACTATGCACTAGAGGTACACGAGCTTCATAGCCCTGAGACTGGGATTAGTCGAGATGCAAGGAAGCTCGCCTAGCCACCATTAAAAGAATAAAATCAATGACTCTGCACAGTCCATCTCAAGATTCCAACTTTTCCTCCACAATCAATCAAATCATTTTTTTTTATAACTCAAGTATCCGAGCTAATTTACTCAACTTTTGCCACCTTCAATCAATCAATCAAATCGTTGAACACTTCTTCAAGAGAAAATTATATATATATATATATTCAAAACCTGAACTTAAAAAAAAAAAAAAAAAAAAAAACCTATCAAAGTAGGGGATAGAAGTAACCTCCAAGAACCTAGTTTCCTGCCCAAGTCGCTTCAATTGAGCCAAAATTCGACGCTTCCCTCCAGTATCAGCCGCCGCCGGTCGCAGCTGCTGGTTTCCCTGAACGGCGGAATCGGATTGCATATCGAAAAATACGTATGTGTGCTTGGATGTGTCTATGCATGTGTTAGTATAGAGATAGGGTACCAATCAAAAACCACCCATGGACCCTTCAATCTCCATTCGAAGAGCCCATGGACTACTACAGGGTACAGCTGAGAGAGAGAGAGAGAGAGAGAGAGAGAGAAGAGTGGGGCTTTTGGGTATGCAACAGTTCGTTACTCTCCTGAGTCCTGACTAGAGGGGGATTGTGAGGGTACAAAAAAGGGTCCTTTTTATCAACAAAGGAAACTATTCTTTCTGTTGCCGATTGTCTCTGTTTGTGACTTGTTCGCCGAATAGGACCAGCGCCAATGCCGTGATACTCGGGTTTGTAGATAAAAAGGGTCCTTTTTTCTCAACAAAGGTATGCTATTCTTTTCATTCCTTTTGTTGTCTGATTTTCTCTGTTTGTGAGGCCTGACTAGGAGAAAAAGTTGTATGCCAAATGAGTACTGCCAAGTGGTATTTGTGGGCGCATCCGAACCGTCTAAACATATTTTGAATAACCTAGATTGAAGAGAGTGATATTTTTGTAAATTTTAGGTGCACAGCCAGATTGAATAAAGAGTGGCATTTTTGTAAATTTTAGGTGCAAATTTACCCTAACAAATCTAGCAGTCCAAAACATGTCTAGACAGATCGAATACGCGGATGAGTACCACTTGACGGTACCTGACCCCAGTAAAACAACGTGCACAGATGGCTGTGCACAGACCGTGCACAGATGGGTATAGGGGACCCACTTTTGGGTCCCACACGAATGATCCGAGCCGTTCAATCATCTGAGAATAATTTTCTGAGGGGCTCCGCGAGAAATCAACTCCATCAGACGTGTGTAAGTGGTTGATCCAAAAATTTCCCGTTTCATTCAAAACTCGGATCGTTCGTGTGGGACCCAAAAATGGGTCCCCCATACCCATCTGTGCACGGTCTGTGCACAGCCATCTGTGCACGTAGAAGAGTTCACCTGATCCGCATCCAAGTTTTTCTTGACTAGACTAAAGAGGGAATGTAGGGGGGACAAAAAAAGGGTATTTTTTCAACAAAGAAATGCCATTCTTTTCAATTTCTTTTGTTGTCTCCTCTATGTCCGCCCTCTTTTCTTGATTTACTTAGTAAGCATACCTATTTGAGTAAATTAAGTGAAATTACCCTCTTGTTTCTCCTAAAAAAAAGCCTTCTATGCGCGTGATATAAATTACAACTTTCGTATGTGCCTCCTTGGCCCAAGTTATTATTCCGTGTCTTAGACACCGTTACACGCTGTCTCAACATCTTCATTCAATGCACATTTTTTTGGGATCCATACACCGACGGTGTCCCAAAATCACTTAATAACTTTTCCTTTGACCCTTTTAAACCAACACGCGTGGTAGAGCAGCGTGGGAGACACTAATAATTAAGATCCCAATTGTCCCTAATTTTATTTCGTTACTTCTGTCTTCCCACAATTGCACTACCACCGATCATTCCAGCTAAATTAATGACTCATTCTTCCAATATATATGGGAGATTCTATTTACAACCCATTTTCCCTCAATACAACCCATGTAAAATAAATACCAAAACTTCCCTCGCGAAAAGACCATTTAGCCCCTCAAATTACTTCATACCAACCCACCCCACTTTTTCCCAATTGCTAATACCAACCCAGTGCTTCTTCTTCTTCCTTCAGCTCCATCGTTTTTTCACTCTTCTCCCTCCCACGTCGAAAAAATCCCCCCTCCTCCTCCTCCAGCCATTAATCCCCCATTGTCCTCTCCTGCCCCTCATCTCTCATCTCTCTCAATGGAGAACCTTGTTGAATCAATGGAGGGATCTTCTCCCTCACTAGATTTGAGAGAAGAGCTCCAAAGAGTATTGGAGCAATTTACAACTCCAAATCCACCAATGGATGTACAAATACAGACCACAGAGGAGTTAGAGGAAAACATGGAAGTGAAAATTTTCGAGCAAAAAATGACCCAAGAGTAACCCATTGCTTTTTCGATTTCTTAGTCCTTGTTCGTTCGAAACGGTATCACAGTCCCGAAAATCGCAATACATTTCGGTAGTTAATACCCGAAATTTACCTATAAAATCGGGAGTTTATATCCGAAATTAGTGATGGTAGTTAATATCCGCAACATTGGCCATAATTCAGTAGTTTGTATCCGAATTATGTATTTAGTTTCGGGAGTAAATATCCGAAATGTGCCAAAACCAGATGAGTAAAATAGCGGCGATTTCTTCGACTGGTTCGACGGAGAGGGCGATGGCCGAGGTTAGATGGAGGGAGGAGGGAAGAGAAAAGGGTTTTGTGAGTTTTGAGTGTTGAAATTTGGGAGAAAAATAACAAGGGGTAATTTGGAAAATGTGCCGGGTTATATGAAGCAAAAATAAAGATTTGCCACATCAGCAGGGTTGTATTTAGCAAAGGGCTGTATGAAGTCAAAAAAGGGTTTTAAATAGAATCTCCCATATATATATATAGAGCTCAAACTTCTTATCCACACTCCCGGATTTAAGGAAAAAAATGGGGTTTTTTTGTGTTGCAAATTTTTTTTGGAAAATCCGATCCGTCCAATGTGTTCAGAAGGTGTTTTCAAGGGTCCTCGCGAAAAATCTTCAAAAAAAAAAATACCGGGAAGGGCTTGATCCAAGCAGTTTTTGCAAAAAATATAAAACATTGGACGGATCGGATTTTCCAAAAAAATTTTGGATCATAAGGTACGGAAATTAAAAGTCCGGATGTGAAGCAAACCCTATATATATATATATATATATATATATATATATATTTGTTTTCTCTGGTTGTTTAAAAATTCACATTAGTTTTATTGGATTAATCATTCATCGTGACAGGAAGAGTGTAAATTTTTTAAAACAATTGGTATTGCCTATCTAGAAAATGGCTTTTTTTTTTTACCCCTTATTTTATTGTGCTAATAAACATATATTAACAGGGTACACATCTAGATGAAGAAAAACGTAATCTAAATTCTAACATATCACGAAACCAATGAGAAGAAAACACATCCGTTTATCTATTAGGACAATGGCCCTGCTGATATCATCCAATATTTTTTTCCCCCAATGATCAGAGTAATACCGCCCCCAGTTATTGTTAAATAGGATCACCAAATGAAGAAGAAACCATTATCAAAAATTGAAGGGGCCATCATCCCAGTAGATGAACATAATCTAACATATCACCGAACCAATGAGAAATGACAAAAGCGTAATCTAACATATCAAGCGTTCAAGATTCGGAATAGCAAAAGAGGAAGGGGATGGTGTTGTCTCTTCGGGATAGCATGGGTGTTGGCAGTGGCGGCTCCAGAAAATTGGAACAGGGTGTTCAAGATTTACCTCAACTCTACTAGTTCTACTAACTAGTATATACATACAATTTTTTTCATATATTAGTCTGAATAAAGAGGTCAAATGATATGAAAATACATAAGATATCACAAATTCTCTTAGCGAATTCTATGTTATTAGGTCAAGTAAAACTAAATCAAGAGATAAATACACTAATATTTATTGATAAAATTTGTGTATTGAATAGGTTTGCACGGATATTTATTTTCTCATATATAGAGTTGATTGTTGCTCAAAGAAAATTCATAGGATGATATCAATACAATAGATTTTTTTTCTTCTTAATTTTCCTAATTTTTGTCTAAAGAGTGTACACTTTGTTTTGAACTGGTGTTAAAGATTTTATTGTGAATTATCAGGATTGGTGAATATTCATGGTATACTAAATGTTAAAACAAAACCTGATACAAATTTATCACATGTAACATAAAATATAAAAGGCTTTAGAGTATACATCGACCATTTACGAGAAGACTTTAGACTTTAGTTAGTTGTTTACATAAAATTAATTTGTGGGCTGATTTGTCGAGCTAAGTGTTCAAATATTTGTGAGTAGGGTGTTCAACAATCGCTATACTAAACTAAAACTAAAATTTTTACATGTATTTCTGAATAATTTTTTTTTTGAGGGTGTTCAGGTGACCACCATTTCATAAGGGTGGAGCTGCCTATGAGTGCTAGGCCGATCATGGCCATCTGTGATCAGCCATGGACGGTTCAGATTTGTTCGGTAACAGATAGTTCAAATTTGTTTGGACAAGATGTGATCTGAGCCGTTCATGGCCGACCACAGACTGCTATGATTGACCAACACTCATGTTGTCTCTGAAGGGACAGGCGGACAACACCCACCCGAGTCCGGCAAAAGAGACCCCATGCCATCAAGTGTTCAAGATTTCGGCTTTGATACAAATATGGAGTTGCGAATGGTGCTCAACTCAGTTCAAAAAACAGAATGGTACTCAAGGCCCGGCCAGATTAGAAGAAATTAGTGGGGGAAAAAAAAAAATCCCTCACTTTTTTTTAAAACAAAACACGAGGTAAGAGATTTGAAACAAATATTAGAGAAGAAGGTTGGTGAGGTTATCGATCCTTTAGCTTTCGATGTTGCCGGAGATGGTGTCTTTATCCGTGATCTCTCTCCAAACCCTCACAGAAACAGATGGAGTGGCTGATTTTTAGGTTTTGGTAATAGGTTTCAAAGTGAAAAAGTGTTTATATTGCCCATGGGCAAAGATGGTAATTTTAGCTCATTACCTGATGGATGGGATTCCAAATTCCAAACCCCATGGGATTTTTATATCTTGTACAGACGCAGAGTGGGATAAAAAAATAGGTGGAAATTTGAAATTCCATCCAAATTAAGGACAACAAACACGGAATATTGAATCCCACTCAATTTCATCTCATATCCCACCAACTCTGCTAGAGGTATAAATGGCCTTTATACCGATGGGATATGGATGGCCTTCGGGCCCCACTTAGTGTCCCGGCAATCTGAATGAAAAATGGAGAGTATATCGGATTAACTAGTTGTAGATATCCGTTTGAGATGATTTTTCGCTGGATCACACGAAAAAATATTAAATCTTTTTTAACGGTTTCAATTATTTCCACGGTACCCCTAAGTAAAATCCAAGGGTCATTTGTACCCATCAGTACAAATGCCATCTGTTCCCGTTGGATTTTCAATATCCCACCCTCAAGTCAACAAAGAAGGCCAAAAAGAAAAATAAAATAAAAAAAGTAATGAGGTCACTTATAGTGCCACATGTCTCCAACTGCTGACCAATTCAAAATCGATAAGCACGTGGCATACAGGTGTCATGTTCTCAGCAATCGTGTTCTTCAATCTGTGCTTCCAATATTCCACCGCATGCACAAATACATGCTAACATGCACATCTCTCTCTCTCTCTCTCTCATGCATTTTCATGGTCACATCCAAGAAAAATGTCCAGTGTCTCTCCTTCAATCTCACCCACCCTCCCGATTCAATCCCACTTCAGAAAACCAATGCTTCCATTTCATACCTCAACCGCAACCAAGGCCTTCTCCTCAATGCTAAAGATGGCCAAAGTTCGCCAAACCCCAAAACCCATCTCAATTTCAGCCCACTGGGTCCCCAACTACCCACCCGACCAGCCGTCGAAAACCCCGGTCCCGCCGGAGTTCCCTTTCCGGCCTCAAACAGACCCTCCTTCCGTGCCCTCCGTGCCGCCAGACTTGCCCAGGCCTCCCAACGTTCTGGATTTCGATCCGATTCCGTTGGAAGGGCCAGCTGATCCTCCGCCGCTTTTGCCCGGGCTGAACCCTGGTCCAGACTTTCCGGGCCCACCATCGCCGTCGCCACCGGGTCCAGACGCTCCGCGACCACCAATTCCATCACCTCCGGGCCCGGACGTGCCGAAAGGCCCGCCTGACGTTTATCCCCCTAATGGGCCGGATATTGTGCCTCCCACACCGCCGGAGGTTGTGCCGCCGCTGCATCCAACACAACCCGATATTCCTCCACCCTTTAATCCATATATGTAATTTTTCACTCCTTTACGTTTTTATTCATGTAAAAAAAAAGTAGAAGGGATTTACTTTTTGCCCTTGCCTCTTGAATTGAGGTTGATAGATTGAAGTGGGTCAATTAGAGAGTATCACCCATTTTTTTTTAGTTCATTACAATTTCCTAACATACATATTCAATTTAATTACTCAAATCTACATTATTATAGCTTGTTTCTATACAGTTAGGAATGAGAATGATGTGATGTCTTGTCTTTTTTTTTTTTTTTCCCGAGAAAAGAAAAAGTCTTATTAATCATAATGTCGAAGAGCCCAAGGCCCTAACATCTAGCAATGCTGGAGAAGATAGCCATTCGGGGAAATTCTCCCTCCGTGTTATCCTCCCAACATCTAACAGGGATTGCTTAGCCACCAAGTGGGCTAACCTGTTACCATGCCTATTGACATGAGAAAAAGTACATGAACGGAAGCATGAAGCTAACCGCAAACAATCCAAAATAATTGAATCACAATCTGCATAGGAGTGAGCTCGCTTTAGTGCATTGACCACTTGTTCCGCATCCCCTTCGACGATAATCTGGGTGTAGTTCCAAGCCCGTGCTAGTTCGAGAGCATAGCGGAAGCCCATAGCCTCTATCGTTCGCGGTGAAAAGCTGCCTTGAAGTGAATCCATACCTGCCCCTACGACCATCCCAGCGTTGTTTCTGACCACTACACCCACGCCACCAATCCCCATATTACGATTTAATGCACCATCTGTGTTAAACTTGACTAAACCCACTTCTGGAGGCTGCCAAAGAGGTTTGGGCACAGCAGGTGCGCAAACATTTGGCTTCCCCACTGCCACATCATTAAATTCCTTCCATGCCTCCAATGCCTTCTCCGCCGTCTGGAGAGGGCAGCGCGCGTGCTGTTCAAATACCGCCTTGTTTCTATCCTTCCATATAAACCAGCAGATATAGGCAGCCAAACTTTCCACGTCCCTTCCATCACTGTTAAGAATATTCCCCTGTATCACCGACTTCCACCATTGACTAAAATTCATATGCTTCCAAATATTGGGGTTAAAACCGGCAACTAACCAGACTTCTTTTGCCGCTTTACACCGAAAAAATAGATGCTCAATAGTCTCAAGCTCTTTATTACAGTGAGGACACCAAGGATTAACATCAATTTTCCTTTTATGAAGATTGTCTAAGACTGCAATAGCGTTGTGAAGACAACGCCATAAAAAGTGTCGTACCTTGCTCGGTGTTTTGATTTTCCAGATTGCCTTCCAGACCTTACCTTCCAAAAATTCAGTGCTCGATCCCCCCTTTGCCCTCGCTTTTCGGGTAAATACCAGGGATTTTGCTACATGATATGCTGATCGGACAGTGAAAGTGCCATCCCCCGTATGGTGCCATAAGCCCTTATCCCCTACTCCATGACGGCTAACTGGAATTGAAAGAATAGCATCAGCTTCCTCTTCGATAAAAACCTCTCTGATCAGTTCAACTTTCCAATTGTGAGTATCATTATCTATGAGGTCAGACACCGTTCGGATTTGCTGTAAATAGGGAGAGTTTTCTGGTAGTTTGGTGAGCACCCTAAAGGAGTGTGGTCGTGGAATCCAAGGGTCATCCCAGACATTAATAAGGCCACCATTTCCAACGCGCCAACGCCACCCACGACGGAGCACATCACGTCCAGCTAAGATACTCCGCCATGCCCATGATGCTGTCCCTGTGCATTGAGCCTCCCAAAAAGACGTTCCGGGAAAATATTTGCCTTTAAACAGCCTTTGGAACAAATTGGAGTGGTTCTGGACAAGTTGCCAACCTTGTTTAGCCAGGAAAGCTAGGTTAAAAGCATAGAGATCCCGATACCCAAGGCCCCCCAAATCCTTACTGTTGCACAGAGTATCCCAACTAACCCAGTGAGTTTTATTACCGCCCACCTTACTCCCCCACCAAAATTTATTGATGGTTTGACAAAGTTCGTGACAAAAGCTTTTCGGGAGCAAGAAGCACTGCATAATATAGTTTGGCATGGCCATTAAAATAGATTTCAGCAGTACCTCCCTCCACTACAACAAAATCATGCTATGGCGAGGAAAAAAATTTGTCGCTAGAGTATCATTTTTCCTCGCCTAAGGTATTTGCGAGGAAATATTTCCTCGCCCACTTTCCTCGCCTATACTGCGTCGCAAAAGGCTTTTGCGAGGAAAAATCATTTTCCTCGCCTATTGTAGGCAATTAGCGACGAATTATTTCCTCGCCTATTGTAGATAATTAGCGACGAATTATTTCCTCGCCATTTACAGGAATCGGCGAGGATTTATTTCCTCGCCAACTACATTTTTTTTGTCGCTAATTGTAGCGCGAAAACAAAAATGTGATGTTCTCTACCCAGCTTTCTTTTTTGCTTGCACGGGAGTTCGAACTTGCAACCTCCTCTATGGCACGCCCAACACCTATCCACCTCACCAACATTGCAATTTGTTCCATTATTCGACTATTTAATATATATAGTAGTTTTCATATGTTTTTCGCTGCATACGTTATATTCTTAATCATTATTAATGTCCAAGCTTTTGAGATTTTTGGCACTGCAACATGTTTTTCATTTTTTTTTTTGGACTAAACATGTTCGATGGCCTATGGGTTTCTGACAATAACTTTTGTTGGACTAATATATTTTTTTATTGTTCTAGTTTTTTCTTAGATAGGAGTACATAGTTGTTGCAGAGTGAATAATATTAAATTTTTTGCTAATATTTTGATCTATTTTCATTTGATTATTTGTATTGAAGAGAGAAATTAAAAAAAAAATGTATAAATTCTGCATCGAAGTTTAAAAAATTAACGTAATGCATAATTTCTGAAGTTTTTCCATTTTTAGTGATTTTCTTTTGCTTCTTTTCATAATTTTTTTTTACTTTTTAAATTTAGTTCATCAACACCTCTAATTAATTAAAAATTCCATATCTAACAAAAAGAAAAAAGAAAAAAGAAAAAAAAGAGATAAGAGTGTTGTAAAGAGAGAGACAAAAATATTCAAGAAGTTGGGCTAAACTAGTACTAGCTTAATCATATTTATACACTATGTGTAATATGATAATAGAAATAGTTGTATACTTTATTTTAAAATAGCCCAATTTTAAAAAATTAAAAATTAATTGGTAGTCACAAATTTTGTTGCCACCAAGTACCTTTTGGTGAGGAAATATGATTTTCCTTTCAAAAAGTTGCTTTTTTACGACGAATTTTTTTTTCCTCGCCAAATCTTACCTTTTTGCGAGGAAAATGAATTTTCCTCGCTAAAGGTTAACCATTTGGCGAGGAAATTGGATTTCCTCGCCAAAAACACCCATTTGGCGAGGAATCTAATTTTCTCGCCATAAAGACCCTTTTGGCCAGGAAATTTGAGTTTCCTCGCTAGATTTCGTCGCCATAGGTAGCTCCCAGCTTGGTTCAAAGAAACTTCAGACCACCCCTGCAATCGAGTAAGAATTCGATCTTTCACATAGCCAAACACCGCCCGTTTTGATCTGCCAATAATTGAAGGTAGACCGAGGTAGCGACCTCCCCCATTCTGGTACTGGATGTTCAGCCCCTGAGAGACTTCAATTTTAGTAGCATGTGTTGTATTAGGACTGAAAAAAAGAGATGACTTATCCCGGTTAACCATTTGCCCCGAAGCTTTCTCATATTTCTCCAAAATCTGATTTATGGTGTTACAGTTGGTAGCCGTAGCCTCCCCGAAAATGACAGAATCGTCGGCAAAAAAGAGATGCGATATTTGCGGGCAATGACTGCCAACTTTGATTCCTTTCATGCTCCCAACCCGAATAGCATCTTGAATGAGATAATGGAACCCTTCAGCACATAAAATGAAAAGGTATGGGGATAAAGGACAACCTTGTCGGATCCCACGCTGTGGCACAAAAGGTTGCCCTCTGTCGCCATTCACAACAACCGAAAAGGACACCGTCTCAATACAATTCATAACCCATATCACCCACTGTCTAGCAAACCCCATTTTCATCAACACCGCTTCGATGTATTTCCACTCCAGCCGATCATAAGCTTTGGCCATATCCAGTTTAAGAGCAAACCAACCCTTCCTTCCATATCTCCTATTTTTGAGAGAGTGCATAATTTCATGGGATATCAGTATGTTATCTGATATCTGTCGCCCTGGGAGAAAAGCACTCTGATTTTCGGAGATCACCGCAGGCAACACCAGTCTCAAACGATTAGCAAGCACCTTAGTTATAAGTTTGTATAGTACATTGCACAAACTAATCGGCCGAAAGTGCGAAGGCATAGTGGGGCATGTTATTTTGGGGATAAGTGTGATGAGAGTCTGATTAAGACTCCGAAGCAAATATCCATTATGAAAAAAACTCTGAATAGCTCTTGTGACATCAGGCCTAACATCGTGCCAATATGTTTGGAAAAAAAGAGCCGTCATGCCATCCACCCCTGGAGCTTTCGAAGGGTGCATGCTCATGAGAGCATCATATATTTCCAAGGATGTGACAGGTCTAGTAAGGTTGCGGTTCATAGCCGGAGAGATTTTAGCAGGGATTACATCAATTACCTCATCCATATGCAGCTCCGAGCTCGCCTGAAATATGCTCTGAAAGTAACGCTGGAACTCAATCATAATTTCTGCCTTGTCTGTAACCCACTCCCCATTTCCTTTCTCTATTCCCGTAATGCGGTTGCGAGCTCGCCGTTGCATCACAGAAGCTTGAAAAAACTTTGTGTTCTTGTCCCCTTGTTTTAACCAAAGCACTCGAGATTTCTGTTTCCAGAATAGTTCTTCATTATCCCACTCTTGTTGTAATTGACACATAAGGCTTTTAAGCAGGCCCTGATTGTGAAAATCTGGAGCTTGTTGAATGCTCTGAATCCTTGCCTTAAGGTCAGTAATCTTCCGTTCTGAATTTAGTCTTTTACGCTTCTTCCAGTTTCGAATAGAGGTCCGACACTCCTTGATTTTGTGCTGCACGTTAAAGAGGTGAGACCCCTGTGTCCGAACACTCCAGGCTTGTTTAATAATAGGACCAAAATCCTCCTCCTTCGTCCATCTCTCATCAAACCGAAATGGCACCCGCCTCTGAATCTCGTTGGGGAAGAGGTCCAGAAGGAGGGCATTATGATCAGATCCCACAGAATGAAGATGCTCCACAGTAGCATGCCTGAAACGAGTCCTCCAAGAAGGAGTAGCAAGCGCCCTGTCCAACCTTTCCTGGACATACCCCTCTCCTTCCCGGTTATTCCTCCATGTAAATGGAAAGCCCGAGAAACCCAAGTCCAGTAGATGACACTGGTTGATGAACTGATTGAAGCCGCGTAAGTCTCCTGGTGTAAGTGGCACTCCTCCTCTTTTCTCGTCAGGGCTAACGATAGAGTTCATATCACCCCACACAAGCCAATCCGTACCCAAACACTCCTTATACTGAAGAAATACATCCCACTGTGCTTTCCGAACTTCAATACGGGAACTGAAATAAACATTTACTAATCTCCAATCATCCCCTCCATCCACCCCATGGACTTGTACATCTATGAACCAAGAACAAGTTCTCTTAACTTCCACCGTAGCTGCGCCTTTCCAAAAAACAGCCAGCCCTCCAGCTAGCCCAGCTGGGTCCACCCACAGAGACCCATCCATCTTCAATGCTCGTTTTACCGTCTCCATCCTAGTCACCCCATTCTTTGTCTCTGCAAGGAAGAATAGGGAGGGGGAGTGGAGTTTTGCAAACTCCTTGAGTTGGTGGAACGTCAGGGGTCTCCCCACACCCTGAACGTTCCAGCATATCATCTTCATTGATCCATTGGGGACCACTTGTGGCTGGTCACCTCCACCATGCCCTTACTCGGGGCGGTTGAAATGTTATCGGCTGAGGCCGAGATCCGGTTCTTTTTAGCGCACTGCCCTTCTATTGCAGGGGCAGAGTTGGAATCATTGGTCACCTCCAGATTAAGAGCATCAATTTTCCGCTTACCATTCTTTACGGAGGAGTGAACAGACTTACCCTTTGCAAAATCAGTAGAAACATTTCCCTTAGGCTTCCTTTGATAAGTGCGTTTTCCAGCACCAACAACCATCCCTGTGCCAGCATCCTGTCGATTAGCAATGGAGATACCAGCAGGAGCAGCGGTTATAGGGGCATCAACCAGATTAAGATCCGAGATGGTTGCGGGAATTTCTGGATTTGGTTGGATTTCTGAAGTTAGGGTATGGGACGCTGGGGGTCGGTGGAATGCTGTGTGGAGTTGTGGGGAGGATGTGGGTACAATGAGTGTGGGAGATTTGGGATTGTGGAATTCTGGAGTTAGGATATGGGGTATGGGGGGAGAGAGGGCTTTGTTTTGAGTGATGGGCTGACTCTTAATCAGAGAAGGCCCAGACGTTTGTTTAGTGGGGTTGGGGGATGGGTCATTTTGAGTAGGCTTTTGGCAGGATTGGATGGGCTGAGATTGGGTTGGGTCATGTAAATGGGTAATGGGCTGAGTGATAGTATTAACTGAAAGTTTATCAAGATGGGCTTCCGAGATGGTATACGGGTTAAAAGGGTTTTTTGCTGTCCAAACAGTAAGGGCATTTTTCTGGGCGGGAGTGATGTCTTTCGAAATGGTTTTGGAAAAGGAAGGAAGACGGCTTCCCCGAATAGTGGATTCTGCTACCATTTCTTTGTGAGCCAATTCCGCATTTCGCACCTCGTCACCATTATCCCCGCTATTCCGCATGGAAATGTTTGCTTGACTTTCCCGTTTTGACGCGAGATTCTCGCTCGATGCCATCTTGGACCCTTCCGGTTGGTGGCGGTCTGCTTGCGGCGAACTTGAGCGTTTCCGCCCCGGTTGGGTTGCCGGAGATGCTCTGATCCATGCTCCATATTGCGAGTCCTTAAGTTCATCATTCTCCATATCAAAGAATCTTTTGTCGCAGCTATGAGTGTCGTGGCTTACTAATCCACAATAGCAACAAAAAGATGGCAGACGCTCATAGCGAAACTCTACCCAAAGAGGGGTTGCTGACGAAAGCTTGACCATGCACCCCCTCTTAAGGGGCTTGCTAATGTCCATCACGACACGCACACGGACGAACCTCCCGTCTTTACTACCCGTGATCGGAATGGAAACATCATCCACCAGACCAACCTTGTTCCCGATTTTCATCCCGACCTCCTTTGAAATATATTGAATTGGCAAACCCCAGATTTGAATCCAGATTGGGGTATAATCGAAACAGTATTGAACAGGCTGAACCTTGGGATTCCATTTCTCTAGTATGAGGAAATGGTTGTTAAAGAACCATGGTTTGCCATTGAGAATCCGAATCGTGTCCGTCTCGGTGGGAAAAATGAACTGGTATATGCCTTTGCCAATTTCGATGACTCTGAAATTTTTGGGGTTGCCCCAAACTAATCCCATGGTGGTTTTGAGGCCACCCAAATTCACTGGCTTTTGAGATATGATCTTCCCAAACAAGCTGGTCCGGCATTCCTCCTCACTGGCTTTGATATCGTCAGGGTCCAGATCTATTTCGCCGAGTTCGTCCTCCGTGAGGCGGAAGGACTTAAACCGACTAGACAATTCTTCGTCAAGGGTGGTGGCAATTGGTTGAGACATTGAAAGTTAGAGGGATATTGGTGATGGTTAAAGGGGATGAAGGAAAAAAAGAAGGGGAATGAAGTAAAGAACGTGAATCTAATAGAAGGGTGGGGAATCAGGAAGGTGGAGTTTATAGTATTGAAGGAAAGGCAACTAAAAAAGAGAGGGAATGGTGAGGAAGATTGAGGGTAGGAAGGAGGGGGAAGGTTAGGATGGTCTCCATTGAAGGAGACAAGCAACTTGCAGAGCAAGACTAATCACTCTCCGAGGAGAGACGTCTATAATTGAAGTGTGGCTATGGCATGAAGAAGGCTTGGATGATGTTTTGAGAGATCATAGATAGTTGTCACCTGTTCTCCTCAATCAGCTCTCTAGTTATTTTCCATTTTTCCTTGTTTGAAATGGATCAGCTCTCTACTTATTAAAAGCTTTTTTTTTGTGATGTCTTGTCATTATAGTATAATTCTTGCGATTAATTCAAAAGTGAAAAGTTATGACTTTTACCATTTGTTTTAAGAAAGTATCCAAGGAAAACTATGGGAAGACCAGGGACGGAGCCAGGAATTTCACTATGCAGGGGCGAATTTTTTTCCAAAACACTTTGCAGGGGCGAGCCTATATAATTCTAAGGAAAATTTATTTTTCTATGTAATATTAGAGGTTTTTTTTTTTTCCCCTTGCAGGGGCGACCGCCCCTACTGGCCCCCCTCTGGCTCCATCCCTGGGGAAGACCGACTTTTCATAGTTGATGGGGAGTGATTTCAACATCCCAAATTGTTATTGACACTCCCTTTTTTTTCTTTTAGTGAAATTTTTATGTGTAAAAGTTTTATTTAAAGACAAAAAGGGGGTGTGGATATCAATTATCTAATTGTTTTGGATATTTTCTAAAATATTTGGGTGATTTTCATAATTTTTCCAATTTCTCATGTTGAGGTGAATAAACAATTTAAAAAAAAAGTTATGACGCAACACTAACAAACACGAAAAAAATTTAAATAAACACAAAATCTAAAAGTAACAAACGTGGGAAAAATTTAAGTAAAAGACAAAAACTAAAAATAAAAAAGACACTGGAACAACACTTCAAGTTTCTTTGGGCACCACATACTACACATTGAGAGCTAAATTTGAATGGCTAAATTAAAAATTAAATTTGAATAGCTAAGGGCGTCCAGACTCCCTAAAAATAGCTCATAAGTTGACTCCTAAAGTGTATACATAAGCTTAATTGGAGTTTATTTTTCCCTCCTAGAGCTCTCTAAATATGTGCACTCATTGGGCTAGCAAGAGCATTCTCTATTTTCAAATAAAATCATTTATTTTTTGAAAATCTCATATTAAAAAGATTAAAAGTGTTTGGGTCCCACTTGAAGCTAGCTACAAAGTTACCTAAATTTAAATAATGGTTTAGGAGCCATACTTAGGAGCCACCCTTAGGAGTTTGTATTAAGAGCCCATTGAAGATCATAATTGATCAAATGACTTGCTAAATTTTAGGAGCCTCACCTAGGAGCCATTTGAAGAGTCCACTGTGGTTGCCCTAAATGTGAATAGCTAAGAGCATCTCTAGAAGCATCAACAAAGCTCCGCGTGGCGAGAAAACTCTCCATATTCACACCCAACACCCTGCCTTCTCCTCTAGCCATCCTATCTTCTCCTTCTCCTCTAGCCATGCTAGTATTTGCTACAGTGTCTCGTCACATATTTTGAGGTACCTCACCACAAATCTTGAGGTATTGTAGCCTTGCTTCATCCTCTCCTGCCGTACTTCAACGGTGGTGACTTCATCCTCTCTTTTCTTTCAGTTTGCAAATTCCATGTTTCAAGTAGAGGAAAGAGGAAAGAGAAAAGGCTGTAATGAATGTTTGCGTTCTCTTATCTCCCATAGCACCAACCTATACTAGTATTCTGGTCTAAATCAAGAGTTTCCGATCTCCCGAAGAATCTGGGTTCGGTCACTTGGATGGTAACTATTAGGACAGATGGGCAACAAGACTAGACATTACGTACTTGCTTGGGCAGATTATACCAATTGTTATGGTACGGTAGGAACATTCGCTTTCTAGGCGACAATTCTTCCCATCTTCAAATCCAACGCCAGTTTTGGTACCGACCCGGAAGAGAAGGTATCGAAGAAAGAAAGAGAGACAAACAAAGACCTAGTGCGAGAAAGAGAAAGACCCAGTTGCCCGAAATCTCCAAGTCAACGGAAAAAAAGAAACTTGATCCTAAAATCGTATCGTTTTGATACCAGACAGTTGTAGCTCTCGTCGAAACGATTCTAGTGGTGCATGCAAGATTGTCGCTGATGGAGATGCTGTCAATGGATTTTTTTAATAAAAATGTGATCCTCTTCTAGATCGATAAATAATCATTAGCTATTGAGTGGGTGGCCTGGCCACTCCAATTGGCTAGCTAAAATTTATTATTTAAAAATTATTATTTCAATAAATTATTTTTCAATTTTATTTAAAAATTATTTCAAAAATTATTCTAATTCTCGAGAGTTAGAATTTTGATCTTATTCTGAAAGGAAAAGGCGATGTCTATTTTTCGTGCTCGGAGAAGATGAATTGACATTGTTAAAAGAAACAATATCCACGTGAGGCTTTTTAAAGCAGTAAACAAAGGTTTTCTAGGATTTTTTTTGCAACAGATATTGAACGGCCCCATGCAATTAACTCTATTTTAAAACCAACCTGATTATCCCTAGAAAAACAGAAAATACTTATTTTTATCTAAAAATTAAGCCCGAAACATGTTTAGGCTTAGTTTTCCGTTTGATTTTAGCAACTGAGTTGCTAAAATCAACCATGATTTTAGAAAACGAGTTTAACAGGTGCTAAAATCATGGTTTTGAAATCAAAAAATGAAGTGGTTCTGTGTATTGTTTTTCGATTTTTTTCGCACCAAATTAAAGTACTCCTCGTGTACTTTAATTCGGTGTGAAAAAAATAAAAAACCGATAAACGGAACCACTTAATTTTGTGATTTGAAATAGCTATCATTTTAGCACATGTACTCATTTGCTAAAATCATGGTTGATTTTAGCAGTTGAGTTACTAAAATCAAAGGGAAAACTAAGCCTAAAATCACTCTATAATGGGTAGCCAAACTTAGGTCATTCACAGTGAACTCTTAAAATGGCTCCTAAACGAGACTCCTAAAATTTAGCAAGCTATTTGATTAATTATGGTCTTCAATGGGCTCCTAAAACAAGCTTCCAAGGGTGGCTCATAAATATGGCTCCTAACCCACTAGCAAAATTTAGGTTAATCTTGTAGCTAACTTCGAGTGGGACCCAAGCCTTTTAATCTTATTTCAATATGAAATTTTCAATAGATAAATGATATTGTTTATGGGACCCTAATTTTTTTATTTTTTCCTCACAAAATAGAGAATGTTCTGTTACCACATTGAGTGCACATATACTCTCTAAATTTAACAAGCTCTAGGAGTGAAAAATGAACCCCAATTAAGCTTATGTATACACTTCAAAAGTCAACTTGGGAGTTATTTTTGGGAAACCCACTGTAGATACTCTTATAGGGTGAACTATAAAATTTTATGAGCCAATTTAATGTGTCCGTTGGAGTCAATTTTTGTACACTCACTAGCTAAAATTTTAACTATTCACACTAACAAGTGATTTATAGGTCCATTGGAGATGCAGATGTTCTAAAGGAGAAGTAATACAATAGATGAAAACTTCCCCTAAAATGGTCTAAGAAAGAGAAATCAATGGTCTAGATTCATAAAAACATGAATCTGGGCTACTGATATCTCTTTCCTGGACCGTTTCGGAGAAAGTTTTCTTGTATTGTAACATTTTCGGCTCTAAAGAGCACTGAGCAATTTTCCTGTAAAATTTTTAGTAAGCCTGTGCATAAAAATGGAGTGCGGAAGCCGAAAAACAAAAGGGCCCAATCCAAATGGAAGGGCCGAAAAAAACAGAACAATGCTGCAGTCCACTACTTGTACACCTCAGGCTCCGATTGGATGGTGCTAAAATTTTAGGGGAATAAGTTATAGAGGGGATATAAGATAAGAGGGGGTATTATTTTTGGAGGGTTGACCCACATTGATGTAATGTTTATGGACGGGGATAAAAAAAATAGTTGGTTTGGATGTAGTATTAAAAAAAGGGGATAAAATAGTACTTAGTTTGGATGGAGGATAAAATGGGGGATAAGATTTTTGTAGTTGAAATATGAGTGAGAGGGTGTTATTTTTTCGTTATACCCAGGGACAACTTTTGGGCAAGGGGAGGGGTGCCCAAAAATTATACCCCTCTATCCCCCTACTGCTGATAACTTTTGGATGGGTGAAAATTTATCTCTCTGCATTTTTGCCCAACCAAATCATGTTAAATGTATCACATCAAACCTTATACCCCTCCAAAAGTTATCCCTTTTCTTTTAACCCTATCCAATCGGGTCAACTCAAATGTACACTATGCTACTAAGAGAAATAAGGAGAAGTACAGTGTAGAACTCAAACGTGCGGTAGGAGCAAGCCAAACCATCAGCTTCGGAGAGGCACAGAAACAGCTATACGCTTCTCTCCTCCGCATCAAATTTTCCCAGTTCACCTTCACTCTCTGTCTTCTTCTCCCAACTCGCTTCTCGCGACTTTCTTCAAATTGGTAAGCCCCTTTTCCTTCAAACCCTTTCATTCACCTGACATCAAACTTGCAGAGTACAATCCCATATATTGTTTCAATTTCACTCGTTTTCCCATGTGGGTTTGCTTCAGATAACACTTCAGTGTAGTTTTGAGGAGGTTTAATCTATATTTTTCCTTGAATGGCTTCTTCAATGATCAATGGTGCTGAGAATCTCAAGCTTACTGGTGGCAAAGCTCCAATTGGGTTAGTTTTTCTTGGTTCTGATTTCCGTAGGGGGTACCTTCCCAATAAGGGTATTGTCTCTTATGGTAGGAGTCCCAATGTGAAAACTTTAGCACCCAAATGCAGTTTGACTGCCTCAAGACCTGCCTCTCAACCTAGGTTTATCCAAAACAAGAAAGAGGCATTTTGGTTTTATAGGTTTTTGTCCATAGTTTATGATCATGTCATAAACCCTGGGCATTGGACTGAGGATATGCGCGATGAAGCGTTGGAGCCTGCAGACCTGTACGACCGGAAAATGAGAGTGGTTGATGTGGGTGGGGGCACTGGTTTCACTACTCTCGGGATAGTGAAGCATGTTGATGCAAAAAATGTGACGATTCTTGACCAGTCGCCGCACCAGCTTGCCAAAGCAAAGAAGAAGGAGCCTTTGAAGGAATGCAAGATAATTGAGGGCGATGCGGAGGATCTTCCGTTCCCAACTGATTATGCTGATAGATATATATCTGCTGGAAGGTAATGAATGCCCTAGAGTTACTTGTCATGTATGCTCTATATGTTGTGATTGATTTTGCATATCCCTACCGGCTAACACAGTGCACACTATTTGTTGTGAACTAAGACTGTTTGTGTTTTTACTTTTTACTTGCTTAGAATGAGTCGACGACTATGAGACTCAAATCATTTTTGGTGAAATTCCTTAACCTATGAAACCATATTACTAAGAAAATGACAATTTAAGAAATGAAAACATGAAAATAGAAAGTGTTATGTGTGAGGCAGGGGAGGTGGGCTGTTTCTGAAACCTTGGATGTTGGATTCACGGAGGGATGTTTTTGGAGGGAAAGAAAAGGTAAGGACTAAAAAGAGTTCTTGAAAGAGCAGATCCCCAACTATTTTCTCTTGGTGCTCTCTTCTGAAAGGCGATGAACCTCTACACCTAAGAAATAGCACAAGAAGCCTAGGTGTTTTATAGAACAGTCTTGTTGTAGTTTAATTATAAAAGCATCGAGAGATGTCAAATTATCACTTTTGTAAGAATAATGTCATCCACATAAACAAAACAGAGAATAATGCCATTAGTATTCTTATAAATATATAGGGAAGAGTTGTTGCAAAATCCATCAAACCATGCCCTAGGAGCTTGACGAAGGCTAAGTGTCAAAGAATTGCAATCCGCTGAATCCACCCATATTCAAAAGCAGATCCAAGCTAGTCTGCAACTTCAGCAATGAAAGTCTTCTTTGGTAGCTAATGGGATTGTCCTCATGCATATATATAATCTAATCTTGTGCATTATGACGGTAAAGACTAAAGATTTGTATCTATCATTGTCAGAGGAAAATCCCAAATCATGATAGGTATTTAATATTGTATCTATTTGTTCTTGAATACTTATTGATCAGTGTATACAATTGGTGATCCTTCATTTGGTAGTTTCTTTTTTGCTTGAGTGGCCTGAGTGAATCCATGCCCCTTTGAGTTACTAAAAAAGACTCGTCCTTTGTCCATTTTAAATACATGTCTCCGATTTCGTCCTTTTTTTTCTGTTAGAGGTTGTCCCACATTGCTTAATTATAACCTCCAAAGCTAGTATATGAACTTGGGCGGCCGCTCCACTCGTTGCCAATTGGTTTTGAGTTGGATGTTTTAACATGGTATCAAAGTTAGGCTTCCGGCGGCGTTTGGACAAGACTCAATGTTGTTGATGGATGGTTCCCTGTTTGTTTGTCATTGATGGTCGATTGTTGTCGTATGTGTTGAATCGTTTGTTTATCTCACTACGTGTGAGGGAGGGTCGCACATGTGGGGGAGTTTTAGAGGTTGTCCCACATTGGTTAATAATAACCTCCAAAACTTATATATGAACCTGGGCGGTCTCTCCACTCATTGCCAATTGGTTTTGAGTTGGATGTTTTAACATTTTTGTTGACCCATAAAAGCTGCATGTTCGTTAGCTCCCGAAAAACTTTGGAGTTATGAAGATTCCCATGGTTCATGACTCTAAAGTAAGGAACTATATCTTAAAAGATGGAATGAGAAGTTTTAACATTGTAGTAATAGAAGATTCATAGACTGGAACCAAGTTCTTTCATCATTTGAAATATCTTTTGACGGTCATTGAGTGGCTGCCCCATAGCTCCCAGCTCATCGCAGATTTGCTTTGAAATCCGAAAATATTCAGACATAGCATTTTGGGCCTCGTAGTACCCTTATTGATATTCTGAGCATTTTAGGCCTCGTAGTGCCCTTCTTGATATTCCGAGCATTTTGGGCCTTGTAGTACCCTTATTGTTATTATTGCTAGTGATACACCCAAAGGTGGCCTCGTTGTACCCTTATTGTTATTATTCCTAGCGATGCACCCAAAGGTGGACTTAGTGATTCCTCACTATGTATTGAGTATCCACGTTCATACTCCTCACAAAATTAGCCACTTTCCTCGATCATTCATATGTCTTACAAAAAATCCAATCAACAATTCGGTTTATCAACAGTCAACATGCCAAGTTTCACCAAACTTGTACAATTAAGTGTACGATCAACACAATAACCAAAGATACTTGAAATAGAAAGATTTAACTCAAGAACAACACAAACATGTAGAGAGAGGAGAGAAATCCCTACCAAAGTGGGTTTTGAACAAAATCCTAAGTGTGTCAATGAACATAGCTTGAATCCCACCAAAAAAACCTATGTTCTAGCTTTGCTACAGGATTTGAAGTCTATATTTCCCCAAAACATTATACAAGATTGAGGATCAACAAGTAGTTGGAGAGAGAGAGAGAGAGAGAGAGAGAGAGAGAGAGAGAGAGAGAGAGAGAGAGAGAGAGAGAGAGAGTTGAAATCCAAGTGGGATTTGTGTGAGAGATGCTCAGATCTTGATGATTTGATGAAGTTTGATATATAAATCAAAGGTTTAGGGTAAGATTTGAAGAGAGGGGAGAGAGGATGAGTTTAGGGTTTATTTTGTGGGTTAGTGAGAAAGAGTAAAGGGTTCTATTTATAGGGTGCTGAACTGCGTACAAAATTTTCAAAATCTGTCAGTCAATACCAGTATTCCACTTTTTTCAATACCGGTATTGAAATGCTTCTGATCGCTTGGTACCGGTATCACCTGGGAAATTTTCAGAACTATTTTCCTTTTTTCACTGATTTGACCGCGATCACTTATAACCTATGAAGCACCGACACTTCTAGAGGTCGCCGTGACACGGGGACACGGCGACACGCGTGTCCCATGCAGGGACACGTATTGGACACGCCACGTGGCGTGTCCCTTAAATTAAATTATTTTTTGGAGGGGGACACTCGGGGGACACGGCATGGACACGCGTGTCCCCCATATACACACTCTTTCGCTGTTTATATGTATATGTATATGCATATATATATGGATGTATGTACTAGTATGTATATTTCCGTTGAGGTTGTATATCTTACATTATGTGTATACGAGTATATATACTAGTAATAACAGTGTAGTAGATATCTTACCTATCAAAAGAAAAGTGTATATATCTATGTATATATAATTATTATATATTGTTATTGCATACATATATGATTTATTTATACATATAATTAATTAATTAATTATTTATTTTTGCCGTATCCCCCATCGTATCCGTGTCCATTTTTTAGAATTCACGTGTCCCGTGTCCGTATCCGTGTTAGTGTCTGTATCCGTGTCAGTGTCCGTGCTACATAGCTTATAACACATTCTCGACTCCCCCAAACCTCCTCACAACATCAAAACACACATCACAACAATCCACCGAACCTCCGGTACGCTAAGATTCACAAATACCCGTACAATCACATTAAAGAAAACATAGTTCGGTTCAAAGATAAACTTATTCACAATTAAGATAATGAAAGAAAAGGAAATTAAAATATGATTCTCTACAGACCCCGACGGCTGGCTCCCTCCCCCCCAAGGGTTATATAAGGAGGAGTTGACAATTGACACTTCACAGAATCAAGCATTCAATACCTATTAAGCACGTTGAGCAAGTGTTAATCTCTGGTTGACCACTCTCCATTGCCAAAGAGGACTTTCAGTGCTGAAGTTGGAGGCTTGCTTGGATTTGCTTTTGACTATGAGTTGATTCGGTAGATTGCAATTCTCTAACACTTAGCACTTCTTTTACAACGACTTCATAAGCAGGAAATCAAAAGTAAGTAGAATCCCCTACCTTGATTCTTTTTTTCCTTCCACAAATCTAGGATCGAAACACAGCCTTGGGTTGTACCATACAATATGTTTTATAATGTGCGAGAATGCGATAATAACTTGATAAACATGCCACGAAATTATTCTAAACGTCAGTATTGCTAGGAAAAGAATTCCTGTACTGAGGCTGCATTCGTCATTTTGGGAAAGTGGTTCATAAGTTTTGGAACCCCTGCTATCGTTGTTCTTGTAAGGAAAAAAGTATAAATACATTACTTTAACATATAAGAATGCTGCATTTTCCCATTTTTTGTTCCATGGATGTGATTCCTACGGAAGTGGGGGTGACTCAGACTGCTCTCTCATAATGGACTCAAGAGGTACATCCAGCTCACCCTGTATGATCTTGCACTTTCTTAATTGCCATTTCAGGTTGAATGCTTCATGGTAGTTTACGTTTGAATTTTATTTTGAATCTGTTAATGTGACAGAAGTAATGTTTACCATTTACTTATTATGGTTCTAATATGTGTGTGTACTTCAGTATTGAGTACTGGCCAGATCCACAGCGTGGTATCAAGGAAGCATACAGAGTACTGAAAATAGGTGGAAAAGCCTGTATAATAGGTCCGGTGTATCCGACTTTTTGGTTGTCTCGTTTTTTTGCTGATATGTGGATGCTTTTCCCAAAGGAGGAAGAGTATATTGAATGGTTTCAGAAGGCAGGTTTCAAAGACGTTCAACTGAAAAGGATTGGTCCCAAATGGTACCGTGGTGTTCGCCGGCACGGCCTTATTATGGGCTGCTGCGTGACAGGTGTGAAGCCTTTAACAGGGGACTCTCCCCTTCAGGTAATATTTTTACACAGGAGATCGGACGTGGAAATGTTTCAATATGTTAAAGTCAACTTTTGTTGTTTTAGCTTTTACTATTAATTGGACAGACACTTACCTGACACATAGGCAGTTTTTGGACTTTTCACTATTTACAAGCAATGCATTTCTAATCTGTTGTTCACCATGCATCTGTTGAAGTCGCTGTCGTTATGCACTACTGCATTACCGCCTGTGCACCTTATTTGGTTCTGTAGTTTGTATGATCGTGTCTACTGCCCCTTTTGTTTTGCTCACCAGTAGTCTAAAATTGTTAAATAAGCCCTCACCCTTCCATTCCTCTTCTGTTGATCCCTTCATCTAACCTTTGCAGTGCTTTTATACATTTCTTATTGTAATTGCTGGATTTGGTTAAGAAGTTAGGGAGTCATATTAACAACTTTGAATTTGTTGTTGGCAGAAGTTGTTCTCAGATGAGGTCAATATTAATGACTAGATATGTCCACATAGTATGTGGTAGACGGTGAATGCATAATCACTTTATAATTGCCTGGTTTCTTTGGAGTTTGGATGTTTAAAAATTATGGGGCACAGACGGGAGGCAGCAGCCCTCTCTAGAACTTGTTTGGCAAATTGTTAGTTGTCACCCTCCCTACATAGATTTTCAAGTTCGGCTCTTTAATACGATAAATTGTAGAGGATTTTTTTTTATTTGATAATTAAACCAGTTTTCTTTCATGTGTTTCCTCATTGTTATAAACTCGTATTATATTTTATCTGAGACGTGTCTTGGTGCAGCTTGGTCCAAAGGCAGAAGATGTGGAAAAGCCTGTACATCCATTTGTGTTCTTCTTGCGCTTCATTCTTGGTGCAATTGCCGCTACTTACTTTGTTCTAGTGCCAATTTACATGTGGCTCAAGGATCTAATTGTTCCCAAGGGTATGCCTATCTAAAAAGATAACCAACGGAGACCTCTTATCTCATCTGCACGAGGTAAGCCAGCATTCGACATTTCTCACTAGAAACCCTCTAAATCCACTGGTACTGAGAAACCTGTAAAATATGCCTGCAAGAAGATTGTATTTTCTCAACTTGGATAATTGTAGTCTAGGTACAGTTGTTTCAAATGCTATACAGTGCATGTAACTTGTCAGGGATTAATAAGCGGCATTTTGTAGATATAACAAGTTCTTTTAGTGATGACTTGCTCTTATCGGTTCTTAGTGAATTAGTACATGTTTATTCAAGCAGATTGATGAACATGACAAATATGCCTCCATTGAATATTCTACTGAGGTGTAATTGCTCTTAACTCCTTGGAATGGCGAAAGAATGAGGGCAATTTGCAGGGCACTTTTGGTTTCAGATCAAGTTTTTCTTGCTTGAGATCCCCATATTCTGTTCGGGCTCCTAATGACCTCTTTGTGTGATTGTGTGTTTTGGTAGCTATTTGGTAGTGTAGGCCAGGTTGATTTTAGTAGTCACAGACCTTTTTTTTTCCCTAAATCTATATGCACATTGAAACTTTCTGCAAAGTTTAAATTAAAATTATCCATATGTATTCTGTGAAATCTTAGTCGTGCATTTGAACTTACTTTTCATGTTGGACTCAAATTTAAGTTTTTATCAGAAACTTGTTGCCTTAGTATGGAGATATATGCTACAAATGTGGCCTTGCTAACAAAAATAGGGCACCTCACCTCAAAGGGTGTCTCTGCCCCTGCTGGTACCCCCACGGCCCCACCTTAGAGGCAGAAAATCGCACAAAAGAAGTTGTAGGACATCCGTTCGTCTCACTTACCAAACTAAGTCATATTGTAAAATTCTTTAGCGGTGGGTGATACGGTAATGTAGTAGGTGCACGTAAATGCTTGACTTGAGCTCTTTTGGGTATTATATGGAGTACATGGTTGACATCATATCCATTCGTCTCACTTACCAAACTACGCCATAATGTAACATTTCTCATTGGTTGGTGATATGATGTAGTACGTGCCCGTAAATGCTTGACATGAATTCTTTTGGGTATTATATGGTGTACATTGTTGGCATCATATCTACTCGTTTCACTTACCCAACTATGCCATAATGTAAAATTTCTCGTTGGTTTGTGATACGGTAATGTAGTACGTGTCCCTAAATGCTTGACATGAGTTCTTTTGGGTATAATATGGAGTACGTTGTTGACATCACATCTATTCGTTTCACTTATCAAACTACGCCGTAATGTAAAACTTCTTATTGGTTGGTGATATACTGCTACGGTAATGTAATAGGCAGTAGATTGCTGGCATGATCTTAAGCATTTTGTGCATAAATTATGTGGGCATTAAAAGCAAGTTCAACCACCAAAACATCAAATTCAGCCAATGGAGGCCTAATTGAACATTGATGGAAGTTGGAGGAGGTGAGGTCAGAGGTGGCTCTGGTGACTATAGAAGCTCAAGGTTCCAGCTGGATTATTGATGGAAATTGGTCACTTGCCTTACTGGCTCCACCTCCACAAAGGGAAAAAAAAAAAAAACCCAGTCTGGAAAAACATACTCAAAATTAATAAGCCCAGTCCCCACAAATTGTTGGTGGAAGAGAGACCAGGTCCAAGGCTAATTAGGTGGGCAGCTTGTGTGTTTAAGTAGTGCAGATTAGAAGTCAATATGTGGCTCCCATACAATGGAGGGTTTACAACTTGTTTTTGGATAGAAGGGTTGTACTTGGGAATGGCAATAAGGTGTGTTGGGGTCGGATTTCACTTCTCTTTATTACTGTATTATGCCTGAACCTAGTGGCGACTTCATGAGTTTGGAAACAAAGGGTCATTCATAAACATCAAACGGGTTTTAAGCATTTCGTTTCGTATTATATTTGAGTATCAAAGATTGAAAAATTATCTAGTGAGGCGACTCCATCAAATAGGTTTTACTAACATTTGGTTTTGCATTCTCTCGGGACTTTTAATGGATTATCTAGTGTGGTGGCATTGAAATTTAGTCTTTTGTTTTGTACTCTCTCATTACTTTTAGTGGGATTGAAATATAGAAAGGTTATCTGGTGTGGTGTCAGCGTCAAACTTTGATGGGCCATTCACAATTTTTTTTTTTAATTTTCAAATTATTTATAGTAATTTATTTATTTTCCCATGAGGTCGCCCAACCCCCAAAACTTATCATGTGGCATCGCCACCACCTCAACCCTCAAGCATGCCCAATTCTCGTCGGGAATATATCGAGATTGGTTCACGGTGTAGGTATATAAACCTCCGAACCGTAACCCAATTTTTCTCTCTTTCCAATTTCGGCCAACCTCTAAATCTGAACTCAGAAATAGGGGTGTCCAAGAAAACTGAAAAAACCGGTAAACCAAACTAGAGAGTGATCCCTAATTGAAGTTGTCGACCAACCCTTAACAAATTTTCTTTGGGCATGACCTCGATCAGCGAAACTTTGCAAGGTTGCTTGGCTTGGCGTGTGACATTTTTAGATTTTCAGAGTCCACCTACCACTCACGTTAATTTGACGAATAAAAGTCGTAAGCCAAATTTAACTCGAAGACTTGGACTCCTTTGTGGATTTTCCTAATTCCTATGGTTCTAGTTTTCCAACCCTTTTCTTGGGCTTGGAATTCCAATTAGTGGACCATGACCCAGTACAGTTTCTTGTTTCTCCTTTCCTTTTCCACGTGAATCCTGACCTCTATTCTCACTTTCTGCTTATTTTCGGTATTTTTGGTATTTTGCACCTGTTTTTTCATTATTGAATACAAGTCATTTCTCCTAACTAAATGGACAATTTGCGTTTTTAGCCAAAACGAGTCGTCTTTTGCCATTATGGTGAAGAAAACAAATCTAGTGGAAACTCAGCCTCTACATTGCTGTATTATGTAGAATATGCTACTGTTAATCAAAGATTAACTTATATGAGTATTATGTAAGACTCATCTTAGAACACATGTAATTTTTCCGTATTAAATATCCCCTCTATCTCCCAAAGAGGGTTCTGGGATCCTGCAGTGCGATCAAGGGATCTTGTAGTGTAATTTTTTTTTGATCCGGGGATCTTGTAGTATAACCAAAGAGGGATCCGGGGATCTGTCCATTGCGCAAGAAATGGTCTTGATTTCATTCTGGTACCTTACAGATCCAAAGCAATTCATCGTCAAGATGAAATTCGAGTTGTTGATTACTGAGATCAATGGCTCGGATTTCACACTACAACCCTGTAGCGCAACACCGCACTACAAGATCCCTAATTCCCCCCAAAAGGTTGTCCGGTCCATAGCGAGAACTTCAAAAAATGCTTTTGGTTTAATAGACTTCAAACTTCTTTTTTTTTTTTCCAAAAGATATATCAACGAGTTCTTTTAATTTTCAAAACAAAAAATGAATTTGTTCGAGGAAAATCATACTCTTTTTAAGTACTCGATTTGACCAAATAAAAATAGTTTTGGGACAAAGGAAGTAATATGGTATATTTGGACGCCATTTTAAACTTTAAATCCTGGCTCCGGCTTGGCCTGCAATCTGACTATATGAACGTCAAAACTGACAAGTGAGCCTCTCACGACAACCATTTGCCCCTACTTAGCTGATTTTCCGATGTGTAAAACACAGTTGGATTGACACATTACCCATTGGAATTCGAGGTAATGAAGTGGCAGAAACGAGAACCGCGTTTGGACTTTGGACAGCCAAGCACATTAAATTATTATGTGCAACCTTTGTAGGTGACGATGTTTATTTAGGTTTCTTAAGACCCAGTTTTTCAAAAAAATTTAGCACTCAGGTGCTAAAATTATGATATTTCAAATCAAAAAATTAGGTGGTTTCGTGTATCGTTTTTTAATTTTTTTTCACACCAAATTCAAGTACACGAGGAGTACTTTAACCATTTAACGAGGATTTTATTAAGGTAGGCTGCAAGCCTGCAAGGAATGTTTAATGTCGGTGGTGAGTTTTTCATCTGGACGGTTAACTTATAAATTACAAAACTTTAGATTATCAAAATCTGTGAATTTTTTGAATGACAAGTGCAAAATAGATTTGTACAAAGATTCTGTATGTTAATTAGTCCCATTTTTGCTATCAATTTACATCCATCCCACTTTACATTCATGTTCAGTCGCATGTGCTTGAGACGGTCCCCGAAATCAAGCTAAAAAAGGCTGGGTGATGGCTAGCTTGGTGTTAGAGCCCGCTTGAAGCATACACAACCATCATGAATAGATCGGTGATATTAGGTCTCACTTGTATCATAAAATCCATTACGGGGATTAAGTAACATCAATAGTTAAAACATTCATATATACTGTATAATTAAAAAATGGAACTCCCAAATACCCCCAAACAGGGGAAGAAGGGGAGCCTGGTGTGCGCCCCTACAGTGCACATCCGAGCCGTCCAAAAGTGTTTTAAAGAGTTTTGGACGTGCACTGCAAGGCTGCACACTAGCACCCCAGATCCCCAAATAGGAGCATTGGGTTGCCAATTTAAGTTCCCTCAAGTACCATTGGACATTCAAGTTCATTCGTACGTGCTTGAGATAGCCCCCGAAACCAAGCTAGATGTACTGGGTGATGGCTAGCTCGGCGTTGGGCCCGTCTCTAGAATACACAAACTCATGAGTAGATCGGTGATACCAGGTCTTGCTCGTTTCATAAAATCCGTCATGGGATCAAGAAATCAAGATCATATTCAAAGAAAATTCATTACTTTGAAAATTGATTGTCCTTGGATCAAGAGAGACGCAATAAACGGTAGAAGTTTCTACAAAATGGAGAACGGACCTAGGACGTGGCAGTAGCCAGAGAGGTTGGATTCGTAAACAAAGTGGTCAAATACCTGGACTCACGTATACTTTGGTTTTCTTAATTGGATTCACATTAAATTTGGTTGACGGCTTCTTGTGGATTTACTAGAAGAAAAGAGTCAAATGTGCAAAATATTAGTAAAAGAAATTGGGATTAACAGTAAATTTGGTGGCGTTTGCCTTGCGGCTTCTTGTGAATTACCGTAAGAATGAGAGTTAAATATCAAAAGAAATAGGATTAAAATTGAATTACGTCGCGTTTTCCTGACGGGTTCTTGTGAATTTACTAGAAAAAAAGAGCATTAAATGTATAAAATAACAAGCTGGCGTTTTGTCAACTTAGCGGCGTCACTTGAACCCACTCGACCCCAGTTTTTTGAAAAAATAATTATAGCGGAGAACAAAATATCCCTCTTCAATTTCACCGAGCTTATGACATCATTAATCGTTCTCACAAATCAGATTTTCAGACAGTGAGGGAATAATGACCGTTAGATTGTTGTGACAAGATCATAGATATACAAGGAAGCAGGGGGCCTGCTGGCCTTCAAAAGGGACAACACCTGTTGTTCTAGACGATTTCAGGATGCTCCGGTCTTGTTTTGATGATCGGAAATTTTGACTTCGTAGAGCTTGTCGATTAGAACAAGTGTACCAAAAATTAGCTCAATCGGATATCATTAAGTGCTTGGTCGGAATATTTTTATCTTGAAAAGAACGTGTTTGAAACACAAGATTAAACCTATAGGAATTCGTTATTGCCAAGTTATATATGTACCGATCCGGCACTTAATGCAATCCGATCGAGTTGATTTTCGATACACTTGTTCTACTCAACGAGCTCTATAAGGTGAACGTTTTCGATCATCGGAACAAGACTGGAGCGTCTCGGAATCGTCCGGGACAACAGGTGCTGTCCCTTTTGAAGGCCAGCAGGCCCCTGTTTCCCAGAATTGAGGGCTTTTAGCTACCTTTAATCTATTGTTCTTTAACCTTTTTATTTCCTAGTTTATTAATCAGATGTGCTTAATCTTGATTTTTCTTACTCATATATTATTTCTAAATATAAAATCAATATAAGCATCCAGCACATGACTAAGTATGATATACTATGATGAATCCAATGGAGTAAAATTTCCAGATAAAAAAAGGGGGTAAAAATTCACTGAAATAACCTTCCATGAGGGTTTTTTTTTTTTTTTGCTTTTTTAATTTTATTTAATGGAACTTGATTTTCTAGTATTATCATAGAGATAGTGGATCCAAACCCCAAAGGATCAGATAACAAAGACATCAAGGCCTCAAAACAGGGAACAAACTCCCGAAAATGAATAGTGAAATCTAGCAAACCACTCGAGACACTGCCCGTCAAGCACACCGGCAACAGAAACCCGCCCTTCAAGTTTTAGAAATGACCTTTTCTTCTTTTGCTTTCGCTGTCAATCCCCAAAGTCACAAAAGGGGCATGAACATAATCATGTTTATCCTGTAATTGATTTTTCCTTCAGGTTACAATGACAGTTAGCAAAGCCACAAGCAAGAAAACAGAAATTTCTTAAAGGGCTACTTTGAAAATCAAAGATACTTAAAGAAAGGTAAATGTTAATGCCAAAACTGTTTTTGATTGTGCCAAAACTCTAATGCATAAAATGCTTGAGCGTACAAGCATTTTAAGCATTGGAGTTTTGGCATAATCAAAAACAGTTTTGGCATTATCACTACCCTAAAGAAATATTAGTACTACTAGAGAAGAGAGAGAAATTGACAATTTACGTCAACGGTTTCCTCTGTTTTTCTTCTTAAACTTCTTTTCAGTAAATGTGTGGTTGGTTTGTTTATTGTTGTTTTGTGGTGAAATGGAGTTAAAATAAGAAAGAAGACTTGCAAGCCGAGTGGTAGCTTAGTGATAGGCACCAGGGACGAAGTCAGGAATTTCAGTATGCAGTGGCGAATTTTTTACCCATATTACTTTGTAGGGGCGACCCTATATAATTTATAGGAATTTCAGTATGCGGTGGCGAATTTTTTTACCCAAATCACTTTGTAGGGGCGAGCCTATAATTTACATGGAATTAATTTTTTTTCTATACAATAATAGAGGTTTTTTTTTTTCCCTTGCAGGGGCGACCACCCCGACTGGCCCTAGGGTTGGCCATTTCCTCCGACCCATTCGAATCCGATCCGAACGGATCGGCAATATGGAGATCTGTTTGGAGATTGGATAGGATTTGGGGATTTTTTTTAAAAATGTTTGGGGATCGGGTAGGGGGTGGATATAGGCATGTCCCCGCCCCGAATCTACTCCGAATCCGTTCCCCGATCCATCCCCGAATCTCCGAATATAGTGGTCTATTCATTAGTTATGAAACTTTTGGGTCTCACTAAATTTTTTCCAAACACATGGGGTCACACTAAATTTTCTCCAAACATTTTATTATAATTGAACTTTGTAATGCAATAAATGTGATTAAATAAGAAATGCATCACTATAATTTGAATACATCCCAACTAAGTTGACATTTACTCAACTCTCAATTATATGTATTCCTTAAAATAAACACAAAAAAATGCAAAATCAAAACAATATTTTTCCAATTGAGCCGTTGATTTTGTTGTTCCTACTGATGAAATCAATTGTGAAACTTTCTTCTCGATTGGGACCCAATTTGTGCTTTTTTAATGATGCTTTTCATCTGATTAAATGCCTACTGATATGCGGTCCACTTGATTTTTTCTACGATTGATGGATACCTTAATATGCTATTTTGCTTGTTGATACTTGATACAACTTGAATTGAAGCTAGCAAAAACTTACGCTTATACATGGATACCATGCCGTACCATGCCAACGATAAACATACCGTGCCCGTGCCGGCCCAGCTCATTCAACACCTCTACTTGTAACTTGATTTTAGCATTGATTCTAGATTTTTAGTAATCTTTTTTTTTTTTTTATGAAAAAAATGATTGGATCCCCGAATCCCCATGGGGATCCCCGTTCCCCATTTGGAGTGGGGATGGAAGATAAAAATAAGGGAGAATTGATATTGGGTCCACTATAACTATTTCCTAACACTTCTAGTCCACCTAATATTATCCTAACACATCTAGTCTACTCACACGTACCAATTACAAGAATACCCTCACTTCTTAGGATACCCTAAGATCCTAGGGTACCCTAAAAACCTAGGGTACCCTATCCTAAGATCCTAGGGTACCCTAAAATTCTAGGGTACCCTACCCTAAAAACTTAGGGTACCCTACCCTAAAATCCTAGGATGTACCCTATAACAACTTACCCCATATCAAGAATCACCATATGTGGTTATCTACAAGAAGTGGTTATCTAGGCTCACAAGATGTGGTTATCTAGGCTGATGGTTTTTCCAATCTGATCCCTATAGCAACTGGCCCCATATCTGGAATCACCAAATGTGGTTATCTAGGATCACAAGATGTGGTTATCTGCACCAATGACTTTTCAGTCAGATCCCTATAGCAACTAGCCCCATATCTAGAATCATCAGATGTGGTTATCTGCACCGGCGACTTTTCCAATCTGATCCCTATAGCAACTGGCCCCATATCTGGAATCACCAGATGTGGTTATCTGAGCTCACAAGATGTGGTTATCTGGGCTGATGGCTTTTCCAATCTGATCCCTATAGCAACTGGCCCCATATCTGGAATCACCAGATGTGGTTATCTGAGCTCACAATATGTGGTTATTTGTGTCGGCGACTTTTCCAATCAGATCCCTATAGCAACTGGCCCCATATCTAGAATCAGCAGATGTGGTTATCTACAAGATGTGGCTATCTAGGCTCACAAGATGTGGTTATCTGCCCTGATGACTTTTTCAATCTGATCCTTATAGCAACTGGCCCTTATCTGGAATCACCAGATGTAGTTATCTGGGCTCACAAGATGTGGTTATCTGCGCCGGCGACTTTTCCAATCTATTCCCTATAGCAACAGGCCCATATCTGGAATCACCAGATAACCACCTCTTTTGATTCCAGATATGGTTATCTACGCTGGCGACTTTTTCGGAGAATTCTCCGGCGCCGATGACTTTTCCGGCAAAGTCCAATTTCCGATGAACTTCCGGCGCAGTGAACTTTCCCGTCAGACTTCCGGTGCTTGTGACTTTCCGGCGAATATCCGGCGAGGGTGTATTATGTTTAAAAATCAATGTGAGGGTATATTTGTCTATCAAAAATAGAGAGTGGACCTTACATCTTAGAAAATTCAAAAAAATGGATTAGGGGTGTTATGGAAATATGAGGTGGACTAGAGATGTTACAAAAAGCTGTAATGGACCTTAGAATAATTCTTTATAAAAATAAAGGCTCGTTGGGGATCGGGTAGGGGATGAATATGGAGAAGGAGTTTGGGGATTGGGGGTGGAGATAGTACTCTCCGGCCCCGAACCGTCCCCATGCCCATCCCTAAGTCTAGCCCCCTCTGGCTCCATCCCTGATAGGCACCATATACCCCTCATTTTGACCTGGATTCAAACCCCACTAACTACAAATAACAATACTGGTTTCGCCGAGGAAAGAAAGAGAAATTGAGATACCTTTTGCCTCGTTTAAAGTTATCCTAATAAGATCACACTTTCCATCCATGTTTAGGAGAATATTTTGGGTACAAGGAGGGTACCACGTGGTACCCATGCGGCACATTCGCGTTGTCCAAAAGTGCAACCGACGGTCCGGATTAAAACACACTTTTTATTTTCTTTTCTTTTCCAGGGAAGATCAATGAAATTCGTCAAAGCAAAAAGGCTTACAGATTGCATTGGCTCCAGTTTAATTTTAGTTTTAGTTTTGATGACATCATGATTTCTCTCATTTCTCTCTCTATTTCTCTCAACTCATTACACCTGATGACATCATCAGAACTAAACTAAATTATCTAACCAAACACAGCCATTACCATTTTACTCCCTCCCTCCCATTTTTGATAGTTTTCTACGAAAATGTGTAATTTTCTGATAAAAAATTATAGCACTTTCGTTCAAAATATGAAATCTCTGAAAAAAAAAAAAAAAAAGTTAGACCAAACTAAACCAAACCGTAGTTGATTCAAAGTGCACAATATTTCGATTCAAACACTTGAACAACTCATACGTAAAGCTTAGTTTGACCCTTTGTTTTAATTTAAAAAAAATTAAATAAGACATTATAAAAGTATTTAGTATCCCCAGGACATTATATATTACTACAAGCCCAGCTAGGATTTGAGCACTACCAAATCTCTCTCTCTCTCTCTAACTTTCTTATTTGCTGGAGTACTCTCTGTCTCTCCACCAAGTTTCAAGCAATACCATGGCTGATGTATTGAATGAAGAACAGATTGTTGAGTTCAAAGAAGCTTTTACTGTATTTGACAAAGACGGAGATGGTATGTATTCGCACAAAGAATCACATTCATGTATGTTGCATGCTCTGTATATTCCAAACTCTATTTCAATCTATCCCGTGTCGTGTCGTGTCTATGCTCAGGGTACTCGAGGGTGTTGTTAAACCCAGAAAAATTTCGCAATTTTTATTACGTATTGGGCTCACACATTCTCCGTCTTCTTTCTGTGTCTGTAGAATTACTCGGCTCCAATCATACTCTCCTAGTATTTCTCTCTCTCAAACACACAAGCCATTTTTAGGCCTATTAAGGAGTTTTTTTAATTTCTTTTTTATAACCGGATGTCCGGGCCAGCATATTAATGAGTACTTGCATTGACAGGTTGCATAACAGTAGAGGAATTGGCGACGGTGATCCGGTCGTTGGATCAGAATCCAACGGAGGAGGAGCTTGAAGACATGATAAATGAAGTTGATGCTGATGGCAATGGCACCATAGAGTTCGCCGAGTTTTTGAACCTCATGGCCAATAAAGTAAAGGTAAACACTAATTAAGTTTTTTTAATTAAATATAATTTATTTTTTTTCTGATTACTAGTAGTATTTAGGTATTAATTTAATTTATATATTTTTGCATATATTAGGAGACTGATGCAGAGGAGGAGCTTAAGGAAGCTTTCAAAGTATTTGACAAGGATCAAAATGGCTACATCTCGGCTACTGAGGTATGCCCACCTAATTTACGAACCCGGAACCCTGTAGCGTGGGGCTGTAGTGCTCCCCGCACTACAGGGTCCCTGATTTCATATAAACAAGTATGTCGGACAAAAGAATTTGACATCAAGTGGGTACTAATGGGCTACATCTCGGCTAATGAGGTAAGCCCACCTAATTTACGAACCCGGGACCCCAGTAGTGTAAGGCTGTAGGGCACTCCGCACTACAGGATTCCCGGTTCCATATAAACTAGTAGGTGGGAGAAAGAATTTTGACATCAGGTGGGTACTAATGTGAACTAGGTTCCTTGTCCTTGACATTGTCAGCATTGCCAGAAAGAGTGTTTCTATTACTATAATCATTATTAATCATATATACTGTTGCATTGGGTTAGGGAAAACAGAGAGGTATAAAACCGTGTAATTAAATTAGTGTTGTCGAGATTAATGATATGTAATTTTTAATTAATATTCCTACAGTTGTTTTACAGATGGATTGCATCATAAAACCTGTTTCTAATGCAGTGAACACTACCCAAGACATGAAATGCAACTGTATTTGGACTTTCTAATACAAAAGAGCCCAAAAAAGATTCTACTTTTTCTTTTTAATAATCGGATCGTACGTTAATGTGTGGTGATGAAGGAGCCTGATGATCTCTTGTGGATGAGGGATCGATCGACTCTATCCCAACCCCCCGGCAGGCACTGTGAGCGACTAACCAATCACCCATAGGTTTAACTGTCCCCACCGAAGGAGAAAAACTTGCATGCGGATTGGGTGTCGCCATGTGGTACCCGTCTGCGTATCTGAGTTGTCTAAGCATGTTTTGGACGGTCTAGATTTGTTGGGATAAATTGCACCTAAAATTTACAAAAATATCACCATTCAATCTATGCCGTTCAAAACACGTTTGGCATACATGTTTTTCTCCCACCGAAGGCTAGTGGCTCATAGTGGGGTCAGCAAGGTTGCAAGGCATAAGGAGACGTGGGACCTCTGCACCCCAACTTGTCTACCACTAGGTTACCACCCGAAAAGATTTGACTTAATTTTTTTATATAAATTTTTTCATATTTTTTATTAATTTAATCTTGTGCAGCTGAGGCACGTGATGATCAACCTCGGAGAAAAACTAAGTGACGAAGAGGTTGAGCAGATGATCAATGAGGCTGATCTTGATGGTGATGGTCAAGTTAATTTCGAAGAATTTGTGAAGATGATGAGGGCCATGTGATCCCAAACTTTCAAGACAAATATATTGCTCCAGAAATTACTTAGGAAATTTGCTTAATTTCTACTTTTTAATTCCTAATTTCTTTGATTAATTCTTGTTGTAACCCATGGATGTAGAATCACTTGACAAACCATATGATTGGTTGTAATCCTTTTTTTTGTTGTTGGTACTTTTTCCATTTCTAGTTTGAAGGAACCCTAGATTTGGGACGAAACAAATTTTTTTATCGATCAACAATTTCCCTGGATAATCTGCCGTATTATTGTCTTGTGTATTTTGTAATAACCCGAAATTTCGTAAATAAAAATTTCGATTTATTAATGCGGTTTTATTTTTAAATAAGTATAGCTTATAATTTAGTTTGGTTAGAATAAACGAATTAGATTTAATCTGTTTATTTATACTTTTCGCACCGTAAATGAACGCGTGCACACCGAGTATTTCACTACACTGCGTCCGGAAGCTTTACTAAATCCCCAACTCCTATTTTGTTTTATTAAAACTAGCCTTTGATTTAGTGGGAATTTACTCATAACCTAAGTTTAGCCTTTGATTTAGTAGGAAATTATTCATAACCTAAAACTAGTCTTTAAACCTAAATTTTTCTTTTGCAAAAGGTTGTTTGGACACTTGTGGGGAAGGTATATGGCTGATTATTTTTGGGGGAGGTGAGCCTCATTGCTTCACTATAAATAGCTCACTCACCTTGCTTCATTTCTCACACCAAAACCTTCCAACTTCTCCACTTTGTGCTTCCTAGTGTTCTTGAGTGAGTTCTTGAGTGTTCTTCTTGAAATTCATCCTAAACCACTACACTCCACCACCCTCGACCACCCCTAGATCTTAGAAAGGTAGAATAAGTTAGCAAGAAAGCGTTCGAGCAAAGGTCAACTAGTCGTTACGCCGCCGGAATTCAACTAGCTTATCCGCTTCCGACTAATCATCGGAATTAAGGTAGATACTTTATCTTAACCTTAGATTAGTATTTACTAGTTCATATTAATTATGTTATTATTTTGCTTAAACATGCCTAATTGTGATTAAACGTGATTATGTTGGCGATTAGTGATTTTATGAACAATTAGACTTTGAAAAACACACTTAGTCATTACTATGCACGATTTAAAATTTACTATCAAAATGCACCGTTATAATGTTCGATGGACTTTTGGAAAACTAATTTACGCAGTTATAATGCCCGAATGAAAATCGACTTTTCAAATTTACGCAGTTATAATGCCTGACCGATTTTCTGAAGAAAAGAGCTTTTTAAATGAAATGAGATTTTCCGGGATTATTGAATAAATATTCTTAATCTATTCAGACTAACAAATAGAATCTATGACTAGCATGTCTAGTCAGGCTTTTTCTTGGTTTAGCCCAAACCAAGTGGCGATTCGAAGAACGAATCTTAAAACACGCCAAACGGATTCAACTACTAGAGTTTTCTAGTAGGGTACTTTCTTGGTTTAGCCAAACCAAGTGGCAATTTAACGTACGAATCTTAAAACACGCCAGCAAAGCTAAGAACGAGAATTAATCCTTATGTTTTGATTTAAATTTCCGGAAGAAAGAATTTTTGTCTTTAAGTAACACGGTTATCGTGAAATATTTTTGAACGAAAAGTTTATCGTGAAACGATTTCTAAACGAAAGATTTTTATGTAATATGGCATGTGCATGTTTTCCGAGACGGTACGACACGACACGTTTTTCAAGAAAATGATTGATTATTTTTTTTACAAGAAGAAATAGAGATGAGAATGAAAATGATGCTGTAACTAAAATTTAGACAATACTGCCATTGGAGTCCCGCCTCAGTTCCCCGGGGTGAACTGGTGGCCAAAGCTCAATGGAACTATACGGTAGTGCTGTTTATAGTTCTCCTCAAATTCCGCGGGTGAATTTGACGGTCAGAACTTACTCAGTACAACACGTAGTAAATGGATCTTATAAACAGGCTGTTAAGTTCGGTGCTATAAGAAAACCGGGACTATGTCGTGTGTGACGCGGAGTTGGCGGAACTCATACTGCAGGAGTCAGTATATGGGTGGCCGAACCTTCGAACGGAAAGGTTGGTGACCATTAGAACGGGGTTGTAGAACGGGCCAATAACTTTCGAGAGATGTGAGATGTTGACATGGTTAAAATTTGAAGAAGAATGCTGTTATGAGAAAGTGATACGAGATGCTGATACTGTATTCTGATTTTTATTAAAAGAAACGAGATACTGATACTATACTCTGATTTTTCTTAAAAGAAACGAGATACTGATTTTATTAAAGCTGCACTCTGATTTGATCTGATTGGATACTGATGCATTGACACGCATGAACTTACTGTTTTGATAAATGATTTTCAACTATTTACCTGCCAACTTTATTGTTCTAGAATTGCTAGTTTAAAGTTGGGGTAGGGTATCTATTGAGCGTCCTCGCTCACGGTTTCGCCCTGGCATAATACCACGATGTTGCTTCGCGACTCTGACGTATTATGCTAGATTATCACGTTGGACAGGTGGACCTCTACGGAGAACACGGAACCGGAGGAGCTGCCGAGATGGAGATCCACCAGGCGGAGAGATTTGCGGAATCATAGAGTCCACCCAGTCTACCTTTTTGTAATCTGTGAAGGATAGATCATCTATATGTATTTTTGGTTATTATTATTACTGTTTAGACCGACTTTAAATTGTAATAATAATCCATAACGCTTTTCCCAAAAATGCGGGGCGTTACATATTTTCGGCCGTTGTGAGTATTTGGTGCTCGCCATGATTTATTTTAGTTAATTAGTGTTAATATTGTTTGAAAAACATACCATATACCATATACGAATGTTGAAAAAATACGAATCCAAACACTTAAAATGAGACTTTATTTTTTTTTATCATACTTAAAAAATGAGACTTCACGTCCATGATTTGAGTAATGAAACTCACATACACCAAACCCTAGCCACTACCCGCTAATCATAAAATTCGTGTTACTGTTGTAATTTTATCAGTTCAAAATCGAGGGTTCGAAGATGGCTGTTTTCACACATCTTTAATAATTGAAATAGCATTTCCGTTGTACCAAAATAGATAAATAAATAAATTTAATGTTTCGAAGTAGAGAATGATTTCTTTAAATTCTAAACATTTGTCATATGATGCATTTGTGCTTAAGCCAACAACTTGAAGATATGATGCTCGTTTGAACTTTCTCTCCATCCTATGGTCGCTTGGTGTAATCCGAAGTCCCAACATATCCCAGGGTGTAACAACTCTAATCAAAATCAAGCTTCGATCAGCGTAATTTTTAAAATTGACGACAACCTCGACGAACCAAATATAATAAACGGTTCGAATCACTTTTTAAAACCCGATATAAGACCCTAATACGGGCACATCAAGGCCTACTATGCCGCTTAGCACACATGATAGTTCCTCGCTTGGTGCTCTTTTAAATTCATAGGTGCCTGCGTGCCTTTATGTTTACGTTTTGTATAACGATTTTAGCACCTCACCTTTTTATAAATGCACTAAAAAATTTGTTCTTTAGTGCTTAAAATCACGTACAATGCAAACACTAGAAAGACAAAACTTTAAATTGTATTCACAAAAACGTAGAGTGCAAAAATCATTTTCTAATTTTTTTTTGGGGATAAAACTCCATAAATATCCAACTATGCCTTGGTAGCCAAGGCATATTGAGTTGAAATTTTTGAAGCATTTTTGGTTGTTGTTCTTGACTTGGACTAAAAAGACCAATTCGTTGGGAGTTGGGACTTTCAGAATATGGGGAGTAAAGATTTTGAATGAAGGAATAAGTCAAATATTTCCCTTTCCATTGAAAAGAGTTCCTTAGCTGTCACGGTTTCTTTTTCACAATACCCTTTTCTATTTTATTATATATTTTTTTATAACTTATGTGTCACGGGCGGACTTTTTTTTTGATAATTAGTTACTGGCAAATCATTTAGTGGCCCTAAGGTTTGGAATCATGTTTTCCCGCGCATGCAATTCAAACATGCAAGCTCATGAATGACAAAAACTTATTGGTATCTGGACCAACTTACGTACATCTCAACAAATTACGGAGACTAATTTTATCGTTCACTAGCAGGAGCCGCTATTGACTGGAGCAAAGTGCTCTATGAACTAGCTCCAGAAGGAGTTGATATCATCAGAAAAGTCTTGAACCAAGAGAAGCAAATTGTTAAATCCCAAGTTTTGAACACAAGGCCAACCACTCAACCGATTCAGGTTCTTTTCATGGGCTACAGAGGGCTATAGCCTAATAAATTTTAGCCAACCTCATTTTTTTTTTTTTTGTAGCCCAACCCATTATCTCTGACCTGCTGTCTTGTAGTCTTTCTTGAAGCTGCTCCTTATCGTTCTTGTAGCATGAAGATTTTTTCTTCCGAGTTAAAAAAGGGCTCTGGGGATAGCAAAAAGATTGGGACAAGGAAATTAAAGCCCTTGGATATTATTTTACTTAAATTACTGAGCAGAATGGATCTATTCTTTCAGTACCTTCTTGCCATCCAGTAATTTCAAAATCATTGAAATACCTAAAACTGAAAAAAGAAAAACAAAAGATTAATTAATTTGGCAGTCCCTCTCAGAGTTGTGTGCAATGACCTTATCCTTTTATTTTTTATTTTTTATTTTTGAGCAAGGTCCTTTTATTTCGAATATGGGCAAAAGTCTAGGGTCATGTTTGAACAAGTCCAGAACCAACGTGGTTGGGTTTGGAGTCCAAGCCCGGGCCCATACCTGATCACCAACCGACCAATATATGAAAATTGTGTTTGTCACCGCGTGAAGTATTGAATGCTTGTCAAAAGTTCATATGTATGGTAGAAAAGCTTTAGGCCGAGTTTTCACAATGTTATTTTGTGTATTTTTGATATTTTCGACGGTATTTTCGGTATTTTTTATAAAATTATTTTCTTCACATGTATTACAAAAATATTATTTAGGGGTAAGAAACCCACTTTTAACTACGGCGGAAAGGTATTACTTTTGGTAGAAACTCAGCCTTATTTAGATAAAAAGAATTCAAAGGGTGATCTTTGTAAATTTACTGTACCTTTTAAACAGCTTGAAAATATGTTTTTCACTTTATTGAGGGGAAAGAAAAACTACCACAATGTTCGAGGTGGCTACGAGTGTATATTACACACACCAAGAGTTCTCGCAAACACGCTCTTTTTTCTTGATCTATCCAATTGGTCAAAGGAAGTTTTTCTAGCGGGATGCCTCGGGTGGTTTTAATACAACCCAGCTATGCGTACGTACACACACATGAACGTATGCGCACGAACACATCCTAATCGTCAATTTCAGGAATCGATGGTCCGGATTTAAAAAAAACTCTTCTATGTAAGGGTTAACTCTTACATATAAGAGTTTTTTTTTATAAATACGGACCGTCGAAAACACGCACAGACGGTCAAGATGCACCGTTCGTGCACATGCATTGCGTACGCGTGGCGTGCGTACGCATCGAATTTTTGGTTTTAATAACTGGATTGAGTCTGAAATTGGTTGGACTTGTGGAACACATGCGCTCGCATGCAGAGACGGAGACGCTCAGATACAAATGTATTCAGTTGATCTTATCACCTTCCATTTCTCAAATTGACAATTCTTATTAGATAGTCAATATTTTCTACTAAGACCCTACTTTAAAGCCCTTAATTTGCCCCATGTTATTTCGAGCATGTTACACTTAAGAGTATCTAGTGGCGGAGCTAGAAATCGAAATTGAACGGGCCGAATTATGAAAGAAATTTTGGTTCGAAGATTTTTCATGACTAAATCCACTCATTCGAGTTTTTATGGGATGATTTTGATAAATGAAAAAATAATCTCGAGTATTGTTGTTATTATATCATTTGACGAATGCAATGTCATTATCGCAGGGCATAATTCACCATAATTTAGTGTTTCAGAATGAAAATTGTTCCTACATTATCGCAGGGCAAAATTCACCATAATTTAGTGTTTTCGGAATGAAAATTATTCCTACATTTTAATTATGGTCAAAATTTTATTATTATTTTAAAAATATCGGTAAAAAAAGTACGTAAAATATACTCCAAAATAGGAATTTGGTCAAAAAGTATGTGCCTCCGCCCTGAGAGTATCTAAAAGGTACATAGAACTAGAGTGCTTCTTGAGGACCCAAATCAGACGCAAAAATCCAAAGTCATACTGAAAACACCCAAATTACAATATCTACAGCATACAATCCTCAAATCTTTTTAATGAAATTTGTTCATGTTATTTGGGAAAAAAAGATGTGATTAATTTCGTGCATCGGCATTTTCAAAGTACGAAAAAATCGTCATGATCAATTGAGAAGCAAAATTACATTGACCAACATACATTTGATTCCAGTTCAAAAAAAAAACATACATTTGATTAGCAAATAAGAAATCTATGCCACATATTGTTCTAGTTTTTACACTGCGATTCAAAATTTCTGACTTCGTTCACATAATAGTTCACATATTTTTTTTTTCTTTTAGTGTAGGAAACGAATTCCTGAGGCGCGTGCAACTAAAGCCCACTTTCATGGAACGGAAGTAAAGCACGAAAAGCCCACTTAGCTGAGCACAAGTAGGCATCTACAGTTTTTAAGCCCACATTCTCTTAGGATTTTTGCAACCCCACAACACCCCTATGGATCTTGGAAACAATGAATCACAGAACAGAAAATCAAATAATCGTGCGTAATGGAAAAACGGAAAAGAAACGAGACACAGATATACGTGGACAACCTCAACACGAGGAAAAACCACGGGAGCCACACCAGTCCACGATGAAATCGAAAACAAGAGTACAAGTTTTCTCGCAATCTCTCTGAGATCTGCGTTTTGGCTCGCCTCTCTCTTTGTTTTTCTCTGAAAACTGATAACCCTAATTACACACTAACAGCGAAATAATTAGGTTGGGCCTATAGCCGAAATTACACACCGAGGTCCCTCAAACCCCGGTACTGTTGAAGGTTGTCTGCACCCCAACAGATTCCTGGGAGGAACTTTTGTTGTGCAGGTATTCAGCTGTTTCCAGTACTCGGAAAATTAGTAGGAGTAATATTTTTTAGAAGGTGGATTCTCGGCATTTCTCGATTAGTCGATTCGGTTCATGTGGTAGATCTCGTCAAAACGTATAATTGTGACGTAAAAACATGTTAGTTGGATACTAATAAATATTTGATGTGAACGCAAAAATAACTCAGAATGAAGTACATTTTTTCTCGCAAATTCAATTTGTCTTTGTACTATTTCGATGGCATGATAATTGGCATTCCATTAACATGATTTTAAACTATAATTAAATATTTCAACGAGATCTAAAATATGAAGGAGCCGATCTCTGAAACGTGTCCCAAAAAAGGCTAGAAAAGCCCTGACTGAAAGGTGTGCAGTTCACTATTTTTTAGAATGGGGGAGATTTCCTAAATAAAAATTTGAACATGCATTCTTTAAGTTACTGTGATTCTAGAGTTGCAGGACCAGCTTTGGGTCAAAGCCCAGGCTGAAGCCCAAAATTTAGGGGTCGCCAAGTATATTAGGCCTTAATGTATGTCTACATATAGTCTAACTAGTTTTTATATATGGGTTAGGTATAAATAAGCTCAGTAAAAGATTTGGAGCCCCCAAAACAAGATGACATAATTGAAATAGTTTCATGTAACTTAAGGTCTAGTTTTAGACTTTTAGTCTTTGATTAAAATACTATGTGGGAATATGAAAAGCAGGAAGAGGAAGAACCAAAGAAAACAAATCTAAATCTAATATTCTCTGCGCTGGACGCTAGAGAAGCTGATAATCGAGATTGAGTATGGAATTCACAAAACAAAATTTTGAAATTGGGGCTCAACTTTTTATTTTATCATCTCCAAGTCTCCATCTCCGTCAACGTCAACATCAACGTCAACATCAAGTAAGCTTTTTATAATATTGTGACCCAATTGGTATAGATTTTAGGGTTTTTTTTTTTTGTTTATGGTGATGAATCTCCGAATCTACAATGTGGGGCATGATTCTATGGGTATTTGATTTGTTCAATTTGGAGACTTGTTTAAGATTTATTAATTTAATTATTTATTCTACATGTTGAATTATTAAGACTGTGAAGCTGTGAAAGCGAAGAATTCTTTTTTTGTGCTACGATATGTTATAGTTTTTGCATCGGTGAACTTTTTGTAATGGTTATGTATGAGAAATATTTGTTGAACAAAATTTAGTTTTGAAAATATATAGAAGCCCATTTTATGACTTTACTTTCGGCCTCTGAAACCTTAGAGCCGTCTCTATTAAGAGTTGCGCTTAATGTGGGAACAGTGTACTCACACTTATTTCTAGTTTCAACCATATTCACCTCAAATTGCACTAAATAAAAGTGCAACAATGACAGGTAAAATACCTACAAAATGTAGCCTATTTTACTTTTACCCAACCATTTTTTTGTGTACCAAACTAGCAACAGAGCTATCAATCTATTTACCAAAAAAAAAACATAGCTATCAATCTCTGTCTCATTAAAATATTACTTGTAAATGATTCTATGTCTGAAAAGTTAGAGAGACAAGGTTCTAAATTTATATAGAAAGAGAGGGGTGACAAAGTGGGTTGAGGATTAAAATTGATTTTTTACTTTTTGCTTAGGAACAGTGCTTCGCCAGAAGTGTTCAAGAACTGTAGTCAAATGTATAATAGCTACATGAATACCGAGACTGCTGCATCTGGTTTTCCAAGTTTTACGTCGTTTGGCGAAATTCCTCCTTTACCTATGCTGTTGCTGTTGCTCTAAGTTCCTATCGTTTGAATTCAAAAGATATTGAACAAGCATAATGTCCGCAAACAGAACAAAAAATGGTGTAAAGAAGAACCATGATTCTAACTAGATTGATCTTCCTTTGTTGAGCCCTGCCCATTTCATTCAACATCAAGCTCTTGTAAACATTTTAGGCCTCGAGTCCACGACGCAAAATTGGTTGATGTAATAAGCCTTTTAGGCCATCAAGACTAGATCTTTGCCTGTCTTTTTCATGCCAAAACAGAAGACTAATCCTTGAGCAATTACTTTGTCCTGCTAAGATACTATATATTGCATTTTTGTAACATGATAGTTGTGGCCTTTGGTAAAAAGATTGGCCTTTACACGAGGCCTACGAATTTTTCTTTAACTTCTAATCTTAAATGCCTGAAACCTTGAAAGTTTTTTTTGCAGACAACGAATTGTTATTCTGCATTCTTAGCGTTCATCAAAGAAATTATTCATATCGCCGTTTACAACAGCATAACCAAATATGACGATCAAAAGCAGCGAAGTTACTGAATATGAAATTTTCCGTCCCATTTACCTATTATTTGGATGAGTGGTTTAGCTGATTTCAGCAGCACGACGGATGCAGGTCAAGAGGTATGGTCGGGGCTTACGCTTCACACTCCTCATTAATGCAACTTCCTTGGTTGCTCCGGTCCATGATTCCTCTACCCCTTTCTTTTCACAATCTTGTTTCTTTAGTTTAACCGCAACATTTCCCATTTCCTCATCTTTCATCAAGAAAATCAGAAACGGAGCTCTCAACTCATTCGAATTGCTTCTTTCCACTTCTGTGCTTTTCTCTTCTGCTGAAACTGCATGATTCTGTACTGGGTTTCCAAAGCCAATAGCACCATCGAGTATGGTTCGAGTCTTCTTGTGAGTTTGATCAGATTCTTCAAACCTTGCTTCCATTGAGAGTTCAAAATTAAATCTTGGCGATTTTCTAAGCTCATCAATAGCATCATCTACTGCTTCATTACCAGCACTTTGGAAAATTCTAGTGTCCAGTTCTGGTTTTTGCCTTGCTTCTTTGCTACTATGCACCAGCATAAAATTTTCCTCTTTCTCTTGTATTGCTTCGATGATTTTCTCCTTTGTTTGTTCTGTTTCCTCTTCTTCATGGTTGCATTCTTTGTTGGTAGGTGATTCTGTTGGGACTACGTCCATAATAGGAGTCATTTCAGTTAACTCTCTATTTTCGACGTTTTCCTTTCCACTTCCGCTATCAGAACCAACCATCATCACTTCATGTTGAGAAGTACGGACCTCATCGCCATTTGATTCGTTCACCGCTTGCTTGGAGTCCTCATTTTCCATCATACTCTCAATTGTTTCTTTGCTTTTGTTGGGAACCATGGATTTATCTTGTATTTGAGGAACTTCTTCAAAGGTGTTTGATGAAGTTGCCTGAGAAAAGGCTTGTTCTGCTGCTTTTGAGGAACCATTCCTACTTAATTTCACTTCTGTAGGAACTCCTTCGCCGCGTTTTCTGCCAAACCCATTCTCCATCTCATCTTTAGTTGCAGTTTCACATTGATCATTGGTGATGCTTGTGCCTAGTAAGTTTTCTCGGGACACTGTCTCTCTACCTCGACCAAATCCGGGGCCTTGGAAGTAACGAGCGGGCATGACCCCCAGTGGCAGCAAGAGTTTGCTGGCAAGGGGATTCGAACCTGAGACCTTAGGTGGAAGCAAACCACTAAGTCCCAAGGCAAGACCACTTTTCCAACCCCTTGTAATTGTCATTGCCTCTTTTACTAGAGAGTCTTTCGTGGTCTTCTCTTCGTCGATTTTAGCAACCGTAACAGCAGTTTCATCCAGTTTTCTCTCTTCTTCGGAGTCTAACAAATTTTCTTTATCCTCAGCTTGATACAAGGGCGATGCCTCATGTCCTTCTTGCAGTGTATCCATTTGAGGTCCACTATGTTCATCTTCATTATTGGACTTCCATTCAAGAGGTTCTGCGTGTTTTCGAAAATCAAATTATCAGAGATTTCATAAAACAGGCAATGATAATGATAATTCTACCTATGGTGAACTAGAAGAGCAATGCTACACAAACAAATTACTGTTTGAAAAAAGAAATCTGTGGAAAGATGTGGCAAGTCTTGATTTCATCACTTCAAAGCAAGACATCTGATCAACGGGGCTTTGAATTTTTGGCTCTGAATGAGTTGCTTATAAAAAGCGAAGGAACATGTTGTCAAATACGCAGACAACCACTTCAGAATCTAGTTATTTCTGTCTTGTAATAGTTAGGTGTATCATAGAACCGTACCAATAGACTTTCTACATATTTTTCTGTCTAAATAGCCAATTTTTTGAAGCATAATAAAAGTTCTTTGTTATTGTTCAAATTCTCATTGGGGTAGTGAAGATTAACAGAGTTTGATTCCACATCGAAAGAATTACGGCAAAAACTAGTAGCAAATTCATCTTGTTCGACTAAACGGACTAATCTCCTATTTGTTATTTCCAACTGCATACCCCATCTGTCGATAATCGATCGGAGTGAAATAATTTGGTGACGTACATCAAGAGTTGAGTAAGATTGGGTAGGAGTATTGAAAACCAACCTTTTCCATCCGATGTGTGTTTGGCCACAGGCGGATCTCCACCCCCCGGTGGGTTATCGAAAGAGCACCCTTCAACATTTTCATGGAAATCTTTCACCTTACCTTCTTGTTTTATTTTATTTTCTCCGCGTACATCATCTGCATGATTAGCTGTTTGGCATGAATTTTCTTGAGCTTCAACTGTTGTTTTTTCTTTTTCTGCATCATATGACACACCATCAAAAATATGGAAGAGTGTATATGCATGTCTATGCCTAAGCATCATACCTCTTACTCCAGAAACATTGTTGTTGCCCATCTCATTTGCCATGTTCAGCCACTCATACCCTGCAATATTTGTAAACATAAACAATTTCAACTACACAGCCTGCAAAATCTTTCGAACAAAAAGTACGACTTTGTTGGAGTCTAGAACTCAAAATCTACCAAGTATGAACATTTCCATGGTGATAATGATGTTCACATGCAATTAGCTATGAACTTTAGAGGGCAGCTTGAACTTTGAGATAGCCAGAGGGTTAAACACTATTGCAGCAAGCATAAGCTTAATAAGAGGACACCATTCTGCCAAAGCAGAAGTACCAATAAAGACAATGGGGGGAACTTATACTTTCTTTCTCTTTTTTTTTTTTTGGGTAAAAGGTACATTTTCGTTGAAAATCAAACGAGGAGTACAAACCTAGTCGAAACAAAAAGACTATATACCCACGATTTTTACATCGTTCTTGACATCATTAATTTCATAGGATCACGAATGGGACTTTCTGACCCCAAAAATCATTGACTTCGTAAATGTTATCGCTATATGATATTATTCAAGATTTGGAGAGATTCTTGCAAGTAGATATGGTATTAGCCTATCTGAGGATAATCAGCCTCAATATGATATTGACAGGTTTATGTAGTGAAGCCGATTACACTATTTTGTTGGGGGGTTTTTTAACAATACATTGCAGGTATCACAAATGGTGATTGGTGTTGGGTACCACTTGGCATCATCTTGTGGTACCCAACTAGCACCCAAATCTTTTCCGCAGATGCAATTGTTAAGTAGTCCAACAATTTCGAATTTTCGATCATGCGATTGAGATTGTATTAGAATGTGTGACACTAATTTTGGGAACTTAGGATTCTTAATATTTCGTACAAATATAACCTTACGAAAAAGATAAATTAATGCAAGCCACCTTATTTTTGTCAAATATCATTCTTCAATTGTATTGGAGAGAAATTCGCTCAAGTAAATTAAGCTCACTGCTTATTGCATGATCCTTTTTTCCAAACCTATTACTTAAACACCATTTTGACTAGTCTTACTTTTGTTTTTTCAATTCTTACTTCCACATGGTATCAGAGCGGGTCCATTCCATCCCAAATTTTATAATAAAAATTAAATCAAGCCCACACCCCACGATGACAGAGCTAGAAAGGGTTGCACGATGATAGGACCCAAGAAGTGGCCAAACGTGACAGACCTAAATGCGGCTACACGCAAGGGGGAGTGTTACAATAGTTGTCCGACATTGCTTGGGTATGGAATAAGAGAACACTTTATAACATTTGGGGCTTCTTCACTAATTGCTAATTGGTTTTGAGATTAATATAAAGTTACACGCTAAGGCTTTGTCCGTTTGTCTATCTTGAGCCAACATTTTTAACTTTGGGTTGAGATTCTTGTTCGGTTCCTTCAACCACTTCTTTATCAGGTGGGCTACATCAGCTTTTTAAACTTTTAGTAATACAAGAGAGATTCTATGTGGAAAAGTTAAGAAGATCTTTGGGTTGAGATTCTTGTTCGATTCTACCAACCATATCCTTATGAGGTGGGCCGCATCAGCTTTTCAAATTTTTTAGTAATAAGTAATGTGAGAGAGAGAGAGAGAGAGATTCTATGTGGAAATGTCAACAAGATCTTTGGGTTGAGATTCTTCTTCGGTTCCGCCAACCACTTCCTCATGAGGTGGGCCGCATCAGCTTTTCAAAATTTTGAATATTGAGTAGAGAGATATTCTACTTGGAAAAGTCAACAAGAACCCACCCCAGTAAAAAAAGCTCCACAGAGTCAACGTCTTCACATCTTCCATTCAAATCACATTTGAAATTCAAACAAAACTCAAAACAAAATTGAGTGAAAACAGTGAACTGAGAACACAACCTAAGACATTTTATTCTTTGATCTAAGGAATATTTAGAGTGCTAATTTCCATAAAGGGTTTTGGATTTAGTTAAAAGGAACTTTTGTCATTAGTTAAATGGACTTGGTATTAGTGTTTGGCCTCTTAAAAGATTGGTCTTTTTATAACATGTACATGGAAAATGAATTCCAACAAAAGATTCACAATATGCAAACCTACAATCACCCATTTCTTTGGCTGCTCTAACCAATGTACTACACATTCCAAAATGCTTAAACTAAAATTCGTCTACCCAAAATTTATTTTTTGGAAGGAAAATGGAGACGTCGAAAATTACTTATCGTTTCGAATTTCGGTAAGTGTTTTATTAGTTGATTACAGCAACACAACAGACGCAGGTGAAGAGGGAGGATCGTTGATTATGCTTCTCACTCCCCTTTGTTAACACAACTAATTCGTTAATTGTTCCGGTCCAAGATTCCTCTACCCATTTGTTTTCACTATCTTGTTTCTTTGGTTTTACCCTGACATTTTCCTTTTCCTCATCTTCCATGAAGAAAATCAGAAACGGGTCTCTTGATTTGTTCGCATTGCTTTTTTCCACTTCTATGGTTTTCTTGTCTGCTAAAGCCACCTGATTCTGTATCGGGTTTCCAAAGCTAGTATCACCATTGAGTATCGACAGCCTTCTGGTTCGAGTCTTGTTGTTGTGCAGTGATGGAGTTTGATCAGATTCTTCAGGCTTTGCTTCCATTGAGAGGTCCAAATTAAATCTTGGCAACTTTCTAAGCTCAACAACAGCAGTATTTATCATTAGAATATCAACCAATTTCATTCTTTCGTCAGTTTTCTCTTCTGCTGAGACCGCCTGATTATGTGTTGCGTTTCCAAAGCTAGTACCACCATCGAGTGTTGACAGGCTTCTGATTCAAGTCTTCTTGTGGTGAAGTAATGGAATTTGATTAGATTCTTCAACTGATCTCTTGTGTTCATTGAGAATCATGGATTTGTCTTGTGGTTGGGGAACTTGTTCAAAGGTGTTTGATGAAGTTCCCAGAGAACTAGCTCCTTGTGCTGGTTTTGAGGAACCATTCTTACTTAAATTCACCTCGGTACGAGCATCTTCACCGCATTTGTTGCCAAACTCATTCTCTACCTCCTTTTTAGTTTCAGTTTCTTGTCGATCATCAATGATGCTCACGCCTGTTAACTCGGATTCTGTATCAAAAGTTGAATCACTTGCCTCTTCGTCCTCTGTTGCATGTTTTTAAAAATCATATTCAATGTATGAGATCGTTTGTTATACCACATTTTCAAAGATAATGCAAACTCACCCTATAGTAAAACTTCACTTACACCTCTTGTGGTTTTGGGTCATGTGCGATTACATCCCAATTTGTTGCATCTGCACTCCTTTTTCTTAAAAGTTTCAGATGCATCCATTTTCATCCATATTGACGGAAATACTGCTTGCATTAATGAAAATGACTAAAAGTCCAAACCATTCATAGTTTAGAGCTTGATGAGTACTACATTCATACCAAAATTCAAGTTAATCGAAAAATGGAATCCTGGTGGTCGAATAGAATTTATTTTGAAGTAAACTTTAAAATTTAAATTTACCTTTCATTTTAACAAGAACCCAATCAATATGTTTTTTTTACAGAGATGCTCTACTCTTTGATTGATAAATTTTGAACGACTTGGAATAAATTTTTACTCTATCGGAATAAATTTTTTAATATACCTCCATTAACATGGACAAAAATCGGTGCGAATGCAATTTCTTAAAAACCACATGGGGGTGCGGATGCAACAATTGAACCACAAGGGTGTAACTGTATATGGCCCAAGCTAGAGGGGGTGTAAGTGAAGTTTGCCTTTTGTTTAATTGTATTGAAGAGAAAAATTTGCCAAGTAAATTAAGCTCAGTGCTGTTTGAATGATTATGTTTTGCAGTTCTTTTTTTTCAAGCAAAAACAGCACCCATCTATCAATAAAAAACAACCAAAAAACCTACAACCAACAAAAGGGGAAAATCAACAATTATTCACGATTAAAACTCTAGAATCTAATAGCCAGTCTTCACATAGCCTCTTATTCAAGGCTGTGAACTTTACAGTGGAGAAAGAACAGAGTTTAGCCCTGATTGCATAAAAAATAGTAGCAGCCAACACCCTCACATCCCTATTTTCATTCTCCAGTAAGAAGTAAATTGGTAGAAGCCAAAGAAAAAAATCAATTGTGTGGATTCCATTTCTTTTTCGTGGTAAACAGATTGGCCTTCTTATATTTCAAAAACACTGGTAATGAGCAATTACAGCCGTTTGTTCGGAAATCAATGGCTCACAATATTCTTAGCGGTAAGAAAGTTCTTTGGCCGGTAAATTCTTTTAAATCCAGACCATTAATTTCTGTGTGATTGCTCACTACAGACCCCCCGAGTCCAAATTTCCGATTTAACATGCTTTACAAGAATGGTTCTTTAACGATCAATCAAACTCTCCTTTTTTTTTTTGATAAGCAAAAATTTATTAATCTTTGAAAACGAATTGCAAAGATTAAAAGGGCCCGAGACTGAAAAAGCCAAGGACCCTAACGGGGAAATAATAAAGCACTAAAAGGATGGCAAGAAGCCAACCAAACTACAAAAACAACAGCGAAAACACAAAAAGAAGCAACAGAACTCCTGAGCCAGAAAACTCAACAGCGAAGGCCTCAAAAAACACCCCAAAAACAACAGCAAGAAAAGGAAAACCCATAGCACTCCTCCCCCTAAGCACGCCATCAGAACCAAAAACTAAAACAGCCGAAAACTCCAACCAACAAAGACATCCGACACCGGGAAAACCCAGAGAACACCCACCGACATAGATTGCAAAATCAAAACTCCACAGAAATGGAGGTACCTTCCTCCAAATCATCAAGAGCTATAATTTCCTTTTCAGAAATATCAACTCCCTTTAATTCTAAAAACTTCTTTATATTGTAGCTCTCTCTTCCAAAGAATTTAACTCCACATAAAGTACCCAACTCCATATTATTCCGGGCTTCCTTGATTAAAATCGGAATCCTCTTACGAAAATTGCAACTAGCATCCTCATGAGTTGATAGAGTGTGCCCATCAAAACTATCTTTCTTCAAACCCAACTTTAAAGATTTTGACTTCTCCTCTATATGCTCCCCGCTAAATGTCCTAGAGAAGATGGCAGCTTTCAAAGGATTTTTAGTCCATCCAAGATTCCTTCGATAGCCTTTAATGGTCCGGGCTTTCTTTTTACGGCGCTTGTAATTGACAAAGTTGATAAGGGGGTCGGCAGAAACTAGATCAGCAGAAGTGGAGTCGTCGGAACTAGAATTCGTATTAGCCACCCCATCCTCGAATATATTCCCCTCAGCTTGATTCACCTCCTTGCAATTCTCTACATGGATTGATCTCTCTACATAATGGCCATTACCCAAAGGAGAGTTGGAATCCACGACAAAGGAGTTTGAAACAACAGAATTGACTTTTAAACTCGAATCAACAGAATTGATATCATCCGGCTCCTCAACTATATGATGTTCCACTAAAAGGACATTCTCTGGATCTTGTGAATGATGATCATCATCCACAAGGGCAGCAGCTGCCCCAAGAAAAGCTTCATTTGGCTCCACCACCACCTCATTAGTGTGATTCCTATCGTCCTCCACAAAAGGCAAAGACAAGTTGTTAGACTTCACATCCTCTCTCAAAGCTATTGTCTCACCAATCAGATCCTTTTTTGGCATATCAAAAGAAACCCCCTTATTACAAACCATGAGAGCATTTCCTACATTATCTCCCTTCTCACTATCAGACTGTTCCTCAAAAGATGAAGGGCTATCAGTTCTAGCAGAGCTTCGATCTTTGCAATGACACATCATATTCATGTAACCATTGGCAACCACTGGTTCTTCCACGACTCTGATTGGGAAAACTTTATCATTGATCAGCAACTCAACAACTTGATTTATTAAACTCTCCTTGAAAGCCTTTTTGTTGTCTTCAACACCTAGAATTTGTTATTAATCAGTCTGCACTGAAATAAAATATTCATATCGGTTACAAAAGATAAACATATATTGAAATCATAGGCAGCGAAGCCACCAAATAAATACAATTTTCCAAGTCATACACATAACTCAAACAAACAAACAGTGAAACACCAAAAGCAAAATGAAACCAAGGAAAAAGACTTGCAACAAATAGATTCATAATTTGCAAACCTATGATCACTCTTTCTTTGGTTGCTCTCACCATGTACTAACCACTCCAAAATGCTTAAAGCTAGCGAGACGACGAGCCAAAATTTCTTTGAAGGAAACTTTAGCTGTAGAAAATTACTTAGTTTTCCGATGAGGCTTTAGGTGCTTGCACGTGCACAACAAATGCAGGAAGCCAAGAAGGAACGCCGGGGTTTAGGCTTCCCATTCGCGTTTGTTACTTCAACTTCCTTGGTAGCTCCAGTCAAGGGTTCCTCCACTCCTTTCTTTTCATTGTCTTGTTCCTTTGGTTTCACTTTGACATTGGCCTTTTCCTCGTCTTTCTTCAAAAGATTCTGGAACGGAGCTCTTGACTTGTCTGAATCGCTTCTTTCAACTTTGATGGTTTTCTCTTCTGCTGGAACCACCTGATTCTGTATCGGGTCACCATTGAATATCGATGGGCTTCTGGTGTGAGTCTTCTTGTGGTGCAGTAATGGAGTTTGATCAGATTCTTCAGGCCTTGCTTCCATTGAGTTATCAAAAACAAAGCTCGGCGATTTTCTAAGCTGAACACCACCACTATCTTCTGTTCCATTACCGGCACTTGGGAGAATTCCAGTGTCAAGTTCTTGATTTTTCTCATCTTTCTCTTCTATTGCTTCTATTACTTTCTCCTCTGGTTCTTCTTCTTCATTGTTGCATTCTGTGGTAGGTAATTCTGTTTGGACTGTTTCCATAGCCGGAGTCATTTCAGTAAACTCTCTATTTTCGACGTTTTCCTTTCCATTTCCAGTATCAGAACTAACCATCACTAATTCAGATTGAGAAGAATCAACCTCGTCGGTATTGGTTTCATTGACTGCTTGCTTTGTGTCCTCGTTTTCCGTTATATCCATCTTGTCCATGTTTCCAGTAAGAAGCATGCATTTCTCTCGTGTTTGAGGAATTTCTTCAAAGGTGTTTGATGAAGTTCCCAGAGAATTGGCTTCTTGTATAGTTTCAGTTTCTTGCTGATCATCGGTGATGCTCGTGCCTAGTAACTCAGATCCTGTATCAGAAATTGAATTACTTGCCTTTACCTCCTCTGCTGCATGCTTTTGAAAATAAATTCAACGATGCGAATTCGGCGTAAGGTAGACTAGAAGAGTAACACTATACAAACAAAGGAATTTAAACCAGAATGATTTACCGAACGATGTGGCAGTTTTTTGATTTCATCACTTCAAAGCAAGATATCTAGTAAACGGAGCTTAAAGTCATGGTAACTCCATTGCCATGTATTCTCGAGATGAGAATAGGCTATTGGGAAAACAAAAACAAAACCAAAAAACCAACCTCTTCTGGATGATTTCTGCTTCTTAATTTGATTGTCATAACTTGTCACCAACAGATTCTCCTCCAAATTTGGTTCTGTTTCTTTCACATCTGCAGGTGAAGCAGCAGCTTGGATTATGCTGTCTTGAAGAGATTCATCATTAAGCTCTATTGGAAGTTCTTCTGCACATTGGGAAGAAAGCTTGAGCCTAGTGTAATCTTGCACTTAATAAAAGAACGGTAAAATCAGTAGCCAACATTAAAAGTTATACCGGTCGAAATTTAGGATTGGAGACAATTTAAGAAAGTCATGAATACAATTCAATTATTATTTGTACCATGAAGTTCAGTTCCTTTCAAACTTTTAGGGCAGATGGCAGTTGAAGTAAATTACTTTTGATTCTTTTCAACAGATTGAAGGTGAAAAGGCAAGCAGTTATAGTTAGTATATGCAACACATGGTGTAATTCCAACAACCATTTTTTTGCAACTTCCAATCTAAATTTTAGGAGGTGAAAAAATCGTTAATTCCCGAATCAAGACCAAACCAGTCCAAACCACTCAATTGGGACCGGTTTTTAGTGGTTTGGTTTGGTCAGGGTAAAAAAAATGGAGTATCGATCCAAATGGTTCGGTTTGCTAATTTAAGTAGATGGTAGATGGTTCTAGTTCCAAACTAATCCAATCCATACTCATTCCGATAGAAACACCATTTATCTTTCTGTGGGCACTCCAAATAAAATTGCACTTAGCATAATCAATAATATCTTATCCCACATAATAGTCATGAAATTTAATTGATTTTTGTTCTGTTTTTGTTTTTCCTATGATTTTTTGTGCTTTAGTTGCTCTGTAAATAGGTTTTTTTCCATAACTTGAAGTGAACCGTGGTTTCAAATCAGAACCGAACCATTTTCTGTAAGTTTGGATCGGTTAGATTCTATAAATTGCATGGTTTGGTAATTTGATTCTCAAAATCCTTAATCCTCAGTGTTGGTTTGGTCCTTGGTTAACTTTTTTCTTATTCTTCAAATTTGCTGGGAGTTAGTGAAGTTTGAGTATCATTCCACAACCAAAGAACTCCTGAAACACCAAAAAATACTAACTAGCAAATTCAACTTATTCGAACAGTTCGTACTAATCTCTTATTTGTAGTTTCCAAAGGCATCCCTTTTGTCGAAAATCGATTGGAGTGAAGTAGTTTTGGTGGCATATACAACAAGAGCTAAGTAAGATTTAGTGAGAGTATTGCAAACAAACCTTTATCATCCAATGTTTGTTCAGCCACCGGCGGATCTCCACCCTCCGGTTTGTTATCAGAAGACAACCCTTCAACCTTTCCATGAAAATCTTTTCCCTGTTCACCTTCTTGATTTATTTGATTTTCTCCGCGTACATCACCTCCATGGTTGGCTTGTTGCGACAAATTTTCTCGAGCTTCGCCTTCTCTTTTCTCTCCTTCTGCATCATATACCATAACATGAAAAACATAGTAAGCATATACCTCATACTTCAAATCACACCAATAATATATATTATTCGAGTTGGATGTGAAAGACATCTATTATAATGAGAGCGGTTGAAACTAGCAAATTGGAAGATCAATCGGCCAAAATAACTATGAGCAGCTACAAAACTATAAGTTTCCTCCTCTTGACCATATCTGTAACCTTCATTAGCAGATTCATTTTCGGTGGTTTCTCTGATCAAACTAGAAGATACCAAGGAACCAAACCATGCAAAGCACTGTATATGCTTAAGTATCATACCATTTAGTCCAGAAACATTTTTGTTGCCCATCTCATCAACCATATTCAGCCACACAAACCCTGCAATATTTGTAACACAAAACACTTGAGAGTCAAGTACACTTGGCTTCAAAACCCTTTGTTCAACAAGTATGATTTTGCTTTGGAGTTTAGGACTCAAAAGCTACCAAGTATAAAATTGCATATTACCAAAAAAGGCATAAGATGTTGTACCATGGTGATAATGATCTTCACATGCAATTAGCTTTCAACTTTAGAGCACTGCTAGAACTCTTGAGATTGCCAGTGTGTTAAGTACTTGATTAGCACTAATTAATACTACTACTCTTGTGATATTGCTTTAAGCATACGCCTTAGAAGGGGACACCTTTCAGCCAAAATAGATTAACCAATAAAGATAAATATTAGTTTTAAAAAAAAATTTAAAGGTAATGTGGCGGAACTTTCGCTTTACATCTTTCTTGACATCATTAAATTTCATAGGAGCACAACACGGGATTCTCTCTGCCCAAAGATCCTTGACCTATAAAATATTTTATTTCATCCTATCTAAAGGTTTGAAGAGATTTTTGGCAAATGTAGCACTCGTCATGGGATGACACTTATATATATATATATAGGTAAATTTTCTAGTAAGGACCTCCCGTAAATAAGAAAAAATGTAATTTTTTCATGTTAAAAATTGTTTTTGAGAAATCCGCATCGTCCAATGTGTTTAAAAGGTGTTTTCAAGGGTCCACGCAGAAAATCTTCAAAAAAAAAAAACCGGGAAGGGCTTGATCCAAGCAGTTTTTTTTGCAAAAACTGTATATTTACAGTTTTGCGAAAAACTGCTTGGATCAAGCTCTTCCCGGTATTTTTTTTTTTTGAAGATTTCCCGTGTGGACCCTTGAAAACACCTTCTAAGCACATTGGACGATTCGGATCCTCAAAAAATTGCTCGGATCATAGAGGTTCGGAAGTCCGGAGTTCGGATAGAAAGTAGAACCTATATAAATATATAGCGAGCCAATTACTATTGTAACACCTTGCGGGTAATTCTAATAGTGATTGTTCTTGATACCACTTGGATGACATGTGGTACATGATGAGTGCCCGATGTTTTTTTGTTTTCTTCTGAAGGAGAAATTTTCCAGTGCCGAGCAGGCACCTACCACGTGGCGCAGATCTGTTGGGGTTGTTCGGTGACATTTTTGCAATTTTAAGAGGTAAATGTTCGGTGACATTGTTGCAATTTTAAGAGGTAAATTTACCCCAATAGATCTGAGCCGTCCAAAACATAAACGGACGGCCTGAATGAATCAACGGGCACCACGTGACTGTGTGATCTGGTGCCCGTTTGTGGTTTAATAATCTAACAATATCGGTTATGCGATTGAGAATATAATGCAAAGGGAGACATCAAGTTTGGAAAAAAGACAATTTTTAGTTTTACTTTTATTCAGGTTGAAGGTCGGCAGTCTATTGACTGAAGTAACTCAATTAATTTCTTGCCGGCCTTGCTTTTTTATATTGACGGAAGTAACTCAATTAGTAATTTCTTGCCGGCCTTACGAAAAAGACCTATTTAGCCACATTCTTCAGTTATATTGAAGAGAAATTTGGCAAGTAAATTAAGCTGAGAGGCTATTGTGGCCTTGTTCGTTTGGTAGTTTTAGTTTAGTTTAATTTTGAAAAACAAGTGTAATGAGTGGAGAGAGAGAGAGAAATGAGTAGGGGTGTACAAGAAAACCGAAAAAAAAAAAACCGTGAAACCGGACCGATTGGACCAAACCGGTCTATTTGGATTGGTTCTATGGTTTAATGGATTGGTTCTGCTTCTAAAAAAATGAGAACGGGATATTTTGGTTTGGTCTCTGGTTTCATAATTAGGAACCGTGGTTTGAACCGAACCGGTCCATATATAAGTAAAATATAATATAATATATACACTCATATATACCCCACACACTTGATAATTTTGCCAGCTTTAAGTTTTAACGTTGCATCTGCCATATATATCAATAATGATAACGAGAGTATTCTAATAGTTGGTTTAGTGATTGTTGGAGTTCTTAATTTATTTGTGGGTTGATTTAGTGGTAATAGTTTTACGAAGAAATTGCAATAATTTTGCGGACAATTTTTTTTTTGGCAATTTTTGAATGCTAACATGGTTTAGAACCAAAAACCGAACCAAACCGAACCGGTCTAATGGTTTGGTGTGGTTTGGTTCCATATGTGTAACAGTTTGATTATGGTTCTCAATTTTTTGGAGTCGTTAGATATGGTTTGGTCCCCGGATTTCTATAAAACCCGTCCAAACCGGACCATGTACACCCTTAGAAATGAGGGTAATGATGATGTCATCAAAACTAAAACTAAACTAAACTGGAAAACGAACGCAGCCAGTGTGATTATGTTTTGCCGACCTCTTAATTTATTATATTTGGCAAAAGGCTAAACGTTTTTATTCTTTGCTTTGAGGAATATTTCGATTGGAGTGACATGCCCTTTTATGGGCCAGCTATTTTGTAAGAACGGCGCCGAACATAAGGGCGTGTTTGGACGGCGTTGTATATTGTTGTTAGACCTCTGTTGTCTTGTTTTTGCTGGACATTCCTCCCTTTCCACAAGAAACATGTTGGGAGTTGGAAGCTTTTTTTCTCTAATTTTCACTACTCAAATGAGTTCCTTTCTTTTTTTTTTTTTAATTATTCAAAATCATAGTCATTGTCATTGTCATTAATTAAATAGAAGATCTGAAGAATCAAATTACAGAGATTAGTACATCAAGGATAGAGGAATAAATTGCCCCAGAACAAATATTGAAATCTCCAAAAAATACTGGACTATCATGATAAGAAATAGGCACGACAACGGTGAGTGGCTTGCCTACAACACAATAACTTCTACATTCAACACGAAGAGAATTGGGAGCTTTTTTCTCTAATTTTCACTACTCAAATGACTCCTTTTATTATTATTATTCAAAAATCATAGTCATTGTCGTTGTCCTTGTCATTAATTAAATAGTAGATCTAAATAATCAAATTACAAAGATTAGGACATAAAAAATAATAGAGGAATAAATTGTCCAAAACAGACATTGAAATCTTCAAAAAATACTGGACTATTGTGATAAGAATATGCACGACAGCAGTAAGAGGGGCTTGCCTACGACACAATAACTTCTACGTTCAATACGAACGTGACTAGTGAGAGAGATCATCGTATTCTTATCACGAAAGTCCAGTATTCCGAAACGTCCTCTTACTATCAGTTAGGGGCTAATTGTTAGAAGGAGAAGAAAGACAAAGATTATTATTTTTTATTAGTCGGACTAATAATGTGATGAAATATTTAATCTCAGGAGACTTGAAATCACACCATCATCTGCACCAATAATGATGAATAGATATTAATTCTTAGAAAAAAAAAAAAGAATTTACACACTTTTCTTATGTGAATTTCTACCATAACTTGATTATTGTGGATTCCATTCGAACTTTGATAATTATATTCCTAAATATTTCATTTTTATGAGTACGAAAATTAGGTACAAGATACTAATTTATGTAAATCATTTTCCCTGGTTAATAGGAAGCTCTAACATGTGAGGGAGGAGACAGATCATGTCTCGCTCATAACAGATCCGGTGGTACTAACACGCCTCATTTGGACTTCTCTTTAGTCGGTCTACCTCTTTCATGAAAATAATCTCAGCTTTTTGGGTCAAATTGAGAAAAGACAAAAGAAGAAAAACAAGCACTAAGTGACAAAGAAGAACGTTCAAATCAGATCTATTAGGGGCGGCCGCAGGATTTTGCTTTGCGGTGACTAAAATATAGGATTATAACAAACAAAAAAATTACTTCAAATATTATTTGAAATACATATGTTTAGATATATTCTTTCTCTTAAAACTTATCAAGCCAAGTTTTTGTTGTTTTATTGAGTTAGGTGATCTAGTTTCTTACGTCATTTATTCTGGACTTATACAAATGACCTAGTGTAGACAATATTAAAGAAAAATCAAATTATACACATAAATGTATACTAAAATTTTAGTGCATTTTTTGAACTCAACCTCCCGTTTGATCTGCCTACATGATTCTCTATTCTCTCCCTCTAAACTCCTTAGATTCTATATTGTCTCTTTATGTACAAATACGCCGATGTATGTATGTATGTATGTATGTATAGGTCTGTATATGTCTATCTTCGTTCCGGATCGATTTTAGTTTCAAATAATTATTGTAGGAAATCAAAGAGCTATCGTCGATCATCTTTGTAGAGGCAGACAAGATGGGAATGCGATGGAGGTCAATTTGAAATTGTGTTTGTGTGAGAAAATTAATATTCAAACTATTCATTTAGTCTCCCAAACGTACTCTTCTTCTTAGATGCAAAATCACGCGAAAATACGACTTTAAAAAGCGAGAGCGTGTATATAAAAAAAATTATAATATTCTTTATCCTATCATGGGTATGAAATTATGGTTTTGATAAGATTTTGTCAACAAGTGGGTCTAGTTCTACAAGATTACTTGGCGGTAAAGCCTGGTCTGTCTTGATTAAGGGTGGCCAAGGAAGATGGTTTCTTTATGCTAAGGTCATCATAGCGTTGCATTTTCTTTGGAACGCTCCATCTCTGGGAAAGTCTAAAAGTTTGACACTTGCCTATTTGGACCCTTTTCCACTTCTCTTTTTTAAAACAAGAGTTGGTGGAAGTCCACTTTACCCTTCTTTGGTGTGTCTAAGGTTCTAAAATGGGGATACTTATCGTGTATTGTTTTTCTTATTTTATAAATTGTATCGGGATACATATCACGTATCGTAAGATATTTTAACCATAATTAATATACAATTAACAAGTATTTATACCTAATAACACCAACAAACTAAGTTTTTAAGTTGTAAAATATCAAGTCTCTCAACTGGGATTTATCATATTGAGGTTTCCTGCTATCTTTAGTCAAGGACAGAAAAGAAAATCTCTCTAATAATATTCTCCCAAAACACGATCGAAATATGGTTTTTCTTCTATTCAAGCCCTACATTGAGGTTGGATATCTTTCAAATTAATGGTTTGAATGTCACTCAAACTACTTAGATTAATGCCCTTGAGGTTCCACTTCTTACAATAATGTTTGAATTTCTTCCATTAAGTAATCGTAGAATACATATTGAATCGGAACACACACACACATATATCATATAGGATACACCATCGTATTATATAATTTCTATACAAAAAGGATACAGGACGGGATACGTATCGTTTTTTAAAGGAGACGATATGAATCGTAAAGATATGTATCCCGTACCGTTTAACAACAATAGCTATCCTTCCACATGATTACATCAAATTGCAGATACATCCTTAGGGTGTTCTTTATCAAATCCTTTCTAACCAAACCCTGATAGCTGAAGTCCGGGAAGAAAACAATACTTCTCCGTTAACCCTACAAAACCAGAGGTATTGCTTCTGGTATTTCACAAGAAAAATCTTTTAACGCACACCAATTTGTCAATGAAGATAAGTGCTTAAAACATTCAGGTTTCATTACCCTTGTACAACAGTGAGAGGGGAGGGCCATGGTTCTTGTTCTAAATCTCTTCTTCTATACTCCTAGTTTTGTTTTTATTTTCTCTCGTGTCTTCAGATCAACGTGTTGGAAATTTTTCAGAAATTCGATGTGAATCAAATGGACCATTCGGCCTTCGGAGGGTCTCTCGAGGCAACCGAAAGGACCCACGAAGTTGGTTATTACACGTGTTTATGGCTAGTTATTACGGTGTTTATTGCTGGTTATAACACCTTATAACCTCCCCATGATGGAGATTGAATGGCATTCAAAATTCTGCACTGTTGTTGAGAGTTACACAATTTAAATTCAGCATTATTGTTGGGAGTTAATGTTGGGAGTCACACAATTCAAATTCAACATTATTGTTGGGAGTTACACAATTCATTGGCAGAATTGAATTGCCCAATTGAATTTCTTATTGGATTTCACCTATATAATGGAGCTTCTGTCATTGCTTCTTCATCAAAAAATTCGTGCTCCTACAAATTCTACCGAAATATAGTTTTTTGAGAGAGAGAGGCAGAAACAAGTCAGTTTGCCAAGGCAGTCGACACTGGTGTTCTGTCAGCTGTGGTTCTAGCTATTTTATCCTAGGACGAAGACACCGGTGATACCTACAACACCCACGGTAGGCTGCGAATCTTTGTTAAGGAGACTGTGATTCACAGGACTCGGTCGTTTCGATTTCCAATCGATTATTTGTATCTTTTTCTTGTTTCTTGTATTTACATTCCAGTTCTGTTCATGTAATTTATATTTCAGTTTATATCAATGAAATTGTTCTTCTGAAATTCTGTGATTGCCATATAAGTTTCCCAACACAACGACCAACGACTTGTTGTTTGATCTCTAAGAGTTATGTCTCTCAATTTCGAGAATAGTTTGTTTCATCTTCGAACGAATATTTCATCTGACAACTGGTTTCTTCAAGACGATATTTTTTCACAATGATATCCGTGCTAACATTGCTCTAACATATACGATGATGTCTTTGGCGGGGAAACTCGTAGCAATATGTCAAGTCTATAGCTTTGCGAGTTCATTGCTGCGTTCATACTTAGTTGGAGTCCATCTGATCTTCTGCTTATTGTCTTTTGATTGATTCTTGATATAAATTTTTTGACAGAATATGCGTCAGGCTAAAAATTTTGGTTTGGGGTGAAAGACACAGTTGCTTGGTACTTTTATCATGTTGCAGTAGTTAATTGAGGGGGTGTTCCGCTAACAAAAAATTGTTTTTTCCAAACACCGAGACAGGTTATTCTCTCACAACACATTACATAAAAAACCGTGAAAACCAGTTTTTTCAAAAAATTGAGTTAGTAGAACACCCACTGATTAGTTTGACTTTGTCCAGTATATTTATAATGAATTCAATAATGTAATTGCCGTTGGACTTTTATTAGAACTAGGTACGATGCTACGTGCGTTGCACGAATTTCTAATTTGTGGTAATGAAAAATGTGCTGTTTTTACTATACAAAAAAGGAAAGAGTCATTTACTTTTTTGAATAGGAGAATTATGATTCGGTTTTTATAGGTAGCTTTTGGTTGTAAAAAACAAATATAGGTTGGTAATGGATTGGCTGTTGTGAAGCATTTTGCATTTGTTGCATTTAGAAGAGTTGGGTTGAATTTGTGCAGCCAAAAAAATTATAGCAGTCTAATGTCATTTTGAATATGATAAGTAGATTATACCTATTGGATGATATTAATGAAGCAGATAGGATTTGCAGCGAAACAATTGTTAAGAGCAGAGTAGTGGTAGAATATTAGGTGGAACTAAATAAGAACAGGTCTATGTGGAATATAGTGGATAGTGCAGGAGCAACAGAGTATGAAATTTACAAAACGAGTTTCATGGAGTTAGAGACTACGCGGGCTTCGATGTTTCAGATGATGCCTGGTGTAAAAGTTCCTCAGGAAGTAGTGTATGTACAAAAGACCCTTTGTTTTGGATCTTAGTTATATGCAGGAGTTGCAAAACCATGAGGAAAAGGTTAAAATAGTAGCCATCAAGATTACGGAGGAAGTGAATGATGTTGAGCAAAAGATTCATTTCCTGGTTAATCTTCGGTAACTCCTTTCAAAATATCGGTTTTTAGTGAGCTAGTCCTTCTTCGGCTTCATTGGAGGGTTGGCTTCAGTGTCCATGTCTATGTTGCTCTGTGCTGGGTTGGTGCTTGAGTCGACAGCCGAAGTCTGTGATGGGTGTGGTTCAGTTCTGCTTTTTTTTCTGTGGGGTAGGTGGATCAAGCTGCAGGAAATGCTTTGAGCTTGTTGAATCTTCGATCTCTGGTGAATCGAAGATAGCTTGGACGATGAATTTGCATTGGTTGAGGCCTCCATAATCATTCATTTCAGCCCTAAGGCGTATGGTGCAATCTCTAGGCTGAGATAATTTCTCAAGGAGAGGGAGTGGAAGTGATCCCTGCAATGGATGTAATTAGTATGAAAATTATACGAAGATATGATTTTGTATGAGCCGAAATATAAGCAAAAATTAACGAATCATAAAGATGAAGAAATAATCACACGGCAATTATATTTGGAAATGGATGAAAATAAGAACTACATCATATAAAGAACATTTAATACCTGCAATGCTAGTGCAGACAAACGAGTAGTACATGACAGATTCAATCCACCTAATGAAATCGCCACTTCGATCCCACTCATCAACATCACCCAATGGGAGTCGATCACTATTGGCGCATACAAAGTTGTAGTCTCGCTTGTAGACAAGATGCCCTGTTGATCGATCAATTGATCTACCAACACTTTCTCTCACTCCACCAGGAGTAATTACATAGTACAAAGCTCCATGCCGAGTTAAATGCCTTGGGTAACGTTCGAAATCCCAACTCACAAATGGCCGTTGCAATGCCATAATTACGGTGCCTATAAACAATGAGATCTTTGGAGACATTAAAATGTATATGTATATGTGCACAACATGCAAATAACATTTAATGATTATAAGCATTTTTTATTTCAAGTTAATCAGTTCTCATTGTTTTGATTCATGTAATATAGGTAATTTTGTTCTCCTTTATATTATTACCTACATAAGTTTGTCCAATAAAAGTACTTTGGATTTTTAGCCGAAAATAAATGTCAGATAATATAGGTACAGTTGGAATAGGCATATGCAGCAAATATTGGCATAGCTACATTTTTGTGTTTTCTCAAATGGGAAAAGCATAAACCTCCTATTAAGCAAAGTATTTCACAATATGTTTGAACCTGAGCTATCAAAAGTTACATACATCACTTTTGGACATGTTTACCTGTTTTAATTCATTCAACCAAAACTACCTGATTTTTTATATTGTTCTTTTCGAAGATTGAATCAAATAAAATAACACAAAATATGAAATAATTTATGTTTAGTATGTCAAAGATAATAATAATAATAATAATAATAATAATAATAATAATAATAATAATAATAATAATAATAATAATAATAATAATAATAATAATAAAAGCTTATTATTTTATATATATATAAGTTGCAGCTTGCAATAAATCAAGATTGAAATAATAAAAGCTTATTATTTTTAGATGTAAAGTATAAACGATACCAAATTGTTAAATAAATAAACATCTTTCAGGAAAAAATAAATCCCAGGCAAGACAATTTAATTGCTTATAAACTTGGGGTAAAAACTTATATAATGAACTGATCAAAGTTGACTATTCCTTGACTTATTTGTTTCGTAAAATGTTAAGATATTATATATTACAGCTATTTATATTACCGTAGGTGGTGTTGCTTTGTTACAAGGCATGTCTTTTGTTGTTTTTGCTTTGTCTCATATATATGCGCATATATACATACATATACATATACATACAGATGATTGCATCTGACATGATGACTAAACATGCATATTGCATATCATAAGCGATATTTGGAGAAAAAATATATAAAGAAATTTAATACACAAGAAACAATCAACAGCACCAAACAACAAATCAGGCCAAAAAACAACTCAAAACTCCAAAACTTATGTTAAAAACTGTTGAAAACACAGATCATATATATAAAAAAAATAGGGGTAAATACGACCCATTTAAGTGCATGCATATCATCAATTATATTCAAAACACAAATACATAAATGAATCAAATAACCAAAAGAAAATCAATACCAACAAATGGGAAATTTGTCTAGGGGACAAAAATTAAGCCCAAAAACTTACTTGAACTTTTTCTGATTTCTTGCAGCCAAGTAGAATCTCAAACCATCGCAAACGAAACAAACCACAGCATAAATCTTGATTCGCCATTGATTTCTTTTCCTCTCTCTTTGTAGCAAAGATAAAGGCAAACACCGACCGTCAAAAACTCCGCTGCTCAAAAGTCTTCTCTGACCGTACTTCTCAGCGGAAATATTCAACGTACACTAAATGATCTCGAGGGGCTCTACATCTGGGCACTGTAGTGGCGCGCAAACCAACCTTAAGCAGAAAGATTTTGACCCCCTCACCCAACACGTGTAAAACTACAAAAAGTAGAGGCCGGGAAACATAAAACAGCCACCCAATGCAACTAAATTACAAGAAAACCAACCATCGTAAAAAGACAAAACAACCCAACGAATGGCATGTAAATGACACAAAAACCAACACCCACAATCCGAAGCCTGAGGGGTAAAAGCGGCCAAATTGGCCAATTAACCAAACAAATTCAATTTGAAGCCTCTCTTATATAAGCCGTTCGGTTGTGGATAATCTTACTTGTTAACGAAATAATTATCTCCTACTATGGAGAAATTCCCAAATTCGATGGCCTAGAAACGAAGGCGTCCGGCCGAGAAAGTCTTTACGTTGACTTGTTTCCCATCAACCATGGGCTTTTCGGACCGATGACCCAACTTCAGGTAGCTCGTTCTTAACAAAGTGCTTTTGGTGCGACCCTAAATTTTTTACCATTTTTCATTTGATACCAACAAATTGTTGATGTTTTGCCCTAAGGTTCGGTTCAATTGCCGGGAATATTACTTAGAAAATGAACTTCCAAGAAAAGTAAATTGAAATGAAATAAAGGAAAATGAAATTTATTTTGTCGGGAATGAACTTCCGACAAAAATAAAGTGAAATAAAATAAGACAAAATATGAAATAATTTATGTTTAGTATGTCAAAGATATATATATATATATATATATATATATATATATATATATATATATATATATATGACGCGGTTCTAGTCCGGGATCCGGACCTCCATGATCCAAGCATTTTTTTGACGATCCGAGCCGTCCGATGTGTTCAGAAGGTGTTTTCAAGTTTTTGCGAAAAACTGCTTGGATCAAGCCCTTCCCGGTATTTTTTTTGTTGAAGATTTCCCGCATAAACCTTGGAAAACACCTTTTGAACACATTGGACGGCTCGGATTTTCCCAAAACAATTTTCAAAACAAAAAAAAAACACCCCAAATGCTCTAATCCGGGATCCCGGATTAGAACCCCATGGTATATATATGTAAAAGTTGCAGCTTGCAATAAATCAAGATTGAAATAATAAAAGCTTAATATTTTTAGATGTAAAGTATAAACGATACCAAATTGTTAAATAAATAAACATCTTTCAGGAAAAAATAAATCCTAGGCAAGACAATTTAATTGCTTATAAACTAAACTTGGGGTAAATGTAGAGTTTGAACACAACAAACAAAAGTAATTTTATTGATTGCAAGCACTTGTACACTTTAACTTGTGTACAACAACACATACTATCACTCACAAAGGATGACTCTCTTACACAAGAGGACACACATAAACTAAGAGGACACTTTAACTTTGGACACAAACACTTTTAGTACTTGGACACCTCACACTAGGACTCTCACTCATTTGCTTGGAGTATGTCTCACACTTGCTCTCTTTCTTACCTTCACTTACATTGCCCACAAATGAGGACCTCACCCCTATATATAGGCACCAATGGATACTTCTAGAAGCACACACCGCTCACTACTTCTAGGTGCATCTAGAGAAACCCATAAGCTTCCATCATATTCCAGAGTATTCTTGTACCATCCAGAAAGTTCTAGTGTAGTCTATAATATTCCGAAAATGTCCGGAAGACTGTAGCAAAATCTAGGAGTTACCGAAAGATTCTAGCGTAGTCTAGAAGATTTCGGAGCATTCTAGGGAAGTCTAGATATCTCCAGAATAGCCCGGAAATTTTCGGCAACATTCGGAAGACTCCGGAAAACTCAAGAGAGGTGGTGATGATCTTTCAACAAACTTATATAATGAACTGATCAAAGTTGACTATTCCTTGACTTATTTGTTTCGTAAAATGTTAAGATATTATATATTACAGCTATTTATATTACCGTAGGTGGTGTTGCTTTGTTACAAGGCATGTCTTTTGTTGTTTTTGCTTTGTCTCATATATATGCGCATATATACATACAGATGATTGCATCTGATATGATGACTAAACATGCATATTGCATATCATAAGCGATATTTGGAGAAAAAATATATAAAGAAATTTAATACACAAGAAACAATCAACAGCACCAAACAACAGATCAGGTCAAAAAACAACTCAAACTCCAGAACTTATGTTAGAAGCTGTTGAAAACACAGATCATATATATATATATAAAAAAAAAAAAGGGGTAAATACGACCTATTTAAGTGCATGCATATCATCAACTATATTCAAAACACAAATACATAAATGAATCAAATAACCAAAAGAAAATAAATACCAACAAATGGGAAATTTGTCTAGGGGACAAAAATTAAGCCCAAAAACTTACTTGAACTTTTTCTGATTTCTTGCAGCCAAGTCGAATCTCAAACCATCGCAAACGAAACAAACCCACAGCATAAATCTTGATTCGCCATTGATTTCTTTTCCTCTCTCTTTGTAGCAAAGATAAAGGCAAACACCGACCGTCAATAACTCCGCTGCTCAAAAGTCTTCTCTGACCGTACTTCTCAGCGGAAATATTCAACATACACTGAATGATCTCGAGGGGCTCTACATCTGGGCACTGTAGTGGCGCGCAAACCAACCTTAAGCAGAAAGATTTTGGCCCCCTCACCCAACACGTGTAAAACTACAAAAAGTAGAGGCCGGGAAACATAAAACAGCCACCCAATGCAACTAAATTACAAGAAAACCAACCATCGTAAAAAGACAAAACAACCCAATGAATGGCATGTAAATGACACAAAAACCAACACCCACAATCCGAAGCGGAGGGGTAAAAGCGGCCAAATTGGCCAATTAACCAAACAAATTCAATTTGAAGCCTCTCTTATATAAGCCCTTCGGTTGTGGATAATCTTACTTGTTAACGAAATAATTATCTCCTACTATGGAGAAATTCCCAAATTCGATGGCCTAGAAACGAAGGCGTCCGGCCGAGAAAGTCTTTACGTTGACTTGTTTCCCATCAACCATGGGCTTTTCGGACCGATGACCCAACTTCAGGTAGCTCGTTCTTAACGAAGTGCTTTTGGTGCGACCCTAAATTTTTTACCATTTTTCATTTGATACCAACAAATTGTTGATGTTTTGCCCTAAGGTTCGGTTCAATTGCCGGAAATATTACGTAGAAAATGAACTTCCGAGAAAAGTAAATTGAAATGAAATAAAGGAAAATGAAATTTATTTTGTCGGTAATGAACTTCCGACAAAAGTAAAGTGAAATGAAGTAAAGGAAAATAAAATTTATTTTTTTGTTCGTGTTCTTCTGAAAAGGAGTCTTGCAGAAAAACTGAATTTCCTTACTTTTGGCAAGGTTTATTCTGCAGGAAAATGGTTTCCCAAATTGAAGTTGTGGGTCCCACAAATTCTTATAATAACTGAACACAAAAAGTTGTGGGAAAATAGATTTTCCCATCCTTCCGGTGGAACTGAATGGAGCCTAAAAAGGGAAAAGAACAAGAACATATAGGAAACAAACAAAAAATGAACGACTGGTTCATTAAAATGCAACCCCAACTCCACAAAGCCACTATAATCCGGTGTGCAAATGAAAGAACACAATTTGCATGCCCCATCTATGGAGCTATAATTACAAGTCTGAGGCTAAAATCTTGCGACTCTGTACCACTGACAAATAATTCATCAGCGAGGTGGACAGTGAATCTTGAGAACAACTGAACATCGACACGTTCGGAGATTCATAATCGGGGTTGAAGTTTCTCCAAAGCAGGTGCAATAAAGATTTGAAGCAGAAAACCAGTCTATGCAGGCACAGGTTCAGGAACTTTGCGATTAGCATCGGAAGCCAAACTGTCGTAGTAATCCACCAAAACTTTCCATCCGCCAGGGCACATAAATCCCTCCGGAGGATTCTCCCTGTTCTTCGCCAGGGTTCGCATCTGCAAATGCAACCAACCAACCAATCAAATGAGTTGCATCTCACATGCATGAATCATGGGTATATTTGTCGTGCAGTTCCTTCTATTTCAGGCGTGTTAATACACGGAAAAACAGTAATAAATTTCCTCCTTATGGTTTTCTTTCCTTTGTTTCCCCTTTTAATTTTTAGAAAACACTCTATGGCAAAAGGAAAGTTTGCGTTGAGAAACAATAGTTACCTTAGTGCCTGAAATGAAGAGAAAATCTTGAGACCTTGAGGGATCAAAGAATGCCATCTTACTCTGAGTCTTATCATAAGCTGCTACCTGCAGTTGGAACAGACTAAGTATCAGCAATGAACATTTTGCGTCTCAACGAATTTAGAGAATGAGTGATATTAACAGCACGGTAACCATGAAATCATTCAATATAATATATATTGACATTCAGGTGTATATATGTAACCATGTATGCTTCAGAGTTTACGCCTCTCTGTGTGAACTCAAGTCTCTTAAGTGCATTCTTCAAAATTTGTATTATGCTTCTCTCGTATCTCCACGAGCAGAACACAGTTGCACGAGAGTGAGATTGGTGGATAGTTTCATTGTCAGTCCTATTTCCTTATACCTAACGCTTTCGGAGTTGTTTGTTATGTAAAAGTAACAGCTAGAATAGTGTGTATACCCTGAATGGCAGGATATTTAGCCTCTCCAATCCAGGAGCCATGCTCAGCACCTTCTTTCCGTGATCAGCATCATATAAGTCTCTTTTCTCAACCGGATGGCTCATGCCAGCTGGGTCTCGACCCACAATGTAAAAATTGGCCCCAGCATTAATCCGAGCCTTCGCATGCCACTGCACCTCAGTAGGGCCAGCGTAGTGCATTGGTGATGGGAATATAGAAACCACAGTAGTCTCTGGATCAAGAACTCCATCCTCGAGTACCTGACAAAACAGTCAAATATTGAACAAAATAAATATTAGAATCGTATTCATTCTTGAGCGGAAACATTTTTGAAGAATTGGAAAATGCGTTTTCAGTGGTGTTCTAAAAAATGCATATTTTTTTAAAAAACTTGCTCACCAACCAGTTTCCTTTGTTATTGAAAACCAACAGACAAGTTTACTATGTCGTATAAACGATACCAAATAGGCCTTATAAGTTTTTCAAAACACATATCGTATGATGGGACCCCACTAAGATATTTAGCCTCTAACTGGATTACATTATGCAGTTCCCCGAATTGAAATCCAGAAAAAAAAACACTCATTCGGAGTATTGGATCCAAACATAAAAAAATTTCATAACTGGTGAAAAAGACGGAAAAAGTAGACATGGGTTAGTAGGTCGAGTTCTAACCACCGAACCATTGGCCCAATCCAGATGTCACAAGTTCAATTGAATCCAAACAAAGACAAATGATGTAATTCAAGAAATGCAAAAAAGTCCACAAACCTTTTCATGCTGTTGCATGCGCCAACTAAGTGGAACATCATCTGCCTTTGTGTATCCTCCCAATGGATGAAGTAAGAGGACGGGGTTTTTATATCCCATCTCAAGAAGCCGGCGACGTGTGTCTGTCATCAACAAAGCATGGCCATTGTGCACTGGATTCCTGAGCTGGAAAGCAAATACTGCATCAGCATTACGCCTTGTAAATTCCTCGCGGAGTTCTGATGGGGAGAGTCGGAATCGATCAAGACCATCGTTGTACTTGATAGGCTCTATGACCGCCAAATCACCCCCAATCAGCCAGTTTCCAGCATTGGTTATGGCTTCCTCAACGTAAGGTAAACCTGGGGCTGTTGTGCCCCAAGTTCTTGCTATTCGTTCTTCTTTGTTATGCTTGTAGATCTCTACACTGCAACATTTCATTGCGTAAAATTGGAACATGTCAGAAACTCTTGGCAAGCCATTGGTTTAGAAGTTACAAACTAAGAGAGACTATGCGCGTATTGCACAAAGTTGAGTTCATTAAAAGAGATGAAACAAAGCATTTAACAGTTGACTTCAGGTAAACACAGGCAATGATGGAAATCAATTGGAAATCAATTGGACGACTCAATCTCGTCGTACAAATAATAGTACCAAAGTAGTGAACCAGGCATGTGATTTATCCTGCCAACCAGCAATAGCAATATGCCTGACTAGACTGGAATACTTTAGCCAAGTTTCGTATCAAGGAGTTGAACAATAAGAAGCGAGTTCAACTGCCAATGCATCGTAAAAAAAAAAAAAGCGAAAAATAATAAAACTAAACCTGCTTAAGATGAAATAAACGGAATATGCAATGCAAATTTTTTTGGAAGAACTCAATCCAGAGATTGAGGAAGTCTTCGGAATGCTATGCTTATCAGCTTTTCAAATTGTTCTCCTTGTAGAAAATCCCCAAGCATAGTGAGCATCTAACACCCTTTCCAACAGAAATAGAGGGGACCGAGGACATTGTATTAAGGAAACGAAAGAATACAAAATTTTGCTCCAGGACTCATTATACAAAGTTAATGATACGTTCAAAAAAGTTTTAAAAAAAGAGTCAAAACCATTTTGCTACTTCACATGTTCTTGTCATCAAATACGTAATAAGCCAAGTACTTTTTGAAGCGGGGGCAATCACGTAATGTCTAAATAAGTCCTATAACCTGTCATCTCTCTTGAAAATTTTAACAACGAAAATTTGTATCTTTCCCAACAACTGAAAATGAGAAAAGACATGTATGAAACCCCAAAACCACGAACATTGCCAAATGCACAATGCTACGACAATGACACGTTTTGTTTTGCAGTCTTTTTTCGTGAAACAAGTGGAATGTCACATAAAAGACAAACAATTGGCATTCTAAAATCCTAAAACTTCAACATAAGAAAAAATTTGAAGGGGAAAGAGAGCTGATGAGGTATTTCTATTTTATACTAAACTTACCGAGTAATTATTCAGTGTTCCTGGGCACCGCCACATCATGTGTAGTGTGCCGAACTATAATAACAAAGAAGGCTAGGATCAGTCCGGTCAAAAAGCCCATCTACCAAGAAGGGTGAGTTCTCCTTAACAAATGGGCCGGGATGATCACCGAGCCCAAGAGAATTATTACGAGACGACACGTCTCGGATGACAAAGCTGGTATGGCGGCTTTTCGGCCGAAACAAGATTGATCCAGATGAGTCATCTGGACCGGTTAAACCCTAAATGACTCGCAAGGAATATGCGAAGCAATTCGGAATGCGCACGTAACCACTCTCATCCGACGTCATGGATGATGTCATCCGATACGGTTACCGTGTGTGTCTTGCTTCTGACAGCCTACGTGCATGTAACCGCTCCATTGAATATGTCACAAGTGACGTTGGCCGAGCGGTTATGACACGTGTCAGCAGGCAACTCGTAGCATGTGCATGCAATGATAATGGACTCGGCATAGAGATGTATGAGGTGACATCAGCCGAGCCCCGTGTGCGAGTCACGCTTGAACTTGGAGTCCAAGTCAGAAGTGCATATATAAGTGCAGTGATAGAGCCTTAAGAGGGACACACAATCTTCTCTACTCTTCCACTATACTCTCCGTACTTCTCTCAAAAATCCATCACTAGACCGTCGGAGTCCCTTCCCGGCCAACTTCCGGCCAGCCTTGGCAATAACGTCAGGTGCTATCTGTGCAAAGTGATCCAAGGAGTCAAGCAGGCCAAATTGGACGACGCCACCACATTATGTGTTCCAATACCCTTCATTGGCACACATTTCATACGTGTTTAGTAGTGGTCTAGTGGATGCCATAAGAATGTACGATTTTGAGTTGTGTGGGGCGCGCGCCTGGCGGTGCCCAAATGAAAATGAGAAATGGTTTCTGCATTAACGATATGCGCTCCAAAAATTGTCTTCTAGGCTCAAGCCATGTTTGGAACTCGTGGAAAGAGAAGGAAAACAATCACTTTCTTCCCAAACTTTAAATTTTTTTATTTTCTTTCTCACTTTCTTTGCAAACTACTAGTAATCACTTCGTTTCTAATTTCTAAACCAAACCAACGATGGAAAAATTACAAAGTTCCCTTAGTCACAAACAACCCCTAAAATTACCAAAAATGATACACACACTCCCTCAGCCACACTCTACCACACCCTCACTCACATGTGAGTGTGGGGACCATCCACATATGGGTGAGGATGTGATAAAGTGTGGCTGAAAGAGTGTGTCTGTATCATTATTCGGATAACTAACCTTCATACCTCTCATGGAGAGAAGCGTCTAACTAGATGAGCTATATTTTTTTTTTTTTTTTTAGAAGGTTGATAAACTTTTGAAATGCAATTAAAAAAAAAGTGGACTAAAAATTCATATGCCCCAATTTATCAACCAAAACAAATTTCAAATACGAAACGACCAAAACGCCCTTAACATTTCAAATAAATAAAAGGTGACCAAAATGCCCTTACTTGCTAAGAACCGCCACCGTGACACCTCTTGAATCCACAAGAGCCACCTCATCCGCCTCCCCAATCCGTCCCTTCTGTAAATCATCAATGGCCAGCACAATCGGCACCGACATATTCACCACGCCGCCGCCGTCGACTCGTAACGAGTTGAAATGAAGAGTTTGGAGGAACTCGGATTCCCTCATGAACCCTTTGAGCGGGCTGGCCCACCCTTCGCTCAAAACGTGAACCCACTCCAGATCGATCTGGGTCAGCCTGATTTTGGGCATTGATAGAGCTTTTCTCCTCTTCTCGTCCCTGTGTGAGTCCTTCACTATGAGGTCCACCAGCTTTCCCCCATCTGGTTCGATTAAGGCGCAAGAAATTCGAGTTTTTTGGGGGGTACGATTGACAGAGAAGGGGAGTACGGTGGTGGGTTTATGGGTTTTGTTGAAGAAGGTGAGAGATGGGGTTGGAGTTTTGGTGAAGAGGGTGGACAGGGTTGCCATTGGTGGGGGAAAATGTTGAAGCTTGATTTTTTTCTTTTTCTTTTTTTTTTTGGCTGGGTTTTGTAAATTGGGTAAATTTAACGTTTCAGTTTAATGGCGTTTTGGGGAAGATGGAAGTTTGGGAAATTTATAGGGAGGGATAGGGATGAACCTGGACACTTTCCCGTCTGCCGTTTTAGACTTTTGGTATCTATGTGCGATTCTCGTGCCAAGTTGGAAAGTCATTCTTTTTAAATATTCCGGTCATCTTGGAAATCATATTTTTTCCCTTTTTTAATGGGTTTATATTCTGGTCATCTTGCGTCCCAAACCCCGGACTAAAGTGGGCTCAGCATTACAAATTCGGGTGTTTGCCAAATCCAGCATCCAAACAGGGCGTTTGGGTATATGTGCCCGGACTTGGGGTTTATGTAGTAAGACAAGTCACTAGTGATCACAATGGTGGACCCTTTAAAATTTTCATTTTGGATCAGAACCGTTCATTTTTTAGGAATGTTGAGTGAATTATGGGTACAAAAAAAATATAATCATCGGAGATTGATAGACATACAATTGAGACAAATTTGTTCTTCAGTGTATTCTCCAAGTGCTATTGGTCATCTATATAAATGGTATCCGAACATATGGATATCAATGTCCAACTAGTTTGATTTTTTACAGATTATAGAGGGCCTACAATTGATGTCACGAGAGGGATATGGTGACTCGGGTCACTACGGGTACCCAAAATCCATGTGTGCCCAAAAAAACAGTCAATCTCAAGCTAAAAAATGTGATATCTTTTTTTTGATACACCAGAAAGTACAAGAAAAAGTTAAAAAAACTAAGAATGTTAAACATCACTCCCCTCATGTCCGCCTCAAGGAGTGGGATAACGCCAACTAGCAGACTAATATGTGAAACGATCTTGTCATCTTGATCATCTCTAATGTTTGCGAGAATGTCCGCCACCTTATATCCTTCACGGAGAACATGTTTCAAAAAATGTGATCATTGTATAGAACTTGCACACTACAACAAATCTGTAAAAAAATCAAATTGATTGAATATTGGTAACTTGTTAAAAGAACCATATTTTTGCATACTTATAAATCTTCAAAAAAATCATATAGTTGAGAATTTTGGTTTGATTCGTCATTCCCCTATGAAGTATGTACACAACTAAGTATTGAAACACGTAAATCTCTTGTCCTCTTGTTTCCTTGTTTCTTGCTTGCCTAGAATTCTTTCATCTTTATTGTTTGTATTTCTAGAAATATAGGGCTTGCTAGAATTGTTGTGTATTTTGTTGTATCGCACAAGAAAAAGCTGTTGAAAATCATATGTTTAGAGATGTCGTTATTTAAATTTATTGAAAATTTGATTATTTTGATACTTGATACTTAGATGAAAGAGTAATAAGTAAGGGGTTAATTAAATATTTTTTCTAAATAATCATGAAGAAATTACTTCCAAATAATGAAATTAGATGTGAAAAGCTTATGAATTAGTGCCCTTGCTAACTAAATTCCTGACTACACCACGTTTGTTTGTTTAATTACCTAAAATGCCATTACTATAAAATTCAAGTTGGATGCCTGAACATTTGGAAAGATGCTACAGGCCTACAATGTTGCCCCAAAAAACCATTAGAAGACATAATAAAAAACCATTAGAAAGCGTAACTGTTACAAGGCGTAACATAAACCATTAGAAGGCTTAATATTCTTCAAAATGGCATAACATGTTATGACTCATTTTTTTAGCGGTGTCCCCCATTATAACACAAACTATTATAAGGTACAAACCATTAAAAGACGTAACATGTTACGATCGGGGCACACCTTAAAGAGGGTAACATTGTAGAATTTTGTTTTGTAATTCCAACTTGACTAGTCATATAAATAACTCTATGAAGACTTCTTGGATCAAGCTTTCCTTACTAGTAGTTCAAGTGTGACCAACACCCAAATTCCACAAGTTAATGGAGCATAAAATAAACCCCAAGGGGTTGGCTTAGTGGTTAAGGCGTAAGACTTGGGGATTCGCTCTTTTCTAAGGTCTCAGGCTCGAAAACTTGAAGGTGTTACCGACTCCTTTGGAGCTAGTCCATGCAGAGCTTTGCTCTGACTTTAAATTGGGCCCTCTGCTTACGAACGGCGAGATTGGTTCTACCGGGATTAGTTGAGGTGTGCGAAAACTGGCTCGGACACCTAGTTTTAAAACAAATGAAGCATAAAATAGTCTTTCCACCCGACTACCCAAGTTCACTTTCACGGCTCGTTTAGATGGCGGATTTGAATTTTTGTGGATTTATAATAAGGGTGAACCCACCTCCTAAGAATGGTGGATTTGTAATCCGGTATTTGGATGGTTTTTTTAGAAGGGAAATTTAGAAGGTGGATATGGTGGAATAAGTTGTCAAAAGACTTGATTGTCCCTACTTGAGTTATTTCATCTCAATTTTGTTTTAATCAGTATGAATTACAATAAAATAACATTTACCATTAATTGTGTTATTAAATAATTTTATTTTATTTGAAAATGTGTAAATATTATTTTTACTGCAAAAATATTTTTCCCAAAAGATAAAAAAAAAATGTAATTATGTTTTTTTAGTGTCTAAAAAATCTATTATATATAGAAATATGTAAATAAAGTGAAGTGCACATTCATAAATATAATATGAATTTATTTGTGACCAAAAAATAGAATAATAAAATAATGGGATTTTATTTTTCGCAAAAATAATTGAAAAGTTATATAATGTGATTTTTTTTTTTTTGAATAATACACCCCGCTACCAAACTTTGAAAACACTTCTATCAGTTTTCAATATTAGATTGAGCTGATTTTTATTCAAATATGTTTATTTAATATTTTGAACGTCCATGTGAAAAATCAGCTTAATCAAATATCTATAGGGGTGTTTTTAACGGTCCAGGACACATAAGTAAGGGGTATGATTAATGTGATTTTTATTTTGGTAAAAATAATTGAAAAGTTTATGATGTTGATTTATTTTCTTAAGAATACACCCCCACAAGGCTCATAAACTTAGAAAATACTTCTACCGGTTTTCGGTTTTCAATTTTTGATTGAGCTGATTTTTATTTAAATATGTTTATTTAATATTTTGAACGTCCATGTGAAAAATCAGCTCAATCGGATATCAATAAGAGCAACTCCAGCCCTGACCCTTTTTTCCCTCAAATTTGTTCAAAAATCTGAGTAAAAGTTCAATTTGATATCACCCTCTCCAACCCTTTACTCAGATTTCAAGCCCTCGCCATCACACGCCACCTTCCTCCACCAGAAAAATAATCGTCGTCGAGCTCTGAAACCACCGCTTACCACCGCTTATCACCACCAATGTCTGAGACCACCATCGACCTCAAAACCACCACCAGCATCCACCGTCACCATATCTGAAAACCACCACCGCCAACCAGCAGATCTAAAACCACGACAGCCAACGTCCACCGTCACTAGCTCTGAAACCATCGCTTTCCGGAGACGACCACGGCGGCGAATGCTTTCCGACCACCACAAAGTAGCTGTTAGAAATTTGGGTAAAGGTTTGGTTCTCCCTTGATTTGGGTAAAATTTTGAGTAAAACTCAGTTCGATATGAGTTTGGTTCAAAGACTGGAGCTTGATTTTGGAGGTTTTGACTCAGATTTCAAATTTGGATTTGGTTTTGAGTCTGGGCTGCAGCTGCTCTAAGGGTGTTCTTTAACTGCTTAACACTTACAAGTGAGAGGTACTATCGGCAAAATTAACTCCGACTATCTCTGGATTTACTAACGACACGGGTGAACCACCGCTTCACAAATCCACCTGGGTTTACCTTACAGTAACCAAATTAGGGGAGGATTGTTTTGCCAAACACCAGAATAGGACTGGGGCCGGGAGTATATCTCTGGGTGCTTCGTGGGAAGCTGCGTGCCTGCGTTGTGCTCTTACTTCCATGAATCTTCCTTACAAAGAATTCAAGATGCACCGAAACACTACTCTCTTTTTAAAAATACAAAAAAAAAAAAAAAAATTGACCTCAAAAGACAGCAAATTATTAATTTATTTAGCGCATGTGCTTTTTAACTTTATTTTTGCCCCAATTTGGACATTACCCATTTTCACGGCCAGGTTCAGTAGCAGCCTTTGGACTTTGAAGGGCTCAAAAACACGATTTCCCTCTTGCCAATTACCAGCTGACGCGTAGCTCACGACAAGGGACAACTGGGGTGACGATGGTGGTCAAAGTGGGCCAACCAAAGTAAAAAGGATCGTTAAAAATGACAGGAAAATGACATGGGCAGTTACGAAAATGTGGAACTTAAATCATAGTATTAACTCAGCGTGTAAATTGACATAGGCAATTACGCAAATGTGGAACGTAAATCATTATTAACTCAACTTGTAATTAAAATAATAATCAAGCATCTAATACTCATGCAAGTAACCTCTCACACGATATCATTTACCATATTTTAGTGTTTTCTGAAATGAAAATCATTCTTACGTTTTACTAATTATTTTCTAATTTTTTAAAAAATAACTATTACTCAAAAAAATTCTGTAAAATATACTCCCAACTAGGAAATTGGAGGGGGCACCCCTGGCCCATATATAGCTCCTCTCCTGATGGTGAGCAATCCTCATAGCTTTGTCACGGTGCTTTAGATACAATTACATATTGAAAAAATGAAGTACGTTTCCTAAAATTCCTCAGAATATTCTTTTGATACTAAATATCCACATTTTCCACATCTTGAATTGGAGGGGAGCACCCTTAGCCCCTATATAACTCCGCCCTTGACGCCTGACGGGGAGCAATTCTTATAGCTTTGTCATAGTGCTTCAAATACAATTACATATCAACAATGAAGTAAGCTTCCTAAAATCCCTTAGAATATTCTTTTTCATGTTAAATATCCAATCCTCATAACTTTGTCACAATGCCTTAAATACAATTACGTATCGAAAATGAAGTAAGCTTCCTAAAATCCTTTAGAATATTCTTTTGATGCTAAATATCCACATTTTCCACATCTTGACTCGCCAACACCACATTAAAAAATAATTTCGCCCTTTGACCTAAGCAATGAGTGGAGAGACCTAACATTATATTAAGTAATCACTCATTCCTTCCCTAAGCAATGTGGGACAATATTCTTGACAATATTCTCCGTGTCACGACACAAGATGTGACAATAACTGAGTCAATAAACTTAGAGGTCAAAAGAGTACAAATATGAGAGAATCAACGAACACTCTTTGCAAAGAGATTTAGCTAGGAATGTATTACACACCACCCGATACCTTAAACAAATTGATAACAAGAAGCGCCAAGCATCAAGCAAAGTCTTCACCCCATGCCCACCGAGTCACTGACCATTTTGCCGTGGCCTTACCTAGTTACTCTTCCTTCGTTTTCAATTCTTGAACCCTTCCTCAGCTGGATGTACACTAATGTGTAATATACATCTCCAATAAGTGTACGTGTACAAAATCTAAGGATACAGGAGGACTAATTAAGACACCAAGCTATCCCAACAATGGACATGTGTTAGGAACATGTGCACAAACTCACATGGGATCAACCCAATCCTCATTTCCTCTTGTCCCAGTCAACAAAACATGCTAGTCTAATATTCTAAGATATGAAAATCAATAACAACAATCAAGAAAAAAATGTGGGTTGTTACATTCCCCACCCAAGATGGATGAGAGCATCTCTAGTGCACTACTTAAAAAATGTTTGTTAAAATTTACACTTAAGCACATGTGGGGCCCTATTTTGTGTACTAAGAACTTAGTTAACCTAATGAAGAATGTACTTTAGTGGACTACCTATATGTATATTTATTACCTTTAAGTCTTTCCTTTTTCTCTCCTCTCCGTCTCTCCTTAAAGTTTTTCTGGGCTTCTTTGGCAAATAATCCATAATCCGGAATATTGGATTATTCATTGTCTTTATTCAAAAAAAAATTTGCATTTGTTAGTTTTGCGTCAAGATTTTTTGGTTTCTGGATTTATCTCGACGAGACGAATCCAACAAGTATAAAATTATGGTCAAAACTCAAAATTTTTTGAATAAAGCCAAAATTAATCCAATAATCCAAGTATTTTTGGCTTTATTCAAAAAAATATTTGGTTTGACCATAAATTTATACTTGTTAGATACGTCTCGTTGAGATAAATCCAGAAATCACAAAATCTTGACGCAAAACTAACAAATGCAAAAAAAATTTGAATAAGGACAACAAAAAATTGGATTAAGTTTTTTTGTCAAAGTCTCTCTCCTTCCCTTCTCTCCCTCTTTCTCTCTCCTTAAGTCTCTCCCCAAATTTAGGTAGTCACTTAGAGCACTTTAGGTAGTGACGGGTGCCACCTAGGATTTTAGGGAGCCAATTTTTGTGCACTAGAGACCATTTTTTGAGTTTTTCTTAGGTAACTAGTTAGGACACTTTAAGAAACTCCTTTAGGTAATGCACTAGAGATGCCTTGAGGCAATCCATGGATCATGCGATATGGACTCTAGACAAGTGAGATCTTCGTGTCTGCATGCAGAGAATCATCATCCACCTTTAAAGTTCTTAATGGATGAGTCAAAATGATTAAAACTTGACAACATTTTAATGATCATGAGCTACATTGTTGATTTATTTGGCCATCTTCCAATGTTTAATTGACATGGTCTTTTCTTTTTGTACGTGACTAGAGGAGTAATCGGGTAGACTATTTCTTACATAAACACCATATTGATGGTGTTACCAAGCTCTCTAATTAATTGGACAGATAAAATTTCAATTTTATCTTTTAAGAAGAAAATTAAAGAAATAGAACTTTTTGCACAACAATAAAGTTGCTAATTTCAGGTATTGCGGCATTAATATTTTTATTATTGTTGTTTGAGAAGGTAAGATCAAAATTTGACAAATGAGAATCCTGTAAAATCAAGTGGATGGTTTTAGCAAATGACAACTCACTTTCTAAAATCATCCACTAGTCTCATTTGCTAAAATCATCCACTTGATTTTACAGCCCTCATTTGCTAAAATCATCCACTTGATTTTACAGGATTCCCATTCAAGCAAATGGGAAACAAAGCCTAATGACCGTTCTTCCGTCTTTCTTTAGTTAACAATGCCAATCAATCATCTAATGTTGCTACGTCCTATCTTCCAGTTGAGCCCTGACTCTTAATTCAACATGGTGACATATTTTGAGGTAAATGCACTATAGCCTTTTAAATTGTAGTATTGCTTAGCTCTTAGTGTGTCTTTCTTGAGTACATAATTCTTTTTACTGCAATTTCAACCACATCTCTATTCATGGGGCTTGTTTGGAATATCTAGCATGGTTACAGTGTTCTACTCATCATTAGTTGAGAACCTTTTTTTTTCTTTCTTTCTAATGTAATTTGGATACTCATAGCTGTTCATACTTTATGTACCAATTTTGTTTTCAGCAACTAGCTAGATTTTTTTCCGGTAAATAGCAACTAGCTAGTTGACGTATTCGCCTATAATTTTTCAGCATGGTGTGGAACTTTCCAACAAAGGACTAATTGAGCTTTTGCGCAAATATGGCCCTTGAAAATTTTTGGTATCGCACTACGATTTTGGATATTTCTCAAGTGTTCTTTGCTTGTGTTTTCTCCTTGCCTTGGTTGGTTCAGGAGTTAAAAATAACATGAAATAATCTGATCATGTTTTGTACCCTTGTTTCAGGAACTTGAAATTTAGATTGTTGAACTGTTCACCAATCAATTGGGGTCCGCAAATCAACGCCTATTGGTACCCATTAATGGGTGTCTAGAAAGAGGAATGTTGAGTACAAACCTAACCCTTGGTAGTTCTTTTGGCTAAAGGTGGATGAAGTCTTAAAATGGTCATTTTGAAGTCATAGGCAAGTAGAGGATTGGCAACTGTGATCCCAATTGAGTCACCTCCAGATTCATTGTTTGATGTATTGGTTGTTAGGCAATTTGTACCATGGGGATGCTAACTTGGTATCAACTTAGAAACTAACTTGAAGAAGGCTATCATTTTGACTTTGTACATGGACAGTAAGAACTATTTGTGATGCACTTCAATGTTAGGCTACATCAGTAATAGGTGATCAGGTTTGTATATATTTTTTCAAAATTTAGAATTTTCTTATCAACCTAGTTTTTACTCAAATATATACTTGAATTCAAATCTAAATATATAGTTAAAAAGTCAAATTTAACTTGTCACAAAAATAGAAAAAGGTGTCACGCCTATCCCCAAAAAAATATCTTGGCTTTTCTGAATTTCCACCCCTGCCACTAGACCAATGAACCCTTTATGGATGGAGGCACGATCCAGGCCATTCCCCATCTCAACAACCCATCCACCCATAAATTCCAGATGTCTACCATACTTGAGATTAATCACATAAAATTTGAAGGCTTTTGTAGTTTTTTTTTTTTTTAATCCGAATTCCATTGTTTATATAATAAGAAGCCATTAGGCACTTCCAACGGTTTTCATCCAAATACAATGAATAGGAATAAAGCAACGAAAACGTGAAGGTAGACTAATGCCAAGATCCAAACACGAGACAAGGCTCTCTTCTCACCGACACAAGGTACGGGGCACGAGGAGTTTGGAATCAAGACATACAATCCCCTAAAACTGGAGGACGTACATCTTTTCGACTATACATACATTCTCACAAATAAATTGTTCGAAGCTCATTTATATATATATATATATATATAGACGTCTTTTCACAACAATTGTACAATGGAGATATTACCATTGGTCTACCAGACTCCCTGCTTGTTAGAAAAATAGGTTCAACTACAGGTTCTATTTGAAAATCAATAATGTTTTCTAATTAATGTCAATTTAATTTTCTCCTTCCTTTATTGATTTACTCAACGGGCTTCTTTTTGGTGCCGATTAAAAAAAAAAAACCTTCTTTTGGAGAATAATCAGTGAAGGCATCCTTCAGAATTATGAGGCCACGCATTTTACCAGTGGCCTCTTGTTGTTGTTATAATATACTTTTTTGATAACCAGTTTTGGTTGTTATGGTAACCAAAAGAAGTCTTTTTCCTACACGAAGGTGAAATGGGAGTTACATAAAAAAATACTACTAGACATCACTTTCCATATCTTAACTAAAGGTGTACGTGTGACAGGGGCAATTTGATCCAATTAGTTAAAGTTAGATGGAGTGGAGGACATTTTCATTTAAAAAATCTGAAGGGAAGTTCTTATTGTTAGAAATCTCAGGGGAGATCAGCGTAATTTACCTAAAAGGAAGAGACCAAAAGTACAAATGAGGGTTAAAGGACTTAAACCTGCATCAGGGGATCTTGATACTAAGGCGATAACCAACAATACTACCACACTTGTTTAGATTTTATTATGCCCGTAATTAAAAATTAAATACTATAACGTAGTGCAAAACAAAAAAAAATATTTTTGGTTGCCCTAGCCCAAGGGTTTGCGGGGCTTACCCCGGGCCAGGCCCTGTATGTGGGGCGTACACACAATTATGGTGTGGTGAATCTCAAGTGTATCCGTGGGATTATGGAATGAGTTGTGGTTTTTTGGTCTTGTATAATGTCCTCATGTACTAGGTGAAACTAAAAGTACTTGGTTTCTCGAAATTGGAGTCCGTGCTCTTTTTTTTTTTCTTTTTCTTTTTTTCTGTCCCTTGCTAAACCAAATTCAATAATAAGCTTCTTTCTTTTCTTTTCCTTTTTTTTTTTTTTGAGTGAAAGTGACAATGCGGCGTCACAACGCCAGAGACATCCCAAGTCCCAACTAGGTTGGCACCTCTCCAAACGACAATCATATGCCACCTCGGACCCAAGGGAAATTACAGAGTTAACCAGGGGTCAACCCAAACAAGGTCTGCTGGAATATTCTCAGTACATGAGCAAAACAGATGTTATGAGGAAACACCAAAAGCCTAATTGGACAAACTCCAGCGTAGAAATATCAGCGCAAATATTGGCTTGAAAATTCCTTCACTTAATGTAATACACCCATATGATGAGTACAGCTTGGTCAGGAATGGTAGGAGAGTAGATTTAACTCCAGTGAATGAATAATCCATAGGCTTAATGAATGAAAAGCTTGAAACAGAGATAGCACACTTCCACTTCAGCACGGCAAAGAACTTGAAGATGATTTCACTAAAGCAGTAGCACAATCAGAAAGTGACAAAATAGCAGCTTCCAAGCTTCCATATCCGTCAAGAATAACGGCGAAAGTACAGCTATAAGTGATCCCAAAGCCAAGGCAAAGGTAGCAAAACTACCATAGAGCAGCATAGGGAATACATCTCCAGATCCTTCTGATTTTTTACTTGAGAAACCAAATCCTTCTAGTTTCACCTAATATATGAGGACATCTACTCTCTCTCTCTCTCTTTTCTATTCTGAATGCACTTTCTACAAAATTCAAAACATATAAGCATAATAAAAAAAAGGTTGAATAATTAATTATCACACATAAATTCAGTTTTGCAGAAGATAAAAGAAACAGTAATTGTCCACTCAATAAGGAAATTAAGTACACATTACAAATTTAATTAAATTAATGCAAATTGCTAGTACTTTAGTTATAAAAACTCCAGCTGTTGGAGTCAATGTTTGGACTTTGGAGTACTCCATGTTTTGGCAGCTTCGTGTCAGTTGAGATGTAGGCATGTAGCTTTTCCATTATTCATTTTACCTCTCAATCATTTACTATCTCTTATTTATTTATGACTCTGTAGATGGACAATAAGAACTACTTGTGATGCACTTCAATGCTAGGCTACATCAGTAATGGGTGATCAAGTTTGTAAATATTTTTTCAAAATTTAGAATTTTCTCATCAACCAAGTTTTTACTCAAACATATACTTGAATTCAAATCTAAATATATAGTTATAGAGTCAAATTTAACTTGTCACAAAAATAGAAAAAGATGTCATGCCTATCCCCAAAAAAAATATCTTGGCTTTTCTGAATTTCCACCCCTGCCACTAGACCAATGAACTCTTCATGGATGGAGGCACTATCCAGGCCATTCCCCATCACACCAACTCTTCCACTCATAAATTCCAGATGTCTACCATACTTGAGATTAATCACATAAAGTTTGAAGGCTTTTGTAGTTTTTTTTTTAAATCCGAATTCCATTGTTTATATAATAAGAAGCCATTAGGCACTTACAATGGTTTTCATCCGAATACAATGAATAGGAATAAAGCAACGAAAACGTGGAATAAAGCAACGAAAACGTGAAGGCAGACTAATGCCAAGATCCAAACACAAGACAAGGCTCTCTTCTCACCGACAACGAGGTACGGGGCACGAGGAGTTTGTAAAATTGGAGGACATCTTTTAGGTTATACATATATTCTCACATATATATAAATTGTTCGAAGCTCATTTATACTCATTGACGTCTTTTCACAATAATTGTGACGGAGAAATTACCATTGGTCTACTAGACTCCCCGCTTGTTAGAAAAATAGGTTCAACTACAGACTATTTGAAAATCAGTAATGTTTTCTAGTTAATGTCAATTTTTCTCCTTCCTTTATTGATTTACTCAACGAGCTTCTTTTTAGTGCGGATTTTAAAAAAAAAAATTCTTTTTGGTGAATAATCATTGAACGCATCCTTTAGAATTATGAGGCCACGCATTTTACCAGTGGCCTCTTGTTTTACTACGTTTTTTCCCCCCTCTCTCACATACAAAACCCATTAATCATGTAATGCTAGAAAACAAAATAAAGACATAAAAACAGATCGTCAAAATAAAAAACAGAGTTATATATAATCCATAACAAGACAGTTGAGCTTCCCTCCTTCAGCAGTAAACAAGTAGTAATTACTAATAACATTCCACCACCACTTCATCAAACATAACATTAGACAGTACCATACATACGAAGGGGATGATCAATCCAAGATTCTGAGAATGCAAGACATCTCATCAGATGAAAACAAAACCCCAAGACAAAATGACCTACAAAAATCTAGACCCATCCCGAACCTGCTGCTTCTAAGACACACGCGTACGTACCATATATATATAGTGAGGTGATTGAATCTTCAAACGAAGTAGATATCTGGGCCGATGCAATCGTTGTACGAGTTCCGTGGCGGGCAATCAATCAGCACAAATTGTTTGTCCAAACAAAGGCGAACTTCTTTGAGTATTTCCCTCCATCCACCACTCGCTGGGTCCTGATACCGACGGCATGTCAATACCGGCACCTTTGTGGTGTTCGCTATAATGGAGCTGTTGATTGTTGTCAAAGGAACCGAGTTCGGGTAGCTTCTCGGGACTAAAGCTCGAGTTAGCACCCCTAAGATGTCAAAATACTGGTCGTACAAATCTGCAGCCAATTCAAAGTATCTGAGTTGATCATACTACAACTCTGAACATCCTCCGTGTTTTTTTCACTCATCAGTCCAAAACCTCTGGTTATTTCCCTGCGCGTTCGACATTCGGCCAGCAAAGGAATAGCCTATTGACAAACTAAGACCACGAAAAAGAATTTTAAAAAAGGGTAAAAATTAAAGAAGAAGTTAAAGTAATCCAATTTTTTTTCTTTGGAAATTCTTACCGTAAAACTTAGAAAAACAAGAAATTAAAGAGAGAGAGAAAAAAAAAAAAAAAGGATAGGTTGAGCTGTGTGAAGTGTTACTTATACCCGAAGAGAATATGTGGATAGGAACCGGGCACCTAGTAAAAGTGCTGGTGAAGTTGTCATGCGACAACTCGTGTATGGTGAATTTGGGCGGATTTGGAACGTAAGCACCCCGATTCCCTAATTCCAGCGCTGGAGGCCACTGTAGGGCGAGCTTCCAGTAATCAAACGAGGTAGAGGCCGTTGTTGTTGCAATAGTTAGGACAAGGGCTAGGAGGAAAAGCTTCGGAAAAGCTCCCATTTTTACTTGGGTTGCCTTTGGTATTCTTTCTACATGATACTCTATTGTGAGGACCAACCCTCTTATAGGGGAGGGGAAAGAAGATTGCTATTTATTATTTTCCAACAGTGACTCAAGGGACATGTAAAGCTTGCTTGCAGTTGAGTCATATAAAGCTTGCTTGCAGTTGAGTCATGTAAAGCTTGCTTGCAGTTGGTGACTCAAGGGACATGTAAAACTTGCTTGCAATTTTGCAGAACAGAAAGTCTAGGTGCCCAAAGTTTCAAATTCTTGATGTATTTTTTGGGTATGTACGTGGTACTAGTTAAACTAATCCCAGGGGTTTGACAAAGCGGGCATGAGAAATTAACAAGTGCTTGACCATGAGGTCGTATGTTCGAACTACACGGAAGCCAACCATCTAAAATATTTTCATTTAAAATGTGTACACTAATTATACCTACAGTACGTAATAAAGATCATAAGAGAATGAAACAGAATTTTGATCAAATATGATTAAGTATCTACTATTTAGCATCCACTAAACTAAATATATACCGACTACTCCTTTTATTATTGTTATCAACTTATTTGAAATCCTCTTGTTGGAGTCTGGCTCAATAGTTGTGTAGTGCTCCTTTGGAGCGCAAGGTTAAGGGTGTGTGTTGCGCAGCGGTTACAGGGCCCACTCTGGCTCCAACTACTTTATCTGATTCGTTCACTTTATTCTTCTCATCAAGTATGTAGTCCTTGTAAATATTCATGTTCAAACATCAGTAACTATTTGATCAGCGATCAGTTTATTAATTTCAGGTATTGCAGCATAAATATTTTATTATTATTGTTCAAGAAGGTAAGATCAAATATAGCATGTGAAGAAAGAGACTAAAATTGAGATGCAAAATAAGTAAAGATTTATAGACTACATAAGCAAATAAACAAAATAAATATTAAACAAAGATTACCAAATGGGCCTGATTGCACGGATCTTTCTAGTGGATTTTTTGGAACGTTGCTTTGTGATAGTTAATAAAAAAAATGTCGTTATTTTTTTTTTTATATTGAAATCAGACAAAAAGTCATTTTAGATTTTCGGAATTGATCAGAAAAAAATTAGATTAAGTGTTCCCACTTCCCCGTCCAAACAAAATAATAATAAGACTGCCTACAAAATCAAATTTATCGCTCGTCGTTCTCCACTCTATTTTTTATATGGAAGTTATAGCTAAACCTCCTTTAGGGTGAGTTTCCGAATGGATTTTATCAAAATCTGATAAAATCAAGCCTTTGATTTTATCCATTCGGAAACTGAGTTGATAAAATCTTAGATTTTTGCATTAAAAAATCTAAGATTTTATCAACTCTATTTCCAAATGGATAAAATCAAGGCTTGATTTTATCAAATCTTGATAAAATCTAGATAAAATCCATTCGGATTTTATCAAAATCTGATAAAATCAAGCCTTTGATTTTATCCATTCGGAAACTGAGTTGATAAAATCTTAGATTTTTTAATGCAAAAATCTAAGATTTTATCAACTCAGTTTCCGAATGGATAAAATCAAGGCTTGATTTTATCAAATCTTGATAAAATCCATTCGGAAACTCACCTTATTATTTTTCTCAAAACTAAATATCAGTATCAACTTATTTGAAATCCTCTCATTGGAGTTTGGCTCAATAGTTATATAGCGCTCTTTTGGAGTCCAAGGTCAAGGGTGTGTGTTGTGCAGCGATTACAGGGCTCACTTTAGGTCCAGTTGTTTGATCTGATCCGTTCACTTTATTTGTCTCATCCACTACGTTGTTCATGTAAAAATTTCACGTTGATCGGACGTTGATAACTATTTGATCGAGGACCAGTTTACTACAGTTTTGCAAAAAAAAAAAGAAACTCCTGCAATTGTCTCTTTAACTTTTTCATTTCCAAGAAAAATGCAGTCTAAAAAAACATAGTTACCGATGTTAAATCAACCAAAATTATTAAATTTACGTGGACTATGTACGCAACAAGACTAACAAAATGAACGGATCAGATCAAACTACTAGAACTGGGGTGGGCTCCATAACCGCTGCAACACACACACCCTTGGCCCAGAGTCTTACTAATATTAACACATTAACATCCTATCGTACAGAAATACAAAATTTCACTAAAACGTTCAAAAAAAGAAATTGAAATCCTCACCTGTCTTAAACTCTAAACAGAGCATTAACACAACGAATCAACGATTACCAGTTTCTTTATTTTTTATTTTTCAGTGGTCCTATTATCTGAAGCGAACAAATGGACAATAAATGTTGTTTTCTAAATGGGCTAGTTCCCGTAGTCGGTAGGCCGGAAGCTGGAGTGGCCCATGATATTTTAATGACCAAAGTCAGTGACCAATTGGGAGGATGTCAAGTTTGGGCTTATTTTCTAGTTGGGCTAATTGATGGATAGCAAAAACCTTCCGACCCACTCTAACAAAATCAAGGGTTTGAGTCCTTGAGATAGTATATGAAACAAACCTGAATCGTCCGCTGCCAAACAGATCTGAGCCATCCATGGCCGACCACGGACGGTCGTGATTGGGACAGCACCAACCCCGGGTCCTATGAAAGGACTAGTGAATCACTTGTGCCTAAAAAACACATTTCAAATCAATCTGGCTGCAAAACATACGCGGCTGCAAATCGTGTACTCTTGACTTCCTACCAAATTTTCTTTACAAAAGAATATGGCCAAGTAAGAAGAACAATGACCTTCTATTAGTGAGCTCTCTACCGATGGATCTTCAATCTTACCCGACCCTGGTTTAAAGGATTTAATAGGGTCAGATTCGGAATATGATAGCCTGATCGGTAGGCAACGATAGAGAATGCGCGTGCAGAATAAATAGTGAAGAACTTTAAGTCTCTCAATCAGAAATGAATAGAACCCTCAACAATGTTGTCATATAGAATACTAACTACACTTATTCACATCTTTCGTGTTTAAGAAAACGTGCATTTGGCTAATCTTTGGCTGATGTCAAATATTCCCTCCGTTTTATAATTTTGGACCATTTTTCCTTTTTTGATGTCCCAAATTATTTATTTACTTTCGGATATGTTGCGAATTGAGTCATTTCCTTTTAGCCCTTGTCCACATTCAAATTCAAACAATAAAACGGAGGAAAAATTGTACTGAGTCTAAAAAAGTAATCATAGCAATTCAAAAGGGGAGGGAAAATTTGAAAGTTCATATATTTTGAAGAGTAATGATTGTGTCTCCTTTAAATGTTGGATTCCCTAAAATCAATTAAAATTTTGGGACGGAGGAAGTATTGCAGCTCTTTCCTCGATTTTATTTTCCAGGTTAGGTGTTAGCAATCTCAATCAGTTCAGACGGCATGAGATCACATCTTTTGTTAGGTAGTTTAGTTTACTGTCTTTTTATCTTGTTTTACATCGGTTAATCTTTGTCAGAGGTAATATTTGTTTTTTTGTACTTTTCATCAATTTTTTTTATGAAGTTCTTAAGTGTTGGGCCAGAGTGCCCTCATAGATTTAGTTACACAATGACACTTCTTGAGACAACTCTAAAAACAGACTTGCAAGCACGATATCGAATACCGTAAAAGACTTACTTGAAACTCTCCCTAATAGCAGTTGATTTAAAGAGAGATGGTGAGAGAACAGTCTGACATTAAGAAAAACCATGCACCTCAAGCCTCTTTCATAATTGCATCTCAGACTTTTTAGGGGGAGTGAGCATTTAATCATTTTGAATCATGCAAGCACAAACCAAAGCACTAGCATGGTCCAATGATTCTCCATTGCTTTAGTGTTGTAGAACTCATAATTGGAACCATGCACCTTAAGGGTAAAAGAGTGAAACTCAACTTTTCAATGATGATAGATTCTCTCTTAGGTGGACTGAGGGGGTGCTGTGCATCTCCATGCACAGCACAACACAGCACCGTGCTGTGCAGTCATGGCGTGGCTGCGCCGGCACCTTTTCGACAATTAGAGACTTTTGTCGCATAGATCTCGTCGAGTACTATACATATATCAAAAATCAACTTGATCGGATATCTTTAAGTTGCCATCAGAACACAAATACTTTTAAAAGAAATGGAACACAAATGGACACAAACTCGGAATCAAGACCACTTTTTCATGTTATTTGTGTTCCGATGAGGCACTTAAAGAAATCCGATCGAGTTGATTTTTGGCACACTTGTAGTACTCGACAAGGTCTACGCGGTAAACGTCTCCGATCGTAGAAAAAGCGTCGGCGCGGCCGCGCCGTGGGACTGCACAGCACAATGCTGAGCATGGGGATGCACAGCACCCCCAGGTTCCATCTTAGGTGGATATAATGCATCTCAAAATGAAACTTTTTCTTGTAGGAAAGATGGTCTAATCAAGTTCTCTATCACATTCCTTTAATGATCATTTGCTAGCCTAGAAATGATCAGACAAATGAATAAGACATAAAATCATGATGATCTTATGATTTTATCTCTTTAAAGTTTTTTGAACTGTTTCTCTCTTTAAAGTTGAAAATTATGTCTTTTGTTCCTTTTTGCCTTTCTTTTTCTTGTCTTTAATTTCTTTCTATCTTTTATTTTAGCTTTTAGTTTTGGGTGGAAAAAGGAAGGATGGGACAAATATTGGAAAAGAAATTAACCTACAAGGTACTTCTTCTTTCCTTCCCACTCGCTTTAAATTTTTTTATGGGAGTTTGATGGTATTCTCCCGCGCTAAACTCAAAAAGACCAATATATTATTGTCTTCCTAAATTATGGCCCATAGGTCCTAAAATAGTAAAGCTAGAAAATAACAAAACCAACATATATACGAAGCAAAAAAGAATGCACAGCCTTGCCGCCATTGAGCAAGTGGGCACCAAGTGTGATCCACTGCATATAGTTAGCAAATAAGTATTCAAGTCTTGTGGGACCCGCAATATTCTTATGTCTGTTTTGCTCATTCAATGAGCTATGCTATTTAGGATAGACATAAATTTAAAAAAAAAATTCAAATTAAATGGGTATAACAATACTGACACGCACACCACATTTAGTTATCTTATCAGGATCCGTTTGTTTCGAGCGGAAAACATTTTATGGAAAACCTTTTCCTTGGAAAACTTTTCTAGAAAATAAAAAAATTTCTGATGTTTGGTTGTGATATGAAAACATTTTCTATTGTTTGGTTGACATGCAAAATCACTAATTAATAAACTAACCAAAATATCCTTGTTGTAAAAATGGAAATGGTACCCCATCCTATATAAGTGATAAAAAAAATACTTACATCTATCCAAATGACAGAAATATCCTTTAAAAATGCTACTCTTCTTGATCGAGATTTATGCTAAGAACTTTTTCCAAAAAATGTTATTCCCAAAATTGATCTTAATTACTCCTAAAATTGAGTCTGAACTCAAATACAAAGAGAAATCAAATCGAGCTGGTTGAATGGGACGAGCAGAAAATCCCTAATCGCAGAGGGAGTTCAATGAGGAGATGAAGATGGAGGCTGAACAGTCTATTACTTGTAGTTTGATCGGCGATTGCAGGTTTGTTTCTCCGATTGGGGTTATTTTAGAGAGAAATAGAGAGAGAGGGAGAGAGAGATGGCTATGGGTCCTAAAGGTCCTCAGGAAAGCCGGAGGAAGGATGGGCCATGGCGGAAGGTCGGAGTAGGGTGAGCAGTGGCGAAGCAAGGGAGAATTAGCTGGGCAGACATCAGGCTAGAGAGAGGGGAGACGAGGGAGTATCGGAATGTCGGGGTGAGATGGAATGTCGGGGTAAGATCAGACGCATCTGGAAAACGTTTTCCAGAGTTTATATCCGGAAATCAATTTCCATCCCAAATGCTTCATTTTCCATTGACTTAAGAAAATGTTTTCCATTGACTTTCTTTTTCCGTTGTACCAAACACCGGAAAATGTTTTTTACAGAAAATGTTTTCCTAGAAAACGTTTTCCACCCAAAACAAACGGAGCCTAAATCTCCATAGTTTGCGGAACCCAAACTATTGTTATGTAGAATTAATGTTAAATCCTGAATAACAATATTTAAATCCAGGAAATATAATTTGATAGTCATAAAAGTATTATACGAGATAGACATTGGTACTCAAACATCTTATGAATCAACTAAGGACTGTTGCACTCAGGTTCATCATTTAAAGATAAAGACTTCAACAATATATTTTAGAATTTTCTCGAAAGTAAAACGAACCTAGAGAGTTTCGGGATGGAGTACTTGTGTGAAGACTTCTAAAACAAGGAAGAAAGCAAGAAGAGATATTTTGTAGGAGAACTATAGGTAGAAAAATATGAGCCATTGGATCAAGATATTTGTAGCAGTCCGTTGAGGGGGTGGATGGCTATAAAAAGGCAAAAAAGACATCATTTTTTAGGAGCATAATTCGAGTAAACCTGGGGAAGGCGCATATGTGGGTGTGCACACTTGTAAGAGCACATTTGAAGATGTGCTCGAGAATGTACTTGGGAGAGTGCACTTAGAGCGCGTCAAAATTTAGAGTGTGCCTGAAGTGGTGTGAGAGAAACCTGTGTGGGGAAATAGTCTAGGTGACAAATTTGTACAAAATGTTTGTAATTGATAAGATAGCTTTTTTAATTTATTTTTTTTGGGTGCAAACTATATAATAAGATAGCTATTGTCAGTTGTAATCCATTGCGGTAAGTAACAAGGGAAATCTGTTAGTTACCTTTAGCATAATTATTGCCCTTTTTCTCGACTACTTTTCCATATTTTGAACGCACTAGATAGATTTTACAGGACAAAAATGGACTACAGTTTGCATGAAAACTTGACTAAGGGTAGCCATTGGCATCGCGAAGGGATTGGATTACCTCCATTGGAGGTGTAATCCGACAATTTTTTAAATGAATCTTAAAGTTTTATTATGAGAAGGTTTTCTTCATTTTGAATAATTCATCATGTTTAAATGTCCCGTACGAGAAGTGTAATAACCCGAAATTTCGTAGATAAAAATTTCGATTTATTAATTCGATTAGTTATTTTTAATATCGCTAAATGAAATAATTTATTATTTAGTTTAAATAATTTGAATGAAACTAGATCTAGTTTGTTTATTTTCTTTTATTTATTTTTCCGCGCCGTAAAATCAACGCGTGCACACCGAGTATTTCACTACATCGCATCCGGAAGGCCTACTAATTTTCCCAACTCCTATGTTGTCCTATTTTGACTAGCCTTAGCCTATTTAAAACCCTAATTAGACATGTGTTCAATTTTGTCTTCCTACCAATTTGGACTTTACTAAACCTAATTTGTATTTTTTTGAATTAATGAGAAGAAAGAAAATTTGACTACTTAACAAGGTAGGCTACTTACCCAATTACAATCTTCTATAAATAGCTCACTCACCTTACTTCATTTCCTCACACCAAAATCTCCCAACTTCTCCACTTTGTGCTTTCTAGTGTTCTTGAATGAGTTCTTGAGTGTTCTTCTTGAAACTCATCCTAAACCACCACACTCCACCACCCTCGACCACCCCTAGATCTTAGAAAGGTAGAATAAGTTAGCAAGAAAGTGTTCGAGCAAAGGTCAACTAGTCGTTACGCCGCTGGAATTCAACTAGCTAATCGGCTTCCGACTAATCATCGGAATTAAGGTAGATACTTTATCTTAACTTTAGATTAGTATTTACTAGTTCATATTAAGGAGGTTATTATTTTGCTTAAACATGCCTAATTATGATTAAACGTGATTATGTTGGTGATTAGTGATTTTATGAACAATTAGACTTTGAAAATCACACTTAGTCGTTACTATGCACGATTTAAAATTTATTTATCAAAATGCACCGTTATAATGCCCGATGGACTTTTGGAAACCTAAAATATCCAGTTATAATGCCCGAATGAAAATCGACTTTTCAAATTTACGCCGTTATGCTGCCCAATTGATTTTTGGAAAATAGCCAACTAAACTTTTCTTAAAGCAACTTCAAAATGTTTTGACTGTACTTGGACCGTTGAGATTAACCCAAGGCTAACACCCTTGAGGGTCTGTCAAAAAGGATATGCCTAGCGCTGTCTAAGAAAGGAATGGTGCCAGTAACTGCATTCGTGCGGCCATCCAGCCTGGGACTCTCCTGGTTATCTCATTTGTCTAAAGAAAGTCACCAACGAGATTTTATACCTAAAGTAACACGGTTATCGTGAAATATTTTTAAACAAAAAGTTTATCTTAAAACGATTTGTAAACGGAAGATTTTATGTAATATGGCATGTGCATGTTTTCCGAGACGGTACGACACGACACGTTTTTCAAGAAAATGATCGCTTGTTTTTACAAGAAGAAATAGAGATGAGAATGAAAATGCTGTTGTAAATAAAATACTGCCATTGGAGTCCCGCCTCAGTTCCCCGGTGTGAACTGGTGGTCAAAGCTCAATGGAACTATACTATAAACAATACTGCCATTGGAGTCCCGCCTCAGTTCCCCGGTGTGAACTGGTGGTCAAAGCTCAATGGAACTATACTATAAACAATACTGCCATTGGAGTCCCGCCTCAGTTTCCCGGGGTGAACTGGTGGTCAAAGCTCAATGGAACTATACGGTAGTGCTGTTTGAAGTTTCTCCTCAAATTCCGCGGGTGAATTTGACGGTTAGAACTTACTCAGTACAACACATAGCAAGCGGACCTCATAAACAGACTGGTGGGGATTCAGTGATATGGGTAGCCGGGACTATGTCGTGTGTGACGCGGAGTTAGCGGACCTCATACTGCAGGAGTCAGTTTATGGGTGGCCGACCCTTCGAACGGAAAGGTTGGTGACCGTTAGAAAGGGGTTGTAGAACGGGCCAATAACTTTCGAGAGATGTAAGATGTTGACATGGTTGAAATTTGAAGAAGAATGCTGTTATGAGAAAATGATATGAGATACTGACACTGTACTCTGATTTTGTTTAAAGAAACGAGATACTGATACTGTACTCTGATTTTTATTAAAAGAAACGAGATACTGATACTGTACTCTGATTTTTCTTAAAAGAAACGAGATACTGATTTTATTAAAGCTGCACTCTGATTTGATCTGATTTGATATTGATGCATTGACACGCATGAACCTACTGTTTTGAGAAATGATTTTCAACTATTTACTTGCCACCTACAATATTGTTCTAGAATTGCTAGTTTAAAGTTGGGGTAAGGTATCTATTGAGCGTCCTCGCTCACGGTTTGCCCTGGCATAATACCACGATGTTGCTTCGCAACTCTGCGTATTATGCTAGATTATCACGTTGGACAGGTGGACCTCTATGGAGAACACGGAGCCGGAGGAGCTGCCGAGATGGAGATCCACCAGGCGGAGAGATTTGCGGAGTCATAGAGTCCACCCGGTCTACCTTTTTGTAATCTGTGAAGGATAGATCATCTATATGTATTTTTGGTTATTATTATTACCGTTTAAGACCGACTTTAAATTGTAATAATAATCCATAACGTATCCCAAAAATGCAGGGCGTTACAAGAAGACATGTAATTTTAAGATAAAAAATAAATTTTTTGTGCACAATTTTTTTCAATTTCTTTGTACCAAGTTAAAAGTTTTCAAGTAGATTTTTAATTTGGTGCAAAGAAATTGAACAAAAAAAAAATTAAGCACGAAAGTACTTTATTTTTTATTCAAAAAAATTAAACTTTTTTTGTAGGAAACACTTAAAAAGGGACGAAGAGAGTACTGCAATAGATTTAACTAATAAACAAGGTCAAGATAACATTACAACAGCTTATTGCAAAATTTACTATTGTTCAAAATAAGTGTATTTATGTGTCCTTAAGATGTCAGTATCATATCTTCATCATTTCAGGGGTCAACTTCAATAAAAATTACTATAGCTCTTAAAGCTAATGAAACCAACTGAATTGATTTCTCTTACAACAACTATAGCGTCTATTTATTTGTGGGTTTAACTTCATTGAGTTACCAACTTACCATCTTGTGGTCTAAAGAAAGAGAAAGGAGTAATTCCATAGACATACACCGATATGTAGAGATTTGGACCCAGGTAAATATGAGACCCACGTAAATCAAACGGTTATGAATACATTTCTATATGAATCTGTGTACTTCTAATTGTGTCTGTAGCCTTTTTAATACGGAGTTCCCTAGCAACTTAAAGAAATAATTTAATACCGCTTGTTACGGCGTCTTAAACACAAGATGTGATGAGATCCAATGGGCCATAGTAAATGTACAAAATCTCAGGTACTTTCTCAACAGTTCGAAGTTATTGCTTATTATCCAACACAATCTAAAACCACATAATGACCATCTTCCTTCACACTGTTACTTTCCTACTTTTCATAACTTCAGAAAAATTTGTGATAGAGCCAAATGCAGCTCCTCACATGGAAGATAGGAATGCCAGATCGCTGTAATGTTGTAATGTTGTTCCACGTAGATTAAAAGGCTAATTCAAATTGATTTTTACTTATGTGTTTGTAGTTACAGTTTTTTAATAATTCAGAATGTTCGGGCCAATTTGCGTAGTCTCAGCTAATAGTTGAGGGACGAATGCATTAGCGTGTGTAGTAGGGATGGGCATGGGGAGGGTAAGGGGTGGATACCACTACCTCCATCCCCAATCCCCGAACCTATATCAATCCCCATCCCCTCCCTGATCCCCACTGGGGATTGTTTTTAACCTCCATCCCCGCCCCAATGCTGGGAACTGGGATCCGCTCGGGGAATCGGAGATCCAAACCTTAACTACACTTTTCAAATTTTCCTTGTTGTAATTTTCAAGTAGTATACGACATGATCAAAAGCTGAAGCTTTCAAAAGATAAATCCAAATTCCAAATGCAACAAACCCAAATGCATATAAAAGCAATTCGAGTCACGTGCAATTCAAATTAGTTTAAATTACCTTTCAAAGTTTGAAGTGGTTTGAATAGCTTGTACAAATCAGTAGTAAGATTAAAGGTAAGTAAAGCAAACAAATTAATCTTTAAATTTACATTGATTCGTATATAATTTTTTCGGGAGAAACTTACACCGACGATCGAAGCTCTATTATTTTCTATGGAGTATGGAGCTCTGTTCGGTTGAGAGAGAGAGAGAGAGAGATGGAAGAATAGTATTTTATGCGGGTGGAAGAATAATAAAAGTGAATACTAAAGTGGATGTTTTCCGATAGAAGGCAAATCCATGCCTTTTATGTTCCCAAGCCGACAGTCCTTTGGGGGTTTTTTAATACAGAGTTTTATTATATTATACCTATATATATATATACAAGAAACTTCCAATCGGATATACCTGATGGGCTTCCCATCAGAAACTCCCATTTCCCGATTAAATTTTCATGATCCGAACCGTCCAATGTGTTTAAAAGGTGTTTTTAAGGGTCTACGCGAGAAATCAGTGAAAAAAAATACCGGGAAGGACTTGATCCGATCAGTTTTCGATAAAAACTACATATATACATCTTTATCGAAAACTAGATCAAGCCCTTTCTGCTATTTTTTTTCACTAATTTCTCGCGCGAACCTTTAAAAAATCTTTTAAACACATTGAACGGTTTAGATCAAGAAAATTTGATCGAGAAATTGAAGAATTGTAAGAGTCCATGATGGGAAGCCTATCAGGCATACCTGATTGGAAGTGGACTATATAAATATATATGCCTGAATGGGGATGCGGAGAGGGACGGGGATCGGGTTGGAGACTGACAATACCATCCTCGACCTGATCCCCGAAATTTTTAAAAAATAATCTCCATCCCCTACCTGATCCCCGAAAAAATCTCCGAATCCCCTACCTATTCGGGGAGAGGACGGATTGGATCCGAGCGGATCGACCGAGATGGCCATCCGTAGTTTGTAGTTACAGTGTGATGATTTGATTTTTTTTTGCGTTTGTTAGTTTTACATCGATTTTTTGAGTATTATTTGTTCGTCTCTACGAGAGGAATCCAAAAAGGTAGGAGATTATGTTAGAACCCTCAGTTTTTTTAATAAGATCCAAAAAAGTGTAAAAAGTTGATTTTTTTGGCTTATTTTTGTCTTTATTAAAAAAAATCTTCGGTCATAATTTTTTACTTTTTTGATTCCTCTCGCCGAGATAAACCAATAATACACAAAGAGTTGACGCAAAACTAAAAAATGTGAAAAAAAATCAAATAAAGACGAAAAAATAAGCCAACCAACCTTTTAGGCCATACCGCACCAAAGTCTGTGTAAAGGATAATAGGATATACAATACTCATGCGCGACAACAATATCATCAAGTATGTTTAGTCATCTGTCTCTAATAGCTAACAGGTAATATCCAATGGTTTGTGTAACATTTGTGGTCATAGACGTCATTTTGTTAATTTTCTTCATAAAAATGGAGTAGTTCATAAGTACTGAACCTTCAACTCTCCTGTCAATTAACAAGCATATCAACATCCTCTTCAAAGAAATTATACTCATAACTTCACTACAGTTACGCAACCGTTGCGCCAATTAAATTTTGGCCAGCCATTTTTGCTAACACTGCTCATTTTTCAAGTGGGTTGCATGTATTTCTTACGTCAATAAGCTCGAAGATGTAAAGAAAAAGGAAATTGGTCCTCAAAAGATAATGTCGGGCACACATATGCATAATTATTGCAAAAATGCTAGAAGCGGACAACACAATTACACAACACATCTCTTGCCGTTCAAAAGTGTTTTTTGACGATTCAGATTTAAGAGTATCTCAAATCTGCACCATTGATTGCTGAAACGAACAGTTGAGATCCGTGTTGTCCACGTTTATTGTACTTGTGGCATCCTTGTAATTATTACGGTCAAAAAGGAAAAGGATAAGTGGATAACTTTGGTTGTATTGTACACATCAAACTGAATATGCATAATATTTTTTGCATGGTCCCAACAAAAAAAGCTTTTGTCGTCTCCAATAAATTGTAAAGTGAAAGCAAAGTACTCTTTTTAGGTTTTAAGCTCACTTTTTGACGTAACAACTCACCTCCATGATTGCGAGTTGGATTGGAAGCGTGGCAAATGCATTTTCACAACCCTAAAAGCTTCATTTCTTTTTTCTTTTTCTTTTTTTTTTTTCTCTTTTTGGAGATCAGAAAATTTTCTATCGCTATACAGCATTACCATCTGGTATTCCACTCTAACGAAAATTTAATTACGTGCACACGCATTAGTTTTCTTTGTTCTTATAGCTTCGTTACCAGTTCAACGGGCCAACGAAAATGCAGGGATCAATTTCATCATTTAGTACCGGTGAGGGGTTTAGAGAACCGCGACTAGTTTAGTTTTTTTAAAAAAAAAATCGGTCGTGTATATTATTTTGCTTCGTATGTGACTTGTTTATTTCAGTATTTTTTTAGAAAAAGTTCTTTTTTGGGGGTAAATTTTAGAAAGAGTTCTTGTCATTTCTTAAAAAAAAAAAAGAAAAAGGAGAGACTGATAAAAGCTAGAAGCGGAGAACTATCGACTACGCGGGGAGGACATGTACATGGGCCCTTTTATCTCTTTATTATGGGAAAAAAGGACGAGGGTGTGCATGTGGAGAGCCTTTTTGGGAAATAAATGGGCCCCCAGTGGTAAATTCATTGGCCCATGGATTTTGAATGGGTGGTGGGCCCAATAAACCATCTGAAAGCTATTGAGAGTTGTTTTGAATTTATATATATATATATATATATATATATATATATATATATATATATATATATATATATATATATATATATAATGTAGGGATATCAACATTGCGATTCGGTTTGATTATTGATAAAATCAAAAGTGAAACAGAAACATACCCCTAAAAGGCTAAAACAAAAACCACCGATTTTCTTTTTATTGAAACCGTAACTAAAGCCATGGTTATTAATTCAGTTCGGTTTTCCACCAATTTTTAATGAAGTTAAAAACATTAAATATCTAAAAAAAAATATTTATAAAATGAAAAAAAAAAACCAACAACACTTATATAGTTCAATTGATATATGTCCTTGTCCTTGATTTTAAAGTTTTTCGGATATCAAAAAAAAAAAAGGAAATTGATTTTGGCACTCCCCAGTGCCAAGATCAATTTAAGGAGTACCAAAATTAAGTTCATATAGGGAATGAATTTGAGAGTGTCAAAATTAATTTGGGAAGGGCCGAAATCACTTCCCAAAAAAGGTGTCTGGGGATATTGGTGATGACTGAATATTAAAGACAGGCAAAAGTGACACTCGTTTTAGGTGAAATGTGGAAGTGGGAACCAAGAGAGGTGCTGCGCAGCCCCGTGCTGCACAGCCTATTTTGGCGCTGCGTCAGCACCGTTCCGACAATTGGGGACGTCCACTGTGAAGAGCTCGTCGAGTACTACAAGTGTACCAAAAATCAACTCGATCAAATATCATTAAGTGTCTCATCGGAACATCAATAAATTGAAAAAATCGGAAAAGATATGTCTTGAAACACTGGATGAAAACCACTAAACCCATTTTTTTCAACTTATTTGTGTTCCGCTGAGACAATCAACAATATCCGATCGAGTTGATTTTTTGTACACCTATAATACTCGATGAGCTCTACGCGGTGGATGTCTCAAATCGTCGGAACAGTGCTGGCGCGGCGCCGAAATGGGCCCGCACAGCATGCTGCGCAGCACCCCTGTTTTCGTGGAGGTGCTTTGTTTAACACAATGATAAAAGAAAAAGATGTCCGCGTATAGATCTGCATCAAGATGTGTCTAGATTTGTTCGATGCACGTCAATTTTATCGTAAACAGAGAGTTTACACATATGAAATGGTTCCGGACATATTTGTATTCCCGGCTGTGTTGCACAAATATACATGATCCTAGCATTTTCTGGGTTTATTTTTGTGCCTTTTGATGCAGATGCGTGTAATGGGTCAAAAGTTGGAAATGATAATGAGGGTTAGAAAGAAGACAAAAAATGCCCATCGGTGTTGAAATAATGAACTGAGGGACTCTCCTGAACACAATGCTCGGCAGGCCTTGCCGAGTACATCTCGATCGTATAAATGTGTTTTCGACGTTGCAAATTTGATATGTGCCTTATGTGTTTTCGGTATTTTAACATTTCTCAAATTTGGACCGTCCAAAACATGTTTGAACGGCTCAAATGTGCTCGGTAGAGCCTATTGGGCAGAGCCCCTAGCTTCTGAAATAATAATCGCTGAATGAGTGCTCATCAGTTTGGTAGTTACATACTCCATTTCATTACGTAATAACTAAAATAAATGAATAAGTAGAATTCTTGTTGTCGACAAGAAAATTTCCATTCATCACAAAAATTAAAAGTAAAATTACCACAATAAAAAAAATATTATCATTGAGAGAGGCTCGAAAATTCAAATAGTGCATAATGGGCGGGGTTGCTGCTGTGCACGATCCGGGCAGTCCGTTACTTTGATTGACGACCCAGGTTTCAAACAAAATAGGAGAACTATTCATGCGAATAGTTTGCTTTCAATCCGAACCGTTGAAAGTACTTGTAGACAGCCCAGAATAAACACAACAACTACTGCGCACAAGCTGCACAACAACAACCCCAGATCCGTGCATAATACCCTCGTATTTGCAAAGCAGAGCATGCTTTTCTTTCCTGGTCAAACCTCCACTTTGTTTGAAGACCTCCTAAATTTTTTGTCTTTTTAGTTTTCTTGTTTTGTTCCGTTTTCCCTGAATTTTTATTAGATTTGTGTCGTATTTTCTAGATTAATCATATGTCTTGATGAGATAGAGTATAATAGTAAAAATTATGATCAAGAGAAAAAAAATACACTAAAGATGAAAAAAAATCTAGCAGTCTTATATGAACATTTTTAAATTCGATCCACATTTTTAAACTTTTTAATGATTTCTCTTGTCGATACAAATAATTAATTTTTTTAAAAAAGACGAAAAGCTAAACAAAAAATTGCGAAAAAGTATAAAATCCCCCCAAAAAAGTTACTAGACCAAAAGATTAGGAGAATTTAGCAAACACCAAATATTTTCCACTTACAGCGGGTTTTACAATCTTCACCTGTTTTTTTCTAAAAAGAAAGCATAAACAAGGGAAGAAAGGCATAAATTTGTATGCATGGACTTTGAGGGGAACGGGGAGCCTGGAGTGCACTGGAATGGCAGCACCATGCAGCTGCCCGCAAAACGACGCTGTTGGTCCGTGGGGCTCATATAGGGGTCCCACACAAACGATCCAAACCGTTAAATAATTTTAAAATAATTATTCAAATAAACTTGGAGAAAATTAGGCTTATCAAATATTTGTACGAAATTGATCTAATTCGTTCGATTTTATTCATTCAGAATTTAGGACGCTATAGTCCAAAAGAATCTTTAGAAAAAGTTATACAATTGTGTGCTCGGTAACCAATTGTTCTAAACCGTAGGTTCATAAGGTTCATTGAGAAGAGCAGTCAATAAAAAAAAATTATCTTAATTGTACATCAATAGGTATCAAAAGAGTAAAAATATGAATTCTAGTATTCAGTTAGATTTATGAGGAAAAGCTTAAGACCTCGTTTATTTGACTAAAGATAAATGGATAAAGTATGAAATCCCTTGGAATATAGGTGGCATATAAAATCCTTGGAATCTTGCTCAAGATATCAATGGATAGAGAAAATTCATATCCGGTATTTGTGTTCAACGAGATATAGCGATTGGAAAGTACTTTTTTTTGTTATAGCACATGGCAATAAAGGGGAAATCTCATCCAAATCCCACCCCGGGGGATTTTATATCTTATACGGATTGGGATAAAAATGGAGAGGAATTTTAAATCTCATCCAAAGTAATGACAACAAACATGAAATTTTGGTCTCACTCTATGCCAAGGCCTATCTTCATATCTTTGACTACTTTCTCTTTGACAGCAACTTTTCCAACTTAGATCAACACCGGTCAATGAAATCCAACCAAATCCGGGAGTTGTTAAACAATCAACGTAAAGAAATTTGTTTGACAGATAACAGACTGATCAGAGGCTTTCCAGTATTGTATAAACAGTATTTTTAATATTATTATTATTTATCTAAAACGTCTCATTTCGCATGTATCATTAAAATATCATTTGAAAAACCTGCTCCTTTTTACTGCAATAAAATAAAGGTATTTTGAGTAGAAACTCATGTTGAGTTTGGACGAAGTTTTTTAGAGCTTATTAGCACAGTCTTTTAGTGGTTTTCTTTTAATCGTTATAAGATTCGTGTTAAATTTTTATATCATATTTTTCTTCTTGACAAGACAAATTGGAAAGGTATAAAAATATATATCAAAATAGAAAAAAGTTCACTCACGCCAACAACAGGCTCCAAAAAGTCGACTTTGTCATTTGATACAGGACTAATTTGTCATTCGATAATAAACCTGTGTGTATAGATTTTTTACAAATATATTATTTCGGGCCTCCTCGGGGTCCCATGCGGATCATCGGATCTATTCATATTTTTCAAATAATGTTAACTGGTACCTCATAAAAAATGAGCTAAATCGGATATCAGTTCATCCAGTTAACTGATGTAGCATTTCTTGATATCCAATTTAGCTGAATTTTTAATGGGTGCAAGTAAATATTATTTTGAAAACATAAACAGCTCTGATCATCGTTATGAGACCCGGAGGGGACCAAAACAACAATCTGTACAAAAAAACTGTACTAATTGTTTTCTCAAAATTGGTAAAATGATTTGAAAAACCATATTGCTAGCGGTGTGGAGTTCCTGCCGTGTGGTGTAAATCCGAACCATCGATTACTTCGATTAAATTCAAATTGTGCATTTTCACAATAGATGGTCGGATTCCCGCACCACATGATGCATAGCAGGACCCTTGATCCCAAAAATTTCATTGCAAAATTTGGTTTTCATATATATAAATTAGTTTTTTAATAATTAGGTATTTGAGCTAATTTACGTACCCCTTAATTAATTCTGGATACCAATTCCATCTTCTTTTTTGGTCATTCGTCATTCCTAATTTATAACATGTGGAGGGGGGAATAAGACTCAGTCCCGAAATACAATATGGGGACATCTAAAAGTTCTACCGCACGACCAATCCCTTCATTCAAGTAGTAGTATAGGTTGGTGTTTAATGATGGGGAGAATTCCGCACGCGCTTTATTTAATTTAATTCATTCAAGCACACGGCCATATTCTTATGACCCTCTCATTCAACTCTCTCTTGATTAATTAACTTTCCATTATGACCCTCTCATCCTTCCCAACATTCCATATTCTTAATAATTCATCAATAATAGTGTACATTAATTACTCCAAAAAAGAATACTATGACATACGCACGCAGAAAGAGATCGAATCATAAAATGAGGTCTAAGCTTGCTATTTTCTTATGTTAATTTGCAGGGAAACTTTGGCCGCCCCACATGGGTTACACACAAGACTGCAAATTAAAGCAAGTATTAAATTGATAAGTATGTCACACACATTAATTAATTAATAAAAAGGATTCAAGACCATTTTGCTGAGCCCTTTCCAAGCCAAACATATATATGTGTCGGTTCCCCTCACACTTAAAAATACATATAAAAAAACACATCACTCTTTCGAGCCCCACTGTGATGTTTCAAATTAACCGTTGATCTTGTTTAAATAAGCAAAATAAAAGGTCCTGCAAAATTTCAGCTTAATCGGATATCGGTAAATGCTTGATCCAAACAATTTTAAAAACACTAGTTCCTGTCATAGTTTTTGCAAAAGTATTTGGATCAAGCACTTGCGAATATCAGATTGAGCTGAATTTTTGCAGGACATCCTGTTTTACTCATTTAAACAAGATCAATGGTTTGAAACATCACAGTGGGGCCTGGGACAAAATTGAGTTTTTTTTTATGTGTTTTTTTAAGTGTGAGGGGAACCAGCCCCATATATATACAGAAATCTTCTAGTCAGTGATCTCTGACTTTTAAAGTCAGGACCTCAAATTTCTCTATTGAATTTTGATGATTCAAACCGTTCAATGTGTTTAGAATGTATTTTTAAGGGTCCCTACGAGGAATCGTTAGAAGAAAAAAAAGACCTGTAAGGGCTTCATCCGAGCAGTTTCTATGAAAAACTTCTCGGATGAAGTCCTTCCTGATCCTTTTTATTTTTTTTTTACGATTCCTCGCTGTGACCCTTAAAAACACATTCTAAACACATTGAACGGTTCGGATCATCAAAATTCAATTGGAAAAGGTGAGGTCAGCTAGCAAAAGCTCGGCTAGGCTCGTAAAAACTCGGCTCATTTTATAGCCTTGGCTCGTTTAAGGAGGTTCGTTAGGTAATTAAATTAGTCTGGCTTAGCTAGTTTAGGGTTCAGCTCAATTACAACTGAGCCAAGCTTGAGCTTGAGTTTTGGGCTCGTTAAGCAAACGAGCCGAGCTCGAACACTACAAAGCTCTGCTCGTTTGCCGCCCTAGTCCCAAGGCAAGATCACTTTACCAATCCCTTGTAAGTTTCGTTAGTAATGATATACCTAGACCATTGATTTCTCTTTCCTGGACTATTTCGGAGAAATTTTTCATGTTCCTTACTACTTTTCTGTCTAAAAAGACGCTTTCGTTAGGACTAAGGACAAGGTGCCATCAGCTCTTTTGGGGCCACCTTTTATGGATTTTGTGCCAGTTTTATTTGGACTACTCACAAGTAGATGAGAAAATTGAGCCCCCAGAATTAATTGAGGTATATATATATATATATATAAGACAAAGACAAGAGACAAAAAAAGTGTGTGCTCGATCCTAATTTTTTTTTTATTGCCCATGTTCATCACAACATAGCTAAGGAGGAGGGATTATACAAACAATTCATATCATTTTATTCCATTTGTCTCCTACTCTATCAACTAACGAAGTCTAAGGCCTAATATTTGACAAGGAAAGATTAATACATATTATATATACATCTGTGGATATACACAAACATTTACATACATATGTCATGGATAGACTAGCAAGCAAGCATTAATTTGGTGCCAAATAAAAAACGCAGTTTCTTTATCAGAAATGGCCACTACCACCACTTTGTTCACCCAAAACAACAACAGATAGTGCTGGACAATTAGGCATGTTCGAAGCGCACTTCATAGGGAGCAACACCATAAACACACAAAAAATGTCCCCCATAATGGCACTCACCCAATAATATTCACACGGGTGGGGCATCATTCCACCGATCGAGGGAGCATTCCCAAATTTTTATGCTGAGTTTTGTATATACATACATATACATTTATCAGTTATCACATCAGGTCTACCTGATGGAGTGACTCCTCCAATTCTCTAATTTTTCGATTAAATTTTTATAATCTGAACTGTCCAATGTGTTTAAAACGTATTTTTAACTGTCCGTGACGGTTTTTATCGAAAATCACCCAATAATATTCACATGGGTGACGCATGTCTTAAACACATTGGACGATTCGGATCATAAAAATTTGATCGGGAAATAGGACGAGATAATTGTTGTATACATGTATCTATAAATATATTTACTGTCTGAAAATGAGGGTGTGCTTCATCCCAACTATGGGTCCAATCCAAACGAGCCAAGTTGAACTTTGTGATTTTTGAAGTGTAAATAAGCTTAAAACTCGAGCTTGACCTCAGGTTGTCTGTAAATTAGTTAAATAGTAAACGTCTAAACGAGCTTAAGACTCAAGTTCAGCTTGTTTGTAAATGAGTTGAACTCAACTCATTTCCTTAACGCGCCGAGTCCGATTCATTTACTGAACGAGTCATACCTATACAATCATATAGATGAGTCGAACTTAAGATGTTGAGATCGGCTCGTTTACTACACAAACCTAAAACTTGAGCTTGAGCTTGGCTCGATTACCAAACCAGTCAAGCCAACCCTCTCAGTATGCTAGCGAATAGCTCAGTTAGTCTGTAACCTTAGACCCAACTATTTTTGATGAGGTACTTACTTGTGTAGTCCTCATCCAACTTACACTGGGTTATAACCAAATTTGAGAAATTTAATTTTGTTCACTCTTTTTCTCTTATTAGTTAAAATGGTGTGGATCTCACAAAAATGTGATGTCATATTTACCAAAGAATGTATTGCAGGGTGTGAGCACAACATTTCAACCAATAAGAAAGAGGCTTTTGTTCACCCTCAAAGAGGCAGAACAAAATTGCACTCGAATTTGAGTTTCAAAAGCAACTATCTCTAGCTGCAACAACCGATTTTAGATTGCACATTGTTATTACAGATTTTGAAAGCAGATAAATTTATTTATTTTTATCGGCAAAAAAAAGATAAATTTATTTAATATGGTACTTGTGGTTTTTTTTATGCTTAAACTATAAATGAAAATATAAAATGCTAAAGATAAAAAGAAGTAAATATTAAGCTTTCATTATACATTTGGCTCTTAAATTTGATCCGGAGAGCACTTTAATCAAATCTTTTCTACTTTCAAAATTTAGACCATTTTTTTGAGCTCCAACAATCAATAATAAATTTAAAAGTTCATTGATACAAATTTTTGACAAATACTCACAATAATTTTTTAAATCTCTTAAATATGGGTTTCTAGCTAGTGGGATTGGAGATGCTCTAATAATATTATCTATATTTCAAAATTACTCTTTTGTGCTTCATATATGGATTGTATGACACATACACATGATTTACCTCCGAGGGTAATTCCCTTCAGTTAATAGGTTTGTTCTTGATTATGGTTTGATTCTTGAAGTTAGACCGCAAGAAAATAATTTATCGTGAATCCAGCCCTAGTCTTACCATAAATGACTTGCACCTTTGATCAGACCAGAGAAGAAATTAATCGAATTACGCGTAAGATAACCTGAATAATCTTCACCATCCAACAAAAAAGACAAACGCATATGTAAATGTGTATTGTTTTTTTAGGGTGGGACCCACCACACGCATTCTCCTATCGTGAGGAAGCGTTTGCGTGGGGAACTCCCCCATGCCCAAAACCCCACTCCACTCACCTCAAATATCCCTCTGCTTTGTCCTCAACCACAATGGCAGCAGTAACCCTACCCACCACCCACATTGTCATTTTATGCCCGTCTACGGAGAAAACTTACAAATCCCCAAAAAAAACCTCATTACAAAACAAAGAAAGCCCATCTTTAAAACCGGCTATATGGACCATCATGCTTTACACCCTCACCACCTCACTTGTCTTAACCTATTATTATATGACATAGCATAGCAGTTGTAGTGAAAAAGAAGGGAAAAAAGAAAAAGAAAAGAAAACCCCAAGACCAAATCAAAACCAACCCCAGAGTAATGCTACCTCTCTCTCTCTCTTTTACATAATATAGCAGTGCTATATATATATATATATATATATATATATATATATATATATATATAAACCTCCCGAAAATAAGAAAAAAGTGAGTTTTTTTGTGTTGCAAATTATTTTTGGAAAATCCGAGCCATCCAATGTGTTCAGAAGGTGTTTTCAAGGGTCCACGCGAGAAATTTTCAAAAAAAAATACCGGGTAGGGCTTGATCCAAGCAATTTTCGCAAAAACTGTAAATATAAATTTTTTGCGAAAACTGCTTGGATCAAGCCCTTCCCGGTATTGTTTTTTTAAGATTTCTCGCGTGGACCCTTGAAAACACCTTCTGAACACATTGGACGGATCGGATCGTCAAAAAAATGTTCGGATCATGGAGGTCCCGAAGTCCGGAGTCCGGAGGAGAAGCTCTCCCTATATATATATATATATATACACGCACAACACCCACTATCTAACCACACTCCTCTCGCATACATCTAATACAAAACCACACTGGCATCCTCACAATCAACCACAACCACACCGAAACCCTACACACCAAAGGGACTGAAACGGCTTGAACTAAAAATTGGGGTTTCACGAGAGAGAGAATGAGAGATGCAGCCTCCCACTCAAGAAAACCCTAAAAGATGTAGTTAGAGAGAGGGGGGGGAGAGAGAGAGATATTTCGTTCTCCAATTATCTTTACCGTGTTTTCTTAGAGCATCCCAATTTTCAAATTCATTTTTCAAAATTTTCAAATGAAGAATTGCACCTCCCCAACCATATCCTTCATTTTGAATAATCAAAATGAAGAATCCTTTATATTCTTCATATATGATGACTTATTCAAATTATGAAGAATGTTCTTCATATATATTTATAGAATAAATATAACTTTTAACATTGTGACCCAATAATAACAAAATTAGTATTATTAAAAAGATATTAACAATATCTCTAAAATAAGACCAATGTTGAATATACTTGATTAATGTTAAAAAATTTAACATTCAAAATTTAAGGGAAAAAGAGTAATGGTTGGTTTTTGAATGTGAGTATTTGAAAAATGAAGAATTAATGTCGGAGTTTAAGTGAATAGTGCCAATCTTCATATTCAATTTTGAAATAAAGAATAATATTATGATACTTCAAACTGAAGACTTTGGTTGGGGATGTTCTTAGGAGTTTTTAAAATAATAATGAAATAGGTCTACATCCAATAATGAAATAGGTCTGCATCCAAAATTATAGAGGCTTGAAAACCCAAAGTCAAAATATTAATATTAAGAGTTCAGAACATTTATACAGAAGCTCGCTAGTTCATATCTAAGAGCATCCTCATGTGGCTTAACAAATTCTATTTTTGGTTAAAATAGGGAGAAAATATTCAAAAACACTCTCACACCAGCCTTAAACCCAAAGTCAAAATATTAGCATTAAAAGCATCTCCAACCATACCTTCCTTTCTCTCCTTCATTTTGGAGAATCAATTTTGGTTTTTCATATATGAAGAACCACTTCAAAAATGGAGAACATCCTTAAATGAGTTTTGCATTACTCATTTTTATCTAAAATGTGTTTATATTTTAAATTATTGATCAGATTTTTATAAAAATGGTACCAATAAAAAGACATTAAAAAAACCTTTAAAATGAGACCAATATCCAATATATTCAAAAATAAAAAATTTGTAGCATAAAATTTGAAATTTTCCAAAATCCAAAATTGAATTTTTGGTCCGTGGGTTTTGGGAGGGGATTTTGGTGGGATTATTGGGAGGAAAAGTTGGAGGGAAAGCTTTGTAGGGAAAGATTTAGGGGAAATAGAAGGAAAAATGAAGAATTGGGTTGGAGTTAAAGTGAATAGTGGCATTCTTCAAAGTCATCTTTTTAATATAAAAAAAAAAACCTTGTTTTGATTCTTCAAATTGAAGAATGTGGTTGGAGATGCTCTAAGAGTTCAGAACATTTATACAGAAGCTCACTAGTTCATATCTAAGAGCATCCTCATGTGGCTTAAAAAAATCCCATTTTTGGTTAAGTAGAGAGCAAATGTTCAAAAACACTCTCACACCAGCCTTTTCTACTCCAACTTAATTACAATTTTTTTTGGCTATAGTGACTTAACAAAGAAGAGGACGCACTATTCACTTAACAAAGCAAAAAACCCTTAAGATTTATAAAGAAATAAAAGGTGGGTGGTATTTGAATGGAAAATTAGGAGTATGATTTATCCAAAAAAATAGGAGTAGAGAAAAAGAATAGTTTAATATAATAAAGTTAGAATAGAGAGTCTTATTTTGTGTGTTTTTTTAAAAGTGACTTGTTAAAATATAAAAGGTATTTTGGAGGTTAAATTTAGTACTCCTAATAAGAATGCTCTTACCCAGTGCATGTGGTCGAACATATACATGGTGTGAAAACCGCTGATGCTGACTGTGAGCCTTTTAGAATCTCCATTGGTATGAACCTTCGTTTTTTCCAAAAACGCTAAACATATTATATGTAAAAAGAATCATATTGATCGATTGAACTTCTTAATATGATTCACCCCAGCCATATCTCAACAAAATAAAAAAATAAAAAATAACAAAATCTATTTGGGGATAATGAATGGAGCCCTCCTATTGGTACCAATCAAAATGTAGTAATGTACCAATGATGCACAGATCGGTTTGTGAGGCCTATTTCGGGCCCCGCATAAAAGATTCAAGTTGTTTATTAATTTTAAAATATTTTTCCGAGTGAATCAGTGAAAAAATTGCTCAATCGGATAATTGTAAATGTCTGTTTCAATGTACCCATTTTTCATGTAGCTAAAGGGAAAATGTGAATGTTAGATTAAGCCTTTACAATTATCAGACTGAGCTAATTTTTTCAACGGCCACTCTAAAAAATATTTTGAAATTAATGAACGACTTGAATGTTCTATGCGAGGCACGAAAATGAATTTCACAAACCAATATGTACACCGTCGGTACAATTTGATCCGTCCCTATAATGATTTGGTGCATTAAATGCACTGATGGAGTTTTGTGTGCATATTCAGAAGAGGTAGGACATACATTTTTAATTTATTTTGTCGTATGGGACCATATATAAGTCCTGCGGGCATCAGAGATCTTTCTAGTGATTTTGGGACATCTTGACGTACCCCGGCTTGGACCATCTCACCAAAAACACTTGACCAGAGTGGTCAACTCTCGATTTCTACTATTGATGTATGGTAATCTTCCAATGTACCCAAAAAATAAAGAAAAAAAAAATCTCCAATGATAGCCAAGTATTAATTCAGTTAGTAGGTGAACTTGTCCTCCACACAACTTATTAGGGTTTGATTTTTGAATCTGCAAGAAATTATTCTTGTGAATCTCTCAGGGGGTGTTCTACTAAGCTAATTTTTTTAATAAACTAGTTTTTCACAGTTTTTTATGTAATGTATTATGAGAGAATGATATGTCTCGGTTTTTTAAAAAAACAGTTTTTTATTAGTGGAACACCGCGTGGATGCCTATCTTTAACCGAACTTGGAAGGTCATTAGTCGAGTGGCCTGAATACTTGACACCGTTGAAAGAAATATATATATATATATATATCTCCAATGGTAGTATTAATTTGGTTAGTTGGTCGATTTGTTTTCCACACAGCTGACTAGGGTTTGATTTTTTTATCAGACTGCAAGAAATTAATTCTTGTGAATCTCTTAGCTTTGGCGTGGGATGTTCTGTCTTTAACCGAATTAGGAAGGTCACTAGTCGAGTGGCCTGAATACTTGACCGCTGAAAAAAGAAAAAAAAAAAAAAGGAATATCACCAAATGCTCTTTTTTTGAACTTTACCAATTGGCCTCGACAAAATTTGGGAAATGTAATACGAATGTAATTCACAACCTTCTGCTCTAAAATCTGTGATAAGATTTAGCATTTAAGGGGTCTTAGATCCTAATAAAAACAGAAAACTATTGTTTTCTCAATGAATTAAAAAAATATTAAAATAATGAGATATTTTATGCGTGTTTTACATATTCAAATTTGTTTTTACATAGTCTCATACACTTTTTATATGTACCAACACACTTTTGTAACTCTCAATCTCAACGATGGGCGCATTCGGCTGTTTTTAATATTTTCCCTTGTTAGTTAGTACGATTAAATCTAAATACATTAATAAAAAGATGCAAAAAAAGTAATGCAATAGTAAGTTGGGGTTGACCCTAACTCGAACAGAATGATTTCATTTGGTCCCTTTCCGGGTTTGACCCAAATATCATGTTTTATTTATGGTACCAGTAACAATACTAACATAAGGAAAAGATTTAACATAAACAAGATTATGGCTTACTTTGGGTAATAATCCGGATTATGGTTTTTTTGTTTCGTCTTTATTCAAAAATTTTATGCATTTGTTACTTTCGCGTCAAGATTTTATGGTTTCTAGATTCCTCTCGACGAGACGAATCTAACAAGTATAAATTTATGGTCAAACCAAATATTTTTTTGAATAAAGCCGAAATACTTGGATTATTGGCCGATAATCCAAGTATTTTAATAATCCAAGTATTCGGCTTTATTAAAAAAAATTGAGTTTTGACCATAATTTTATACTTGTTAGATTCGTCTCGTCGAGGGGAATCCAGAAACCACGAAATCTTGACGCGAAAGTAACAAATGCAAAAAAAATTTGAATAAAGACGAAACCAAAAAACCATAATCCGGATTATTATCCAAAGTAGGCCATATGAAACCCAATTTGTGCATATCTAACGTGTAATGTTGTTATCCATAGTCTAAGAATATCGGTGTACTCAAAATTGAATAACCAAAAGTTGTCACATCACTTCTTTGATTATCTATTTAGAGGATGGTTAAAGTTAACAATGTAGATGTCCGCAATGGTATAATCAGAATTGAGTGCTATATCACATTTTCAAACTAAAAAAAAAAACTAAATTATTTTTAAAAACAGCTTTTTCAGTCAACATCAGTCAACATTGTTTTTCTTTTCAAAAAATTTTAAAAATAGTTTCCGAAAAAAACAAACAATTTTCCAAAAAAAAGGAGAGTTTTTGAAAAAAAAAAGAAACAGTTTTTGGAAAAACCGTTTTTGACAAAAAGAAAAAAACAATTAAGTTATAAAAAAACAAATAGTTTTCCGCAAAAAAAAAGGAAAAAAATTACATAGTTATCGAAAAAAAACCGTTTTTGAAAAAAAAATCAGTTATAAAAAAACAACAATTTTTGAAAAAAATAGGTTTCGAAAACAAAATTCAATAATTTTTTGAAAACATTGTTGAGAGAGAGAGAGAGAGAGAGAGAGAGAGAGACTACTAGAATAATTGACAAAAATCACGCTAAGAAAATTTGAAAGATTACGGTTTTGATGAAACCGTGATAAAGAAATGCAAGGTGAGTTTTAATGTCATTTTGCTAATAAAACCGTAGTGATTAATCATACTCATCACAGGTTTAAAAGAACTGTGATTATAATTGCTTAATTTAATCACATTTTCCTACAAGTGTGATAAAATGTGTTTATTTTTACTACGCTTTGTTACAAGTGTGATAAAATCTGTTTATTTTCACCATGCTTTATTGCAAGCGTGATAAAATGTGTTTATTTTTACCACGCTTTGTTACAATCATGATAGAATGTGTTTATTTTTACCACGCTTTGTTACAACCGTGATAAAAAAACTTTTTTATCACATTTTCCCCAACCGTGATAAATGTGTTTCCTATATTTTAACCACACTTCGATTACAAGTGTGATAAAATGTGTTTATTTTCATCACGCTTTGTTACAAACTGTGATAAAATGTGTTTATTTTAATCACGCTTGTTACAACCGTGATAAAAAAAAATTATCCCAATTTTTCCAACCTTGATAAAATGTGTTAGCATATTTTAATCATACTTTGATTACAAGTTTGATGGACTAGTAACTACTTTATTTTTTATTTTTAGGTTTTTAAATTTTGTTGCCTTATGCATCACTTTTGGTGACGAAACAAATGTTTGTCGTCTCATGCAATGCCTTTGTCGACCAAAATATGAGCTTAATCGCCAAAGTAGAATCTGGCAGAGACATAATGGCGACAAAAAATGTTAGGCTCGAAAGAGAAAACATGTCACTAACTAATTTTTTGTTAGTGTCTACTAGTAAATTACTAGGTGTCGCCAAAGGTTAATCTACGGCTACCAAATTTACGTCATCGATTGTATAATTTATATAAATTAAAATATTATAATGTAATGTAACATAATATATATAATAAATAAATAAATATATATATATATATATATATATATATTTCATTTATTCCCTTTTTATATTACAACAAATATGTAATATATTTTACATAAAATATATATATATATATATACATAATTTTTGGGAAATGTGACAGAAAGACTTGGGTAGCCTAGTGGTTGAGTGTTAGGATAAGAATTGGGAGGCTGGAGGTTCAATTCTTAGCAAATGCATATTGGGATAAGAATTGGGAGGTTGTGGAGATAATTCCACGAGACACGTCACATTAAATACATATAACACGTTTTTATGTCCAAACCGTGATGGTATAGTTAATCCAATCACGATTTTTTGTCCGAACTGTGATGATATAATTAATTTAAATAACGGTTTTTTGAGCATACCATGATTGTATAGTATTTTTAATCATGCTATTTGTCCAAACCGTGATCTTAAAACTAATTTCATTACAGTTTTATCTTCAAACAGTGATAATATTGTTGATTTAACTATGGTTTGCTATATAAACCGTAATTGTATAGTGTTTTTAAACACGTTTTTTTGTTCAAATTGTGATCTTTTACGAGCTTTAACCACGGTTTGTTGTCCAGGGTCTTATCTTGTTTGTCATCACGCCTTGTGTGTTTCCATATCAGTTTGGGCTTACATTTAATTACAGGCATAAACCGTGGTTGAATTTTGAAGACTTTTAATATCGGCTCCATCAACCACGGTTTAAAAACTGTGATTAAATTATAAAGATCACGGTTTTTACCCGTGATCTTTTAAGTTTATTGTAGTAGTAGGAAAAATAGAAAGAAGGTTTTTGTGCAATGATGGATGGACTTAATTAAGCAAATGTATGGTCTATTAAATTTAGTTATTGTGAAAAGCCTGGTAAATTTTTGGATCACACATTATTAACTTTAGCAACAATTTAGTTTTGAGTGTGCCATTGAGGTCACTATGTTCAGTCACATAAATAAAATGGGAACAAGCTTTATATGTACCTTTTGATGATCTACCTAGTTCATAAATTGAAATCTTCTTCAACAAAATGAAAAAGTGGGACAATTTATTTTTACGATGTCCGAGGCCAAAAGACAAAAAAAATCGTTAGATGATCCAGAACATGGATAAGGCGGAGTTACTTCTAATAAAAAGTTACATATTTTTGTTAATTCCTCCATCTCAAATTGCACGTCCCTTCTGGAAAAATCTATCTTTTTGATGAGACAAACTTATTGTCTTATATTTAAAAATTATTCTTCCAAACTGTGAAATTTATTAAGTGGTTTAAAATTGTTTATATCTTTCAATAGATCTCAAAAAATATGCAATATGGATCTTGTTTGATATATTTCAATTAGATGTTTATATAAAGCTTTGAAAATTATGAAAAACATTATAAACTAAAAGATATAAACGATTTAGAAATGACACGATTTTCAAAAAAATGTGAAATAAATTGGAAGAGAAATGGTACTTTTAAGGCTAAAACCGAAAGTTTGACATAATTTTGGGACATCCCAAAATAGAAAGAGAGTCAGCAATTTGGGAGAGAGTGTGAAAAATTGGTTTAAGGTTCACTATAGATGTTACCCTCATCTTAAATTATAATTAATTATTGCCTCTAGCCACATCATCGTCGGCGCTAAAAAAGTTGGCCAGAAAAAGTCGCAAGGAAAGTTGGTTGGAGAAGTCACCGACACTGGAGTTGGTCTTTGGAGACCAGCACTGGACACGGTGACCAGTGGCAACACAACATTGAATTGAGGTTGGGAGACCCCACGGGAAAAATTTAAATCACTATTATTATATTAAAAAATTTCTTCAATTTATCCATAAAGGGAAATGCTAAAGGGTGCCATAGTGCACCCGTTAAGAGTACAAAAAAATACAATTTAAAAGCACACTTATACTTTAAAGTACATATTTAAGTGTACTTTAACGTACAAGTGTACTTTTAAAGTGTATTTTTTGTACAAGTAGAACCTACAAAAGTGTACTTTTGTACTTTTAATGGGTGCACCATGGCACCCATTAGCATGACCCAGTTATAAATGACCCCATCATAATTTAATGTTAGCACCACACTAAATAAATTTTCAATATTTGAAACGCATGAAAAGTTCCAAATGTAACGCCCCGATTTTCGGAAGCATTAATTAAGACAACTAATTAGGATTAATTTAATAAAAAGAGTTTCCATCAGAGTACACATTGGAAAACGTGAAGTGCAGCCCATTACAAAATATTTAGTACAGTTTGAGAAATTAATATTATAGATCCAACATTAAAAATAAAGGGGTGGGTTCTACAGATTAAGGTTCAACTCTGGATTCCACGGCTCCTCCTGAGCCTGGTCTACCAAAAAACCCTCGGCTCCGAAATTACCGTCTCCTTCGACACCAACAGTACCTGCTTGATCACAGTCTGGCATAATACGTCCGAGTCGCGAAACAACATCATAGTATTATACCAGGGTCACACAAAGTGTAACACCGTGAGCGATAAATCACTCAATAGCTACTCTAACCCTCCCAACCCTTGCTTAACATACAAGTACAACATATATGATTGAAAAGCAGTAATTAAAGGAATAAGCAGAAAATAAATCGTAAAGCAGAAATTAAACACATATCTAATTTCATTACTAGCCATTAACTTACATATTCATCTAAGTTCTCAACCTAGAGAACTTTCCTCCCAAATAACCACTAAAGACTATGACCAATCCGTGATTAAACTCCCCCCTTGCTTGCCCTGACTGGGAGCTCGGACGGAAGGCATAAGTTATTTACTTAATCCAACCGTCAACCGCCTTACAAGGATGAATTTCCCAAGGACTGACTGTACCACTGGGCTATGAGTGACAACTGTCAACTCCTGTAGGTATATAGCCGTGACTCGGTCTATAATACATCCACCCTTTTAACGCCTCAGAATTCAAATGAAGTAATCACAGATTGTCATATCCTAGGGTTTCAACAACAATCTCGGGGTAACTCCCCATCAATCAATTCCAATTCACTTTTCCATTAACCTCATTGTCTATGTGATATCCGCGTACGATCACCTAAGGGTCGGCATCGGGCCGGGCCGGGCCCGCCTAGCCCGCGAACTTTCAGCCCAAGCCCGCCCGCGGGCCGGGCTTGGCGGGCTTTTTCTTTTTATCGGGCTGGACGGGCCGGGCTATATGTCAAAACTTGAAGCCCAGGCCCAGCCCACGGGCTTATCTTAGTCGGGCGGGCGGGCGGGCTAGTCTTTGGGTCGGATGGGCTGGACTTTTTGGGCGGGCCGAATACCTTTTTTTGATATTGACAAAAGAGTTGAACCGAAACACCGCTATTTGGACCGAACATTAAAATAATGTCAACCTTGGAACACGTTTTGCCCCCTAGGCACGTTTTCCCAACCGTGGGCAGTGTTTTTGTTTTTGCTTTTCCTTAGCTTTTAATGCGTCTACATCTCTCATGCTCCCACCAGCACTTCCTAACATGTTTGTACCAGAAAAATCATTATTTAAAGGGACAACCCTTTGTCAAACCAATGTAGCCCACACTTTTGATTGGACAAAACACAAATACAATAAGTGTTTGCCATAAATCCTTGACAAATTTATGATTCACGGGTACTACTAGTGAACGAGAGAGAGCATTGTTTAATCATTAATTGAATAATGGGTTTGCTGGTGGGAATTAAAGTGAACGAGAGTGAGCATTGTTTAATCATTAATGGGTGTGGTGGGGGGAAAGTGAACGAGAGAGAGAGAGAGAGAGTGTAGAAGTAAAAAAAAGGGGGAGGGGAGACAAAAGAGAAATTTCAGGCATGTTGTTTCTCAAACCCATGCTATACGGATAGAAGTGTACGGGCTATGGGCGGGCTTTTTTCTCGGGCCGACGGGCTGGGCTCATGGGCGGGCCAACGGGCGGGCGGGCGGGTGGGTTGGAGTTAAAATTCTTAGGCCCAAGCCCGGCCCATGGAAACGTCGGGCTGGGTAAGCCCGCCCACTTGGCAGGCTCGGGCTCGGGCTAAGCCCAGCGGGCCTAGCGGGCTTTGGGCAGGCCTCGGGCCAACGGGCTAAATGATGAGGCTTACGATCACCCAACCCGGGAACCTAGTTGTCCATTCTAACATTCAACATATTTATGGAAAGTGCACTTAACAGTAGAAGCAAAGTGATAACGATATTCTAAGGGTCACAAACTAATGTCTCGATTCACAAGTTCACGAAATTCAAGTAATCGAAAATTAGGGGTCTAAACGTAATAAATTCAAACTACAGGGGCCAAAAACGTAATTTACTAAACTATTGGGGTCAAAACGTAATTTAAAGAAAGTAAGGGTCACCAACGTCATTTTAAGTAAGTACACAGGTGTTCGATGCAATTTCACGACTCTAAGATCCTTAGTGTAATCTTACAAACTCTGGGGGCCTTTTTGTAAATAAACATAATACAAGGGCAAAAATGTAATTTTGCCATCGACAAGGGTAAATATGTAAAATACTTTATTTTAGTTAATAAAGTCCTAACTTGTCATAAAATACAATTCCTTGATTTTTTACTAAGTACAAAACTACACATTATGTAATTTACACGCACAAGGGCAAAATGGTTATTTTACACCCGAAGGGCATTCTGGTCATTTTGTCACACTCCTAAATTTCCATTAGTGACACTTAGTTGATAAAAATAGGTTTCGTAAATAATACACAAGTACGCACGCCAACTTTCACAAAATTACACTTTATGCCCCTAACTTTAACACAACGATCAAGAGCAAGGTTAATCACAATAAATTCATGGAGAAACTCATATAAACAGTTAGTAAAGTATAAAACATGCTTGGAATAGTTAAAAACATGAACCACAATAAATCTAAGGTTTATTAAGCATGAAAACCTGGTTTCGGGTAAAAAGGGTCACATAGCGTTTTGGCTCGGGTTTCGTGAAACCCTTGACTTGGGGCTTTAACCCATCAACTCTAAACTACTCCTAGACTATTCTAACTCATTCAAAAGCTTGGAATAGGTTGGGTACGAGTTTCTATCTTGTTTTGCGAAGATTTGGTGAAAAACGGATTTTTGCAAAAAATCGGTGGAGGGAGCTCTTTGGCCGGCCTTGGATGGCTTTGGTGGTGAAATGTGGGTACCTTGGAGTGTGTTGGATGATCTTGAAGTGGAAGATGAGAGGTGGGACCTTTTGGTTGATATTTTGAAGTGAAAACCCACTTTTCTTGACTTTTCTCACTCTAGAACTTGAAGGATGTTAATGTGGCTTTGTGTTCTTGATTTGGGAGTTCTTGTTACGCCCTAAATTTTCTTTTCGTAACAGTTATTTTGTGCATAGAAATTTAGCTGTTATAATTGGGACCAAGTTAATTATTATTTTTATTTTTACTATTATTTTTTTTATATGGGCTACCTGTATCATTGACGTTATTGTAATCTAGGGTGTACATAAGATTACATTTTGTATAATATTCTAGTATTAGGCTAATTAGGTTAATATATCTATTTTTATTTGTTATCTACGTTATCCTAGGTTACAGTTGCTATAATTTAGGGTGTGTGTGACTAGTGGATGGTTTTAAGGAGCCACAATCCGATAGATGTTCACAAGTCATTAGGTTTAAAAAAGCTAAAAATTAGGGTCTTCAGAGAGAGTAGCCGCATAGAGGTTTCTCGGGCTGGTCTTCATGCTCTTGATCATAGCCCTCCGTTGTGGTAAGTATCAGCATCATTCTCGTTTATTTCATTACCTTGAATCAGTACCATTTGGTATAGGATCGTAGTTTTAGGCGGACATTATTTTAAGTTTGATTGGTGGGTTGCAACTTGTATTGTCTTGGGGTTCTCGATGACAAAGGCGGGAGTGGGAATTGCCATGTGAATGCGCCATGCCGCGTGTGATGATCTGATGCAATTCTTTGGCATTTTAGTGGAGTTATTTACCGAGAACATTATTAAATTCTTAGTGCTATAGGTGTTTATGGGTTTCAGTGATATACAGTGGTAGTAGAAGAATAATTTTTTTTGTATTGCATGTATGGGAATTGAAGACTTGGTACACTTAGAAACAGATTACTTAGAGTAGGAAATTGAAGTTGGGTTTTGTAGTTTTCAGATGGCTACTGATGATTGGACTTAGGATTAGGCTTGGGCGCTATAAGAAAGTCCTAACTCACACATTCAATGTTATGTTATTTGAATAGTTATTTATTTTGTATTTTCTATTTTGTACAGGTAAGTCTCTTTTTGACGTATTTGAGTTGCATTATTTTCCGACCCAAGTGAGTGGTTAAACACGTTACGTATTTTCGAACTCGACGTGGCCCTTGAATTATTCTTTTGGAAAAATTATCATTTGTTTATTGAAATGTGAATGGTTTATAGTGGCTCTTTCAATTGGCGTCAAAAAATAAAAAATAAATAAAAAAAAATTAAAAAAAAAAAAATATATATATATATATATATATATATATATATATATATATATATATATATTCTTTTGGTGAGAACTTGGTGGATATTGATAGGAACATTTATTATTGAAAGTCTAGGGAAATTAATCCTCTGTGTGCGGGTGACTCTGGCCATTAGGGAAGAGACTGTGTCCTGGCCGGTGACCCTAATGCTCAACGGCTGACTTTCGCCGGATCATTCTTAGGGAAAAGTTCCACGGGCTGCCTACTTGTGGTGACTCTTAGTTTCGATATTGGATCCAATTATTTTGAGAGATTTGTTCACTGGCACTTGGTACGAATTGGTATTGGTTGTGGTTCCCCATTGTTGTTGGATATCATATTGTGATCACCAAACAGACTTGTTATTGGTAAAAATGATTTATTGATATAATTTAAAGATTTGTTGTACACCTCGCACGCCAAATTATATTTACATGCTAAAATATTTGTATCCCTACTTTAGAACTTTATTTATTATACATGATTTGCCATTCACCAAGCTTGTCAGCTGACGGATTTAATCCACCATCATTTTCAGGGAAATTGAGCCAGTGGATAAGGACTCTGGCGGAATCTTGGGATTCTTTGTGTCGACCTCCATAGGATATTGCATCCTAGTTTTAGTATTTTATTTATTCGCTTCCGCATATTGTTAAACCTTTTTGGTAAAAATAATTATGAGATTCTTTTTGTCGATGGAGGAATATTTTATTTTCTTGTTCATGGGATGACAGTTCTTCACGCTTTGGTTGAGACATATTGACTCTCTTTTGTTTGACGGTAAGAAATAATCGTTTGGTGTTTGTCGACTTCATATTTAATTTAATTTATTTTATTTTTAGGCTTCGTGATCCATCAGTTGGCCTTGTGATTCATGGCCGGTCATGTCCCATTTTGGGGTGTGACAGTTCTTGGGAGAGTTTGGAGGAGGAAGAGAGTGAATGTGGGGGGCCAGTAGCTGTTCTGGACGAATTTTGGGGTTTGGGGGAGTATAAGATGAGTTTTGAGTGGAGTTTGGAGTGTTGGGTTGGTAAAAGAAGTACTATAGTGGGTTAGGAAGTGATGGGGGAGGGTGGTGGAGTGTATGGCAGTCAAGGGGACTGATTTTGGCTGATGGGAGGAGGTAGAGTGTGGTATTGGTGATGATTGGTGGTGGTTGGGTAGTATAAGATAATGTATAAAGTATATGTATACACGTGTGTATGTGTACTAGTATTGCTTGTGTATGTGTATAAAAGTGTATAATTATGTATGAAATGAATTTATAAAAATGTAATGCTCGCAATTAAAAAGTAAACGTGCCTTAGGGTCGAATTTGTAACAATTAGGAAGTATTAGGGTATAAACCGTAGTAATTGCAAATTAAGGGTCCTACGTGCAATTAGAAATTAAATAACAAAACTAATGTAATTAAAACGAAATTAAATAATTCCAAATTTTATTAAAAATTTCGGATTATTACACCAAAAGAATACAAAACAAAAGGATAAAACCCATTTGACGGTTTCACGACACAGGAGAATTCGCCAATCTAATATAAAAGAAAAGTAAAAGCCGATTCGATGGTGTTACCACCCTAGATAATTTTTTCATATTTGAAAATACCCAATAAAATTAAATTGACTGTTTGAAAATACCCAACAAAATTAATTTGACAACATACAAGCTAAAACAAATTAGTTTCTCTTTTTCCATATTTGGGATTGAAAAACTGTTAATTAAATAGATAGTATAATTTTAGTCCATGAATAAGTTACGTTATATATTCCTTAAGGTGTACAACATGAAAGTCTAATAGGTTTTTGCATATATTTGGGATATTGATCTTTTGATTGTCTTGGGAATTGTATATATTTTCAGTATTGATATTTATGAATGACCCCATACTCTAAAACTCCTGCAGTCGCCACTGATGATGACGGAGATGAGGAAGAAAATGTTGACTGACGAAGATGTTGACTTACGAATATGTTGACTGTAATTAAAAAATGAATAAATAAATGAAGGTGAATATATAAGTTCATTTATTGAAATTTAATACTACTAATTTAAAGATGAGAACAGATAAGTTTATCTATTGAAATTTAATATTAATTTACAGTATAAGTAAGAACAAATAAGTTCATATGTTGTATAAATGAAACTAATTTAGACTATAAATGTGAACAGATAAGTTTATCCGTTGAAATTTACGAATGTTTTCATAGCATAAATGTGGACTCTGTTGTTGAAATTCAAGACCAAATGTTTTCATAGCATAAATATGAACTCTGTTGTTGAAATTCAATACCAATTCAGAGCATAAATAAGAACAACATATAAGTTTATCTATTCAAATTTAAGATTAGACAGATAAACATAAATATGAACAAATAAGTTCATCTGTTAAAATTTGCGACTAAATCAAATAAAGTTATTATAAGAATAAATAAGTTTATTTGTTATACATATCTGGTCACCGTCATTTATTTATTTATTTTATTATATAGTCAACATCTTCGTTGTTCATGTCTTCGTTGTTCAATATCTTCATCAATCAACACCTTCTTCCCCATCTCCGGTCTCCGGTCACCATTTCCCGTGCTCGTGACTTTCCCGAAGAATTTTCAACACCAGTGAATTTTCCTGCATACTTTATGGTGCCGGTTACTTTCCTCCAACTTTGTTAGGAGTGTAGATAGAAAGAAGGGTATTTTTGTCAAGATGGACTTCATGTGTTTTAAAATAGGAACAATTAAGTAGAGACTAAGGGAAGCTTTGGCAAAATGGTTTCTTTTTTTTTTCCCTCTTTATTCAAAAAAATTTGCATTTGTTAGTTTTGCGTTGATTTTTTTATTATTATTGATTCGTCTTAACAAGAGAAATCTAAAGAGTAAAAAAATCTTATAAAAATATTTTAAAAGTTCACTAAAGACAAAAAGAATCCAAATTTTAATGGTTTATCGGATTATTTTTGTCTTTATTCACAAAAAATTAGTTTAATTAGAATTTTTTGAATTTTTAGATTTCTCTGATCGAGATAAATCAATAAACACGAAACTAACAAATGAAATTTTTTTTTAAAATAAAAACAAAACTTGGTTTATTTTTGCCAAAAGCACCCTTAAATCTCCCTGTTTGTTATAACTACGAACAGTTCAATCGTAAACCGACTCGAATATAGGCTCCGTTTGTTTTGAAGTAAAATATTTTACTTGTAAATTAATTTTAAAGAAAATAGACTTTTCGTTTTTATTTTCAGGTGTTTGATTTGGAATTTAATTATTCGTATTGAAACAGATTTCCTACATTTTGGAAAGAAATTTCAATTGCACTGTATCCCGACACATTCAAGTTTTTATCCTGGTACGTGCGTATTAGATTGGTTTTTGAGAAAATGTGGATCAATTAGGCCTTGTTCTCCAATAGATTTTAGGTACATTTTACGAAAATCTCATAAAATGAACATTTTATGGATGAGTGATAAAATGGAGTTGTTTTCTCAACTGATAAAATGTAGTGGTTTTCCTATAGATTTTAGGAGGATTTTATGAAAATCTCATAAAATCACTTTTACATTTTATGTGTTGAGATTGGAATGTCTTAAAAAATGAAATTTTATGAAACAAAAATCTACGTATTGAAGAACGAAGCCTGAATAATAATGCTTCTAGACACCATTTTTCCTACCGCATATTACCGCATGCACATGTGGCATGACACCTTTGCAAGGTGTAGCCCACCACTTCTTTGAGATATCCTCATCCAAAATTAACTTACGGAAATGACAACAATACACACCCAAAGAGTACTATATGCACTGATTGTATGGTCCAGATTGTGCCACCTCATCGGCAATCGTAACATTTTTTAGTTTTTTGTAACTTTTCAGCAATATGATTCGTAGCATTTTCTATGATTCGTAATATTTTAGTGTCTCGTAACTTTTATTAAAAAAAAAATCATGACTTCTACAAAAAAATTCCTAACTTTTATAAGAGTGTGTATTATAGCCTTTCCCGTTACGGATGTTTTGAGAGGAAAACAATTGTGCTCATATGATGGAAAGTATTTTACATGAAAAATATTTTTTGTACTTTTTGTTCAATCAAACAAGAAAAAGTGGGTAAAACATTTTTTTACCGGAATATTTTACATCCAAACAAACGGAGCTATAATCATTAACATCAGTTGCCACTTGCTGGACGATATTGAAGTTTTTGAGTTCATATGTACTTTAGGTTCACGCATATGATCCTTCATTAAAAGCTTGTTAGGAGTTTATGGTTGAAAAAGAAAGGGACAAAAACCTCAACTATGCTATCATTGGTGCAAGTGTTTCCTAATGCGCATGCCTCTATTTTTGAAAATATTTTGAGCATGTCTAAACTGGATCGTGATTACTTTTCACGTGCATAGACTTTGGTTCCAAGGATAATCATATGTATAAGAACTTTGCTGCTCGCACATATCACGAATAGATGCTTCGTGGGGTTCATTTTCGGATTCCACACAAATGATTCACGCTGTCTATTAAATTTAAAAGTAATAGTTTGAGTAGGCTCGGAAAAAATAAGCTAAATTTGATGATTGTAAGATCTTGATCCAATCTTCTAACTTTCATCCAGAATAAAAGTCCTAAGGTCTGAATGTGAAGTTAGATGATTGGATTAAGAACTTACAATCATCGAATTGAGTTGAATTTTCATAACTGCTCGAAAAATTATTTTAAATTTTTATGAATGGTTCCGATTATTTGAGTGAGACTCAAAAGTGGGCTCCAAGAGGCGTCTGTGCACTCTTCATCTATGCGAGTACACTTTTTGTATGTATATACACATGCCTCGACAAATTTTCTTCTCCGACTCGGTTAAAGGCAGGCCTTCTAAGCCACAGTTAATTAAGGGATTCAGAAGAAATTACTTTCTTGTAACCTGACCTCAATAATCAAATTTTGGTCAATTCTATGGAAGCAAACCCAACAACCATCAGACTATAAAAGGCTGGTTCATTGATTACTACTCCCTCTGTCTATGTTTGTTTGTCCACTTTTACTATTCCACACCTCTTGAAAAATTGTACATATCTTTCTATACGAATCTCTAAAAATATGCAACATATATTTTATTTGATATGTTTCAATTAGTTTTATTATAGAAAAAATTTCAAAATCATGAAACTCATTATAAATTGAAAAATATAGATAATTAAAAAAATGACATTATTAGCGAAAATGGACCAACAAACACAGAGGGAGGAAGTACATGAGGATTGAACCACGATAACAACAGTAGGAGCCACCACACCCAAAAATTTCAACATCATGTGTTCAAAAAGTAGTCAACAGATAATGATCCCCAAAGCTGAAAGCACTAACCAATCACAACCGGAGTCCAAATTACTGTAATAATGATTTCGTTCCCTTCTAAACCAAAATTAATTTCTCCACTTTACAAAACCAAAAAGTTTATGTGGGACCCACCCAAATCCTTAGTCCACAATGTTATGATACACCACCATCAATACTTCACAACCAACCAAGATCACTTGTTCCGTCTCTCTCGCATCACTCGATGATTATTTTGGACCCATTCTGTCCAAACTAAAACGTACTCTCTCTATTTCAGAAAGTTTTTTAAATGTCTATATCTTTCAATGTGAACATCAAAAAATAGATAATATAGATCTTGTTTGATAAATTTTAATTAGTTCTATTAAACAAAGTTTTCAAAATCACATAGGCTTTGTTCGTTTCCCAATTTAGTTTTAGTTTTGATGACATCATTATTTCCCTCATTTCTTCTCTATCTCTTTCCACTCATTACATCTGATGACATCATCAAAACTAAACTAAACTATCTAACCGAACACAACCATAAAACTTTATAAATAGAAAGATACAAGCAATCTAAAATGACACGCAATTTCAAAAAGATCAAACTTTTAGAGACGGAGGGAGTATCATAACTACCAAAGTGGAATTCGTGAGAAGTCGAAGGGATATTTAAAAAAATTACCTTATTATTTGTGTGTGTGTGACTAAGTGTGCATGTATTTTTAGTAGCATAACGGTCTCTTTGTTAGGGGTCAAAGGAACTTGGATATAATATAACCAGTGGCGTAGCCAGAAAACTATAGCAGTGAGGGCGCAATATAATTAAAAAAACGCTAGTACTTTTGTTTTATAAATAAATAAAATATCTATCTTCTTTACAAATCTTACATGCCTTGATTTTCATTTGAACTTTTCTTTAAAATATATTCTTATTTGAATAGTGCTATACTATCACAATATTATTTAAAAACAGAGAAAAATAAGGAAGAATGTAAGGAGTCTCACTTGAGTTACATTTTATGGTAATTTAATAATTATAATCCTGCAAACACGTAATAAGTTTCAAAGAAAAAATTAAGTGAATTGAGGCTCATTTGTGAGTACTTATTTAGTGGTCCCGAGGCATCACCACGTGGTGCCCTAACGCCCTTTTTAATTATTATTTTTTTTATTGATCAGACTTCATCATCACATATTTAGGAGAAACTTGTATATTTAGTCTTGAGTCCCACATAAATATGTGTAGGAGAATGACGTTCTAACACCATATGGTCGCGCTCCAAGAACACTCAATAAATTTTTCTATGAAAAAGGTGATATACTAATAAAACTTATAATATATCACAAAAATATCATTGTATATTAATTTTGAAATTTCACCCATCTACTCATATCTACTCTTATCCCTTTGGTGAAAAAATACTTTGGGGGTGTTTGGGAGCCTCATTTTCAACTTTTCATTTTCAACTTTTTGGTTTTTTGGCTTTTTGGATTATGGTCAGAATGTATTTTGATTCTAGTAGGAGTGTTTGGGAGAAATGTGCAGAATGCATTTTGCAATAGGGGTAGTGTTTGGGAGAATGGTGATGAAAATGAATTATGGACTGATTATTTACCATTTTGCCCTTGTTTCTTTAGTAGGGTATTAAAAATATGTATGAATATTATTTCTAGCAATTCTTTTTAAAGTCATATTGAAATTTTTTTATTAATCCATTTGAGGTTTTCATATCCTAACAAATTTTCAAAAAAGAAAAAAAAAAGAAAAGAAAAAGGGAGATCAGTGGACAGTGGTAATAAACTGCTATCTCTCTCTCTCTCCTCTCACCAACACAAACCCATCTTCTTCGTTTCCTCCGCCATAGTCCACAAAAACCCAACCAGAAAACCTTACCCACACACCCAACCACGTTTTCCCCTCAATTTCACCCAGAAACCTTGATTTCAAACCCTAAACTCCTCAAATCCGAGTTTATACCTTCACCCAAACTCGGTTTTCACCACCCATGACTCGAGTAATTCAACAATTTTGGCCCACAAAACAGCAAAGGGGAAGAAGGTATGTTAATCTGGAAAGGGGAAGACGGGGGTAAAATGGGAGAGTTTTTGTTCAGGGGAAACCAGAATGAGAATGAGAAATGAAAAGCTCCTCCGGAGCTCTTTTTGCGTTTTGACTTGGATAGTGAAAATTGAAGAATCTGTTTTGACGAAATGGGTTTTGGGTATGGTCGCCCAAACACTCAAAATTTGAAAACGAGAATGAGAAACCATGATAAGCCGGCGGCCAAACAACCCCTTTGTTTTCTCGTTTCGAACATACTCAAAGAAAGAAGCTTTTCATATGTAGCGATAGAAATAAATCCACCAAGGACAATAAACGATGAATGAGAGAAGGGAGATATGGTTTTATCACCCCCACCCATTCTGGCCCATGTAGCCGTGCTAGATCGCCAAACTTTTTAGCTTTTGCATACTTAAACAAACCATGTATAATTATTACCTCTCTACAATATTCTCCTTCAAACATCTTCCTTCCCTATTAATTGCTAGATGTTAGGATCAAGCGCTTTCCATCTTATCAAAACCTGCAGGTGCTAGTGAAGACGCAACTATATTTCCTTATTCCCTATCGCGCCCAAGCGCCAACAGGTCAACTGAGACTTGGCCCACCTGGCCTCCTCTAGGCAGGATGCTGGACTTGGCCTATGTGGCCTCCGCCCAACAATCCCCCCTCCAGCACCTGCCCGCAAACAACATGCTATCCAGGAGAGTTGAACCCTTGACCTTGGCTCTAATACCAACTGTTAGGATCACGCACTTACCATCTCACCAAAAATCGCAGGTGTTAGTGAAGGTGTGACTTTATTTTCTTATTCCCCATCGCGCCCAAGCGCCAATCGGTCAACTGAGAATTGGCCCATCTGGCCTCCACCCTGGATGCTAGATTTGGCCTACATGGCCTCCGCCCAACACTAGAAATTTTAACCTCTAACATATGACTAGAAAGACTTTGAAAAAGAATTCATTGGAAGTAGAAAAAGAAAAAATGTACTAACAATTTTTACACTTTTCTTTCATCCTCCTTCACTCTCTTTCCTGTCATTATTTATGAGAAATTACCAAAGTATCCTTCTTTCTAAATTCATTTTTTGCATATGATGGACAATTTTGTATAGAAGCTAAATTATCAAATATTACAAATGAACACTGAGTTTGAAAAATGTGGAGAAAATATATGGTCGGGTTTAAATCTTCTCGTGGAATTATTTTAGATAGTCATTGAAACATTTCACAAGTGCAAATCCCACAAAAAAAATTGTAATCGCAAAATACTTAATAAATTGTGAAAAACTAGTTAAACTGTCAGAAACAGTACTTACCACTATGAATCCCAATGGGTTGGCTTGTTCCAATTCTCGACTTAAACTCAAAATTGACTTATTGCGTTTTACAAGGCATGTCACTTTCTCACATTGCATCGACTTAAAAACTGATTCAAGCCAACAATTTCTTTAAGGTGCTATCAACCCATTTGAAACCAGTTTATACGAGACTTTGTTTCGATTTTAAACATGCTTCCAACAAGTGAATGATGGAATTTGATGTACTTATTGAGCGAGTTGTGTGTACCAAAAACACAATTTATAAAAAGAAAAACAGTTACCATTATGGAGGATCCCGACTCAAAAAAATGAGTATTATTACCCCACTCTTGCACACACTTCATGTGCAGACCCTACCGTCCATGTACCAACATTGAAAACATAAATGAGCCATAAGCACATTTTGTGTGACCCATAGAAAGTGGACCCGGTTCGACATTGAGCTCCAAGCCGACCGTTACACCTTTCCCGATCAACACAACAAAATGGTTGAGTACGCACCAAAACAAATAAAATACAAAATGGGTGAGTGCAAAAATTGATTTTTTGGGGACTGCAGCAAGAAAACAAAACAAAAAATATCTGTATATATAGAGAGAGAAAATCTAGAGAGAGAGAGAGAGAGAGAGAGAGCATGTATTGAGAAGTCTGCAGGGAAGAGGACTGCAAGTTCGAATTATTCTTCTTCTGTGTATGATTGCTTTTTATTAATCCCTCCCTCAGTGGGTTCTGTTGGACTATACCCCCTTCTCTCTCTCTCTCTCTATATATATATCTTTCTCTCTCTATATATATGTATATATGTGTAGATTATAGTCCCCGAGGCAGCACACCAGAGCCCAAATGGAAGAGGGAAGAAGGCTTGAGAGGATGTGGAGAGGGGATTTGGTTTAGAGAGAGAAACAAAGAACAGAACAGTTTTTTTTATACAAAAACCAGAAAAAGCAAAAACAGGGGCAGGCCCTTTACTAGGCTTTTACACGTGATAAAGAAAACACCAAAAGCAAATTGCATGCGTGTATAAAGATTCATCACCATCATCATCCCCTCCTGCTCTCTCTCTCTCCTTCTCTCTCTCTCTCTCTCTCTCTCTGTGGCTTCATTCTGAATCTCACCCCCTTCAAACCCATCTTTTAAACCCTCTACTTTCTGGAATCTGAGGTTCTGATTAAAGCCCAATGCTTTGGTGGATTCAAGCTCTTCTCTTTTTTGGGTCTTTCAACGCCCTTCTCTGTTTCTTGCTCACTGAGTTAACTTGGTGAGTTCATTTCTTTTTCGTTTTCCTCACTGAGTCACTTTCTATGCAGCAGTGAATTTGGGTATCTTGAGATGGTGATTTTACTGCCATTTCTCAAAGTTTTAGATTACCCTTTTACTTGAATACGTTTATTTCTTATAACTTAGGCCTTTTTCTTTTTGGTAAACAGTAAACTATGACTTAGGCCTTTAGTTTCTTTCTAGGTGTTTTATTCTCATCTTGAGCAGTCAATACACATCTTCACATTTCCACACCACTGTATGTATATGTGAATGTTGTGTCTTATTTACTTGGCTTTATTCCTTTATTTTGTGATTTTCTGTATTGGCTAGGGGACACTGTGGAATAATGGTTTTGTCTTCTGGGTATTTCCACTAATTCAATCTTATTATATATAACACAGATTTTTTTTTTTGTATCTAGGTTCTTGTCTTCTTGATCTATGGTCATTGGGTTTTGAAATTCCAACAGAAGTATCGTAGAGGGTTTGTTTTTTGGGCAATATCTTGTTTTTGTCTCTATCTGTATGTATGTTTCCTTTTCCCAGTTCACAAAGTGATTTCTGCTAAAAAGGAAATTTGGGTTTTTCTCCTTTGAATCTTTGCTTTAATGGGTACTTGAGGGTTTTTATGTTTTCATTTTATTATAAATTTCTGGGTGTGTATTTTTGGTTGAGTTGTTGAAACAAATGTGATGGGTTGGTTTTTTCTATTTTGCCAAGGAAAAGTAATGGTTTGAGGTACTGTAATAAATGCTGGGGTTTTTTCAATTGTACCCTTATGGTTTTGAGTGTGAAACTTTGATGCATTTTCCATATGTGTATCTTTTGCTCAATTTTGGTCTTTTTTCCTGACACGTTTCCTTCTTTCTGTTTCTGGTTTTCCTGCAAAATAGCCTAATAAACTAGAAATGGTAAAAGGGTGAAGATTTGGGGAGGAGACAGCAGTTGTGTGTGCCATTTGGTGAAGGAAATATCTTTTGAACAAGTCTTGGGGTCTTTTACAAAGCTGTTTCAGTAACCAAACTGTTTCATCACATCATCATGCCTATGAGGCAGATGAAAGAGAGCTCAGAAAAACACATTGTGATCAAACCCCAGTTGCAAAACTCCATGACTGAAGTTCAGAAACCCCCCAAAACTTCCCAAAATGGAAAAGGGCCACCAGCCCAAGAACCCCAAAACACTAAACTCCATAACCAGGCCTCACCTCCATCAAAGAATAGAGGGAGGAGGAGGAGGAGAGGTGGCCGGAAATCGGACCAAGGCGACGTCTTTATGCGGCCCAGCTCGCGGCCTTGCACTGGAGATCATAAGCTTGGCCCGGGTCAGCTGACAGGAGATGTGGAGGCTGATTTACCTAATGGGTCAGTTGAGATTGGGAGCAATGGTAACTCATGTGAAGTGGAAATGGGTCTGGATTTTCCTTGTTCAAGCAAGTCTTTAAATTTTGCTCCTAGGCCTGGGTTTGGGCAACTTGGGACAAAATGTGTCGTGAAGGCCAACCATTTTTTTGCAGAGCTACCAAACAAGGACTTGATTCAGTATGATGTAAGCCCTCTATCTTCTTTGTTTTGGATTTACACTAATAAACATATCTGTTAAATATACTGCAAACATAATTTTTTTTTTTATCCAGTTTCTTTTTTGGGTGACATAACAATTGGGTTGGGGAGGGATCATTTATGGTGTTGTTTTCTTCTTATACCTTTGCAGATAAAATTGTGACAGGCCTTCTGCTTTATCTTTGTCCTTTGCTTAATAGATTTATGGGTTTTTAAAATTGTTCTTATTGCTGTGTCCTCTTACTCTCAAACAGGTTACTATAACTCCAGAAGTATCATCAAGAACTGTTAACAGAGCCATCATAGCAGAACTGGTGAAAGTGTACAGAGAATCTGACTTGGGGAAGAGATTGCCAGCTTATGATGGCAGAAAGAGTCTTTACACAGCTGGTGAGCTGCCTTTTGTTCGGAAGGACTTCAACATTAAACTTGTGGATGAAGAGGATGGAATCAATGGTCCTAAGTAAGAATTTATTGCTCTTTCTTACCAAAATGTGATTTGTACTAATTTACTTTTTGCCATCCTCTCTATGCTTGTTGGAGTTCTTAGTTCTTGCCATGACAAATTAATCTGGAAAATACCTGCAAGAATGCAGAAGAATTAACCGCGTAAAATACCTTAACAATTACTTAAAGGACAGCGATAATACCACGACAACATTGTTTAGTGCCACGATGATTTGTGTATTCTTACAATACTACCCTTCAACCATCCTCCCTGGCTCGCGTCTCGTACACGTATGCATTAGTAAAGATCTACTTTCTCCTTAGTCTTTATGATCTAATCAACTGCAACCTCTGCTCTAATTTCATTCTTCGATTCTGATACGCTTCCTATTTTCCAATTTTTTTTTTTACCAACGGTGGTTGCTGGAGAACACAACTTAGAGTTACCCAGGAAAGCAAGATGCAATGGAAGGGCCCTGGAGTGCCCAATACTCACTATTACTCCTTCTATCCGATCGACACATGTTATACATGCAACTTAAATGCACTCATGAAATTGAAAATTTTGGAACACCAAACCACGCATGGAGGTTGAAAATGGTGGAAATATATGAGATCTGTAGAAGCGGGTGTCAAATTGGGGCTGTGGTGGTTGGTTTCAACTTTCAAGTGGGAGAATAAAGGGGAATGAGACAAAGTGGGTCTTGTGGTGTGGGTGGTGAATTGAGGATATGGATTCGAGAGGTGGGCCGCTGAAAATGGTAAAGCAAGATGAGAGAAGGTAGAAGGTAACAATAGAAAACGGCAGATGGTAGAGAAAAAGTCTGTTCTCTTTGACCATAGTAGAGGTCATAATCGTCGCTGCACATCAAACAATCGTGGCACTAACAATTGTTGTCATGGAATTATCACTGTCCTTACTTAAAAAAACTGTTCCATTGTTCTCAAAATCAGGTTTGCAAAACACTTCTCAATAATACCTATCAAGACATAAACACTCATCGTTTTCATAATTCATATTGTATTGTATATCTATCTAGGTGTGAATTTTGTTTGTCAATGATGGTGAAATCTCTTTAAAAATTGTCCTTTTTAAATAAAAAAGAAGAGAAAAGCATGTTTTGAAATCCATCAACTGAATGAGTTCTGAAATTTTTATGGAAAGAAAAATCCAACAGCAAAACAGAACTAAGTGTGAACTTCTGTGGATCTTTTATCATCTGAATCTTTGTACAAATTTTTCAGAAGAGAGAGGGAGTACAAAGTGGTTATTAAGTTTGTTGCGAGAGCAAACATGCATCATTTGGGCCAATTTCTTGCCGGTAAGCGTGTGGATGCTCCGCAAGAAGCTTTACAAATTCTCGACATCGTGTTGAGGGAGCTCTCAACAAAGAGGTATGATAGCCGATGTACTTGAGATCACGATGACCTCCATTGACTCCATTTAGAAATAACGATTTCACCCAAACTGATATCTTATTAATCACTTAATGCACTTTAAAAGGTACTGCCCTGTTGGAAGATCCTTTGTTTCACCAGCTATCCGGAAACCACAACGGCTTGGCGAAGGTTTGGAATCATGGTGTGGATTCTACCAGAGTATTAGACCTACCCAGATGGGATTATCCCTTAACATTGGTACAGATATACTATTTGTGATGTTTTTGTGAAATTATTTTTATGTGGTCATCAGTGTTGTTGATATAGTTGAGGATCACTCTCTTTTGTTCATCTTATAGATATGGCTTGTGCTGCCTTTATTGAGGCTCTCCCTGTAATAGACTTTGTTGCCCAGCTTCTAGGAAAAGATGTGATATCGAGGCCATTGTCTGATTCAGACCGTGTAAAGGTAGTATTTTTTTTTTTTTGGTGAGATGGGCTGGATTTATTTATCTCCTAATTTACTTGACTTAGAAATCTCCTTTAAATGTGTATCAGATCAAGAAGGGCCTCAGAGGAGTGAAAGTAGAAGTAACACATAGAGGTAATGTACGACGGAAGTACCGAGTTTCAGGATTAACTTCTCAACCCACAAGAGAACTAGTGTAAGCTCTTTTGGCTTTGGACATGATTTCTTCTGGATTCTAAGTTAATCTCAATTTGTATCATACTCCATGTATAGAAAACAAAGGGGTATTCCACTGAACCGAAACTAACAAAGTCGTTTTACCTGCAACTAATTGGAATTGCCACAGAAATCCTGTTTCAATACCCAGCTCTATTTAGAGCCACATACACCCTGCATAGGCTTGTAGGCTATTGTAACTCTTTATTCCGTCGTCTTATTGTTTGAGCATGCTTAATTTGAAACAAATTATGCAGTTTGGTATCTAGCTGGGCTTCAATCTATTGTTACTTAAGAAAGGGGAAAAAATGAACAATTTGCAAAGAGAATTTTTTCCCCTTTGTTTTTATTTTTCCTCTGCGAACCTCCCATGAATCCAATATCCAAACTCTACCTAAGGATGGTTACAAACGTCTCAAAACTGATTGTAATATCCTTCAGGTTTCCTGTTGATGACAACTCAACCATGAAGTCAGTTGTTGAGTACTTCCAAGAAATGTATGGCTTCACAATTCAACATACACATCTTCCTTGCCTTCAAGTAGGAAACCAGAAGAAGGCAAACTATTTGCCTATGGAGGTGAATGCTCACTACGTGTTTCGAAGTTCTACTAATGGCCGCACTGCATTCCCCTTTTAAAAATATTATGTGGTACTTAAAAAATTCATCTGCCAGGCCTGTAAGATTGTTGAGGGGCAGCGATACACTAAACGATTGAATGAGAAGCAAATTACAGCTCTTCTAAAAGTCACATGCCAGAGGCCCAAGGATCGAGAAAATGACATATTGCAGGTACACTCTTGGTGTTATGGTCCTGATTAGCTTCCGCAGTTTCCTTTTCCCCTTGTTGTCTGAGATATGGTAACTGAATTGGTTTCGTCCTTGGCATGATGCAAATGTAATTTATCGATCATTTGGCTTTCAAACAGCAGAAGGATCCATTATTCACTATTCAATTGTAATATGTCTGAACTTTGTTTTGCTGAGCAAATATGAATCCGAAAATTGTGTCTCTCCACTACCATCTTGCCAACCACTTGAACATAAGTTTTCCAAGTTAAAAAATCTCTTTTGAAACTGTCGATTATGTGCCTTCTGAACCAAATCCATGATTGTGATTATCGGTATCTAAAAGAAATTTCGAACCTAGTACAATATTCGAATCGAGAGGATATTTGAATGCCAGTTTCTTGACGTAGTTTAGCATAACTGGTTACAAAGTGCTTCTGTATTAACTTCAACTATCATTAATTACTAAAGAAAAAAAAAAGCTCGCTTGAGTGATGCTTTTGGAAGTTGACTAAGCTTGAGCAACTGATTCTTGTTTTTTGTGCTCTTAGACGGTTCAACACAATGCTTATGATCAAGACCCATATGCTAATGAGTTTGGAATCAAGATCAGTGATAAACTAGCTTCCGTGGAGGCACGAGTACTCCCTGCTCCTTGGGTAAGACCATCCTTCATAAGGAAAGTGTTTACTTGATGTGGGTTGGTAACTAACTGTACCATCTTCCTCTGCAGCTGAAATATCATGAAACTGGGAAGGAAAAGGATTGTTTGCCCCAAGTCGGTCAGTGGAATATGATGAACAAGGTATTGCAATAATTTTTACCCTGTTTTTATTGTAACTGCAACAAAAAAATTTTGAGAAAATTGCCAACCTCAACTTGGTTCATTTGTTTCATTCACACTTTAGTTTTGTTTCACATTGTTCAGTCTCTGCATTATTGACTTATTGCAACTCTCACCATTCACAGAAAATGATTAATGGGATGACAGTCAGCCGATGGGCATGCATCAACTTCTCACGTAGTGTGCAAGAGAGTGTTGCTCGTGGTTTCTGTAATGAACTGGCTCAAATGTGTCAAGTGTCTGGCATGGTATGCACTTCATCTGTTCATTGATATTTTAGATCAAACAATTCATGGTTTTGCGCTAGATTAGAGTTGTAATCTTCTCCTGTTTTTAGGAATTTAATCCAGAACCTGTGATTCCAATCTACAATGCGAAGCCCGAGCAAGTAGAGAAAGCATTGAAGCATGTATATCAATCAAGCATGAACAAGCTGAAAGGAAAAGAATTAGAGCTTCTTTTAGCTATTTTGCCGGACACCAATGGATCTCTATATGGTCTGTCATTGCTTTATTCGAGTTGCCTGAAATTGGAGACTTTATTCCTTAATTGACATTTCAAGCTTGATCTGATTATTCATTTTCAGGTGATATAAAGCGGATATGTGAAACCGAACTTGGTTTGATTTCACAATGCTGTCTGACAAAACATGTCTTCAAGATTAGCAAGCAATACCTGGCTAACGTGTCATTGAAAATCAATGTTAAGGTGAGATTATTCTGGATGATTTTGCAGAGATATGTACAACCCTAACTACATTTCAGTAGAGGATTGCCCTTGTTTTTGAATTTTCCCTTCATTCCTGATAGCTGTCCTTTTCCTTTGCTTGCTATTCTTTCACTATAGTTACTGACTTTGCCACTTTGGGCCCGTTTACATTATTGGTGCAGATGGGTGGTAGAAACACAGTTCTTTTGGATGCCATCAGCTGTAGAATACCGTTGGTTAGTGACATACCAACTATTATTTTTGGAGCAGACGTGACTCACCCAGAAAATGGAGAAGACTCCAGTCCCTCAATAGCCGCTGTATAGCTCCATAACTGGCAATTTGCTTCTTATAACGTCACTTTTAACGGTTTGGAAATATCTTCAAGGACCTTGTTCATTGATGGATTTGTGGTGATTGTAGGTAGTAGCTTCCCAGGATTGGCCCGAGGTTACAAAGTATGCTGGATTGGTTTGTGCTCAAGCTCATAGACAGGAACTCATACAAGACTTGTACAAAACTTGGCACGATCCTGTCCGTGGCACAGTTAGCGGTGGCATGATCAGGTATAGTTTATTTATTTTCATTGTGGAGTCTCTTCACAGGCTTTTTTTTTTTTTTTTTGTATCTCTCTCTCTCTCTCTTTTTTTTTTTTCCCTGGCATTTATTTTTATGTTTCATTTCTTCTTGTGCAGGGATCTTCTGGTCTCCTTTCGCAAAGCAACAGGGCAAAAACCATTGAGGATTATATTTTACAGGTTAGAATTCCTATCAGTAATTAAGTGTTTATTAAAATTGGACTTTTCTTTGCCTATCTTGTCATCTTTTCATATTGCCATCAGCCATACAATATCAGGGTCGTCAGTGATCCTGACGTGGCATCAAAAAAAATCTGCACCTTACACTCGTGCAGTTGTATGGTTGTTCATGATAACCTTCGGCATCGAGTGAAATGCAAGTAGAAGACAATCGCAAAGTTGTTTTGCCAGAATTTTTCCTTTTAATGCATATTCAATATGCCAGTTTTGGTAAGATAAAATGGTGGAAACATTTTCTATATCTTACATTCTTATCTTTTGGTTGAACTTGGGGAGTGTTTTCTTTGTGCTGCTTTGTTTTGCACATAATACTTTCATCTCAATTCTCCCAAAAGTTTAAGCCGTTAGAAATGGCTCCTGATCTAAATTCCCCACTCGCAACAATTGGATTGTTTAAGTATGTGCTGCTGATAGTAAGATTTTACCCAATGCAGATGATTTTTCTAATGCTAAATATCTCAATGCTTAGATAGCTATGTTTCTGTAGAAGAGGTTAAAGGGAAGTACCCATGCCTCAAAAGGATAGAAGTAGTGTCCTCTTCTACAGAAGAAAGGGGAAATAAAGATCTCTTTAAAAATAATTGTGCTCCCTCTCTTTTCTCCTGTCAAATTCTTAGACAATGGTCAATGGACACTGGAAAGAGGTGACGTAACATATATATCTTTTTGAAAAGAATACCCTTTCTGTCAAGATTCTAACTTGATTTCATATAATGCAAAGCACGGTAGATATAGCTGGCCTTCCAATGCTTCCATTCATGCGTGTCAGATGCATATTTATTAAACAAGTATACATTGTAAACTTTCTCCATCATCATAGGTTATGTTTTAAATTGGAAAATAAATTGAGCAGGGATGGTGTGAGTGAAGGACAATTTTATCAAGTCCTGCTGTACGAGTTGGATGCAATTAGGAAGGTTTGTTTCGTCTTATCTTGTTTGGCTTACTGTCCTGATACTGACGTAAAACAAACTAAAAATTTATGTGGTCCAAATCCCTTTTCCTTGTAGGCTTGTGCTTCATTAGAACCGAACTATCAGCCGCCAGTGACCTTCATTGTGGTACAAAAACGGCATCACACCAGATTATTTCCAAACAATCATAGGGACCGCAGCAGCACTGACAAGAAGAGCGGAAACATCTTACCAGGTAAAGTTTTACTGAGGTTGAAGGCTGAGTTCTATCTCTGCAGTCTGCACTAATATGGATTATTTGTGTCATTTCATATTTATCTGATTACTGGTGCATTTTTTTCCCCACAGGCACTGTGGTTGATTCTAAAATCTGTCATCCGACAGAATTTGACTTCTACTTATGCAGCCATGCTGGGATTCAGGTGAAAACTTAATTACCCTTTTTACTGCATAAATGATTGGAAGTTTCTCGTTATTTATGCTTGTACAGATGATGAAAAACCAACACTTTGGGCAGAATAAAAAGGACTTACTTCTATTAGCTAAGTGACTTGGTACTTAAACAAACATCTTCATCCTGATCTTGAAAGTTAAACATCATGAATTGTGACTGCGGAGCTTATAGTTTTTGCTGGACAAAGAGGCTAAAAATTGGAAATTCCATTCACAAGATTAGCCAAAAACAAGAGCAACAGGAAAACACTGCTTGTTCCCTTTATCATGCAACTTTGCTTCCTTAAGTGGCTTGAGGATTTTATCTTAGATGTATAAACATAAGTTGGGTCCTGTGATCTCGAGGTTGCCTAATGTTCGAAAGTAGGGGGAATATAGCTTCCCGCAGTTCACTCCTAAGTCCTAAGCGATTAATTTTTTTTATTTTCCTTGAGTACTGACTCATACCTTCTTTACAATGTATCAGGGTACAAGTCGGCCTGCTCATTACCATGTTTTGTGGGATGAGAACAATTTTACAGCAGATGGAATTCAATCATTGACAAACAATCTGTGTTACACATATGCAAGGTGCACTCGCTCCGTTTCAGTTGGTAAGTCGTGATTTCAAATCATAGTTTTTTGAGTTATATTTATAGAAAAAAAGAAAGAAATGTACCCTCGATGGAAAGCCCAAATTACCTTATCTTTGTATATTTCAACCAGAGTGACCAGATTTTTCGCTATGTGCTTGCAGTGCCACCGGCATATTATGCGCATTTAGCTGCATTTAGAGCCAGATTCTACATGGAACCAGATATGCAGGAGAATGGTAGTGGTCAAGTTGGGAAGAGTACCCGTGCTAATCGGGATTCTGGTGTAAGGCCATTGCCAGCACTCAAGGAGAATGTAAAAAGAGTAATGTTTTACTGCTAGGAAAAAGAGATGGGGGTCTGATGATGGCCTCTTTGTATATTGGATGATGATTCAGGTAGTTGCAATGTTTTACAATCTAGATCAGTGATTATAAAAGAGGAAGAGTTTTAGTTTTCTTCAGAGCATGATTTCTTTCTTGAGTAGTGACTCCCGACGTATGTTTCTAGTGCTAGAAGTCTGCACTCGCGATGAGTGTTACGCTGAGCAAGTATGGAAAAGACATTGGAAAGAGAGAAAATGAATGAAATGCACAAGCTAAGATCACTAGAATGTTGAAAAGAGTAAATGCTTAAATGGTCTCCAGTTGCGATTTTGCTGCAAATGTTGTAAATGTCACTCCCCCTCAGGTTTTTCTTAAGGACGGATACCCCTTCACTTATGAGAAATGACTATAAACTCTAATGCTTTCAAAGTTTCTTTTAACACCGGCCTATTCAACTAAACACATGATGAAATTAGCCAAAAGTGGCTTATATTGTAAAATTCACCCTTTTGAGAACAGAATAAATAATAAAAGTACTCCCGTTTTCAATTATTTTTTAAGACCCAATAGTGATAAACTTGTTTTTTCTAACCAAAATGGTTCTTCCAACGACTAAAAATTGACTAAAGGAGTATCAAGAAATTTTACAATTTTTAATTAAAACAGCTCTTCCGATGGGTAAACAAAAGTCGTCATGATTCAAAATACTTGAATGTTTGTTATTATTTTTTATTATCCTAAAGGGTAAATTGCACTAACCTCTCTTGAGGTTTCTGACAACTACAAGAACCTCCCCTCACTTTTCTGAAATGACACTGACCTCCCCTGTCAGCTTTATCCTTCTAACACCGTTAATGGAGAGCTTTGTTTGACAATATTACCCTTAGCTTTTTCGTCACTAACAATCCGAAAGAAGTCAACTGCTGGTCAAGGTACAAAGTTACACAAGTTAATACACGTATAGGTATGCGTTTGTTTATCAGTTTATGAGAAGCAAGTGAATAAATTAGTATTAGTAGTTTCGTATTTTAGGGAGTACCGATTTGAAATATGAGTATTGATTTTCTGGGTTTTCTAGTTTCGGGGCCAATTAAAATTGGGAAGTTGTTGATAGCATATAAGAGATGTTTAAGGTGCAAATTGGTATCACATGGGGCAGAGTATATGAGGACGGGTGCAACACATGCATGCCACTCCTAGTTCCAAAACACAAAATTATTTTGCAGTAATGGAACCCGATTTAGTTCTTATCGGTACTCAAACAACTTGATTTTTTACACAAACAAATGAAAATGTACCAAGCGAAAAAAATAAACGGTTTAGATCATATAAGTAGTATATCAATGACTTTCATTAATTTAAAGATTACGAGATAGTTGAACGAAGTCTTTAAGGGCGAGTTTCCTGTTTAAAAAAAAAAATGTCTATAGCTTGCAGACTTTAGAAAAGTTGTTTCCGCTATTTGGAATTTAGTTAATGTATGTGAAGAAAATGGTTTGTCTAGAAAACCGTTTTTTTGTTGACTTTAGCCCTTTCAAGAAAACTTGGCCTAAATAGAACTCAAACAAATTTTGAATTTACCATACACTTTCCCTTAGTTTCTTGTTTTACGAATTAATTCAAAAGCTAAAAGAATAAACAAAGAAAAAAATAAATCAAATCACTATAATTTTAAAAAATATTTCTGTCCTTTTTAAACTTGGTTAGTTTTGCATAATTTATTTTGCTTGTTCAGTATTTTTACTTCTTTTTCTTCTTCTCATCACAATGAATCTTGAAAGTCAACTATTTTGATCACAATTTGAGAAATTGCTCACAAAACAATTAAACATTGTCCAAAGAAATTTTAACTAGTTGGAGTATTAGTTAGTCTAAACTCCACGTAATGAAAAGTTGGCTGTAACTAATTGAAATGTTTAGTATTAAGGTAGATTACAGTGCATTGCATTCATACAACTGTAGAAATATAGATATATCATGTGGGTGATTGAAAATGAGGGGTTTATTAAATAAGTTGGCATGTTTTTTGAAATCACCTATTTTTAAATATAAAATACATTAGTTTTTGTTTTTGTTTTGGTACAACTTTACTAGTCAGTTGACCATAGAGTTTGGAAAGAGGAAACGTTAAAATAGGTTTGTGGTGGTCCTGCAGTTCTAATTATTTTTTTTTATTTGGTCCAAGCGCATGAGGACATGTATTGTAAATATACAAATCTCTATTGCATATGCTTAAATGCAAAATGGCAAAAGGGCATTATAGGAAACAAACTAAAGAAATTTGATGACCTCATCAAAATCTGCTTGTTAAACTAACGGCCAAGTAACGGATGGATGAATTTTAACAATAGTTTCAAAAGTAGGGGAGGTTACTTTCATTTGTAAAACCTCAGGGGAGGTATCTGTTATTATCAGAAACCTCAAGGGAGGTCAGTGAAATTTACCCTATCATAAATGATGGATTTTTAGATATAAGTTACTTTTGACTCATTCCATCACGTGTTTGGACGGGCAATTGTTAATTCAAGGTATCGGTGAAACACACCACAAATCCACATGGTGTTTATTGTCATTTCTCATTCGTGAACAAGGTATCCATAATTAAGTAAAACTTCCGGGGTGTCAATGAAATTAGCCCATGTTCTTTACATTCTGAAATCATTAATGGGATTTCCGGTTATGGGCCAAAAGCCCAAAAGTATCAGAATGAACACACTTTGTCACGGCCTTTCGGGGTTGGAACCTGGCCCGTGACAAGTGGCTTTAGATCCAATCTGGTCTCTTGGTGGGCTCTTGTTGGTTGGGTGGACAGGTACGTAGAGTACAAACCGGCCGCGACGAGAACAATTTTGTTCACAATCCTTAAAAGAGGGTGTACAAAATCCTACTTTTGATTGGTTGAAAAATGTGGGTCTCATCACAAAATAATATCATGCTTATCAAAAAGTGTATTTCAGAGGTAAGTATGACATCACTTTGTGGTGGGATCTACACCAATTCAACCAATAGGAATGAAGGTTTTGTTCACCCTCTTTTAAGGAGGGCAGGGGTGGAGCCAGCCTAGGGCTGGGGTGGGCCCTGGTTCCCCCCACCCGCGTGCGCAGTTTAAAAAATGCACTAAAAAAAATTTAAATTTAGATATAAATTATTATTTTTTTTGCTATTTTCAACGCATGATTACTCGTTTGAAATTAAAATAAATGTTTCAACAAAATTTGAATCAAATTGTTATAGCCCTAACAAAACAAAACAAGCATGACCCACTTATGAAAGCCTATATATAATAAACATATAAAGATAATAGTTGTCTGACATTAGGTTTAATGTGAAAACACAAAAAAATTGAAAAGAATTATACGACTTCTTTGTATACAGCTTTCATCATAAATACGCTGTGCATTTTTGTCAGCGCTAGATGAAAATCCTAGAGACGCCCTTGCCCCCCCCCCCCCGGATTCTCAATCCTGGCTCCGCCATTGAAGGAGGGCGAACAAAATTGCACTCGGTTGCGACAAGGGCAACTATGTTGGTTGGTCGGGTGTGGCTAGGGATGGCAACGGCGACCATCACCACCTCTGATCCCAAACACCATATTTACCTCAATTCCTGTCCCAGTCTCTAAAAGGGAAATCACCTCCACTGTTCATCTCCGCCTCGAATGGAGATTGGGAATTCCTGCCCCAATACTAAATTTAACTTTAAAAAAAAATTAAAAAAATCAAACATTTCATCACAACACTTTCTAGCCAACTGGTATGTGCAAAAAAACCCCAATATTTGATTATCGACTATCCGGATTTGATCGAAAGACAACACAATCGAATTTTGGTGCTCCAGGAGGTGATAGAGTTGCTAATCGAGAACGATGCGGAGTCGTTAAGGGAATTACTTGCATGTAGATATATCTATATACTCGGAAAACGTTAGTAATTTCAAATAATTATAAGTGTTAATTTATGGAGTAAATAATATACTGAATATATGATTAAAAAGGAGGTGGGGATCGGGGCAAGGTGCGTGGAACCACATCCAAATTGATCCCCGATTTTTTTTTTTAATTTTTGCATCCAAATACGATCCGATCTCTAAAAAATTCCCGAAACTCCAATCCATATTCTACCCCACGAATGATTCATTATCAGGGAATATGTAATTCCGTGGCATGAGTAAATCTCATCGAGAAATAATGAGTGAATTACCAATGCCTACATAATATTTTATCAAAACCAAAGGGGGTTGGCCTTGTGGTCATTGTCAAAATCTGAGACTTAAGAGTTTGTTCCCTCTTAATGTCTTAGGTTCAAAATCTTTATCAATTTCTTTGGAGTCGGTCCATACAAAGCTTTGCTTAGACTCCCCGCAAGTAGGCGGTATAATTAACCTTCAGAATTAATCGAGGTGCACGTAAACTGTTTTTTCCTTTTTGGCTAAGCCGAGAAAAAAAAAAAAAAAAAAAAGCTTCTCCGAAATTGTTTGGCCAACATATAAGAGTCCATGGAAGAAAATCGCACTGCATGTGTGAACTATGCCTGAAATCAGCAAATGCCAAACTTGCTCAAATTCAAGAACCAAAGTTTATCCCTATTAGAATGTTTATGAAATGAATGGGAAAAGGTACCTACAATATTTACTTACAAGGGAATTTCGGGAATGCGTTACATATAATTTTTCAATCCTTTTCTTTTAATCTTGGTTTAAGTGAATGTCTAAGTACTTAAACTTCACCCCTTAACATTGGGAAGAGATAAATCAACTGGGGTTACTTCAGTTGACCACTATTTTACTTTTCACAGGAGAGGTTAGAGATCAATCCTTACCAAAAGATAAGATTGATTTCCCTTGAATGAGCGTTATTTGCAAGTTTAGTTTTTTGTCGACTTAATTCATAGGGGATCGGTTCTGAGGACACAAAAAAAAAACACGTTTTTGTTTTGGGTTACATTGTGATGATGCAAACCGTTCACTTCGTTTAAATGCATAAATTAAAATAGAAAATCCTGCAATAATTGAGCTCAATGGAATATCGATAAGTGTTTAATCCAAACAGTTTATCATAAAACTTGACAGGAACTGGTATTCTCAAAACTGTTTGGATCGAGCATTTACCGATGTTCGAATGAGTTAATTTTTTATGGGTATCTATAAAAACATGTTTTAAACAAGTTGAACGGCTCGGATTATTACCGTGGGCGTGGAGCTCCGAAACAAATTGTGTTTTTTTATGCGTCTCTAGAACCGGTCCCACAATTAATATACTTATATTTGATAAATAGCGCTTGTAACAAACATTAGGAAGAGACAGGATGAGGAATTCGAGAAGCCCAAATATATAGGATGTGAATTTATCCGATAAAGAAGTTACAAAAACTTGTTGGAAAAATAAACTTTTTTTTCCCAATAAGTTGGAAAAGTAAACTTGACTTAGATAAGTGTATCAACGACTATATACACTGGTACAAATATGGTTGGTTTATGTATAGAGCTAGTATGCATTATGAAGGGTTAAAAATAAACACTTTAGAGATGTTAACGAATGAGGGGGAGAGAGAGAGAGACAATGTGGATATTTTTTTCTCGGCGAAAGTCACTAGTGATAGTTGTTTTTTAAGTACACATATAGTGCATTATCTCATTCCTCATATACGTTTCTACTTGTGGTAGTCTATTTCGGTTTCATCGCATTTCTACAATTAACTATGACAGAAAGCACGACTAACATGTATATGATTCATCTAATATGAGCTATATTTGTGGTCGGTGTAGTTGTTTTACAATGATAAATGACGAGTACCACATATACAACGAAATTGTTCCATCGCTAGTTCGCTACAATATATATAGATACCTACAATTGAAAGTTTGTGGAAAATACAAGGGCACTCTTACTAAGATTTGACCCCGAACCCGATAACGATGGGTTGAGACACAGCACAAATAGTTGTAGGCAATGATATTTCCCTTTCAACGTCCACCACTGCGCTTTCAAACACAACAGAAGTCATTGTAGTACTGCAAATGAGCGCAGCTAATGGCACACGCAACAAACCCTTTTTTTTTGAAAAGCACACACGCAACAAACCCTAGCAATTGATGCTTTCCCTTTTCCCCTTCTATGACACAAACACTTGAAAGAACTTTGGAAAATGTCCACAAAATCAATATAAGTGACGTTTTCTGTTTCATGGGTACTGAGTAGTGAATGTGAAAGGTATGTGGAATCTTTGCCCATAAGAAGCTCCCTAACAAAGGAAGGTAGAAAAAATGAAGTGGTTTTTTTTTTCTTTCTTTCCGTCATTCGTTATTCTTAAACTATTAAATGGGGGGAGAGGGAATGAGACTCGATCTCGGGAAGCAGTGTGAGTCATCCAAAAGCTCTACCGCATGAGCTAGCCACCACTTGCGAAGTGGGTTTACATATATGACATCAATGGTTGTCCTTTTTTTTGGTTCAATAGTCAGAGTATCTGGGTCAACTTACACACACCTCTAGTACTATCCACATCAGAATTAAGGATTCACAAGATTTTACTTTTTTGCAGCCTAACCCCCATTATCGAATCATGGTCAATTATTGTTTGGAGATCAAACCCACCCACCAATCCACTTGGGTTTGGTTGTCCATTTTTGTTTCTACAAATGGGCTTCAATACAAACAATTTTCCCTTCTATAATGCAGCCAAGATGGTTGTATAGTCATGTTTCAATGTGAACTTCAGATCTCAAGGGTTCTTAGTTCTTACCTTTATGCACTGCACTCTCTGTACATGCAAGCTAATGGCTGGCTGCTCAACTTTCCAAGACCTATACTATAGAAGGGAGAACACAACTTTTCCCAACCCCAGCAAAAACCACATGGGCCGGCCTACTAGAGGTTTGTTTGGTCATTAATTTCATGGTCTATGGGGATTAATCGAGGTACATATAAAATGGTCCGACGACACCAGGTTAACACCAAATTAAAAAGAAAAAAAAGAGAAAAGACTGCGAAGCACACAATTCGCAATTCATTTTCTCTAAGCTATGTACACTATTTTTCTATATGAAAATATCTACAAAAATCTGATTGAGTTTTGGTTTCTCAATTACTTTCAACTACTTCAATTTTTATCAACTATCCCATTGTTTAGATCTTTACCACATCTTCATCTCCTTTCCACTTCAATTTCTTCATCAGTCTTGCTTGCACATCTTCTTGTACAAATCAAAACCTCTGTAGAACCTCCATGTTCTAACAAAGGGTAACATGTCCCAAACCTAAGAATCATCACTATCTAATGGCGTAGCGTTATAAGACACATCAAGCGAAAGCCAAAGGGTACTATCTTTTAATTTCAGTACTTGGAACTACTAGACATATTAAACGAAGCCCAATTATTAATGGCCAGGGTTTAACTTTGCATAAGTCTCGTTATTCGTTATTATCTAGTATAAGCCCAGCCCGAACTCTGCCCAACCCGGTATATGTGCACCCATAGTTCCACGTACTTCTATAAATCGACATTTGTCCAAGTACCGAGTGAGAGTCGAAGTACAATTTTTTTTTTTTTAACAGGATTTGAAGTATAATTTGGAGTCAATCATATACACATAATTAAAAGGACGAGAATGAAATTCATATGAAAAGCATAAACCAATGCATACTAAAGGTACACTTTAGTAATTTACAGTTAACTTCTTTAGATTTGGAAATGGGGAGTACATGAGAAAGGTGTAATGAGATCACATGAAAAATAGGCATGGGAAGGCAGAAGAACACTCATGCTTTCATGAAGTAAGCCAAAAGGAAGTGGTACCACACTGTACTCACTCACAACCAAAATTCTGCAAGATGCCTTTTTACTTCTCTTCTGTAAATATCTTCACATGAGACAATGTCCAGTTGATATAGTCATCTGGCCTATTACCGATTACACTAAAAAGCTCTTGTTATTTTCTCATTATTCAGATGTTCATATAAAGATCCATGATGAAATGCAGTTTATAGCCTGTGATCATGACCAGTCTATAAGTTGTATGGACATCTGGGCTTTAAATATCACCATACATATTGTACAATTTGTTGGGTAACGGGATTTTGAACCTCCGATACTGTTATTTACTTAAAAATCAGCAGATACAGGTCGATATGGACCATGTATATAGTCTTATCCCAATAACGTGATAATTCCAATACTGCGATTTAAAACCCAGAAGGAATTCCTATGATTTATGCATCTTTTTCTTGTAGCTAGGTTAGATGTTAGCAAAATTTCAAACGTACCCATATTTTAGTTTTGAAAAATAAGGAATTTGCAGATTTGTCGGCCTAGGATTTACTGTAATGAACAATATAGAGGAAAAAAAACATCAAGATTTCAAGAACTGCATGCAACATATGAGTGAAATTTCAAGTTTTTCCGTGTATATGACTATGCAAGATTGATTAAAAATTCAGGATCTCCCAAAAAGGGGGCAAAAAATTAAAAAAAGGAAGGAAGAAAGAAAAAAAAACCCTTGTTGTGGAGTTTGCAGAATACTAATATTTAGGATTTACTGAAAATACATGAGGGAATGAGCTAGGTGACATTTTTCAAGAAATGGTTTTATAGAAAATGGTAAAAAGTTCAAGACCTTCCTCCTCTCTCTCGCTCGTTCGCTCACTAGCCAGGGTAAAGGAAAACAAAAGCATAAACAAACATTCCATGATTTACTAGTTGTACAATGTTGAGGATTAATCCTCCTTTTCGCAAAACTTATGAGGCTAATTAAGGGTAAAAAATATCACTCCCTAAATTATTTGTTTTGGTACGAAATTTCTCATTAAATCCATGCCTCCTAATAGCCCCTTGTGGAGAGAAACTAGAGTTCAAATCTCAAGTTTCTCATCACAATTCATGTCAAAACTTTAAAACAGCCATTTTCAGGTAGCGTTCGAGATCTCGATTAACCCTCAAGGTTCTAAATTCTTATCTTGATGATAAAAAAATTAGTAAAAATAAAATAAAAATAGATTCAAGGTGCAATGGTGCATACTCAAAAAGAAAAACAAGATCCGAAAACACAAGATTCACGGTCCATATAAACCTAGAAACATACGAATATCGAAAAACAGTTACATGAATAGAGAGATCCATACCCTAGAAAAGGCGTACGAGGTGTGATCTTGGAATCATCAAACCGCAGACGAGGTTACAAAATTCTTGTCACTCCAAAATTTCAACAACCATCTGTTGGACATTTTCAGCGTAAGTTTCTGAGAAAAAACAAATATAAAGACAGAAAATCATAGAAAGAACCCAAATTGATGAAACAAAAAAGAAAAAAAATGGAACAAGAACATCAGACCCGTACCATTGTCGGGGTTTTCATACATGTGAGGAAACACTCGTGGGTATCAAAGTCTGAAAGTTAGGGTTTCGTCGAAATTAGGGTTTTTTTTTTGTTCGTGGCACAAACAACAGGTGAAGCTACCATATGATCTGATGATCTTTCTCTCAAACCAAAGTAGAGATGTTTCAGATCATGCTGGCAGCTTCAACTGATGGTGGTGCACGATAAGATGCTGTGCACTCCATAGAAGCGAATGAAAATCCCTGTGGGGAAAAAGGGAGGAAACCCTAGATATATAGCTAGCTATAGCATACTCTCTTCTCTTCATCATCTTCTAAAGCACACCTAGACTAGAGGGGATGAAATGGGGTATAAATAGAGGTGGTGTGAAGCAGAGGAATCAAAAGGGAATTAGGGTTTTGTTTTTTTTATTTTATTTCAATAAAGTGGGAATAATATTTTTTTTTATTGGATATTAAGGTAAATAAATAATAAAAAGTGGTCCCCTGGTGATGCAAATTGAATATTGTCACGCCACTACGCACCGTGCAGGTGTGGCAGTGTAGGTTTAGTGAGAGAGTCTCTACAATCTCGTCCGGGACCGCAAAGCGTGGTTTTCACTTTTACGGGCTCGTTCGAGTTCTTTCTTTGTCATCTGAGTCGTTGATTTTGTTGTTAGATAGAAACGTCTGCCAACAAATCTAGGTTGATCGGATAATGAAAATATTGAATCAAAACGCTTTATTTCGTGAAAAATAGTCACGTCATTTATATTTCCATAACCGAAACTATTTTGATCAAGTGGTTTTTAGTGTCCGATCAACCTGATTTATTATTATTTTTTTTTGGACATTCAATTACACGAGCCCTACAACATGAATGAAAAGTCGGCATCCGAGTGGACCCCAAAAGGCCAAACTACACGCCATAGTCCCATTTTCGGATCCTTGTAAATATTGCAACAGCATTTGCCACCTTTAGGGTTGGAGAGGATGGGGGACCCTTTCTCTCACCTCTCTCTTATCTCTTTCTCTCTCTATATCTATCTGTTGTTTGTATAGATATGAAGAAAGCATCAACCTTGAGCCAAAAAAAGAATGTAGACACTAGTAGTATATAGGGGACCATTTTGCATGGTTTCTTAGGTGTTGCATAAGGTTCACACAAAAAGAAAGAAATCAAATAGAGCATCTCTCTCTCTCTCTCTCTCTCTCTCTCTCTCTCTCTCTCTGTGTATCAATTTGTTCCTTTTGAGCATCTGTTAATTGTTTAGGGTAAATGGCAATTCATTCCAGACTTGCCATTTGTTTGATAGTTCAACATCTGATCATTTATTGGTGCCAACTGCACCCTTGGCAAGATGTTGATTCGAAAAGATACAGGCTATCAGAAAATGACTTATGAATTAACTTATCCCCACCAAAAGATTTCGTGATTTTTGTGAATTCTATCTTCTCAATTAATTAGCAATTAAATGAGCAATGGTCTGCGTTACAGTTATTTAACTCGTTTTCACCCTTTGATGAAGGAATCAGAAAGAATCCGTTGAACCGCGAATCCAATCCAACGAATCCAAATTGAGATATTCGATTCAGTTACCATTTGTTATGCAGTCATACCCTGTAATTTACGTATGATAAATGAGGCAAACGAGTCGAGCTAAGGATTATTCAAGGTTAGTTTGAAAGCTTTTTTTTTTTTGAACGGCAAGTTAATTTGAAAACTTAGTTGAATGAGCCGAGAAAAAACTTGATCGCTTGGTTTGTAATCTTGTTAGGTTTCAAAAAATGTTTACGCTTAGTTTGTTTATGAAAAAAGTAAACCTTGAATAAGTTTTTAATGAACCAACGCATAATGAAATTCAAACAGTTTTACCAAGTCCATTCAAAACGTATATATGTTTTTTGAAAGGCAAAAAAGACTAGTCTTTGAATATGTAATTAAAAAGACTAAAACAATGGGATCACAACGAAGAGATAGCATTCCAACTAAATTAATTTGACGCCTAACACTAGAAAATCATATGCCCTACCCAGACGCTGGAAGAAAAAGCAAATGGTTGGCAAGGAGACAGCCAAATAAGAAAAGGGAAGACAACGAAAGATAACTGATAGGTACACTTTACATAACATGCAAAAACTTTCACTAGCTCACGCAATTAATCAGAATTTGATATTTATGGTTTCATTTTTGGGGTCAAGACGCAAGATATTAATTCCTTGTGAATTCCCTATTTACGGCATGAATGGTTTGCCTTCGATTGGAATGAAAAAAAGAGATTAATCGAAGTGTGCATAAGTTGTCCCAGTCACCCCAGTCCATTACAAAAAATTCCTAAACCATCACCTCAATTCAAAATTTATGAGCATAAATATATGGGCATTATTTCTTGTGAATCCCCTATTTCCGGCATGAATGGTTTCACTTTGACCGAATTAAAGAAAAAAGATTAATCGAGGTACATGTAAGCTGTCCAGCCACTTGAAACCATCGGAAAAAAAAAAAAAAAAACCCCAAAACCAGCAACTCAATTCAAAATATATGAGCATAAATGTACGGCAAGGTCGAATTATAGGTACGATGTCAGTGGTTAATATACTGACATAGTGGAAGAACGTTCTATGCATTATGAAGGGAGGGGGCAAAAATCAGGATCCGATTTGTTACAACTTTTGAGATTATATTTTGTTGATTTGGAAGATCCAAATGGAATAATCTGCTTTTTCTAACGAATCACTCTCTCTCTCTCTCTCTTTCTCTCTCATAATTTTGTTTTAAAATTTCTCATTCTCCTAACGTACGTATCTCATTGCTTAATCCTTAATTATGTTCCCCAAACAGCATCTTGTTATCCACTTCTCACACTAATAATGATTGGTCTCTCGGATTAAAAAATTGACACTAAGTCAACTTCTATATTTTCTAAAATAAAAATATATATACTCCTACTCAACTTGAATTCCATTAAACACATTTTAGTGTTTTTGATAGATGGTTACTCCATATTCGATAGTAATACAAAAATGTTAAAATCCAGGAAAAGTTTATTCGAAAATGTCTAGGAAAGAGAAATGAATGAATCAGATTCATTGTGATTTTTTTTTAACCGGATTTCTGGGCTAGGTTGCCCGCACATCCACTAATTCCGAGGCACTGGAGGTAACGACCGGACATAACCCCTAGTGGCCTCAAGAGTTTGCTCGCAAGGGGAATCGAACCTGAGATCTTAGGTGTGAATTTGAACTATTCATTTCTCTTCTCTAGATATTTTTGAAAAAAAATTTCCCTATTCATTTCTCTTTTCTGTCATAGTAATATGACAATTTCAATGTAATTGTATTACTCTTTCATTGAACTGTCTCCGTTCCAAAAAAATTGTCCGTTTTCCCTATTCATACCTTTCAAGAAATTGTCTACATTTTTGTAATTTTTGTATTTCCTCCGTTTCTTTTAAAGTATCTCGTACAAAAAGACGTGTAATTTTCTGATAAAAAATAAAGTTACTTTTGTGCATTAATTTTTTAATTTCTTTGCATCAACTAAAGATATTATTGAGTTCTTTATTTTGTTGCAAAGAAGTTTTAAAAAATTGTGGACATTGTACTTCATTTTTTAATTCAAAAGTTGTGTATGTTTTTGTAAGGGACATTTAAAAAAGAACTTAGAGTGCATAAACTACAAAATATATATAGTCTTATAGAGTGACAATGGACATGCGTTGTGCTAATGTATATTTTTATACATATTGTTAGAATAATCACGACACGCACTCAATAATGAATATGAAAACAGTAAAGAATTGAACACAGGGATTTACGTGGTTTTCCAAAATCGGGTACCTCTACGGGAGCGAGAGCGAGTTTGTTTATTATGATCAAAATCGCCCAGAGTTTTTACAATAGAGAGTATATATAGCCCTACTCTATTCCACTCCGCTCTGCTTGGTCGCTTCGCTCCCCTCGCTTCGCTCCCCTCGCTTCGCTCTGTTCTGCTCTAGCATCTGGTCTTTCATTAGAACTCCTTGGTACCTCTCCATATGAGCCACAAGTTCCAACAATCTCCACCTTGGCGAATAACCTCACCCATTCAGAAGACAAACCATTTGAATCCAATCGTTAGGAGGGACGTCTCCTCTCTATCACCTAGAGACGTTAACCAAGTCCAAACAATGCTCGAACTTGCCCACAATCACAATTTTTGTCAACATGTAAGTAGCATTCTAAGCAGTGTGCACCTTTTCTAATATCAAATCACTCGAAGCAATAAACCCTCTCACCTTGTGAAATCTCCCGTCAATATGCTTGGTCCTCGCATGATACACCTGGTGCTTCGCCAAATAAATGGCACTCCGACTATCACAGTACAACTGCACTCCACCTTGATCTATGCCCAGTTCTTTCACTAAACCCTTCAACCACAATGCTTCCTTGGCTGCCTTAGTCACCGCCATGTATTTAGACTCAGTAGTAGATAGAACAACTAGATGTTGAACCATGGATCTCCAACAAATAGGCCCACCCGCAAGTGTAAACACATAACCCTTAGTAGACCTCTTATCATCCATACCCCCAACATAATCCGCATCCACAAGCCCTACAACTGAAATCTGATCCTACTTTGCAAACATAATCCCACGGCTTATAGTAACCCTCAAGTATCTGAAAACCCACTTGACTGCCTTTCAATGCTCTCTATCTAGATTGGCCATGTACTTGTTGACTGTGCTAACCGCATGTGTCAAATCGGGTCTAATACACACCATTGCATACATCAAGCAACCAACTGCGCTGGCATAAGGCACCTTTGACATATCCTGAATCTCTTCATCATACTTCGGACACCGTGCTGTAGACAATTTTAAATGACTCGCCAAAGGTGTGCTAAAAGGCTTGGCATTATCATGCTGAACCTCTCCAACACTTTCGTCACATAATCCTTTTGAGATAACCACAGCTTCCTTACTGACCTATCTCTGCGAATCTCCATCCCAAGTATTTTCCTAGCAGCACCCAAGTCCTTCACGTCAAACTCCTTGCCCAACAAAGATTTCAACCTGTTCACCTCAACCATACTCTTTGCAGCAATAAGCATATCATCCACATAAAGTAATACTAGGAAAATACATGAACCATTATCAAGACTCTGAACATAGACACATCAATCATACTCACAGCGTGTGAACCCAATCCGAATCATGTAGGAGTCAAAGCTCTTATACCATTGTCTTGGAGACTGTTTAAGCCTATAAAGCGACTTCTTCAACCTACAAACAAGGTGCTCAGTCCTTGGCTGCATGAATCCCTCAGGCTGCTCCATGTAAATAACCTCCTCCAAATCACCATGGAGGAATGTCGTTTTCACATCTAGCTGCTCTAACTCAATATCATAACTAGCCACCAATGCAAGAGAATCCTTATCGAAGTATGCCTCACCAATGGAGAAAAGACCTCATCATAATCAATCCCCTTCCTCTGTGAGTACCCCTTTGCTACCAAACGAGCCTTGAACTTTTCCTTTTCCTTTTTAGACGCAACTTCCTTCTTCTTATAAACCCACTTGCAACCCACTGTTTTCTTCCCTTGAGGCAGTTTTTCAACTCCCAAGTCTTGTTCTTATGCAATGACTTCATCTCTTCCACCATGGCTTCCATCCATCTGTCCTTTTCAGAAGTAGTAATGGCCTCCTAAAAAGTAGACAGATCCCTCCTAGTAGTAGATAATGCATAAGAAACCATATCCTCAAACCCATACCTCACCAACGGCTTGATAACACGTTTGGGTCTCCCTGTGGCTATGTTTTCCTGCTGTTGCTGATCAAGCTGTTCTTTTGTCTGAGAACCACCTGTGTCTCTACCTATATCTGTCACCACTTGTGTCAAAATCACCCAGCTCAATCTATATACCCATTTGCTTGCTACTTTCCCCTGACTCGAATTTCTGAACCCCTTTTATGTGCGTTGACCATTGAATCCTCATCAAATACCACATCTCTACTGATCACCACCTTTCTTGTTTTCGGATCCAAAAGCTTGTACCCTTTTACTCCTTTTTCATACCCAATAAAGATACATTGTTTGGACTTCGCATCAAGTTTTGACTTCTCACTGCCGGGAACATGAACATAGGCTGGACACCTAAAGATCCTCAAAACTGAGTAGTCAAGTTCCTTGTCTGTCCACACCCCTTCTGCTACCTTTCCATTCAAAGCAATACTACGCAACCTGATTATCACAAACACTACCATGCTCACTGCTTTTGCCCAGAACATCTTTGGAAGCCCTGCATTAAGTCTGATACACTGTGCCCTTTCTGCTATGGTTCTGTTCATCCTTTCTGCCACTCCATTCTGCTGCGGTGTCTTTTGAACTGTCCAGTGTCGCTGAATCCCATGCTCCTCGCAAAACCTCAAAAAATCCCCAGGCTTGTACTCTGTCTCATTATCTGTCTGGAGGCACTTAATCCGCTTTCCAGTATGATTTTCCACCTCAGCTTTCCACACTTTGAACATTGCAAAAACCTCAGACTTGTGTCGCATAAAGTAAACCCAGACTTTCCTCGAATAGTCATCGATAAAGGTCACGAAATACAGAGATCCCCCTTTCGAGGCTACCCTCATTGGCTCCCAAACATCAGAATGTATGTAGTCAAGAATGCCCTTTGTTCTGTGAGTAGCATTCCTAAACTGCACCTTACACTGCTTCCCCAGAACACAGAATTTACAGTTCCCAACCTTGCACGATTTCACCGCTTTCAGCAGATTCCTCTTATGTAGCTCCAACATCCCACGTTTCCCCATATGCCCTAACCGCATATGCCAAAGGATGGTATCATCAGTATCAACCGTTGTGGTGGCAACAGCTCCACCTACAACTGTACTCTCTGTCAGCTTGTCAATATTTCTAGCAACTTTGGAACCCTTCATTATCACCATAGCACCATTCGTTGCCTTCATCACTCCACCTTCTGTTTTACACCCACAACCATTGGAGTCTAAAGTTCCCGATGAAATTAAATTTTTTCCTCAACTCTGGAACATGTCTAATATCACCCAAGGTTCTCACAACACCATCAAACATTCTGATTTTAATTGTGCCTATTCCTATGAATTTACATGATGCATCATTACCCATAAGAACATTACCGCAATCCACTGACCTATAGGTGTCAAACCATTCCCTGTTAGGGGACATGTGATAAGAACATAGAGAATCCAGAACCCATGAGTCTGCCAAGTGATCTGGATTGGCAGAGACTGAAAGCATATCACCATCTTCAGAATCATCCTGCTCCATCACATTTGCAGAATTCGATGATCCATCTTTCCTCTCCCCTGCCTTTCCTATTTCTTCTTCCAGTTCCCTCTTTTTCCCTTCTGCGGATAATTTTTCTTGAAGTGACCCGATTCATGATACCTGTAACACTTCAACTCAAAACCTACCTTCGATTTCGATCTCCCATGCTCAACAGATTTCCCCCTCCCCAACTTTTTGCGACGTTCCTCGTATCCTTTAACTGCCAATCCTTCACCTTGTACCGACTCAGTTTGTAACCTGTACTAATTATAGGCCAGAAGGGCTGCAGTAACTTCCTCTAGTTCTTGGGTTTCTTTCCCCCAGAGTAGAGTGGTAACGAGATTATCCAGAGAACCCGGTAAAGAGGACAACAACATCAGAGCCTGATCTTCCTTTTCGAATGTTACCTCAATCCGCAACAAATCACTAATAAGCTGATTGAACGTATTGATATGCTGAATTAGGTCAGAACCTTCGACCATCTTTAGCCCGAATAACTTTTGCTTTAGAAATAGTTTATTAGACAAGGACTTTGACATATACCTGCTCTCCAGCTTCACCCAAACCCTAGCCGGTGATTCATCGCCGATCATGTGATACATAACTTCGTCCGCAAGACACAGGGGAATCGTACTCAAGGCCTTTGCCTGCAAATCTTCCCAATCATTGTTGGACATCTGCTCTGGTTTCTTGGACGCCCCGCTTAACGCCTTCGACAAACCCTGCTGCACCAGCAGATCCTTTACCCTCTGTTGCCACAATCCGAAATTACTAGTCCCGTCGAACTTCACAACATCTAACTTTGACACAGATATATTCCCCACCATTGTTCTTCATGTGATTCAATCCGTGTGAATAAACCCGCGCTCTGATACCACTTGTTAGAATAGTCACTACACACACAAAATAATGAATATGAAAACAGTAAAGAATGGATCGGAACACAAGAATTTACGTGGTTTCCCAAAATCGGGTACCTCCACGGGAGCGAGAGCGAGTCTATTTATTATGATCAAAATTAGCCAGGATTTTTACAATAGAGAGTATATATAGCCCTACTCTATTCCATTCCACTCCGCTCAATCGCTTTGCTCCCCTTGCTCCGCTCCGTACCGCTCGGGCATCTGACCTTTCATTAGAATTCCTTGGTACCTCTCCATATAAGCCACAAGTTCCAACACATGTCCTTTTCGTTTTGGTGTGTATTTTATCATCTGTATTTTCCTAATTTATCCATATATTCTTTGTTTCCCAATCGCCACCAAAAGTACACCAACCATGATTCAGTACATAAACTTTTTTTTTTATCTGTAAAAAAATTAAATTCCATTAACCTTTGAAAATGATTAAAGATTAAAAGGATCACAAGCACACCGACATATGCCACCCGAAAACCAATCCCAAAGGAAGGCAAAAAGCCAACCCAAACATCACACCAAACAAAGAGCCCCGAAACTGCAATACAACTGAAACAAACTCTTAACAAAAACATACTAAAACCACAAGTAACAAATTGAAACCCAAAAGAACAACGGAAAAGACCAAACGGAAGTCAAGAGAAACAAAAACAAAAATCACCAAACCTCAAGAATTACAATTTCAGTAAAAGGGAGGAAGGTCAATTTCCTCGAAGTTGTCAAAATTCTCCAAGTCGTCAAGAGCATTGATCTTTTCCGCTATCTCTGCTTCTTCCATTTCAACAATTTTTTTAAAATTATAGCTCCACCTCCTTCTAAATTTAACACCCCAAATGGCCCTTATATTTTGCAAAACTATTTGGATCAAGCATTTACCGATATCCAATTAAGCTGAATTTTTGTAGGACCCCATATTTTTACTCATTTAAACAAGATCAACAGTTCAGAACGTCACAGTGGGGCCCGGAACAATATCCTGTGTTTTTTTTTTGTGTTTTTCTAAGTGTGAGGGGAACACCTATATATATATATATATATAGGGTCTCCTTCTCCTCCGGACTCCGGACCTCCTTGATCCGAGCATTTTTTTGACAATCCGATCCGTCCAATGTGTTCAGAAGGTGTTTTCAAGGGTCCACGGGAGAAATCTTCAAAAAAAAAATACCGGGAAGGGCTTGATCCAAGCAGTTTTCGCAAAAAATTATATTTACAGTTTTTGCAAAAACTGCTTGGATCAAGCCCTTCTCGGTATTTTTTTTTTTGAAGATTTCCCGCGTGGACCCTTGAAAACACCTTCTGAACATATTGGACGGCTCGAATTTTCCCAAAATAATTTGCAACACAAAAAAAAATCACTTTTTTCTTATTCTCGGGAGGTTTGGACTAGAATATATATATATATATATATATATATATATATATAAAGGGGCCGCTTCTAATCCGGACTTCGGACTTGCGGACCCCTATGATTCAAGCATTTTTTTGACGATCCGAATATATAATTTTTGCGAAAAATTGCTTGGATCAAGCCCTTCCCGGTATTTTTTTTTTTTGAAGATTTCCTGCGTGGACCCTTGAAAACAACTTTTAAACACATTGGACGGTTCAGATTTCCCAAAAACAATTTTTAAAGTGAAAGAATTACATTTTTTCTTAAATTCGGGAGGTCCTTATTAGAAAATTTGCCTATATATATAGATATAGGAGGATGATCTAATGAGGACTCCCTCATTAAAATTCCGTGAGGACCTCATGGATAGGGGTCGAATCTCGACGATCCGAACAGCTCAATGTGTTTAAAACGTGTTTTTAAGGGTCACCGTGAGGAATCGCCAAAAAAAAAAGAAACCCAAAAAGGCTTCATTCAAGCTTTTTTCGATACACTGTATATGTATGGTTATTATGAAAAACTACTCGGATGAAGCTCTTTCGGGTATTTTTTTATGGTGATTCCTCGCGCTGGCCTTGGAAAACATGTTTTAAACACATTGAGTGGTTTGGATCGTCGAAATTTGGTCTGAAAAATCAAAAAAAGGGTGGTCCACACGCCGAAAAGGGCTTCATCTTAGTAGTTTTTCATAATAACCGTACATATACAATTTATCGAAAAAAGCTCGAATGAAGCCCTTCCGAGTATCTTCTTTTTTGGCAATTCCTCACGGTGACCCTTAAAAACACATTTTAAACACATTGAGCGGTTCAGATTGTCGAGGTTTGACCCTTATCCATGAGGCTCACAGAATTTTAATGAGTGAGTCCTCATTACATCATCCTCCATATATATATATATATGGATCCCGTTCTACTAAGGACTCCCTCAAACTCCCAATTTGCGGACCTCATGGATCGGGGTCGAATCTCGACGATCCGAACCGCACAATGTATTTAAATCGTGTTTTTAAGGGTCACCGTGAGGATTCGTCCAAAAAAAATACCCAGAAGGGCTTCATTCAAGCATTTTTCGATAAACTATATATGTACGGTTATTATGAAAAACCGCTCGGATGAAGCTTTTTCGGGTTTTTTTTTTTTTGATTCCTCGCGGTGGCCATGGAAAACATGTTTTAAACACATTGAGCGGTTCGGATCGTCGAAATTTTGTCCGAAAAATTAAAAAAGGGGTGGTCCTCACCGAGGAGATCCGTGAGGGAGTCCTCAATAGAACATCTTCCTATATATATAGACAAATTTTCTAGTCCAAACCTCGCGAGAATAAGAAAAAATGTATTTTTTTTGTTTTGCAAATTGTTTTTGGAAAATCCAAGCCGTCCAATGTGTTCAGAAGGTGTTTTCAAGGGTTTACGCGGGAAATCTTAAAAAAAAAATACCGGGAAGGGCTTGATCCAAGTAGTTTTCACAAAAACTGTAAATATGAAGTTTTTGTGAAAACTGCTTGGATCAAGCCCTTCCCAGTATTTTTTTTTTTTGAAGATTTCCCGCGTGGACCCTTGAAAACACCTTCTGAACACATTGGACGGATCGGATCGTCAAAAAAATGTTTGGATCATGGAGGTCCGGAAACGGGAGGTCCGGATTAGAAGGACCCCGATCCAGTCAGGGATCCCGAATCCGGGACTCATAGTTCCGGATCAAATTTTCACGATCCGAACCGTCCAATATGTTTAAAACGTGTTTTTAAGGGTTCCCGCTAGAAATCATCAAAAAAAAAAAAAAATACAGGGAAGGACTTGATCCGAGCAGTTTTTTCACAAAAATATGTACAGTTTTTGTGAAAAAACTACTCGGATCAAGCCCTTCTCGGTCTTTTTTATTATTTTTTTATTTTTTATGATTTCTCGCGGTGACCATTAAAAACACGTTTTAAACACATTGGACGGTTCGGATTATGCGAAAACAATTTTTAAAACCTTAAAAACACCATTTTTCCTTCAATCCGGGATCCTTGACTGGATCACCTGTGTGTGTGTGTGTGTGTGTGTTGACGTATGAGCATTCTTGAAGAGAATGAAGTTTCTATTTCGGATGGCATCGGAAGATAAAGAAGAAGGGACCTTCTTATTTCTAAGCATCATAGTTTGCACATGTTATGTTAGCTAGCTAGCCAGGTCATTGATATGTTTGTATGAAGAATAACATTTTAGCTCTATAGGCTCTTGGTACTACGGAAATTTCATCAACATATGTGTTTAAAGAAGTAATAATTCAATGGTGCCTACGGAAATTTCATCAACATATGTGTTTAAAGAAGTAATAATTCAATGGTCTTGGGGTATCGTCACAAAGTGACCAACAACCTTCTCCATCGAATTATTTGTGGAGACAGAGTCAAGTACTAAGTACTAGCGCTATTTTAAGAGCACTCAATAATTTTTTTTTCCCAATCAAGGCCCAATAGTTCATGCATATACTTGGAACGATATGTCCAAGTGGATTATCATGTGATATGACTTAATTACGTGGTATTTCATGTTCTTTGTGGTATTTTGTGTTTGGAATTGTTCGATATACATAAATTTCACAAATTACCTGTGGAACTCATACACATCGAGTGGCTCTGATTTGTGTTTGAACAATATCTGTCTCGATCATTTCCTTTTATTTAAAGCCAAGACAAAGGCTTCTGGTGTGTTTTTATTTTATGGTGTACCAAATGCATCCGGAAAACCTATGGGTACCGATCCATAGGTACAGAAAACGCACAGAGCATGCTTGGAGACCCACTTTTAGGTCCCACACGAGTGATCCAAACCGTTCATTATTCTTAAAATATTTTTTCCGAGGGGCTCCCTAAAAAATTCAGCTCAATCGGACGGTTAAAAGTGGTTGAACCAAAGTCCCACTGTTTCAATAAAAAATCTTTTCATTGAAACGATGGGACTTTGGTTCAACCACTTTTAACCGTCCGATTGAGCTGAATTTTTGTGGGGCCCCTTGGAAAAATGTTCTAAGAATAATGAATGGTTTGGATCACTCGTATGGGACCCAAAAGTGAGTCCCCGAGCATGCTCTGTGCAAATAGATGTGTACATGTAGCAAGGTCCCAAATATACCTATCCAAAAAGAGAGGTTCACTAGAGAAAATAATTGCAAAGGTAAAAGTGAGAAAAATAGAGAGCATATTTTAGGGTGCTCAAAATTCATTCTATTTTACCATATTCTCTCTCAACCAAACAAGAGAATGGAATTACTTTAAACTTTCCCCTCTTTTCCCCCGTCTTTTCCCTAAGTTCCAAACAACATAGAATTACGGATCTTCTAAGGCGGAAGTGTCTTACAGGTTGTAGTCCACAGTCTGGACCGTCGAAAGTGTTTTCAATGGTTGAGATAATGTTACAAGTAAAATAAGTATCCTACATGTAAGATGATGTATGAAATTTGAACAGTTTGAAAACACTTTCGACAGCCTGGATTGTGCACTATATTATATACACGTAAGATAATGTGTGAAATCTGGACCGTTAAAAACACTTTGAATGGTCTAAATTATGCACTACAATCCTAGAAGGCAATTCCACGCAACAGGATGCCCGGGCCTTAACCACACTATCTTGATAGGGTGCAATATATGGATACAAATATGTACATATCTGTCTGTGTGTGTGTGTGTGAGAGAGAGAGTAATTGTTGAGAGAGAGAGAGAGAGAGAGAGAGTAATTGTTGGGAAGCAGGAATGGTGTAGTGTAGCAAATGCACTGCACCGAGCAACGTAGATTTGAACTGTCTAAAAGTGTTTTCAACGGTTCGGATTTAAATGGAAGAGTCTTTTCTTCCATGGAAGAGTTTTAATTAAATCGGAACCGTTGAAAACACATTTGGACGGCTGGAACGATGCGCTGCATGGTGTAGCGCATTTGCTGCACTACAGGATCCCAAGGTGTATCTGGAAGAGAAGACTCGTCCATGAAAGAGTTTTAATTAAATCCGCACTGTTGAAAACACATTTGGACGACTGGAACAATGCGCTAAACGGTGCAACACATTTGTCGCACTACGGGATCCTAGGGTATATCCTAATTGTTGGCTTTGCAGTTTACGAGGTGTAAATTACTCCACAGTTGTGGAGAGGAAATAGGAGGACCACTCTAGAGTGTAGTTTTGTTAGTCTAGTAATAACAGTTATTCGAGCCTTTCTCTGCATTCCCTCAGTATTATTGGACCACCCTACCTTAGCTCCTAGCTAACAATTCTTTTAATTTTATAGGCAGGGTCCTTATAGGGTACAAACCCCAATCTCACATCTCTCTCTCTCTCTCTCTCTCTCTCTCCCCCTGTGAGTTACATTATATAGGGCTACTAACCGAAAGGTAGCAATAAAAGGCAGTGTGGGGGACGAATGCATGCTGCAACCCATTAAACCAAGCCTGCCTCTTCTGGGTAGCTATCTTCATGCTTCCAGTCTTCTAGTTATGTGTGATATATATCTCTATGTATTGTCAATTCAGCAACCCATATGAGAGTAAAAATGTTTAAGACACAGATGTCTGTGACGCGAATTCGGTTATACAAATGTGTTCAGAGCTATTTGATGCGTGCAAGTCTCGTGCACATCCTGTGGAATCCACATATATCGGTCGATTCCGAGTATCTTTGTTGAAACTTATGTCCGCGTATCTATATCTATAACACTGTTCAAAAGAAATATAAAGTAGGAGGAATAGTTTGGAAACTAGACCCGAGGACCCTGCAGTGCAGCAAATGCGTTGCACCGTGCAGCGCAGCATTCCCAGCCATCCAAAGGTGTTTTTTACAGTCCGGATTTAATTAAAACTCTTTATTTATATCCGATCGTTGAAAACATTTTTGGATGGTTCAGATCTGCACTGCACCATCCCCGCTTCCTCGGAAACTTATCCACTCAAATCTAATTTGGCATATTAAATTTAATGTTTCATGTTGTCAAAAGAGGCAGTCCCTACCCTTTCTTACTTTCCCAGTTAAGCAACCGAAAGATTGTCATCTTTCCCTTTCGGCAGTGGAGAGGAGTTATTATCACACCATCTTAGTGATCATCATTCATCACTAATGCAAAAGGCCAGTCTAATTATTTAAATGCCTAGTTTTGCATGCTACATTACTGTCCAGAATACTCCAAATAAATCAACTCCTCTGCGACACTTATTGAACAATTCAGGTGTGCGGTGCACGCAGCACGTCTCAGTCCACTGTGATGATCTGAACCGCACATTGTAAAGATCTCGTATCCAAGTCATCCATCGTATATATCATCTATGAAAATAACTATATAAATTGATCTAGCATTAGTGTCTGATGAAAGTACATTTGTACATGAAAAAAATGAACGGTCCATTTGTATCTTGTAAGAGTCATCTACACATTAAGGTCTATAAAACAATCCGTTTGAATTATCAAAGACAAAAAATGTTAAGATGCATGAAAAGTTTCCCCGAAAACATTCAAGGAAGAGAATTGAACGGTTTCTATTTCCTGTGAATCTGAACCGTTCATTTATCTTTCCTAAATATTTTCGAAGAAACTCTTCCTGTACGCTATCTAACACAGGATAACAGTGATCCCACTCAATTAATCCACCAGTCCAGTCCAGTCCATATTAATGGAGTACAAAGAAGCAAATATGTGGAACTTCAATCCAATCACAATTTCTAATTTGTAATTATCATAGTTTATGGCATACATAGGACGAGGTTTCGTCATGTATCCAAGAAATTAGTTGAGACAAAATCCCAGATACCCTTAAAATTAAAACACATCATTCTTTGAAAACGTCCATATAACCAAACCAAACCAAATCGAGCCTTCAATACCTATTAATTGGGGTCGGCTACATGAATCCTGTTTTTTCATTGAGCTCTATCAAGGACTACATGTTCACTGAGATTTACAGTACTCATATCCTTGCGGACTATAGCATCTAATGCTAATCTGAATCTTCCTCTCCTCGTAGCGTTACTACCTAAATCTATTCTATCAACTTTCCTAATTACTACATCTACAGGTCTACAGTAGATATGTCCAAATCACCTTAGTCTATTTTCCCGCAACTTCTCCTCTATAGGTGCTACACCCATCATGTCACAAACGGTTTCATTTCTAATTTTATCTTTTCCAGTCTTACTACACATCCATCTTAGCATTTTCATCTCAGTTACAACCATCTTACTCACTTGTTGTTTCTTAATAGGCCAACATTCTGTCCCGTAAAGCATTGCTGGTCTTATAGCAGTTTTATAGAATTTCCCTTTCAATTTTATAGGTATCCTCTTGTCACATAATATACCAATATCGCTTCTCCACTTGAGCCACCCACTTGGATCCTATGAGTCACATCCTCAGCAATCTCACCATCTTTGCTAAAGATAGAACCTAAATACTTAAAATGATCACTTTGTGGTATCTCTTGATCTTGAATCCTTACTTGTTCTACAAGAGCACTTTCACCACCACTAAACTTACATTCCATATGCTCAGTCTGCTTATCCTAAGGCATTTTGACTCTAATGCTTCTTTCCATATTTCTAACTATGCACTAACTTCTCTAGCAGTTTCATCTACTAGAACAATATCATCCTCGAACAACATACGCCATAAGATCTTCTCCTGAATATGCTTGGTTAATTCATCCATAATTAAGGTGAAAAGATACGGACTCAAGGTTGACCTTTGGTGCAAACCTATTGAAATTGGAAATTTACACGTTTTCCCTGCTGGTGATCTAATAGTAGTGATGACATCTTCATATATGTCCCTAATCACATCAATATACCCTTTTGTCGCTCCCTTTCTCTCTTAAAACCCACCATATAATATCCCTCGGCACTCTATCATAAGCCTTTTCCAGATCTACAAAAACCATGTGGAAATCCCTTTGCTTTTCTCTATACTTTTCCACCAATCTCTGTAATCATATTAGGATTCATGTCATAACGATCGGGATTTTTACGTGCTGGTTATTAGCTACCTAACACACAACCCTCCTCCTTTATCCAGGCTTTGGACCGGCTTAAAAAAAGAAAAGGGCTATAGGCACGACTCATGCGAAATTTGAAACCGTCCACATATGATGATGCTGAATTTGGTATTAGCCAAATTATGGAGATTTTTTGGATAGCACTGCAGGATTTGACTAATACCAACCCCAGTACCATATATGATGCTGAATTCGTTATTAGACCAATTTTGGTAGCCATTTGCCTGCACAGATGGGCAGCCCACAAAATGGGTGTGGAGCCCATTTCAAAATCCCACACAAATGCTCTAATCCATTCATTCATTTTTAAATAATTTTCTAAGTCGCCTAGATAAAAATCAGCTCAATCGAGTGTCTGTAAGTGTTTTAATCTAATTGTCCACTTTTTCCTCAAAATTCATTAAATCAGGATCTTAAATTCTCAATGGATAATTGAAAGAATGGATTAAGACATTGATCTCATTGAGCTGATTTTTTGGGGGAAAACTAGAAAATTATACTAAAAATAACAAATTGTTCAGATCATTTGTGTGGACCCAAATGTAAGTCCCGACACCCATCTGAGCACCGCCGATCTGTGCGCCATCTGTACGCACAACATTTCGGGTGTTGAAAATTTATGAAACCAGGCAACAAAGTTCAGATCAACAAACTCGTAGTTGAACCAATTAGTGAAAGCAAATTGACAATCTCCAAATGAAAATTCAAAATGCTTTGTCACTTTAACCAGATCTACTTACATCAAATGATAAATACGTCAATGACTACAGAATATTTCAGATACCTAGACTAATGAAATCAAACAACACTCTTATTAGGGACACGATACACGAGATGTGGGAGACGCCTGGATAAAAAGAAATAATTCAAGTTGATACATGGTATCACCGGTATTGTAGCGTCAACAAATGACTCTATGGGAAAAACTTGAATACTTGGTCCCGGGAATAAAAGGTTAATAATGTTACTCTTCTACATCCTAGGGCTACAAAAATTCGGGAACGGGAATGATTTACTACGCTTCTCTTTCCAAGCTTCTTGAATCAATGACAGAGCTTGTGCGAGAAACTAACATATCGTAGAGGTTCTTGGCTGTTGGTCGATCAGTTGGATTGTTTTCGGTGCATCTATTGTACATATCGATGAGAAATATTATGGTCTCTAATTCCGCCTCCGGTATCCGAGGTTCCGTGCTGGATTGAACCATTGCAGGGTCATCTGGTGGACCCAAAGCCTCCTCCAGCTCGTCTGTTAAAGGTGGCCGTTTCCCCATCTGCTTAAATTATAGCATATTATTAATATTCAGTACATTGATATGGGTTCAGTATTTCAGGAATATCAAACTACGATAACAAAAAATTACAAATAGCAGTGTCAACCCCTGTTAATGGAGTAGGTGCCATTACCATCACGCCCTTGCCTGAGAAAGACAAAAAAAGCATGAAAAATTGGTAATTTTAGTTTTTATCTCTGATCCATTCGTCGTGTCTACCTGTTCTCTCTTTCACAGGTGCTACACCATCACCGGATGGCAGACAGTATCACCCATCACCAGCTGCTCAATTATAGTGTCACTAACCTAGTAGGCAATGTTGTGAAAACCGTGTGAACTATGGATGTGGGCAATCTTACTGAACCCCGTAAAGTGTAAACATGTTGTCCCATTCTTTCTAGTGGTGATTAATTTTATTCTTCCGTGTGTGCTTGGGTCGTAGCCCAATATGCCCAATCTCTTAAATGTTTATCTTATCCACCATTATCCACCCTCGTTCCACCCATACAGAAAGAACACCGACTGGAGCACTACAAATACAAAACAGACAAACACATCAAATTGCCAGCACAACCAGATAGCGTGTACACCATACAGGGTACCAAGTCTTCCAACTAGATTGTAGCCGGAGACACAGGCCCCTTCAGAAACCGGGAATCCGCAAGGATGGATAGGACAAAGAATAAGGACAGATTTTATTCCCAGCAACATCAAAGTGTGTACCATCACCCCTCCATTACAGCTCCGGTCTTGACAACCAAACCACACTATCCAACTCACAGCATTTTCTTGATCACCAACTACCGAACCTCCATCACCCGAAATCATCCATCCCAAAAACCACAAACCTCACTACCCAAAACCAACGTATAATACTCAATTTTGTTTTCAAGTGCAGAGAGAGAGAGAGAGAGAGAGCACCTGTAAAAAATCATGAATTTCTGGTTCTGACAACCCAGAATAAGGGACTTGCAAAGTTAGTAACTCCAATAGCAAGCACCCAAACGACCAAATATCCACTTCCTGTAGCCAAAGAAACAAAGAAAAGCTTGAGTGGCAAACATTCCAAGTCATTCTGGCAAGCAACAATAAATATTATGTTGCAAGTCCAATCCCTCACTGAACATTTCATGACGCAAGGACTAACACTGGATGCATCACTCCATTTGCATCTGACATAACAAAATAAAAGACGCAAAAACTACAAAATAATGACATCCAAAAGTACAGTGTTTATGCAGCAGTAGCACCAGGCAAAGAGGCACAGAGGCATTCGGTGAGGATACAATAAGAACCCAATTTATCTCCTCACCTCCATGATTCCATCTTAAGTTCATAGAACCTCAAAATGTAATTCTGTGCATCTATTGTTCATTTTGTAAATCCTCTCTTGCAAAACTTTCTATCAAATATTTTCTTCTATCTTCAGAATAAGATCCTCTAGCATCATGAATACACCTCATTTACAAACAACAAACCACACATCACCTCAGGCATCTTGTGTGTCGTCATTTATCAACCCTAACCCACCAAAAGAAGCTTGAAAGCCTCAATGGCAAGTATAACTATTACTGTAATACAATTTACAACACATCTGTAAGCCCGCCAATAAATACCAACCGGTTATTGGCCCAGTTTGCAACCACTCATTCAATACATTGTCTGCGCTAATCTATCAGTAAAGATTCTGCTCTTCCACTCCACAAGCCCATTCTAAAATTTTTAATATCTTTACATTTCTTAATCTTAACCTCTCAAAAGATAAGAACTTAAGACCGCTTTACATCGCTCACTCTTGCGATCGGATTCAAAAGCTTTGAAAATACCAAATTGTTCCCCGGCACTATCTCCATTCAGGAAAAACCATTAAAAGTAAGGACTTTAGCTGTTTAACTAGAGGTGGCAATTTACAACCCAGCCCGTGAACCCCGTCCAAATCCGTCCGCTTATAACCCGCCCAAATCCGCCCACATGTAAATGGGTTATAAATGGGTAACCCACATTAAACCATACATGGATGGATTGGCTTGGAAAAAAAAAAAAAAAAGAACAATCGTTTATTCTTTTATCAGCAACCAACGACATAACAATTGGCGATAGCAGCCATGTGTGAACACCAATAACAAGGCCTACGGGATCATTGGTGGCTTACTTTGGCTTTCAACAACCAAAACTCTGAGCATCATTAGTTCCAGGCTTCGTCGCCGTTCGCTCAGTCCGACCATCGTAAGTATTCTTATTAGTTAATCATCTTTGTTTTGGTTGGGTCGGGAATGACTTGGCCCATATTCGACCCACTCATATTCAACCATCTTTTGTCAAAAGGGGAAAAAATGGAACCAACATACAACTTTGGAGAGGACCAAGACAGGTGTGAACAAAAAGAAAACATCGGATTGCTATGATAAAAAAAGGATGCCCAGAAGCAAGGGAGAGGAAAAAAAATTCTAAAGATACTGGACATTTCTTCAGCATAAGTAACCCTGACATAAGATTTTTGTCCAATTCGTTCTGACTTGAATATATGTTTATAAGTACCATTAAAAAAAAAAAAAAGAACGTACGTTTATAACTGATTAAACTAATGGAGGAAGAAACTCACCAGCCCATACATGTCAGGTTTATTCATTGCTTGAAACACCTCAGGAGCCATCCAACGAGGTGTTCCAACACAAACATTTGGTGGAGGTACTCCAACATGAGCAATACAGCATGAATGCAAGGAAGAACGAAGGGGGACTGCCCTATCGAAGTCACAAAGCTTCACAACCGGTGTTCCATCAGGCCGCCTCCTATCCAGATCAATCAAAATATTTTCACTTTTTATGTCGCGGTGAATAATGTGTTTGGAATGCAGCTCCACCAATGCACATGCGACATCTCTTGCAATATGCAATGCCAGTTCCATGCGGACGTGCTTCTCACCAGCAATAGACAACTTCTCTACATAATTCTGATAAGTAATGGGCAGTGATTGTTAGAGGAATAGACATTACAAGCCAAATGTTGCAGGGGACAAAGGGGTAAATGAGGACTATAAGTTATTTGAGAATAGAAATCACAGCTTCCCTTGGCCCTTGCTTCTGGTGTGGTTCTTAAATGAATTATATTTCCCAAGCCAAAAGGTGAACCAACTTGAGGTAAATTAGGATTATCAATTACTCCAGTTAAGAAAAATCACCTTTAAGGAACCCCCCTTTATGTACTCCATCAAGATAGCAGACTGCAATATCCGCTGCTCTGAATCTCCATCTAATGACTGAACCCACTTGGAAGATATCTGATGACCATATATTTCGACAATGCAGGAGTGCTTGTTCAAAGCACGCAAAATCCTCACCTCCCCCAAACAACTGTACTCAAAATTCCTAATTGAATCCGCAGAAATCCCACCAGTTTCTAGAGTACGCACCTGCAGCATTGAACTAGTTAGAAACATGCCACATAAGCAGGTGCTTTTGCAGCTTTTCCATAACTGCATTTAGAATGTATGACATTTTAGGAAAATTCAAGAACTAATATTGGCACACTGTGTAACAAGTACACTTCCGTTTTGACACCAAGATATAGGTAGCACTTTAAAAGAAAGAGATGATAAGCACATGCAAATATAACAGTTACCTCAAACTGAACAGCATACAAGCAACAGTTATAACTAGAACAGAATTTATCGAGAAGACATCCTGCGGGGCCGGCCCCGGGCATAGGCAGACAAGGCAGTCGCTTAGGGCCCCCAGTTTTTATTAGATCATAATAAGTGTAAGTATTATGTACGTCAAATGTCTTACAAGTACGCTACTTAGCTCCGTTGGTTAGATGCGTGCTGCTTGTCCATGGCGACGTGGGTTCAATTCTCGCCTAGAGTAGTTTTCATGCGTTTTTCTTCTAACTTTTGCAAAAAAATAGGCTGCAAGCTGCCTGCTTTAGGGCTCGATCTCATGACATTAGGGTAGAAGAAGACTAGAAGTATTACGTTCAAGCAAACAATCACTGAACCAAAGGGCTATCTTGTTTCTATATATATATATATATATATATATATATATATATATATATATATATATATATATATATATATATAGAAACAAATTTGAGGCCCCTTTATCAAATTTTGCTTAGGGCCCCGAAAATCTCAGGGCTGGGCCTGCATTTCTGGTAAAGACTGAATAGTAGCTCAAGAAAGTAGCCAAAAAAAAAAAAAAAAAGTAATTTACAGTTCGAATTAGCAACACACACCTTTGCTATCGCCTCAACTGAACCAAAGTCACACCGCAAGAGAGTACTAGAAGCTGCTTTTTCTATTTCATCACATGCAGACAGAGAAGGAAAGGACCAGATTGGTCCAGCAATGTTATCTGTCACATTAGGAACATTAATCCAGCTCAGAGGAATGTACCTGAAACAGAAAACTTGCCTATCAGAAACTACAGCTAAAGCACACATGGTTGCATGTAGATATCACTCTCCAGCAAGCAGCAACAATGTGATTATCCTAGGGGAGGAGGGATGACAGCATATAAAACATATTATGCATTACCAAGGTCCAAGACAATAAGGAACAAGCATGTTAGCAAAATGATAATTCTGACAGGCAAGCTTAATCAAAAGCAGAAACAATATTTGCGCTTATTGGGAATAACATCTGTTCTTTTTTTCATATATTTACAAGTATAATATGATCAAGAAAACAAGAATACAAGTCATTTGCATTTTTCAAATGGTACACGATTAATGAGAGACAATCAAGAAACACAAAACAAAAGGTACAAAAATCAGATCTACCTGCAAAAATATTCGGGATCTGTTTCCTCCCTTATATCGTGTGGATGGCACGCATCAACTATCATGCGAACCCATTCATCATCCCTCTTGATAATAACGATATTCCATGCATGTGGTGAGAAATCAAAATAGCCCCGAACCAGTTCGCAAGGTACATGAGGCTCCATTCGATCACAAAGGTACTAGAACAGATCAACAGAAGTGATAGGTTAGATCAACGGAAAAAGAAATAGCAAGGTAATAGCACAACTATCTAAAATTATATATGAAATACATAGTACAGTGAAAGAATCACCTTCATAAGCAACGCTCTATGTCTACATATGCCAAACTGGAGAGTCCCAATAGGAACCACAATTGATTTTTGCCTTGCTTTTGCAGATTGAAGAGATTTTTCACATAGATCATGGAAAACGATATCTTCAACACTGTCTGGACTCTGTTTAGAGGGTTTTCTAATGCTGTCAATGCTCCCAGTTGGGCAGGTACAGACAAAGGGCTTTCTATAGTTTGAACCAGAAACAGCTTTTCGTGTTTTCACAATGAAGCCACTTTTATCACTACCCCCAAAGTGGTCAGATACAAAAAGAGCAAGCAGCGATGCAATCTGCAAGTCATCAATTGCAAATTGTTGTTGTTCTTTGGTTGAACCACTGCTCTGCTTGAAATGAAACATCAATGCTTGAGAACTCATTGCAATGGCATCTAACGCTTCATCTTTTCTCCTGAAGGAAGCAACCATTATCACAATCAACAGGATTTTAAAGGATTCAACCCTAAGAAGCATAGACATGTCTACTCCAACTCGATTCTTTTTTCCACACCCCGATGTGGAGACAAGATGCTCCTGACACGTTGGAAATGACTAAATTTCTGCCTGGATTTGTTATTAAAAATTTTTACATCGGACACACAAGGAGAGGTTGGGAAAAATGCTGGGGACACATTAGAAGGTCAAAACGCATTCTTAGAATTTGGTCCCGAGTCTAGATCACATAGATGTCTAGTTTCATGAAAACTCATTGGCAGTTAATATTCCTTTTTATCCTGGTTTCATAGAACTTATTTTGAACATTTTATATATTCATAACATACATCTACAACAGGAATATATTTCATATTCAACCAAACAGAGCCCAATTTTTAATAGCCATGCCCCTATCATGCTGTGTTGTTTTCCATATCCATATCCATGCTTCTTAGATCCTAACATCCCCAATTGCATAATGATAGAAGGCAAGATCTCAATCAACAATAAGCATGTGCAGTACAAAGAAATACCTGTCCAAAAGAATAACTTCACGTGTGTCAAGATGCAGAGTTTGCTCATAACTCCTTAGTGGCCTAAATGGCCGATCTCGTCCTGCATCATAAAAGCCATCTGGTAGATGGTCATCAATGCTACAAAATGATGTGTTACTATATTTGGATGACAGATCTGAGTGATCATCTATTGGTCTCCGGGATTTGCTAGGTTTGGGATTATCAAGATCCCTATCGGAATGCCTTTTTGAGTTTGGAGTACTGTTGCATAATGCCGAAGATGAGCATTCATCCTGCAACTGAGCACCATCAGAAACAGAAACTAGAGATGCATCACATTCTGCACAGTCATTTTCACCCTCTTTACACAATTCAACCGAGATAACCGGGACACATGCACAATAATCGATCTCATACTCATTTTTTGAACTGATGTCCTCGTCCTCAACACTAGCAATTTCACCTGCAGTTTTTCCAGATTGTCCCTCTTTATTGTCAGTGTCAGGACCGGGAATGGCTGATGAACTTTCTTTGTGAGACTCAGGAGCAAGGACAGAATGTTTGCAAGGTTTGCATTTGGCAGCTTCTTTTTCTGTCAACAACTCCACATGATCTTCAACTTTCCACTTCCTACTATTGTTTAAACGTTCTTGGCGAGCTCTCTGTTGTAAATAATATCGCCGTTTCCATCCCTTCCTAGACCTTCGTGCAGCAATACATCGACTATTTGATGAGGTTCCAGTAACATGGCTCGATGAGGTAACAGGGAAGCCTAAAATAGCACCACATATACAGTTATTTGAAGCTGGTTCTAAAGAGAGGAGACAAAAAATAAGAGAAAAGATACTAAAGAAAGAGAAAAGGAAAGGACGAGAAGAAATGTCTGACAGGAGATAATCTAGGCAACTAGCAAGTATATTTTAGAGCCCTCACCATTTGGAGATATCTTGTCATCAATTTCCTGTAAACTATCTTCAAATACATCCATCTCCACAGCAGAACTAAAGAATTCATCATTGGATGTGTCTTTTCCATTTCCCTCCAAATTGCAGCTTATCCATGAAGGTACTTGACAATAACTGAGAAGCTTGTTGTGCTATTAAGTATCAAGACACCAACAAACTTATTAGGACAAAGATTGAGACAAGGATGACGGGAAGGCAAAAAACTAAAAACAGATTCATCGACAAAAAGGACCTGAGAATTAGTACACGGATAGCTTCAAAAAAAAGTAGGAACCAACTAAAATGGTAAAGTAGATGAAACTTCACATAATTTGTACACGTAAATGAAATGTCCCAGTAGCTACCACCTCAGTCAGTAGCGGCCATGGGGGACAGGGAAATTAGACCGGAGAAGGAAAACCAATACTGGCATTCCAGAAGTACAAATGCAACTTTACAAACACGAACTTCAATATGAAATTATTTATTACCCACTGCTACAATTACGTGAACATGAGAATAATAATAGCAAGGCACATAGGAACAAACAAAACTACCAATGTGATGTCTGGTCCAGTTAATAAAGCCGACCATGAAAGGTGGAAGGACATGTAGGGTTAAAGGCATAAGTTGTACGACTAAGTGCCATGAGATGAGCTATGGTTGTACAATCATATTACCAATATTCTCGATGGTAAGCCCAAATGGATGTTACTCACTAAGTTGAGTTAAGCAGGAATAAAGGGGCTCACAAGATATAACCCATTCAAAAAGACAACAAATAGCATCGATATCAACTTCTCTGTATGGAAATGAAATTTTCAAAATAGACTAGAGGTCTACAACAGACACCATCAGAATCTATTTATGAGAATCTAGCAGTTATTTCAAGTTTACAAGGGACTGCTTGTCGCATGACTTGCTTAGTATTTCCTAGTTATGGTTCTTAGTATGTACCTGAAGATTTAGTTTCTGAAGGTTATGCATTGAGCCAAGTTCGAGACATTCCACAGAAGCCAACCTATTATTTGACAGGTCCAAGATCTCCAATCTTTGCAAGGATGACAAACCAGACGGTATTTCCACCAATTTATTATTAGCAACTTTCAATGATATCAAAGCATTCAAATAGGTTATCTCAGTTGGCAGACTCCTTAGCTTATTAAATGAAAGATCTAGAAACTCCAAGCTTTTAAGGCAGCCAATTTCTGGAGGAAGGTATCTGCAGGGGAAAAACAAAAAGAACGTCACAACTTTCTCCAGGTGGCAATATATCAACACATATAGGACAGTGAGATTCAAAAACATGAACTAAAGTATATAACTACCCTTCAATTTGTTGGACTTGTAGGGATGAAAACTGGAAGACTAAAGAGAGAAGACCCATTGGAGAAGAAAACCGCATTAAATATAATTCCATCAAATAGGAATCTTTGTATGGTACATGTAATCCACACTAGTTTCTACCAAGACCACGGTTCCATGAGAAAGTATTGTGATCTACTAGTGGTTGTTGGCTCTTGTAACTGCATCCACAGCTGCTCAAACTTATAATCACAGAATTTTTTTATTTGACCAAAAAATTACGAGTTATAGAATTTATATCCTCTTGTTCATATATGCCAATCACATTTCTATGTTTTTTTTTTCCCTTTTCACGAATATGTTGTTCATGACTAACATATCCTAAACAGAAGCCAACATCCTTGCCTAATTTTTAGAGTTGATCTTCAAAGTATACAAAACTAAGGATGTGTTTGGTTCGCTGGAATGGACAATGGAATGGAGGACGGTCCCAAGCTTGGATAAAGAAGGAGGGTTGTGTGTTAGGTAGCTGACAGCCAACACGTAAAAACCCGTTAGATCCTTATGACATGAATCCAAACACGATTACGTGACAAGCTAGGGCGTTCCCTTGGGTTTGAGTGAACAAGTAGCCCTTGACAGAGCTCAGTAGAGAAAAAGGATTCATGTAGCCGACCCCAAGTAATTGGGACATAAGGCTCGGTTTGGTTTAGATGGAATACCAATTCTAGATGGAATCACTATTCCTCCACATAAAGGAATTTCCATTCCATAGAAAAACAAAAAAACTCCAACTCTCTCTCTCTCTCTCTCTCTCTCTCTCTCTCTCCACATAAAGGAATTTCCATTCCATAGAAAAACAAAAAAACTCCAACTCTCTCTCTCTCTCTCTCTCTCTCTCTCTCTCTCTCTCTCCCTCCCTCCCTCTCTCTCTCTCTCTCTCTCATCTGGTCTCGATTCAACCGCCGTTGCACCTCTTCTGTTGCCGGCCCACCTCCATCTCCATCAGATCGGTATGCATCCTCTCAATCTCTCCTCTCTCGGATCTGAGATCTGTTTTGTAAGTTTTTGTAAGATTTTGAGTTTCAACCGATTATACTTTCTCACTCTGTGTGTGTAAAAATATATAGAGAGATTTTGGCGTGGTTTACTGGTTTAGTTTCTAATTGCATTTTGGTGTTTGATTTACTTGTTGGTTTACATCACTAAAAGCCAGATTAGACCAAACATTTAGGCACTTTAACAGTAAAATCAAACCACATATCACAGTTAATCAAACTCCACACACAAAGCAAGAAAAAAAAAAGTGAATGAAAATCTCATTCCTTGAGTTGAGTCAAATATTCACTCAAATCTGAGAGTTTTTTCTAGTTATTCTGAATGCTCTGTAAAAAATCATTCCAACTGTTTTTTCGAGTGAGGACTGTTTTTTTCCGTCACTATATTTGTTTTTTTCTCCTGAATTTTATCCTTAGCCTTCTTTTTTTGTTTGATTCATGCAAAGTTTGTGGCTAGTTGAGTCAGTGTTTACTTGCATCTTGTTGTGCCACTTGCTTAGCACACTCGGGAAGCTAAAGCCAACCAGATACATGTTAGTTAATGAGCAAGTTGCAATTTTTTGCACATCCTTGCTCATCATATAAAAACAGGACCTGAATGAGTTCCATCGCTATGCAGAGGCAATTAGTAGGTCTTTCAAAAAGGTTTGGTTGCAGTTATTAGGCTACAAGGGCATTTATATAAACCTGAACCAATACCAGGGAACCCAAGCAAGCGTCATCCGATGCCAAAAGAGTTTCAACTAACTACTAAAGATTTGGTCAACACTCTTCCAGAATGGATCTAGATGTCTCATTTATTACAAGCATAAAAAGAGAGAGATCCAGAGATTTCCATGTACGACTGGGAGAACCGAACTAGCCAGAAAAATCTGAAATTAGTAGTGAACGCTTACCTAATTTTTTAGGGAAGATCCTCGGCTGGATCTGGTTTAGTATTAAAGTCATGCAGACTAATTGAGCCCATTGAAACTCAACACGTTACACAAAACCAGTGTAATTGGCCACATATAAATAACATGACAGTGAATATTACACTATAACAGTGTAACAAGGACATAAATAGGTATCAAATTCAAGGGCATGATAAAGCCAAGATTGTCTAATATGTAAATCTGCCCTACATAAGAAAAATGTAGGCAGGATTCAAAACCAGTCTTACGGAAAATAACGATTTAGACTTCCCAATGCATAATTTCAGAGTAGTATAGTAGATTTTTAGTTTCAACTACATTTTAAGTTACATAGTTAAGTACGAGAAGTACGCGACCTATTACTCGTCTTCTCAATCTATGCCAAAAGCCATAGAATACATACATTGCAAGATTGAAACATGGCAACGGATACAACTCACAAGTAGTATAATACAACTTCCATTTCATTCTGTCCTTCCATCACCTATGTTGGGCAAAATCACAAGTCACCTTAAAACATCTTATGGACATAAGTTTCTAATTTCACCTCATCACTTTCTAACTCTCCAATCAATTATATTCGAGTTACTTTTTTATCACAAACATCAGGTTCACCATCACAGCTTAAGAAATGGCACAAACAAATTTGTTCCAATATACCATACGAGTAATTGCAATTCGTTTACTATACAAGCTCAAAATTCAAGCTCAACTCGTTTACTAACAACCCGAGCCAGACCCATAACGAGCTGAGTGAGTAGCTCGAGGACAGCTGAGTTCGTTTGCATGCATTAGGATAGGACCCATCAAATCTAAGTTGGAGGATACATGGACCCAGCGAGAAGAATTAATTAATTTTTACTTATAATTCATCTACTTTGTGAAAATACATAGGGTTTCATGAGAGGAGAGTGTTCAATTGTTCGACAAAGGTGCTTGATTTGTTTTGAAAAGTCTATGTAACATAATTTCTCACAATAAGTCCAAACTCCAATGTCTATATTGCAGTTGTTTAGTTTGATTTGGGAGTTAAGTAGTCCGCTTTATTACTCCTATTTTTCACTAAGAGTACGAAATAGATTGGTGAGTTGGACATATGAGCTCAGAGGGTAAGATGTAAATCAGGTCATGTTTTACAAGAGCTTAGTACAATGTTATATGACTACTATTAAACCAACTTTGTGGATGTTATGTTCTCTTTCCATGTGTTAATTGATGAGGCTTTTTCGCTTCTTCCCCACAAGAGCCTCATAATTTGGATGGGGCTTGGAAGCTGGTGCTAGGAAAGTGGCGTTTGTTAGAAGAGGACTCAACGATCTAGTGGCTACCAAAATATTGCAAGAACAGGGCAGGAATGTCGACAAATGGATATAGAGAATTGAAACTCTGAAAATAATCACACTATAAGTTGCTCGACCACAATCTGTAAAAGCTTGGCTCTTTCTGGAGGGCTGATTTCTTTTACTAAACAAGCCTAGTAAAAGAACCGAGCTCAAACACCTCGACACTGAATGAGCTCGGTTATTTGGGCTCGACTAGACTAGACAAGTTTTGAATGAGCAAAGCTTGAACACTTAAAAGCTTGGCTCGTATCGTTTGTAGCCCTACAATGCACCCTCGAGCAAGTCAACGGTTTGATACAATCACAAGGCATCTATCACACTGTATTTAGTTCATACAGTATATATTAGCAAAAGGGGAAACATTTAAGAAGACCACATACCTAATAGAGAAGTGACAAACAGAGAGCTTCGACAAACACTTAAGCCCAGCAATCTCACTCAACAAAGGAAACGCCGAGGGCCGTGGCGGGACCTTACAAAGCTCAAGCTCCTTCAAACCCTTCAACTTGCCCCAATCCAAACCGCTCATACTCGGAGAAGAACTTATCTTCACTAGCAAGCATTCCAGGTCAACCAAATTCCTAAACTCCGTTGGAAACAAATTCACCTCATTTCCAAAAAACTTCAAAGTCTTCAACCTCGTCAAACTCCCCATCCACCTTGGAATCAAATTGAACACGTTCTTGTACATGTATAAACCCTCAATCGAGTCCTCTGACCCCTCTGGCACTGTAAAGTCCAGATTTTTGCCAGAAACATCGAGAACGGTGTCCAATTGGCTCGAATTGGTCTCTGAAAGTTCCGATTTTTCGGAATTTTCGACTTGCTTGGAGATTTCATCATCTGGAACTGATTTTTTCTCAGAATTCGGGGGCTGCATTTGATTTCCTCTAGTGTACAGGCGTTAATCGAAAGAGCCAAGACTTAATTTGGGGAGTAGGGTTAGGGTTAGGGTTGAAGCGGGTTAGAGTATGAGATAAGTGGACAGAGACCATATAAAGAATCGCTTGTTGAATATACATACATACGGGCTTGTGTATGCATGTGTAGTGAGAGAAAATCGAAACAGATTGCTATGAGAGAGAGAGAGAGAGAGAGAGAGAGAGAGAGAGAGAGGAATGCTCCGTTGATGAATTTTTGGAGAGAGAGGGGGAACCCTAGAATGGAAAGAGGGAGACGCGTTGCAGAGGGAAATTTATGGGGGTACGAAAGGACAGAAGTGACCCTGAGTTGACCGAGAGTGAGGTTTGTACGAAATGGCAATGTCGTCATTTGTGAAGTTTGAGGTGGATTTGATTTGACCATTTTAGGTTTCCGGTTAATGTCGGGGGAGTGTGGAGTACGGTGAACGGCATCATAATTTGGTCCAGCTCCTGGGATTAACGTTGTTGCGCCGCGGTCTGCGTGACTGTAAAAGCACCCAAATAAAAAATAAAAAAATAAAGTTTAAAAAATACATACAAAAAATTCTAAAATCAATTTGGTGGGCTTTTGTTAAAATTTAAAAAATTGTATTAAAATATAGAAAAAACGTAAGCATATAAAAGTTAAAAAAAAAGTACAAACAAAAAAAGGGAAAAAAGAGAGGGGTATGCTAAATACTAGAAAATTCTAAAATCAGTTCATTTGGCTTTCGATAAAGTTTTAAAAACAAAAATGATTGTGACACAAACTTTATGCCCCAACCAACCACAACTCCACTCACATAGGATGTGGGTCCCACATGGGCCCCATGTGCAGGCCCCACACCCCATGTGAGTGGGGTTGTGATTGGTTGTGACAGAAAGTTTGTATCACTATCATTATTGTTTTAAAAAAATATTAAAATATGTTAAAAAAATATTTTAAAAAAATGTAAGCATAGAAAAGTTAAAAAGGTACACTGAAGTAGGTGTCGTGACTGTAAAAGCAAAAAAAAAAAAAAAAAAGAGGAGAGAGAGAGAGAGAGAGAGAGAGAGAGGGGACACTATCTGTCATTTATTTCTCATAAGTAGTCTTTAATTTGAAAAAGGCAAAAGAGAAAACTACAATGAAAACTTAAAAATGTTTAACGATAATTGGAAATGTGTGTAACTATAGAAATGCAAAAATGATTAGCCACAAACATGCGTAAATAGTAACAAACGATCTGATTGATAATAGAACACACAAAAATAAGGAAGATGTGATGAGTAAGAACGAAAGAAAGCATTGGTAATGTGTTCTATCACTGTTTCTTTGTTACGAATTAAATCGATGGTATATATGGATGACTGACAACCATATACATATAGGGTTTGAAAAATAATTAGTTGCAGTGATTAAGGGGGTGTTTGGGAGCCTACTTTTTAGCTTTTGATTTTTGACTTTTTGGTTTTTTGGTTTTTTGGCTTTTGGTCAGAATGAGTTTTGGATGTGAGAGGAGTGTTTGGGAGAAATGTGCAGAATGTGTTTTGGAAAGGAAAAATGAGAAGTAGAAATCAAAAAAGAGCTCCAAAGCTCTTTTTGATTTCTGGCCCAGATTGTTCAAAATGGAAAAACTGTTTTTGGAAAAACTATTTCTCCCCTTGGTTGCCAAACATCCATAAACCAAAAAAGAGAAACCAAAAAATAAAAAAAGAGGGGGCCAAACACCCTCTAAGTGACTTTTTCAATATGTAAGAAGCATCTTTCAGATCATGGAATTTATTATTTTCAAATTGTATTTAATCTCGGTATATGAAGTCTAGGAGTTGGATCCATCCATTTTGAGATTGGACAACTCTGTTGACCCACTTGGTAATTTGTATGGATTAAATTTAATTTTTGCTGGTAAATTAAGTTAACAACAATTTCGAAATTTGCATTAAGTGGTTTATTACGTGGCTTTTTGACTCATTACACTTTATGAGACAGGTCATTCTCTTCATATATATATCAACTAAAAAAGCCAAAAATTTAAAAGGCGACTTAGTGAAACACCCCTACAAGGGTTTCGAATAGAGAGTTCTCTACCAGCATTTCAACACAATAAGTTCTACCAAGTCATTATTTTTTTTTATTTTTTTCAGATAACTGGGTGGTCCGGACCAACTTGCGACGGTCTAGTTCTAGCAAGACATTGGTGGAATCAAGTTTGTATTCTCATCCAAATCATCGCTGCAGCTTTAAATCCTCAACAAATAGCAAACCAACACGGCAGAGATGACTTTGGGCAAGTGGGATTATTTAACCTAATTAAGTACAAAATTACCATAGTAGCCCATCCTTCTTATAAACTATTATGACATATATTTGATATAACATTGTAAAATTTCTAAGGGTTTTGCTAGTTATCACCCTAAGGGTGGTCCAAAATTTTGAATAAAGAAATACTTTTCCATTTCCCATCACCTCTGCGCCAGTACTTTCCCATTGCTGTTTGTGTTCTTTTTTTTTAAAGGACAATCATACACTTTTTGGCCTTTATGCATAACCGCATAACCATAGCAACACAGTACTGTAGAATAGTTAGTTTTTTTTTTTTTTTTTCACAGCATACTGTAGAATAGCTATGCCATGCAACTATTATATTTGTCTCCAAACACTCATTAAATTTATTTTGGATAAATCTACTGGTACAAAACCAGTTGTACAGAAAACACATAGAGGACTCTCGGGATCCTTTTTTTGTTGAAACGGTGGGACTTTTGTTCAAACACTTCTAACCGTTTGATTGAGTTGAAATTTTGTAGGGCCATTCGAAAAAATGTTCTAAGAATAATGAACGGTTCGGATCGCTCGTGTGGGACCCAAAAGTGGGTCCCCGAGAGCCCTCTGTGCGTTTTCTATACAACTCATTCTGTACACATAGAACAGTCCTTAAATTTTTTTTTTTAAGAAAAAGAAAAATGCTAAGGGCATCTCTAGTGCACTACTTAAAATCACTATCTAAAATGCCCTAACTAGTTAACTAAGAAAAACCTCAAAAAATGGTCTCTAGTGCACAAAACTTGGCTCCCTAAAATTTTAGGTGGCACCTCTCACTACCTAAAGTGCCCTAAGTAACTACCTAAATTTGATGAGGGACTTAAGGAGAGAGAAAGAGGAGAGAGATAGAGAGAAAGAGGAGAGAGAAAGTTGCTTGCATTTATAACATTGAATCTGCCATTGTTTTTTTTGGTTATGAGGTCCACTTAAATGGGTCTCACATACACTTTAGGGAGTATTTTTAGGGATCCCCATTAAAGTGAATTTTTTCTTAGCTAGCTAACTAAGTTCTTAGCAAACAAAATTGGGTCCCATATGTGCGTAGGTGTACACTTTAGGGAGTATTTTTTAGGTAGTGCACTAGAGATGCTCTAACATATGCCCACTAGACTCTGTTAAGGTTGAAAAAGTGTGTTAAAATATGTGAAAAAAAGGTATAATAGTAGGTGTAGATGTATTGAAAAGGGTAAGAAGTGGCATTGAAGCGCGTGTTTTTTTAGTCTTTTAAGGGGATTAAATAGTAAGGGGGAATAAATGCAAAATAAAATTCAATTAAAAAAATCTCAAACAATTTTATTTTTTAATTTGAAATATCATAATTTTAATACCTGCTGAACTCATTTGCTAAAATCTGATTGATTTTAACAACCTAGTTGCTAAAATCAACTGGAAAAAGCCTTAACCGATTACTATTGAAGTGCGTGAACTTGTACAGTAGTACAAACATTAGACAAGGGTAAAGTTAAAAGAAAGACTGGGAGTTGTCCTTTCAATTGTCAGAGGAAGAACCGTTTGCAATGGAATTCACTCCTTAACTCTCTGCACTAAGCGCGTGTAGACCACTCCTGACCACCCTAAGGGTGATTACTAGATTTTGCCAATTTCTAATACCACGACATGCAATTAGGCATTTGTCCGACTATTTACTGTATAAAGTCATTTTCTATTATCTTTTTTCAAAACTTGTCACCCTGTGGACCTGCAAATTTCAAAATCACCACAATAATCGCCCAGAATTTTGCTTAATATTTTACTATATTTTATAGATCTACAAAATCATTTGACGTGCCCCAATAAAATAATTATCCACTCCCGCCAAATTTAAAATTTAAATCATACGTCACTTCTCGTGTCTACCCGTGCAAAGAAAGGATAAGTTGCTTCGCGATAAGTTGGTCCAATGACAGCGAAGTCGTAACACATGAGTTATGACATATCCCTCCCATTGAATCAGTTGGTCAACCTCGTGGAGAATTGAACCTAAACCACAAATAGCTACCTACACGGATTTCTGATGTGGCACAAACCTATTTTGTGGTTAAGACAATTGAAGTGCATTTTCTGATGCTCCTGGCAAAAAAAAAAAAAAGAGGAAAAACCTGACTTTGTCAAAGAAATTACTAGCCATTTCAGTATGTCAAAATTTACACTTGCAGCTAAACTTCTAATGCCAACATTCTTTCTTCTTCTTCTTTTTTAATTGGTTCAAAAGGGTGTCTGGGCCAACTTACGCGCACACTAACTATTCCCCTCCCGGGTCTGACCAAAGACAAGCCATCCACACTGGAACCAAGGAATTCACAGTGGGACTAGGTAATTCACAAGAGATAAATTTCTTTCTTGTGAATGCCAACATTCTACCAAACAACTCTGTAACCAGATTTGAGAAATCCTTGCCAATCTGCGGCAGGGCAACCAACTTGGTTGCAACTTACAAGATGAAAGGCAGAACTAACAGGGAAAGCCTTCTAACCATGGAAGAAGCCATTGGCAAAGCTATGCCCCCAGCAAAAGGCAAGTAAGGCCAAAAGCAACATAAAGATCAACACCTCAAAGTAATGATTAGTTACCAATGTACAGAAAGCCTCTCTGCAAAAGTGAGATTATTTGATTTAATAGAAATTGGATAAGCCAGCAACACAGGGTAGCTTAGTTCATATAGTAATTCCTAGCACGGGGTTTCTTAGTTTTGTAACCATTAAAGCAGCAGTTACAATAGGACAATAGGGTAAATATGAAAGACAATAGGGTAGATTGAAAGCCAAGTACTAGTGATAACAAATGCCATCCATAAAGGAAATGGGGTTATGAGCTTCAGTAGTTTTGGGACCAGTTTGCAGCACTACCAACTCTTGGCATTCCAGTTTCCTTGCGAGACTCTGCGTCGACCTTAAAAGTTGCACCGCAAACTTGGCCTGAACTGTCAACCCTTGGCACTGGCTTCAACTCATTAAGGGGGTGCTCGAAACTCCTCAAGCCACCAGAGGTTGTAAAGAAACATCCTGAGGGAAAGAATGAAAGAGATGAACTGAGAAACCTACCCACAATATAAATGTAACCTAAAGAATACATGGTTGTAAATTCGTATGAAATGGACGCTGACAAACAAAATATATAAAAGAAGTCCAACGGAGTTTTGCTTGGATTTGGTTTTATTCAGATGAAAGGAAAACCAATAACCGAGCTTTAAACCAAAATTAATCAAGAATGAGCTGTTCAAAGAGGAAAACAATGGAAGTACATGGGAAATGTGCAATCTTTATGATGTATACCCATATGCACTACTTTTGAAGCTTCAGCTCAACCTCATTACAGAGATTATAGGGGAATTCTTGTATCATCCCCCTGTTGTTTGTTTGAATGAAGGATTTATTGTGGATTTGTCAATGGAAAAGAAAATAAAGGAGATTTCGCTTCCCAACCAAAGGGTCTGTTTCCTTCAATTTTTATTTGCCCTCAAAAAATCCTTGATCCAAAGACAGCCATATGTATTTCACGTGAACCTAGAGATGCTATTTTGGAAACTCCTCAAGAATGTCTTCTTCTTTTCTTTTCTTTTTCTTTTTTATAAACTGAAACTGCTTAAAAGGCCTCCTCATGAATGTCTGACCACAGAAAACTCAGTTCCTGGCAAAGGCAATTTGATATGAATTTGTCAATACCTTTTGGAAATGGAGCGAAGGATTTGCCACAACCCTTCTTTACAATGTCTGCATCATCTGAAAACACGATATGCTCTTCAGAATCAGTTCCCCAGAAGAAGGGGACACTCCCATCAGCATCCTGCATTACATGGAGAAAGAAATGTAAATAACTAGTTTTATCGACAAGTTTAGAAGAAAATGAAATCATGGTTGAGATATTCAACTTACTGCAGCGACAAAAGTAGTTTTTGAAGAGCTGTCATACAGAATAAATGCAAACTTCCCATGAAGATCTCTGATGACCTGATCCGCAGGATATGGACCTCTATCTCTTAGAGTTCTGTAAGCTTCTATGACAATGATCACTTCATTTGCTGTCTTGTTTAAGCCATACTGCTGCTTAAGATGTGCAACATTCTCAATGTGGCCTTGGAATAAGCAGAAAATGTCATCAACGACAGCAAACAACCTAATGGAAGACCAATAAAATTGTCAGCAAAACTGGCAACATAAAACTCATGCTTATTAGAACACCTTGTCATATTTCAATAAATTCAAGGGTAAATATTTCCTGTTAAACCTTGACAATAGGGAGGTGGAATTTCAAGTAACCCTTCGTCATACCAAATTACAGCAATCTAGCAGTCCCATGTAGAACATATCTTTTTTTTCCCATTTCGTTGTCCAAACAAAAACCACTACAATAGAATATAGTACATCATGAAACCATTAATTTCTACTCTCCTAGAGAGTGCATATAACACTATGGAAATATCTCTACAACGCTATAACGAATACTGGATGCATAATTTCAATGTGAAGAACATTTCAATGCCCCCAGAAAATTGCGGAAAGTAAACTAATAGAAATGACATCAGTTGAACCCAAAATAGAATTTTTGTCCCCTGCCCAAATATCGCCTTTGTTTGTATTCTAACCCGTGACACATTAAAAAAAAGACCATCAGAATATTTAGATCTGCATTGCATTCTTTCTCGATCTCTCACACCAAGCCCTGCTCCATAAGGGTCCTTCTTTGTCTCTGATAAGGAAGGAAGCGAAATAATCTCAATTTTACAACAAATACGGTCCGATAATTGTCTCCACTAACTAAAAGGATGTAGGACTATATATTACATCTTCTGTGCCACTATTCAAGTTAAGGGCACGTGCTTTTCAGGACTGATTCTTATGGCACGAACCGGACAATAAAAAATTGTACACAACTATCTATCAAAACTTAAAGAGTTAAGAACCCATAAACACTTGAGAAGAAAGGAAGAAACTACCTAAAAGCAACATATTTGATCATTCAAAAGAAGGATAAACCTTAACCTTTTAATCTATAAGAAAAAGAAATGGATATATACATGCTGTTGGGTTCTTTTATAAACAAAAACAAGAATTCCCAAAATAACAAGTCAGAGCAGAACAAATGAAATCAATAAATGTGCAATTGAAATCAAAGACTACAAACATTAGCAGCGATCAAATTCAACAACTAGACTTCCCACAAGAGTAAGATATCATGATCCAAAAAAAGTACTCCCTCCGTCCAGTTAATCGTCCACTTCGAAATTTCCGGGCAAAAAGGGTACAACTTTCCGATCCAAAAAGAAACAACCGTGCATATAATCTTTTAAATTTCTTGGCACCAAATAACTTTTCTTATGCACTCTATGCAGGACCTATGGAGTATCAACAAGATCTAAAATCACAGATATCCACATATAACAGAACCAAAACTCCCAAAAATGAAAACCCACAAAATTTTCTATCTACACATCAATGCTAGAATTTACGCAGATCGAGCAAAAACTGAAAAAAAGAAACAGATCAAGGAATTGGGTATTTCACCTTGGGAGGAGAGGGTTCTGTTTGTCGATGGTGTAGGCCATGAGACCCGATGAACCCAAATTGACAATGACCGAACCAGGGTGTAGGGACGAGAAGTGTTGGGTCAGAAACCCATCTCTCAGCGCAGAGACCGAGTCCGAGTGCGGACTCTGTAGTGCCTCAGGGCACTTAGCCACCGATTTGTCCAAAACTGCTAGCATTTTTGGTTTTGGGCTTGTTTGTTGATGGTGATTGGGAAATCGGAAAAAGGGTGAGAGAGAGATTGATGGGTCTGTAAAATTCACACAGGAGATTTGAGACTGTAGAAGGATCTAATCCAAGGACAGGTGGTTATATATATAGATACAGATGTGCATATAAAGATTTCTTGAAGCAGGGGCTTTGATTCCCGAAATTACCCTCCCGTCTTGCCCGGTTGCACCAGTACTAGTAATAATTATCCATGAACATTATCAGTATTTTTGGATTATCTGTTCTAAATTATCAAGTTATGGAAATACAAGTAATTACTTTAAGAAAAAAAAAATACAAGTAATAGAAATTTAAAAAAAAAAAAAAACAAGTAATAGAAGTACAAAACATCTTTCATGGAACATTTTTGCTTTTTAGGTCTTTTAACATTAATATTGTTAGTAGCGGTCGATAATGTCTTAAAAATAAATTAAAATACCAATACACATTCTACAAATATTAAAATAGATTAATCACCAATTTCTTAGAGCAAGGATTAGAACTTTTAATTTAGAAGTGGCAAATGGGTGGGTTGGGTTGGGTTTGAGTGGGTTGGCATGGGTTATAGGTTGAATATGGGTGGGTTGAATATGGGTTGAATATGATTGGGTTGAATATGGGCAGGCTGAGTATAGGTCAAGCAAAACTCAACCCGACCCGACCCAACCCAAACATATTTTTTTTCCCAATTAACAAATTTAGTAAGTAATTAATTCCCTTACAATAAGAGTGCTTTATTGTTAGCAATATCAGTATTTTATTGTAAGATATGGGCTGCAATATAATATCGTTATGTTCACGATATTGGTGCAGTATCATGTGATGCCATCCATGCCACAGAGAGGTATGTTTTCTGGAGAGATTACTCGGCACGCTCTGATACGTTTCAATTTTCCCTTTCGTTTTTTAATACTCTCACTCTAGAAACCAAAGAGATAGTAATTGAAATTTTCTCTATTTCTCAAAAAAAAAAAAAAAAATTATAGGAGTAACATTGAAATTCTCTCTAGAAAACCCACTTTTTGGATATGAGAGAGAGGTAGAAAACAGAGTACGTGGTAGATTGAAAGAAGAAACGACAATCTTGCTCAATTAAAAAATTGATTCACGTGATACCAGGTGTTGGTTTTGTGCTGATCACTCTGTATTTCCCATTGGGTTATACACCTCAATCGAAGTAGTAGTAGCAGCAGCAAATGAAACAGACGAAGAGTGAGAGTTCTGCTTTTGTTTTTTGTTTTAGGTGCAACCCATTTTGGACCCAATTTAATCACATGTAAATTATCTAAGACGACAAAAAGAATCAAAATGTTAAAAAGGAACTCAAATCTCCATATTCTCTCTCTCTACAATTCAAGAACTAATTAGCAAAGAGAAGTGAAGAACATGATTTTTTTTTTCTTTTTTGACTCCAACCCATTTTGAACCCATTTTCAACCCAACCCAACCCATGTAAATATGGGTTGATATAAGTTCAACCCATATCAACCCACACTATAATATGGGTAGGTTGGGTTGGGTTTTAGGTGGGTGGATTTGGGTGGGTTCATGGGTTGGGTTCAAAATTGCCACCTCTATTTTAATTTTATATATGGCTTATATTGTCTTTAGTGGTGATTTTTTAAAATATATTTATTTATTTATTGTTCACGAGCTTATGAACTAAAAAGTTTTAGTATATGTATATTCAAAAGAAATTAAGACAAAAGAAAGCCTTTACGAATTTACCTTCCATGTTAAACCAATTTGATAAAAAAAAAATGTTGAATCAATTAAAAAGTTTCTCCAAATTCAGGTATTCTCATGATAAATTAATGACAATTAATTTTATCTACTCGATTATTGACAATAAATGGGAGAACATTATTTACACCGGCGGTGTAAACCAAAGTTTTCTCCAAATCTGTTACTCTTATATTGCGCCATGTGTTCAAATACTGGTCCCAAAAAGTAGAACATGAACACATGGTGCAATGAAATCGATTTGGAGGGAATTTTAGTTTACACTGTCGGTGTAAAGAATGTTTTCTTATTCTTATTGGATTCATGATAAGTATATTTTAAGGAATGAACCGATCTACTTTGTTTCAAAACTATTTTAGGAAAAAATAAGTAACTCAAACTCAAAGAAAATGTGTACCCCTAAGTATTCTCTTATTACTTATCCTCGTCTTTTCTATGTTTCGTTCTTTACCAAAAGGAATTTTCACCGCACCATGCAATATGCCATTTGCTCCATAAGATAAATGAAGTGCTCCGTTCTTAGCAAATCATTTGTATTTTTTTGAGTTCTGGAAAATCATCAAACTTAGTAGGGGTTCTTGATTTTTTATTGTTCAAAGGCAATAATAACTCGTGAGAATAAATTTACCCCCCAAAAAATCAATGGATAAGTTTGATATCTTATCAAGTATTAGGGCACTATTGGAATGAATTTTATGCCTTTTAGTTTTTTCTAAATTTTTTGGTTAGACTTTAAAAAAAAAAAAGGGCAAATATTCCTCATCAAGCCAATATAAACCAATTGATGGAAATTAAAAAGAGATGGGTAGCAACAATGACATTAATTTTGTTACAGGACAATTCATATCAGGTTTATAATAGGCGGCTATACGAAGAATTTGTTCAACTTCTTCACATAATCATATGATTGTTGTTTTTAGTATTTTTTTTTTTTTGGGGTCAACTCTTATGGACTAGTCTAGCATATTAAAATATTAAATTAATTTTTTAGGGGTATTCCAGTAATTTCAGCACCATAGTACTGTTTTAAAGATTAAGAAATGAGATTAGATCTTATCCATAAACGTTGATTGCGTGGCTAAGAGCTGTTATTTTACACCCTTTCCCGTAAAAGATCTTCAAATTAATTACTGTAATTCGTGGAAATTCGGACACACCGCTTTTGGTCAATGATTTCGGGCGGTCCACGTGTGTCCGCATCATTATCTACTCTCTCTTTATTTTTTTGTCTGGAAAATTCTGCGTTGGATCGGATCTGCTAACACCTTACCCCTTGATTGGGGTGTTTTCTTGCTTTTATTATTCCCCAAATTATCAACATTTTTTTAATTTAGTCCCTCAACTATTGAAACCATAAATTTTTCTAGTGGCTCTTTAAAAAATCAGTTTCAATTGAATAACTCTTAAGTGCTTGATCAATCATCTGGTTTTGTATAATTCTAAACACATAGTAAATAAAGAATTAGAATGTAAGATCAAGTTCTTAAAGTTATCCGATTGAGCTGATTTTGACAAACATGTATAAAAAAATTAATGAACGGATTAGATTGTTCACATGAGACCCTGAATGGCCCCATGGCACGACCTATGTGTGCAGATCTAAGTGCGTAGATTACGGGTCATCATCAGGCCGGGCCGGGCCGGCCCAGCCGGCGAACTTCTAGCCCAAGCCCACCCGTGGGCCGGGCTTAGCGAGCTTTTTCTTTTTAGCGGGCCGGTCGGGCCGGGCTATCTATCAAAAGATGAAGCCCAGGCCCAGCCCACAGGCTTATCCTAGTCGGGCGGGCCAGTCTTCGGGCGGGCTGGGCTGGGCTATTTGGGCGGGCCAAAATGCTTATTGCCTATTGATTTTTTTGGGCCGAAATTAATTTTTTTTTCTCACTTACTTTAAAATATCCCATAACCGGTTTTGAGGTAATGGAAACTCCAATAACCAGATTGGTGCTTTCATTTACATTTGAAAAAAATAAGTTGGACAGCATTCCCATGGACAGTGTAGTGTATGACCAGCCCTTGTTTTTTATTTTTGGTACGAGTCAACAAAATTCTAAAATAATCCTCTTTATTGGGACAATCAGGTCTTATGCCTTGGAAAAAATAATCCTCTAGTTGCATGGAGATATTAATATATTAGAACATCATTTAATATTACACCTGATTCGACCGAGAATTTTTGTTCAAATTCAGTAGCATAACTCAAAGCTGCCTTGTACCAAAAAAAAAAAACTCAAAGATGGGAACCTAAAAGCATGGATTTACAGCTTGGGCCTTGTTCTCCAATAGATTTTAGGTACATAAAATCTTACATTTTATGACACTCCAATTTCAACACATAAAATGTAAAAGTGATTTTATGAGATTCTCATAAAATCCTCCTAAAATCTATAGGAAAACCACTACATTTTATCAATTGGGAAAACAACTTCATTTTATCACCCCTCCATAAAATGTTCATTTTATGAAATTTTCATAAAATCTACCTAAAATCTATTGGAGAACAAGACTTGGGAATCCAAAAACATGGGGTTTAAAGCTTGTGCACCTCTCTTTCAAGGAATGTAATCAAGTGTATATGTACATGGGTGTATTAGTGTACCGGGCTTCCGGGCGGGCTAGTATCTTGGGCCGACGGGCAAGCGGGCTAGAGCTAAAATTCTTAAGCCCAAGCCCGACCCATGAAAAAGTCGGGCTAGGTTAAGCCCGCCCACTTGGCAAGCTCGGGCCGGGTAAAGCCCATCGGGCCTAGCGGGCTTCGGGCTTATGGGCCAAATGATGAGGCTTAGCGCAGATGGTTTTTCGTCCAAAAAGTGAATCTCTGTCAACAATTGAACTCAATTGCTTTCAATTAGATAGTTACGGTACTAAATTGATGGTTTCAATAGTTTACGGACGAAGTAGAAAAAGTGTATGAATTGTTAGGGGATAAAAAGAAAAAAGGAAAAAAAAAAAAAAAAGACCTTGTTGATTGGGTAGCGACTTATTTTCGTCTTTGTTCAATTTTTTTTTCCCATGTTTGTTTCACGCCATTTTTTCCCCTTGTTTGTTTCCCTTCTTAAATGAGTTTTAAGTACTGAAAGGAAAATACCATTGCCAATGCGGAACCAGTATTTTTCAGGTATTTCTAAGTTTTTTTTAGCAATTTAAAAAAATTTAAATCAAACCGGTACTCCAATTGGGTATTTCTATGATTTTTATGTGGTGTGATCAAAGAACTACTCATTTAAGAAGGGTATCCATGGAAACCTCATAAATTTTCAGGGGTCAAATCTACAAGAATATTTCAAAATGTGTAATTACTTGGCTCGGATAGTTGCTAAGTCAGTGGGGTCAAATGATCTCGCTTGCCACAACCTTGGGCGAAGTTGAGAACAACGCAAACCAGTAGTTTCAGGCAAATGAAGTCAAATGCAGAATAACAGCGGTCGACATTTTGCAGCTAGACCTGGTAAATTTTTGAAATCATTCCCAAATTTCTACGAAAAAGAGGGAAACCAACTTCTACTCCGATGGACAAAATGCAAAAGTAAAATTATTAATCAGTCTGTATATCTCAAGACATAATGTGTTGTTTTTCGCAGAGAATTCGTCATCATGTCAAGAGGTCTGTCGAAAATTGCATGCAAGGGAAAAATAGTCACCGTCATTGTTTTTCTACACACAGACGTACTAGCAAAACTGTAATCCAATTGGTTACCAAATAAAACAGCAAGAGAGACAGTTTTGATGCCATGCGTCAAACCCTGTTGTATCCGACTGTCTTGCTGAACAGGCGGCGTATATACACAACTTGAAGTCCACTGGCCATAGCTAGCAAAATGTACTCTCCCAGCGTGTAAAATATAACACGCTTCTGAGTGCTCTCGTTCGCTGCAGCAGAAACAGACATCGAAAGTAAGTAACCGATATGACACTATTTGGTCAATAACTATCACAAAATCCCAAAAGAAAGAATCTTTTTAGTGAATGCAATTTTGGACATATCGACACTCCTATACATTGCATACCACAAACCAACCTAATAAGTGGAGTCGAAACCAACCAAGGAAGAAGAAAGTCAATGATCTAGAGCATTCAAAGAACAGGGAAAATTTAGAGCATTTCACAGGGCACCCTCTGGGACGAGGTGAAAATGAACCAACCTAAATCCAGCATTAATCTGTTTGTTATTTGCGCTTGATCGAGCTCCCTTTATAACCAAGGATTTCCACTTTGGCTGCAAGGTTTTAGTTCTCTATTTCCCAGATGTTCAATTTTCAAGACTTCTAATCGATTCACTGAAGTTGGGACATGGATGGTGGTATTAACTTAAAGTTGTTTAATTGACATGGCAACACGATTAACTCTATTGACCAGTTCATACATTAACGTGCTGACAGACATGGACACGGCAGTGTGACATCGCTGGTACGAAAGGCGGGGTCATCTTGGCAGCACAACTTCAATGTATTTACCTAAAGCCACAAGCTACAGTAGCGAAATATTTCGAGAACATTTTCCAGCACAATAGCAGAGCAAGCTCATGCACACTGAAAATCTTGTTTGAACTCTGCTTATGATGGAGATGAGCCTCAAAACAAGTCTCAATGAGGAGAGCATCAAAAGAGTTATGGACAAGTCATACCCGAGCCTCATGGGCCCATTGGTTGGATTAACTGCCTCACTTTTAGGCCTCAATAATCGAATTTACATCAATGCGAGTACAACCTTTTCCTCTCCAATTGTTGAACTTCTTCACCGGTACATTAGCATTACATCTTCATAACGTTTGTGGTGTCAATGGCAGTTCAAAGATTTTACAAATAGCTAGACATAGGCAGGAGAGGTCTCTCAGGGGCAATGGTACAAATTATAGGCTAAGAATTTCTATACACGCCTTATATCAATGCCATTTTAAGTTACAGTATTTTAGTTGGTCAAGGATTCCTAGTTTTTGAGGTTTCAAGTCATAGTCCTGCTACAATAAGGAGAACCGACAAACTGTAAAAATCTGTTTCCTATTAAGAACTCAACAATTTTGTCATCAATGCTGTGTCCGACTTGGCGTGATCATAACAAAACAGCTTATAGAGAGTAAGATAATCACTAAGATTGTTATGCAACATTCCAAGACTGCATCTATTGTTATGCCACATTCCACCACTTTCATTCTCGAGGGAAAGAAAACAGCTTACTATGACGATGACGAACATCGCGTGCTTTCAAGTACTTCTGTTCTGCTGTAACAGATTCCAATGCCTCCCTGAGCTCAGCAATTTTAACATTGATAGGGTCCAAATGCTCTGTCAAAAACCCAATGCAAAGATTATGCAAGTAAATACCAAAGAAATCTTCCACTACATCAGCCTCTAGCATGTTGCTTGGATAACCAGGTTCAAATGGAAGTCAATTTTCATAATCAAGGTGTACTGTTATTTGCAGTCGCAATCTAGCACTAGGCCCTATGAAATTGACGAATAAAAGGTGTTATCATGGAAAAAACCTAACAACTTAGATATGAATTGGACAAACCGTCTTTGGCGAGGTCATGTTCATTGGGGATGTGGCCAACATGTATGTAGAAGGACACAGTCTCTGGTGTTGAGTGAGGATTATGGAAACAGAATTTGTACATTCCACTTCTTGGGGCCTTAAACTCAAACTTGTCGCCAGCTGTTCCCTTCAAAGAGTGCACCACATTACCTGCAGAAGACGACACCTGCACGGAAACCAGAAATTAAAGATAACCAAATTGTTCAGCTGATGTTACTCATGAACCAAGAAATACTTGGCATGGCACAGCTATTCTAGTAATCTAAATTTTGCACATACTCTACATTAGTTGCCAATTGCAAGGGAAAAAAGAAGAGTCTTGCTAACATGTGTCCAATAGGCATACAATAAGCACACAAACAAACAAAGAAAATACACACTTTAATACACCTTTTACACTTTTCAATACACTTTCACATATTCGTATACACTTTTCACACATTTCAATACACTTTTTTAACCTTAATGTGTGCCTATTGGGCACACGTTAGCATTTTCCAAAAAAGAATACCTCATGGATTAGGTGATAAACATGGGTACCTCACTATGAGGAAACTATGGAACAGTTGGAACTAGTTACAAAATTACTAGGAGTTAAAATAATGTCAATGTTTTGTTTCCCAAAAAAAATCATGGATTCATGGTTATTCGCCGTCGTCATCTCATGCTTGCATTTAAGAAAACCCAATTAACTTACCCAATTGGTACAACCTATGTAGCACGGACACTGACACGAATACGGACACAGGATACGGAAAATTCTAAAAAATGGACATGGACACGGCGGGGGACACAGTAAAAATAGATAAATAAATAAATAATTATATATGTAAATAACTAAATATATTATATATGTCTGCACTAACAGTTTATCTGCATAGATAAATACACTTTTCTTTTGATATGTAAGATATCTAGATATTGTTATATACATATATACAAGTATATATATTGGTACACACGCATATGTGTAAGACATACACACACAAAGCAATGGAAATATATATATATATATATATATATATATATATATATATATATATATATATATATATATATATATATATATATATATATATATATATATATATATATATGAGTACATACATATGTACATATATATACATATACACAGCGAGAGTGTATATATGGTACACACGTGTCCATGCCGTGTCCCCCGCGTGTCCTCCTTCAAAAAATAATTTAATTTAAGGGACATAACACATGACGTGTCCAATACGTGTCCCCATGTCTGATACGTGGACACAACAACCTCTAGAAGTGTCGGTGCTTCATAGGTACAACTTAATCAATAAAGCCCTTTTACTATCTTTTAGTTTCACAATGTGAATTTTTGTGAACCATATTTTTTCATTATTCCCTATTCAAAACCATAAACTTTATGTCAAAAGCCATCGCATCCTCAATATCTCCATGCACATACTTTTTCAGTTCTACCACCTTCGGACCTGTCCTCAATACTAACCATATTACTCAATGTCATGTAAATACATCTTTCTTTCCATTACAGAGACCAAACTTCACAGAAGCGATCCCATGTCAAACTAAATTCATAACATCTGACTATTCAAAGGAGCAGTTGATATCGAAGTTCCTAACGCTGATTGCACAATGTGAGGCATTTTTTATCGCTCGTGACGCAAGCTGTAGGCCTTGAGGAGTAAGCATGTAGAATTGTACTTTCGTGTTCAACAAATACATAAAATTATTCATAAATTACAAAGAAAAGGGAGAGTGATAACTAAACCAAGTTAAAGTTCAAAAAATATCCTCTAGACAATAGTAATATTAGTGCACACCAATTTTTATAAGGAAAAAAACACTGAACAGATACGCTCTCACATCAAGCAAAGATTGACAAGTGAGAGGGTGAATGCGTGAATATATAGGTTATAATGTTCCGAAAAAGCCCACGCCTCCAATCAAATGCATAAAAATGTGCAAAAAAGGTGCACCTTGTGTGTACGTCCCACAGAAAATGTGTAGGATTTTGAATGCTAAGGCACAATCTCGAAGGCCTCAAAACATTCTTTGATAGCCTAGCCTTGATATGAGTCTCGAGCTAGCCTCAACTTGGCCTTTAAAACTTCATTACCATTATCACCATTGTTGAAAACTAAAGCCAGATAGTTTTTTCTCATCTCCATACACAGTGACACTATCCTTTTCTTCCACATGGACGTTAATTCCTCATTTCTTATGCCACCCTTATTCCTCGCATAGTCAGGCAAGAGGTTAGATCCATATCGCGAGCCATCTTGTTCACATATTGGACAAAGTATTCTCGACAATTCAAAACTAAACCGTTTTTTCTGACCTAACACAGTCATGGGAGCCTCGCGAGAAGTTCAACAATTAAGATATAATCAATCATGCTTTCGTCCTTCGAAACTGATTTCTAAACTCTCAAACACATGTTGCATCTAACACCACAGTTTCTTATTACCATAGCAACCAAGTTCAAGACCCTCCCCCAAGGCACCTAAATGGTTGATAAGGTTTCGAAACTTGAGTAAGAATTAAAATCAGGTGACACATCATCAGGTGGCTAACCAAACACTTTTTGATTGATGAACAAGCTACCACCAAAAGGGGATATAATGTCAAGGAGGTTTCTAACCACAAAATTAATAAAGCCTGGGCGCAACCAACTAAAGAAATCAATAACGTGATATTAAAACTTTACAGGAGTTTCAGAAGCTTCTACAACTTAAACAAATCCTGCAAGGAAAGAGAAACTAATTAATCAAATTCCTTTCCTAAAGTTAAGTACTTTGAGCTTAATGGAGGTCCAAGGGAACTACTACTAGATTGATATAGGTATCATTGCTTGACGTTAAAGTTTTTGGGTGCAATGAGAAGAGAGAAGCATTATGAGGATCTCTTGTTCTAGGCAAAATAGTGTTAATAACCTCCAAAAAAAAGGGTCTTATCTGACCAGTCACAGGAATGGCAACACAATTGTTACTAACGTCCTCACTTGTCATTCACACTAGGAAGGCCAAAGGTGGGAATAGGCCAACAGTATATTTCCAAGCAAACTTCATCAAATACTTGGTAAAATGATGCTTGTAGGGTGACCTATTGCTATATTGTAAATTTGAATCTCTCGGAGACATACCCATACCTTTACCCAACAGTCAAATGGGCAACACAGATACCTAATTAAAGTGTCCATGTGACACAGCTACACAATTACTGTGCGGAGGGTAATGTGGAAACAAATATAGCACTATCAATCAAGTAGCATATGACAAAATTAGCAAACCCGGCAAATCTATAGAAGATTGAGTTTTTGCGCCTTCGACCCCAAAACCAGCCCCTGTGGATTGAGTGATTTGATAGGAAAAGAAGGGGTTAGAGTTTCTTGCCTAATCACTCATTTGGAATGAATACTTTGGCGAGACACTGGAGAGAAAAGTATAAAACTGATATTTTTTTTGGCTGGCTTCTTCCCCTTTCTCACCAATTTTTCTTCCCCATCCTCACCAAAATTGGTGAGAAAGGGCTTCACTTTATTATCACAATTCACAACCTTTCTCACAATCCAACGCGGCTTAAGAAAAAGAGGGGGAAAGAAAGTACCGAAACCCAAACAAATCCAATCAATCACAATAACCAAGTCAATTAAGATCGATTCAATCATAAAACATAAAGATGCATATATGTATGTATATTTAGAGTTAGAGAGAGAAAGAGAGAGATATTACGATGAAGTCGATGCCGGGGTGATCGGAGCTCCAGAAGATGTCGTGATCGACGACGACGAAGTTACCGGAGACGGAGTCGCCTTCGTAGAAGACGTACTCGGAGACACATTCGACGTCGTTTACGGTTACGGAGAGAGACGAGACGTCTCCCACGAAGAAGCTCAGCGCTAGAAGCCCTAGCATTACCCAAGCATGCGCCTTCTTTCTTTCTCCTCTCTCCATTTTTGGATTTGAGAGTTCAATTTCGATTCCAATTCCGATTCCCAGCCGCTGAACAAAGGCGAATCGAGAGCTCAGAGAGAGAGAGAACAAACCAATCTCGATTCTCTTCTTTTCTACGACTGCTGGGAGTTCCAGACGACTTTCGTTCGCAGTACAGATTTTGCGCAGAGATGTCACGAACGATCCGTCGATCTCGAAACGACAGCGTTTCTTATCAGAGCCTTGTTTTAATTAGTGGAATTATTTATGTTTTAGGGTGAATTTCCCCTTTGATTTTACGGGAAATTCCTTAAAATTAGAGTGTTGATAAAATTAATTTTTGTTCTCATTAGATAAAATTATTTGAGTCTGTGAGAGCTTTTAGGAGGGTTAATAAAATTACTGGGGTGAATTTTAAAAGATGAGGAAAGATTTTGATAAAACACAAATAATATCAATACCAAAATCTTTTCTTTTTTCCCAAACTAGTGTAAATACATTGTACCGTGCACGGCACTGTGTGCTCATTATTATGGTTTGCTTTCGATAATTGTGCTTGTCTTGCTGCCTTGTTGCTTTGATGGATGAATCAAGACGAGTACATTGTGACAAGGACATTTGTTTAATGAATGATTGTTTTTTTTGTTCGGGTTATAATCAGGATGATTATTTCTGTACGAGTGTTGTGGGAGGCAAATGAAAAGGAAACAGCAGCAAATTTATTTTTTGACTAAAAACAGCAGCAATTTGGTTCACTACACACATGAAAAATTGCTTGAAGACAAGTAATAAGGCACCTTGATGCTTCTTTTTTTTAAGAGAACATAAACTTGTCATAGATATGGAATAAAAAGAATATCCACAAATTACAGCCCAAGAGACACATCTAAACAAACTACACAACATGACCCAACAACAAAACCTGACCAAATCAACGAACACATATACAAGCACGACAAGAAGCCACCTAAAAAACCTAGAAGGCAGAGGATAGGCCCAACATCAACACCAGACACACTAAGATAGAGAACCTACAAAACAAAGGTAGGAGCACAAGAAAGAAAGAAAAAAAAAAAACTCAACTAAGTGTGTGGCGCTGGGAAAGACGATAGCAATGAGGGTCAAATTCAATAGCCCTCTCCCGCTTCCTCTTGCTCTTGCTCCTGCTCCATATGGAATGCAACCCTGCCTTACCAGCGCAACTACTCTTGTCCACATTAAAAGCCTTATTTTCCCTTATAATGCTAGGTGTCGCTATCCTCTGGGTCCCCAGGTGGCAAGGTCCCGAAGCAATGTCTGGAGACCCACCTCCAACCAGCTGCCGTTTTCTAGAGCACATAGCCTGAGACTGCCTCGAGACCTCCAAACCATGACACTGAAGACCTGTTATCCTCTTTACCCTCCAATGCCGAGTCCTTGAAATATGATCCGCACGGTCAGGCGTTGACAGCGGAACCGGGGAATTGGACAAAAAACAATCATTGTTTGTTGCTTGGACCGAAATATCCATCACGTTTACATCACCCTTGGCATTAGGGCCATTCTCGGTGTAATAACCCGAAATTTTGTAATAAAAAAAAAATTTCGGTTTATTAATGCGGTTTTATTTTTAAATAATTATAGTTTATAATTTGGTTTGGTTAGATTAAACGAATTAGATTTAACCTGTTTAATTATACTTTTCGCGCCGTAAATAAACGCGTACACACCGGGTATTTCACCACACTGCGTCCGGAAGCCTTACTAAATCCCCAACTCTTATTTTATTTTATTAAAGCTAACCTTGATTAGGTGGGAGATTACTTATAACCTAAAACTAATCTTTAAGTTGGTGGGAAATTAGGTGGGAGATTACTTATAACCTAAAACTAATCTTTAAGTTGGTGGGAAATTTGGTGGGGAATTTCTTATAACCTAAAACTAGTCTTTAAAACCTAATTTTTGCTTTTGCAAAAGGTTGTTTGGACACTTGTGGGGAGGGTTTTTGGCTAGTGATTATTTTTGGGGGAGGTGAACCTCATTGCTTCACTATAAATAGCTCACTCTCCTTGCTTCATTTCACACCAAAATCTCCCAACTTCTCCACTTTGTGCTTTCTAGTGTTCTTGAGTGAGTTCTTGGGTGTTCTTCTTGAAACTCATCCTAAACCACCACACACCACCACTCTCGACCACCCCTAGATCTTAGAAAGGTAGAATAAGTTAGCAAGAAAGCGTTCGAGCAAAGGTCGACTAGTCGTTACGCCGCCGGAATTCAACTAGCTTATCGGCTTCCGACTAATCATCGGAATTAAGGTAGATACTTTATCTTAACTTTAGATTAGTATTTACTAGTTCATATTAAGGAGGTTATTATTTTGCTTAAACATGCCTAATTATGATTAAACGTGATTATGTTGGTGATTAGTGATTTTATGAACAATTAGACTTTGAAAAAAACACACTTAGTCGATACTATGCACGATTTGAAATTGACTTATCAAAATGCACCGTTATAATGCCCGATGGACTTTTGGAAACTTAAAATATCCAGTTATAATGCCCGGATGAAAATCGACTTTTCAAATTTACGCTGTTATGCTGCCCAATTGATTTTTTTGGAAAATAGTCGACTAAACTTTTCTTAAAGCAACTTCAAAATGTTTTGACTGTACTTGGACTGTTGAGATTAACCCAAGGCTAACACCCTTGAGGGTCTGTCAAAAAAGATATGCCTAGCGCTGTCTAAGAAAGGAATGGTGCCAGTAACTGCATTCGTGCGGCCATCCAGCCTGGGACTCTCCTGGTTATCTCATTTGTCTAAAGAAAGTCACCAACAAGATTTTGTACCTAAAGTAACACGGTTATCGTGAAATATTTTTAAACGAAAAGTTTATCTTGAAACGATTTCTAAACGGAAGATTTTTATGTAATATGGCATGTGCATGTTTTTCGAGACGGTACGACACGATACATTTTTCAAGAAAATGATCGATTGTTTTTACAAGAAGAAATAGAGATGAGAATGAAAATACTGTTGTAAATAAAATACTGCCATTAGAGTCCCGCCTCAGTTCCCCGGTGTGAACTGGTGGTCAAAGCTCAATGGAACTATACTATAAACAATACTGCCATTGGAGTCCCGCCTCAGTTCCCCGGGGTGAACTGGTGGTCAAAGCTCAATGGAACTATACGGTAGTGCTGTTTGAAGTTTCTCCTCAAATTCCGCGGGTGAATTTGACGGTTAGAACTTACTCAGTACAACACATAGCAAGCGGACCTCATAAACAGACTGGTGGGGATTCAGTGATATGGGTAGCCGGGACTATGTCGTGTGTGACGCGGAGTTAGCGGACCTCATACTGCAGGAGTCAGTTTATGGGTGGCCGACCCTTCGTACGGAAAGGTTGGTGACCGTTAGAACGGGGTTGTAGAACGGGCCAATAACTTTCGAGAGATGTGAGATGTTGACATGGTTGAAATTTGAAGAAGAATGCTGTTATGAGAAAATGATACGAGATACTGACACTATACTCTGGATTCTGAAATAATACGAGATACTGATTTTATTAAAGCTGCACTCTGATATGAAAAGAAATGGGATACTGATTTTATTTAAGCTGCACTCTGAATTGATGTGATACTGATGCATTGACACGCATGAACTTACCGTTTTGATAAATGATTTTCAACTATTTACCTGCCAACAATATTGTTCTAGAATTGCTAGTTTAATGTTGGGGTACGGTATCTATTGAGCGTCCTCGCTCACGGTTTGCCCTGGCATAATACCACGATGTTGGTATTATGCTAGATTGTCACGATGAACAGGAGGAATAATATAGCGCCGGAGGAGCTGCCGACATGGAGCACGACCAGATCAAGGAACGTATGGAGCCATAGAGTCCACCCAGTCTACTTTTTTTGTAATCTGTGAAGGATAGATCATCTATATGTATTTTTGGTTATTATTATTACTGTTTAAGACCGACTTTAAATTGTAATAATAATCCATAACGTATCCCGAAAATGCGGGGCGTTACACTCGGGAAGTGAGGGCAACTCTAGATTGCTAGCATCAAATGAACCTTCTATTTGAGGAGGGATAAGAGGGTCTGACATTCCCTCCATAGCCACGCCATCTTCTTGGACTATAGGAGTAACCTCTCGAGTCAATTGGGGGTCAGACAGCTTAACAATGATGCTAGTTGGAAGGACTTTCTTGACTCTAACAACCACAGTCGAAAGGCTAGGTGCATGGAAAAACTGAAACCCTTTGCCCATATCTAAATTGGAACACGTTTTAGAGCTTAAAAGGAATGATTGAAATTTATCCAAAACCTTACCAAAACATTTCCAAACCAAAAGCCAAAAGAAACCATTGAACCCATTCCATGCACCTGAAGCATATTTGCATATGCCTGAAGCACCCTCTTTCAGGTACCTGAACCTTCCTCATGCACCTGAAGCATCCCCTTTAGGCGCCTGAAGCATTCCCTTTAGGCGCCTGAAGCTCTTTTTCCAGAATTTTTAAATTTTAATCAGGAATATCTAGGTGTAATGATTATGATGCGATCTCGTAGATTACCTTTGAGGGAGGAGTGTCTTTGCCTAAATAAACCTCTAAAATGGCCCCTAGGGGACCTAAACCACCCTTTGGAGCATTACAAAAACTCTCACACCCCTCATTTGAAGGGGTTCCATGATTTTTCTAAAAAAAATCAGCCAAGCCAGTCATTTCTCTCTTAAGAAAACACCCTAAAGTAGTGTATAACCTCATTCAAACCTCCATTATCCACCCCAAAACCCTTCCCCATTGTTCAATCATCCATTTCAAGCTCCAAAAATGTAGTGAGTTTACCCAATCAGTGCGGCAAAGTTCTTATTGAGGGAAGTCAGTAGGTCCATGTTGGTTCTTGATACCAACAATGGGCTAACAATGACTTAAGTATATCAAAAAGAATGTTAACACCATTTTTCTAGCAGTATCAAAAGCAAAACAGAGGTCAAGGTGGGTTTGAGCAAGCACCTGAAGCAGTAGCTTCTGGCATCTGAAGCAATAGCTTTAAGGTGGGTTTGAGCAAGCACCTGAAGCAGTAGCTTCTGGCATCTGAAGCAATAGCTTTAGGTGCCTAAAGCCCCTTTTAGGCGCCTGATCCTCTCAACTTCAGGCATTTGAAACATACCTTTAGGTGCTTGAAAGAAAGCAGAAGGATCAAATTGGATTTTCCAAAGAGGGTCTCAAAAAGCTTTTGTGTCATTTTATTCACAGTTTATAATCATTGTTATCAATATTCATGTCATTCTACTATCATGCCATGTTATTTACATGATCACAAGCATCCACTTTCATACGATTAATTGTGATGATATTTACAATCTTATCTTGCTCATGTGATTTGAGTTTAAGAAACAAGTGTTTTTTAAAAATTCCTTAAGTACTTAGTAGAAACCGGTTTTTATAACCGGCCAGGGAGTGCCTTAAAAATCTCTCCCCTTTGTAACTTAGCTCCCGAACCCAAGAAATCTTGGTAACGATGTGTCAGTAAAAGCTTTTTCTAAAACAAGGGCAAAAGAGTCATTTTTAAAACCGGTTTCTCGGTGCGGTCCTTAAACCCTGGTGGCGACTCCAAAATCAAAATCATATTTTCCAAATTGTTTTTGGAACATGATCAATTTTTTAGCGATGTCAAACTTAACTTGATTGAGATTTTGCGGGGTGTTCACACAAGTGCGTTTCACAAGCAAGAAGTCTCGACTCATAATGACTTGTTTCTTGTGATGTCGATACCCTGTAGACCTACAATGCTTCATAGCATGATTGAAACACAATCTTACTAGCCTCATCCCACTCATCCGCCTGAACAAAGCCACCTGAAGAAAATTGACTGGGAACCTCAGAGTCCCTAACAACATAGTGCGAAGAAACCACCTCACAATGAGGGCCAGGCACAGCTTGCACAGTACCAGTCTCAACAGATTCACATGCCTCCATTAAAGAGCCAGACTTTGAAGATTCGCCAACCTGTCTCCTTCAATAATCTGTAACAACCCTGGAAAAATCCTCCCCAATAATCTGTACCAACCCTGGAAAAATCCTCCCCAAACAAATTAGTGAGCTCCATGTCCTCCAGATCGGAATCTTCCAACACATCATGCACTTCTTCCCATGGCTCATAATATGGATCAAAGAGATCCCTAAACCTAGTTTCTGTTGCAGCTTTAGCTTTAACAAGATGTGAATTCAAACCCCAATCAAGATCATCACAACCTATATCATCCATGGCAAGGTGGCGTTCCATATCCATAGACAAAGCAAACCTCCGATTATTATGGGAATGCACACAACCCTTACCTTTAACCTTCTTGAAAAACCCTTTTGCCAGCCTAAACCCCTTGGCCATAACACAACAACACCACACACACTAGATCAAAAAACAACTTGCCATTCCACTCGGTATACAACGTGGATAGACAACAAGTTATGTAACGACGGTAATCAAGTAGTATTCCACCCAAAGACCAGAGAAAACTAACAAATCAACAAAGACAACCCAAAATACTAAGATACCAACCAGAGTTGCCAAGTAGATATTCCACCCAATAATTAGAGAAGAACTAAGGAATCAATTAAGGCGAACCCAAATACTGATATACCAAATGATTGGAGCAATCGCGACTCCAGGAATCAATGTATCCTTCGTATTGTTGTACCAAATTTGGGATGCAACTGGAGAAGCCTTCGTATCTGATGATTGCGGTTATGAGAAAGCACCAGAATGACCGCACGCGCGGCCGGAGCAAGCTGTCGTTAGATCCACGCGCCTTGGCTATCTCTCTCTCTCTCTCTTGAGCTGCCGTCAGAGGCAACTTGATGCTTGAATTGGAATAAGGCCATCCGTAGTGGTGGAGTTAAATGTGTAGTTTGTGTAAGATTTAGGACAGTTAGTATAGGTTAGTGTTTTTTTGGGTTGTAGTGGTGTAGTTAAATGGTAGCTAAGGTGGTGTTAAACTTGGCAGTGACTAGCTCAGAAGTCAACTGTGACAATAGCAGGAGTTACACTTAAGTGGAGCCCACGTTGAGAGAGAGAGAGGGCGAAGGGGGAGTGGGGTTGGGTAGTCTGACACGCAGGAAATATCCAAGATGCCAGCGCATGCAAAGTATGAGAGAGAAAGAGAGAAGAAGGAAGGAGGAGAGAGAAAAAAGTGGTATTCTCACATATTTTTTTACACTTTAACAACACTCTAACAACACCACTACAACACTTTTTAACTTGACAACACATTTTGTCATAACAACACATAAATGGGTCCCACTTTTTACACTTTTGTGTCATATAACTACACAAATTTAACTCCACCACTACGGATGGCCTAAGTAACGCTATGTTTGGATGACTGAAATCTTGAATATAAATAAGAATCTGATTACTGAGAATTACTAAGAATCAAGTTTCTGGAAATTTTCTTGAGTAGGAATATGAATATGATTACTTACCTGGAGTAATTTCATTTAGGTGTTTGGATTTATTCAGTAATTTTCCGCGTGAAATAATTATTTTGGAAAGTTATTGAAGTCAATGTATCCTTTCCTTAATGAATGAGCCTAGAATCTGAGATTCCCATGAGGTAAGGAAGGAATCAGATTTCCACTCAGTTTGCGAATGTGATTCTTGGTTGAATGTGTCATCAGGAATCACATTCCTATTCCTGTCTGTTCCAAACGTCGGAATCAGAAAAGCATGGAATCACATTCCTATTCCTGTCTGTTCCAAACATTGGAATCATGAAAAGAAGGCATCACATTCACATTCTCTCTGGAAATTGCTGCCATCCAAACTGAGCCTTATGTTAAGGGGGGCCCTTTGACTTGCAAGTTGATATGATGGTTATGAAAAACAAAATACTGATCCCCAAAAAAAAAAAAAAAAACAAATGAAAAACTAAACAAAATCTTGGCAAAAAATAAACTTAAGATTGGCCCAAAACTTTAAAATGGCAATGCCACCATTTTTAGTTAGAGGAGAACTAAGCAAAAGCATTGGCTACTTGGCTATCAGTGTTTGCGTACAACCCCAGTACTCTTCATGCTCCTACTGGTTATGCTTTTTCAGTTTATCCATTTCCTTCTTTTTGCCTTTTCTTGTATCCATGCCACCCTATTTTTGTTGCCCGGCCTTTTTATGCGCTCGAATCATGGCTCTTTCACTCATGGGCGCATTTCCCATACTTCTTGAGATGGCATCACATCTGGTTCAAGAGGCTTGTCGCTAAACGGGTGCTTGCTGTCAGCAAATATCCTCATTTTCCTGTAATCCTGTCTCTATCCTGCATATATAAACAAACCCTCTCGCTTGATCTTCAACAAATTAATAACATTCCTTGATCAATTATAGGGTACAACAACTATGTTTGCCTGCTTCTCCAAGGGCAGCATTTTTTTCTCAAGTAAGCACACACAATAAAAAACCAGCCCGAGAGAAATCCCTTAAATACAAAAACCAAACAACTCTGTTGTATAATCAATTTGATCATCGCATTTGTTTGAAAAACTTAGTTAAGCTAATGTCAAATGTCAGATTTTCTTTAAGCTTTTGACAGTCAGCAAGTTCTAATTTTCCTTTCAACTTGTTTGCAACTAAATTCTTTTTAGCATATAGCAATTCAACTTCCTCCTATCCGTAAGTGATTTTTAGCATTTTTTTAGCATAAACCAGACTTTCTATGGTATGGGTGTAGAATATGAGTAGCATTTTATATCGGCAAACATTAGCTTGTGCTTTGAACAATATGATTTCAACTAAAGAAGCTCTCCATCTAGGAGAACTTCCTTTTGTAACTGAAATGGTGCTTTTCTTATAGTTAGTGTCACAGTCTACTTGAGGCAACTACTCTATAAGCAGTAAATACGGCGCTAGCTAGTTACCCCCAATTTTAATTAGAACCTTCAATCACAATTTGAACAAAGTTTGACAAGTGCATGAATAATTCTCATTATAATAAGAGTGGTGGTAAGGCCCCATCCCCGAAAATTTCAGTTAGCTGGCATAAAATGAGCAAAGGCATACTGCATGAGCATTTATATACCTTTGGGATGCTTTTCGTTCCCCCTGTATCTTATCATGTGATGCCAACCCGTCCTTAATGCGATTCTGAAGACCGCCATAAGAATCCCCATAATCAACCCCAGTTTTCTTGCTTTCAGACCGATTTTCCTAACAAAAGATAAATGTAAACCTAATTCAACCTGAAATAACAAGGACACATACATAGAAAGAGACAAAAGCCTTCACTGATTTCTAAGAACAAAACGAGAGTTCCATGTGTCCATTCTTTCAATGCTTATAAAATGTACACACCTCTGCACATAAAACCCTATGTGCAAGTAAACACATGTAAAAAGAGAGATGGAGAAAGCAATTAAATGAAAGAAATCAATGTATACTTCTTCAGATTAGCTTTTTTTGTGCAGATTTTCATTCGCCCCTATGGATCTCCGTATGGAATTCGCTAGCTTCGGGAAGAGTGGACGCTTCGGGCAAAATCAATTCCCAGGGTGTGATGCACCTGCTTGCTCCTCTTCACGGGGAGACCTGCTTTGGTTGGCAGCCAGCATACAGCCACCAAAACAAGAGGGTAGAGCTACTTAGTGTAGTAAGTTACAAGATTTTCAGTTTCTTGTAGCTCTAAAAGGAAAGAATCAAAGCGATTTGGTATTATTATATATAAGATCAATGTTCTTTTCAGTAGGATTCAATTTAATTAGGTATATTGAATGGAATTATAGATGGTCAATGTGTCTTTAGGACGAAATTCACAGATGGTTTCTCTTGTTTGAATTGTTTTGTTCTCTTTCAGTTCTTTCATTGTTGTAGAAGATCTGCCATCCCCAAAAACTAATTCATGCTATGTCAATGGTAGTAATTTATCTAGTATCAATTAAGCTGTTTTCTAATCTGGTGTAGATAACTGTACACTTATAACATGAGCATGAAAACAAACAGAAGACTGAAAGCAAGAATAGCTGATATTCAATTTATCGCCTATCAATTGCCAAGCACATATATGAAACAGAAATTATAGATCAGCAACAGCGCAAACCGAATACCATCTTTCCATGTTGATCCTAAATGAGTTTAAAAACAAGCACTGAAATGCGAAACGCTAATGTGTTTCACAATCAAATATTCAGCCTTCAAAATCTACTTACATATAACCCCCAAATTACGGATTTTAGGGTCTTGATGGGTCTAAATACAGCACCCAAAGCATATTCATGACGATTCGGATTAAGTGACAGACTCATGAATTGATTGAATTCTACATACAAACCTCCAAATTAGAAGTTGAAAACCCATCCGCAGGATGCCATACACCCCTATTCTTATATACCACAAGATAGCAGAGTATGTAATACAGCTTCTCTAGACCACAGCATGATATACTTATGTCTGTCTTCACATGACCAACATGGTATGCCACAAAAATGACTCCAAATGCAGGCTACTGAGACACTTTCAAACAGTATCCAAACAAAAAGGATGTTGCAACATTTTCCTTAAATGCAAATGAAACAAATCAAAAAATTCTTCTAACCAAACTTTTAATAGGATAGGAACCTTTTTTTTTTCCTTAACGCTTGCACATCCATGTCAAGTCCAATCATGTTTTCTTGATTGAAAAGAATCCCTTTTTTAATAATTTCCACATCTCCAGCACCGGAACTAACAATTTTTCTAGTCCAAAAGCCTGCACCTTAGGTCTCAATCTTGAGGTGAAATTCCATTTTCCAATCCTATCACCGAATATCAATATCCAACCTTGGTAATCCCAAAGCATATTACACTAATCTTAAGACTGCAAAAGAATCGAACCGGCATACAAAATAGTTAAAGAAGCATACCTGCTTCGCAAGATTGCAAGCACGATAAGAGGAGTTAAGGATTTCATAGTAGGCAAGCTACAAAAAAGAATATTCAAAGGGTTCCAGACGTTGAACCCATGGAATATTATTGTACTGGTTCCAACTCCAAACTGAGACTTCCCTTCCTGATGTGTGCAAGTCCCAGCTTTATTGTGTGATTAGGAGGCAACTCAGCCAAGCAATATCCTTCATCCAGGAAAACAAATATAAATCAGGTCATGTGTAGCAAATAAGAATCAAGGACGTCAACAAAGAAAAGATGGCACAATCAACACCCACCTGAGCAAACTTGTAAGCTAACGGAGTCTTCTCAGCAGCCTCTTTCCTCTTGGCCCCTGCCTTAAATTCAGCCAAGTACCTTTGGTAATCAAAATTACACACACCTCGAAAATGAAGAAACACATTTTAGCCATTTGTTTCATGAGCAAACAGTTAACAAAAGATACCCAGGTAATTATATATGCACACTCATTCCTCATAGAATACTGCCAAGGATAGGACTCTGCACAAACATTACAGTCTAAGTAAAAAACTGACTTTTTACCAAGAAATCCAATTTCATAAAAGCATTCCACAGAAAGTAATGTAGACATGCAAACACATGCAGGAAAATCAATATATTTAGTTTCAAACCGGTGAGTAAAGAACTAATAATGGAAATACACATACAAAAAGAAAACGCAGATTTGGGGGAAAACCACCATTAGTGCAAGTTGCGCAACAGCAGTCTTGGGAAAGGATTTTCATTTTAGCAAGAGGACTAAGCTAGGGAATCAGTCAAGCAATTCAAAAGAGATCAAATCATAGAACAATCTGAGATGTAACAGTACATTATATTTGGTCGACAACGTCAAAATCCTAAAGCAAGATGCCAAGACAAAGAAAGAAAGATACACCTATTGACCACGACCACCTTTAACTCATTTTCCCATCTTCCTATACGACTATTTCAAATATGCAACTGCAAATGACAAGAAGTAAAGTCAGATTCATACAAATCTTAATCCAATTAGAGCTCCATCATCTAATATCTAGTGTTTGCTCTAGCACTAGCTCTGTAAAGCAGACTGAATATACGGAAGACTAATTAAGGTTCAAAGTGGAGAAGCAATCCCAATTTCAAATCAAGCACATTCCATGCCTTCACTAAAATAGTAAATTTCATCAGAAGAAATCCTTGACAATGCCAAACCATGCACTCATTAGTGAAAACAGAACAAAAATTTTCAATTTCTCACTTTGACTTAACCTAAAAAGCCTACTAAGGGTAACCCTAAAGTAATAAAATGGCAAAAAATATTAAGTGTAGTTACTGTGTAAGTGTGTTCACGTTAGAGAGAAAGAAGAGAAAAGGCTGACCGAAGTCAAGGTATCCATCGGGGAGACACAATAGTACTGTAGTCAATGGAAGTAATTGGCGTACCAAAAGAACACCTGAACTTCAAAACTGGGGCACCGTCACCACCGCTAACGGCGATGACGTCCCACTCTATTTCGCAAGCACTTTCACTTTCCATGATGAAAGCACTTTCACAGGCCAATGTGGAAGCAATTGACAAGCCACCTTTGTCAACATAGAACTTGCAATGAGACAGAGAAACCTAAGATGATAAATTCTGTGAGTGTGACGATATGAGAAATCAGAATCTAAAACAACTAAATTAGGAGGATTTTGAAGACAATAAAGATTTCAAGGAGCATCATACCTTTTTGAAGCAACATTCTTTGTGATTCTTCTATACCTTTGATATTGGCTGGAGAAAACAGCTAATAAATTTTGGGGTCACATGGGGAAAAAAAACTCTGACGTCACGGTTAAAAGAATATTTAGGCACATACATCTTCTCTATATGGCAAGGTACCTACTTAATTTTGGAATCACATAAAAAACAAACCCTAACAGTTTTGATGAGGAACATGGGTACTAACAGCAAAACTAAGATATTTACAAGCAATAGAACACCCAATAGACTCCCTAACAGCCAACAGCTGGGTGATTGTGGACGTTAAAGATCCTCACACTCAAATACACAAAGCCCCAATACCCAACCCCTAAACACAAGCCCCTAAAAAATAGATTGACATCAGAAAAACCAAACAAACCGAAACAAAGAAATACAACGAAACCCTAAACCAAAACCCCAAAAGTAGGGATAGGGATGGGGAGGGTAGGGGGTGAATACCACTACCTCCATCCCCAATCCCCATCCCCTCCCCAATCTCCACCAAGAAATTTTTTTTAACCTCCATCCCCGCCCCAATGCAGGGAATGGGGATCCCTACGGGGAATCAGGGATCCAAAAGTTCACTCAAACTATTGAAGTGAATACCAAAGAAGTTGTATTAAAATCCAAAGCTAATGACAAAAGTGGTTCCAAAAAAAAAAAAAAAAAACAAAATGTACCAAGTCACTAAAAAGTGCTATTGTTGTTCTTGTTCTTTTTTTTTTTTTTTTTTGGTTTCCGAGCAGATTAAAATTTCACTCAAAAGTGCCACATAAAACAAAAGGAAAGGAGAAAACCTTCCTTGTACAACCAACCAAGTTATAACTTATCCAGGGGGAAAAAAAAACTTATAAACTTATACTAATATAATATACCTATATATGTGAACGGGGATGGGGGGAGGGGAGGGGAACTGGGAGGGGACTAACTATATCATCCCCCACCCGATCCAGAATTTTTTAAAAAAAATCCCCATACCCTACCCGATCCAGAAAAAAATCCCCGAATCTCCTATCCATTCAGGGAAGGGATGGGTTGGATCAGGGAGGGTCGGCCGAGATGGCTTTCCCTACCTAAAAGCCAACAAAACAACACACATAACAAAAACACAAAGCCCCAAATACCCAACCCTTAAACACGAGCGGCTTAAAATAAATAGACATCAGAAAACTGAAACAAATAAACACAACAAAACCCTAAACCCCAACCCCACAGGCCAACACACATAACCGAAAGAGGAAATGGAGGAAAAGCATACGATCACCAACCAACTGCAGCTCCACAATCTCAAGAAAGCATCTCTTCCTATCGAAAGAGAAGCAGCAGATCTGGCAATCGCAATACGGTCGAAACCAAAGAGAGAGGAGAAGGGGATTGAGATCAAGAAAGCAAATCGTAGAGGAGGGGGGAAGAAGATGCCGCAAGAGGAGGGGGCGTAAAGGAAGAGAGAGAAAGAGAGAGAAGTTCGCACCTGAAAGATGACCTGATGCACCAGGACCCATGCGCTAGCGAACGCGAAAAGACCAATATGCCCTCCCAGAAACAAACAAAATAGCGTGTACAAAAGGACACAACAGGAAATTTTTTCGTGGTTGGAAAACCCAGGAAAAGTAATTTGTAAATTGGAAAGGATCTGACGGAAAGACACAATCATCCCCACCCAAGATGCATAATAACAAGTGTAACCCAACAGCCCCAAATTTTCGACCAAGGGATACAATCGTCCAAATCGGCTGAAATTGGCTAACCTTCCAATTGAAGACATGCCTCTTTATAGGGTCCGAAGGGCCTGGAAATAAAAGCAACATAAACTATGGATTCATTAGTGGAATAGTAGTACTCTAGTTTTATTTTAAGATAGAATCAAGGGCCTCTAGTCTCCTGATTCTCATTCATTAAAAAGAAAACGAAAACTAAAACTAAAACTAAGATTAATTCCCAAACTAATACTGTTAGCTCATATTTTTCCGACCCCCAAAAGTTTCCGAAGAATGCAAGAAGCAAACATTTTTCATCCAAAATCCCAGCATATAAACGAGAACAACCATGGCCAGTTTTAAATTTTGGGACCAAATGTTTTTTTTTTTTTTTGGGAAATAATATGTTTTTACATAAACGAAAAAAGGTACTGTAAGAAAGGATGATAACTGTCTTCATAATTTAACCAAGACTAGTGTTGTAGTCGTGCAAACAAAGATCACTATGTTTTCCCAACTAAAAATGTTACTCCATTAAGCTTAGATGTTAGCATATCCCTTTTCTACAATGATATGTTTAATGAAGTTTTTTGAAATTACTCCACTTTGGATCATCTAATGAAAGAAAAAATTTAATAAAAGAAAATTAAGTTAGTAACGGAGTTGATAAAAAAACTAACTTACCTTTGGGATCACTATTTGGTATGATGGTGAAGTACTATTGACTCTAGCTTGACGCATAAATAAAAGCCCCATTAAGAAACAGCTGCCTTTTGACATTTTTGAACTGAAACGGGTTTACACGGGCGCTTTCTATTATGAAGAAATAAACGAAGATGGAGAATTGAACGGCAGACACCGTGCCGTGTGTGACAATGCCCCATCATCCACTATGCCAGAGCTTCTTCCAGGAATTTTTCATTGCAATTTTTGTAGATACTAACCCTATATCAAAGAATGATGAAATTCTATGGCCTTATAACTCACGCAATACCAAAATTACTTTACAAGGAAGAAAACAAGCTCCTAGGACACATAGTAACAAGAACTTGGAGCGTAATCGCAATACTTAGAGAAGAATGCAAAATTCATAAACATTCATCATCATATAACTGATGTTCTGGACTTCCAAATTCAGTACCAAATTTCATATCGTTATAGATAATGGTTAACATCATATGGATATGTACAGACATGGGATGAGTTCTATCATGAGCAATGAACCTGTGGAGAATTCCACATACCTCTACAAAACTAAAACCTGGAGACTTCTTTAATCCTCTTCTTTCCATGGCTTCTCTCATTCTTCTTGCATCATCCCAGAGCTTGATAACCGAATAAACATTCGACAGACCAATATATCTACCATCATGTTCCGGTTCCAAATCAACAAGTTTCCTTCCCACTATTTCTGCAAGGTCTAATTTCCTATGGTTCATACAACCGTTAAACAATGCACCAAGCATGGAAGCGGTTGGTTTGATTGGCATTTGATGTAAGAATTGGTATGCTTCCGTTAATTGGCCCGCACGAGCCATAACATCCACCATACAAGCATAGTGCTCATTTTTTGGTGTCATTCGTTCTTTAGTTAGAGACTCAAAGAAAAACCAAGCTTCCTTCACTAGCCCTCCATGAGCACAAGCACTCAACAAGCACAAGTATGTGATTTCGTCTGGAATGATTCCCGCAATCTTCATTTCCCCATACAAATCAAGCGATTCCATCACAAACCCATGAGTGGCAAGCCCTCCAATCATCGCATTCCAGAGTAACACGTCAGTCTGATTAATTGGAACCCCACGAAACACTACTTGAGCCTCCTCTATCGCACCAGATTTGGCATACATGTCCACTAGTGAAGTTTTCAATTCAAGAGTTATTGGCAAAGCATTCTCAATCATATACCGATGGGTCTTCCTCCCAATCTCAAGAGCACCTAAGTGGGCACAAGCACACAAAACACTCACCAAAGTTACCTCGTTCGCCTTCGGCCCTACAACCTTCATTCTCTGAAAAATTGCCAAAGCCTCTCCGTATTGCCCGCCTTTAACATACCCATCAATCAAAGAGCTCCACGACACAACATCCCGCTCTGGCATTAACTCAAACACTTTCTGTGCCATACCTAAGTCGCCACACTTGGCATACCCGCCCAACATGGCGTTCCAAGAAACCGAATTCTTGTCAGGCATTTCATCAAACAGTTTACGTGCGTACACTATATGCCCACAGGAACCATACATATGAATCGAAGAATTCGCTACAAACCTATCAGATTGAAACCCAGTTTTTAGAATGATTCCATTTACAGAATCCACAAGTTGAAGGTCTCCCATTCGGGCAGACGCCTTGGCGAGAAAAGGGTAAGTTAGGTGGTCTGGTGAGACCCCAACCCGCATCATTTCAACGAATATGGATATCGATTTACCTGGATTCTTGCTTTTGGAGTAACCCCTTATAATGGTATTGTAGTTATGTATCGTTGGATAGGAGAGCTGTTGGAAAATCTGATGAGAGTAGAGGATGTCCGGAGAATGAGAGGTGGCAGAGAAAGATAGAATTTTTGATGCGAAAGGGTCATGATGGGAAAGACCGAAGGCAATGACTAATGCATGGATTTGTTTGACCTCATAGATTGATTTGCATTTATCAAGAAAAGAGACCAGAGTCTGACCCAGATTGGCAAACTCACTCAGTAGTGAACCACTCAACATTTACAGGGCAAAGATAATAGCTGCCTGAAGGACGGCTCTGTTTGAGCTTGGAAAGAAAGGACTTGTTCCAAACTGAAGTTTCCCTCCTTTTCACGCTCCTCAGTCCTCCTTGGTACCAGATCAACTGCTACGCTGTTCGTTTATTGCAGGGGGTTTGAGCCGATGAATTTTATTTTTGTGTTTTAAATATTTATGTGTGATTCAATAGCCCAAACCCCGCCTTGCAATAGAGAAATAGGAGATTTGGGAACAAGTGATCTGGTTCTCTCTTTCTTCGCTCAGCGAATTTTTGTACCATCTCCCTGGGCCCAAGTGGTTTGGGGACATAATGTCCAATGTCCAGTAAATCTGGATTTTTAAATTGAGAATTAGGTAAATTTAAACCGTCATTAGATCAAGTAAGCACGAAAAGGAATGTGAATTTGCTAAAATCAAGATGGTTGATTCACTTACGGGGTGCTTGGATGGGGGATATCTCCCCCGTATATATTTTGACCCCCTCTTATTAGGGGGACCCACTCCATATCCCCTCTTTGGCAACCCCATTTGCACCCCCTGATATCTCTTCACCCCCTCTTCGATTTCCCTCGCGAAGGTTGTTCTCCCTGATAAGTTTTGGGCTGCTCTCACCCCGACCGAAAGTTATCTGGGAGTAGAGGGGCCCCTTGTTATCCCCCTACACAGACGATTGACATCGTTTTTGTGGTGCTTCATCTGTGGTTTGAACAGAGGTTGTGGTGTTGCGATTTCTGGCGATTTTGGTGCGATTTTGTGGGTTGCGATCGTGTTGCTTCATCTCCACGTCAGGTATGGACGAAATCGACCGAAATACGTTGCTATTGTTACTGATTTTTTCGATCTGAGTAGTTTTAGATCTGGGTATTTGATCTGAGTAGTTTTAGATCTGGGTTTTCATAATGCTGGTTCATCTCCTTCATCTTTCGGTATACACCTTGTGTAGATGTGTCATTGTAACTAGGTTTTCATTCAGTTGCTTCATCTGTTGTTCAAATTGTATTTTTTTTTCTGTGCAAAAAATTCTAGGATTTGTGAGATTGTGATGTGGTTGTTTTGTGACTGTACATGTTCAGATCTATACTGTGGTGCTCTTACTGTATTTTTTAAAATTACAAATAAATAGCCCTTAAGAAGCCCTATTCGTACTGTATATTTGGGCTTATCTGTTAATTTTGGTGCTCTTTAATAATCCTTAACAAGGCAGTAATTTAGAACGTAATAAAAACCTCCATGTAGAAAATACAGAAGAAAGACCCTGACAAATTTGGCTCGCGAAATATGTGAACCAACCATTTCGTCAAACTAAAGTTTGGTAAAACAAGAAGAAACATATAAAAACATTTGAAATTAGCACCCCCATTTATTGTGTGTGATTGAATCATACTCGTGAAACCTTTGTTAGGTTTTTAGGATGGCAAGACTCAACAAAAAACAATTACGGAGGAGAGAAGAGCAAGAGGCAATCATTGCATTAAATACCTTCATTCAGGCTGCAATGGGGGTGTTTCGCCTTTACTTGTTCATCATATCAACGGCTCAGTATCCTCGTCCAGAGTGTAGCCAAAATCCCGACTTCTACCATACACAAGTAAATGTTGTCAATAGGCTCGTTAATGGTAATGAGCTTGAGTGCCATGATCAGTTGAGGATTAATAGACACACATTTTTTAGATTGTGTTGTTTAGTGCGAAGTGTTGGCCTAGGGGACTCTAGGTACGTAATACTTGAGGAGAGGGTAGCTATTTTCTTGTGGATCCTTGCGCACCATACGAAGCAAAGGCGTACCCACTATCAGTTCTGGAGATCGACAGAAACGATAAGCAAACATTTCAATGCTGTACTCCAAGCTGTCTTACGCCTTCATAGAATGCTCCTTGTAACCCCCGAGCCCGTACCTGCGAACTACGATGACAATAGATGGAGTTGGTTTCAGGTACACTTCCATTAGAAATGTTTCTACTTAATACATTTGGTTTCCTCAATTCCACTGTATGTACTTACTTCGAATATACTACTCAAATTGTCGTAGAATTGTCTTGGGGCTTTGGACGGGACCTTCGTGCCTGTAATGCCCCGACAGTCGACAGGCCTCGCTATAGGTCAAGGAAGGGAGACATTGCCACAAATGTTTTATGTGTTTGTACGCGAGACCTGAAATTTGTCTTCGTCTTGTCTGGTTGGGAAGGGTCGGCCATAGACTCTAGAATACTCAGAGATGCCATCGCAAGACCAAATGGTTTGAAAGTCCCCCGTGGTATGTTGCAATTTCTCACCTTTCCGTTCCATCCATTACATTTATGAACTATCCGTTCAAACATTTCAATGTCGTAACTTCCATTGGTTACAGGACATTACTACCTTGTGGTTGGCGGATACACAAACGGGGAGGGTTTTCTAGCACCGCACCGAGGACAACGATATCACCTAAACATTTAAAGGCAAGATCACATGCCGGCTAGCAAAGAGGAGTACTTCAACATGAAGCATTCCGCTGCTAGGAATGTCATTGAGAGATGCTTTGGGGTTTTGAAAATGCGATTTGCAATATTGAGGTCTCCCTCCTTTTACCCCATCCAGACTCAAACCCGTATCGTGACAGCTTGTTGTCTTCTCCATAACCTAATTAAAAGAGAGATGCCCAACGATCCGGTTGAGTTGGAGTACACGCAATGGGAACAACAACACCTCCACGATGTCCATGTAGATGATGATCGCATTACTACCGTAGACACTGTAACACACAAATTCGTGTCCTGCAATAAAGAACAAGAAAAAGATGCACAAAATACAATTTTATTGATTTTGAATTAAATGCGAGGGGTACAATCTCTAATAAATGCTCTTTCAACAAAACAAAAGAACAAAATCCTCTGATTCGATCTCCGGAATTGATGGCTTTCCAACGGCTTGAATGCTTGTTGTTGAATCGCGCAAACAATGACTTTCTTTGAATCTTCGAGTTGAATGAACTGAAGAACAAAGCTTGAACAATGGTTTGAACTTGAAAGAACTCCAAAGAAATCCTTCGAAAAGAGATTGATCTTTGAAAACTTTCAAGATTTTTTGGTTTGTTGTATGATTTTAGGTAGAAACTTGCAAAGAAATCGGCACGTAATTTGAGTGCTTAATGATTCTTTGCAAGGTGTTGAATGTGGGATTTTTTTGGGGAAGAACTTTGAGAGAGAGAGAGAGAGAGAGAGACTTGTGAATGCTTGGATTCTTGAGAGTGCTTGAGAGCTCTTATAGAATGCCAGCAAAAAAGGTCCTCTTCTCCTTCATATGAGCCTCTATTTATAGGCAAAGGAGAGGAGTGACAAATTTGGTAAGATTTTCTTTCCAATTAACTTAGGTCAATATTAAAGAAATTATAATATATAAATATATATTATAATTATTCTTTTGACTCAATGAAAATTGGACTGGGCCTGTAGCTTTGGGTTGGCCCAAATCTATGACCCATTTCAAAGCCGGTCCATCTTCTTTTGGTCATGCCCATGATTGAGCCCATATTTTTGTGAGCCCATTTGGCTAATTTAAATTAGCCCAGCTTATTTTGGCCTTTACCGTATTTCAAATGGATTGAGTCCATAATTTTGGCGGGCCCAAATTTATTTGAAGGCTTTGACCAGCTTTGACTTTAATTAATCCAGACAATTTTATTTGTCTTAATTAATTTGGACAGCGATTAAATCGTGTCAAAATTTTAGTGTCTACAGACACGTCTACTGAATGGACTGCCGAGAGGGATGCGTTGGCTACTGCCATGTACAATCATTGGCTAGCAAATGGTGGGGGACAAGAGGTTTATCCACCATGATTCATGGGGATGTTATGTAGCAGTTGTATTAAGAACTTTGTTTTAAGTATTTGTATGAAGGCATTTAGTTATGGCTTTTGCTGCACCTGGGCAGTGTTACTGAAATTGATTCTGTCCATTGTGAAAATCTGTGCTTCAGTGTAGTGCAAGTGCAGGTTCTGTGATTCTGATTCTTGTTTTTGTGTAGTGCAAGTGTGATTGGGATTATGTGAAAATCTGTGATTATGGTTGTGGTTTTCCTGAGCTTGGTAGTTGTCATTGTGGTTGTGGTTTTGCTATCTATCGTATGTGTGTGCAAGTGCAGGTAGTAGAACTAAAATCTGGGCAGGTGTAGTGGAAGTTGCATAAGTTGCAACTGCAAGGCTTCATAGCTGCTGTGCTGTTTGTTTTTGTGTAGTGCAAGTGATTATTTATGATGTGCATTTTGTTAATGCAGTGCAGTGCTTTGTATGAAATATTTTTGGAGTACCTTGGTTGAGTTTCTTGTAGCTGCTGTTAGCTTCCATTGGCAGCCATGGAATTTTGTAAAACCTGGGCAATGATGTTCTATCTGAGCCCATTCTATGGTAAACTTGCTCATTTCATGCATAAGTATGGTTAAATTTTACATTTACTTGGTGAAGGTACTTGATTTATGGGCGATGACGATGTTAAAGGCGTTGACTTGTAGTAAAACTAAAACATTAGATGGCCGATAGGCAACTAATGTTGCAGCCTTGACCTATTGTCTTAGAAATTGGTGCAAACCACCAAAGTATCTGAGCCCACTTTATGGTAAATCATATTTATGTCTCTAATATGCGATCATTGTTATTGTAACTATAGGTGACTCTGTTTTTTTTAGTAGAAATGACAGGGAAAAAGTCCTACTATGTTGTATGTGTCGGTCGCACACCAGGAATTTATGACAGTTGGGCAACTTGTAGCCAACAAGTAAATGGGTTCTCGGGTGCTATTTACGAGAAGTACGATTCATGGGAGGAGGCCAACTCCACTCTCCGACATTATTTGCAAAACAATACTGGGAGGATGACAACTTTAGAAGCGGCAAATGTGGAAGATTACCCACCATTGCTAATCCCAATGCAACCTGCCGTTAATCGTGACCGAACAAGTCTTCTGAAGAAATTGTGCTGCGTCAAATTGACATGGTTTGTACTCGGTGCAGCAATGGCAACTATAATCGCGTTTGTGGTGATAAAATTTGTTACTTTTTAGTACCCATGTGTAGCAAACTACTAAAATTTTAATTTGTTTTGTAATGAAGGGTTGTAATTCCATACATTCACATTTGGGCTGAATTTACATCAGCCTGTTGACTTGTAGTAAAACTAAAACTTTTTGGTATGGTCCTAGCAATGATGAATGGTAAGTAGAATGTTGTAACTATTTTTAGGTGTAGTCAAACTGAAATGGTAGGTACCCATGTTATTGTTGAACGTCAAGTACTTAACTTTTTAAGTTGAAGGGTAAGTAAAAAAAAGTGCATATAAATAGGCCTATCTCTAATTCAGCAATTCATTGCAACATCTTCTATAAACACAGCATATAAAATTTTGTATGATGTCAAGGCCACACCAGAGTTCGACCAACCCCCGCTGGACTTGGAGCTTTGACGAAGAGCAGAGTTTAGTACAATGCCTTACAAGCCTTGTTCAAATGGAAGTTTGGCAATCAGATTTCGGGTTTCGTCCCGGCTACCTACAAGTGTTGAAAAATCAAATGGCCGAGTCTTACCCCGAAAGTGGTATAACGGAAATTTACATAGAAGATAAGATTAAGGCATGAAAGTCTACTTATCACACCATAGTTCATCAAATCCTTATGCATGAAGGGTTTTCATGGGATGCAAATGAAAAAAAGGTTCTTGCTACAAATGAAGTGTGGGCTAATTATATCCAAGTAAGTTATAACATTTTTCATATTTAATATTAGCCAAATTATTTAATACTCATTCAATTTTCCCACTCTTTATGTAGGTTCATCCACGGGTTATGAATATCAAGGACAAACAATTTCCATTGTTCGACGGATGGAGCTTTTGCTTTGAAAGTTTATTAAATAAACTCATAGTTATGCACTTTATTGTCCTTGTGATAAATCTCAAATAAATTAGTATATTTATTTGAGACCACATGTATCGTTTTTTAAAATTCCTTTTAATTGTATCTCAAATAAATTTGCATTAATTATTTGAGAGTTTAATAAAATATCTTTGTAATTTTTTTTTGTATGAGTGACCCATTTAATAAATGTTTTAGTTTGTTCATTTATTATTCATTGTGCTGACGTAATAAAAAACAAAATAAGATAGCCCAACAAATGAAAAAAAAAATACTTTCTTCAATTTTTTATGACAACCAAACATTCAAATGTTTAATTAAAAAAAAATGTTTTTTTAAAAAATAAATTTTTTTTTCTGGTCAAATCACTTAATTACACTTAAAATCATCCAAAAATACAAAAATAATTTATTTCATGTAATTATATAATTAAATTAATCATTAATAATGATTGGTACACCACAAGGGCAAATAAGTCATTTGACAGCTTTTCCCATCATCCACCCCCTCTTATTTTTAAGTTATCCAAACCAAGGCAAAAGTTATCCCCCTATTTAATCCTTCATCCAAACCATCTACTTTTTTATCCCCTCTCCATAAACATCACATCAATCTGGCCCCCCCTCCAAAAATAATATCCCCTCTTATCTTATCCCCCTCTAAAACTTATCCCCCTGAAAATAATACCCCATCCAATCGGGTGTTACCGTGATATATAATTACACTTTGTATGACTAGTTTTCGCCTCCATGCACGCACGGAGTCTCGTACTCGTTGTTATCCTTAGGTTGCATTGTTTGTTTTCATCTTACGATCAGATCTTTTAATTACCAATTAAGCTATTTTTTCTTTTGGTTTAATATATGTATCAAGCTGTTAGTTACTTTAGCGGTTGAAAGGATATCTACTCTGGGTTGCTATCTACGTATTTTGTGCAGAGAGTTTGATGGTCTAAATGATGACGTTCAAATTAGATATAGGTGGGTGGCGAGGAGAGCGATGAGGGTGACCCAGAACCGCGTGTATATTTTTACATGTATATTTAGATAGGTGGGTGGCGATGAAGCTTGATGAGGAAAGAATCGTGGACGGATTAGTTTCTTACATGTATATTTTTTTAAAAATGTTGAAGAATATGAGTTTCTTGGTTAATTCCTTATAAAATCGAGCTTTGTAGATAGTGTAGATTATGTTACTTCATAACTTGTAATGGTCTTTACTCTGAGCCGCTATCTACGTATTTTTTGCAAGGGGGTTTGATGGTCTAAAGGATGACATTCAATTGCTAACTACGAAGGATTGTGGAATGTTAGGATTGCAGAATGTAAGGTATACTCGAATATATTTAAGTCAGTAGAGATAGCAAGGGCGGAAAAATTGTTAAGAGCTAAGATTGTGCCTTTTAGAAGAAATAGTCGAGTAACAAAATATCAAGGTGACTTTTCCCTAACATGCGTTCACTATGGAAGTAGTTTTGGAGAGGCAATAATATATATAGTAACCAAACTCATCGCATTACACAAATTAGGCGCGGAAAGATGCTTGGGGGCCTTCTTGGTTTATTGAGAAGTGTTTAATGCTTGGCTTTTTTTTGGTTGTTCGTTTCCTTCAATTTTTTTTGGGTGTCTTTGTCTGGTTTTGATATTTGTGGTTAGCATTCTGCAAGATCTTAATCGCGATCACTTTTTTATATTTTAAAGCTTCCAACTGAGATCGAACTGCAATTTACTTCTCTCTGTATCTGCACTTAATTATAATTGGTTGGACATATAAAAAATGACGATCTTGTTGATTATCAGAGTGCATTTTTTGCCCGTGACAGAGAATTTCTATCTCCATTTTCGAGTAGATGATCAGGTATATAAATTACGGAAATAACAGCATTAAGTTTGGTAAAATTGATTAAACTGTAGCTTAATGTTTTCTACTTCAAGTTACCATTATTTTTGTAACGCCCCGCATTTTTGGAAAAGCGTTATGGATTATTATTACAATTTAAAGTCGGTCTAAACAGTAATAATAATAATAACCAAAATACATATAGATGGTCTATCCTTCACAGATTACAAAAAGGTAGACTGGGTGGGTTCTACGGCTCCGCAAATTCCTCCGTCTGGTGGATCTCTATTCCGGCAGCTCCTCCGGCTCCGTGTTCTCCGTAAAGGTATTCCTGTCCAACGTGATAATCTAGCATAATACGTCAGAGTCGCGAAGCAACATCGTGGTATTATGCCAGGGCGAAACCGTGAGCGAGGACGCTCAATAGATACCGTACCCCAACATTAAACTAGCAATTCTAGAACAATATTGTTGGCAGGTAAATAGTTGAAAATCATTTATCAAAACGGTAAGTTCATGCGTGTCAATGCATCAGTATCACATCAAATCAGAGTGCAACTTAAATAAAATCAGTATCCCATTTCTTTTCATATCAGAGTGCAGCTTTAATAAAATCAGTATCTCGTATTATTTCAGAATCCAGAGTATAGTGTCAGTATCTCGTATCATTTTCTCATAACAGCATTCTTCTTCAAATTTCAACCATGTCAACATCTCACATCTCTCGAAAGTTATTGGCCCGTTCTACAACCCCGTTCTAACGGTCACCAACCTTTCCGTTCGAAGGGTCGGCCACCCATAAACTGACTCCTGCAGTATGAGGTCCGCTAACTCCGCGTCACACACGACATAGTCCCGGCTACCCATATCACTGAATCCCCACCAGTTTGTTTATGAGGTCCGCTTGCTATGTGTTGTACTGAGTAAGTTCTAACCGTCAAATTCACCCGCGGAATTTGAGGAGAAACTTCAAACAGCACTACCGTATAGTTCCGTTGGGCTTTGACCACCAGTTCACCCCGGGGAACTGAGGCGGGACTCCAACAGCATCAACATCTCAACTTTCATCACATCAACATTTTCATTCTCATTTCTATCTCTTCCATTTAAAAACATTCGATCACTTTCTCGAAAAACGTGTCGTGTCGTATCGTCTAAAAAAAAACGTACACATGCCATATTACATAAAAATCTTCCGTTTAGAACTGTTTCACGATAAACTTTTCGTTCATAAACATTTCACGATAACCGTGTTACTTAAAGACAAAAATTCTTTCTTCCGGAAATTTAAATCAAAACATAAGGATTAATTCTCGTTCTTAGCTTTGCTGGCGTGTTTTAAGATTCGTATGTCAAATTGCCACTTGGTTTGGCTAAACCAAGAAAGTACCCTACTAGAAAACTCTAGTAGTTGAATCCGTTTGGCGTGTTTTAAGATTCGTTCGTCGAATCGCCACTTGGTTTGGGCTAAACCAAGAAAAAGCCTGACTAGACATGCTAGTTATAGATTCTATTTGTTAGTCTGAATAGATTAAGAATATTTATTCAATAATCCTGAAAAAAATCTCATTTCATTTAAAAAGCTCTTTTCTTCAGAAAATCGGTCGGGCATTATAACTGCGTAAATTTGAAAAGTCAATTTTTATTCGGGCATTATAACTGGGTAATTTAGTTTTCCAAAAGTCCATCAATCATTATAACGGTGCATTTTGATAGTCAATTTTAAATCGTGCATAGTAACGACTAAGTGTGATTTTCAAAGTCTAATTGTTCATAAAATCACTAATCACCAACATAATCACGTTTAATCATATTTAGGCATGTTTAAGCAAAATAATAACATCATTAATATGAACTAGTAAATACTAATCTAAAGTTAAGATAAAGTATCTACCTTAATTCCGATGATTAGTCGGAAGCCGATAAGCTAGTTGAATTCCGGCGGCGTAACGACTAGTCGACCTTTGCTCGAACGCTTTCTTGCTAACTTATTCTACCTTTCTAAGATCTAGGGGTGGTCGAGGGTGGTGGAGTGTGGTGGTTTAGGATGAGTTTCAAGAAGAACACTCAAGAACTCACTCAAGAACACTAGAAAGCACAAAGTGGAGAAGTTGGGAGGTTTTGGTGTGAAATGAAGCAAGGAGAGTGAGCTATTTATAGTGAAGCAATGAGGTTCACCTCCCCCAAAAATAATCACCAGCCAAAAACCCTCCCCACAAGTGTCCAAACAACCTTTTGCAAAAGCAAAAATTAAGATTTAAAGACTAGTTTTAGGTTATAAGAAATTCCCCACCAAATTTCCCACCAACTTAAAGATTAGTTTTAGGTTATAAGTAATCTCCCACCTAATCAAGGTTAGCTTTAATAAAATAAAATAAGAGTTGGGGATTTAGTAAGGCTTCCGGACGCAGTGTGGTGAAATACCCGGTGTGTACGCGTTTATTTACGGCGCGAAAAGTATAATTAAACAGGTTAAATCTAATTCGTTTAATCTAACCAAACCAAATTATAAACTATAATTATTTAAAAATAAAACCGCATTAATACATCGAAATTTTTTTTATTTACAAAATTTCGGGTTATTACAATTTTAGAAGATTACAACTCGTTTGAGAAAAGCCCCACGACTATTATAAAATGGAAAATTTTCCCTCTTCTTGTTTGGTTTGGAGAGAAAGATGAGGGAAAATAAAAAAAATTAAGTTTTGTAAATAGTGAAAATTTCCTCCCACTTTCCCCTTACTTTCCTCTCATTTTATTTTCCTTCCCTTTTTCTTTCCTCCCTCATGTTCCAAACATAGCCTTTTTATTACAAGAAGACAAAACTATGGAGCCTTAGCAAAGGCATGATGGGCTTTCAATATGAAAGTCTCGCCCTAATGGTTATTTGCTATGATGCAACAGCATTAGCAAAGAAGATTTTATTCCAGAATATATGGGAAGAAAATGAGAATTAGACATCTATTTAAACTCACTGTGTTGTTCATTTTATAAATTAAGGAGGAGTTGAAACTTTAAACCTCTCCCAAGAGAGGGCACAAGTTACTCCTATAATGACAAATGCTCCAAAAATTTCTAGCTGCTTGGGCAAGCCAGAATAACAAATTGGACATGCTGTCCAGATGACTGAGAGCCGCCTAACATTCTAGAAGCATAGAGGGTGTTTGGCCCCCTCTTTTTTGCATTCTCATTAATGACTTTTTATTTTTGGGTGTTTGGGTGGTGTGAACCAAAATGAGTTTTGAGAGAACTCATTTTTCATTTTTACATTTAGAGAAGAGAATGGAAAAAGAGGCTTTGAGGATCGAGCTTTTACATTCTCATTTTCCACTTCTGGTTTTGATGAGAGTGAAAAAGACCAAATTGCCCTACCCCTTTTTGGGAAATTAAAAAATCCAACAATACCCTTATTTATACAAATAGATTATCCTTTTGTCCAACAAAACATAAAATTTTGCGTTAAATATTTTGTGTTTTAAATTAAAAATGACAAACTTTTCGTAACTGATTATATGGAAAACAAATAAAGGGGTACTATTTGATTTACTACAATTTTACTTAATCGTTATATTAATTCAATTTAAGAACGTACTCCGAGAGTTAATTATCAAAACAATAAAGGAAGAACACAAAATATAAAAGAGTTTTTAGAATAAAAATGCCAAGCTGGCAATCCATTCTAAAACTTGCTAAAAACAATATCCGTCCACATTTTGAATACCATAATAAATAAATAAGGGCAAAATGGTAAACAACCAATCCGTAACTCATTCTCATCATTATTCTCTCAAAGACTCAAACAATACTTTTGTTGCAAAATGTATTATGCACATTTCTTCTAAACACTTCTCTAAAATTCAAAGCACATTCTGCCCAAAAAGCCAAAAAGTTAAAAATAAAAAACTGAAAAGTAGGCTCTTGAACACCCTCTTTTAATAGACCTCAAGGGAGGTTAGTGCATGTGTCATAGTGAATATTTTGCCCTTCTATGCATAAGATATTTTGATCATTTTACTACGTAAGGGTACTTTAGTCTTCATGTGTAGTGGTATGGTAGTGATAATGATCTCAAAAACGTTTTCCACCCTTGAAAAGTTGATAACGTTTGCCACCAAAAGCAATTGGTTTTTCGTTAATCTTGAAAATTTTGTGTTAGATGTTTTCCGTAGCATAGATTCCACGAAATTTCTTTTTTCCAAAAAATAAAATTTGACTGAAACAAATGGTGCCTTACGTAAATAAAAAAAATGCTAGGGAGTAGAGATACATGCATCCAAAGGTATATTGACTCTCACAAGCGATGATGGACCGTTAAATAGTGTTGTGGGTCCTATTATCACTTTGGAGAGAATGGACAAATTGATGTATGTTTAGACGTGTCCCTAATATTGCTCTACATGGCTGCATCTCGGATGCAAGTGAGATGATAATTTGTCTTTTCTTTAAAAAGATATATATATGTGCATCATTATCAAACACACACACACACACACAAACAAAAAAAACCCCACCAAATTTGACCTATAAACAGCTTTATAATTGATTTAGCAAGTCACTTTTTTTGAAAACTCACAAAATCAGACTATTTATTCTAAATTTACTATATTAAACTATTCTTTCTTTCTACTCCTATTCAAAAAAAAAAAAAAAACTACTTTAGCTAAATAATACAATAATAATAAAAAAATTATAAAAAGGGAGAGGTGCATAAACAGTGCAGCACCAAGATTGTTCACCTATTGTAACAATAATAGATTGCAGAGGGCAAGTAGAGAAGCTGATATTGGAGTGATTTCAATTGCTACTTTAACTAAGAGCATCTCTAGTGGACTACCTAAAAATGTTTGCTAAAGTGTACACCTTAACACATGTAAGGCCCTATTTTGTGTGCTAAGAGCAAGTGCATCAGTCTCCGCAAACACTCTTGGTTAGCTATTTAAGCTATGCAAATCATAAAAACTCCTCTGCAACAGATTGCGTAAGTGGTTAGGTAAGATCCCTCCAGCTACAATTCTTTGCTATTTCTACCGAAGGACTGTTCATTGGCAATTGGATATTTTATTAATTATTTTGGTCCATCACCTGCATGTTCTCTCTCCTCTCTCCTCTATTTCACATTCAATTTCTTTTTTTTATGTACAATTTAATGAAACTGAAATACTATTTTAATAGAGGTTAGGTAAATAGATGATATTATTGGAGTGTTGAAAGAAATGTGTACTATGGCAATTTTGGCTCAAATTTTGCCAAATTTGATGCACTAGCTCTAGGAACTTGGTTATAAATGTTCTCTCTCCTCTTTCTGTTTCCTTAAGCCTCTCCCCAAATTTAGGTAGTGACTTGGGACACTTTAGAGAGTAGGGGGTGACACCTAAGATTTTAGGAAGTCATTTTTTGTCCACTAGATACCATTTTTTGAGTTTTTCATAGGTAACTAGTTAGGGCACTTTAGGATACTTATTTAGGTAGTCCACTAGAGATGCCCTAAGGGGGTGTTCCAATAAGGCAATTTTTAGAATAAACTTGCTTTTTACGATTTTTTATGTGATTGATTGTGAGAGAATGACCTGTCTTAATTTTTGGAAAGAACTGTTTTTTTGTTAGTAGAACCCCTAAATGTAGCATTTGGTGTATTGATGCATCTCTAAAGATAGATGCTGCTCTAAGGTGGATTTATTTTTGGCGAATTTTTTATTTTTTCTGTGTTTTTCTTGTATTTTCGGACCGACGGTGTCCTTTTTTAATCTAATAATATAAGTTTTCTTGGTTAAAAGAAAGGTGGATTTATTTATTTTTTTTTTTTAGTTTTTCTTGTAACAAGGGGAGCTATTTGAGTACTTTCCTCTTTCTTGGTCAATGTCCAAGCTTTCGGGCGGAAGATTGGAATGACAATGGTCCCCTCAAAAACTATATTTATTTAAAGAGAAAAACTTATTCACGGTTGATCCATGAATGAGTTTTTTTGCAGCCCCCAATGAGAGTTTGCCAACTCACCCTCTCCTAACCTAGCACCGTAGGAACACTGCAGCAGCAACAACGACTTTTTTGGGTAAGTCTAAGGGCTTCCAAACGCAAAAATGATAGGTACACACAATTTTGTACCCACAATTTACCCAAACACACACACAAGTGTGTGGGCTCCACACACACATATGTGTATGTGTGTGTGTTTGGGTAAATTGTGGGTACAAAATTGTGTGTATGTAGTGTTGCTGTTCCAAACGTGGTCTCGTGGGGCCCACTTCGGGGTTCTCCACAAACGATCCGAACCGTTAAATAATTTTAAAATAATTATTTGAGTGACCTTGGAGAAAATAAGGTCCATCGGACATGTTTACATAATTGATCTAATTTATTATATTTTCATTTAGAATTCAGGACCCTATAATTTGAAAGGAATTTCAAGAAAAGTTACACAATTGTACGCTCAACAACTCATTGATCTGAATCGTAGGTTTTGTAGAGCTCGTTGAGGAGAGCATTAAGCAAAAAAATTATCTTGACCGGGCATTGGTAGGTACAAAAAGTATACGGGTTTCAATATAGTGTTTTTTTTGGCCATCAAAACGAATTTATTATTATTTTTTTTGAAAACCACAAGATATCAAAACGAAAATTGATTGTTCATTCTTCCTACCAATTTAGTGAAATTCTGCTTCCCTTCTTCTTGCTTCATCTCAAAAAAACAAAGCTCTCTTTTTGTTGGAGAAGCGATGGAGGACAGCCACCATATTATCCAGATGCCAAGGGTGAAACTGGGTTCACAAGGGCTTGAGGTAATCAAACTGTTCTTCTCTCTCTCATCCTAATTTCAAGAAACTCACTTAAGTTCAAATAGTTGTTAGCTTCTTTTTTTTTTTTTTTTTTTTCATTTCGTGTGTCTATTTTGATTATAGATAGTTGTCACCTGTTATGAATCAGGTGTAATCAGGGCCGACCCAAGGAATTTGGGTGCCCTAGGCCCAGTCGTAAAAAAGTGCCTTGTATATTTTTACAAACTAACAATAGTGAAATAATTTGTCTATATAATTATTTTAGTCCATTTGTCTATACTTTATTTAACCATCTACTTGCAATTATAATTTTTAAAAATTGAAAAACCGTGTACTTTATCAGCTTTTCATGGGAATTTACAACCTCATAATTATAATTTTCACGGAAATTTGGAAAAAAATTCAATATTTTACAATGATCTAGCAAGACTATTAGACTAGTTCTAATTTTTCTCACATTGAGATCAACAGTATATGTCATTTACAGCCGAAGACCCAGAAGGCAACATCAGGTATTTGTTTCATTCATAAGAGGAAGAAGGCCCAGAAGGGAAAACCTTGCATTCAGATTTTTAACATTCGATCAGACTTGTATTTGTATCGTTCCAATATCACGCTTAGCCCTTTTTAACTCATATTGGGCTTTTTTTTTTAGATTGGGCCACAATTGTATAGGCCATTTTGTAACTGCTATTGGGTTTTTTTCTTTATTTGGGTAAAAAAATAGTCCAAGTCTAGCCCAATTTTAACAAATGTTGGAGTGCCCCAAAAATCACTCTTTTTTGGAGTGCCCTAGGCCCAGGCCTCATGGGCCGGCCCTGGGTGTAATCGAGAGACTTCATGCCACATCCCATCCCTCCCCCCACCCCTGTTTCTTTTTCTGAAAATGAATCAAAAGAATTTTTCTTTTACCTGAAGATGAATCAAACGATCAAATACAATTTTGCAACAAATAAATAACTCTGTATCCATTCTAGGGCTGCAAATGAACCGAGCTACTCGTGGCTCGGCTCGTTTAGTTTAGCAATCAAGGCGACCTCGAGGTCGAGTTTTAGGCTTGTTTAGTAAATGACCTCCGTAAAGCTCGGCTCATTTCTATAGGCTTGACTCGTTTAAGGAGGCTTGTTAAGTAATTTACCCTACTTGGCTCGTTCAGGGCTCGTTCATTACAGACAAACCAATCTTTAACTCGTTTACGAGCCGATCTCGAACTCATTTTTTGGCTCATTTACTAAACGAGCTGAGCTCGAGCTCTATAAAGCTCCGCTCAGCTCGGCTCGTTTGCCAATAGTCCGGCTAATTTGAGACTAATCTCACCATCACTATTAAAGTTAGAGAAAAGCCCAATAAATGATAGCCTGCAGGCAGCACTCAAAGGCTGATGATCAAAAATTTCACGAGGCCCTAGTTGCTTGTCAGGTGGCTACCAACGTGCCAAACACTGGGGTTTTCAAATTGAGTTTATTGCCTATTAGTATCCGTTGCGTGATCAGTGAAAACAATTAAGGGACATGGAGGAAAAAAAAAAAAAAAAGATTTGGTACGAATAAAGTTATTCACCATGGGAAAACAATCAAGTGAATGGGATATAAAATACTGTGAAAAGTACGAATAGAGAATTGGAAATTGATGGGGTGAGTCATTCATCAATTTTTTAAGGTAATCTTTTGCATCATCCTATCTGTTGAACATTAAGAGAGAAAAATATGGCCTTCAATTTGGTTTTGAAAATAAGAACTAAACCATTTAATATGTGCTACAATTTTCTAGTTAGAAGAACTATAGTTTCCAAGTGATGGTCATGTCCTTTTTTCTTGCAGGTTTCTAGATTAGGCTTCGGATGCTCTGGACTATCTGGATACTACAATCAGCCTCTCTCACACGAGGCTGGATGTTCAGTTATAAAGGAAGCTTTTAGAAACGGTATTACCTTCTTCGATACCTCCGACATTTATGGAGAAAATCATGACAATGAGATACTTCTCAGCAAGGTATTGTCTCAAATCTTTTGAGAAAATGACATCCAGATACTAGGTTAGCGCATAACAGATGCAATTGTTTCTTCTATGTTGATTTGCATAGAAAGATTCATAGTACTGAAGCAGTAAATTGTAGTGTAAAATTTAAAAAAAAAAAAACTGAAAAGAAAGTGCACAAATGGTGATTGGACTTACAAATGATGGTTGAGCTTTGCTTCATGCATCATAGGTTTACAACATGTTGAGTACTTTTATACAATTCTGTATCACTTCCACTAATGGGGTCCAATAAAAGAATTGATAGCACGCAAGTGCCAGTCGAACCCCATTCACAGGCTTCTTAAAGGCTCCTGGTTGCCAGGTCACTTGTCAACCTTGAAGTTCTACAACATGTTCATATTCAGTTCGAAAAACTGATAGTTTTAGTAAAAAGTATCTTTCCTTAAGTTTTGTTCCACTGCGTTCACATGTTTGCATTGTAGCGTGCTCGTTGCAAGATGGCAGCGTACTGTGCTTATGGCTTTCCCAAATGTTGGGGTGTGTAGCAGCTTTTGCGTTTATACCTTATATCAAAATGCCTTAAATTCCCTGGTGAAATGGGTTTTCCCCTCGAGCATCCCTCGCATTGTTCTTGTCTTTTTTTCTTTTTTTTTTTCCACCTTTAATCAGCATTTTTCTTGCTTTTTTTTTTTTTGAGGCTCTGAGGGAGCTTCCTCGAGCAAAGGTTCAGTTAGCTACAAAGTTTGGGATTAAAGCATTAGAAGGTGGTAAATTTGCAGTAATGGGTACCCCTGAATACGTAAGGCAGTGCTGTGAAGCTAGTCTTAAACGACTTGAAATCGACTTCATTGATCTCTATTATCAGCACCGTGTGGATGCTACGGTGCCAATAGAGGACACGGTGAGTACGACACATATCCTTATTTTGACTAGTAGTCGAACAAATTACGATTTTAATATATGTACATCCTCAATTCAAATGATAGAGTTTTTGTATTATTTTGGCATAGATGGGAGAGCTAAAAAAGCTTGTGGAAGAGGGAAAGATAAAGTATATCGGGTTATCTGAAGCTAGTGCAGACACAGTGAGAAGAGCCCATAAAGTTCATCCCATAACCGCTGTCCAAGTGGAATATTCGCTATGGACTCGTGACATTGAGGAGGATATAATCCCAGTTTGCCGGTTTGTTGATACTTAGTTATATCTTATGTGTTAATGGGCAAACCCATTTTTTTTTTTATTGTAGCTTGGTGTCAAAACTAAAGGGTCTTGACTCTTTTGCTTGTCTTGAAGCTTAGAAATCCTAGTTTCTGAAACTTGGCTCTGTCTTCACTCACAGAGAGCTGGGTATTGGAATAGTGGCTTGTAGCCCTCTTGGCCGCGGCTTCTTTGGTGGGAAGGCAGTTGTTGAGGCTTTGCCCGACAATACTCAATTGGTATGTCACTAGAGATTGAAAATAAATATATCTTTCCGAAGAACAAAAAATAAAAAAAATAAGTGAATGCGAATCTCGAATTCTTGCTTATAAGAAAGCGTGTTCATTGTGGTTATATGGATTCTCAACTCGTATTGATTTGTCACAGCCTAGCTTTCCAAGGTTTACTGGAGAGAATCTAGAGAAGAACAAACAACTATATGACCGTCTAGCCAAGCTTGCTGCAAAGAAAAATTGCACCCCTCCGCAACTGGCATTGGAGTGGCTTATCCACCAAGAAGACAATATCGTTCCAATCCCGGGTAAATTATGCTCTTACATCTTTCTATCCCTTTGTTCCACATTATTGTGGGCAAATTGGAGTGTGAATTCCGCGCCTTCATGACTTCACCATATAGAAACTTTTGGAATATTGAAGTCCCCATTAAGCAGAAATCCCATTACCCACTCATAATTACAAGATCCTATTACAATCCAAAGTGAAAGATACGCTACAATAGATTACCTGGTTATGATAGTCCTAGAAAAGATTCCTAAATCATCCAAAAACGTATTTGAGATCACCTCATGTATTAGGTTACTGGATAATGGATCCATAGTAATGGCATTCACATTCCCCCTGTAAATTCCCAGTATCAAAACATAGCCTATGGGACACCGCATACTTAATGGATGTGCTCGTGTACCCCCAAATACACTCCCTTCTCTCCCAAATATTTTTCAGGTCACCAGAAGTTTCAGGGGATAATGGTTTGCTCATCTTGGTTTTGAAAATGAACATGATCTGAACATTGTGGTCTCAATCGGACGAAAACTACCCACGCAAAATTGCAGAAATGACTTGAGAATATAGCTTTTGAGTCTAAAAATGAAGGTAAAATGGGACATGGGTTTGACCATGATCTTAGATTTTGATTACTTGATGGTTCTTTTTCTTTGCCCATGCCATTGTCCAGGAACAACCAAGGTTAAGAACCTTCATAATAACCTAGGAGCATTGTCAGTGAAGCTAACTGAAGAAGATTTGAAAGAAATTTCTGATGCAGTTCCCATTGATGAAGTGGCCGGTGAAAAAGAGCCGGATGTCAGGCAACAATTCTCTCGGGTGTTCACAAACACCCCAGAAAAATCTTGAGTAATGCTGCTGATCAATGGAGTTATTATGGAGCTTGAATTTATGTACCATCTTATGGCTTTTGTTTTTGGACATGATACTTATTGCTCATAATTTATAGAGCTAAAATAAAAGGATGATATACTGCTGTTTGAGTATGTATTCATATCTTCGTGTAAGTTTTTCAACTTCTTCTCAGAACCGATACGGTGTATCTGTTTCAACCAGGACTAAAGGATTGCTTTCAACAGGGTTCGGCGGAAAATGTTTTCCACGAAATATATTTTTCCGTAAGTCGTAGCATCAAACGCTAGAAAATGTTTTCCACAAAAAAATATTTTCCCAAAAAATAAAATCTGCCCAAAACAAACGGTGCCTTACATAAATAAGAAATGCTAATGACACATCCAAACATACATCAATTTGTACATCCCTCTCACAAGTGATGGTACATCCAAAACGTATATTACTTTGTACATTCTTCCGCCCTGTTGAAAACTTTGCGTTGACCAAGAAAGAGGAAAGTATGTTCAAAAAGCTCCACCATTGATATGGTCCTACTTTAGCACTGAACATTGTTAGGACCTTAGAGATATTTCAAGAAAAACTACAAAAAAGAAATCCACCTTAGAGCATCTCTCTTTATATCTTTTTGAAGAGAGACCCAGTTCTTCATTCCAATTGATCATCTCACTTGCATCTGAGATGAAGCTATATTAATGTATATAGACCTCTATTATCATGAACAGAATTGGGCGCTAAAGTAGAGCCAAAGTAGGGCCATATCAATTGTGTAGTGATATGATTTTAATTCAAAACAGCAGTAAGTACATGAACTTGTTTCCCCGCTGGCACTACGATCGACAAAATGATTGGAGTGCTAGAATTATTCTCGCGAACACCATATAGTTATCTGATTAAATGGTACATTAAGACATGAAAATGTTTCGTGCCAGTAGAGGTGAAAATATAGTATAACCATTCTTTCCGGTTTATAGTGGACTTATTTTAGACTGTACCTATTATGACCATGGAGAATGATTTTCACACTCCACTTTTTTGATATATAAATTTATTCACTCCATTCCTTGTCATTAGTGTAACTTTTTGTTAATTTTTTTCCTTAAAATATAATAAATTGACTGCATTCATAAAATATGGGAGCGTGAAAATAATTGCCCGATCGGCTATCACCATTACGAGGCCCCTTAGGCGAAAGTCTCTCTCTTCTTCCCTTAGATATGGGCCTAGCTGGAAAGTCAAAATAAAGAAAGTTAAATTTATTTTTCATTTTTACCTTCATTTGATTTTCCTTTTAAACCAAGTGAACAGAAATAGTAACTGAATTTCTCTCTTGTTTTATACTTTCTTTTCTCTTATGAATCGATAGAACTCCAGCATCATTAGGGCATCATCATCGGCCAAGGCAAAATGAATTTTTGGCTAATTCAGCCAGTTAAAGGCACAAAATGGCCAGAAAATCAGGTTCAATATTCTTACTAACTAATGAGAGCTGATTTTGGAGCTCTCTTTTTTTATGCAGACACTCCAAAATATAATAAAGTTACAGAACTATCATCTTGAAAATATTAAAATTACTAGAGGCACTCCACCCCCAAATTATCTCCTCATTTTACTAAGGCACTCCAAATAGAATATTGAACCAAAACCAAATGAAAAAAGTAAGAAGCAATTAACATTAGCAATCCAAATGATAATTGTTTTCCAGATTTTAACATTAGCAATCCAAATGGTAAAGAAAGAAGCAATCATAGTCCATAGTTATGCAAATCTACTGTTGCATGTTAGATCGGAGCAATAGAAATCAACGATCGACGCGGCGGCTGGATGGATTGTGGAGGGAGATTAATAAAAAAGTTTAGAAAATCGAAAAAACAAGGGGAGGGGAGGGAATCCGGTGTTCAAGAGACCAACGTGAGGCGCCCCGGCCTCCCCCTGAGTAGCGACGGCTGGCTGAGAGGCGATTTAGGTTAGAGAGAGTTGGGTTAAAAAAGCTTCAAAAATATACATAACAAATTTACAACTAGAATAAGGAAACCTTATATCAGAATAACAAGGTAAGTTTCGATGTGGAGAATCTACTAAAAAAAGAAATAAAAATAATCACGAGCTTGAACCAGCTTTCAGATCCGAAAATTTGCCTGTAGTAGTAGTGTTGGTGATGTATTGAAGCACATCGATGTTTTTTCCCCTGTTTGGTTCCCCTCTCATCTGGATTTGTGAAGCGATGATGGCGAAATTTTTTAGGCAAAATTTTATAGTCGAACCACGCCTTTCTTAAAATACACAAAACCCACCCAATCATACCTTAATCCCGACAAAATCATAAGAAAAGAACTAAAAAAACTACCTTTCGAGCTTGCATCCTCGATCTACAGCACCCAATTCACAATACTTATTTGTTACAGGTTAGGGTTTGGGTGGGCGTCCATTTTTTCTTCTTCCGTTAACAGAGGAGGTAGAGGTGAAGAGTGATAAGTCCCCAATATTGTAGATATCCGGGGCTTATCTAAACTCATTTTGCTCACACACACGCGCGATTTTGCGCCTTATATGTTTGATATGCGCGTAGTGTTGTTTTTCATAGTTACAGGTTAAACATGCAAATAAGTGCGTTTTGAGCGCATTGGGTACCGTCCCTTCCGAAGGCCGCAAATTGATTAGAAGTGCTTTGGAAGAAGTCCGGAAGCATCACATTTGACCAAGGAGGGACCAAGGCATGAAAGCAAGAAAAATCAGATTGGTATCCATACCTCTGATGAGGGGTATCCATACAGATTGCACCCAGACGAACAGACAGATTGGTATGGATACCTCTGATGGGTGGTATCCATACCTCTAGCCGCGCACAAGCAAAAGCATTGGTATCCATACCTCTGATGAGAGGTATCCCTACCAAGCCAAATTCTGATGTTGTTGAACTTGCCTTTTGGACTTTCCACTTATGGAAAGTCTAGCTTTTGGGATATTTTGGGATATTTTGGGAGAGAAGAATTGAAAGAATATAGGGGCTCTCCTCTCTCTTTCTCAGCCATACTTTCACTTTTATTTCTTTTTAGTCTAATTTAGCTCTCCCCTCTCTCCTCCATGGAAGAGGTTCCAAGCTTTCTCTCTCTAGTTTGTTTCAAGTAAGTACTAAGTTTCCATTAATTTCTCGTTTATTAATAGTTCTTGTAATCTTCGGACCTCCGTATAAATCTAGTTTATTTGCGTTTTCGTCGGTTAAATCTCATCTCTCCGCTCCTAGCATTTTCCTTTGAAAACTCATGTTCTTAGTGATTGCTTGTTAATTTCTCTAAGTATAAAGTGTTAGGCCGAGAGAGTATCTTCATTAAAATCAAGTTTTTAATGTCATATGTCATGTTCTTTATTTCCTTCATAAAAATAGTCATGTTCTATGTAGCAATGATCGAGTAGTCGTTATAGGCTCGGTCATGGGGTGATTAGCACCCCGTGACTTAGGTTGATTCACACTCCTCGCCATAATGTAAACATTGCTTGTTTATTAAAGAGTACGGATTGATTTTATGTATCAAAATTGAGATTTGTTAATCTCTTTGATCACACGTAGCCAAGGGCTAGACCACTTGGCACGTGTGATACTTAGGGCGATGTCAATCAAAATGTTTGTATAAATGGCACAAGAATCCTACTCTTTGAGAAACACCATTTCTAGTCAAACGTGTTTAAGTACCAAATCTTCCGTTCGGGGTCGTTTAACGATGCCCCGAGCCGGTTATTTTAGAGGAGAATGAATCAGCCTAAGACGTGGGTGTTGTGAACCCCTTGACTTAGCCTTGTTTTAATTAGTCTTTTTAATCTTCCGAGTTATTCACGAAGTTAAGTGAATTCCACCAACAAACCACAAAAGCAAAGTTTGCCGCTTTAAGGCTAAAACCAACGGTCGCGAATCAATTCTCACGTGCTGCACATTCGGTCTCTGAGGACTCGACCCGGACTTCCGGTTATTATGCTTGGCGACACCTAAACCCTACGCTTGGGGAAACATCATTTGAAATACAATCTAAGGGCGCAAGCAAAGAGTAAAAAAATTTAAGAGCGCCTGAAATAAAATTGAGAGTAAAAAACTTTAGGAGCGCCTGAAGTAAAATTGAAACTTGCAAAAGGGTGGTTTTGGAAAATCACTATAGCTTGGAGTGCCTGCATCAATTGTTGGAGTGCGATTATCAATTCCCTAACTAATTTGTAAAATTTTACATTTGCTACAGTTCCTAGTTTCTTTTAGCCTATCATTGTTCATCGGGTAAACATATTTTATTCATTTCTTGCAAAAAGATAGGGCCTTGTGTTGGTGTTGTATATTTCAAAAACACCCCTATCGATATCCGATTGAGCTAATATTTTACATGGACGTTCAAAATATTAAAGAAACAGAACCTTGTAAAAATCATCTCAATCAAATATCGAGTACTCATATGAGCATTTTCTAACACCCCTACCGTTATCCAATTGAGCTGATTTTTAACATGAATTTTAAAATATTAAATAAATAGATCCTTAAAAAAAATCAGTTCAATCGGATATCGAATACCAGTAAAACTTGTTTTTCTAAGTTGGGTAGCCTTATATTGGTGTTGTATATATTTCGAAAATATCCATACCAATATCCGATTGAGCTCATTTTTTACATGGACATTCAAAATATTAAATAAACATACTCTTACAAAAATCAGCTCAATCGGATATCAGTAACTGGTAGGAGTGTCTTATTTCAATCGTAATGTAGAAAAGATGTTTTTACATCGTTGCAAATACGACCGATAAAATATAGCCATTTGTAAAGTTCATTATCAACAGTATCAAATGCATTAAATTTATCTTTACTACATTGGATTGATTTTGTAGGCTGGGTGTTCAAATTTTTTAGTTGGGTGCAGACTTGGCCTCCAATGGCGAGGTACCAAATGTATTCCTCCCTTCTGCCTAGGGATGGCAATGGGGCGGGTTGGGGTGGGTTTTAATGATCCCGACCCCAACCTGAAAATTCTTGAACTACCCCTAACCCACCCCTAACCCGACCGCGTAATTTATGGATAGCTCCGCCCCTGCCCCTATCGGGTATCGGGTTTACCCGCCCCGCCCCTATTTTTTTCACATATTAAGAAAGTATATTTTGGACTCCAATATTACTGAGCACATGCAAATGATAAAAATTCACATAATAACTATTACAACTTAACCAAAATTTACTATCTAATGTTGTATTTTAGCTGTAAAAATAAAATTAAAAAAATTCGAATAAAATTGGATGCAATAAGGGAGAAAATATAATTTCATATATACATAGTAGAGTATATATTATATATATATATATATATATATATATATATATATATGTGTGTGTCGGGGCGGGTTATCGGGGTGCGGTGATCATACCCCTGTCCTTACCCTAACCCTGGTGAGTTTTCCAAAATCACCCCCTGCTCTTACCCATTACCCAAAAAATAGAAAAAATCTGGGCTGGGCGGGTTGAATTGCCATCCCTACTTCTGCCTGAATTCGAATCCTAACGTAGCACTTTCTTTGTAGGTGGTTATTTGTCAACCAAAAGACCAATGTTGGTTAATTGTAAAAATATTAAAGGCATCATTTGACTATTGGACCTATGATACTCAAATGCTTTGGGCCGGCCCTGGTTGGGTGGTCAAATATTTTTGGGCTGGATGTTCTAAAAATGGGAACTTAGACAGATGTCCTCTATCATGGACTTATTCAGATCCCCCTCCTAATGGGTTTGAAAACTTTAAGTTCTCATCTTGAAATTTAAAAAATCCAACAAAACACAATTTCTTATTAGACCTAATTAAAACTTAAACCCAATTTCAAAATCTATAAACCAACTCTCTCTCCTCTCCCATCAATCTCAACGAACTCTTTCTCTCCGACCCATTCGTGGCAGCCGCGCTACTAGTTTCCATTTCGATGGTGAAATTTTGGAAAATATGATAGTTTTAACTTTTATGCAAATATTCTCACAAAAGCTACTTTTTAATGGGGTAGTAGCTTTGTCATCAAACAAAATGTCGACCGGGTAGTGGTTTCTCTGTAAGCGCTGTAGGACTCACGAGTTAATAGACCTCAAGCGGGGTTTGTGCATTTGTCATAGTAAATATTTTGCCCTGCTATGCATAGGGTATTTTTTTTTTATCACTTTACTACGTAAGGGTATTTTAGTCTTCATGTGTAGTGGTATGGCAGTGATAATGATCTCAAAAACGCTTTCCACCCTTGAAAAGTTGATAACGTTTGCCACCAAAAGCAATTGGTTTTTCTTTTAACCTTGAATTTTTTGTGTTAAACTATGTTTTCCGTAGATGTTAGAAAAAGTTTTCCAGGAAATATTTTTTTTCCAAAAAATAAAATCTGACTCAAACAAATAAAAAAAATTCTAGGGAGTAGGCATACATCCAAATGTACGTTAACTTTTACATTGTCTCTCACAAGTGATGATGAGACCTCAAAATAATATTGTGGATCATCACTTGTGAAAGAGAATGGGCAAATTGATGTAGTGTGCTTTCATGTAGAGTAATATTAGGAGCACGTCACGTGTACCAAATATTGCTCTACATAATAGTTTCATCTCGGACGTAAGTGAAATGATCACCTTATTCGGTATGGGTCTCAAAACCCACCCTGCACGGTTTCCAAAAAAAAATTCTATCTCTCTCTCTCTACTCATTATCTCAAAAACCCTCTATCAAAATCCAAACCGAACAAAAGCCGATAATTGGTCTACGTATAAAGACAGATGCTGCTCTAAGGTGGATTGAACCCTTCTACCCACACCGAAAGTGGTGCACCGACCACGTACCGACGGCGTCGGGGACGCCATTGTGGGTCCCAATCGATCGATCCGAGCCGTTCATCGTTCTCAAAATCGAATTCCGAGTGGGCTCATGCGGTAATCGAGGCAATCGGGCGATTGTATGAGCTTGATCCAAAATCACCTCCATTTCATGCGTTCCCGACGCCGTCGATACGTGGTTGGTGCAAAAGGAATTACGGAAAGTGGATTTATTTTTTTTTGTAGTTTTTCTTCGAATAAGGGGAGCTTTTTGAACATACGTTCCTCTTTCTTGGTCAACGTCCAAGGGAAATGACAATGGTCTCCTCAAAAACTATATTTATTTAAAGGGGTTCTTGTCAGACAATTGGAATTGTCAGTCCCTTGGGGAAGGAAACAAAAAATATACGGGTTTCAATATGTAGTATTTTTTTTTCCTTTTACTACGCTAGCTATCCAGTCCAAAATCTCTGATTGGAGATTTTTGGGTGTTTTGAAAGTTTTAGAATGTGTTTTTGCATGATTTGAATCGTCCAATATGTTTAAAACGTGTTTTTAAGAATCATCACGAGAAATCATCAAAAACAAATACCGGGAAGGGTTTGATCTGAACAATTTTTCATAAAAACTGTATGTATACAATTTTAATAAAAAATGTTTGGATCAAGCCTTTTCCTGCAATTTTTTTTTTGATGATTTCTCTTAATAACCTCTAAAAATACGTTTTAAACACATTGGACAGTTTGAATCATAAAAACAATCGAGAAGGTGGATGCTGGACTCCAGAATTCCCGGACTAGATAGTTCCTCTCAATATATATTCATATATTTTTTATATTTTTTACATTTTTAAAACCTTAACACGTCACAGTGGGTTATTATAGAAATTTCCCTATTTAAATGGGGTAGTAGGTTGTCATCAGAACGAAAATTGATTGTTCATTCTTCCTACCAATTTTAGAGAAATTCTATCTGCTTCCATTCTTCTTGCTTCATCTCGAAAAACCAAAGCTCTCTTTTTCTTGGAGAAGAAATGGAGGACAGCCACCATATTATCCAGATGCCAAGGGTGAAACTGGGTTCACAAGGGCTTGAGGTAATCCAAACTATTCTTCTCTCTCTCATCCTAATTTCAAAGAAAGTCACTTAAAGTTCAATTAGTTGTTAGCTTCATTTTTTTTTTTTCCCTTTTTGTGTGTCTGTTTTTATCATAGATAGTTGTCACCTGTTCTGCTGTATGAATCAGTTTCCCCTGTGTAATCAAGAGACTTAATGCGTCCCCCCTTTCTTCTTCTTTTTTTTTTTTTTTTTTCTGAAAATGAATCAGGAGATTTATTTTATTTTATTTTTACCCGAAGATGAATCAAACGATCAAATACAATTTTGCATCAAATTGAGTCTCTTTTAAATAACTCAGCATCCACTGTAGGGCTGCAAACCAACCGAGCTGCACGTGACTCAGCTCGTTTAGTTTATTAATCGAGCCGAGATCGAGTTTTAGGCTCGTTTAGTAAATGAGCTCGGTAAAGCTCTGCTCATTTATATAGGCTTGGCTCGTTTAAGGAGGCTCGTTAAGTAATTTACAAGCGAGCCGAGCTCGAGCTCCTTTACTAAACGAGCTGAGTGGAGCTCTTGGATCGTTTGCAATAGTCCGGCTAATTTGAGAGTAATCTCACCATCACTAGCGTGCATATTAAAGTACCAGCAAATTTCAAAAAATGATAGCCTGCAGGCAGGACTCAAAGGAAGATGATCAAAGGGTTCCTGAGGCCCTGGTTGGTTGTTAGGTGGCTACCACTGAGAAGAAAATGAACTTTGTATTATGAACTCACTAATTTGATTTACAAGCTACAACACATATATAAAGAATGCCATATCAAAAACGTATTTACAATTTAGGAAAACATAGGAAACTAAGGCTTGATATGAGGAGTAAATTTAGGGTCACGTGGGTCAACTTGGTTTCCTCAAATCATGCGGTTTATTGGCTTGATGATAATCCTCAACACTCCCCCTCAAGTTGTGGTGTATGTTCATAACACCCAACTTGCCCAGGAGAAAATGAAACTGATTCGAACCTAGAGCTTTAGTGAAAAGATCAGCAGGTTGTTGAGTTGTAGACACATGAGCTGTTTGGATGATTCCTGCTAGAATTCTCTCACGAACCACATGACAATCAATTTCAATGTGTTTCGTACGTTCATGAAAAACTGGATTTGAAGCAATGTGAAGGGCTGCTTTGTTGTCACAATACAACTTGACTGGCTGGGAATGGTTTATCTTTAGATCTTCCAATACTTGCTTTAACCAAGTAACCTCACAGCAAGTTGTAGCCATAGATCTATATTCTGCTTCAGCAGAGGAGCGCGACACAGTAGTTTGCTTCTTTGTTTTCCATGAAATAAGTGATTGGCCAAGTAAAATACAATACCCAGTTACTGACCGCCGAGTGTCTCTACATCGTGCCCAATCTGCATCACAAAAGGCCTCTAACTGAATTGGACTAGCAGCGGATAATAAAATCCCTTGGCCCGGACCTTGCTTAATATACCTCAATACTCGGTGTGCTGCATCCAAGTGAGGTATGCGTGGCTTGTCCATGAACTGACTCAACACGTGCACCGCATACACCAAATCTGGTCTTGTATTGGTCAAGTATATTAGCCGACCGACAAGTCTACGATATGCAGAAGGATTTTCCAGAAGTTCTCCATCATGCTCACTAAGTGTTGTGTTTTGTTCCATAGGAAATTCTACTGGTCTTGCTCCTAGGAATCCAGTGTCTTCAAGAATTTCGAGGGCATACTTTCTTTGCGATAAGTGAATGCCTTTTGCTGAACGGGCAACCTCTATGCCTAAGAAATATTTGAGATTCCCAAGATCTTTAAGTTTGAAACGATCATTCAAAAAACTCTTGATTTCTTGAATTTGTTTCCCATCATTTCCTGCCAAGATCACATCATCCACATAAACAAGAACTGCGGTAAAGCTACTACCTTGGGATCGGACGAACAATGAATAGTCTGCCGTAGATTGCTTATAACCTGCATCAATGAGTGCTGAAGATAACTTAGAAAACCATTGCCTTGACGCTTGTTTGAGGCCATAGAGGGATTTGTTAAGCTTACAAACGCTTGTCTCCCCCTTTCGTCCGAAACCAGGTGGGAGATCCATGTAGACATCTTCTTCAAGATCACCGTGCAAAAAAGCATTATTCACATCAAGTTGATGGAGATGCCATCGCTGAGTTGCTGCAACAGCAAGTAAGACTCGCACGGTTACTAATTTGGCAACAGGTGCAAACGTCTCGCTATAATCCAATCCCTCTATTTGGTTGTAACCTTTTGCAACCAATCGAGCTTTATATCTCTCCACAGAGCCATCGGGATTGTACTTGATTTTGTAGACCCATTTGCAGCCAATAGCTTTTTTCCCAGGCGGAAGGGAAGTTAAAGTCCAAGTCTGATTGCATTGTAGAGCATCTATTTCTAGACGCATTGCATGTCTCCATTTAGGATCTTGCATGGCCTGCAAAAAACTCTGAGGTTCTGTTTCAAGGGAAATAGAAGTTGTGAAAGCACGGTGAGAAGGAGATAAATGCTCATAGGAAAGAAAATTACACAAGGGATGAGAAGTACCGCTGGAAGAAACCATAGCCGAGTCCGATGATCGAGACGGGAGGCTATGCCCAAGATGAAAATCACGTAAATAACCAGGGGGCTTAGTGGCCCTAGTCGATTGTCGAGTGATTAGCGGTGGGTTATTTGCTGGACACGGTTCCGGACAACATGAGCTTGAATTGTGTTCGGACAGGTTAGATGGAGTTGGTGATGGAATATCTCCGGGAGGAATGGACACATTTGAGGTAGGAGGGCTGGCATTATGAGTAGGGAATGGCAAAGTGGATGGTGTATGTGAATTGTTTTCATCAATTTCATCAATAGGAAGAGGCAATACATGATGATTAGGTTTCTCAACAATGCTGGAGAAGGGAAATTTATTTTCATAAAAAATGACATCACGCGAAGTGAAAACCTTGCGACTATCAATATCAAACACTCGATACCCTTTTTGCCCATAAGGGTAACCAATAAAAACACAACGGGTGGATCTAGCATCAAATTTAGATGGTTTCTGTGCATGTGTGGAAGCAAAGCACAAGCACCCAAAAACTCTCAAATGACTGTAAGAGGGTTTTCGTTTAAATAACATCTCATACGGAGACTTACCGGACAAAAGAGGTGTTGGAATTTTATTGATCAAATATGTGGCAGTTAGGATAGCATCACCCCAAAAGTATCTTGGTAAATTGGCTTGAAAGAGCAAGGCGCGTGCCACATTAAGGAGGTGACCGTGTTTTCTTTCCGCAACTCCATTTTGTTGCGGGGTAGATACACAACTTGACTGATGGATAATCCCCTTTTTTGAGTAATATTTTGCCATGTTAAACTCTTGCCCATTATCAGTCCTAATGATCTTAACCTTTGAAGAAAATTGGGTCTCGACTAGTTGTACAAAGGATTTCAAAAGGCCTTGAGTTTCTGATTTGTAACTCATTAAGTAGACCCATGTACAACGAGTGTAATCATCTACAATGATCAAGAAATATCGAGCCCCAGACAAAGAAGGAGTTCGATAACCACCCCAAATATCGATATGCAATAACTCAAAAGGTGAGACAGATGATGTTGTACTAGAAGAAAATGGAAGTCTTTTTTGTTTTGCTAAAGGACAAACTAAACACTCATCAAAATCAGAAGAGGCAATGTCTGAGATGTTCTTAGCAAGGAGATCCAAACGCCCTTTAGATAGATGCCCGAGTCGGCGATGCCACAGTTGAGAAGAAGATTGTGTGACTACCTGACAACTAGCTCCCCTTCTTGTTGAAAAATAGTAAAGTCCATCCCGCATAGTCCCTGTCCCAATCATCTTTCCCGAGCGTTGGTCCTGACACAAGAATTTGAAAAGAAAGTAATCAAACAGTGTGAATTCTGGGAAAGCTTACTGACAGAGATTAAATTGAAGCAGAAAGAAGGAACACAAATGACATTAGTTAAAGTCAAGAGAGGAGAAAATTCAATTGACCCAATATGTGTGACTGATGCTACAGTTCCATTCGGCAAGGTGACTGTTCGTCCCTTCACAGGTAGGAACGAGGTCAAAAGGGTTGGAGAGCAAACCATATGATCAGTAGCTCCACTGTCTAGGATCCATGGAGTGTGATCAAGAGTTGATGAAAGGCAAAGTGTTTCGCCAACGATGGTAGACATTGTAGATGTGTAACCAGCGTGAATAAAAGGGGATAGAATCCTTTTTGAGTTTTCCATGAGCGGATGTTTAAGAAAAGAGATCTTGAAAAAAGACCATGTAAGGAAAGGAATAGAAAAACAGAACCTAGCAGAATTATTGTCCCAACAGAATAATATGGCGTAAAAGGATCAAAATCTGGATGAATAATTGGATCCCTTTACAGATCACAACCCAGTATTCCCGCCTACCCGCTGAGAGGGCAGTGAGGTTTTCCGCAATGATAAACGTCGACAAACCTCACTAAGGAAAGACGCCGTTGCGGATGACTTGACAATATCTAGAAACTCTCCGGCATATATTCTACCGGACTATGTCGAATTTTTTATCACCAAGATCGGTGCCGCTCTGATACCATGTTAAAGCATCCAACTCAAAACCAATTGGCAATGAGTGGAGAGGCCGCCCAGGCTCATATACTAGCTTTCGAGGTTTTAATTAACCGATGTGGGATAAATTCCAACACTCCCCCGCATGTGCGACCCCTGACTCGCACGTGGAGAGGTCAACAAAGGATCCAGAACACACAGATCACAAGGAAACAAAGTGCAACTATGGCACAAATAAAGGGGAAAAGCCTCTGAAGACCTAGCTCTGATACCATGAGAAGAAAATGAACTTTGTATTATGAACTCACTAATTTGATTTACAAGCTACAACACATATATAAAGAATGCCATATCAAAAACGTATTTACAATTTAGGAAAACATAGGAAACTAAGGCTTGATATGAGGAGTAAATTTAGGGTCACGTGGGTCAACTTGGTTTCCTCAAATCATGCGGTTTATTGGCTTGATGATAATCCTCAACAACCACCGTGCCAAACACTGGGGTTTTCAAATTGAGTTTATTGCCTAGTAGTATCCGTTGCATGATCAGTGAAAACAATTAAGTGATACGGAGGAAAAAAAGATTTAGTACGAATAAAGTGATTCACCGTGGGAAAACAATCAAGTGAATGGGATATAAAATGCTGCAAAAAGTACGATTGGAGAAATGGAAAATTGATGGGATGAGTAATTCATAAATGTTATAAAGTAATCTTTTGCATCATCTTATCTGTTGAACATAAGAAAGAAAAATATGGTCTTCGATTTAGTTCTGAAAATAAGAACTAAACCATTTAATATGTGTAATTTTTAACTCATCAGAACTAAAGTTTCCAAGTGATGGTTGTGTACTTTTTCGTTACAGGTTTCTAGATTAGGCTTCGGATGCGCTGGACTTTCTGGGTACTACAATCAGCCTCTCTCACATGAGGCTGGATGTTCAGTTATAAAGGAAGCTTTTAGAAACGGTATTACCTTCTTTGATACCTCCGATCTTTATGGGGAAAATCATGACAATGAGATACTTCTCAGCAAGGTATTGTCTCAAATCTTTGAGAAAAATGACATCCGACAGATTAAAGAGAGGCATCTATGAGGATAGTTGGCACATAGCAGATAAAGTTGTTTCTTCTATCCATATTTTCATCTCTCTTGATTTGCATAGAAAGTTTCATGGTATTGAAGCAGTTAATAGTAGTATAAAATTTTCAATAAAACCTGAAAAAAAGGTGCACAAATGGTGATTGGACTAACAAATGATGGTTGAGCTTTGCTTCATGTATCATAGGTTTACAACATGTTCAGTATTTCTTTTACAATTCCGTATCTGGCTTAATGGGCTGACTAATCCAGCGGATCAATCACTTCCACTACTGGGGGCCTAATTGTAATCGGGCCAAAGACCCGTATAGACTGGCCCAACACAAGAACTAGTAGCATGCAAGTGATAATCGAACCCCAGATCGTAGGCTTCTTAAGGCTCCTGGTTGCTAGGTCACTACCATTGTGTCAACAATTGGGGTTCTGCAACATGTTCATAATCAGTTCGGAAAACTGAGAGTTTCAGTAAAAAGTATCTTTCGTTAAGTTTTGCACTTTTGCTCCACTGCGTTCATAAGGTTGCATTGTAGCGTGCTTGTTGCAAGACTGCAGCTTACTGTGCTTAGGGCTTTCCTAAATGTTCGGGTGTGTAGCAGCTTTTGTGTTTATTGCTTATATCAAAATGCCTTAAATAAGCTGGTGAAATGACAAACTTCCATCGAGCATCCCTCGCATTGTTCTTGCCTTTTTTTTTTCCCCTTTTAATCAGCATTTTTCTTGGTTTTTTTTAGGCTCTGAGGGAGCTTCCTCGAGCAAAGGTTCAGTTAGCTACAAAGTTTGGGATTAAAACCTTAGAAGGTGGTAAATTTGCGGTAAAGGGTGACCCTGAATATGTAAGGCAGTGTTGTG